>OZ012737.1:99819180-101287513 GCA_963859935.3 Lathyrus sativus
AAATGGTTACTAATGGTGAAAGTGAAACGGCTAGGGTTTGTTGATGGATGAGAGAACTGAATGATATAAAAAGTAGACAATTATTGTGGGCCGGGTTTCATTAAAAACTATGTATAAAGTGGGCTACTAAAAAATCAATTAAAATACATTAACTTCGGGTGGGTTTGGGTTTGGGTTTACTAATGGTGAAAGTGAAACGGCTAGGGTTTGTTGATGGATGAGAGAACTGAATGATATAAAAAGTAGACAATTATTGTGGGCCGGGTTTCATTAAAAACTATGTATAAAGTGGGCTACTAAAAAATCAATTAAAATACATTAACTTCGGATGGGTTTGGGTTTAGACGGTATGGGTTTGGGTTTAGACGGTCCAATTCTTATCATCCGAACCGATCCAAACAAATCCAAGTTAAATTGATTGGACAACCCGCATAACTCGTTGACCCGATTAAAACCTTGCTTTCATTTAAAACGGTTTTCAGGGTTTCAAGTCGGATGAGACCCGTTTGTCCATCCCTACCCACACCTATAGACTCGGCTTAATGGAACAAACAGTATTTAGATAAATAACTCATACTAACATATTAAATATCAATTTATTGAATAAGGTTAAGTTAACTTGAACCTTGAGAACAGAAGTCAAGAGAGTAAAAAATCCTAAAAAATTAAAATTAAAAAAAATAAAAACTTGAAATTTCTAAAAGCGACTGTATAATTTCTAAGATAAATTTTGTATATTTAACTTCTTAACTTATGATCCTTCCTTGTGAATAAGATAAAGTGGTTGCTCTTAAATGTGCAAAGGCCTTTAAGTATAAGATAAAGTGGTTGCTCTTAAATGTGCAAAGGCCTTTAAGTATATACTTAGAGCATCTCGAGTGCTGGTTTTTTTTATTTGATTCGTCAACATGACACTCATTTTTTCTACAAAATTGTAATTAAAGCTTTGCCAACATGGCGCAGCGTTACATGTTGAAGCAACAAATAATAACCTGAAGCAACGTATGGAAAACCCTAAAATACACTATAAAATTATTTTTTTTTTATTTTTTAATGAGAAATATATTATTTGTTAATTAAATTAATATTTAATATAAATAAAACGTTAATATGAGATAAAATTGTGGGATCCAATATCGGTTTTGTACATGAATATGATGAAATTTAAGTTTAATTAATTACGTGATGTTATTTATTTTTATTGTTTTTAATTATATGTCATGTATTTGAGATTAATTTTAATTATCATTTTAAATTATAAATTTAATTTGAATTTGAATTATTTTATATCAATTTTAATTTAAATAATTAAAATTATTATTTTAAATGATATAAAATTTAATATGAATAAAATATTAATATATAAAATAAAGTTGTGGGATCCAATATGAGTTTTTCAAAATTGCACCATTTGAGTGAAAACTAGTTGAATTGCTTCAAAACTGAGATGGCTTAATAGATTACTCAAAGAACCAAAAAATGAATTCACCGCTCTTATTTAAAAGACTTGAGTACAGGTAGATAGAACTTCATAAAGACACACACTTCATAGTCTTCACCTTGAATTTATCTATTTAATTGTTACTAGTTTTGTAGTGTCAATACGAGACACATTCACTTGATAATGAAAAAAAGGTAGAATCTGTCTTTTCAAAAACTAGAAATTTGTTTCACAGGAACATATCAAGTGAGCAAATTAAAAACAACACCTGCCAACAAAACTAACAATGACTTGAAATTTGAACTAAACACAGACAACTTCACTAAATTTCCAACCATAGATAAGCATGTTGGTGAGTTTGCAAAAATTACAGTACCATCGCTATTTTATTGAAGCTCCAAAGTGTAGGGTAGTGTAGTTTTTACGAAAATCGTAATGACATTATGGCTGATAGATATCACTAACATGATAATATGACCAAATATTGTCAAGATCAAGAGTAGATATGCTGCAAACGAATTCATTGTTCTGTTATATATAAGTGTAGCATACACAATTTCCCGATGTAGTTTTGTCAGAGTACACAGCATAGAAGGGATTATCTGTACAGTTAACTTAACTCTATACAAGTGACCTATACAAATCATAAAAACAAAACTGGGAGTGGAAAAAAAAGACATGAGAAAATTACCAGCAGAAACACTACAAATCAAACTTCAGGTACATGAGGCAATGTTGACACTGTCTTCTTCAGTCAGTAGTTTGGTACAATTAGGCTTCTTTGTTGACAAAAAATCGTGGATCGTAAAAAGCAGCGGTTTATTCAAGTTCCGTTACTTCATAGCACCACTATAGCCGTTATTTGACTACACTTTGCACTAAATAGCATAGTGATTTGTTTAAATCATGTTACCCTATGGCTCCATTATAGATATAAGATTTAGTTCCTCCAAAACAGAAGCCTTGTCTGAATATAGAAAGTGTTCATGAATTTCTATTCTACAAGAGGAATCCCTGAGCAAACTACTCTGTCAAACTGAAACTGTTTACGTAAACCTGCGATTGAATAACTACTTTCCCAATTCTAAAACCAGGAAAAACAGTTAAACCCACCTTTGCCCTTCCCTTATTTGGCCAGGTTAACCTCTTTGTAACATCATCCATATATACCATGGAGAATTCCGCACCGCTTTCCACTTGAAAGATCTCAACAGCAGGATCAAAGGCATGTGACAGCTTATGTAGTGTCCATATGGAACTAGCCATCCCAACAAATGCCTCGTAGAACATACTCAATGACCTCCACGAATTCAACACGGCTTCATTTTGATCCAAATCAACAAAAATCGACGACTCCATCGAAGGATGGATAAGCTTCTCGTACTTCATTTCACAAAACCTTGAAAACTCGCAACCCGGATGAATACCAAGCAACTCCATTGGATTGCTAGAAACATGCTCCAACAATTGCTTCAAACATCTATCTCTCCCTTTCAAATCCAAATCACAGAATTCTCCATTCGACATCGATTCTTCCTCTTCCTCTTTTCTCTCCGAACTCAATCCAAAACAAACCGAATCAAAACCTTGAAACATCCCTAAACAAACATAAGACAAAAGCGCATATTGATTATGCCCCTTTTTCGAATACACAACACCCGGATGAACTGCTTTCGCAGCTAAACCTAAATCCCACCCAGCTTTCCTCATCAAACCAATCAAAATCTTAGTAAACTTATGGGCCGCTCTAGAAGCATCATGCAACAACGAATCAAAAACCCTAACACTCAACAAAACATCACAACTAGGCTTCAAACTCAAACTCAATTTCAAACCACTATTAACGTTACTACTACAAAGCTTCTTAGATAAGCTCACATTACCCTTTTGAATCTCACTAAGCTTTCTCCTAAGCGAAAAAACCTCATCATGCTTCTGCTCAAGTTCCAACTGCAACCGATTCGAAACAGTACCAAGTGTTCTCAACTTACTCTGATTCTCTTCCACTTCAGCCTCCAACGAAGAACCAAACGGAAAATTGGTGTACAAATTAGGGTTACAGTAAAATTTCTTACATTCAGAGAGTCTCTGAAGATGAGAAACGAGTACTTTATCAGCGGTTTTCACATTCTCTTCAATAAAAGGAACATGCGCGCTTTGTAATTGAAAGTAAGAAGCTTCAAAAGCCGAAACCGCAGCGAAGATCGAAGAGATTAGATCGTGCGACGTCGTTTCATTTAACACTATTTGTATCGGTGCGTTCGAAGGTGACGGCGACGGTGTCAGTGGTGATGGCGATGGTGACGGCGACGGTGAAGGTGACTTCGGAGGAGAAGAAAGTGGATTTGGATCGGGTTTGATCACGACAACTTTTTGATCGGTGATGATTTCTTCGGCGGAGTCGAGGAGAGAGAAACCGTCGGAATCTTCGAGGTTTTCGTCGGCGAAGAATTCGAAGGTTTTGGTTTTGAAAGCTAAGGCGAATTTCTGAAACATTTCGGAGATTTGAGGTTGTTTGTTGTTATTGTTCTGGATGGTATTGTTGTATATCTCTGACATTTTTTAAGGTTGGGAGATTCCAAGGATGGATCTGGAAGCAAAAAATTAGAGAGAAAACGTGATTTGAAGTGAGATTCTTGTAATGTTCTTTGAATGTCTTTGAAGAAAGACCATGTGGGGTTTGGTAAGAAAATGTTTTTTTTTTTTTTTTTTTTTTTTTTTTTGCTTTTTGGGATGTGGGTTAGTTTCATCCCTAGACCTAAGTTGTGAAAGGTGACTGTTCTTGTTAACGGTAAAATTAAAGAAAATGACGGCGTGGCGTTTATGGTGATTCATTTTTTCTTGACCGTTAAGGTTTTCTTTTATAAAATTTTGTTTGGAAAGGAGGACTTAACAATAAATTTCAATTTAAAATTATTAATCATTCAACTAATGTTTAAATAAATTAAGTAGTATTTTTTATCTATAATTTAACTAAATTTAAATAAACTAATAAATTAAAAATCAATGACATTAGGTATTTGTTTAATTCTGTGATTAAAAAAAATTGATTTTGAATTAATTATTTATGTAAAATTTATTATAATTTAAAGGATAATGCTAATTTATTTATGTAAAATTTTAATTTTTTATTTATGTTTTCAAAACAAACATTTCATAAATGTATTTCTTAACTTGTGTCTAGAGGCACAAGTTAGTATTACCTTAATTTAAAAAAAATAAGTTGAAAATTTCAATGTAAGAATCAAATTTAAAGTCATAACTCATAAATTACAAATTATAACTTCAAGTAGAATCAATTCTAAAAGCAGAATCAATTTTATATTAGAAGAACCAAATACCTCAAAATCACTTCACTTTCAGAATTGTTTTTGTCTCTCTCAAAAGTCAAATCAAACATACACTAATAGCATGTTTGGATTGGTTTTTGGAAGATCCAAAATTAGGGGTGTGCAAAAAACCCGATTATTATTAACCAAATTTGTATCCAAATTATTCCACTTTAAAAATCCAAATGATAAAATATAAATCTGGTTATTCATTTTGTTATCCAAATATAAACCGGTTTCCCTAATAATAATAATAATGTGGTTTAGTTATTGGGTATCAAAATTTCATTATTTGTTAAATTGATATGTTTTTGTCTCTTTTCATTTTTATTATATACAAGTTATAAACCAATTTTATATTTTGAACTATTTTAAAGTTAATTTTTTTGAATTTCATAAAAAATATTATTTTACAAAAAATTTAGAATTTTGTATTTCAAAATAAAAAAAAAATTTGTTTACGAATTCTCGAACTACTTAAAATGATGTACTAATACTTCACAAATTATATGGACTTTTAGCAGTTAATTATATGAACTTTCAGTAATTAATTATATAGATCTTAGTGCATCAAGTTTGATTTGACATGTGCAAGAAAATATATCAAAACTTAATTTGTTGGATTTGACTCTAATTTTCATTTATAAATCTCCATGATCAATAAAACTTTATGGAAAAATGATCCTAAATATTTTAGATTTCTGCACTAATAGATAGAGGTTTTAAAATATACAAATATATGTATTATAACAAATTAGTCATCATTTTAAGTCCATATAATTTGCTGAAATTTTTTTTTTAATTTAAAAAAAAATTTCAAAGAAAAAATATATTAAAACCTAAATATTTAAATTTCAAAAATTGATATAATTTAAAGAAATTTAAATTTAACTAAATAATTTGGATTAAAATCAAAATTCATTTAGAACCCGTTTTAAACCGATTCGAAACAAATGGTTTGGTTTATAAACCATAACCATAAAAATGGATTGGTTCATATTAAATGGTTATCCATGCACACCCCTACCCAGAATCAATTATAGAGGTGTAAAATTGATTCTGGGTGATTTTGAGGTGTTTGTTTTATCAAAAATAGAATTGATTCTAGTTGAAGTTAGAATTTGTAGCTTCTACATCTAGAATTAGTTCCGGGTGATTTTTACACTGAAATGTATTGTTTAACTCACTTTTACATAAATATATTCAAACATAACTCAATTGTATTAAACTCAATTCTGTTAAAATCAATTATACTAAACTCAATTATGCTAAAATCAATTCAATTTGCCGTCAATTCAAACACACTTTAAGTGTGTGTTTGGATTGGTAGTTGACAGAATTGAGTTTGGTAAAATTGGTTTTAACATAATTAAGTTTAGCATAATTGAGTTGAACAACATATTTCAGTATAAAATCTAATTTAAAATCAGAAGTTACAAATTCTAGTTTCAAGTAGAATCAATTCTACTTTAGAAGAAACAAACACCTCAAAATCACTCTAGAATCAATTCTACCCTCTAGAATTATTTTTGCCACATCCAAAAGGTAAACCAAACAAACACGCTATAAATGTTTGTTTGCATGACTTATTAAAGTTTACCCAGCAATATAACTTTTGTGATATTATTTGTTTGTATTTGAGTAACATAGAATGAACATATAGTGATAACAAGTAGAGATGTATAAGTTAGTTATAAAAGGTTTAGAAAGTTAGTAAGGAGATCTAACTAACTTTCACGTCATGTAACTAACTAGAATAGTTTGAACTAACTATAAATTGCAAGATTGGTGATCAGTCAACATTTGTGTTCGTTTTATCGTCATTTGAATGTCAAAAGCATGTAATTGTTGTAAGTTTGGGTAGTACTTTAGGCCTATTTTAGTATATTTCTATCATGTCTTAATCTACTGAGATTGTTTCTGAGTTATTTTACACGCTTGAGGTAGTGTTTCATGTGTTTATAGGTCTGAGGAATCAATAGTAATTTGATCAAAGAAGGATCCAGACAAAAGTACACGAGTAGGAGAAAAAAGTGAAACTTGAGCTTCTCCTGCCCATAACTATATGAGGGGTCTCATACGTGTATGACCACCCAACACCACCAGGCATCATATTTGTAACACTAGGGAGAGTGAAAAAAGCATGCTTTTGCCTATACGCGTATGAGAAGGGTCATACACGTATAAAGCTAACCATCCTAAGTTCCCATAGGCAGGTCAGACCCTTACCCGTATGGCTCTAGCGAGGTCATACGCCTTACCCTGGATCATACGCGTATGAGGTAGTGAAAAATTGTGTCATACGCATATTGGTGAAGGCTATATGCGTATGACATGACCCAGATCTAAAAAGCCCAAATTTCACCTATTTAGTCGAAAAACACGAATTTCAAAGGGTTGGACAATGTTTTAGTGCAAAAATACGTTTTAACGACTGGAGAACTCAGTTTTTCATGGTGGATCAAGGCTGCATGAACCCTAAGTGATTGAAGACCTCTTTTCTTCCATTAATTTGTAATGTCCACGTCTTTTATTTTGTTTTTGTTTACTAATATGAGTAGCTAAACCCCCTAATGCTATAGGGTGTCCTTGATTCAGATTTACAAGATAATTTTGATTTGAACTTTGTAATGAATGAAATTTGATGATATTTTATTTACTTGCAATTTATTTTTAATGCTTTCTCTCTCAGACAAATTGAGTTTGATTTACGGTTAATATTTAGGTCGAAGCGCAATTGTTAATGCTAGTTGTGACTATTTCATAGTAGATATTACCTAGGACTAGGGGTACCCTGTGAAACCCGGAATATTATTGATTAAAATAATGCTTAATTTCATTTATAATTCACTATGTACATAGGAGTTAAGTTGAATGATTAAATATTTTCTCACTAAGGACTTTGGAGTAAACACCCTTAAGGACCGGTAATCAATATTGTTAAATTGAGTTGTTACAAGGTCAGATTACTTTTGTTGAAGAATCCAATCATACACATTCCATAGCATCATAATCTCTTTTAAACCATTCAACTGCTTTATTTACTTTCAGTTGCAATTTATTTTCTATTTTCAAAATAACAATCCAAAAGCCCCAAGTCTTTTGTTTAACTAATTTAGAACCCAAACTATGTATCGTCGAGCATTCGTTGAGATTGATATTTGGGGAATTTCCCTTATTACTACATTGGAAGATTAATACACTTGCTAATTTATCGATCAAGTTTTTTACACTTTTGCTGTGAATTGCCAAAGATTATAGAGTTCATAGTTTTATTTTAGTTAAAACTTTGTTGATTTGCAACTAAAATTTTATTTCAATTTCTATTTTATTATTTATTATTATTATTATCCTGTTACTTGCAATATTTGTCTGATATTTGTATGCGAGGAAAAGCCTCGACTGATTTTCCTTATAGACGCATAACCAAAAAGAACATTACATGCTCTGCTTAGATAAGCTCGGCAAGCAAGACTGGCAGATCAAGAGGTAGTCATCTCTGACCACTCAGATACAGAATTAGACAAAGAAGTAGAAGAACCTGTTATAGCTGAAAATTATGAAGAAAAACTTCTTGGGGACTATGGTAGAGCAAACCTTAGGCGGTCGCTTGATTGTAGTTAATCAACCGATGAATGTTGCAAATTTTCAATTGCACCCAACAACTATCTGTCAGCTTGAAAAGAGACCTTTCACAAGAAAGATTAATGAATATGCAAATAAATGTATGCAAATGTTTCTTATTATGAGTACTAATTTGAAGATATATGGGCCCACTAAAGAGGAAAAAAAGTTGAGAATGTTTTCGTTCACTCTAGCTGAAGATATTGAAGAATGGTTTTATTCATTACCTGCCGGAAGTATCACCACGTGGAAACAAATGGAAACAACTTTTCTTAATAAGTATTTTTCTGCTTCTGTTTTTCTTAGGAAAATATATGACATCTTGAACTTTAAGCAGAATAATGGTAAATCACTGGGTGATTCATACAAGAGATTCAAGAGGTTACTGGTTGCTTGTCCTACTCACAACTTAGATCAGACTAAACAGATGTAAATGTTTATTAATAGCCTTAGGTTGAAGACTAAACAATTGATTGATACAGCTACTGGTGGCTCATCCAACTTTATGATAGCCATTGGTATCAAAAGATAATAGATGCCATTGCTACTAATAAACATTTAGAGTTGTATGACAGCTGTGTAAGCAAGCCTGAAGAAGTGACAGATCTGAAATTGGCTACTCAGAGTATAAAAATGGAAGACCAAGTTGTTGCTGAAGTTGAAAGAAGACTAAAGTAAATGAATATAGGTACTTAACATGTAGCTAAAGTTCAACCGGTCCAGGCTGTCAATTGTTAAATTTATGGTGGTCCTCATTTTGATATGTATCGTGTTGCAACTGCGCAATAAACTGAAGAAGTGAATTATTTGAAGCAGAATATTCCATACTCTAATACTTACAATCCAGGTTGGAAGAATCTTCTGAACTTATCCTAGAAAAATCAATCAGTGGAATGTTCAAAAATAAGGTCCTGATCAGTATCAGAACCAACAACAATACCAACCTTAGCAAACCTACCAGAATCAATTCCAACGGCAATATCAACAACAAGCTCCTAAAGAGGCAGATTGGGAATTAGCCATCGAAAAGATGGTCACTTAAAACTCCTAAACCTAAGAAGAGATAATAAATAATCAAAGGAGCACTACAACTTCTATTAAGAATCTGGAAGTTTAGATGGGTCAGATAGCACAACAAGTAGTAGGTTCTCAAGAATAAGGTTCCTTTCCTAGTCCAATAGTGACAAATCCAAGAGAGCATAATAATGTGAATGTTGTAATGACAAGAAGTGGTAAGGCAATTGAGAGTCTTGAAGACAAATCAGTGGAATAAGACCATTTTCTAGAGGTAGATCTGGAAACAAAAGATAATCATAAAATTATTGAAGAAGAAGTCACACCAAAATTTGTTGAGAAGGAAAAACCAGAAAGAATCAAAACCTGTCATTTGACTCATATATCCTCCAAGACACAAGAAGAAGGATCAACATGAAAAGAATTTTGAGAAGTTCTTAGGGATGTTCAAGATGCTTTAAATTGATATCCCTTTTTTTGAAGCACTTAAGCAAATGCAAATATACGCCAAGTTCATGAATCTCTAAGAAACACTTCATTCACACTGAACCTATACTTTTGATTAAAACATGCAGTTCTATTTTGCAAGGTATGAAGATTCCTATGAAAAAGAAAGATAAGGGCTCAATCACCATTCCATGCACAATTGGAGATAGAAAATTCAATAAGGCATTTATTAATCTAGGAGCTAGTGTGAGTCTTATGCCTTTGTCCATATATAGAAAGTTAAGGCTTTGTATTGTTCAAGATACCATAATGTTACTTCATTTTACTGATCACTCAGTGAAGAGGCCTTATGCTATAGTAGAAGATGTTCTGGTATATATAAATAAATTTGTGTTTCCTGTTGATTTTTTATTCTTGAAATACCTGAAGATGAAGAGATTCCATTGATTTTGGAAATACCTTTTCTAGACACAGGAAGATGCATGATAGACATAGAGAAAGGAATTATTCCCCATAAGGTTTACGACGGAGAGTTGAAAATTAATGTACGGAATACTATGAGGTACAAAGATGATGTAGGGACCATTAATATAGTTGAAGTGTTAGACACGGTGATTGCTCAATCTATTCAGAACCAAATCTCTAAATCACCTTTAGAAAGAGTATTTAGCTTATCTGCTTATGAAATAGAAGAAAATGAGGATTAAAAAGAGATAAAAGTGATAGCTATGATGAAAGCACAACTTTAATGGCCAAGATCCAAACCACATTGGTAGGAGAAATTAAGAGCACCACAAGAAGCAGAAAGCACAAAGGAATCAGAAAAAGAAGTACAGAGTTGAAGCAATTACCTGATAACCTAAAATATGTCTTCTTGGACACTAAAAAAGAGTTGTCCGAAAATTATAAGTTTCAGGCTACAAGAAAAAGAAGAAGACAAATTGCTACAGGTACTTAAGAAATACAAAAGTGTTATGGGATGAACCGTTGGAGACTTGAAAAGGATTAGCCCCACAATATGCATGCACAAAATACTGATGGAAGATGATCACAAACTAGTGGTTTAACCCCAAAGATGATTGAATCCAACAATGAAAGAAGTAGTGAGGAAGGAAGTGGTGAATCTGTTGGATGCGTGACTGATTTATCCTATATCTGACAGTTCATGGGTGAGCCTCATGCATGTGGTTCCAAAGAAGGGAGGAAAAATGGTGATACTTAATGAGAAAGATGAATTAATTCCCACTCGAATAGTAATTGGCTGGAGAGTGTGTAATGATTACAGAAGACTCAACACCACAACAAGGAAAGATCATTTTCCTATCCATTTTATTGATAAGATGTTGGAGAGGCTCACCGGTCATAAGTACTACTGTTTTTTGGATGGATACTTGGGGTATAATTGGATTTTTATGGCCTCTGAGGATCAAGAGAAGATAATGTTTACATTCCCTTATGGTTTCTTTACCTACCGAAGATTCCATTTGGGTTGTGTAGTGCCTCTGCTACTTTTTAGAGATGTATGACATCCATATTCATTGACATGCTTGAAAATCATATGGATGATTTTTCTATTTTTGCTTCTTCTTTTTATAACTATTTAACTAACTTGTCTCTTGTCTTAGAAAGGTTCCAGCAAACAATCCTGATTTTAAATTGTGAGAAGTGTTATTTTATTGTACAAGAAGGTATATTGATAGGTCACTAAATTTCCCACAAGGGAATAGATGTTGACAAAGAAAAAGTTGAGGTGATGTTAATCTCCCACCGCATGTGAATGAGAAAGAGATAAGGAGTTTCTTAGAACATGCAGGTTTTTATCGCAAGTTCATAAGAGATTTTTCAAAAATTGCTAAACCTTTGACTAATTTTCTTCTAAAATATAAGTCGTTCACTTTTGAAAAAGAATGTATGGTGGCATTTGAGACTTTAAAGAGTGAGTTGATTTCTAAACTTATTGTGATTTCTCCAAATTAGTATCTCCCTTTTGAGATCATGTGTGATGCAAGTGACATTGCAGTAAGGGCCGAGTTAGGACAAAAAAGAGAAAATATTTTGCATGTGATATATTATGCTAGTCATACTTTGAATCCTGCTTAGATAAATTATGTAACTACCAAAAATGAGTTATTAGTTGTTGTTTATTCTTTTGACAAGTTCAGATCTTACTTAATAAGCTCTAAAATAATTGTTTATACTGATTATGCTGCTTTAAAGTATTTGTTTGCTAAACTGGAATCAAAACCAAGGCTCTTGAGATGGATATTGTTGCTTCAAGAGTTTGACCTAGAGATCTGAGATAAAAAAGGATGTGAGAACAATGTTGCTAATCATTTGTCTTAAATGTCCCCCGATTGAAGAAACATAAGAGAAACACCTCATACAGGATGCATTTGGTGATGAAATCGTCTTGGCAATTACCAGTGTTCCATGGTTTGCAGACTATGCAAACTATTTGGTATTCAGTGTGAAACCTGATGATTTTGAATATAACAGAAAGAAATTGTTTTACATGATTGTAGGTTGTATCTGTGGGATGATCCATTCCTTTACGAGAAGGGGATAGATGGATTAATCTAAAGGTGTGTCCCTAAAGGAGATCAAATGGACATCCTTAAGGCTTGTCATGACTCAGAATATGGAGAATATTTTAGTTGAGATAAGATCAAATGGACAAGTTAATTGAGCTTAACAGTGTGATCTTGACAAGTTACATTGAGGCAATTGTTGTTTCGTAAATTCCAATCACTTGTGATAATTGGAGAATTCCATCGTTGAGACCCGCTAAAGAAAAAACTATGGAGTGAGATACAGGTATCATATATGATATTATTTATTTTTGTTTACGGTTATGTCTTTAAATTACTTAGACTAACATACTATATGTATGTTAATTTGTTTGCAGAGGTCTTTTAATATTGGTGACGACTAGAAAAAAATATTATCTTCAATTGGACGGAAAAAGACTTAGAGGATTTCGATCATTTTTAACAAACAAGTTTCTTAAGGATTTTGATGGAAAATTTGTTGAATCAGAGCGTCCAAAGAAGTATGCAAATTTGATTACACTTGAAGAATGGGAAACTTTTGTTGCCAAGCGAAGAACCCAAGAATTCCATGTAATTCTAACTTATCATGAACAATGTATAATATATATATACTTCTTCCACATGAGTTCTGATATGACTTAAAACTGTTTTTTCAGGTTGTGAGTGACATAAATCGACAACGAGCATCAAAACCCACGTATCCATACAAAAAAGGGCGTTTGGGATATGCACATTTACAACAAAAAATAGTAAGTATATATAAATGCTTTAATATGATATAGTTTGAATACGAGAAAAGTGAAGTTTATTATCTATCTTAATGTGTAGTTAGAAGAGGAGAAAAGTGATGCAACATCTCTTCCGGACCATGTTTTATGGAAGGCTGCTCGTGTGGGTAGAGATGGAGTTGTTTAAGAAGATGTTCAACAAGTTTTTGAGCAATGTGTAAGTATAACATTAGTTCTGTCATAAACTCAAAAGTTTAGTAACACACACACACACACACACACACACACACACACACACACACACACACACACACACACACACACACACACACACACACACACACACACACACACACACACACACACACACACATATATATATATATATATATATATATATATATATATATATATATATATATATATATATATATATATATATATATATATATATATATATATATATATATATATATATATGCTTTTTAATCCCCACTAATCTTTTCTATATTTCAGGAGAGTCTATCCTAGTCTATAACTGCAACTCAAGACCATGATTGCAGGAGCGTACTAAATCGAGTATTAAATGTTTCTGAGTATTTTGGTCGTGTGATGGGTAAGGGATTTGGTGTCACTCCAACAACATTGTATAAGCATCCAAAGAATAAAAATCCTAGCAATAAACAAGTGATGAAGTCGTTGGAAGAATTGAAAGCTCAAATTCGTGAATTGAAAAAGGACAAAGAGAGATACATGTCAGAAAGGCGCGGTCCAGAGTTTAAAGATACTAGTGACAAAGATAGTATCAATTGTAATTTTCAGCAGAAACTTCCCGAGGTAACTATATATATTACATTGAAATTAATTTAGCACAATTTTCTTAATTGACTTATATACACATTAATCATATTCATTATTGGTTTAGGGCATTTCACCTTGTCAGATATATTTATCGTCACCGACTTATCGCATGGTTGGCAAGGGAAAAATGCATAACACCTTGGGAGACTTACTTCACCATAAACTACTCTCTGCTGGATTCTTGAAAGTATTGATTCATATTGCTTTATAGGGGAATGCGTTATTGCCTATACTAGACGATGTTTCAGATGCAACATTGGTGGGAGACGCAATAGGATCATATGTTGCATGGCCGTTAAATCTCATTTTCATAGATGATGAGGTACGTTGAACACCATTATGAACCTTTTAGTATTCAAATGTTTTACGACCCATACATGTAAGTTATTCTTACATTTACGTGCCATTTATTTACATGATAATCTTAGACTCCTACAAAATCCAAATCAAAAGATAAGGGGATTGTGCGAGAAACCGAGTAAGCTGCATCAAAAAAACAGGTACATTAATTGATATATATTCATATAAAATGTCAATTATATCCTCCGATTTCAACATCTTTATGATCTTATACATTAATTACCTAAATTATATAATTTTTAGGTTCGTGCTCAAGAGTTTCAACAAGTCAGCAAGGGTAAGATGCCTGAATCTAGCAAGATGTCCAACAAAAAAAAGGTCGTCCCTAGAAAAGCATTTGTTCCTCGATTTAGGTTGTGCCTTGAAACATATGTAGGAACAAAAGATGTTGTGGAGGGTGGCATTCGTCAAATACCTATGGAGGAAGGTACTTTTGGTTTTGCTTATGCTGAAACAATTGCTAAAGAGGATTTGGATCAAATTTTCTAACATTCTGAATTAGGCATCGGTGTTATGTGAGACAGCCTATGTCCCATTAGTGGAATTCTAATGAAACCTTATAAAAATACAGAAAAATTTGAAATTTTTAAAGGACAATACTTAATTATTTAAAAACATACTGTTTCACATACATATGCTTCAAATATATTTTACAGAGTTTGACACCGTTAAGACTAGCGGCCTTGCCACATAGATAAAACATAAAATAAAAGTACAGAAAGGAAACCAAAAAGAAAGCATACCAAAAGGGACCTCCTAAGTCCAACAAGACTGACACTTATACTGACTGTAGTAGTAGGGATGTGATTAGCGTTTGACAAAACACTAACAGCTCCCAATCTAGATGTTATAGTAACACATCTCCACGTCACTTCATATCCTTTCCTTCTGAGTTGTCGGGAAGTACGCAAGATTCGAGCTCATCGTCTGATCGTCATAAAATAATCCAAAATGCAAAACAAAAATGACACAGGGCTAAGATTCATGTACAAGTTTAAAAGTGGGAATGAATGTGTAAAATAATAATATATATGGAAACCATATTTATACAAACAAGCGTATCTTATACCCACAATTACATATACTTTATTTATTCTAATGCATCCCTGAACTATATGCTGACTCAGGCCACTAAACGCTGTCAATGATATCTATCCCATTTACCAAGATCAGATATCACTAGACCACATGCCACCAACGTACTCCCAATTACCAAGAGCTACGCCACCTAACTTCACATGGAGCCTAGGTGTTATAAGTCGATCGTCCCTGAGAATTCAGGCCAAGAACCTTGTCTTGCCTAGCATGCATAGATAATAATCCCCGTCGGGATTGCAGGCGACTGATCAACCTCGTGCGTCCCATACCGCACGGCGGTGGACTTACACATTCCTTAATGCAAGTCTATATGATCACTCACTCATCTTGTGGCAACTCTTAGCCATAAGTATTAAGTTAATAATGGGGAATTATCGTATCAACTTTTCAAGTTATACTTATTATCTAGATACTTAGGTTGAGTACCAAATCCATCCAATGTCTTGCCATATTTGATCTTTGTCCTTACATAATAAGTTCAGTTTGTATAATGGGTAATTGTATGGTTAACTTCCCAGGTAAGAGAGGTGGACTGTAAACGGCATAGTCGACCAAGTCTTTCCTTAGCCAGAACCCAACCAAATATAACTACTCATTGTATCCAACTTTCCTTATGTTAATGGGGATCAATTACTTAATATCTAGCAATGTTTTTCTCTCATTAACCGATTATTTCCTTAATCTATCAATCACAATCATTCAAGTATAAATAAAATAAACAATTATAAAATTAACCGAATAATGCAAGCACAATACAATACCAAATTGTCAAAGATTATTCCTATGATAATTAATTAAGGCCGGCGTAACCTCGCCTAGTGATTTGTGAAAATCATTATTTGAGAATAGGCTCTCCTTAATTATTTATCGCTAGTAGGGCTTAGGTCACCACTACACACATATATATTAAGTTATTTTACGCTAACCGTCCCAATCGTATACGAAATCTTGCCCCCACCTTTTGTTGAGTGTTGTTGAAAGTCCACAAGTGTTGTCTTCGATCTTTGCCAAGAACCGATTACTTATGAAAATGATTTGGGCAGAACTTTGACGTATAAAACTCCCTTGAAACTTTAGAAGAACTTTTACCACAAAATACTCTAAAGGTTACGAACCGATATCGTGGGAACTTCGATAACTAAAACTAATATTGCTATATGAAGAAATTAGAGAAGGAAAGAAGTAAAGAAGTAAGAAAGATGATTTGTGATTGAATGAATGAAAATGGGGTGGAAGAGACCCCTATTTATACTAGTTGTAAAATATTAAAATAACATAATTTATCATCTTTTGCCCATACCTTCCAACTTTTCAACTCTTGCTAGTAAATATGTCTCTATCAAATATTTACTAATCTTTCATCAATAGTGCTTTAGGTGTTCTAGTATGACTTTGTGAAAATAATTTATGACAAAGGTATGGGAGCTTGATTTCATGACATAATATTATGTAGGATATTAATAGAAAATGAGATATATATTTCTTTTATAAAAAGTAAAATGTTAATAATATTAATAATAATAAAAATAGTAAAAAGGATAGTTATTTGATATTTTTATTGTCTTAAGATTATTTTATTTATTAATTGGTTTATAGAGTAAAATGATAATATTCAAATAAAATAAAATCAATTAATAATAACAAAACAAGAACAACAATAATGATAATAATAATATGAATAATTAATTAACTTAAAGTTAAGGGTTTTAAGTACCAATTTAAATTTCAAAGTTTAGTTTATAAAATGAAACGATGATATTCAAATTGAAGAATAAAAGTAATAAATATAAAAAGTAATTAATTAATAAATTAATTATTATAAGTGTTAGTTTCAACATTTAATTTTTAATAACTAGCATTGTTAAAATCTCAAATCTAACTAGATATATTATTTAGTGTATGGAAAAATTAGGATGTTACATTACCACCCCCCTTAAAAGAAATTTCGTCCTCGAAATTTAGCGTACCTAAAACATATGTGGATACTTCTGACGCATGTCTTCTTCTCTTTCCCAAGTAGAATCACCAGTTACATCATCCCACACGACTCTAACCAATGGTATTTGCTTTCCACGAAGTTCTTTAATACGATGATCTAAGATCTTGACAGGTATAGCCTCATATTCCAAATTATCTCTAAGTTCCACAGTTTCAGGCTCAATGACATGTGAAGGGTCCGGATAATACTTCCTCAGTTGTGATACATGAAATACATCATGAAGATTAGACAAGTTTGGCGGCAAAGCAATGTGATACGCTACAGGTCCAATCCGCCGTAGAATTTGAAAAGGCCCGATAAACCTTGGTGTTAACTTCCTAGTTTTGATTGCTCGTGCAATTCCCGCCCTAGGAGTTACCCTAATGAACACGTGATCTCCTGCCTCGAACTCCAAAGGTCTTCTCCTCTTATCATTATAACTCTTTTGACGGTCCTGTGCTGCCTTCATTTTTTCTCTAATAAGTTTAACCTGATCTGTCGTTTGTTGCACGAATTCTGAACCCAATATTTTATTTTCTCCAACCTCATACCAACATAAAGGTGTACGACACTTTCTTCCGTATAATGCTTCATATGGAGCCATGCCGATACTTGAGTGAAAACTATTGTTGTAAGTAAACTCAATCAATGGTAAGAACTCGTCCCAACTTCCTTTGTGTTCAAGAGCACAAGCTCTCAACAAATCCTCTAACGATTGAATCGTCCTCTCAGACTGGCCATCCGTTTGGGGATGATAAGCTGAACTTAACCTCAGTTTTGTTCCTAACTCTAAATGCAACTGATGCCAAAAATTTGATGTGAATCTGGGATCTCTATCACTGACTATACTTGAAGGTATTCCATGCAATCTAACAATCTCCTTTACATATACCTGAGCTAGTCTCTCTAATTTAAACGTCTGGTTGATGGGAATGAAATGTGCACTCTTTGTCAACCTATCAATGATCACCCAAATTGCATCATGTTGTTTCTGAGTCTTAGGCAAAGCGGTTACAAAATCCATGGCTATTCCGTCCCACTTCCACTCTGGAATATCTAAAGGTTGTAGCAATCCGGCTGGCTTCTGATGTTCAATCTTTGCCTTCTGACATACCAAGCAACTTTGAACATATTCTGCTATATGTCTCTTCATTCCAACCCACCAAAACATTTTCTTCAAGTCTTGATACATCTTTGTGGCTCCTGGATGAAAACTCAACTTACTTTTGTGGCCCTCTTCCAAAATCAACTTTTGAATATCCTGATTTTGAGGTACACACAACCTTTCTTTAAACCTTAGGATTCCATCACTCCTTATGTTAAACTCTCCATTTTGACCATTTCTTATATTTTCCTTTATGCTCACTAGACGGTCATCAAGTTGTTGTTCATCTTTGATCCATTTCAGAAATTCATTAGACACGACAATAGCGCCTATGAATATACTTCCTTCATTGTGATGTACTCCTAAGTTTAAATCCACGAATTTGTCAATCAACTCTTCTTCCTTCAACATCATTGCAGATACATGAAGTTTCTTTCGACTCAAAGCGTCTGCTACAACATTGGCCTTTCCGGGATGATATTGCAACTCAAAATCATAGTCCTTCAAGAATTCCATCCAGCGCCTTTGTCTCATGTTTAAATCTTTCTGATCAAATAAATGCTTCAGGCTTTTGTGATCACTTAACACAGTGAACTTTGATCCATAAAGATAATGCCTCCAAATCTTTAAGGCAAACACAATTGCCGCTAACTCTAGGTCGTGAGTTGGGTAGTTCCTCTCATGCACCTTCAATTGTCTTGATGCATAAGCTATCACTTTCCTTTCTTGCATCAACACACACCCAAGACCTTGATATGACGCATCACAATACACATCAAAATTTCCTAATGGGTCTGGTAAGATGAGTATTGGTGATGAAGTCAATCTTTCCTTTAGCTTCTGAAAACTTTCTTCACACTCTTTAGTCCATTCAAAGTTTTTACCTTTCCTCGTTAACTGAGTCATGGGCAAAGCGATCTTTGAAAATCCTTCAATGAACCTCCGATAATATCCAGCTAGTCCAAGAAAACTTCGAATCTCGCCAACATTCTTTGGACTCTCCCACTTTGTTATTGCTTCGACTTTACTTGGGTCTACTGCAATACCTTCTTTACTAATTACATGACCAAGAAATTGTACCTCCTTCAACCAAAATTCACATTTCGAGAATTTCGCGTACAATTGAAGGTCCTTTAATATCTGTAGCACAATTCTCAAATGTTCTCTGTGCTCTACCTCATTCTTGGAATAAATCAGAATGTCATCAATGAAAACTACAACAAATTGATCTAAGTATGACCTAAAGATCCTATTCATGTAATCCATGAATACTGCTGGAGCATTAGTCAAACCAAATGGCATAACTAAGTACTCATAGTGTCCATAACGGGATCTAAAAGCTGTTTTTGGAATATCATCTTCCTTCACCCTGATCTGATGATATCCAGACTTCAAGTCAATCTTTGAGAATACTGATGCTCCTTTTAACTGATCCATCAAGTCGTCGATTCTAGGCAAAGGATACTTGTTTTTCACAGTGGCTTTATTGAGTTGTCTGTAATCCACACAAAGTCTAGAAGAACCATCCTTCTTCTTCACAAACAAGATTGGAGCTCCCCATGGCGATACACTTGGTCTAATAAATTCTTTCTCTAACATCTCGTCTAATTGTTTCTTTAACTCCGCAAGCTCTGAGGGTGACATTCGATAAGGAGATATAGAAATTGGTCCAGTTCCTGGAACCAAGTCTATAGAAAATTCCACTTCCCTAACCGGTGGTAAACCTGGAACTTCTTCTGGAAAGACTTCCGGGAATTCACAGACTACGGGAAAATTTTCCACACTAGGGGTTTCTCCTACTGACATGGAGAATAGCATCATAAAACTTTGAGTGAGGGTTTCAGCTTTGCTGATTTCTCCACTATCTTCTCCAAATGTAAAAATTTTCTCCTTGCATCTCAAGTTGACATCGTTGGCTGATAACCAATCCATTCCTAAGATGACATCTAGGTCTTGTAGCGGGAGTACCACAAGATCTACTAAGAATCTTCTATTTTCTAAGATTATTGGACAGTCTACACAGACTGAATAAGTTACCATTCTTTCTCCCGAGGGAGTTGTGATAGTCAACTTATAATCGTGATCAACAATTTCGAATCCCAAAAATTCAGCACAAGAGGTAGATATAAAAGAATGTGTAGCTCCTGAATCGAATAAAACTGATACCAACTTATCTCCAATTAAACACATACCTTGAATTAACCCAGCTGACTTTGAGATCTCAGCTCCTCTAATTGTAAATACTCTTCCTGTGGTTGGCTTATTTTGATTCTGAGGTCTCTGACCAACACTTGGGCCTCCATTTCTTGCTCTCCCTATGTTGTTATTGTTTATTAGGCCGCTCCTCTGGCCTGTTGGTTGACTTTGTCCTTGGGGACAATCTTTGAGAAAGTGGCCTTTCTGACCACAGCGAAAACAAGTTCCAATATTTCTATTTGGACAATCTTTGTTAAGATGTGCCCCTCCACAGCTGTAACACTTGAACATTAACCTTCTAGAATCCTGGTTATGATAAGGTGTAGGCCTTTGATATGGCCTACCCCCTCGTTGGATTCTTCCTCCGTGGCCTCGGTTAAAGTGGCCCTTGTGATTGTTGTTTTGGGTTGATCCTCCTGATCCATATTGATTCTTCCTATTGTCAATCCCTTCCAACTCCAGACACCTTTCTACTAGCTCACCAAAGCGCATAATATGCAGAGGTAAAACTGCCCTCTGGATATCATATTTCAATCCATCTTGATACTTTTCACACATCCATTCTTCCCTTGGATGCAAGCGGTAAAACTCAGAATACTTTAGCAAGGATTCAAACTTCCTAGTATATTCTCCCACCGTCATCACACCTTGACGTAGATTCTGAAATTCTCTCTCCTTCTCTTTCCTACATAACTTTGGAAAATACTTCCCCAAAAATTCTTCTTTGAACAAGGTCCAATTGATTTCTCTTCCTTCCTCTTCCAATAATCTATACTTTCCTCTCCACCAAGCTTCAGCATCGCCTGTCAGCATGAATGTTGCATAACCAACCCTTCTATTCTCTCTACAGTGAGTGAAAGAAAATATCTTCTCCATTTCTTGCAACCATTTCTCAGCACCCTCCGGATTAAAGTCACCACCAAACTGTGGTGGTTTTCCTTTCAGAAACGAGTTCAATCCTGTATCCTCATGCACCATTTCCCTTTGTTGTTGCTGAAAGAGTTGATGATCTCGAGTGATTTGCAGGATTTGAGCATTTTGTTGTGTTTGAACTAACACAGCTGCAGCAAGTTCACGAACATCTCGAGTGTCAGCTTGAGAGTTCGTTCCAGTTTGGGAATGATCTTCTCGTCCAATGGGAATGGTAGGTGCTCCTTCAGGAGTAACTTCATCACTCGCATTCCTACGTATACCTCTAGTAGTGCCTCTAGCAGCACTCCTACCACGCCTCGCACCTCTGACGTTCTGAACCATAACTTCCTGAAAAGGAATAGTTATTAGGTTCAATCATTCACAAGACATAAAGAACATAACAATTATGTATATTTATATCCCAATGAATGATTCATCGATAAGGATTTTTATCAAGTCTCCCACAGGCAAGGGATAATTGTGTCTAAAATGTTGAATTAATATCTTAAATATAACTAGAATTCAGGAAAACATAATCAACATTTAATGTATAAACAAAAATGTATCAATTTATTTAATAACAACGATTACAAAAATCGTGACCATGTCTCATTCAAAAACCTCTACTTGTAAACCAAGCTAAGACTAATAGTGGTAAAACTATAATTATCATTATTGCTACGAAATCTTTACCTAATTCTTCATGCTTGATGATACCAATAACAAACAAAATAATGACAAGAAGAGTGATGAATAAAAGAAAGGATTTAGCCATTTGAAAGGTATAGATAAATATTTAGGAATTGATATGAAAATAATGGATGGGTGTGAAGTATTTATAAAGTGAATTTTGTGAAGTGTCCGTTACGTTACCGTTGGGTTTGTGACCGTTGGGGAGGAAAAATAAAGTGTGCTAAATAAGTTTCCTAGACCATTATACTAGAAGGCTCTCAAGATGAAGACTCAATGCACAGAAGAAAAGTTATCATCCAGTTTGGAATCCAACTTGATACAGTCAGTATAATTCTAGACACTTACGGTCCGAGCTGAATCGACCAGCTCTGATACCATTAAATGAGACAGCCTATGTCCCATTAGTGGAATTCTAATGAAACCTTATAAAAATACAGAAAAATTTGAAATTTTTAAAGGACAATACTTAATTATTTAAAAACATACTGTTTCACATACATATGCTTCAAATATATTTTACAGAGTTTGACACCGTTAAGACTAGCGGCCTTGCCACATAGATAAAACATAAAATAAAAGTACAGAAAGGAAACCAAAAAGAAAGCATACCAAAAGGGACCTCCTAAGTCCAACAAGACTGACACTTATACTGACTGTAGTAGTAGGGATGTGATTAGCGTTTGACAAAACACTAACAGCTCCCAATCTAGATGTTATAGTAACACATCTCCACGTCACTTCATATCCTTTCCTTCTGAGTTGTCGGGAAGTACGCAAGATTCGAGCTCATCGTCTGATCGTCATAAAATAATCCAAAATGCAAAACAAAAATGACACAGGGCTAAGATTCATGTACAAGTTTAAAAGTGGGAATGAATGTGTAAAATAATAATATATATGGAAACCATATTTATACAAACAAGCGTATCTTATACCCACAATTACATATACTTTATTTATTCTAATGCATCCCTGAACTATATGCTGACTCAGGCCACTAAACGCTGTCAATGATATCTATCCCATTTACCAAGATCAGATATCACTAGACCACATGCCACCAACGTACTCCCAATTACCAAGAGCTACGCCACCTAACTTCACATGGAGCCTAGGTGTTATAAGTCGATCGTCCCTGAGAATTCAGGCCAAGAACCTTGTCTTGCCTAGCATGCATAGATAATAATCCCCGTCGGGATTGCAGGCGACTGATCAACCTCGTGCGTCCCATACCGCACGGCGGTGGACTTACACATTCCTTAATGCAAGTCTATATGATCACTCACTCATCTTGTGGCAACTCTTAGCCATAAGTATTAAGTTAATAATGGGGAATTATCGTATCAACTTTTCAAGTTATACTTATTATCTAGATACTTAGGTTGAGTACCAAATCCATCCAATGTCTTGCCATATTTGATCTTTGTCCTTACATAATAAGTTCAGTTTGTATAATGGGTAATTGTATGGTTAACTTCCCAGGTAAGAGAGGTGGACTGTAAACGGCATAGTCGACCAAGTCTTTCCTTAGCCAGAACCCAACCAAATATAACTACTCATTGTATCCAACTTTCCTTATGTTAATGGGGATCAATTACTTAATATCTAGCAATGTTTTTCTCTCATTAACCGATTATTTCCTTAATCTATCAATCACAATCATTCAAGTATAAATAAAATAAACAATTATAAAATTAACCGAATAATGCAAGCACAATACAATACCAAATTGTCAAAGATTATTCCTATGATAATTAATTAAGGCCGGCGTAACCTCGCCTAGTGATTTGTGAAAATCATTATTTGAGAATAGGCTCTCCTTAATTATTTATCGCTAGTAGGGCTTAGGTCACCACTACACACATATATATTAAGTTATTTTACGCTAACCGTCCCAATCGTATACGAAATCTTGCCCCCACCTTTTGTTGAGTGTTGTTGAAAGTCCACAAGTGTTGTCTTCGATCTTTGCCAAGAACCGATTACTTATGAAAATGATTTGGGCAGAACTTTGACGTATAAAACTCCCTTGAAACTTTAGAAGAACTTTTACCACAAAATACTCTAAAGGTTACGAACCGATATCGTGGGAACTTCGATAACTAAAACTAATATTGCTATATGAAGAAATTAGAGAAGGAAAGAAGTAAAGAAGTAAGAAAGATGATTTGTGATTGAATGAATGAAAATGGGGTGGAAGAGACCCCTATTTATACTAGTTGTAAAATATTAAAATAACATAATTTATCATCTTTTGCCCATACCTTCCAACTTTTCAACTCTTGCTAGTAAATATGTCTCTATCAAATATTTACTAATCTTTCATCAATAGTGCTTTAGGTGTTCTAGTATGACTTTGTGAAAATAATTTATGACAAAGGTATGGGAGCTTGATTTCATGACATAATATTATGTAGGATATTAATAGAAAATGAGATATATATTTCTTTTATAAAAAGTAAAATGTTAATAATATTAATAATAATAAAAATAGTAAAAAGGATAGTTATTTGATATTTTTATTGTCTTAAGATTATTTTATTTATTAATTGGTTTATAGAGTAAAATGATAATATTCAAATAAAATAAAATCAATTAATAATAACAAAACAAGAACAACAATAATGATAATAATAATATGAATAATTAATTAACTTAAAGTTAAGGGTTTTAAGTACCAATTTAAATTTCAAAGTTTAGTTTATAAAATGAAACGATGATATTCAAATTGAAGAATAAAAGTAATAAATATAAAAAGTAATTAATTAATAAATTAATTATTATAAGTGTTAGTTTCAACATTTAATTTTTAATAACTAGCATTGTTAAAATCTCAAATCTAACTAGATATATTATTTAGTGTATGGAAAAATTAGGATGTTACATTATGCATTCATACATCAGGTACTTCGATCAATTATAATTAAATAATTGAACAATTTATTTTCTCATTTCAATGAATATTCTAACGTTGATTATGTTTTTATTTAAAGTTCTTGTATGACAAGTTGTTGGTCTCGCATCAATTGACAGAAAGATTCTCATTCTTATCTTCTAGCTGTATCAACGCACAGTTAATCGATCACACTCCAGATGTAGTCAGAGATTACTTAGTCCAAGCATTTATGGCCACATATATATAAAAATTGTATTTTTTGCCATATAATACTGGCCATGGGTTAGATTTCATTCTAGTTTCATTTATTATCATTATTCGTTTTTTAACATGCTATATAACATTTCCATCTAAACTTCTGTCTTATTTTACAATGGACACTGGTTGTTGGTTGCGATTAATCCGATAAAAGAAATAGTGTATTATCTAGATTCATTTGATGATGATCAAACAAAATATCCAGATATGAAGAAGATGGTTGATACGTAAGTTATGAGATTGTTCTGAATAATTCGTGTATATCTTTATTTATCATGTGAGGTTGTTCTAAATATTCATTTATATTATGTTAGAGCTATACAAATATTCTGATCACAAAGACAAGCAAAAGTACCAAAGAGTAAGGCTAACAACATTAGATGGATCAGAGTGCAGGTATATTTTCACAAATTTTGATTGTTATAGTGATGCTACTTGATAAAACTAGTTAAACTATATATCCTGATATATATTCATATTTTTTTCATGTGCAGTGTCCTCATCAGCGTAATGGTATTGATTGCGATTATTTTGTATTGAGGTTTATGAACGAAATTATTCATTCGGGTCAAATAGAGATTCCAAACATTGTATGAATTTATAAGTTATATGATTTATTTTAATATTTAACCGATATTTCATCTGAGTAATTAGTTTTGACTATATCATGCATATTATGTTATATTATATAGTACTTTGATAAATTCAAGTGTGGTACTTACTCGAAAGATAAATTGGAAGAAATTGAGGAGGAATGATGTCAATACATTCTTGAGATGAGAATTGTATAAGGTATATTGTATTTCTGTCTTTTGATCGGAGTTTATGGTCTTTAGAGATTTGTGTTGTTGTGATGTTCTATACATACTACTGGATAATTATAGTTCTAGAAGTCGTATATAGTTTCGGAATTTGTTGATATACTTCTAGAAGTTGTTGTGAGGATTCAAAAATATGGAATTTGTAATTATATAAGACATATGTGTTGAAATAAAGGCTTGTGTTGAATTACAATGATTATAAGCAGGTTTATGTGTTGAATTGTTATGGTATATATAAGGCCTAAGTGTTGAAATAAAGGCTTGTGTTGAATATAATTGTCATAAGCAGGTTTATGTGATAAATTATAAAGAATTGTGCAACAGAATTTAACAAAAAACACTTCAAAAAAATATGCACAATAGACAACGCTTTTACCAAAAAAACGCTCCCTAAAAAGTTAATTTTAAAAAAGTACTTTTGAAAAAAATCCAATGACGTGTAGAAAAGGTATCACTTTTCTTGAAAAGCGCTGCTAAAGGGGGGGGGGGGGGAGAGCACTTCTAAAAGCGCTGCTAAAAGGGGGGAAAAAGAGAGCGCTTTTCTAAGAAAAGCGCTGCTAAATGTCTTTAGAAAATATACTTTAGAGAGCGCTTCTAAAAGCACTGCTAAAAGTGGGGGAAAAGAGAGCGCTTTTCAAGAAAAAGCGCTGCTAAAGGTCTTAAGAAAATACAATTTAGAGAGCGCTTTTGAAAGCTCCTCTAAAAGAGGGGGAAAAGAGAGCACTTTTCTATAAAAAGCAATGTTAAAAGAGGGCTTATAACAGCGCTTTTGCCTTAAAAAAACGCTGCCTTTACCTACAGCAGCGCCACTTTATGCAGCGCTTTTAAACGCTGCTAGAGGACAAAAAAGGTGCTGCTAAAGGTCTTTTTTGGCATAGTGGTGGTAAGGAACATGAAGTATGTAGCAGAACCACCAAATCTTGAAGAAAAACTCAGGATTTTCAAATCGCAGGTACTCATTCCCTTTATTCACTCTGGAACTCAACATGCTCTTATGGGTTCCATGCTTGACCCTATAGATGATCTCTCTAAGTCTAAGTACTTCTTCCCCACTTACCATAGGACTAAACCTGTGACTAGTATTAAGATATCAATGGACTTAGAATATCAAACCAACAACTTGTGGGTTTTCCGCTCCACTCCCCTAACTAAAAAACACAAGGACTATATTTCTTAGCTGGATATGATAGAAACCAAAATGGGCGATACGTGGAAGGAGATAGGCATTTTCAACTTGATCCAATTGTTAAGGAACGACCCATAAAATTTCCAAAATATGCTTGTCGCCTCCATTTACTTCTGGGAGAGCACGACCAATACCTTTCAACTTCCATGTGGAATGTTGACGCCGACACTCTTCAATGCGGCGGCCATCACTGGCCTTCGCCCAGATGGGGACGAGTTCAACCCTATTGAAAGTGATGACGACCATATCAACTTTGATAGAAACCGTGCTGGATTTACACGATACATATCAGACTACATTAATTATGACGAACCTGAAGTAACTACTGAAGAACATATCGCCTTCTTGGCCTTGTGGTTATCTAGGTATGTATTTTGCTCCAAGTTATTGAAAGTAGCTATAAGGTATCTAACCCTTACAAACCAGCTACAAGAAGGAAAAAACATCTCTCTTAGCCGGCTAATTTTAGGATCCTTATACACATCTTTAGGCGAAGCAAGTGAAGCTCTTAGGAACATCAAACCAAAAGATAAATTGTTATTGGATGGACCTTTTTGGCTCCTTTAGTTGTGGCTCACTGCCACTTTTTGAAACCTCTTTGAAGGTCGACTGCCCCGATGGTAACAACCCAACTATCAGCAGTCGGACAAGCGAAGGGGTTCGATTGAACCTACTAAACCCCACTGATAAGAGTAGAGTAAATCATGACGCTTTTGCCTCTTCCTTGTTGATGTTTTCTAAGCGTCATAATTTCACTCCGACCATGACTCCGTTTGCAAAAAGAACTCATGTTCTAGAATGGTTTACTCAACCACTTTTGGAACTGGCGACAAGGAAGTAGAAAAGGATTTTGATGTCCTCCTTGACGCCCAGGCTCTTCTCAATTCGTTTGGAACCCAACAAGGAACATGTGAGGATTATCCTTATCTACCCAACATGATATCTCTCCAGTTTGGAATTAGCCAAGCTATCCACCATCCATTTTTCAAGAAGAAGAGCGAGTTGTGCCTTAGCATTGTCAATTATTCTAAAGATGACTGGCTACAACGCCTTACTCGACATGCTGATGGTCGACCTCAACTCAACCTTCTCAACTTCGAGCCCAACTATTATTGCATTCAGTTTTTGATACTTGGTGGAATGACTACTACACCTAAGAATTCATGGATACTGCCACCATAAACAAATATCTCTCTGACGCCTTTTCTTCTTTGCAGACAAAGTTTGAGAAAGGTAGATCGACTCATATCAAATAAATCCAAGCCTTCTAAAAGTACTTTGAAATTGTATACGATCCAAATGATCTTAGCCAGACGATCAACGAGGCAATTATGACTCTTAAAGATAAGCTTTTGGTGAAGCTTCCAAATATAAAGTTCCCTGCTTATGTCATAGACAAATATAACTTCTCCCTCAACTTCTATACTCCAAAATTTCCCCCTCTGCCAACCAGCGACATGGCTCTTGCCTTCGCTCCTCCATTTTCGCGTTGGTTCGTCTGTGGAGAATTTTTGAAGGTACACAAAAGAGTTTTTGAAGCCTGCATATTGTTTGACTTCGACTAAGTTGGATCTATACAGTTTCAAATGTCACCTTCATGTCGAGATGGATAATGTCAGGGTCGAAACTCCCATACATGAGGGTGAGGAAGCATACTATTTTTGTTATTTTCCACTTATCTTTACATATTTTGCTAACCCTAACCTTGTTTCAAGTTAGTTCTTGTGTATTTTCATCTGAATTAGAATTTTGCACCCTTGAAATCAAGAGGATTATTGCTTGATCAGTCAATGTCTTGGATGGATCATCATTAAATCAAGTGTCCATACACTCAAGAGGCCTATATTCAACAAGAATCAAATGTTAATTAATCTCATTGCAAGATCATTGAAGCCTAATTTTAGTTAACCCCAAATTAGGATTTCATCAAGAAAAAGTCAATTGTGCCCTGATTTTTTACCCAAGTGTTGTACCCCAAAATTTTACTTCACTTTTCTAAATGGCTTTTGTTTCGCGTTAATTTTTTTTAATTTGCATCATCATTAGACCATAGTTCATAATCATACTTTGTATTGATCTTCTAAGACATGGGATCAGGAGTTTCTTTGAATCAAATAATCAAGTATCAGGCTTACATTCCTCAAGAGATGTCAAGCATCAAGGGCCTAGGATTTCATCACCTCCTTAGTTTGAATTTGTTGGCGAGCTTGTGTTCAATTGGCTAAAGGAGCTCAGATTCATCGGGAATGATGGAACAACTTCAAGACAAGTGTAGTTATTCAGTTATGATCGAGAGTTTGCTTCAAATGCAAGTTATACGCACTAGTGACTATTTCTCAGTCGATGTGTAGCCCGAGTCATTTTGTTCCGTATTGGAATTCATCAGGTTACCAAGTAGTGGCTCATGTGAGATTTAGTCCAGAAGATCAGGTTTATATTGTGTTCCTCTGTGGATTTATTTACCCGGGGATTTATTCAGAAAAACTCAAAGTGATTCAGGATTCATTTGATTAGAGATTTAGAGGTTGGCTCACTCAGATGGTTGTTGTTTCTGTTGCGAGTTGCTTAGTGGTAGTTGTGTGTATTTAGCCGGATGTTGTTGAAAAGTTTGAAGTAGATCTTGGATTCATTTGGTTATTCAGTCTTTAAATGGAGTTCATAATCCGTTCTAGCCCATTTTTCTACCATAAACCCTTCATCCATTTCCATTTCTCTTTATATCCATTTTCCACTCTCTAATATCTGTTATAATAAAATGTTTATCTTTTCATTTTTCCAACCCATTTCCCTCTGTATTTCAATTTATTGCTCATAAATTATTTTCATCCATATCTTTTTAAAACCTATTTCCAAATCCAAACTTTCCAATCCATTTCCTAATCCCTTCTTTTGAACTCATACCCTTTTTTAACCAATTTCAATATTCATTTTCATATCTTTTTGTAAACAAAAAAAACATTATCCAACATTCATTAACCTTTTTTTTTAATTTCCCATTAACCAATTAACCCTATTTCATGTTCAAGTTTGTCCACATCCACTTTGTTTCAAACCAATATCCATTTGCAATTTTATTCTTTTTTCTTTTATTAACCATTTATTTATTTGTTTTGTTCTTTTCAATACCATCTCCAATATCCAAAACTCAATTAATATACATGTTCTAAAGAGGCTTATTCAAGAAATCTAAGAGTCATGGCATGAAGGAAAGCTCCTCCAATTTGCAAGCTCATAGAATTTACGGAAGGTCCAGACACATGGTATTTAGTTTATGTAAATGGCAGCTGATTTAGCATAAAATTCACAGCATTGGATATAACGGATGTTGTGAATAGGATACCGTTAAACAAAGTATAAATGGTTTCTTATCAAGAAACACACAAGGGTTAGGGTTAATAAAGAAGAAAGCAACAAGGAACAACAAGGATTTGTTATTAAACTGTTATTCTTTCCTTTCTCTTAGAACAAGATTACAAGTATACAAGAATAACAAAATAACCTCTCTCCCTTGAAATTAGGATTTTATCTTCCTATTTTTCCTTATTCCAAGATTGAGAAACTAGCATCCTATTTATAATAAAATAGCATACTAACCTAATGGGATTTTTTAACAATTACCCATTATAAGCTAACTTAGGGTACAAGCTAACTTAAACAATTGGGCTTACAAGCAAGACCCAATTCAACATGCTAACAACAGTAGCAATATTTACTAATGCATGTTAGAACAGACTTCGACTACAACACACATTACTTGGGAACAAACTTCGACTATAATAGAGTTCGATCCAACATCTCACAAATCTCCACCTTGGATCTAACTCTATAACATCAAGAAACTAACTTTCTTCATGCAGCTTTATTAACTGCATACAGTGGAAAAACTTGCAACTGGGCAATGTCTTGGTGATCATATCAGCGACATTACGATCTGTCGAAACCTTCAGCACTTGGACTTCTCCACGCTCGATTACCCCTCTGATGAAATGCAGCCTCACATCAATGTGCTTGGTTTGCTCATGATAGGCTAAATTCTTCGACAGGTGTATTGCACTTTGACTATCACATTTAACAGGGATAACTCGACCTTGAAGTTTTAGCTCCTTTGCAAAACCTTCAAGCCACAATGCTTCCTTCACAGCTTCAGTTAGGGCAATATACTCCGCTTCAGTGGTTAATAGGGCAACGACCTTCTGAAGTGTTGCTTTCCAACTGATTACTGTCCCAAACATAGTGAACACATATCCAGAGATAGATTTTCTGGAATCCATACAACCTGCATAATCAGAGTCGACATATCCATCGATTGCTGCTTTACTATCTTCACCCAAGGCTCCACCATAAATTAGGACTCTATTTAGAGACCCATTTATGTACCTTAAAATCCACTTCAATGCTTGCCAGTGAGCCTTTCCAGGATTCGCCATGTACCTGCTTACAAGACATACTGCATATGCTATGTCGGGTCTAGTACAGACCATAGCATACATCAAAGAACCTACTATGTTAGCATATGGAATGCTATTCATATAAGTTCTTTCAACATCAGTGCTGGGACACTGATCTATACTTAGCTTGAATTAAGGGTTTGTCGGAGTCACAACAGGCTTTGAATTCAACATACCAAACTTTTCGAGAACCTTCTGCAGGTATGCCTCTTGAGATAAGCATAATTTCAAATGCTTTCTATCTCTCCGGATGTCAATCCCAAGAATCCTGGACGCAGCTCCCAGATCCTTCATTTCGAACTCTTTATTGAGTTCAACCTTCACCCTCGTTACCTCTTCGACATTGTTGCTTGCTATTAGAATATCATCCACATAGAGCAACAAAATAACAAATGAATTACCCGGTCGAAATCTGAAGTAAACACAGTGGTCGAACTGGCTTCTGATGAAACTTATGTGTGCCATGAACTTGTTGAATCTCCTATTCCACTGTCGAGGAGATTGTTTTAGTCCATATAAAGATCTATTCAGTTTGCACACATAATCTTCCTTCCCCCTTTCGACATACCCTTCAGGTTGCCTCATCAGGATTGTTTCATCTAGATTACCATACAAGAACGCAGTCTTCACATCCATCTGTTCCAGTTCAAGGTCGAACTGGGCCACCATGGCAAGCAACATTCGAATGGATCTGTGCTTCACAACAAGAGAGAACACATCATTGAAGTCGATACCTTCTTTCTGAGTGAACCCCCTAACAACCAATCTTGCCTTGTATCTCTTCGACGTCACTCCTTCGATTCCTTCCTTAACTTTGAAAATCCATTTACAGCTGACTAACCTGGCTCCAGCAGGTTTCTTGATCAGTTCCCAAGTGTTGTTATCATGAAGATATTTCATCTCATCATCCATGGCCTTCAGCCATTTAGTCTTCTTTCGACTCCTCATAACTTCCTTATAGTCTCTAGGTTCTTCATCTAGAACCTCATTAGCAGAGATTAAGGCATAAGCTATAAGATCTGCATACCCAAGTCTTTGAGGTGGCTTGATGACTCTCCTCGACCTGTCTCTTGCTAGCAGGTAGTCATTATCAATCTCCTCATCTTTGACAACATCTTCTGCGTCTTTTTCGACTTCATCTGGGGTAAGCAATTCAGCATCAACATGCTCCACCTCAACAGGAATCTCTCCCTGTTCCAGCTCTTCGTCAGCATAATCAGTTTTCTTGAAAGCCATCTCTACTTCATTAAAAACTACATCTCGACTGGTGATACACCTTCCGTGACCTGGCTCTAGGCACCATAGCCTATAAGCTTTGACTCCTTCAGGGTATCCCATGAACATGCACTTCAGAGCTCTAGGTTCGACCTTGTCTTTCCTAATATGAGCATAGGCCACACATCCAAATACTCTCCGTCTGTCGAGACTAGGTGGATGTCCCGACCAAACTTCTTCAGGTGTCTTCATTCCCAAGGCAGGCGAGGGACATCTATTTATCAGGTAAGCTGCTGTCGAAACAGCTTCCGCCCAAAACACCTTCTTCAATCCAGCACTAACCAACATGCATCTAACCCTTTCAAGGATTGTTCGATTGAATCTCTCAGCTAAGCCATTTTGTTGAGGAGTACCTGCTACAGTATTATGCCTTGCAATCCCAGACCCAACACAGTAACTGTCGAAAGCTTCGTTGCAGAATTCAAGGCCATTGTCGGTTCTCAACCTCTTAACCTTTCTGCCAGTCTGAGTTTCGACTAGAATCTTCCAACTTTTGAAATTCTTAAAAGTTTCATCCTTCGTCTTCTGAATGAATACCCATAGTTTTCTGGAATAGTCATCAACGATGGATAGAAAATACCTTGCACCTGAGTGTGAATGATTCCTTGCAGGCCCCCAAAGATCAGCATGAATGTAATCCAGGGATCCATGTGTTCTTTGCTTGCCTTTGTTAAACTTCGCCCTACAGGATTTACCAAATACACAAGATTCACAAAATTCCAACTTTTCGACTTTGTCACCTCCTAGCAGGTTCTGCTTCCCCAATTCGACCAGGCCTCTTTCGCTGACATGGCCCAATCTCATGTGCCATAATTATGTCTTCGACATAAATTTCGTGGATGCAACATTTGTCGAACCACTTACAACCTCAGCCTCAAGGGTATACAAGCCTTGTTTCTTCACGCCTCTCAAGACTTCCTTCGACCCCTTCATGACTCTTAGGATACTTTTCTCTCCTTGAAAAACATATCCTTTTCTGTTGAATTCACCAAGAGAAATCAAATTTCTCTTCAAGTCAGGTACGTACCTGACTTCAGTCAATAACCTTATTGACTCATCATGGAGCTTGAATCTCACAGATCCAATACCTGCAATTTTGCAAGATTTGTTGTTTCCTAGCAGCACAGATCCACCATCTTGATCATATAAATCCTCGAACAATTCTCTGTTTGGAGTCATGTGCCAAGTGCAACCTGAATCCATAATCCACTCTTTCCTCGAGTCGCCACTTGAAACCACAAGAACATCAGATGAGTCGAAGTCATCTTGAACAATGGCTGCATTGCCATTACCTCCATGATCTTTCAGGCGTTCATGGCACACCTTTCTTATGTGACCCTCCTTCTTACAGTGATAACATCGAATACTAGATGTTTCGCCACTATAAGACTTCTGTTGACTTTTACCTTTCTTCTTGTCGAACTTACTATCCTTTCGTAAGAATTTTCCCTTAACGGCCAAACCTTCGCCCACCGTCGAAGGTTTATGCTCCTTTCGTTTGTTCAAGTCCTTAGAATACAAGGCTGATTGAACTTCTTCAAAGGTCAGGGACTCCCTTCCATACAAGAGAGTTTCTTTGAAGTGAGCATGTGTTCTGGGCAAAGCACACAGCAACAACAGTGCTTGATCTTCATCATCGATCTTCACATCAATATTTTCAAGATCAAGAATCAGCTTGTTGAACATATCCAACTGCTCAGCCAACACTTTGTCTTCACTCATCTTGAATGAATATAAAGCTTGCTTCAGGTATAGTCGATTCACCAGAGATTTGGTCATGTACAAACTTTCAAGTTTCACCCATAATCCCGATGCTGTAGTCTTCTTTGATACCTGTCGAAGAACCTTATCACCAAGACTCAACAATATTGCGTTGTGGGCTTTCTCGATCATGCCCGTTTTTTCTTTTGCCGTTAACGCAGCGTCCATGGCTGCCTCACCCTTCAACGCTTCCAAATAACCTTGCTGAACCAATAGGGCTTTCATCTTCAAGCGCCACAGACCGAAGTCGTTCACTCCAGTGAACTTTTCAATCTCATACTTTGTTGAAGGCATCTTCTCCATGCTCACCGCACCAATTTGTTGTGAATAGGATACCGTTAAACAAAGTATAAACGGTTTCTTATCAAGAAACACACAAGGGTTAGGGTTAATAAAGAAGAAAGCAACAAGGAACAACAAGGATTTGTTATTAAACTGCTATTCTTTCCTTTCTCTTAGAACAAGATTACAAGTATACGAGAATAACAAAATAACCTCTCTCCCTTGAAATTAGGATTTTATCTTCCTATTTTTCCTTATTCCAAGATTAAGAAACTAGCATCCTATTTATAATAAAATGGCACACTAACCTAATGGGCTTTTTAACAATTACCCATTATAAGCTAACTTAGGGTACAAGCTAACTTAAACAATTGGGCTTACAAGCAAGACCCAATTCAACATGCTAACAACCGTAGCAATATTTACTAATGCATGTTAGAACAGACTTCGACTACAACAAGCATTACTTGCGAACAAACTTCGACTATAATAGAGTTTGATCCAACATCTCACAACGGATATAATAGATATGGAGTTTCACAGCAGGAAATAACATCATTGGAATTAAGCATCTCTTGTGTAAAATTCAGAAAAATTTATAACCAAATTACACAGCAAAAGTTCTAACAGACTTCAAAAGAAAAATAATCCTAACAAAATTACAGGGAGGATTAGCGACAAATGCTTATAACAGAAAAAGAAATTATAAGGCAGTGAGAAATTCGATACCAGAATTCACATTTTTATACGAACAACAACATGATCCGTTTCCAAGAACTTTGCTTCATTTTCGAAAACTTCTTTGGTTCAACTCCTTCATCTATTAGAAGTTGTATTCAATTACGAGATTTGTATTTTGAATGAAAATCAGTTGGAGATTGTTCTTCCTTACAGTCTCAACAATCTCAACCATCTTGTAGGTTTTGGTCTTGCCAACAATGAGCTAACAAATTTTGGTCACATTTCAAACCTTGGGAATTAACAGTTTTTGACATAGTTGAACTTTGTGAATAACAGCTTCACTGGAAAACCTTACACCAAATCCTTGTTACGGGAGAAAGCTGAGTGTTCTGAATACAAGAATGTTACCGACCATGATACAGTGCATACGAAAACACTGCAGAGGCCTTGTCACAAAACAACACAAAATGTAAGTAGCGTATTCACAAACGCAGATCCATTTTGTCCAACCACACCAATTTCAAACCATCACACAGACTGACCCCACCTGCAAAAGAATGACGTGCAGAAGCAGTTTTTTCCAATTTTGTAAAGCAATTCGTATGAATTACAATCCATCTACCGCACATCAACAACTCACAAGTTAAAACCCAAACGAATTACAATCCATAACAGAGCCAAAATCGTAACAAGAAGAGGTAGAAGAAGGAGTTTGAATCGAAATGATAGCAAATGAGCTGAAGAAAACATAGTGGAAGTGGCCCAAGATGTTGCAACGGGAAGGCCCAAGAGAAAAGTCCACATGCCAAAGTATCTAGAAGATTTCATCACAGGAGAATCAACAAATTCAGTTAGGAGGAAATGAGATGGCAGCTTATTAGAGGCTCACCTAAATATTGCAGAAATATTCTCTAGATCTTCCTTATTTTGTATTCTGTTATTTCCATCATTAACTAGTCTATATAATGGCATGTATGTAATGAATGAAAGCAAGCAGATTTTATCCAAATTCTCTTTCTCTCTATTGTTTCTGGAGGCCCCTAGTTCCTCGAACTCTAGGATTTATCACTGCCCCTAACAAATTTGGTGCTTTCATTGAACCCATCCATGGCGGACGACACTCGATCGAAATCTATCGAGGATGCTATCTCCCGTTTAACCACCAATCAAACCGCTCTGACCAACTCACAAACACTTCTTGCTTCCAAAATCGATGACATTCTCAGTAAACTCTCATCCCTCGAATCACCATCTCACTCCCCCGGTACCGGATCTCCGTCCTACACTTCATCCCAAAACTCCAATAAACCTCACCGCATGAAGCTCGATGTACCTCGCTTTAATGGAACAGATGCCTTGGGTTGGATCTTCAAGATCAACCAATTTTTTTAGTGTCACGATACGCCGGAATCAAAACAACTGACAGTTGCATCGTTCTACATGGAAGGACCGGCTCTCGGCTGGTTTCAATGGATGTCTCGCAACGGCTAGCTTACCAGTTGGGCGGCGTTGTTGCACGCACTCGAGGATCGTTTTGCTCCGTCACAGTACGACGATCCCAAGGGCACATGTTAGGATAGTGGTAAAGTGTCGGGTTTTTGTTATCGTCTCCACAGGGAATTTGAGATATTGCCGCCGTTTGAAAGTTGTCAAGTTCTTAACTTTTTAGTAACAAAAGGGGTTTGGTTTTTAGTAACGGTATCTTGCATAAAAGGTAATGAATTGCGGTAAAAGATTGATTTTACGATTTAATAAAGATTGTTAAAGTTAGGGTTCGGTAATCACTTTGATTGTATATGTTCGATCAACAATACGCATAAACTCCTTTAGATGATAAACACATTCACAACATCCTCTCAATTGTATTATTTCTAACTCACATTGTGATTTTTCCCATTTTGATCTATTGTTGATTTCTCACACAATCTATCAAAATGACAACATTTAGGTTTAATATTTTCATGAACAATCACATTCAAAACTATTTCTAGCTTAAGAAAATAGATGGATGAAAACCTAGGTCAAGAGTTGGAAAATATCTTTCAATCATAAACCAACACAAAGAGTTATAGATAAAGCAAGGTTTTCACCATATATTCATCATCCAAGAGTTTACAAATGAAGATCATCCATATACATACAAAGCTGAATGATCACCTACATCTAACCTTGACAAAATGAAGAACTTAGCTACTCATTTTCATGGTAGCTTGCAAAAGAAGTTTCAGAAGAAGGTTGATGAACCTCCGAGTTGAAGAATACAACTTGGATGAGAATCCACCTTCTTTTTATGGAATAATGTTAAGAAATGAAGAAAATAAGAGATAATGGGTTTCTAGGTCACAAAAATCTCTTATGCAGCAAAACTAGTGAAAAAATATTCTATGTGTTCAAAAAGTACACATGGCTATTTATAGAAAAAGTTGTTGTCCTGTCACGCTCGCGACCTCGTTCGCCTAGCGAGCTAATAGCGAACGTTCTCTACAGCCTCGCCTAGCGAACATGCTAGCGAGGGTTGAGGAAAAGATTCTGGAATGCTTCACTACTTGCTCGCCTAGAGAGTTCTTCGCCACCAGCCTCGCTGCCAGCGAATGATGCCATTTTGATTCTGCCCAAGTCTGGGAGTGTTCGCTAGCAGCTCGTTATGGGCTCGCCTAGCGAAAAACTCGTTGCAACACTCGTCAGATGTTTGCCTAGCGAACATGCTTTTGCTCTTGTTCTTTCTTGATTCCTTTGTCAACTTTCTTGTGTCTTCAAATTCTACTCTTTTCATGCTCAAATACTGCACAATAACACACAAATTAAAAGGACCAAGAGCATTTCACATCATATCGCATATCAATAAAAGCAAGGCGGTTTTGAACCGAAATTAGACAAAAAGAAGCGAAAGATGCCCGTATTTGATTGCTCAAATAAGTACAATTGGGCATCTAACAACTCTCCCCAACTAGAATATTGCTTGCCCTCAAGCAAAGTATGCCTCTCGAAGAACAAGAGGATTTGCTTAAAGAAAAAGGTTTTTCCGAAATTGGATCAAATGGCTCAAACACAAGCGACTCAACTAGATACAAGTCTCCAATGGTTAGAACAACACAATACACAAAAACTAAATCCTTAAAGCAATACAAAAACATGCATCAATTCACAACAATGATATCCTGAATGAATCACCCTATCACTCCTCTTCGAATAAGGATTGAAGAGATCACGCGTTTACAACCGCGGGTGCAATCTCCCTCTTCAACGAACAATGTCAAACTCAGTTCAATTCATACAATGTCTAACAATTATAAATGAAAATGCGGAAGCACGAAGATCACTAAGGCCTTTTCCGGTTGTAGCTTGGTCAGGTTAGCAAACAAGGGACATATCTACATCCATTGAAAACGAAGCTGCCGACGTAAAAGAGACATTCACTATACAACTATTCACACATCTCAACTTCATTTAACTTATTTCTCATTTGAAACCTTCACAACTCTTATTTCACAACTTAAATTTTTTTTCAATATTTTTCTTCCAAGCAAGCATTCATTTTCATTTTCTTTTTCACACTGTATTCACAAAACAAGTGTTTCTCTTTTTCTAATTTCTTTTCAATGCTTGCTTGGTTTTTCAAGAGTTGTGGCAAACTACCAACTTACAATTTCGTTCTCCCCAACTTATCTTCTACTTCCTTCATAAGTGAATGCTCTTTACTTTTGACGGCAAAAGAACAATAATAAAAAAATTTCAGGTTTTATAGAAAAAGATTTTTGAAATCTCGCTTTGTTTCAAGCTGAGATTCAACTGTTTAAGCTCAAAGGGGGTTAACAAATACTCTCTGCTCACGGGTAGTTTGTATTTGGAACTGGTTGTGCTCAAAAGAAACAAGTGCCTTGATCATTTCTAATTGCTTCCACAAATTCACAATAATAAAAGACAAAGCATGAATTAAAAGAATCAACACAGTTCATTAGAATCCAACATTTATTTGTACAATGGAGGTTTCCTCACAATTTGTGGTCTTAAGTCCTAAGTGAATCATTCATTCAATCATGTTGCAAAAAGAACAATATTTAATTACAACAAGAATAAAGTTCTTCATGCATTCTAGAGTTCTAACAGAAGGTAACCATGTACCTTAGCCGTATTTGCTTGTTTATTTTTATCATTGCCATCCAAGCTCGGATGCACCTTCATTGGATACTTCTTTCAGAGAGAAACCAATCTAGAAGGTTTTGACACCGAACAACCACAAAAATTATTAACAGAATAATTTAAAACAATAATTTAACCATTAAAATAAAAATAGTGCGCGTGGGGGACAAAACACCCCAAAAAGTACAACCCAAAATATCTGAAAATAAAACAAAATACTAAAACTGAAAAAGATAACAACTTAGTCCTCTTCGGAATCAGACTCCTCCTCCTCAGAACCATCATCATCAAAATCATCCTCTCCCTCAACATCATCAGAACCATCGTCATCAGCATCATCATCAGCAGGACCACTAGCACCCGCCCCTTCTCTAAAAATAGGCTTGTCCACATGCTAGTTTGCGTGCTGCATAAACTGCTCACGCGTCATTAAGGGATACTCAACGGAGGGGTCACGGATCTGAAGCTGTAATACCTGCTTAGAATCGTGAATATCCACCATAGCTCGCTGCGTTGCCGCCATCCAATCCCAGTTATAGTTGCACACTGCCTGCTAAAAAGGGTTGAACCCTTGAGAAAAAGAGCCGGAACCATCAGTAGTCCCGGTACTAGCAGCTGCACCACCCCTGTAGTTCTTATACCTACAGTACTTATCCACATATTTGTCATCAATGGGGGTCGGGATCTTCACCATACTGCGGGATGTAAGCTTCATCCGCGACTAGGAGCATAAGGCCATAATGAGGCAGGGAAAAGCAAGGGGCAGTTAACTCGCGACCCCGACTTTAGACCGCTCTCAAAAATGGACTTCAGCTCATTGACAATAATCCTAGCCACATCAATCTGGACATTAGTGAGAATGCAATGGACAAGGTGTGCCACTGGGATCAGCACGGTCGATGTGTGGGATTTCGGTACAATGTTTGTCAAAACCAGAAGTAAAATCAGCTGAGCTATAGGAATCATGTCCTCCCTATGATATCTCATAGGATGTCCAGATTGGTTTAGCTCAACCGATTTACCCTCTAGCAACTGGGCAGCGGAAATGACATCTGTATCTCTCTGCAACCTTAGGTCTCTGGTGTATCTGTCCACTTCATTTGCTCTCAGATGGAGCAGTTCGCCTAGCACTCGGTTGATGGAATCCCTGTCGAAAATCACCTGACATCCCATCACTCTTGTAGACCATGTGAAGGGTTCGTCATCGTTGGGCAGCGTGTTCACGTAGAACTCGCGCACTATATCAATGTTGTAGCTTTCGAGAGGAGAAACCAGTATGTCCCACCTTTTACTGTTGATCAGCCCCGCAAACATTCTATACTCGCCTTGAGGGTCAATGATAAACCTCTTTTCAGGGAGGATCTTCCTCTTTTGTAATGCTACAAAGCGGACATCTTGCTTTGCCCCTATGAATTTGTCTGTATCAAATTGGATCGGGACCGTACGGGAGGTGCTGTCAACTTTTCTCTTCTTACCATGACTACCTGAGGCCATCTGCATAAGAATCACAGAAAACACCAACAAACAGCAGCACAAGATTATCATTAATCATAATTAAAAACCAAGTTCTGCCATGCTCGCTGGCTTGCTCGCCTAGCGAGTCCATAGCGAATGCTCGCTACTGACTCGCCTAGCAAACAAGCTAGCGAGCACTGCGAAAGTTTAAAAACAGGCACTGTTTGGGACCCCAAACATCAAGAATCCTAAGTTTGTTGAACATAATTCCAGAACTTATTGAAGTAACATAAAAGGAATTGTTCTTGGTACACATGCAAACCTAAAGTTTCTCAATTCCCTAACTTGCAAAATTTAACCTAAACCCTAATGTTTCTACAATTAAAAACAATGAAGAACAAAAATAGGGGAGAAAGATCAAACCTTATTGCAGCAGAGAGATTGATACACAAATTAGGGCTTGCAAGAGAATAAAGAGAGAGTTCTTGTGTTTTGCAGTTGGAAGTGTGACAGTGAGAGTGAGTGAGAAAGACTAAGTGACAAAAGAAAAACGGATTTTGGGCCTACAAGAGTGGCCCACTAAACAACTTAAAATGCCAGATACGCGTATGTTCGCTTAGCGAACAGATAGCGAATGCTCGTTGCATGCTCGCCTAGCGAACATGCTAGCGAGCATGACAGAATTTCACAAAATCAGGACAACAACTAAAGTTCAGATTCAGCATGCTTCCACCTTGTAGATACCAATAAAAGACAACCAAAAACAGCAAATACTTACAACGTTGAGGTGCCTCTCAACAAGCGCTTATTTAACGTCGGATAAGCTTGACGGTCCAAGATGCTCACACCGGAACATCTAGAAGGAAGGCACAACTATCTCGATCAACTAGGCCGCCAAGATATACCTTTAAACATTGGCCATTTACCGTCCAACTGTCCTTCTTTTCCAAGTCTTCAATTACAACAACCCCAAAAGTTTTTACCTCTTTCACTCGAAATGGCCCGGACCATTTTGACTTCAATTTTCCGGGAAAAAGCCTTAACCTGGAATTAAACAATAATACCAACTGCCCGGGCACAAATTCTTTTTTTTCGGAGCTTCTTGTCATGATATTCTTTAACTTTTTCTTTGTACAACCAACTTGAGTGATATGCGGCATTGCGCATCTCCTCCAACTCAAGCAGTTGCACCTTTCTTTTTTCACCGGCCAACTCATTATTAAAGTTCAAAAATTTTAAAGCCCATAAGGCTTTGTGCTGCATTTCGATCGACAAATGGCAAGTTTTACCAAAAACCAGTTGAAATGGAGTTAGCCCAATTGGAGCTTTATAAGCAGTGCGGTATGCCCATAGAGCTTCATCCAATTTTTGCGACCAATCTTTTCTAGAGTTAGACACGGTTTTTTCAAGTATTCTCTTAATCTCCCGATTAGAGACCTCAGCTTGACCATTGGCCTGTGGGTGATACGGAGTTGCCACTCTATGTGTTACACCGTAATGTTGCAAAACTTTTTCCAACGGGTCATTACAAAAGTGTGACCCTCCGTCACTAATCAACACACGGGGGGTTCCGAAACGGGAAAAGATGTTTTTCTTTAAAAAATTTATGACCGTTTTAGAATTCGCCCGCGGTGAGGCAATCGCCTCAACCCACTTTGACACGTAGTCAACTGCAACCAGCAAGTATTCATTTCCAAAAGAGGGTGGGAATGGTCCGACAAAATCGATACCCCAACAATCAAATAATTCAACCTCTTGGATGTTTTGGAGAGGCATCTCATCTCTCTTACCTATCCCACCACTTCGTTGTCAACTGTCACAACTTTGCGCATGGGCATTTGCGTCTTTAAAAATAGAAGGCCAATAAAATCCTGATTGAAGGACTTTATTGGCCGTTCTTGCCCCATTGAAATGTCCGTCGTCAGGCGAGTTGCGACAATGCCATAGAATACTTTGCGCTTCATCGCCGGTAACACACCTTCTCAAAATGTTATCACCACCCAACTTAAACAAGTATGGGTCATCCCACATATAATACTTACAATCCGAGATGAATTTCCTTTTTTGGTTCGGAGTTAGGTTGGGAGGCACAAAACCACTCGCCTTGTGGTTTGCAAAGTCCGCAAACCACGACCTAACTTGAACTTTAAAAAAAATTTCATCAGGAAATTCTTCTCGGATTTCCTTTTCAGAAGATGTAACCTTCACATTCATAAGGCGAGATAAATGATCCGCCACCAAATTTTCCGATCCTTTCTTGTCCTTAATTTCAACATCAAATTCTTGCAACAAGAGGATCCAACGGATGAGCCTTTGCTTCAAATCCGGTTTGGTGAGCAGATATTTAATCACCACATGGTCGGTATATACAATCACTTTGGAACCAATAAGATAAGACCGAAATTGTTCTAGCGCATACACTATCGTAAGTAGTTCTTTTTCGGTGGTAGCATAATTAATTTGCGCCTGATTTAGAACTTTACTTGCGTAGTGTATAGCATGGAATTTTTTTCCCTTCCTTTGGCCTAATACCGCTCCAATAGCATAGTCGCTCACATCACACATTAGTTCAAAATTCAAATTCCAATTCGGAGCGACTATAATTGGAGCGGTAACAAGTTTTTCCTTCAAAATTTTAAAAGCATGTAAACAATCTTCAGTTAAGAGAAATACCTGGTCCTTGGCGAGCAAATTACTCAAAGGCCTAGCTACCTTTGAGAAGTCTTTGATAAATCGCCAGTAAAAACCGGCATGCCCAAGGAAGCTTCGGATTCCCTTCATATTGACCGGAGGAGGCAACTTCACAATCACGTCAACTTTTGCTCGATCCACTTCAAGCCTTTTTAAAGAGATTTTATGTCCGAGCACTATCCCCTCGGTTACCATGAAGTGGCATTTCTCCCAAATAAACCAAAAGAACTTCTAAACACGGAGAAGTCGTCCATGAACACTTCCATCGTTTTCTCGATCAAGTCGGAAAAAATGGCTTGCACACATGTTTGGAAAGTCGCCGGTGTGTTTCATAACCCAAAGGGCATTTTTATGTATGCGAAAATTCCAAACGGACATGTGAAAGCCGTCTTCTCGTGATCGGCCGGGTCAACCGCAATTTGGTTGTACCCGGAATAGCCATCAAGGAAACAATAGTATTTTTGGCCCGAAAGTCTTTCCAACATTTGGTCCATGAACGGAAGTGGAAAATGGTCTTTTCGAGTTGCGGTATTCAACCGCCTATAATCAATACACATTCTCCACCCCGTTGCCACCTTCGTCGGGATCAATTCATCTTTTTCATTTCGAATGACGGTAATTCCACCCTTTTTCGGAACCACATGCACGGGACTCACCCAAGGGCTATCCGAAATTGGGTAAATCATTCCCGCATCCAAAAGCTTAACAACTTCTTTCCTAACAACCTCCTTCATAGTAGGATTTAAGCGGCTTTGAGGTTGAGCTTCCGGCTTAAAATCCTCTTCCATTAAAATCTTGTGCATACAATAAGAAGGACTAATTCCTTTTAGATCAGAAAGAGTCCATCCCATTGCTTCTTTATTCTTTTTCAACACATCAATTAAACGGGATTCTTCATTTTCAGACAAAAGGTTGCTTATGATAACCGACTTCTCTTTGGTTTCATCAAGGAATGCATACTTCAAGTTAGAAGGTAGCATTTTCAATTCAATTGACGGTTTTTCTTCATGGACCTCCTTTTTCAACACTTCCTCTTCGACTTCCCATGGTTGCAACTCTTTAAGGTTATCAAGTTTCCTTAAACATTCCTCAAGAGCTTGCTCTTCTTCACTTGTAAAAACTTCAAAAGAGTCATCAAGAGCTAATTCCACAGGAGATGTCACATGAATATGCTTAGATACTTCTAATGTTGCTTCTTCAACCACATCAATTCGGAAACTATCACGATTATCTTTTGAATGCTTCATAGCTTCAAAAAGATCAAAAGTGACTTCTTCATTTTGGACTCGCACTTTCATCAAACCATCATCAACATCAATCATCATTCGTGCGGTTTTCATGAAAGGTCGACCTAGGATTAGCGGAGCATCATCATCCTCTTCCATATCAATCACAATGAAATCAACCGGAAAAAAGAATTTGTCGACTTTAACCAATACGTCTTGAGCTAACCCATGAGGCTGGGTAGTCGACTTATCGACCAATTGTAACGTCATCCGTATGGCTTTCGTTTCAATGTTGCCAAGCCTTTTCACAATAGACAAAGGTATTAAATTAATGCTTGACCCCAAATCAATTAGCCCTTTTCCGACATATTCATCACCGATAATAACCGGTAAAGTAACTCTTCCCGGATCAACCTCTTTTCTCGGAAGAGTCCTTTGGATGATGGCACTACAACTAGCATCAATAACAATTGTTTTCGGTTTCGTATACCTCCTATTTTTAGTAAGTATGTCTTTCATGAACTTGGCATACTTTGGCATTTGTTCCAAAGCTTCGGCGAACAGAATGTTTATTTGAAGTTGTTTAAAAATATCCATGAATCGGGCGTAATGCCGTTCATTTTCCCTCCTAGATGGAGCATGTGGATATGGTAGGTTTTGGACCAGGGTAGTGCTCACTACCTCCTTTCCTCTAGACGCTCTAGAATTCCGCTCTTTTTTCTTCTTCACTTCCTCCACCTTCACTTTTTCACTTTTATCATTTTCTACTTCTACACTTTCTTTATTTTCAACTTCAACCTTTTTTTCATTCTTTTCAACTTCTTCCTCACTTTCCTCCTCAACTTCACCATCAATTCTATCATCAATTTTTTTCTCCTCATATTTTCTCTCATTCTCTCTTTTTTCACTCTCATCTCTTTTTTTACTCTCACTAACCAACTCCCTTCCACTTCTCGTCATGATTGCTTTACAATGCTCCTTTGGATTTGTTTGCGTGTTCACCGAAAAAGAAGGTCCGGATTGTTGTTCCGCTAGTTGCTTAGCAAGTTGTCCGACTTGAGTTTCAAGATTTTTGATTGCCGCATCGTTGCTCTTTTGATTAGCCATTGACATTTGCATGAATTGCGTCAATGTGTCTTCCAACTTTGAAGTTACGACCGACGGTTGTTGAGGTTGATAAGGATTTTGACGGCTAGAATTACCACCCCCATAACCTTGGTTATGGTGATAGTTACTCCTTGGTTGGTACCCTTGATTTGGTTGATAGTGTTGTTGTGGTTGATTTTGAGAATGTTGTTGATACGGTGGTTGTTGTTGTTGTTGCCTCGGTTGGTAGTCTCATTGATTCGCTATATAATTTACCTCTTCGAAACCGGGAGGTGGACAAAATCCGGTATCAAGTTCACCTTTGCAAAGCTCACAACAAGCTATTTGTTTAGCTTTTAAGGGCTCTTTCATCTCTTTGATTTGTTGAGTTAAGAGTTCCACTTGTTGTGAAATGAGTTTGTTTTGTGCAAGGATAGCATCATTTGTCCCAAGTTCAAGCACTCCCGGTTTCTTCAAAGTGTTTCCTCTACTTTGGCTTTGAAGGTCATTTAAAGCCATACGATTGATGATATCCGTAGCTTCATCGACGCTTTTAGACAACAAAGAACCACCCGCAGTGGCATCCAACAAAGTCTTACAATTTGGTTGAAGGCCGTTTTTGAAAATATGGATTTGCGTCAATTCATCAAAGCCATGACCTTTGCACTTTTGAAGCATGGGTTTAAATCTTTCCCATGCCTCGTTCAATGATTCGTTGGCTCCTTGAGAAAACACAGAAATTTCTGTTTTGGATTCCATGAACTGGTTGTGAGAGAAAAATCTTTCAATGAATTTCTCTTCCAACATGTTCCAATCTATCATGACCGCCGGTGTTTGATCCAAGTACCAATCTTTGGCTTTGCCGAGCAAAGCATGTGGAAAAAGTCTTTTGAACAACGGTAGCTCTTGAGCTTGATCAACTCCCTCCGCCAATGCTATCTCATAAACTTTGGTGAGAAAAGCAAAGGGGTCTTCATGGTCCATTCTAGTGAATGGACTTCCGTACAACAAGTTGAGAGTTCCCGTCTTCATCTCGGCTTGCCTTCCCATGTGGTTGGCAAACTGAGCAGTATTTCTTGGACTGTTGATACATGGTGTGGAAACGGGTGGTGGTGGTGGTGGATCCATGATAGGTATGAAATGAGGTGGTGGTGTTGTAGAAGAACCTTATCCCTATTCTTGTCATTGTCTAGCAAGTTTCCTCCTCCGTCTTGTTCTGCTATTCAGTCTCCTTGCGGTTCTCTCGATCTCGGGATCAAAAAGCAGTTGGTCCTCAGGAGTTTGCCCTCGATAAAATGAAAGCTGCACACTAAACCAAACAAATTAACAAGCACAAGTCAAAAATTCAAGAGTTAAAAATTCGGCAACTATTGCGATGCTCGCAATATCAATTCAAATTCCCCGACAACGACGCCATTTTGTTAGGACAGTGGTAAACTGTCGGGTTTTTGTTATCGTCTCCATAGGGAATTTGAGATATTGCCGTCGTTTGACAGTTGTCAAGTTCTTAACTTTTTAGTAACAAAAGGGGTTTGGTTTTTAGTAACGGTATCTTGCATAAAAGGTAATGAATTGCGGTAAAAGATTGATTTTATGATTTAATAAAGATTGTCAAAGTTAGGGTTCGGTAATCACTTTGCTTGTATATGTTCGATCAACAATACGCATAAACTCCTTTAGATGATAAACACATTCACAACATCCTCTCAATGTGATTATTTCTAACTCACAATGTGATTTTTCCCATTTTGATCCATTGTTGATTTCTCACACAATCTATCAAAATGACAACATTTAGGTTTAACATTTTCATGAACAATCACATTCAACACTATTTCTAGCTTAAGAAAATAGATGGATGAAAACCTAGGTCAAGAGTTGGAAAATATCTTTCAATCATAAACCAACACAAAGAGTTATAGATAAAGCAAGGTTTTCACCATATATTCATCATCCAAGAGTTTACAAATGAAGATCATCCATATACATACAAAGCTTAATGATCACCTACATCTAACCTTGACAAATTGAAGAACTTAGCTACTCATTTTCATGGTAGCTTGCAAAAGAAGTTTCGGAAGAAGGTTGATGAACCTCCGAGTCGAAGAATACAACTTGGATGAGAATCCACCTTCTTTTTGTAGAATGTAGTTAAGAAATGAAGAAAATAAGAGATAATGGGTTTCTAGGTCACCAGAATCTCTTATGCAGCAAAATAGTGAAAAAATATTGTATGTGTTCAAAAAGTACATAGGGCTATTTATAGAAAAAGTTGCTGTCCTGTCACGCCCGCGACCTTGTTCGCCTAGCGAGCTAATAGAGAAGGTTCGCTACAGCCTCGCCTAGCGAACATGCTAGCGAGGGCTGAGGAAAAGATTCTAGAATGCTTCGCTACTTGCTCGCTAGGTGCTCGCCTAGCGATTTCTTCGCCATCTGCCTCGCTGCTAGCAAATGATGCCATTTTGATTCTGCCCAAGTCTGGGAGTGTTCGCTAGTAGCTCGCTATGGGCTCGCCTAGCGAACAACTCGCTGCAACACTCGCCAGATGTTCGCCTAGCGAACATGCTTTTGCTCTTGTTCTTTTTTGATTCCTTTGTCAATTTTCTTGTGTCTTCAAATTCTACTCTTTTCATGCTCAAATACTGCACAATAACACACAAATTAAAAGGACCAAAGCATTTCACATCATATTGCATATCAATAAAAGCAAGGCGGTTTTGAACCGAAATTAGACAAAAAGGAGCGAAAGATGCCCACATTTGATAGCTCAAATAAGCACAATTAGGCATCTAACAGCGCACTGTTCAAACTCACTCAAAAAGGGTCGGTCAACGACTACTTAACGGAGTTTGAGACACTTGTAAACCGTATTGTGGGTCTCCCACCGTGTTTCCTCTTAAGCTGCTTCGTCTCAGGGCTTGCACCGGACGTCCGCCGAGAGGTTCAGGCACTACAACCACTATCTCTCATCCAAGTGGCTGCTTTGGCTAGGTTGCAGGAAGAGAAACTCCATGAAGCTCGCAGATCTGCTCGCCACAAAGGTATACTTCCCACTCCTGTTGCGTCCCCTGGCCGTTTTCCAAACAATACGAAACCTTCCTTACCACATTTCAAATGTCTAACACCTACGGAGATGTCTCTTCGCCGTGAGAAGGGGTTGTGTTTTAACTGTGATGAGAAGTTTAGTCCAGGTCATAAATGTGCGTCAAAATTTTTTGTTCTTATTATGGAAGAAGACGAGTCACAAGAGGAAAATGCGATTCTGACTACTTCTAAATCTGAGTTGTTACTTGAACCGTAACCCGACCCGACTCTTAACCAAGCTCAAATAAGTTTTCACGCCCTTTCGGGCCACTTGGCCCCTGAAACTCTGCGCCTGGTGGGCCGCATCTCCACCCACAATGCGGTTATCCTAGTTTATGGTGGAAGTACCCACAACTTTATTCAAGAAAGGCTGGTTAAATCCCTTGGGCTGAAGGCCCAATCCACTTGTTCTCTCAAGGTCATGGTAGGTAATGGTAATGAAATTGAGTTCCACCAAATTTGTCCTCAAGTCAAAATTCACATTCAGTCTCACACATTCACTGTTGATCTACATGTCCTTCCCCTCAGTGGTGTTGATATTCTGTTAGGTGTTCAATGGATGAAATCTCTGGGTCCTATTCTTACTGACTATAATGATCTCTCTATGAAGTTTCTCAATAATGGTAAGATGATAGATCTAAGGGGTGAGAGGGATGGTGGCCTTCACCTTATTACTGCCCAACAGGTACGACGCCTCATCCACACCAATGGGGCTAGTGCCTTCTTTCACATTCAAATTCTACAACCAACGCCCCCTTCAATCCAAATCAGTGATCCTAAACTCCAAACCCTATTCCACAAATATGACTCCTTATTCAGCTACCTTCAACCCTTCTACCTACTCATGAAAATAACCATTCTATACACTTACTACCCCAGGCCTATCCTGTTAATGTTCGTCCCTATCACTATCCCTATTTTCAGAAACACGAAATTGAGAAACAAGTGGACACTATGTTGGCTAATGGGGGTGATACGACCAAGTACAAGTCCCTTTTCATCGCCAGTTCTCCTTGTTAAGAAGAAAGACGGTTCTTGGTGATTTTGCATCGATTATCAGGCCTTGAATTCAATCACTATAAAAGACCATTTTCCAATCCCCACTGTTGATGAATTGTTAGACGAATTGAGCGGAGCTGCGTGGTTCACAAAATTGGATTTGCTACAGGGGTACCACCAGATCCTTATGTGGGAGGAAGATGTTTTTAAGACAACCTTTCGCACACATCAGGGTCACTATGAGTTCCGAGTTATGCCGTTTGGACTGTGCAACGCTCCATCGACATTTCAAGCTACCATGAACACGATATTCAAGCCATTTCTGTGCAAGTTTATCATTGTGTTCTTTGATGACATTCTGATCTACAACACTAATTATGAGGATCACTTGAAGCATATGGATCAAGCATTTTAGGTTTTACAGGAGGGACAATTTTTTCTCAAGCAATCAAAATGCTTGTTCGCTCAATGTCAGATTGAATACCTTGGTCATATTGTTTCTCAACATGGGGTTGAACCAGTTAAGGCAAAGTTTCTTGCGATTCAGCAGTGGTCAGTTCCGAGTACTCTCAAAGCTATGTGTGGTTTCTTGGGCTTGACAGGTTTCTACCGACGATTCATCAAGGGATATGCAGCAATTGCAGCTCCATTGACTAAACTCCTAAAAAAGGATCAATTTGGCTGGAATCCTGGTGCGCAGTTAGCTTTTGATACCCTCAAAACCGCGGTAAGCACCGCACCAGTTTTGAGTCTCCCTAATTTTACTTTACCATTCATGGTAGAAATGGATGCCTCCGGTGTCGGCATGGGTGTCGTGTTATCTTAACAGAACCAACCAATTTCTTTATTTAGCAAACCATTTTGTCGCAAGTTGTTAAATGCGTCGACCTATGTTAGAGAACTCTTCGCCATCACAGTAGCAGTGAAGAAATGGCGACAATATTTGTTGGGTCATTCCTTTGTAATTCTGACAGATCATTGCAGCTTAAAGAAGTTGATGTCACAAGTTGTACAAACACCAAAACAGCAGCTGTACCTGTCACGGCTGATTGGTTATGATTACACGATTCAATATCGTTCCGGCAAAATGAATGTGGTTGCAGATGCTCTTTCTCGCATACTAGAAAATGAGTCCTTCGAGTTTTACATGTTGACAGTTCCCAGTTTCTCCTTCCTGAAAACATTAAAGCATGAACTCTCCCAACAACATGAATTTCTCTCCAAACTGCAAGACATTAACAATAACAGTGAGGGTGCACAAGATTTCAAAATTGTTCAGGGTCTTATCTATCACAAAGATCGCATTTGGTTGTCGCGCACCACTTCCTTCATATCGGTTATGTTGGAGGAATTCCACAAAACACCCACCGGAGGCCATATAGATATCACCAAGACTTTGGCACGCTTAAGCTCAAACTTCACATGGGCCGGGATGCGTGATGATGTCCATAAGTTTGTTCTCGCTTGTTTGGACTGCCAACACTCTAAATATGAAACAAAGAAAGCTGCTGGATTTCTTTTTCCATTGCCAATTCCTCATGCGCCGTGGGAAGACTTATCTCTTGACTTTATCGTGGGTTTACCTCCTTACCAGGGGAACACCACAATCCTAGTGGTGGTTGATCGCTTTTCCAAAGGGATTCATCTTGGTATGTTGCAACCTCACTATACTGCTTACAAGGTTGCTTTACTCTTTATGAACATTGTTGGCAAGATCCACGGCATGCCCCGCAGCTTGGTTTCAGACCATGATCCATTATTTGTGAGTCGTTTCTGGCAGGAGCTGTTTAAACTCAGTGACACTAAGTTACGTATGAGTTCGTCCTACCACCCTCAGACTGATGGCCAGATAGAAGTGGCAAATAGGGTCATTGAGCAGTATCTCCGTGTGTTTGTGCACTCAAAACCGACAACTTGGGGCAAGTTTCTCATGTGGGCTGAGTGGTCTTACAACACGTCTCAACACTCAGGCACATGAAAATATCCCTTTGAGATAACTTTTGGGAAAGCACCACCCACCATTCCTCAATATTTGACATGCACCTCCAATATTGAAGTTGTTGATGAATTGTTGGCTAATCGTGAGACTATGCTTATCACTCTACGTAGAAAATTGACCAAGGCACAACAAGCTATGAAGAAATTTGCTGATGCACATAGGCAAGATGTACAATACAACATCGGAGATTAGGTGCTGGTTAAGTTACGACCACATCGACAGACTTCCATCACTGCCACTCCTTATTCGAAACTCAGCAAACGTTTTTACGGTCCGTTTCAAATTCTGGAGAAGGTGGGAAATGTTGCTTACAAACTTCTCTTTCCACAAGGAGCCAAAGTTCATCCGGTTTTTCACTGTTCCATGTTGAAACCTTTTCACAAAGACTCTTCTGCCCCAATTCCGGCAACAATATTACCTCAGTCAGCACTGGATAATCAACCCATCATCACTCCACTAGTGATACTCAACACCCGCTGGACTCAAACTGTTGAACCGTGTCTCGAAGTGCTAGTGCAATGGGAAGGACTGCATACTGATGATACTTCTTGGGAAGATTGGGACAATCTCAAACAAACATACCACCTTGAGGACAAGGTGCTTCAAGATGGGGTGGAGAATGATAGCAAATGGGCTGAAGAAAACATAGTGGAAGTGGCCCAAGATGTTGCAACGGGAAGGCCCAAGAGAAAAGTCCACATGCCAAAGTATCTAGAAGATTTCATCACAGGAGAATCAACAAATTCAGTTAGGAGGAAATGAGCTGGAAGCTTATTAGTGGCTCACCTAAATATTGCAGAAATATTCTCTAGATCTTCCTTATTTTGTATTCTGTTATTTCCATCATTAACTAGTCTATATAATGGCATGTATACAATGAATGAAAGCAAGCAGATTTTATCCAAATTATCTTTCTCTCTATTGTTTCTGGAGGCCCCTAGTTCCTCAAACTCTAGGATTTATCACTGCCCCTAACACGAAATCAGAGACGTGATAACGAGGCAGAGAAAGGTTATGTTCATACCTGAAGCACTTCATCGGCATCTTCGTTGTTGTCGTACAATGTTGGAGTCGTATGAGGTGAGGTGAGTTTGAGATCGGGCGTTGTTAGGGTTCATTCGGTTTGAGGAAGGAGGGTATTATTTGCCGGTGAAATTTTTGAATCGGAGAAGACGACGGTATCGTGTCGCGGCTGGTGAAGAGAGTGGGAAAGGCTTGCATTGTTGTTTGCTTTCATTGAAGTTTCTTGAGGGTTAGTGTTTAGTCGTGTTTCTCATTGCACGTGGACGGGTTTGGGCCCATTTTTGTGGCCATTTCCTCTTGAAACCCCCGTTTTCATGATACCACCCTTCTTTCTGAGCTGTTTTGATTTGTGGACCTGGGGCTTAGGCCCAGGCGTTTTTCTTGTTCACACCATCACATTTCATTTTCTGCACCCTTGTATTTTGTTTTAATTCATTTTTGTTCCACTAATTAGATGACATTCTTAGGATTAAATGTTAACTTTAGTTAGCTTTTAATTAGTTTATTTTTAATTGATGTTAATATTTCAATTAGTTTTAATTTTAGGATCTAACTTTCATTTAAAATTAGAATAGGGTGTAATTATTTAGTTTAGTTATAATTTTAACTTAGAATTATTTCTAGATTTTATTTGTTTCATTTTTAGTTAATTTAAAATTAGATTTTATTTAACATTAGAAATTAGTTTTAATCCTAGAATTTAACTTTAAGTTAGAATTAGATTAGAAATTAGCTTTTGAATCAACTTAGGATTAACCTTTTGTTTAGTTTTTATTTAATTTAACATTGACTATTTTTGTTCTTAATTTTGGTTTTAGTTTCGATTAATTCTCGAGTGCGTTTGTGAGTACTTTTCGTCATTGACACTTGTATATATTTTTTTGTAAATATTAATTTAAGTTTTAATACTTGATGTTGTTTGTGATTGCGATGCTTCGTGTTTACTTGTCGCTTACCTCCTGTTTTCACATTATCCCTTAGGATTCCTAGCTCAACTTAATTTCCGATTAAGTTCGAGGTAGGAGAAATATTAGGCTTTCAATCCAAGTATGACAACATTAGGTAGTTTTCCCTCCTAACCCTGACTTTAGGGCTACTTTGCATGATAATAGTTAGGGTTCAGTTTCCCCTAGACCTTTTGTGCGTCTCACTTTTCTCACCTCAAATTTCTTCAAAACACTTAATAAAGAACGATAAACACCGTACGCTATGATCCCTAAGTACATGGGGAATAATGAGTAGGGGTTTCTCCTCGCTTGTCTAGAGTGTTTAGCGTATGCCCTTTGGGCGATATGCGACGCATTCGCTCTCGTGTCATAGTCTTTAGTGCGACGTGAGTCTCAAACTAACTCTAATTCACTTCTCTAAAACCAAAAAACCAAACTCAAACCTTTTATCCTTCAGGATCGTTGTTTCAAACCTCATTTTCAGAAAAGAGTACGTTACTTTTCCGTTCTACCGCAAATAGGCAGGACCCTAATTGCTGGAATGGGAACTTAACGTCACTCATAAAAAATACTTAACTAACCAGTGGTCTAGTATCCCGAACTATGTTTGCTCTGATTTCTCATACCAGATGAGGATACGTAGGCACGAGATGGTGATATCTTGGCGAACAACCTTCCCCCCGTTACCCGTAGTTTCCCGAGCTACGTTGACTCTGACTTTCCCATTGCACGAGGGAATATGTAGGCATTGGGCGGTGATGTCCTATCAAGTCTGTTCTTTCTCTTTTACCCCCTCCCCCCGTTTAGCGGTAGCTTTTAGATAAATTACACTCATAGATTAGACAACAAGCGTGGATCCCGTTGAGTATAACAGACGTGAGGGGTGCTCATACCTTCCCCTTGCATAACCGACTCCCGAACCCAAGATCTGGTTGAGATGACCTCGTCTTCCCCGTTCTTTTAGGTTTTCTTTGATCGTTTCCTTTCCCTCTCTTTGGGATAAATAACGTTCGGCGGCGACTCTTCTGTTTGTTTTTGCCGTCCCTTTTTGCAGTTGCGACAGCTAGGGACGTGTTTTCTTATGCGAGTTAATCCTAGCGCTTGTTTGTTTCGTATTTTTGGGTGTGTATGTATGTTGTATTTGTATGATTTTTGTTATATATCATCGCATTTGCATTTTATTTTCCGCACTTTATCATTGTTATCATATTGCTGTCGTGTTGTTGGGTGGGGTGTTCCATTGAGAGATAAGCCCAATACCCAGACTTGAGTATACACCTAGTATTAGTGTGGAGAGTAGTGTGGGCTTGCATGTTTGACATGCACGAGCCCTCATGAAATTCGCGTCCAGACGAGGTTTTCTTTGAACACATCTTATCCTGTGCATCTTAAACAGTTGAGGGGATGTTGGATCTGAAAACTAATGACTCTAGAGACCGTTCATTGGGAAGTCAGTTGAGACCTCCTTGATTAACCATGATGCCAAACCAGAAATGGTGAACGTATCATCGTTTCTCGACCTGAGAGTCCGTGATACTGACGACCTGCATAGGATGTCGTACCTTTTCAGAGACTAGGTCCTACCTATGAGTGGGAAGGGTTTTGCAGGAAACCTTGACTTTCAACCGACCCGGTTTTCTGTCAAAGAAGATTTTTGGTCCTAAGTGTTCTGGTATTTTGGGTTTCTTATCAGAGTGAAGTTCTAGTTCAACTCAGTCAACGACCCAACAATTTTGGATGTCTTAATCCCTTGTTTGCATTTGCATATTAACATTTGCATGTATATTTGATCTCAGGTTCTCGTCTTCCCTTTGATTCTGGTAATCTGACCTGCTATCCACATGGAGCCTGAATTGAAGAAGACTATCATCTACAAGTTCCCGCTGCCAGAGTTAAGACCTTTATTTGGTCTTATTTCCATGGTTGATTCTGGTGTCATGGAATACTTCAAAAAGGACTATGGGAAGATTCTGAGTTTCGTCAACAAAGTCACGAGTTATGAACGAGGAGCTATCCACACTCTGTTGTAGTTCTATGACCCTCAGCTACGATGTTTCACTTTCCCTGATTATGTTTTAGTTCTTACTTTAGAGGAGTTTGTTTTTCTGATGGGAGTCCCAGTCTTAGAAAAATGACTTTCTTTCATTCTGAGGAGGAACTTGATCTGGAGAAGTTAGCCAACACTCTTTACTTGAGAAAATCTGAATTGGTGGGTAATATGGTCTGTAGGAATGAAGCTTCTAGTTTTCCTTTGTCTTTTTTGATGGGTAAAGCTCGGTATTTTGCTAATGAAGGGTGTTGGGTAGTTTTCAATGTTATTCTGGCATTGTGCATATATGGTATTGTTTTGTTTCCCAACATACCAGATTTTGTTGATATGGACACTTTTCACATCTTTGCTTCCAAGAATCTTGTACTTACTCTTCTGGGAGATTTTTATCATTCAGTGCATTACAAAAATGAAAAGAGGAGAGGGAAGAATGTTTCTTGCTGTGCACCACTCTTCCACAAGTGGTTCATGGATCATCTTCCTTGAATCAGAGCTTTTGTTGATACAAGGGATACGTCTGAATGGTCAGAAAGGCTTATGGGTTTGACATCTAAGAATATTATCTGGTTTAATCGAGATCTGATCAGTGTGGGGATCATTTTTAGGTGTGGGAGTTTTCCTAATGTACCTCTGATAGGAAGAAAAGGTGGGATTAACTACAACCCTTCTCTTGCTATCAGACGGTTTGGTTATGCCTTGAAAGGGCCCCCGAAAGAGGAGGAAGTACATGAATCTCTGTACTTCACAGGTGTAGCTGACTTTGATACTTTGGCCAAGATAAAGGAAGCCTAGGGAAGATTTCATAGAAGAGGGAAGCTTTCTTTGGGTAAAGGTGATTGTAGAGCTTATGCCCTTTATTTGGATTGGATCCAGAAGAGGGTGGAGAAAGTGTTGTTACCTTTCCCTGTCAGAGAACCTCTCTATCCTTTTGTCATTGAAGAGCCTATGAAGGTTGATATTCAAAGATAAAATAAGTTGTGGGTGGAAAAAGAAGAATTGTGTAGGGAGAATGAAGAGTTGAAAGAAGAAATTAGTCAGTTAAAAAGTGACAAGAATGAAGTTGTTTACTTAGAAAATACAAAGACAGAAGTTTTGGCTAAGGTAGAAAAAGAGTTAGCTGAGGAGATTCAAGTGCGAGGATGAGTTGGTCAAGATTTGAAAAGTAATGATAATATCCTTAAGCATAAGAAAAAAGAGCTGGATAAGGCATACCTGGAAATATCAAAGTTCAATAATCAGTGGAACGCGGCATTAACTGCTAACAAAGGAAGGGAAGATGAGCTTTGTAGACAGATTGACATATTGAAGATACAACTTAAATTCAAAGATGGATAAGTTTCAATGGAATCATCCCATCGATATGCAAGCGATCGGAAGTTACAAGAAACACTATCAGCATTGGAGGAGTTCAAGATGAGGGCAGAATTGAAGAAACCGAGACTTGAAGATGCCTTCAGAGAGGATGCTTGGGAAGACTATGCTCAAAGCTTGAAAGATGTTATCTGCAGAAGAGACCTGCTCATACAAGAGTTGATTGCAAGGCCTAAACACCCAAATACAAAAGAGTTGCTAAAGGAAGTTCAGACTCATTACAGTGGCTGAAGAGAATTATTTGATACAGTTTTCCTTTAGTTTTTCTTTATTTCTTGTCTCGAATTATGGCCATCACCATATTTTTTGGATGGGGTCGTAGGATTGTTTGCAGTTGTATTTCTTGTAGTTGTTTTGTGTACGCTAACTTCCATTCTCATTTTATTTATGAGAGAAGGCTTGTGATTCTACCTTTTATTCTCCTATTTTGCTATTTATTCGTGGAACTAGAATCAAGGGGAAGATCTCCCTGAATCATATATACATGCTTGCACTTTGCATTATCATTCTCATTTGCATGGCAGGTGTTCTCGGGGCCTTCAATCTTATTTCTGCTTAGTTTTCTTCACCAGTTAACACGATAGAAGATCCCGTTTTCCATAGATATTCTAAAGAAGGAATCAATAGAGAGTCATGGATCAGGTACAACAACAGCTGCAGGAAGTCAAGGACTGGATGACACAATTCATGGAGATGATACAAGGTGTGGCCAATGGGCAGGAGCAATTGGGAACTTTGGTTCAATCACTGATAGCACGGGTGGATGCCAATGGAATTCTACTTGGAGGGACTACTAATTTTGCTCCTCCAGTTTATGGTAGCATTCCTCAGGCCAACATTGTTCGAACTGTAGTTAACCCTCCGGGCGGAGGTCATCAGGGAGGAGTTCATATAGCTGGTGCTGGAGGCAGTGTGGGCACTGCTCACGAAGCTGCAGGTCCCCACTAGGAAGAGGATGATCAAGACGATGTGTTTTCAATGAGGGACTTGGACATGGGTCTCCCCACAGAGGCTGACAAGAGATTCAAACTACTTGAAGAGAAGATGAAAAGCCTCGAGAACCAAAATTCTTTGGGACTCGATATGTCGAATCTGGGACTGGTGCCAAGGGTTAAGATTCCCCCTAAATTCAAAGTACCAGATTTTGATAAGTACAAAGGGACAACTTGTCCTAGAGTACACCTCAGGGCTTATTTTCAGAAAATGTCAGCATACTCGAATGATGAGAAACTTTTGATGCATTTCTTTCAGAACAGTCTGTAGGGTCCTTCTCTGGAATGGTATATGGGTCTATAAGGGACACATATAAGGAGTTGGAGAGAGTTGGGAGAAGCGTTTGTGCGTCACTACTAGTACAACAGTAACTTGGGGTCTAATAGGGTGCAATTGCAGAATTTGTCACAAAGAAATAATGAAGGGTTCAAGGAATACACCTAGAGGTGGCGAGAGTTAGCAGCCAGAGTTCAACCCCCAATGGTGGAATGTGAATTGATTGACATGTTCATGGTAACCTTGCTAGGAACATACTATGAGAAATTGATCGGGTGCATGTCTGGAAGTTTTTCAGACTTAGTGATGGCAGGGGAAATAGTAGAGAATGGAATAAAGACAGGAAAGATACAGGGTGGAGCGGGGCCTTCGTCAGGAGGAATGAAGAAAGTATACAATGGGAACCCAAAGAAAAGGGAAGGGGATATGAATGTTGTATCAACCTACAGAGGTTGAGATCAGGTGCAACATCAACATCAATATCCATATCAACTTCAGCATCAGCATCAACAGCAAGTTGCCAGTATAGCTATTCCAGTTATACCACAGCAACAAGCTATTGCGCCTCGTCGTTACCAAGATAGAGGAAGGATGGCCAACAGGAAGTTCAACACGCCTCCCATGCCTTACTCGTAGTTGTTGCAACATTTATTACAATTGCAACTTATTCAGAAGAGGACTTTGGTGCTACTCACTGGTATGCCTCCACTAGGTTATGATGCAAACGCTAGGTGTGATTTCCATTCTGGTGCTCCGGGTCATAATATTGATAACTGCAAAGCTTTTAAGCATAAAGTACAAGATTTACTTGACTCTAAAGCAATCAATTTCAAAAATGAGACCCCGAATGCAAATCAAAACCCGATGCCAAATCATGGGGTGGCTAGAATCAACGCTGTTATTGAAGGAGAGAGGTTAAACTTGATAACTAATGTTGCGGAATTGAAGACTCCTTTGAGCTACGTGGAAGACAAACTGCTAAAGGGAGGTGTTTATCCGGGTTGTTTAGAAGGTTGTGCAGAATGTGGTGTGCATCCAGAGGGCTGTGTTGCTTTGAGAAGTCATATTCAGAGTTTGATCGATGAAGGCAGTTTACAATTCGACAGGATTGTGGAAGAAGAAGAAATGAAGGAAGTTAATAATGAGCAGGATGAGGTCGCAACAATTTCAATCCCATACCGGAAAATTAACATTTCAGCGCCGCTGAGGCCAACTCCTATTATTATTACTACGCCAGGACCAGTACCCTATAAGAACACCATGGCCATTCCTTGGAACTATGGGGCAGAGGTGTTCTGCAACGGGCGAAAACAAGAGCTGGTGGAGACAACGTTTGGAGGAACTTCTGTTGACAATATTGTTGGATCAGGGGAAATGACTAGGAGTGGTAGAGTTTTCTCTCCACCTAAAAATAATGTTGGAAAGAATGACAAGGGTAAAGGTAAAGTTGTGGTAGAAGGAGAGATTCAACAGCAAGGGGAGAAAGACTCTTTGACTAAAGATGCTGAAGAATTCATGAGGCTTATTCGTAAAAGTGATTACAAGATCATAGATCACTTGCATCAGACACCTTCTAAAATTTCTATCCTATCATTGTTGTTGTGCTCAGAGGCATACATAAATGCTCTGTTGAAGATCTTGAATACGACATTTGTGCTACAGGAGATTTCTGTTAATCAATTGGAAGGAGTGGTGCCTCACGTCAATGCTGGTAATGGATTAGGTTTTACTGATTTGGACACGACTCCCGCCCGGAGAAATCATAACCATGTTTTGCGCATATCCATAAAGTGTTGGGAGTTATCCTATCCCATGTACTAGTTTATACAGGATCCTCACTTAATGTGTTACCGAAGAAAGCATTAATGAAGTTAGATACTCAAGGCTTGATCTGCACTCTAAGTGATTTAGTGGTGAGGGCCTTTAATGGAGCCAGGAGGTCAGTATTTGGTGAAGTCATGTTTCCAATTCAAGTGGGTCCAGAGGTCTTTGATGCAGTCTTCTATATCATGGAAATCCAGCCTGCTTATAGTTGTTTGCTCGGCCGACCTTGGATACACTTCGTTGGGGCAGTCACCTCGACTTTGCATCAGAAATTGAAGTATATGGTGGAGGGGAAGGTTGTTACAGTCTATGGAGAGGAGGATATCATGATCAGTCATATGTCATCCTTTAAGTATGTGGAAGTGGATGGTGAGATCCATGAGACGCTTTGCCAAACTTTTAAAATTGTGTAGATTAAAGAGAGACCTCTAGTAGAAGCTAAAAGGTCCAGAAGTCTCGATGTCATCATTTAAGGAAGCCCGTGCTATAGTCGAATCTGGGTCTTCTTAGAAATAGGGCCAAGTGCTTGATGTTCCTGCTAAACATGACAAGTTCAGTCTGGGGTATAACCTATTTTATTCAAGGGATCCTCCGAAGCACAAAGGACCTGTTCAGTTTACCAGCGGTGGGGTCATTTTCGACAAGATCAATGCTGTTGAGGATGATGAAGGAGATAGTGATTGTGATATGGATACTTGGATCCATCCATGTGTCCTCGGACAAAAACTTTGCAACTGGACTGTGGAGGAAATCATCCAAGTTACATCAAAAGAGTAATTTTCATTTATTTTAATTATGTCTGGCCCTACATTCTGCCCAAGACATAGTGGCTTTTCCTTGTAGGGCCCCTCTGTTTATTTTCAAACTTTTATCATGAATGAAAGACGTCCTTTTTGCATTCAAATGTTTTGATTCTTGTTTTTATTTTTATTTTTAACAAAAAAATAGAAAAATGGCAATGTGTTTGTATCTGTTTGCATATCATAATAAGCATAAAACATCAATCAGGCAAGTTTCACATCTCAGATACCATCGATTCAGATTTGGCTATGGCTCGATATGACTTTGATAATCCAATTTATCGAGCCGAGGAAGAGACTGATGAAGATTGTGACCTACCTGAAGACTTGGCCAGACTTTTGAAACAAGAGGAAATGGTTATTTTACCTCATCAGGAGGACGTTGAAGTCATCAATCTGGGCACTGAAGATGACAAGAAAGAAGTCAGAGTTGGGGCTGCATTGGAAGACGATGTCAAGAGAAGATTGGTAGAAATGCTCTGTGAGTATAGAGATGTCTTCGCTTGGTCGTATGAGGATATACCAGGGTTGGATACCGATATAGTGATGCACCATCTACCTCTTCGAGAAGAATGTCCGCTTGTAAAGCAAAAGTTGAGAAGGACCATACCTGATATGGAAGTCAAGATCAAGGAGGAATTCTAAAAGTAGTTAAATGCGGGTTTTCTTACCGTCACAAATTACCCTCCTTGGGTCGCTAATATTGTCCCTGTACCTAAGAAAGATGGGAAGGTCAGGATGTGTGTCGATTATTGAGATCTAAATAGAGCGAGCCCGAAGGATGATTTCCAACTCCCTCACATTGATGTTTTGGTTGGTAACACTGCTCAATACTCTGTGTTTTCTTTCATGGATGGCTTCTCTGAGTATAACCAAATCAAAATGGCCCCAGAAGGTTTAGGATTCATTTTTGTTAACCGTGAAAAGAATGGAGGCCAGAGCTCTTAGGAGGGAGAAGTGGAGGCAAAAGCTTCGGAAGATCCCAGAGATAATCGTGAAAGCTTTGAATCGGCTAAGGTATGAGGAGTATGGCTTTTCATGATTTTCCATGTATGCCTTTTGATGTGTTTATGGTTGATTTAAGATTTAAGGGATTTTGGGTTGATGGTGGGAAAGTAGGGAAATTGATAAGACTCTGAGGTTATGGCTAGTGGTTAGTATTCCTGCCTGTTTGAGGTGTAATATGAGAATTAGGAAACCGAAACCTTAAATTATTATATGTCCGACCATAAGGGATAGGGATATGTGATATGAGAAATTATGATGCCTTCATGGCAATTGTAGGGAAAATGTGATTTAGGACATGAATATGTTCCGGGATTGGCCTAATAAACCGTAGGTTTTGTGCCTTTATCGCCCTAGGACCTTAGGGATGATTTAGGGATGTTTTGGGGGCATTGGGTAAGTGAATCGTATGAGTAATTGAGTGAAAATCAGTTATGGTGCGTAGCAAATTTTGCTGTCATCGCATTGTTCGCCTAGAGAGCCATGTATTCTCAGACTCGCCTAGCAAAGAATATTTCTCTTAGAGAAGAAACTCGCCCCAGACTCGCCGAGAAAACATGCCAGCGAACGTAGCAAAGTTTCGCGAATGTTGATCGTGTGCAGCGATGCCGTGATATTTGATTTTGTGATCCCTGTGATGAGTTAACATGAGTAGGACATGGAAGTTATGTGATTAATAGGTTATAGTATGAGGATTACCACGAGTATAATTTGATGGATTAATATGAGATAATATGGGATAATATTATGAATTAATATGTGATAACATAATGGGTTAATATGAGTGTGAATATGAGCTCTATGTGATTTGTACATGATTATATGATGATTTCTATGACGTATGATGATTATTATTGTGAAGAATTATATGATGACATGATGTGTCATGATTATTATTATGACGAATTATATGATGACATGATGTGTGATGATGATTATTATGATGAATTATATGATGACATGATGTGTGATGATGATTATTATGATGTGCGATGATGACGTGATGTATGATGATGAGCTATGACGTTTGATGATGATGAATATGATGAATGGTGATGCACATATGATGTTATTATGAGGATGATTTGTGACGTGTGCATCATGCATTCATGTGCATCCGGACTTCGGTTCAGGACCTCGATTACTTTGGCTTCAATCCCATTGTGTGGATGTGAAGTATTTTGATGTGCTCCGGTTCTCAAGTAGAATCAATCCTATTGATGGGGATCTATGGAGGGTTGATGGCCCAGTGTCCATCGCGCTGTGATGATTGGTACCACATGCATTGAGTCTATGTTGCATTTGCATTTATGAGCCTTTTTGTATAAATTATGATGTTGTGGCCTTCGAGGCCTATTGCAGGATATGAATGTGTTGAATATGATTATGACGCCATTTTATACGTTGATTCTTATACATTGATTATTATGAATTGTTTTACTCACCCTGCCTGTTTGAATATTACCTCCACGTGGGTAACGTGCAGATACTAGGTTTAGCCGTGGATGCCGTTGAGGACTTTTGAAGTTTTGAGTTGTTGGCCTTTGGTCATCTTAGAGGGTCTTGCTCTGATAGTGTAACATCGGGTTAGGGGTCTTTAAGTTGAGTTATGTTTATTGAGTTTATTTTGATTATCTTCCCGTATGAGGAAAAACTTGATTAGGCCTTTAAGTTTCGCTGTTTTGTGTAGTTTGATGTAATTTTGAGAAAACCCGTTGTACACGGAGCATTGACTTATTTTGAGTAACATGAGAAATGTACGCCCTTTGGGGTGATCTTTATTGAATCAAATATTTTACTCTGAAATCTGTGTTATTTTGTCGTAATATCTGTGGGGTAGAAAAGGGTGTTACACATCCCGGCGAACCACAAAAAGAATAGGTTCGGGCAAAAATTAGGGATAAAAGAAATGAATAAACCCGCAAGGTTGAAAACCTAAAAAGGCGAGTTTGGCAAAAATGGGCATCCCGGTGGATCGAAAACCCGTAAGGGCGATCCAGGAAAAAGTTAGGGATTTAAAAGCAAACAGCTACAGCTTGCGTCTGAACTATGAACACAGTTGGATTCTTGGAGATCTTGAGGGTTAAAAAATCAGTCTCTTCAGAAGGCAGGACATTGGTGAAGCATCAAAGACATGCGGGTCATAGCTGAATCGACACATGGTAGTTGTCTGTTTCCACATTGCCGACATTTGTATACTTTGTCATTTGTACCTTTTTGTGCAATTTCCTCTTTTCAGGGATCGCATCCGTTGTAATTTACCTATTTACATGCCCTTTTAATAAATGAAATATTTTCTACAAAGATATTTCCATTCCTTGTTTTTCTTTTACTGTTTTGTTTGCGAAAAGACGTCCGTTGTTTTTGATAAACTTTGCATACGAAAACTTTGGGGCTTTGCTAATCATATTTACCTAACTGATGTCATGGATGGTGACCGAAATAACCATTTTTGCATACAGGACGCCCTTCTTGTTTATTTTTCATTTACAGGATAAATGATGTGTACTCATCCCCGGCATGGTATGATTGAGATTATTCCCCAACAGTAGGGTAAGTTCAGTGTTGTTCCCCGACAGGATCTATGTCATTGGCTTCTCTCCCCAAGCACAAATTGATGTTGAATTCCTCAAACGAATAAATCGGCAATGGTGGATATCCTCAACAAAGTCCAATGGTCATTGGTATTCTTCAAAGTCAGACCTTTGGGACGACTTCCCGATAGATGCCATCCTCAATTCACCAGTAAATTGTCACCTACATCCCCAGTTTGTTTCCTGAAGATCCCGTTCGAACTCTTCATTTTAAGGGAACCCTCTGTTTGTTGGTATATCCCTAGGGAAGGTCTTATTTCTCTCGGGATCCCCCAGGAAGTGTAGTTGTTACCAGCTCCCTGTTGATTTTGCTCGACTGATTGTCACCAGATTCCCCTGAGAAGTATAGTTGTGACTAGTAATAGGTCGGTCGCTGACCCCTATCTAATACTGTTAATTGGTAGTTACCAAACTTTAGTCATTACTAATATTGTAGCTTATCCTTGAGATCTGGTGTTTACCTGAATCTATCTCCCAGTCGGTGTTCCGTTTGTTAATCAACTCGATTAAAGACCAGTTGTTATTGGCATTTTTATAAAATCCAATCGTTATTGGTATCGTTGATTTGGTTGTCACCATATCCCCTTGAGGTCTAGTCGTTACTAGTATTCCCCGAAAAGCCCAGTGGTTACTGGCATTGTTTAAAGGCCTGATGGATAACTTGCAAATCAAGAAACTAGGGTTCATGAAAAACCCTAATTTTAATCCAACTTGAAGTGACCATAACTTCCTAACCACACATCCAAATGGAGTGGTTCAAAGCTTGTTGAAAGCTCTTGAGGAGCCCTACAAAAGTGTATTTTGGGGTTGAGGTCCAAAAATGTATATATTTTGAGTTGTGATCTCATCGAGTTGTGAAGAATTTCAACACTTAGAAAGTTTTCATGTTTCTTGGCTTGTAAGTCAAATTTTGCAATAATCTTCAAGAGGATTTTTGACATAGTTCCCTTTGGGGATTTTTAAAAAGTACGATAGCATTTTCTCAACCTTTGTGGTTAGGGAGAATCGACGAAGACAAGTTGGGCATTTTTCATGTCACAAAACCAAGTTCAGCATTGACATTTTCTTGCATAAACCCTTAAAACCTCTCCTAATTCTTTGCTTAACTCATTTTTTTATGCTTATGGACCTAATTGAGGAGGTTAGAGTCCATAGCCACGAGAAAAACTTAGAGTTGGGATTAATTGAATTGTTTAATCATGCAAGTGGATGCAAGTGGTATGAGAGAGGTGGCTAAAGGTGATGACCACTATTTTAAGGCTATAGGTGATGACCAAACTCATAGAGAGGTGGCTAAAACTCATAATAAATATCTCAAGTTGATCTTGCACATTTTGCCTCCAAAAAGGGCAAAGTTGGCAAGATGAACTAATCTGCCCATGCCACTTGATTTCCAAGCTTGCCTATAAATAGAGCATCCTCCTCACATCCAAACTACACCATATTGAGCTAGAAACTAAGCAAAATATCTCCCATTCCACAAATCACAACCTTCTTGCGAGCATTGAAGTTAATTTCCTTGTGAAGCAAAACCTGTTTTGCACAAACTCTGTCAAAACCTCATACAACCACCAAACACCTTCACCAACACTTCAAGCACATCACATATGATGTATTGAAGGTGTTCAAACACTCACTCCCACCAGAAAACTTCACACTTAAAAAGTCAAACCTTAATCCAAGAAAACTTTGACTTTCTGCATTTTCAAAGCCAAGTCCTCATTCTGACCATTTGCAAACCTTCAAACACTTCAAACACCTTCCATAAACCATATCTAAACTGTTTCAAAACAAGTTTTCCATCTGTAACTTCATTTACTTGACATTCCACATTGGTCACTTTGCCATTTTGCAAGAGGAAAAGAAGATTCTGCTCCAAGTGCTTCCACTTGATTCCATGCACTCAAAGAGTTTCCTAGAGGCATATTGAAGCTGCTCAAACCAACAAACCACTTCTAGAAGAAACTCCCTTGAAGATTCCAAGTTTAGCTTCAAGAGGTAAGTCACCATAAACTTTAACTTTGTGGTCATGCTATGCTTTGTGTGTAATGACTGTAGACATGTTTGACATGATGTTTGTGATGTGTATGAACCATTTAGTGCTACTTATCATGTATGAATAAGGTTGTGGCATTAAAAATAAAAATTTGGTTCCTTTTTTATGTTTCTATAGGGTTTTAAATTAGAGGAACTTTGAGCAAAAACCAATGATACCATCATGATCCTTGTGAAATTCTGAGTAATTTTGGTCTTTGAATCATTGCATTTCATGAAGAATTGAATGAGATATGCTCTCTCTTGCATCTGGTCCAACTTGAGGTTATGACCAGCCATGGCGTGCATTTGGGAAGGCCCCAGGTCATGTTTTGCCTTATTTATTTATGTATGGGGGTGATACAATGGATGTATCACCATCCCAGTGGTTTACCATGCGCTTTCATGTATCTTTGCCTTGCCAGTCCTAGGTTCGATCCTGCGGATAAACCTTTTTGTTGCATTTTGTGATTTTTTAAAGATTCACTATGTATTGTGCTTGTTTCACTTTTACTTCACACGCGCGTGTTAACTGAGATGATTAGGTTTTGACTAGTGAACCCTAGGGCGTGGGTTCAAACCCCATAGAGAGCATTTCTCATATTTTTTGTCACTAATTTTCATAATCTTCTTTGTAAATTGATTTATGCATAACTTCTTTGGTTTTTATCATTTTTATGCCATTCTTTTTGGAAATTTATCTTTGAAATGTCTAGTTTCAATGTGTGAATAAATATTTCAAAAATTGTTATTTTTGAAACACTTTGATTCACTTGAAAGATATGACATTTTTTAGGGTTTTTACTTGTTTTCATGAGTTTCCTTGACTTAATACTCGATTTATCTTGCATGATTGATCTTGTATGAATCATTTTTGAATATTTAACATGTTTTTATTTTTGAAAACATTTGGTTCCTTGCCTTACCATGCTTATTCATGCCTTTGTAAATGTATGAATATGAAAACCGTACCTTGAAACTTTTGTTGATTTATAACATGCTTCTTGATGTTATAACCTCTTGATCATGTTCCCTTAACCTCATCTTACTTGTCTATTTATCTTGTTACAACCATAACATGTTTAGGGTTTGGTTCTTGCCTTTCTAAAATGCATGAATATGAATGTATGACTAGGAACTTCTCTGTGAATCTTTGTGTATGCTCTTGATGTTGTGACCTCATGAACTTGCCCCTCATACCCCATCTTGCTTGCTTTTTATGACTTGTTAGAGCCATAACATGTTTAGGTTTCACTCTTACCTTGGTTGTTACCATGAATCTTGTTCAGCTTTCCCCTTGTGAAGTTTGAATCCATGATTGAATTGATTGTCACTCTTCTTGCTTATCCATGATTGACTGTCATCAATATGTCTTAAAAATGATTGAATGTTGTTACATTTATCTTTGTTGGATCCATATACCAGCTTTCCTAATGTTGTCATGCCAAGGATCCAACAATCATGGATTCTCTTACCATGTTTATCTTTGTTGGATCAATATGCATGAGTTTTGTTTGTTTACCATTGATGAAATTGTTGTTGTTACACATGTTTCATGCTTGCTTTTATTGGTTGTTACCTTCATAATCTTTGAATTTTTCCATGATAAGTAATGTCTTGACTTATGCTTAATGCTTGAAATGTTAGGTCTTGTAAGAACCTTTATCATTATCCCCTATTAGATGTTGTAACATCTTTGTCTACCTTTGGTTGTAACCATTTGGTTTGATTCTTTCATTGTTATGCTTGCCCATGTTGTTACATGCTTGCCCTAAATCTTTCTTGGTTATTACCATGCTCTTTATATCTTCATAATGTTTGAATGAATGCTTATGCATGTTTTAACTTTATTAAGTTCCCCCAAGTGATGGAACTTGTTAGTTCTCATCCAGTTGTGTCGCTTCCGCGAAAATAAGGTGCCAGCAAAAAAGAAGAGTCGCCACCTTTCATTATTTATCCCTCAGAATGGGAAAGCAAACGATCGGAAAAACCTAATGAAAAGGGTGTAAGACAAGGTCATCGCAACCATTGTCTGGGTTCGGGAGTCGGTTACGCAAGGGGAAGGTATTAGCATCCCTCACGTCCATCGTACTCGATGGGATCCATGCTTGTTGCATTTATCTGACGGGTTGGTTTATCTATCTACCTATCAAGGTTGGTCTGAAAAGAAAAGAAAATGACTCGGCAAAGCGTCGCGCTTTATGCCTACGTATTCTCATCAGAGAATGAGAAATCAGAGTCAACGTAGTTCGCCTAACTACGGGTGATGGGGAAGGTGGCTCGCCAATACGTCAGTATTGTGCCTACGTACTCTCAACAGGCATGAGAGATCAGAGCTTACATAGTTTGGGATAATACGGATTACGGGGATTCAGATTCATCTGTTTTATCGAGTAGGGTTAACAGACAGTTCCAGCAGTTTGGCGTACGCAGCTCGACCCTTGGAGACTTATGCGTTACCGTTTGCGGTAGAACTGGGAGTTAACGACACTCTTTTCTTCAGAAAAGTTTTCCTTTGACTTATGGGCCCACGGGGCAAAAAGGTTTGAAGTTCGTTTTCTGTCTTTTACGGAAGAACTATTTTTTATGGATGTTTGCAACCAATATCGCACTAGAGACTATGACCTGAGAGTGAATGTGTCGCATGTCACCCAAAGGGTGCCATACTAAACATCCAAGTTGTCGAAAAGAAACTTTCCGACAACCCTTTCTCAGATATCTTAAGGCTCGTAACGTATGACATCAGTTAACCTTTATTACTGTATTTTAATTTGTTTTGAGATGAGAAGAGAGAACGAACAGGTTCAACTAAGGGGAGACTATCAAGTCCTAATGTTGTCATGCCAAGGATTCATCCTATGGTTGAGGTTTGAAACAGGGAACTCCTAGAAGTTATCAAGCATAGGTTTCAACCTAAAGTTCTAATCATCACTTCCTTATCAAAGGAAGTGAGATTCCTAGGGGATCATGTCAATGATAAACAAAAACAGATAAAGCATCAGCTTAAACAGTAAACAAATATACAGTAAAATGCATGCAATGCAAGTGAGGGAGGAAATGTGTGTGGGACATCAGCCTCCACAAGCTCATCTCAACCTCTAGCCAAATATGAATAACTGTAATCATACAGAAGAAATGAAATAAAATGCCATCAAGCAAATCACAACCCACATAGGCAAGGGAACTGGGCTCTACCGAATACCCGCAAGCAAAGCCATATAGTAAAAATACAAGCAGAGGGAGCAGCTCAACCTCTAGTGCAATCATGCTCCTAGATTAAATCAATCTAAATATGAACTTATTCTAATGCATCAAGCAAATCAAACAAGTCACATCAATACAGTTGCACAACAAGCAAACAGACAGGAAAGAAAGCAGATCAACAGCCCCCACAGCTTCACAGCAAAGCTCTCCTCTGACAGCAGTTCAGTCTTCAGTCTGTAACTATTCTTCAAGGCTACCGTCTTCAATAGCAAATGTCAACTTGCTTTTCCAAGCTCTCAATGCCTCAAACACAAGTATCAACTTGTTCTCCAACTTCTTCAAGCTTCAGCTCTTTCTTCATCCTCAATTTAATCTTCAAGTGTCGACCTGTTCCTCTTGATCTTCAAGCTTCAGCTCCAAAGGCAGTCTTCAAACACAGGGGAAGTAGAAACTTCTAGCATCTTCAATATTCTAACAGGGAGCTCTATCCTCTAGAAAGGGAGAAAGATTCATCTAACAAGAGCAAGGTCTGAATAGTGGAAAGCAAATTGAAGACCAAGGGTCACCATTAAACACCCCACCATCAAAGACAGGAACCCTCAAAGGTTCTACCAACTTGGGAAGAGCGACACATCCTACCAAAGGAGGGATGAGGCCTTCACAAGGTGACCTTACATCATAGGGAAGAATGGAAGTGATCAACACCTTCCATGTTTATGAAAGAAGAGAATCTATCTAGAAGCTCTACTTACAAACCCTAATCTTAACACCTAAACAAAACTACTCCAAAGGAATAGCAAACTTCAAGTCCAAGCTCCCTCATGCATTCCTCAGCAGCCCACACATGCCTTCATTATCATCCAAGAGAAAGAGAAGCAAAACCCTAATCTAAGGGAACTAAAGAAATCATTCTAGTTGAATTAGCAAGTTAGGATCACCTAAAACCTAGTACTAAAGTTAAATCCAACTAAAATACTAAAACCAATTGTAAAATCCTACAAAAATAACTATGGGACCCTAAGTCACTCATGACTCTACCATACAAAATCCAAAGGTTAAATCATCCAATAAGTCCTAGAATTAAATCCTAAACTATGAGGTACTAAGATTAAACCCTAAAACTAGGGCACCTAAAGTCTCAACTTAAAACCAAAACCTAATTTCATCACAAAAATGTGAGAAAAATCTAAGGGGAGCATACATGTCTAAACTAGCTACACAAAAAAAATCAGCTTAAAAATCATCATAAAATGATCACACAAAATTCCACAAGACAAGGTATCAACCATAATTAAATTAATGTCAATTAAAATACAAAAAATGCAATTAAAATCACAAATGCATGAATTCCTAATCTTTTAATTTCCTAAAATTCTAGACTCATTCCTGAGTCAGGGGAAAAAATTTGATTCAATTTGAGTTAATTTCCTATTTATTATGAATTATTTTCTAAACTATATGAAATGATGAAAAATAAAGGAAATAAGAAGAAAATAATAAAACTAGTGTGCTGAATAGCAAATCATTGCAGTTCATTTCATAGATTGGGCCAAAACGAGGGTGTGGATATCAATATGTGCACTAAGCCCAAACCAAACCAATTAATGAAACAATGTGTTTCATCTCAAAGTCTTTCTTCAGAGTTCAACATCAAATCGTGGTCGTGTATCCTTGGATTGAGTCAAAGGTCCAACCTTCATCTGATGGCTCATGCTCATCGTCCCCAAATTCAAACTGAGATGGAGGGAGTTCTCAGACGGTGGCCTGAGTTGCAGCGCCACCGTCTTCTCCGGTGAGGTGCTCGTCTCAGGTCATCCAAAATGACAAAACAATACCCAATCCTACTCAAATTTTCATCCTGATCACGAATCCATCATCCAAATTCACTAATTCCTTCTCTAACTCCAAACACGATAGAATTTTCAGAAATCCACCAAATCTTAATCATCACACTTCTCAAAGATAATGATCCTAATGTAATCTACACTCTTCACTGATCAATTTCCACTATCCAATCATGAATGTATCATCAAGAATCTTGAGAAATCAGGCTCAACAGAAAATGGTCCCTACCCTAGAGTGTCTCTATCCATCAAATTCTTGTACCAAAATCCATCTATGTCATGATAAGAACCTAACCACATAAATAGTTATAGCTATCTCCCTATAGATTAAGCACAATTTCAATTTGTACAAACCTGGTTTCAGATGAAGAACAGATGCAATCCTTGCTCGATTCCTCCTCCACAACGATCCAGACTCACTCCAAATCTTCCTCTGAAGCTAATGCACACCTCAATTTGGCTTGATTCCTCTTCAATCTCCAAACACGATCTTGAGTTGCAACTCTGAATTTCCACTTGCTATCTCTGCTACCAGCTTCAAATGCTTCCAAAAAAATGGCTGAACACACTCCAAAACTTATATAGAACTCATTAGAATCATCTAGAAAGTTCTGTAACCACCCAAATGAGATTTTGCAATTTCAATTTATCTCCAAAATGCCATCCACATCAGTCACGATTCTGGCTTTCTTTGGGCATGAAAATGCTTGGAAAATTCATCTCATGAGATATTGGATTGGTTTGTTATGATTATTTCCTTGTTTGCAAGCCAATGGTTCATATTGGTTATGTTGCTTCATCATGAAGAAATGAAATTAAATGGCATGAAAGTGGACTCAAACCAAAATTCTAGCATTGCCAAAGTTTCTAAAATGATTTTTACATTCAAAATGACCTATTATTTTGCCTTGTTTGGACACAAAATGAATTATTTCAATTTTTGGTCATTAAATGCCTTTAATTCTTCTTTTTCAAAATTTTCTCAAACCACATCCTTCCTTGAGCCACTTAAATGTATACTTGATGCATGATCAAGGTTAAAACCCCATTTTGAGCAACTTTCAAGTTGAACAAAATGTCATTTGAGGTGTCTAAGTTGGTGAAAATGACCCATAATCACAACTTCCCAAAATACCCTTGACTTGTCAAAGCCATAACTTGAGTTATACAAATCCTATCAAGGACTTATAGTAATCTCTAGAAAGCTAAGAGAATAAGGAACAACATTCATGTTGACCAAAAGTTCATAGGAATCATCCTTCTAGGGCAAAAGTATCATGCAAGTTGGGTAACTTTCAAGCTCCAAATTCACATACCTTAGATGACTTGTAACTTGCCAAAGCCATAACTTGATTTCTACAAATCCTATCAAATACTTCTAGCACTCAAATTAAAGCTAAGACCATGCCCTACAACAATCATGTTGGGGGAAAGATGAGATGACAATCATATCTTGAGCTAAATTGCCTTGAAGATAGGGGCCAAACTAGGGGATTCTACACTGTCAAGCCTTAGAAACCCTAGCTTGAAACTTCTCAAACTCTTCAATCATGATGAGTTAACCTTGAAATCATTCTTAAAACATCTTAATGCATCAATACATGATCACATGGCTCTTGAATTAGGTCTCAACCTTCTTCAAGTCATCAGTTGACTTAGGGTTGACCCAGTCAAACCCTAATTGCACCAATCATGGCTGAGGCTTCTTATTCTTGCCCAATGACCTGTCTAGGCCTCAAAGTGATCTTCAACACTTCTCATGAGCTCTCTCAAGACCTCAAGTCCATCTTCGTGGCCTCAGAATCATCTGATGGCTTTCCACAACTCTCAAGTTAGGAGACACACCCTCTTGGCTTCAATCACTCTCTCTGAGGATCCTTTAACTTCTATGACAAGGATATCAACCCTTGAACATCTGGATAACCTTCTTAGCTAGCCTTGTATAACTCTTGATTGGTAATCATACCTCTTGATCTCCTGCATACATGTCAATGAAATGCAAATGATAATGCTAGTGTGAATGAATTGAAACATAAGCTAGGTAAAGAAATGTTGGGCAAATTTTAGGGTGCAACAGCTGCCCCTATTCAAACGGCTTGGACCTGACTGGGTGAGAAGAGAACGACTCTCAAACAATCAAGGTACGAGAGAGTTGAATACCAACAAACCCGGAAATTTGCCAACTGCACAAGTACACGGTACTCTAATGGGACAAATCTTCGGGAACTGAAATAATAGCTGCACGGCAACTAGCTGGAGAAATACTGATTTGAATCTCCGTCAGGATAATTCTCTGATTTATCTAATATCATTACATCCTAAAATTATCGAGGGATCACTGGTTGCATGGTAACTGGTGATTTGCCAACCGCACAGGTAAACGATACTCTGGTTGGTAGGAACATCTTCAAAACTGAACATGATAGTTGCGTGGCAACTCTGCTGGGGAATTGGTCACACGGTAACCGATGAAAGGTCTAATCTCAAATCTCCGTTAGGATGATCATATGATTTTGCTGTATATCTTCGTCCTCAAGTCATCAAGGGATCACCAGTTACACGGTAACTGGTAATGGATGGTCGATTATGCCGTCAGGCATTCTGCGTCATAGCAAAAGGGTTCCTCGAGACTCATCAGGTCATTAGGAACTTTTTAACAATCAAGTTAACGATGCCATCGGGCATTCAAAGAAATTTACGGGCGTCAGTCGGACTTCGCCAGTAAGTCGGGAATAGAATCCTCGGTCAATCATAAACCACATAGGGATATCCAAACTTCTGCCCTCATGCACTCCGCATCAGCTGAGAGAACTGCTTTGACATCGCAGTTAGACTTCATCAGCAGGTCTGGGGTTTTGGCACCGCTGCCGGACTTCAACCATCAAGTCTTCAAGGAAATTTCAACTTCTCTTTTTAAAACCTGTTGGGGATGACACATCTCTGCTAGGGATTCTGGAGAACTATCAAGTAACTCTGCTTCGGGGATCCAGAAATCATTCTGGGTGAATCAACTCTGCTGAGGACTTCAAGAATCATCTTGGACAAATAACTCCATCGGGGACTTCAAGAATCATCCTGAACCAATAACGCTGCTGGAGATTTCAGGAATCATCCTGCGCAAACACTCTGCCGGGGACTCTAAGCATCAACTTGAGCAACCAACTCTGGCGACTTCACTGGGGATTTTAAGAATCATCTTAAGCAAACAACTTCGCTGGGAAATTCGAGAATCATCTTGATCAAATCATTCTGCGGAGGAACACCTGCAAAACAAGAACGGTAACGACCTAGCTCATGTTTCATATGCATATGTTTGACAATGGCGCAATGCTCCACACAGTGGAAATTCTATGCATCTTAGGGTAAATGCTATGCAATCATGCAAAATGCTATGACCCCATCAGCAAAATAAATGTTGACGGGAGAATCCTCCTATCATGGAGAAAGAACCACTCTGGTGGAGGAAGGAATCATCCTGCCGAGGAGAAGAAGTCACACCAATCTCAATCGGACAAAACCTGGGGAAACGAACTCTAGACGACTGCTGCAGGGGAGTAAGGTTCTTCGAGAACCTGTACTCGCTCGACCAGGTATTCAAACCATAAACTGTCGAGGAAATGATATTAATCGCAGAAATAAACTGCACGACATTTGCAGCAGAACCATTCTGGAGATAATGACTCCGGTGGGGAAATACAGCATCAGCTATTCAACACTCTACTGGGGAAGCCCAATCATGGCCTCAACGACTTCCAAGGACTCGGCTCTCTTGGGGATTCGCCAACTCGGCTGGGGTAGAAGGAATCATCCTGCTTACTGGGGAGAGTACAACTCTGCGAGGGATTTCAATTCCGCTGGAGACTTCAGTCTGCTCTATCGAGTGCTGCATACTTGCGAATACTGCACTTTGATCTAGTGCTGGGAACGAGTATACACCTCTGCGCATGACTCAGCTAGGGAGATGATGATCCTTCAGGATACATCTGATTGGGGAGAGAATCTATCTCTGCTTGGGAAGACATATCAATGCTCTTGGTCCCATGTTCAAACTCCGTGGGGAGCTGCTGCTACATTTGCTGGGGAAGAAGGAATCATCCTGCTTGGGGACGCATACGACGTACTGCCTGGAATATGCTATACCTGCAACAACACAAACAGACAGACAAGATACCCTTCTCAAAGGGACCTATCAAGGTTATCATCTTGTGACAATGTTCAAGTAATTCATTGTTTCAACAATCAGCGGCCTAGGCCAGTAAGTTTTGGAATGCACATTTTATCAAAAACATCGGCGTTCTTTTTCGCAAACAAAACAGATAGATGCTAAACAAACAAACAGAATTGCTGAATAGTATACATTTTATTAATAACGAACCCCTGAATGGGTGAAAATGTTTTACAACAGATGCAAGCTCCTGGAATGAGGAAGCTGCGCAAAAACATAAATATACATCAGTATATACACAAATGTCGGCAATGCGGCATAGACGAACACCATGAGTTGATCCCTCTATGACCCACTCGACTTTGATACTTCTCTGACGCTTCAGCTTCAGAAGAGATTGATTCAGATAAATGGCCCTCAGGTCTTCCAAACCACTAAACAATGAAAGTCCACACGCGGAACGTAGTCATTTGCTTTTTCAAATCCCTAACATTTGCCTGAATCGCCCTTCCGGGTTTTCGATTCACCGGGATACCCTTTTTTGCCAAAGTCGCCCTTCCAGGTTTTCGACTTTGCGGGTGTACATTCTTTTCTTTTATATCCCTAATTTTTGCCCGAACCTTTTTCCTTTTTTATGGTTCGCCGGGATGCCCCATTTTTGCCTGGATATTCTTTTTCTTTCCAGCGGGTCATTCTTTAAGCAAAGTATTTTTTAACTGCGTCCGCGTTCACCGGGGATGCAAAATCTTCGCCATCCATCGTGGATAACAACAAGGCTCCTCCCGAGAAGACCTTGCTGACGACGTACGGACCTTCGTAATTGGGAGTCCACTTGCCTCGGTGATCGGAGTGTGGAGGAAGAATCTTCTTCAGGACGAGATCACCCGTCTGAAAGCTTCTAGGACGCACCTTCTTGTCATAGGCTTTCTTCATTCGGCTTTGGTACAGATGACCATATGCAATTGATGCTAACCTCTTCTCGTCCATCAGGCTGAGTTGGTTTAGTTGGTTCTTAATCCATTCTGCCTCATCGAGTTTCACATCAACCAAAACTCGTAAAGAAGGAATCTCAACTTCTAACGGTAGGACAACTTCCATACCGTACACCAGTGAGAAAGGAGTTGCCTCGGTTGATGTACGTACCGTTGTACGATAACCGTGCAGTGCAAATGGCAACATCTCGTGCCAGTCCTTATAGGTCACAACCATCTTCTGCACAATCTTCTTAATGTTTTTATTGGCCGCTTCAACAGTGCCATTCATCTTCGGCCGATAAGGAGATGAGTTGTGATGTTCAATCTTGAAACTCTGACACAACTCCTTCATCATCTTGTTATTCAGATTCGAACCATTATCAGTAATGATCCGCTCGGGAATTCCGTAACGACAGATGATGTCCCTCTTTATGAATCTAGCCACCACCTGCTTGGTCACGTTAGCATACGAGGCTGCCTCCACCCACTTGGTGAAGTAGTCGATGGCTACTAAAATGAAGCGGTGACCGTTAGATGCAGTGGGCTCGATCTTGCCTATCATGTCGATGCCCCACATGGAGAACGGCCACAGGGAGGACATGACATTCAATGGGCACGGCGGCATATGAATTTTATCAGCATAAATCTGGCATTTTTGTCGCCAGCTGTCGCTTGCGCGAAAATAAGGTGCCGGCAAAACAGAAGAGTCGCCACCTTTCGTTATTTATCCCTCAGAGCGGGAAAGGAAACGATCGGAAAAACCTGACGAATAAGGGTAAGACAAGGTCATCGCAACCATTGTCTGGATTCGGGAGTCGGTTACGCAAGGGGAAGGTATTAGCACCCCTCACGTCCGTCGTACTCGACGGGATCCTCGCTTGTTTGTTTACTTGGACGGGTTGGTTATAATCTATCTACCTATCAAGGCTGGCTGAAAAAGAAAAGAAAAATGACTCGGCAAAGCGTCGCACTTTATGCCTACGTATTCTCATCAGAGAATGAGAAATCAGAGTCAACGTAGTTCGGCCTACTACGGGGGAAGATGGGGAAGGTTGCTCGCTAGGATATCGCATCCTATGCCTACGTACTTTCATCTGGTATGAAAGATCAGAGCAAACGTAGTTCGGGAAACTACGGGTTATCTCCTAAAAGAAGTGTTTTTTATTATGTTTGCGATTTCAACCGCACTAGAGACTATGACCTGAGAGTGAATGCGTCGCATGTCACCCAAAGGGTACCATACTAAACATCCAGACTGTGGAAAAGAAACTCTCCCACAATCCTTTCTCAGATAGCTTAAGGCTCGTAACGTACGAAAGAAATCATTCATGATTACTGTATCTTAAACTGTTTTGAGATGAGAAGAGAACAGGCCCAACTAGGAGGGAGACTATCAAGTCCTACTGTTATCATGCCATGGATTCATCCTATGGTTGAGGTTTGAACAGGGAACTCCTAGATGTTGTCATGCATAGGTTTCAACCTAAAAGTCTATCATCAAATCCTCATCAGAGGAAATGAGAGTCCTAAGGGATCATGTCAATGATACACCAAAACAGACAAAAGCATCAGCTTTAACAGTAAAATGCATGCAATGCAAGTGAGGGAGGAAATGTGTGTGGGGCTTCAGCCTCCACAAGCTCGTCTCGACCTCAAGCCAGTCATGAAATAACAGTAATCATACTGAAATAAACAACATGCTATCAAGCAAAAACAGTAAACTGTAATCATACAGACAAAAGAACTGAAATGCTATCAAGCAAAATAAACACATGGGCAAGGGAGCTGGGCTCTACCGAATACCCGCAAGCAAAGCCAAGCAATAACAATACAATCAGATGCATTCATGCTCTTAGACTGAACTTATTCTAAATGGGCTTAGCCTAATGCAGCAGACAAATCAGACAAAACACACAATACATCAAAGAAAACAGAAGAAAGCCTCAGCTCCTCCAGCAGCAACCCAGTCTTCAGACTTCAAAGATCACTTGCTTTCCAGGTATCAACCCTACAACATGAGTATCAACTCATCTTCTCCCTTGAGCTTCAGCTCCTTTGATCAGCTCTACCTTCAGGCTTCACTATCTTCAGGGATCTTCAGGCATCCACTTGGTCTTCACAGAGTCTTTAGACTTCAATAATCTTCAAGGAATCATCCTCATCAAGGCCTCAGCTTCCATCTTCAACGGCTCTTATGCTCCAGCAAACAAGATTCAATCAACAAGATGAGGTGAGGATGTTGCAGTGCTCACTGACTTCCAAAGGATGCCATTGAGAACTTAACATCAAAGGAGAGACTCTCTCAAAGTTCTACCTTGTAGGGCAAGGTCACTAATCCCTCCAAAGGAGAGAGGTGAATACCCTTAAGGGACTCTATGTCACAGAGAAGAAAGGAAGTGAACAAGACACTCCTTGTTTATTGAACCAAGTATTCTATCTAGGGCTCTGCCTATGCACCTATAAACCTATAAACAAAACAACAAAAGCTATGCTAAACTCCTCTGCAAGGTCTTCAAAGCTTCCATGATGATCCACAAGGTCTTCAACTCAATCTTCAAAGCTCACACACTCAACAGAGAAGGAAAGAAAACACAACAATACAACTTATGCCTTTAAGCAACACACATACTATCCATATATTCAAAAATCAATGAAAAATACTAAAACACCATGCAATATTCTAACAAAATTCTAGGGGGTTCTATACATACTTACCCTTAACCCATGTGTTCCCCATACACTAATTTGTCCTAAAAACCCCAAAACAAATTTGTTCAAGTCTACCTACACAACCTAAAACCCTAATTAGAGCACCTAAATGTCCAACAATCAAACTACATCAAATTTTAATCTACAAATCAAGAGATAAATCCTACATGAAACTAGGGTTCAATATCTAACTATGCCAAAAAGAATGGCTCAAAAATCCTAAGGGAAAGTCCTAAAAGAATTCATAGAAAATGAGATATCAACTAAAAGAAAATAATTGCCCTATTTAAAAGAAAATATCACCAAAAATTCTACATTAAAAATAAAATCCTATTTTTATTTTTATAATTTTCTACACATTATTATCTAAACATAGCAAAAAGAAGGAACAAAAAATCATTATTTATCAATTTTTTATGAATTATTAAAGTTCATTAAAAATATAAAACAAAATAAAATGAAAAAAAAGAAAAAAAAGGATGGAGGGGGTGAAAATAGCACACGCGCGCAGTACATTCCATTTGGGCCAGATCACAGGGGGGTGTGAATAGAAGAGATAGGCCCAGGGACCACCGTTTAAGTGAAACGGTGCGTTTCCATTTTCAAATTTTCCCTCCGTTCTCACAAGCGATCTGGGCCGTAGATTGAGATGAATTGGTCAATTAGCCAGGCTAATTCAATGGACGCTAGTCATCGTCCCCAAACGAAACCCTAGGGTTTCTGAACCTCGTTTCCATGCAGGGAGCTTACACCCTCTCTATCTCTCTCGTCTGGCCACAAAACCTCACGATACAAAAACCAAAATTACTCCTCTTCTCGCCCTCTACACGGCCATGTCCATGGATTCCCCTAAAACCTAACCACTCAAGAGATACACATGATGGAAGTTCTGGTACCATTTTAATTGCACTGATATCAACCCTGCTGCAACTCAAATTTAATGATCCAATCTTGCTCTACTCCTCACCCTGATCTCTACAAGCTATAACATGTTAATTGTAACTCATAATCCAGCTTGTTCTTGCAAGTTAAAGATTCAATGCCCTGCCATGAAACTTCTCTGATTGCACTCTAATTCTCAGGATTTGGTCTTCTAACTTAGCTTAACAATTCTACACCTATAATTATGACAGAATGTACATGAACTATGAGATTCGAGCAAGGTCACCAACCTGTTACACTTTAATGGAAGCTAGGGTTTCCTTGCAATTCAGTGCTTGAAACCCTCCTTGTTTGATCCTTAGAGGCCAATGTGGGTTCTGTATGCAGCAAAAGTGATGAACAAGGCTTGAAACTCGAGTTGGACAGCAAAATGCAATTCTTGCAATTTCCTCAAGATAGCTTCAAACTGCCATGGATCTTCTTCTCCCTCAGCATGCACTCACTCACACTGATCAGAATAATAGGTTTGTGGTGGAGAAATGAATGGAGATTGAAGAGAATGAAGGTTTGAGATCAAATTGCCAATGGAAGAATCTTGCTTTTCACACTCTAATCTCACCTCTCATCAACAATGGTCACCAACCATTTACCCTCCCTGATTCACTCTTTAAATAATGATTAATGGAAGCTCTTGGATTCATCTAGAAAGATCTAGAAAGTGTTGAAAATATCATGTGATGACAACTTGAAAATCTCATGCACTATGCATTAAGTCTTGCAAAATGACCTTAAAATCTCCTCACATGACATATTGAAGTGTTATAAGCCATTACAAGCTTTTTCCTTGCCTTGTGTTAGGATTTCCAAGGGTGACTTCAAATGCAAGTAACAAAATAACAAAGCATCACCCATTTTAAAGCTTCAAATCAAAATTCTATCTAAACCAATGTTCTCAAAATGATGTTTCCAATCAAAATGATATATTGGATGACCCATTTTGGATTTCTAGATCCTCCAAACCAATTTCCAATTTCAACTTTTTAAACTTATATGCCATTTTTAGTTCATTTTTGACCAATCATGCAACTCCATGCTATGAGCTTTTCCAACAATTCATGACCTTCTTTATAGACTTAAAATCACATTTTGAACAACTTTCATGTTTTGAGTTTTTCCATTTGAGGCTTGGAAATAGGAGATATGGCATTTGCTTAAAAGTGACCTATAACTGACAAATGACCAAAATACCCCTGTCTTGTTCAAACCATAAGTTGAGTTCCACAAATCCTATAAAGGACTTCTACCACTAAAATTAAAGCTAAGAAGATGCCCTCCAACATTCATGTTGACCAAGAGATCATAGGAATCATCCTACTAGGGTAAAAGTTGTCTGCAAGTTGGGTAACTTTCAAGGACCCAGATTCACACACCTCAACTGACCTGTAATTTGTCAAAACCATAACTTGAGCTCTGCAACTCCTATCAAGGACTTCCACCACTCAAATTAAAGCTAAGAACAATCTCTACAACATTCATGTTGTGTGGAAGATGAGATATCAATCACATCTAGAGCTAAAACTGCCTGGAAGATAGGGATCAAATTAGGGTTTTTTCACTGACAATCCTTGGAAACCCTGACTTGAAACTTCTCAAACTCCTCAATCATGATGAGTTGGTCTAGGATCATCTTTATAACATCTCTATGTATCATTCCATGATCTCATGGCCCTTGGATTGGGTCTCAACCTTCTCCAAATCCTCAGCTGATCTAGGATTGACCCAGTCAAAACCCTAATTCTACCATTCATGGTTGAATCTTCTGAATTCTTGCCTAATGACCTCTCTGGGCTTCATGATGGCTTTCAAGACATCTCATAGGCTTTCTCAAAGCTTCAAGTTCATTCTCAAAGTCTCAGAATCATCTGAGGAGCACCCACAACTCTCAAGCTATGAAGCACACAACCCTGGTTTCAATCTACTCCTCTGAGGATCTCTTGAACTTTCTGATGAAGGTATCAACTTTCAAACACTCAATCAATAAATAATTGTTGGTCAAATTTTGGGGTGCAACAGCTGCCCCTATTCAAACGGCTTGAACCTGACTGGGTGAGAAGCGAACGGCTCTCACCCAATCAAGGTGCGAGACGATTGAATACCGGTAAACCCGAAAATTTGCCAACTGCACGAGCACACGGTACTCTGCGGGGAACAAATCTTTGAATATTACAATGCTAGCTGCACGACCGCTAGCTGGAGAGATATTGATCTGACATTGCCGCCAATTATCCTCGTTAACTTCTTCTGATATTGCCTTCAGACAACCACATCACCCAACATCGCCGCTGGAAGACTAAACCACCTGACATTGTCGTCAAACAAGATTCTGAGGAACGTCCAACATCGCCGCTGGAACACCAAATCATCTGACATCGCCGTCAAGAACAACCATAACTCGGGGAAACAAGCGCCCAACATCGCCGCCGGAGACCTAAACCTGAATCACCAAAATATCCAACATCACCGCTGGAGAAAATACAAAAATGAACAAAATACCCCGCATCGCCGCTGGAGAAAATACATCTCTGAACAATGTACCCCGCGTCGCCGCTGGAGAACTGCATCTGACAGAATACCCCGCATCGCCGCTGGAGAACTAAAGGATCTGCATCGCCTAACATCGCCGTCAGAAGACTGGATCAACTTGACATGCTCAACATCGCCGTTGGAAAACTGAATCTGACATCGCCGTCGGAAACAAACATCCTCTTAGAGACACTCGACATCGTCGTCGCACAAACATCATCTTTACTGGGGATTTAAAGAATCTGACCTCGCCGTCAAACAAACATAATTTGACCTCGCCGTCGAATCTAAACGTTCAACCTCGCCGCCGAACAAACATCCAACCTCGCCGCTGGACAAATGATGATCTGACCTCGCCGTCAAATCCAAACGTTCAACCTCGCCGTCGAACAAACATCCAACCTCGTCGCAGGATAAATGATGATCTGACCTCGCCGTCAAATCCAAGCGTTCAACCTCGCCGTCGAACAAACATCCAACCTCGCCGCCGGATAAATGATGATCTGACCTCGCCGTCAAATCCAAGCGTTCAACCTCGCCGTCGAACAAACATCCAACCTCGCCGCCGGATAAATGATGATCTGACCTCGCCGTCAAATCCAAGCGTTCAACCTCGCCGTCGAACAAACATCCAACCTCGCCGCCGGATAAATGATGATCTGACCTCGCCGTCAAATTCAAGCGTTCAACCTCGCCGTCGAACAAACATTATCTGAACAAATCTGGCCTGGGGTTCACCCCTGGTAAAGTACACTTGCGTATTTGAAACTACTCCGCTGGGAATGAGAGACTTAACCGAGCACACTCTGATCTGGGGTTCACCCTCAGAACCATGACGAATCATCGGAATACTGCTGCACACTGGCCGCCGTAGAACTTCAACATTAAAGATATATGAAACCCTAGCCCCTGGCCACTTCCAGCTTCAGCTAGAAAAATCTTCAAGTATTTATGAAGAAAGATGAAACCCTGCCCGTCGGCTATTCCAGCTTCAGCTAGAAAAACATCCTTGGCCTTCAAGGATATAAACTTTGCCCGTCGGCAACTCTGCGGGAGGCATCTTCGACTTCAGTCTAGAGAAATGGTCCTTGACCTTCAAGGACGCATGGATATGCCTTCAGGCAACTCCGCCTCTGCTATAGAGCATCCGAGACTTCAGTCAGGGATATACTTCGGCCTTCAGTCCGAAAAATGAATCTTAGGTCATTCATGACCTAAGGGATAACCTTGCCCTTAGGCACCTTCGCTTCAGCTTAGGAAATCTGTGACTTCAGTCAGAGAAATGGTATCCAGAGCCATTCATGACTCTACGGGGATTCAAACACTTTGCCTTCAGGCAGAACTCCGCTTCAGCTGGAGAAACATCTTCGACTTCAGTCAGAAGAAAAATATCGTTCACTTGATCGCCATCAATCATCTCCTCAGGACATCTTGAATACAAAATTTGGAACCTTGTCTTCAGCCACACGTTGATTCATCAACAAGGACATCTGAACTCACAGGAACCTTCTGATACTGCCCTCAGGCGTTTACGCAGTCAATCTTCAGATTAGACATCACTGTTGGAGCGGACATATCACGCTGCTAAGGACTTCAAGAATCATCTTGAACAAACAAACTCCGTCGGGCACCTTCAAGAATCATCCTGAACTGATAACCTTTCTGGTGACTTCACTCTGCTAGGGATCCCTGGAATCTTCCTGGGCAACTCTTGCTGGGGACGCTACTGATGAGCTCAAGAATCATCCTAAACAAGCAACTCGGGAACCTGCGCTGAGGTCTTAAGAATCATCTTAAGCACACGGCCCTGCTGAGGAATTCAAGGGTCGGCTTGAACTGACTTCGCTGGGGACCTCAAAAATCATCTTGAGCGAGCGACTGTGGGGATCACACCGGGGTCTTAAGAATTATCTCAAGGGCGACCTTGTTGGGGAGAATATCAGGAATCGTCCTGAGCAACCGGTCTCTTGGTGGAACACCTGTAAAACAAGAATGATAGTAACCTAGATCATGCTTATGATGCATATGCTTCTGCGCTATGCCCCACACGGTGGGAATAATATGCGTTTATGCTAAATGCTGGGCAATCATGCACAATGCTATGCAACGTTAAATGCTATGCAGTGTTAAATGCTATGCAGTCATGCACAATGATGCGATCCCGTCTGCAAAATAAATGCTGGGGGGAGGAAACCCTTTTGTCAAGGAGACAAGAACTACTCAGGTAGAGGAATCATCCTGCTGAGGAGAACGTGGACACGCTGGTATCAATCGGACTCCGTCTGGGGAATTGATCTTCCGGTTGACTGCTGCAGGGAAAACAACTTCAGTTGATCTGCTGCGGGGGGACAAAGCTCTACGAGAACTTGGACCTGCTGATATCCATCGCGAGAATGAACTGCGCGGCCGTCATGGCTACTTTTCTGGGGATAACCACTCTATGGGGAAACAACTTCAGCTGCTCCACACTCCACTAGGGAAAATCAATCATGATCTGATCAACTTCCAAGGGCTCGGCTCTCTTGGGCATCTGCAAACTCGGCTGAGGAAGGAGAAGTCATTCTGCTTCGCTAGAGAGAGCGACTCCGGGGAAATACAGCATCAGCTGTTCACTATCTGCTAGGAAAACCGCTCACGGTCTCGAATGCTTCCAAGGATTCTGCTTTTCTGCGGACTCAGCCGGGGAGAGAAATCATTCTACTTTACTGGAGAGTACGACTCTGGTGCGGAATTTCAATTTCGCTGGGGAAGAAAGAGTCATCTGACTTCGGAGGAGAGTACAACTCTGCAGGGGGATACAACATCAGCCGTTCCAACACTCTACTGGGGAAGAGGGAATCATCCAACTTCAGGAGAGAGCATGACTCTGGTGAGGAATCTCAATTCCGCTGGAGACTTTACTGGGGAAACACGAGCTTCGGCACCCGAACACTTCTATGAAATCTGCACTTGTGACCCGGTGCTGGGGAAAGACGACATCATTCTTCGGTGCTTGGCTCAGCTGATGAGGTGACGTTCCTTCAGGAGGCGTCTGCTTGGGGAAGACAATCGTCTCTGCCCGGGGAGACATATCAATGCTCACTATCCTGCGTTCAGATTCTGCGGAGGAGAGACTACTGAACTCTGCTGGAGAAGGAGGACTCGCCCTGCTTCGGGGATGCGCACGGCACATCCTCTGGAAAGTGCTACACCTGCAACGACACAAACAAACAGACAAGATACCCTCCTCAAAGGGGCCTATCCAGGTTATTATCTCGTGACAATATTCAATTAATTAATTGTTTCAACAATCAATGGGCCTAGGCCCGCAGGTTTATGTATGCGCATTTTATTAAAAAAAAATCGGCGTCTTCATTCGCAAACAAAACAGATAAATGCTAAACAGACAAGCAGAATTGCTGAATAATGTGCATTTTATTGATGATGAACCCCTGAACGGGCAAAAATGTTTTACAGCAGAGGCAAGCTCCTGGAATGAGGAAGCCGCGCAAAAAGAAAACATAAATATACATCAGTATATACAAATGTTGGCAACGAGGCGTAGACGAACACCATGAGTTGATCCCTCTAAGACCCACTCGACTTTGATACTTCTCCGACGCTTCAACTTTGGAAGAGATTGATTCAGATAAACGGCCCTCAGGTCTTCCGAACCACTAAACAATGAAAGTCCACACGCGGAACGCAGTCATTTGCTTATTCAAATCCCTAACTTTTGCGTGAACCGCCCTTTCGGGTTTTCAGTTCACCGGGATACCCTTTTTTGCCGAAGCCGCCCAGTGTAGGTTTTCGACTTCGCGGGTGTACATTTTTTCAGTATATCCCTAATTTTTGCCCGAACCTTTTATTCTGTTTTTGGTTCGCCGGGATGCCCCTTTTTTGCCTGGACTCTTTCTTTTTTGTCCAGCGGGTCTCTTTCAAGCAAAGTATTTTTTAACTGCGTCCGCGTTCACCGGGGATGCAAAATCTTCACCATCCATCGTGGATAACAACAAAGCTCCTCCTGAGAAGACCTTGCTGACGACATACGGCCCTTCGTAATTCGGAGTCCATTTGCCCCGGTGATCGGAGTGTGGCGGAAGAATTTTCTTCAGGACGAGATCACCCGTCTGAAAGCTTCTGGGACGCACCTTCTTATCATAAGCTTTCTTCATTCGGCTTTGGTACAGACGACCAAATGCAATCGATGCTAACCTCTTCTCGTCCATCAGGCTGAGCTGGTTCAAGCGATTCGTAATCCATTCTGCCTCGTCGAGCTTCACATCAACCAAAACTCGCAAAGTGGGAATTTCCACTTCTAGCGGTAGGACAGCTTCCATACCGTACACCAAGGAGAAAGGAGTTGCCCCGGTCGACGTACGCACCGTCGTACGATAACCGTGCAAGGCGAACGACAACATCTCGTGCCAATCTTTGTACGTCACAACCATCTTCTGAACAATCTTCTTGATGTTCTTGTTGGCCGCTTCAACAACGCCATTCATCTTCGGCCGGTAAGGAGATGAGTTGTGGTGTTCAATCTTGAAGCTCTGGCACAGCTCCTTCATCATCTTGTTATTCAAATTCGAACCATTATCAGTAATGATCCGCTCGGGAATTCCATAGCGACAGATGATGTCCCTCTTTATGAACTTAGCCACCACCTGCTTGGTCACATTAGCGTACGAGGCTGCCTCCACCCATTTGGTGAAGTAGTCGATAGCTACCAGAATGAAACGATGACCATTGGATGCAGTGGGCTCGATCTTGCCTATCATGTCGATGCCCCACATGGAGAACGGCCAAGGGGAGGACATGACATTCAATGGGCACGGCGGCACATGAACTTTATCAGCATAAATATGGCATTTGTGACATTTCTTCGCGAATCTGAAGCAATCCGACTCCATAGTCAGCCAGTAATACCCTGCTCTCAGGATCTTTCTCGTCATGGCGTGCCCGCCGGCGTGCGTACCAAATGTGCCCTCATGGACTTCCTCCATGAGCATACTTGCTTCTTTCTCATCTACACATCTGAGTAGCACGAGATCGTGGTTTCTCTTATACAACACTCCGTCAGGATTGAGATAAAAGTTTCCAGATAGCCTCCTTAGCGTCTTCTTATCCTGGGTTGACGCACCCGCAAGATACTCCTTAGTCATAAGGAAGGTCTGGATGTCGTGGAACCATGGCTTGCCGTCAGCGGCATCCTCGATTGCAAAGACAAATGCCGGTCTCTCAAGACGCGAAAGCACAATTCTTGGAGCCTCATTCCAATAATTGACTTTATACATGGAAGCCAACGTGGCTAAAGCATCAGCCATTTGATTTTCAGCCCTGGGTACATGATGAAGTTCCACCCGATCGAAGAATGGAAGCAGCCTCCTGGCATAATTCATGTACGGCACTAGATTCGCTTGACGAGTTTCCCACTCCCCTCTAATCTGATTGATTACAAGCGCTGAGTCACCATATATGTCTAGATTCTTGATTCTCAAATCAATTGCCTCTTCTAGCCCCATAATACAGGCTTCATACTCTGCTTCATTGTTGGTGACTGGAAACGTCAGTCTCGCAGTAAACGGGATGTGGGATCCGTGAGGAGTCGTGATGATAGCCCCGATACCACTTCCATAGGAATTAACCGCTCCGTCGAATATCAACTTCCACTGAGACTTCCTATCTGGTCCCTCGTCGGGCAATGGCTCATCGCAGTCCTTTGCTTTGAGAAACATAATGTCCTCATCAGGGAATTCGAACTTCATCGGCTGGTAGTCTTCGATTGGCTGTTCGGCAAGGTAATCAGACAATACGCTCCCCTTAATGGCTTTCTGATAAACGTACTGAATATCATATTCTGTTAACACCATTTGCCATCTGGCAATCCTGCCCGAAAGAGCCTGCTTCTCGAAGACGTACTTGATCGGATCCATCTTCGAGATCAGCATAGTGGTGTGATTGAGCATATACTGTCGTAGACGTTTGGCAGCCCAAGCCAATGCACAACACGTCTTCTCCAGCATCGAGTATCGAGATTCACACTCAGTGAACTTTTTACTCAAATAATAAATGGCATGCTCTTTCCTGCCCGTCTCGTCGTGCTGACCGAGAACACACCCCATACTATTCTCCAGAACCGTCAGGTACATAATTAATGGCCGTCCAGCCACTGGGGGTATCAAGATTGGAGGTTCTTGAAGATACTGCTTTATTTTGTCAAATGCCTTCTGGCAATCCTCATTCCAAGTAATCGCCTGATCTTTCTTTAAAAGCTTGAATATCGGTTCACATGTGGCCGTGAGCTGAGAGATAAACCTTGCAATGTAGTTTATTCGGCCCAAGAAACCACGAACTTCTTTTTCTGTTTTCGGCGCTGGCATTTCTTGGATAGCTTTTATTTTTGCAGGATCAACTTCAATCCCTCGTTCACTAACGATAAACCCCAATAACTTTCCGGATCGCACCCCGAAAGTGCACTTGTTAGGATTCAGCCTCAGCCTGAACTTCCTAAGCCTTTCAAACAGCTTCGACAAATTGACTAGATGCTCTTCCTCCGTTTGGGACTTTGCAATCATGTCATCAACATAGACCTCGATCTCATGATGAATCATATCATGAAACAAAGTTACCATTGCTCGCTGGTAAGTGGCCCCTGCGTTCTTCAGACCGAAGGGCATTACCTTATAGCAGAATGTGCCCAGGGGGTAATAAACGTCGTTTTCTCCATGTCCTCCGGTGCCATCTTAATCTGATTGTAACCGGAGAAGCCATCCATGAACGAAAACACGGAAAACTGGGCTGTATTGTCGACCAACACATCGATATGAGGCAACGGGAAATCATCCTTAGGGCTCGCCCTATTCAAATCCCGATAATCGACGCACATGCGTACCTTACCGTCCTTCTTCGGTACAGGCACAATGTTGGCGACCCACGGAGGGTAAGTGGTAACGGCTAGAAATCCTGCGTCCAACTGCTTCTGGACCTCTTCTTTGATTTTTACAGCCATGTCTGGTCTCGTCCTCCTGAGCTTCTGCTTGACTGGAGGGCAATCTTCCCGCAACGGCAAGCGATGAACCACGATATCAGTGTCAAGTCCGGGCATATCCTCATATGACCAAGCAAAGACGTCACTATACTCTCGAAGCATCTCGACCAGTCTATGCTTGACATCATTCTGCAGCGCAGCCCCAACTCTGACATTTCTGACGAGCTCCTCAGAACCCAGATTTACAATCTCAATATCCTCCTCGTGAGGCAGAATAACCTTCTCCTCTTGTCTCAACAAGCGGACCAATTCTTCCGGAAGGTCTTCGTCTTCATCAATCTCATCCTCGGCTTGATAGATCGGGCAATCAAAGTTGTAGTGAGCCGTAGAGGGTCCAGAGTCGATGTCATCTGTTACGTGGATCCTGCAATAACAAGGGTTAAGTTTAAAGCAGGAATATGCAGGTTAGCACGAACCTCGTTGCCATTTTGCTGTTTTTTCAAAATAAACATAAAATAGGAATAACAGAGAACACAATATTTGATTACGAAGAAAACGCCTTTTATTTATTAACAAAATGCATACACATAATCCAACAAGGCCCTGACAGTAAAACCACTATGCCCCGGGCAGGACATAGGGTTGTACAAAGATTGTAAAAAGCAAATCATTACTCTTCACTTGTCAGCTTGATAATCTCCTTGATGGTCCAATTGTGGAGGCGCTCGCCCGGCTTACTCGGTTGAATCCAGGCGTCAAGATCGCAATCACTGTCTCCGCTGTCCTCCGACGCAGCGTTGATACTCTCGAAAATTACTCCCCCCTTGGTGAATAAGATCGGCCCTTTCCCACGAGACGAGCTGCTAGAAGAAGATGAAGCTTCAGCTCCTGGGGAATATCCCAATCCAAACTTATCCTGTTTGATTGGTATATCCAAGACATGCCCCCAGCCTGGGGTGGAGCCGGCTTCGACAACGGCCCGAGCTTCCTTAAACGAGGAGAGGTTCAATTCTTGCTTCTCTGCGACGACAGGAGCCACCTCCTTCACCCTGACGGTTTCAAATGCTTGGCAAAGAGTCTCATGGATCTCACCATCCATTTCAATGTATTTAAAGGACGACAGGTGGCTTACCATGATGTCCTCCTCTCCACAGACTGTCACTATGCTGCCCCCAACAGCATATTTAAGCTTCTGATGCAGCGTGGACGTCACGGCACCAGCGGAATGGATCCATGGCCGACCTAAGAGGCAACTATAGGCGGGCATGATATCCATGATATAGAAAACCGTATTGAACGTCTCTGGACCAACTTGAATTGGCAGGGTCAACTCTCCGAAGACGTGGCGCTTGGTTCCGTCAAAGGCTTTCACGACCAGATCACTGGGCGTGCACAACAGTCCACGGGTATCCAACTTCATCAGTGCCTTCTTCGGGAGCACGTTAAGCGAGGAACCTGTATCCACCAGGACATGTGACATAATCGTGCCTCTGCACTCTATCGAGACGTGCAAGGCGCTGTTGTGATCTCTTCCTTTAGGAGTCAGCTCCAGATCTGTAAATCCCAGCCCATTACCAGCATTAACATGGGCCACCACTTCCTCGAGTTGATTTACTGATATCTCCTGCGGCACGTATGCAGCATTCAACACCTTCTGTAATGCGTTGCGGTGCGCCTCAGAACACAGCAACAAGTTAAGAATCGAGATCTTTGATGGAGTCTGATGAAGATGATCTACAATTTTGTAGTCGCTCTTCTTGATTAGTCGCATGAACTCTTCAGCATCTTTAACCAGCAAGTCTTTTTCTGCCTCAGCAGGGACCTCTTCAACAGCTTTACCTTTACCCTTATCCACGGCGTCAGCCCGGACCACTTTCTCTGCTGCAACCTCCGCTGGCGCAAATACTCTACCGCTCCTAGTGATACCACTGACTTCAGTAAGATTCTGCACAGTTGATCCGAACGGCTCAAGCTCTATCTTCTGACCATTACAATAAACTTCGGCGCCATAGTGCCATGGGACCGCATTAGTACTCTCGAATGGGATTGGTCCGGCCCTAGGGATGGTGATAGTAGGCGGACGGGGCGCCGAGATAGTAATAGGGTGACGAGGAATAGTAATGGTAGCAACTTCATCTGCCTGCTTCAGCATGACTTCCCCTGATGCACTCTCAACGCTCCGGCTGAACTGTAAAATACCCTCGGACATCAGACTTTGGATACCTTCGATCAGCTGCTCACATCCGTCAGGAAGTGTAGCACAAGCCATACATAATTCTCCGCATCCAGGAAAGAAGCCCTTCTTCAGCAACTTAGCCTTGACAAAACTCAACGGCGTCTTCAAATCTTTGACATCAGTCAGCAAGTCCGCACTCTCCTCAGTGATAACAGCATTCACTCCGCCCCCCTTATGATGAGGCATTGGGTTTTTGGTGACGTTGGGCACGTTGTCAGAAAAGTTGATAACCTTGGCGTCCACCAAGTCCTGGACTTTGTGCTTAAAAGCTTTACAATTCTCAACCGTATGGCCTGGTGCCCCAGTATGGAACTCACAAGTAGCATTGGCATCATACCCTGGTGGTGGTGCCCCTGTTAAGGGAGCCAACGTCCTCTTTTGAACCAATTGGAGCTGAAGCAACGTTTGCAAAAGCTGTGCATATGACATAGGTGGAGCATCAAAATGACGGCTTGCCAGAGGAGCCCGATTCTGATATCTTTTGTATCCCTGATTATTCTGCTGCTGAGGCTGCTGCTGCTGCGGCTGCGGAGCAGCTGGGATATTTATGCTAGCGATCTGAGGCTGAGGGCCCTTGCCCTTTCTCCTAGCATTAGTGACAGCACTGGCATCTCCCTCTCGACGCTTGCCAGTATAGGGTTTCTTGCTACCTCCTCCAACTGAGGATGATTCGCCCTGAATTTTTCCAATCTTTATACCGTTCTCAACATGCTCGCCCAAAGTGATAAGAGCCAAGAATGTTCCAGACATGCCATTGACCAGCTTTTCATAATAGATTCCGGGAAGGGTAGCCATGAACATTTGTACCAACTCACGCTCAACCATCGGCGGTTGAACCCGAGCAGCCAATTCACGCCACCGCTGGGCGTACTCTTTGAAGCTTTCATTGTTCCGCTGTGAAAGATTCTGAAGCTGAACTCGGTTGGGAGCCAAGTCACTATTGTATTGATAGTGGAGAACAAACGCTTCTGCAAGATCTTTCCAGGTGCGCACAGTAGCGGGCTCCAAACCCATATACCATTCGAGTGATGGACCAGAAAGACTATCCTGAAAGAAGTGCATCAGCAGCTTCTCATCGTCAGAATAGGCGGACATCTTTCTATAATAAGATCGGAGGTGGACCCGGGGGCAAGTAGTACCCTTATACTTCTCGAAGGTAGGCACCTTGAACTTGTGAGGTACTTTAAAGTCAGCAATCAACCCTAGGTTGGACATGTCAACGCCCAATGTGTTCTGATTTTCTATGCTTCTCATCTTGTCTTCCAGCGCCTTGAACCTGAGTCGAGCTTCAGCATTGAACTCTGTCTCTACACCTCTCTGAGAGAATATATCATCCTGATGGTCCTCCAGCCACGGTTGAGGCACCACCAGATTTCCTGCACCAGCATTGCCGTTGACCGGCCCTATGTTAACATTGGCTCCCAAACTATCATTTACGGCGCCAGCCGCGTTGAGTCCGAGATTAGTCATCAGATTGCCGTTAGCACTGCCGTTGCCCCCGGCGGCGGGAACAACGTTCTGTGGGGTATCCCCTGGAGGAGGAGTAGGCACAGCCCCTCCATGAAGTATGCCATTACTGTCGACCCTGGAGATCAGCGGTTGAACTAGAGTACGAAGCTGGTCTTGACCATTCGCAACCACCTGCATCAGCTCCATAAAACGATCCATCCGTTCACGGAGTTCTTGGACATCTGACTGCACCTGGTCCATGATTCTCGTCTGATTAGCGCGAGTTGAATAGCGGTGGATGAGTCTTTGATCAATCCTGGAGATCGAAAGCAGCTCGGAACCTGAAAAACCTGTTAACAATAAAGGTTAGGACGAGCAATAAGATATACACCATGCAAATATGCTTCATGCAAATGCATGCGTGTGTCTGTGTGCGTGGGAGATTTTCCCCCGATCCTAGTGCCTTAGTGCCAGTGCTGACGATAATAAGAGGAAGAAGAAATCCGAGCCCGATCATGGAAACATCAATCTCATATATATATGGAAAGGCCTGTCGAGGCAGTACACAGTATCAGCGAGTACAAATCAACAGCATGACCTCAGCCAACAAGTCTGGTGATGGTCAGCATACATCAAAGATCAAAAACAACAGGGATATAACTAGTCAAGTACGGCCACGGGCGCGATACTCTGCTAATAACTCCTTTGTCTCTGAATGATCTGGCGAAGTGAGCAACCCCTCGACGAGTAGTTCCCTCTGCCTGATGGTATGCTGAAGCCCCTGAACTGAACTCTCCCAAGCGCCTTTGCCAAAGCAATCCTCCAGCTTCCGCTTCTTAGACTCAAACATCAGCTTATGCTCCCTCAGGCTAGCAATAGCTTTGTTGAGACGGGCTTCAGCGGAGTACCTGCGGGCGATCTCTTCATCAAACCTCCGCTCACTGTCTTTTACCTCGACTTCTAGCTTAGAAATCTGTAGCGTCAGCTTGTCTTCTCGCTCCTTCCTGGTGGCCATGGAAGTCTTCCAATGCTGGTCGAACTTAGATATTCTCCGGTATGCTTCCTCCAAATGCAGTTTCTTCGTAGCTAGCACGTCATTAGCAGCTCTGAAGTCTTGACCTAAGCGTTCCCGATCAGCAATCTGCTTTGCCAAGTCTGCACTCAGCTGGATCACCGACTCTGCTTGCTTTTTGAGAGCATGCACGGCTTCATTCCTCTCACTTCGAAGCTGAGCTAACTCCTTCTCTAATTCTGCATTTGCCCTCTTCAGTTCATCACGCTCGGTTAATACCTGGTTGTGCTGATGAATGGACACAGCGGTAGGCTCTTCGACTGGTGGAGGACTCTCTGGTCTGACATGTGGGAATGGCATCCCTATGGCGCTGGCTCTGGCTCTGATCCAATCTGAATAAGGAGGGTATGCTTGGCTGTTGCTCTTCCCCAACAAAGGCTTTCCTCTCGTGCTGATATTGTTCCACGCATACTGAAGCTTGGACAACAAATCCCCCTCTAGAATACCCGTGAGGTACAGAGTTTCCCGCACCTCTTCTTCCTTCGGTGGAGTCCTCAAAGCATATGCGAACTGACGAACTAGCAATGATGGGTTGTAGTTGATGCAACCCTTCCTACCTATCAGAGGTACGTTAGGAAACCCATTACAACTGAAGATCATTTCGGTGCCTAACCTGTCTCTGTCAACGAACCAATCAATGTCTTCTGCCGACAAACTCATCAGACGCTCAGGCCACTCAGCTGTGGCTGCAGACAAGACAGAAGAACCCTTCTTAGGCAAATGACTATCAAACCACTTGTACAGCAACGGTACGCAGCATGAAACATTCTTCCCTCTCCGGTTCTCATTCTTGTAGTGCACTGAATGGTAAACGTCTCCGATCAGAGTAGGGATTGGTTTCCCTGAGGCAAAGATATGGAATGCATCAAAGTCTACAAAGTCAGGCATGCTGGGAAATAGGATAATGCCATATATGCATAAAGCAAGGATGGCGCTGAAGGCGTCCCAACATTTGTCCTTAGCACACTGCTGAGCCTTAGCTATCAGAAACTGCAGAGAGAACCCCGGGACCTTGTTCCAACTCGTCACTACTAACTCAGAAGCGCTCAAATGGAGTGAGGAAGCCAAGCTAACCAGATCAGGTTCAGCATTCATGTGGACAAAAGGCATCTGCCTGTTGATAGGCACACCCAACATATCAGCATACTCTTCCAATGTCGGCGCGAGAACGAAGTCATGAAAGGTGAAACACCTCAAGGGAGGGTCATAGAACTGCAGAAGAGCATGTAACCCATTCAACTCGGACGTAGAAGGTTTGCAAACCAGACTAAGCAACCTGCCATAAGACTTCCTGAACCTATCCTTCACAGAATCCCCTGCCAGGGCTATCAAACCAGTAAGCTTCGACACGTCAGGGGTTGGGAACTTGTACGCAACAGTCTTCCTGAGAGAAGCCATAATAACAGTAGAAGACGAGAAATCCGGGATCAGGGAAACGGTACCTGCAACACAGACACACGTTAATGGAATGCAGATGAATGCGCAAACTAATGCAAAATGCAGGTATGCAATAATATATCCAGGTGGCTGCTGTGGAGATTCGGTATCAACAGTCACTGATGAGAAGGAAACCCCGGTGTAAGACCACTAATCTGATCTGCTGAGACTAACCATCTGATGAGACCGAGATCAAAATTCTGTTCTGACAAGAGTAAGTGACTGATACTAAGGACCCCGGGTGCAAGATCAAGGAACATCTGTTGATGAAGTCTTCAGACCCCAAATCAAAAATCTGCCCTATCGAGAACAAACACACAGCTGCTGATGAGATCTTCAGACCCCACTCAAAATCTGCCCTATCAAGAACAGATAACATCTGCCGATGAGATCTTCAGACCCCACTCAAAATCTGCCCTATCAAGAACAAATAACATCTGCCGATGAGGTCTTCAGACCCCACTCAAAATCTGCCCTATCAAGAACAAACCACTGATGATAACATACTGATCAAAGCCTGCTCTATCAAGAACAGACATACACCCGATGATAAAATCCTCTGATCAGAAACTTCTTGCTCTATCAAGAACATGTCTGCAACTGAGAACCCAACATAACTGATTTACTGTCAAGAAAACCAGGTAGTCTGAAGGTCTAAGTTTCCTGCAATAAACCCAATCCCGCTCACAGGTATGGACCTAGACTGACTCTAGGTACGGCATCCTATGCGTTCATCAGCGTCACAGACTTTCAAAACTGAGGATACGATTCCCAGAAGGAGTGGCATCATCAAGTCTTGAAGAGGCCTCACTTAGCTGAATCACAAATGATCGGTCCCCAGAGTCGACAATCCACCAAACCAGCAACCGTCTCAACCCAAAGGGTTGAAAGTGAAGCCAACCGGATGAACCTCGTCTGAGCGTGGATTTCATGAGACACTAGTGCCTGCAAAGCAAGCACGCGCCCACTAATTTCCACTCTAAGTCTATGGTGCACTCAAGCCTGGGTCTGGCTTCTCACTCAATCAGAACTCCCATCCCACAACAGCACAAATAATCATATTATACTGGAACATAAAATGCGAGAAATAAAGTGCGAGAAGTAAAAAAAATGCGATAAATAAACGCAACCCAACAAGTAAACACATAAACGATAGGATTGACTCGCACAGGGAACCGTTGGAGTCCCCAGCAGAGTCGCCAGCTGTCGCTTGCGCGAAAATAAGGTGCCGGCAAAACAGAAGAGTCGCCACCTTTCGTTATTTATCCCTCAGAGCGGGAAAGGAAACGATCGGAAAAACCTGACGAATAAGGGTAAGACAAGGTCATCGCAACCATTGTCTGGATTCGGGAGTCGGTTACGCAAGGGGAAGGTATTAGCACCCCTCACGTCCGTCGTACTCGACGGGATCCTCGCTTGTTTGTTTACTTGGACGGGTTGGTTATAATCTATCTACCTATCAAGGCTGGCTGAAAAAGAAAAGAAAAATGACTCGGCAAAGCGTCACACTTTATGCCTACGTATTCTCATCAGAGAATGAGAAATCAGAGTCAACGTAGTTCGGCCTACTACGGGGGAAGATGGGGAAGGTTGCTCGCTAGGATATCACATCCTATGCCTACGTACTTTCATCTGGTATGAAAGATCAGAGCAAACGTAGTTCGGGAAACTACGGGTTATCTCCTAAAAGAAGTGTTTTTTATTATGTTTGCGATTTCAACCGCACTAGAGACTATGACCTGAGAGTGAATGCGTCGCATGTCACCCAAAGGGTACCATACTAAACATCCAGACTGTGGAAAAGAAACTCTCCCATAATCCTTTCTCAGATAGCTTAAGGCTCGTAACGTACGAAAGAAATCATTCATGATTACTGTATCTTAAACTGTTTTGAGATGAGAAGAGAACAGGCCCAACTAGGAGGGAGACTATCAAGTCCTACTGTTATCATGCCATGGATTCATCCTATGGTTGAGGTTTGAACAGGGAACTCCTAGATGTTGTCATGCATAGGTTTCAACCTAAAAGTCTATCATCAAATCCTCATCAGAGGAAATGAGAGTCCTAAGGGATCATGTCAATGATACACCAAAACAGACAAAAGCATCAGCTTTAACAGTAAAATGCATGCAATGCAAGTGAGGGAGGAAATGTGTGTGGGGCTTCAGCCTCCACAAGCTCGTCTCGACCTCAAGCCAGTCATGAAATAACAGTAATCATACTGAAATAAACAACATGCTATCAAGCAAAAACAGTAAACTGTAATCATACAGACAAAAGAACTGAAATGCTATCAAGCAAAATAAACACATGGGCAAGGGAGCTGGGCTCTACCGAATACCCGCAAGCAAAGCCAAGCAATAACAATACAATCAGATGCATTCATGCTCTTAGACTGAACTTATTCTAAATGGGCTTAGCCTAATGCAGCAGACAAATCAGACAAAACACACAATACATCAAAGAAAACAGAAGAAAGCCTCAGCTCCTCCAGCAGCAACCCAGTCTTCAGACTTCAGAGATCACTTGCTTTCCAGGTATCAACCCTACAACATGAGTATCAACTCATCTTCTCCCTTGAGCTTCAGCTCCTTTGATCAGCTCTACCTTCAGGCTTCACTATCTTCAGGGATCTTCAGGCATCCACTTGGTCTTCACAGAGTCTTTAGACTTCAATAATCTTCAAGGAATCATCCTCATCAAGGCCTCAGCTTCCATCTTCAACGGCTCTTATGCTCCAGCAAACAAGATTCAATCAACAAGATGAGGTGAGGATGTTGCAGTGCTCACTGACTTCCAAAGGATGCCATTGAGAACTTAACATCAAAGGAGAGACTCTCTCAAAGTTCTACCTTGTAGGGCAAGGTCACTAATCCCTCCAAAGGAGAGAGGTGAATACCCTTAAGGGACTCTATGTCACAGAGAAGAAAGGAAGTGAACAAGACACTCCTTGTTTATTGAACCAAGTATTCTATCTAGGGCTCTGCCTATGCACCTATAAACCTATAAACAAAACAACAAAAGCTATGCTAAACTCCTCTGCAAGGTCTTCAAAGCTTCCATGATGATCCACAAGGTCTTCAACTCAATCTTCAAAGCTCACACACTCAACAGAGAAGGAAAGAAAACACAACAATACAACTTATGCCTTTAAGCAACACACATACTATCCATATATTCAAAAATCAATGAAAAATACTAAAACACCATGCAATATTCTAACAAAATTCTAGGGGGTTCTATACATACTTACCCTTAACCCATGTGTTCCCCATACACTAATTTGTCCTAAAAACCCCAAAACAAATTTGTTCAAGTCTACCTACACAACCTAAAACCCTAATTAGAGCACCTAAATGTCCAACAATCAAACTACATCAAATTTTAATCTACAAATCAAGAGATAAATCCTACATGAAACTAGGGTTCAATATCTAACTATGCCAAAAAGAATGGCTCAAAAATCCTAAGGGAAAGTCCTAAAAGAATTCATAGAAAATGAGATATCAACTAAAAGAAAATAATTGCCCTATTTAAAAGAAAATATCACCAAAAATTCTACATTAAAAATAAAATCCTATTTTTATTTTTATAATTTTCTACACATTATTATCTAAACATAGCAAAAAGAAGGAACAAAAAATCATTATTTATCAATTTTTTATGAATTATTAAAGTTCATTAAAAATATAAAACAAAATAAAATGAAAAAAAAGAAAAAAAAGGATGGAGGGGGTGAAAATAGCACACGCGCGCAGTACATTCCATTTGGGCCAGATCACAGGGGGGTGTGAATAGAAGAGATAGGCCCAGGGACCACCGTTTAAGTGAAACGGTGCGTTTCCATTTTCAAATTTTCCCTCCGTTCTCACAAGCGATCTGGGCCGTAGATTGAGATGAATTGGTCAATTAGCCAGGCTAATTCAATGGACGCTAGTCATCGTCCCCAAACGAAACCCTAGGGTTTCTGAACCTCGTTTCCATGCAGGGAGCTTACACCCTCTCTATCTCTCTCGTCTGGCCACAAAACCTCACGATACAAAAACCAAAATTACTCCTCTTCTCGCCCTCTACACGGCCATGTCCATGGATTCCCCTAAAACCTAACCACTCAAGAGATACACATGATGGAAGTTCTGGTACCATTTTAATTGCACTGATATCAACCCTGCTGCAACTCAAATTTAATGATCCAATCTTGCTCTACTCCTCACCCTGATCTCCACAAGCTATAACATGTTAATTGTAACTCATAATCCAGCTTGTTCTTGCAAGTTAAAGATTCAATGCCCTGCCATGAAACTTCTCTGATTGCACTCTAATTCTCAGGATTTGGTCTTCTAACTTAGCTTAACAATTCTACACCTATAATTATGACAGAATGTACATGAACTATGAGATTCGAGCAAGGTCACCAACCTGTTACACTTTAATGGAAGCTAGGGTTTCCTTGCAATTCAGTGCTTGAAACCCTCCTTGTTTGATCCTTAGAGGCCAATGTGGGTTCTGTATGCAGCAAAAGTGATGAACAAGGCTTGAAACTCGAGTTGGACAGCAAAATGCAATTCTTGCAATTTCCTCAAGATAGCTTCAAACTGCCATGGATCTTCTTCTCCCTCAGCATGCACTCACTCACACTGATCAGAATAATAGGTTTGTGGTGGAGAAATGAATGGAGATTGAAGAGAATGAAGGTTTGAGATCAAATTGCCAATGGAAGAATCTTGCTTTTCACACTCTAATCTCACCTCTCATCAACAATGGTCACCAACCATTTACCCTCCCTGATTCACTCTTTAAATAATGATTAATGGAAGCTCTTGGATTCATCTAGAAAGATCTAGAAAGTGTTGAAAATATCATGTGATGACAACTTGAAAATCTCATGCACTATGCATTAAGTCTTGCAAAATGACCTTAAAATCTCCTCACATGACATATTGAAGTGTTATAAGCCATTACAAGCTTTTTCCTTGCCTTGTGTTAGGATTTCCAAGGGTGACTTCAAATGCAAGTAACAAAATAACAAAGCATCACCCATTTTAAAGCTTCAAATCAAAATTCTATCTAAACCAATGTTCTCAAAATTATGTTTCCAATCAAAATGATATATTGGATGACCCATTTTGGATTTCTAGATCCTCCAAACCAATTTCCAATTTCAACTTTTTAAACTTATATGCCATTTTTAGTTCATTTTTGACCAATCATGCAACTCTATGCTATGAGCTTTTCCAACAATTCATGACCTTCTTTCTAGACTTAAAATCACATTTTGAACAACTTTCATGTTTTGAGTTTTTCCATTTGAGGCTTGGAAATAGGAGATATGGCATTTGCTTAAAAGTGACCTATAACTGACAAATGACCAAAATACCCCTGTCTTGTTCAAACCATAAGTTGAGTTCCACAAATCCTATAAAGGACTTCTACCACTCAAATTAAAGCTAAGAAGATGCCCTCCAACATTCATGTTGACCAAGAGATCATAGGAATCATCCTACTAGGGTAAAAGTTGTCTGCAAGTTGGGTAACTTTCAAGGACCCAGATTCACACACCTCAACTGACCTGTAATTTGTCAAAACCATAACTTGAGCTCTGCAACTCCTATCAAGGACTTCCACCACTCAAATTAAAGCTAAGAACAAGCTCTACAACATTCATGTTGTGGGGAAGATGAGATATCAATCACATCTAGAGCTAAAACTGCCTGGACGATAGGGATCAAATTAGGGTTTTTTCACTGACAATCCTTGGAAACCCTGACTTGAAACTTCTCAAACTCCTCAATCATGATGAGTTGGTCTAGGAGTCATCTTTATAACATCTCTATGTATCATTCCATGATCTCATGGCCCTTGGATTGGGTCTCAACCTTCTCCAAATCCTCAGCTGATCTAGGATTGACCCAGTCAAAACCCTAATTCTACCATTCATGGTTGAATCTTCTGAATTCTTGCCTAATGACCTCTCTGGGCTTCATGATGGCTTTCAAGACATCTCATAGGCTTTCTCAAAGCTTCAAGTTCATTCTCAAAGTCTCAGAATCATCTGAGGAGCACCCACAACTCTCAAGCTATGAAGCACACAACCCTGGTTTCAATCTACTCCTCTGAGGATCTCTTGAACTTTCTGATGAAGGTATCAACTTTCAAACACTCAATGAATAAATAATTGTTGGTCAAATTTTGGGGTGCAACAACGTCTCTTCGCGAATTTAAAGCAATCCGACTCCATCGTCAGCCAGTAATATCCTGCTCTCAGGATCTTTCTTGTCATAGCATGCCCGCCGGCGTGCGTACCAAATGTGCCTTCATGGACTTCTTCCATGAGTATACTCGCTTCTTTCTCATCTACACATCTGAGTAGCACGAGATCGTGGTTTCTTTTATACAAAACTCCATCAGGATTGAGATAAAAATTTCCAGACAGCCTCCTCAGAGTCTTCTTATCCTGGGTTGACGCTCCCGCAGGATACTCCTTAGTCATAAGGAAGGTCTGGATGCCATGGAACCATGGCTTGCCATCGGAGGCTTCCTCGATCGCAAAGACGAATGCAGGTCTATCAAGAAGAGAAAGGACAATTCTTAGAGCTTCATTCCAAAAATTGACTTTATACATCGAAGCCAACGTGGCTAAGGCATCAGCCATCTGATTTTCAGCCCTGGGCACATGATGGAGCTCCACTCGATCAAAGAACGGAAGCAGCCTTCTGGCGTAATTCATGTACGGCACCAAATTCGATTGGCGAGTCTCCCACTCCCCCTTAATCTGGTTGATCACAAGTGCCGAGTCACCATAGACATCTAGGTTCTTGATTCTCAAATCAATTGCTTCTTCTAGACCCATGATGCATGCTTCGTACTTCGCTTCATTATTGGTGACCGGAAACGTCAGTCTAGCGGTGAACGGGATGTGGGATCCATGGGGAGTCGTGATGATCGCCCCAATGCCACTTCCATAAGAGTTAACCGCCCCGTCAAATATCAATTTCCATTGGGATTTCCTATCTGGACCCTCGTCGGGCAACGGTTCATCGCAATCTTTTGCTTTGAGAAACATGATGTCCTCGTCAGGGAATTCAAATTTCATCGGATGATAATCTTTGATAGGCTGTTCGGCAAGGTATTCAGACAATACGCTGCCCTTGATGGCCTTCTGGGAAACGTACTGAATGTCATATTCCGTCAACACCATTTGCCATCTGGCAATCCTGCCCGAAAGTGCTTGCTTCTCGAAGACGTACTTGATCGGATCCATCTTTGAAATTAGCATGGTTGTATGGTTGAGCATGTACTGTCGTAAACGTTTGGCAGCCCAGGCTAGTGCACAACACGTCTTCTCCAGCATCGAGTAACGAGATTCACAGTCTGTGAACTTTTTAGTCAAATAGTAAATGGCATGCTCCTTTCTGCCCGTCTCGTCGTGCTGACCGAGAACACACCCCATACTATTCTCACGAACTGTCAAGTATATGATTAAGGGTCTTCCGGCCACTGGGGGTATCAATATCGGAGGTTGCTGTAGATACTGTTTTATCTTATCAAACGCCTTCTAGAAATCCTCGTTCCAGATAGTCGCCTGATCTTTCTTTAACAATTTGAACATCGGTTCACACGTGGCCGTGAGCTGAGAAATAAACCTTGCAATGTAGTTTATTCTGCCCAAGAAACCACGAACTTCTTTTTCTATTTTTGGCGCTGGCATTTCTTGTATTGCTTTTATCTTCGCAGGATCAACCTCAATGCCTCTTTCACTCACGATAAACCCCAGTAGTTTTCCAGATCGTACTCCAAAAGTACACTTGTTAGGATTCAGCCTCAACCTGAACTTCCTAAGCCTCTCAAAAAGCTTCAGCAAATTGACCAGGTGTCCCTCCTCCGTTTGGGACTTCGCAATCATGTCATCAACATAGACTTCAATATCATGATGAATCATGTCATGAAACAAAGTGACCATTGCTCGTTGGTAAGTGGCCCCTGCGTTCTTCAGACCGAAAGGCATTACTTTGTAACAAAATGTTCCCCAAGGTGTGATAAACGTAGTTTTCTCCATGTCCTCCGGCGCCATCTTAATCTGATTGTAGCCGGAGAAGCCATCCATGAACGAAAATACAGAGAACTGAGCTGTATTGTCGACCAACACATCAATATGAGGGAGCGAGAAATCATCTTTAGGGCTCGCCCTATTCAAATCCCGATAATCGACGCACATTCGCACCTTACCGTCCTTCTTCGGTACATGCACTATGTTGGCGACCCACGGAGGGTAAGTAGTGACCGCTAAGAAGCCAGCATCAAGCTGCTTTTGCACTTCTTCTTTGATCTTAATGGCCATATCTGGTCGTGTCCTCCTAAGCTTCTGCTTAACGGGAGGACAATCTTCTCGCAGCGGCAAGTGATGGACCACAATGTCGGTGTCAAGTCCGGGCATATCTTCGTAAGACCAAGCAAAGATGTTACTATACTCTCTCAGCATCTCGACCAATCTCTGCTTGATGTCATTCTGCAATGCAGCCCCTATCCTGACATTCCTGACTAATTCTTCAGAACCCAGATTCACGATCTCAATCTCTTCCTCGTGAGGCAGAATAACTTTCTCTTCTTGTTTCAACAAGCGGGCCAACTCTTCGGGAAGGTCTCCGTCTTCATCAATCTCTTCTTTGGCTTGATAGATCGGGCAATCGAAGTCGAAGTGAGTCGTAGAAGGTCCAGAGTCGATGTCATCTGCTTTGTGGATCCTGCAATAACAAGGGTTAAGCTTAAAATAAGGATATGCAGGTTAAGCTTAAAACAAATATAAAACAGGAATAACAGAGATCACAACATTTGAATGCGAAGAAAAACGCCTTTGATTTATTGGTAAAATGCATGTACATAATCAAACAAGGCCCCGACAATAAAACCACTATGCCCCGGGTAGGACATAGGGTTGTATAATGATTGGAGAAAGTAAATCATTACTCTTTGCCTGTCACTTGGATGGTATCCCTGATGGACCAGTTGTTGAGGCTCTGGCCTGGTTCGCTTGGCTGGATCCAAGAATCTAGGTCGCAATCACTGTCCTCGCCGTCTTCAGACACTGCGTCTTCCCCGCCGCTTGTAAACTGGATCGTCCCTTTACCTCGCGACGCACTGTGAGAAGAGGAGGCTTCAGCCGCAGGAGAGTATCCTAACCCAAACTTGTCCTGTTTGTTAGGTATTTCTAGAACTTGCCCCCAACTTGGGGTAGATCCGGCTTGAACAACGGCCCGGGCTTCCTTGAAGGACGAGAGAGTCATCTCTGGTTTCTCAGTCATTACTAGAGTCACGTCCTTGACTTTAACAGCTTCGAATGCCTGACATAGGGTTTCGTGGATTTCCCCATCCATCTCAACATATTTTAAGGACGACAAATGGCTCACCATTATGTCTTCCTCGCCACATACGGTTACAATGCTGCCTCCGACAGCATACTTGAGCTTCTGGTGCAACGTGGAGGTCACGGCGCCAGCGGAGTGGATCTATGGCCGGCCTAAGAGACAGTTGTAGGCTGGCATGATGTCCATGATGTAGAAGACTGCGTCGAAAGTTTCCGGCCCAACTTGGATTGGCAGAGTTACCTCTCCAAAGACATGACGCTTGGTTCCATCGAAAGCCTTCACAACCAGATCACTAGGTGTGCAAATCAATCCTCGAGTGTCTAACTTCATCAATGCTTTCTTCAGAAGAACATTGAGTGACGACCCAGTGTCCACCAACACATGAGCCATAACTGTTCCCCTACACTCTATCGAGATGTGCAGGGCGCTGTTGTGGTTTCTTCCCTTCGGCGTCAACTCCAGGTCAGTGAACTCTAACCCGTTTCCAGCATTCACGTGGGCTACTACCCCTTTCAACTGGTTGAACGAGATTTCCTGCGGCACATACGTGGAATTCAAAACCTTTAACAGCGCATTGCGATGTGACTCCGAACACAACAACAAATTCAGGATGGAAATTTTTGAGGGTGTTTGATGAAGGTGATCCACAATCTTGTAATCACTCTTCTTGATCAACCTCATGAACTCTTTAGCGTCCTTTACAAGTAAGTCCTTCTCTACCCCACGAGGGGTTTCTTCAACGACTTTACTTTTTCCCTTATCGGTTCCATCAGCTTTATCTGCTTTGCCCGCCACAATCTCAGGTGGAGCAAATACTCTTCCGCTGCGCGTGATTCCGCCAATTCCCACTAGGTTATCCACAGACCGCCCAAATGGTTCTAGTTCTAACTTCTGTCCGTTACAGTAGACGTCTGCCCCGTAATGCCATGGGACAACATTGGTGCTTTCAAAAGGTATCGGCCCAGCTTTGGTGATGGTAATTGTGGGCGGCCTGGGTGAAGAAATGGTTATCGTCTGGCGAGGGAGGGTGATGGTGGCAACCTCATCATCTTGCTTCAGCATTACCTCTCTAGCTCTACATTTGGCCCTTCGGCTAAACCGTAAGATTCCTTCGGTCATCAGACTCTGAATCCCCTCCATCAACTGTTCGCATCCATCAGGACGGGTCGCACAGCCCATACATAGTTCTCCACAGCCTGGAAAGAAGCCTCTCTTCATTAGCTTGGCTTTAACGAAGCTAAGCGGTGTCTTCAAATCCATGACGTCAGTCAACACATCTAAATCCTCTTCATCAATAATGGCATTCACCCCACCTCTCCTATGATTCGGCATATGGTTCTTTGTGACATTCGGCACATTATCTGAGAAATTGATGATCTTAGCATCCATCATATCCTGCACCTTGTGCTTGAAGGCTTTGCAGTTTTCTATCGTGTGGCCAGGTGCCCCTGAGTGAAAATCACATGTTGCATTTGCATCATAACCCTGCGGAGGTGCCCCTGTCAAGGGAGCCAGGGTTCTCTTCTGGACTAGCTGTAACTGAAGCAGAGTTTGTAACAACTGAGCATAAGACATGGGCGGTGTCTCAAGGTGACAGCTCGACAGAGGTGCCCTGTTCTGATACTTTCTGTACCCTTGTTGATTTGGCTGCTGCTGTTGCGGCTGCTGTTGTGGCTGGGGTTGTTGGACAGCAGGGATGGTTATGCTAGCCACCTGCTGGCGCGGGCCCTTACCTTTCCTTCAAGCGTGGCGCTCGTCTCCCCTTCACGCCTTTTGCTGCCATATGGTTTCTTTCCTCCTCCAGCTGAGGATAGGTCAACACCTTGAATTTTCCCCAGTTTGATCCCATTTTCAACGTGCTCGCCAGTAATGATGAGATCTGAGAAACTTCCTGACATACCGCTGAATAGTTTCTCGTAATAAACCCCTGGGAGGGTGGCTACAAACATCTCAACAAGCTCCCGTTCGACCATCGGCGGTTGACTACTTTCTGTACCCTTGTTGATTTGGCTGCTGCTGTTGCGGCTGCTGCTGTGGCTGGGGTTGTTGGACAGCAGGGATGGTTATGCTAGCCACCTGTTGGCGCGGGCCCTTACCTTTCCTTAGAGTGTTAGACACGGCGTTCGTCTCCCCTTCACGCCTTTTGCTGCCATATGGTTTCTTTCCTCCTCCAGCTGAGGATAGGTCAACACCTTGAATTTTCCCCAGTTTGATCCCATTTTCAACGTGCTCTCCAGTAATGATGAGATCTGAGAAACTTCCTGACATACCGCTGACTAGTTTCTCGTAATAAACCCCTGGGAGGGTGGCTACAAACATCTCAACAAGCTCCCGTTCGACCATCGGCGGTTGACTACTTTCTGTACCCTTGTTGATTTGGCTGCTGCTGTTGCGGCTGCTGCTGTGGCTGGGGTTGTTGGACAGCAGGGATGGTTATGCTAGCCACCTGCTGGCGCGGGCCCTTACCTTTCCTTCGAGTGTTAGACACGGCATTCGTCTCCCCTTCACGCCTTTTGCTGCCATATGGTTTCTTTCCTCCTCCAGCTGAGGATAGGTCAACACCTTGAATTTTCCCCAGTTTGATCCCATTTTCAACGTGCTCTCCAGTAATGATGAGATCTGAGAAACTTCCTGACATACCGCTGACTAGTTTCTCGTAATAAACCCCTGGGAGGGTGGTTACAAACATCTCAACAAGCTCCCGTTCGACCATCGGCGGTTGAACTCTAGCTGCTAATTCACGCCACCGCTGGGCGTATTCTTTGAACCCCTCGTTGTTCCTCTGTGACAAGTTCTGTAGTTGAACTCGGTTCGGAGCCAAGTCACTGTTATACTGATAATGGTGCACGAATGCCTCAACAAGTTCCTTCCACGTGCGCACACTGGTAGGTTCCAAACTCATGTACCATTCCAAGGATGGCCCGTACAAGCTATCCTGAAAGAAGTGCATCAACAACTTCTCGTCTTCAGAGTGAGCGGTCATCTTTCGGTAGTAGGACCTTAAGTGGACACGAGGGCAGGTGGTGCCCTTGTACTTCTCAAAGTCGGGTACCTTGAATTTAGGAGGCACCTTGAAATCAGCAATCAATCCTAATTTACTCATGTCGACACCCATAGCGTTCTAGTTCTCGAAATTCCTCATTTTGTCCTCGAGTGCCTTAAACCTCAGACGTGCTTCAGCAGTCAGCTCTCCTTCAGCACTCCTTTGTGAGAACAAATCTTCTTGTCGATCTTCTAGCCATGGCTGAGGCCCATACAGATTTCCAGCACCTGTGTTGCCATTTCCCAGTCCAGCATTGCCATTAGCTTCAAAATTTCCATTGCAGATGCCAGTCGTATTACCATTGAGCCCTATGTTAGTGATCACATTGCCGTTACCACTTCCATTCCCCCCGATCACGGGGACGCCATTCTGAGGAGTTTCAACAGGTGGAGGGGTTGGAACATTCCCACCATGGAGTACACCATTGATGTCAACCCTTGAGATCAGAGGCTGGACCAATGTTCTGAGCTGGTCTTGGCCGTTGGCAACCACTTGCATGAGCTCCATGAAGCGGTCCATCCTCTCTCGGAGTTCCTGAACGTCAGTCTGCACTTGCTTCATTGCTCTAGCTTGATTTTCTCTGGTCGGATAGCGGTGGATTGGCCTTCGATCAATCCTGGAACAACCTGCATACACAAAGGGTTAAAAAACGACAACGTGCTCGTCATGCAAATGCTTCATGCAAATGCAAACGTGTGTCTGCGCTTTGGGGAGATCCCCCCGATCCTAGTGCCTGAGTGCCCGTGCTGATAATAAGAAGTCTGAGTCCAGTCATGGAAATAACATCTCATATATATAAAGAAAGCCCATCAAGGCGGTACACAACGTCACTGAGTACAAGCAGAATCAATAGCATGACCTCGACCAACAAGCCTGGTGATGGTTAGCATACAACACTGATCAAAACAAAAGGATTACAAATATAGTCAAGCACGACTACAGGCTCGAAACTCTTCTAACAGATCCCTCGTTTCCGGATGATCAGGCTGAGTGAGCAACCCTTCGACGAGTAACTCCCTCTGCATAATAGTGTATTGAAGACCTTCAACTGAGTCTTCCCATGCTCCTTCGCCGAAACAATCTTCTAACTTCCACTTCTTGGATTCAAACGTCTGTTTGCGCTCCTTCAGGTTAGCAAGAGACTTGTTTAGCAGGCCTTCAACGGCATATCTGCGAGCGGTTTCTTCATCAAACCTCTTCTCACTAGCCTTCACCTGGGCTTTCAATTTGGAGATCTGCTGCTTCAGTTTATCCTCCCGTTCCTTGCTGTTGGCTAGGGTGGCCTTCCAATGCTGATTAAACTTGGATATTCTCCGGTACGCTTCCTCCAAGTGCTGCTTCTTAGTGGCCAATACGTCGTTGACAGATTTGAAGGCGTCGAAGTCTACAAAGTCATGCATATTAGGGAACATAATGATGTCGTATATGCAAAGGGCAAGAATAGTGTTGAACACGATCCAACAACCGTCTTTGGCACACTGCTGGGCCTTTCCCACTAATAACTGCAAGGAGAGACCGGGAACCCCGTTCCAACTAGACAAGACCAACTCAGAGGAATCCAGATGAAGCGAAAGAGCTAGACTAGCCAGATTAGGCTCAGCATCCATATGAACAAAGGGCATCTGACTCTTGATAGGCACACCTAACAAATCAGCATACTCCTCTAGTGTAGGTGCGAGAACAAAGTCCGGGAACGTAAAGCATCTCAAAGGAGGATCGTAGAACTGCAGCAAGGCGTACAACCCATTCAACTCAAACACAGAAGGTTTACGAACCAAGCTGAGCAGTTTCCCATAAGACTTTCTGAATTCACCTCTCACAGAATCATCTGCCAAAGCAATCAAACTAGACAGCTGAACAACATCAGGAGTGGGGAGCTTGTAGGCCACAGTCTTCCTCAGAGAAACCATGATAGCGCAATAGAAGGCAAGAAAACCTGAACCGGGGGGACGGTACCTGTAACACAGACACACGTTAATGATATGCAAATGAGTATGCAAAACAATGCAAAATGCAATCATGCAGCAGGAGATCAAGACGACTGTGCTGTTTAGGAGATGAAGGTGAAGATTCTGTATCAACAAAACCATAATACTGCTCTGTCAAGAACAACCATATCTCTGATGAGAAGTAACCCCTGATACCAGACCAAAACCCTGCTCCGTCAAGAACAACCATATATCTGATGATGAGACCCTCTGATATCAGACCATAAACCTGCTCTGTCAAGAACAAACATATATCTGATGATGAGACCCTCTAATATCAGACCATAAACCTGCTCTGTCAAGAACAAACATATATCTGATGATGAGACCCTCTAATATCAGACCATAAACCTGCTCTGTCAAGAACAAACACATATCTGATGATGAGACCCTCTGATACCAACAAAACTGATTCACTATCAAGAAAACCAGGTAGTCTGAAGGTTAAGGTTTCCTGCAACAAACCCGACCCTGCTCACAGGTATGGACCTAAACTGACACAAGTTCGGCATCCTATGCGGTCATCAGCGTCACAGACATTCAAGAGAGATGATACGATACCCAGAAGGTGTGGCATCACCATCTCCTGAAGCGGCCTCACTTAGCTGAATCCCAAATGATCGGTCCCCAGAGTCGACAATCCTCCAAACCAACAACCCCTCAGGCCCAAAGGGCCGGAAAAGAAGTCAACCGAGAGAACCTCGTCTGAGCGTGGATTTCATGTGACACTAGTGCCTGCAAAGCAAGCACGCGCCCACTAATTTCCACAACTAATGCTAGGTACACTCAAGCCTGGGTCTGGCTCCTCACTCATCAGAATGCCCCTCCCACAACAGCACAGATAATCATATCATACTGAAAATAAAGTGCGGGAAATAAAATGCAATAAATAAACACAACCCAACAAGTAATCATACAAGCGCTAGGATTGACTCTCGCAGGGGACGTTGGATCCCCAGATTGACTCGCATAAGGGACGTTGGATCCCTAGGAAACTATCAGAGTCCCCAGCAGAGTCGCCAGCTATCGCTTCCGTGAAAATAAGGTGCCGGCAAAATAGAAGAGTCGCTACCTTTCGTTATTTATCCCTCAGAACGAAAAAGGAAACGATCAGAAAAACCTGACGAAAAGGGTGTAAGACAAGGTCATCGCAACCATTGCCTGGGTTCGGGAGTCGGTTACTCAAGGGGAAGGTATTAGCACCCCTTACGTCCATCGTACTCGATGGGATCCATGCTTGTTGCGTTTATCTGACGGGTTGGTTTATCTATCTACCTATCAAGGCTGGTCTAAAAAGAAAAGAAAATGACTCGGCAAAGCGTCGCGCTTTATGCCTACGTATTCTCATCAAAGAATGAGAAATCAGAGTCAAGGTAGTTCGCCTAACTACGGGTGATGGGGAAGGTGGCTCGCCAATACGTCAGTATTGTGCCTACGTACTCTCAACAGGCATGAGAGATCAGAGCTTACGTAGTTCGGGATAATACGGATTACGGGGATTCAAATTCATCTATTTTATCGAGTAGGGTTAACAAACAGTTCCAGCAGTTTGGCGTACGCAGCTCGACCCTTGGAGACTTATGCGTTACCGTTTGCGGTAGAACTGGGAGTTAACGACACTCTTTTCTTCAGAAAAGTTTTCCTTTGACTTATGGGCCCATGGGGCAAAAAGGTTTGAAGTTCGTTTTCTGTCTTTTACAGAAGAACTGGTTTTTATGGATGTTTGCAACCAATATCGCACTAGAGACTATGACTTGAGAGTGAATGCGTCGTATGTCACCCAAAGGGTGCCATACTAAACATCCAAGTTGTCGAAAAGAAACTCTCCGACAACCCTTTCTCAGATATCTTAAGGCTCGTAACGTACGACATCAGTTAACCTTTATTACTGTATTTTAATTTGTTTTGAGATGAGAAGAGAGAATGAACAGGTTCAACTAAGGGGAGACTATCAAGTCCTAATGTTGTCATGCCAAGGATTCATCCTATGGTTGAGGTTTGAAACAGGGAACTCCTAGAAGTTATCAAGCATAGGTTTCAACCTAAATTTTTAATCATCACTTCCTTATCAAAGGAAGTGAGATTCCTAGGGGATCATGTCAATGATAAACAGAAACAGATAAAGCATCAACTTAAACAGTAAACAGATATACAGTAAAATGCATGCAATGCAAGTGAGGGAGGAAATGTGTGTGGGACATCAGCCTCCACAAGCTCATCTCAACCTCTAGCCAAATATGAATAACTGTAATCATACAGAAGAAATGAAATAAAATGCCATCAAGCAAATCACAACCCACATAGGCAAGGGAGCTGGGCTCTACCGAATACCCGCAAGCAAAGCCATACAGTAAAAATATAAGCAGAGGGAGCAGCTCAACTTCTAGTGCAATCATGCTCCTAGATTAAATCAATCTAAATATGAACTTATTCTAATGCATCAAGCAAATCAAACAAGTCACATCAATACAGTTGCACAACAAGCAAACAAACAGGAAAGAAAGCAGATCAACAGCCCCCACAGCTTCACAGCAAAGCTCTCCTCTGACAGCAGTTCAGTCTTCAGTCTGTAACTGTTCTTCAAGGCTACCATCTTCAATAGCAAATGTCAACTTGCTTTTCCAAGCTCTCAATGCCTCAAACACAAGTATCAACTTGTTCTCCAACTTCTTCAAGCTTCAGCTCTTTCGTCATCCTCAATTTAATCTTCAAGTGTCAACCTGTTCCTCTTGATCTTCAAGCTTCAGCTCCAAAGGTAGTCTTTAAACACAGGGGAAGTAGCAACTTCTAGCATCTTCAATCTTCTAACAGGGAGCTCCATCCTCTAGCAAGGGAGAAAGATTCATCTAACAAGAGCAAGGTCTGGATAGTGGAAAGCAAAGTGAAGACCAAGGGTCACCACTAAACACCCCACCATCAAAGACAGGAACCCTCAAAGGTTCTACCAACTTGGGAAGAGCCACACATCCTACCAAAGGAGGGATGGGGCCTTCACAAGGGGACCTTACATCATAGGGAAGAATGGAAGTGATCAACACCTTCCATGTTTATGAAAGAAGAGAATCTATCTAGAAGCTCTACTTACAAACCCTAATCTTAACACCTAAACAAAACTACTCCAAAGGAATAGAAAACTTCAAGTCCAAGCTCCCTCATTCATTCCTCAGCAGCCCATACATGCCTACATCATCATCCAAGAGCAAGAGAAGCAAAACCCTAATCTAAGGGAACTAAAGAAATCATTCTAGTTGAATTAGCAAGTTAGGATCACCTAAAACCTAGTACTAAAGTTAAATCCAACTAAAATACTAAAACCAATTGTAAAATCCTACAAAAATAACTATGGGACCCTAAGTCACTCATGACTCTACCATACAAAATCCAAAGGTTAAATCATCCAATAAGTCCTAGAATTAAATCCTAAACTATGAGGTACTAAGCTTAAACCCTAAAACTAGGGCACCTAAACTCTCAACTTAAAACCAACACCTAATTTCATCACAAAAATGTGAGAAAAATATAAGGGGAGCATACATGTCTAAACTAGCTACACACAAAAAATCAGCTCAAAAATCATCATCAAATGATCACACAAAATTCCACAAGACAAGGTATCAACCATAATTAAATTAATGTCAATTAAAATACAAAAAATGCAATTAAAATAACAAATGCATGAATTCCTAATCTTTTAATTTCCTAAAATTCTAGACTCATTCCTGAGTCAGGGGAAAAATTTGATTCAATTTGAGTTAATTTCCTATTTATTATGAATTATTTTCTAAACTATATGAAATGATGAAAAATAAAGGAAATAAGAAGAAAATAATAAAACTAGCGTGCTGAATAGCAAATCATTGCAGTTCATTTCACAGATTGGGCCAAAACGGGGGTGTGGATATCAATCTGTGCACTAAGCCCAAACCAAACCAATTAATGAAACGGTGCGTTTCATCTCAAAGTCTCTCTTCAGAGTTCAACATCAAATCATGGCCGTGTATCCTACTCCGGTGAGGTGCTCGTCTCAGGTCATCCAAAATGACAAAACAATACCCAATCCTACTCAAATTTTCATCCTGATCACGAATCCATCATCCAAATTCACTAATTCCTTCTCTAACTCCAAACACGATAGAATTTTCAGAAATCCACCAAATCTTGATCATCACACTTCTCAAAGATAATGATCCTAATGTAATCTACACTCTTCACTGATCAATTTCCACTATCCAATCATGAATGTATCATCAAGAATCTTGAGAAATCAGGCTCAACAGAAAATGGTCCCTACCCTAGAGTGTCTCTATCCATCAAATTCTTGTACCAAAATCCATCTATGTCATGATAAGAACCTAACCACATAAAGATTTCTAGCTTTCTCCCTATAAATTAAGCACAATTTCAATTTGTACAAACCTGGTTTCAGATGAAGAACAGATGCAATCCTTGCTCGATTCCTCCTCCACAATGATCCAGACTCACTCCAAATCTTCCTCTGAAGCTAATGCACACCTCAATTTGGCTTGATTCCTCTTCAATCTCCAAACACGATCTTGAGTTGCAACTCTGAATTTCCACTTGCTATCTCTGCTACCAGCTTCAAATGCTTCCAAAAAATGGCTGAACACACTCCAAAACTTATATAGAACTCATTAGAATCATCTAGAAAGTTCTGTAACCACCCAAATGAGATTTTGCAATTTCAATTTCTCTCCAAAATGCCATCCCCTACAAATCCTATCAAAGACTTCTAGAACTAAAATTAAAGCTAAGACCATGCCCTAAAACAATAATTTTGGGGGCAAGATGAGATGACAATCATATCTTGAGCTAAATGTCCTTGAAGATATGGGCCAAACTAGGGGATTCTACACTGTCAAGCCTTAGAAACCCTAGCTTGAAACTTCTCAAACTCTTCAATAATGATGAGTTAACCTTGAAATCATTCTTAAAGCATCTTAATCCATCAATACCTGATCACATGGCTCTTGAATTAGGTCTCAACCTTCTTCAAGTCATCAGTTGACTTAGGGTTGACCCAGTCAAACCCTAATTGCACCAATCATGGCTGAGGCTTCTTATTCTTGCCCAATGACCTGTCTAGGCCTCAAAGTGATCTTCAACACTTCTCATGAGCTCTCTCAAGACCTCAAGTCCATCTTCATGGCCTCAGAATCATCTGATGGCTTTCCACAACTCTCAAGTTAGGAGACGCACCTTCTTGGCTTCAATCACTCTCTCTGAGGATCCTTTAACTTCTATGACAAGGATATCAACCCTTGAACATCTGAATAACCTTCTTAGCTAGCCTTGTATAGCTCTTTATTGGTAATCATACCTCTTGATCTCCTGCATACATGTCAATGAAATGCAAATGATAATGCTAATGTGAATGAATTGAAACATAAGCTAGGTAAAGAAATGTTGGGCAAATTTTGGGGTGCAACAAGTTGCCTTGTTACCGCTTTTATTCCAAAGGAAAGTCTCTCTATTGACTTCACAGTCATAGATAGCTCATTACCCCTCCCCTTGACTTGGTTAAGTAATTAGGTCCTTTAACTTAGTTAAGTTAGAATTTATATCCATTAGACTTTGCTTTAAGTCTAAATACCTACCCCTTGTTAGGAATATCCTTCAATTAGAACTTTAAGATAGAGTTTGTTATCTCTATGTAAGAATCATTGTCATGATTACTTACTCCCCTCTTGGCTTTTATCAAAGTCAATTCTCCCTTGAGTATTAAACTTAGACATAGAGACTTTTTCAAACTCTACACAAACATTATCATGTTTGCTCCCCCTTGGAGTCTTGACCATAGTCAAGTATTCCTCATACTTAGTGAGGAGAACTATGGTTGCTCTAATTCCATCCTAGTCAGGATACGTAGGCATAAGATGTGATATCTTTGCGAGCAAACTTAGAACTATCCTTAGGTCTTTACCTAGAACTTTACCCCAACCTTGATCTAATAACCCTAGAAGACTACTTAGATAACTTAGCATACCCATACACAAAAGGTTCATGTAGAGTACTACAGATGTCTAGGATGTGAAATACTTACCCTAGACATAACCAACCCCCGATCCCTGAATCTTTAGCATTGTTGTCACATCACGCAAAAGGTTTTTATTTCTTTAACCTTTCCTTTAGAGAAATCAAAGCTCGATGGTGAATTTCAATGAATTAAGATTCAGGTTAAATCAATAGCTTGACATCCGATTCTCACTGCAACAAGTGTGAAACCCTAATTCATTTGCATCTTGACAAAGACTAACTTGAAAGAGGTTAGGCTTAGACAACATATGCTTGATGCATCTAGAATGATAATGGAATCTAAGGGGTCAAATTTTAGGGTATGACACCTGGTAACCACATTGCCTACCAACTCAGACACGCTCAAATAAAGAACGACTCCAAGCTTTTCCAGATCAGGCTCCTCTTCTGAATGAAAGAACGGTATTCTATCCTAGACTGGGATCCCTAGGACAAAAGCAAACTCCTCCAGTGTAGGAACTAGAACATAATTCGGGAAGGTAAAACAATGCAACAGAGGATCATAAAACGTAGCAAAGTAAGGATGGCTCCCTACTCATAACTTGTGATTTTTCGGACAAGGCTCAGAATTCTCCCATAGTCTTTTCTAAACACCTCAAGAGTACCCGGATCAACCGTAGCAATGATACCAAATAAAGGTCCAAGATTTGGTAGGGGAAACTTGTACAAAATAGTCTTCTTCCTCTCTACTTCCATCTTCAAAGAAAACCAGAACTAGAATCTAAGGAGAGATGAGAAACTGAAACACATACACATGTAATGCAAAGATGAGAAATAAGTATGCAAATGCAGACAAGGATCAAGGCATCAATAGCTAATGTGTTGCTGACTGAATTAGACCAGAGTTCTGCTCCAATAAGAAAACCAGAAAACCAGAATACCAAAGAATACTACAACATCCAGGATCTTGAGTCTGTACTGACGAGAAAACCAGAAAACTAGGTTGGTTAAAGGTCAAAGTTTCCTACAAAACCCTTCCCCCTCATAGGTATGTTATAGTCTTGAAAGGTACCACATCCTATGCAGGTCATCAGTATCATGGACTCTCAGGTCGAGAAACGATGATACGTTCACCATTTCTTGTTTGGCATCATGCTCAATCGAGGAGGTCTCAACTGACTTCCCAATGAACGGTCTTCAGAGTCGTTAGTTTTCTAATTCAACATCCCCTCAACTGCATTAAATGAGTAGGATAAGATATCTCAAAGAAAACCTCGTTTGGACGTGAATTTTGCACGAAATATTGTGTGACTAAATGCCACACAAGTCCATGCTACTCTCTACACTAATCCTATGTAAGTACTCAAGCCTGGATATTGGGCTTATCTCTCATGGAACAACCCACCGAACAGCACATCAACAACAACATAATATGATAATAATAAAAAAAATGCAAATGGAATAATATACAACAGTAAACATGTAAATATAAATAATTGCACAACAATAAACACCCCAAAGACACAACACAGACAAGCGCTAGGATTGACTCGCATAGGGAACCTAAGTCCCCAGCAAAGTTGCCAGCTATCGCAACTGCGAAAAGGGACGACGGGAACAAATAGAAGAGTTGCCACCAAATTTTATTTATCCTAAAGAGAGGGAAAGGAAACGATCAAATAAAACCTAAAAGAATGGGAAAAGACAGGGTCATCACAACCAAATCTTGGGTTCGGGAGTCGGTTATGCAAGGGGAAGGTAAGAGCACCCCTCATGTCCGTTGTACTCAACAGGATCCATGCTTGTTGTCTATCAAAAGGGGCGAGTTATCTAAAATCTATTGCTAAACAGGGGATGAAAAGAAAAAAGGAGACTCGATAGGACATCGCCACCCTATGCCTACGTATTCCATCGTGCAATGGGAAAGTCAGAGTCAACGTAGTTCGAAAAACTACGGATGAAAAGGGAAGGTTGTTCGCCAAGACATCGCCATTTTGTGCCTGCGTATCCTCATCTGGTATGAGAAATCTGAGCAAGCGTAGTTCAGGAAACTAAACCACGGGTTGGTTAAGTGTTTTTATGAGTGATGTTAAGTTCCCATTCTAGCAGTTAGGGTTTGTTTGTAGTAGAATGGAAAAGTAACGTACTCTTTTATGAAAATGATTTGAGAACAATCTCGAAGGATAAAAAGGTTTGAATTTAGTTTAAGAGTTTTAGTGAAGTGAGTTGAAATGGTTTGAGATTCACGTTGTACTAAAGACTATGACATAGGAGCGAATGTGTCACATATCGTCCAAAGGGCATACACTAAACACTATAGACAACTGAGGAGAAACCCCCCACTCATCATTTCCCATATACTTAAGGCTCGTGGCGCACAATGTTTATCATTCTTTATTAATTGTCTTAGAGTTGTTTGAGATGAGAAGAGAAGACACAAGAAAACACTAAAGGGAAACTGAAAACCCTAATGTTATCATGCAAAGTGGTCCTAAGGTCAGGATGAAAAGGAAGTCTACCTAATGTTATCATACAAAGGATGGACCTAGAGTTGAGATGAAAAAAGGACTATCCTAAATGTTATCATGTAAAGGATTGAAATCCTAATGTCTCTCCTACTCCCATCTTAAACAGAGGGACTAGGAATCCTAAGGGATCATATGAGCAAACACAAGTAAACACCATTCAATTCAATCACAAATGAAAACAAGAATGAAACTTAAGCAAGTTCCAAAAAGAGAAGAAAGATGAAGAAGAAAGAAGAAGAATGAAGAACGGGCAAAAAAGAAGTCAATATCAAACCAAGATGAAGACAACAAGCACATTCATTCTAATCTCAAGCAAAGCAAGCAACATCATCAAACAAACATCAAACAAAAATTCACCATCACGAAGCAAGATGAGATGAAGTCAAATGGCACAAGAAGCAAGGTAGGGCAGCAAGCACAACATATCATACTTAAGTCATATCAATGATTAAAATAAGAGCACACAAGAAAACAATCATGCATCCCATCCATATGCAAGGCAACACCAAATCATACAAGCATGCATACAAAGCATCCCAAAAGGGAAAAGCATGAGAACATGGCATGAAAACAAAGTGAAGCCACAAATCAACATGATCAACAGGTTTACATTCAAACATACACACACAAAATCATACAAATGGAATCACCCAAGTGGGAATCAAGATCATGCCTCAAGAAGAATTCAAACATCAAATCAACCATACAAGAGGAACAACCATCAAATAAACATTAAACACTTAAATGACTTGAAGAAGGACAGAATAACACTCAAACATGAATTAAAAACAATATTACATCATTTTGCAATTTAAAATCAATTAAAAAAAACAAAATAAAAAGGCAAATAAAACCTAAAAAAGGATGGAAAATAATTAGACCATAAACAGAAGTCCAAGAACATCACCATAGGCCAAAAACCATCATGGGATCATATGTTAATTTCCTCATAATTTTAAATGGCTCAAAAATAATTTTAAACCAATTAAAATTAACCAAATAAATCAAAAATACATGGAAAATAGTAAAACCAGAAATAAAAATCCAAAAAAATCACCATAGGTTCAAAACCATCATAGGATCATATAATATTTTTTTCATAATTTTAAAATGTCTAAAAACAATTTTAAACTAATTAAAATTGGCTCAAACAAATTAAAATTCAAGAAAAATAGAAAATGGAAAAATAAAAATGCACAAAAATAAAAATCAGAAAGAGAAAAATAAAAGGAAGTTTTAGAAATTATTTTGGTATTTTTCTAATTAAAAATGAATTTTCTATGAATTTTTGAAAATAAAATGAATTCAAAAACAAATTAGAAAAAGAAAATAAAACAGAAAAAACAAGATGCGTTGGATCTGGTTTCATTAAATGAAGTGGCAAATCCAAAGGCTAGAAAACGCACATCCACGGTGGAACTGAGTCAATCTCAACATTTTCAACCAACGAAAGTCAAAAGCACAAGATTAAAATAAGTGACATGATGGATGGTGAGATCATCATCTTCAACCTCCAGCCGCTGAAAAATCTCAGAGAAATGCAGAAATTTGTGGATCCTTCAAACTATAACCAATGAAGCTCGTAGTGGTTTCATTTAATGCGTCTTTTCAAGACGATCTCAACCATATCATCGCGTCATATTTCTTTAAACTATAGCTCACTCGATTTGAAAATAAACCAGAAAGAAAAGCAAACATGGATTTGAAAATTAAGCAACAAAACTCAACCAAAACCAAAATCTAACAATCCTAACAACATCAGCACGTCAAGGACTACATCTTAGCAACAAATTTGAGTTGAAATGGTTAAGAATTGTACCTATTGAAGTTCAACTTCAGAGCTCTGAAAATGGAGCCCCCTAGCTTGATTCAGGCCACGATCCTTCAAATTCTTGAGCTGGTTAGCTTTGCTGCATGTCGGTGGAGCTAATTGAATGGAGAATTTGAGTGTTTAGGGTGTGGAAATGAAAATTCGAAGTTCAAGCTTAAGAGTTCAAATGGGATATGAGCAGGGTGATTATGGCTATCAAAGCTTATGAAAATGAGTGGAATAAGTCCCTTATTTATACGGGAAGCTTCCTTAATGGAGAGGGAGTGTGAATGATGTGAATTTCACCAAATTCGTGCACACCTGTAGCATGAGCAAAGTGTGACTTGAAAGTTTTCAAAACTCACTCAAACCTTACGTTTCAAGGCTCTAATCAACCCAAGCAAGTTAGTTAATCATGTTTAGATTGAGTTTGTGGCTTAATTTGGTGATTAGATCTCAATTCAAACAATTTCAATTCTGACTTGGAGTGGATTTTCAACTTTGAAATTCAATCTTTGCAACCATGGTGCTCACATGTAGGAGGCTTTCTGAAATGATTCTTCTTACATTGGATAGAGGATGATGCAATCTTTGCGATGTGAAAAGAAAGTATTGATTTGGAAATCTGAGTTGGGAGATATAATCCTTCAAAGTAGCCTCCATGAAAAGGTTCAAAATTGCAAAACACTTAGAAAAATTTCAAGTCTTTTTAGGGACTAAAATTGACCTATAATGTTTTGGTGAAACCGAGACCTTCCATATGTTTTTTGAACTTCCACCTTGAATCAAAGTTGTAGATGACATCTTCAAGTTCATTTTAGAAAAATAATAGGCTCCAAATGATGAAAATTTTACCAAGTTATGGTCTTTTGAAGTTGACTAGAAAATCCTTTCAAAACTCAAAATGACCTATAATGTCATCAAACTTCGGATGACCTTCCAAGCATAATTTGTTCTTTCCTTGCAAAGAGAACTTGTTAGGGATGATGAGAAGAATTCATTAGAAAAATAACCACCTCAATATGTTGAAAAATGAAGGAGTTATGCCCATTTTATCATAGCATCCACAAATTGCTAAATTAGGTCAAACACCTTGAACCAAACTTGAATCTCTTGATGATTTCTTGCAAGCTAAGCCATGGTGAGTCACATATGATCTTGAAATGATATTTCCTTGAATCATATTTGATGATGAGGGATCTTTGGGAGCTTGAGAATACCATTAAGTCAATAAGAAACCTTACTTGAAGTTGAAGAAACATGTTCCTCCTATCTTGAGAAACAAACCATGATGCCTTGATCCCTTGTCAAGAACAATGTTATGACAAAATGAATATGAGATGCAATGAAGTATAAGCCAAGAACCAAAAGAAGAGATGAGCAAGTTTTGGGGTTCTACAATAAGTCACCCCGGAATGTTTCAAACCAAAGGGCCTTACTATCCACTCATAAGTGCCTAAAGCACCTGGGCATCGAAATGTAGTTTGGGTACATCTTCTTCATCTATAAATATCTGATTATACCCAGAGTACCCATCTAACATGCTTAAATATTCATGTCCTACGGATGAATCGACTAGCATTTTTGCCACAGGCATGGGGAATTCATCCTTAGGCATAACATTATTTAAATCTCTAAAGTCTATGCAAACCCTAAGTGTACCATTTTTCTTGATAACTTGGACTATGTTTGCTAACCATTCAACGTACCTAGTTGTCCTTATAAATTTTCTTTTAAGCAGGCTCTCGATGTCGTCTTTGATCTTTGACATCACTCATGGCGCAAACCTTCTTGGTAAGTGCTTCACTGGTTTCTTTCCAGGACGTATAGGTAATTTTAATTCCACCATACTTTGACTTAAACCTAGCATCTCAGTGTAGTCCCATGTGAAGCTATCTTTGTATTCCTTTAACAGCTCAGCCTACTTATGTTTCATTCTTAAATCAATCTTGACGCTGATGTATGTTGGTCGTTTTTCTGATGATTCGCCCAAATTCACTTCTTCTAGAGGGTCTTGGGTATGCATCTAGATACTAGTTCCATCTAGGTCTTTTTTCAAACCCCAAAGGCTCGTTGTCATAAATGTAATCGAGCCTCCGACTTCCTGAAGTTGTTGTCTGGCCCATAGGGCCTTCTCAACTATCTTTAGAGTTTTCGACGCTAGCTTTACAAGCCATATTCTACAAAATCTCAGCCTCAAGGGCCGATTTTATTATGTTTTCAGCTATATAAGTCGAAATTTAAGCCAATGCTTGTGGCTCAACACACATCTTCATCCACCATTGTCCACATAGTAGAGGTGGACTACCTCCTTCAACAAGGTTGCTCCCGACCTGTTCTTTGTCCCAAGTGAATCCATAATTTGGGTGTAAGTTCAGAGGTATATACCTCCTCTGCAGCATAACATGGTGGTATTTTTGCTAAATTCTTGTCGAAGTCTTTCTTTCCTACCTTGCATATGTCAGCCTTATAGTAACTCTAGTCAACCTCAATGTTTTCTACAATGCCATCTTCTCTCCACAAGGCCAACCTTTAGTGTAAGGCCAATGGCACTGCTCCAATGCCAAGTATCCATTCACTCTCTAAAAAAATTATAGTTTGCATTGGACCCAATGAACATAAATAGTGTAGGCCTGGATGTTGACCCTACAGACAAGTCAACCTGGATCACCCCCAATATGTTGCTAGTTTTACCCTCATAGTTGGATAATACCATGTTGTGGGGTTTGAGATCTTCATCGACCTTTCCTAACTTCTTGAACACAAAGTAAGGCATCAAGTTAACTTCTGCTCCACCATCTACAAAAACCTTGTTAACAACTTTAGAATTAACCTTGGCCCTGATGAAGAGTGGCTTTAAATGATACAACATGCCTAGGTCAGGCCTTTCAAAAACGGCATGTTGTTCCTCAACTACACCATTATTCATGACATAGTAGCATAGAGGCTTCTAGTTGATAGCCTCGTATGGAACACAATCTTCTTCTTCAACCTCAGACACTTCTGACACTCGGTCATATTTTGCTGGCAATATTGACATTATTCCATAGTTAATCTGAAGGCTACCTTCAAACTCCTCACTGAAATTTTCTTCGACCATCTCATCATCTGATCCAGGCGTGTACTTAGGCTCCTTGTGCTCCAGTCGAGGACGGTGAAAAGGTACATAAGCATCCTCTGTCTCTACAGAGTATTCGAGATCCTGGCAATGAGGGTCCTCTTGCTGTGGCTGAGGAGTATAATATACACCTTCATCTTCTGAATGAGGAGAATACTCAGGTGTTTTCTCCCTAACTCTAAGTCCTCCTTTGTGATAGGGAGATCTTGCGACATCTTTGGAACAAACTGTGTTTTCTCCCATTGTTTTATCTTTTTGGTATTATGCTTCAGACAGGGTTTGGCTAAAGCCGCATTGCGCTTCGTTGCTAGTGCATCGTGCTCATTGGCCAGAGCTTCCCTTTCATCTTTTTTCTTCCTTTGGTAGCGCCTCCACTGAGTACGGGTCTTGGGATTCTTCCCTTTATAGGTTGAAGGCACATGTGATTTTCTTTTCGCCTCTTTTTGGACCCCATCCCTTGGCATTCCGGGTTTAGGATCGACCTCTTTCCACTTTGGGTGGCTTGCCCATTTTTGGTTGATGGGCTTCACCCATTTGTCTTTTGGAGCACTTTCAGGTGGGTTGAAGGTCTTCTGTCGAGGTTGTTGGAACTGCCTCCTGTAGTCCTCGTTTCTACAAGACATACCCCCATTGTTAGGGACGAAACTAGCAGTTCTGCTCCCCCACATCTGTGACCAGGATTAGTATGACGAAAGCTCTCCACTTTGTTTGTAGCCTCTTCATCGAACACTACATTACAACATGGGCATAGCATGGTCTTATATTCGTTGAGCTTGCAACGCTATAAGAAATCAATTAACCCATCTTCAGACTGGGAGTAAACTTCTTGTTAATCAGAGTCAGCAATGGCAGAAATCTTCTCTCCTTTGTCAACCACCACGTTGGATCCATCAATAGCGTCCACCATTAAGATCTCTAGAGGTTCAGCGTAATGGGCTTCCTCCATCTACATAGGGTCCAAGCCCACCTTCATTATTGATTTTGACTTCTCGCCAAATTGCAATCTTTTGTCGTTCAAAGCCTTTTGAATGAAGTCCATGAAAAGAATACATTGAGAAGTCTTATAACCCAAGAAATTATGATATTTGTAGAAACCTATCTTTTTCCTTTGTTCTAAAGGAGGATTTTTTAAACCAGGAGGCACTAGGATATGACCATCTTTAACTAACAAATAAAAAATTTCATCATATTTTGTAATGTCAAAAGAGTAAGTTCTAGTGGCGAACTTCTCATTTTTGTTAGTTTTGACAGGATTTTTTCCATTAGACAGTTTCAATAATTTACAGACATATGGTGGCCCTGGCTTCAATTCAGCCACATTGACCTCACCTTCTTCTGAATTTTCATCACCTACATCAAAGACATATTCGTTTGCATCTACGTAAGAGACTTTCTCTTTTTTGTGGTATTTACTAGTTCTACCTTTCTCAGCTTTTATGAATTCAACCTGGCGAACCCTATCTGCAAGTTGTGCTATGTCCCTTAAATATTGGGTATCTAGTTTTTTTCCTAATTGAATAAACGAGGCCACCTAAGGCCATCTCGACTAACTCATATTTGGGTACTTGTGTGAAACACCTGGCTTTGAGGAGTCTAAACCTATTTAGATAGTCTTTTATTTCCTCATTAACCTTTCGTCTAACACTTGCTAACTCCTTTAAGCTAATTTTTAATTGTCCCATATAAAATTGCTCATGGAATAACCTTTCTAGCTGGCTCCATATTTGGACAGTTTGGGGAGGGAGAGTCGTAAACCAAGTAAAAGCGTTATTAGTCAACGAACTTGGGAAGTATTTTAATTTTAGAATCTCATTATTTACTAAGTCTCCGTCCTCAGTTTGATATCAAGTGACATGTTCCATTGTCGACTCATTCGTGTCTCCAACGAACTCAGTGAACTTTGGGACCTTTAAACTCTTAGGTAGTTCTGGCTGTCGAACGTAGTCAGGTAGTAGGGAAATAAAGTTTTGTTCAGTGAAGCCCAACATTAAGGCCATTTTGGGCCAAAATTTGTTCGACAATATTTATTATATTGTTTTATACTACAAAGTTGTTTTGCTGGACCTGCCTAAGAACTTGATCATCATCTTGATCTTTTTGAACAACCAAAGGCCTAAGATTGTTTTGCTCTATCCTCTCTCCATTCAAAGGAATTCTTGTTGTACCCCTTGAGTTTGGGCCACAATAACTTATATCGTTGCATTCTAAGGGGTTTCGACCGTCCTCACATTAGATATTTGAGGTGTCGGTCGAACTGGCATTTGGGGTGTGCCAAAGAAATGAGTTATACGTCTCATCTAATTTGCCAACACTTCATAAGTTTGGTCTGTATTGGCAATTAATGGGTTAAAAATTGTTCCCATTTGTTGCATGAGGGTATTTACTAATTCTAAATTACTCTCATCCATATACTGTCTCATAGCCATCATAGAAGTCGTATTCAAAGATGGTGTATTCTGAGGGATACAATTTATCCCTGTCGGTCGTGCCATGTTATTGATGGTCAAAATTGAGGCGTTGTAGGGATTGTATAATGGCATTGTGGCTATTATGTTGTCACTAAAGGTTGACACATTAGGTTGCAGGCCAGCCATCATAGAAGTTGGCATACCATAGGGGTAATCTCTGCCAGGTGGTGGCATTGAGAACCCAAACAAAGGTCATGCAAGCGTATGATTATTAGGGGTATTTTCTAACTGCAGAGGGGTATAGTCTCTTGGGATGGCATTCTTGCGACTGGGGCTGCTGAGGCCGATGGAGCCATCGTTCTAACTGGAGTAGAAATAATTGGCTCTTCAATGACCGATACAACCGGCTGTTGCACTACATCTTGGGGGTTATTCTGGGGATTACTATTGTCTGTAGAAGGATGCAACATATTGGATAAATCCTTACCACTCCTTAAACGCATACAAAAATGCCCAGAAAAAGCTTTCTTAAGAACAGACTACTAATTTCAAATGTCAAGAAAACAAAGAAATCTAACACAAACTAGGAAAATTATCACATGTTCTACTGGGCGTGCCAATTTGTTTACCCTAAAAAATAGTAAACAACCGCTGGTATGCAAAATATAGGTTACTCGCAGGATCAACCAGTGAATCCTTGGACATTGTGCCTAATAGTCTCCCTATTCTTGATTTCCTTATATTTGAGATATAGGAACTTCGACTTGGTCGAAGGAAAATGTTGGTTTGAACCTAAGTTGATAACTCTATCTATTACAAGAAGGTAACAACAAAACGAAAAAGATTGGAAACTTTAAAGAAAAGTTAAAAGCTTAAATTGAAATTAAGGAAGGAAAGGAAAAGAAAGGAAGCACAAATAAGATAAATTAAACGAATTTCATTAAAAGTAAAAATCTGGTGTTTCACATGTTCTTACATCCTCTCAGCAATTCACTCGTTTCAATTAAACGCTAGTACTTTGAGATTGTAGTGAGATTTTTGTAATACATATTGAGCACACCTAATTTAACATAATGAACTACTATATATACAATTGTGAAAATAACTACTACTAACGTTTCTTCCATCATATCTCGCCACGTGAAGCTTTGCATGTAACTTCTCTTTAGAAGTCCCTCCATGCAACCATTCATGAATAAACTTTAAAGCAGTTATTTGAACATGGTATTGTGCGCCCAAATAACTGCCTCGTCGACCACTTTGTTGTTGTCACACAAGTTACATGGTCGATGAAAGTCCTTAGTCGACTTCTTCTTATGACGACAAAAAATATTCTAAGTCCAAATCCTTGGTCAGCCCAAGAATCCTACATGGATGCACTTGTTTTTTGGGTTTCTGTTATTGGATAAAAATCCCAACTAACACACGTATACTCAAGAAGTGATCCAAGACACTGAAGCTTATGCATAACAAAGATGCAAGTCAACTAGTAGGTACTTAGTTTTGATAATGACAACACTTGAAGTCAAACAACTGCCGAAGATAGCTCATTTAGTCAAAGATGCACAAGATCTTTGATCAAGTTATCCTATCGAATCAAGTTAAATATCTATTTAAATTCAACATTGTTGTACAAAAACTCTCAAGTGAAGACTTAGGTTTCAAGGATCACCGATGGTTTTACCTCTCAACCCTCACATGACGGTAATCAACATAAAGATATATCAAGCCCCATTTAGAAGACTCAAGGTTTTTGTGTGATTCTAAAATCTAAGATAATGATGCAAAAACTTAAAACTTCAGAGAGTTAAAGAGAGGAAGTGTGAAAACTTGCATGGCCTTGTCTATTTGAGTGGCCAATGTCTTGCAAAAACATAAGGAAATTTATGGAAATATCATGGCTAAATAACACACACATACACACACACATACGTGTGCACGCACATATGCATACAGACACATACAAACACACACACACACACACACACACACACGTATAGACACACACACGCACACTCACACACACGCTTACACACAAACACAAATATCTTGAGAAGTCTATCATGTTTTAATAAAATCACAAGAAGAAGAAGAAGAAGAAATCTTCTTTGAAAGAAAAATCTCGGTGAATGAATGATCCTCGGAAGATTAAATGTCAAATGAAGAAAGTTGAGAATATGAAGAAAAAGAAATTTCATCCAATATAATATTCGAAAGAAGAAATAAGAAAGAAGTCTCAAAGCGCAATATATCTAGAGTCTCAATATAAAGTAGAAATCTTGAAGAATCCACCTCTAGTAAAATCCTTGAAGAATCCTCTTCTAATAAAGAAGATGAATCATTTTTCTTGAAAGAATTTCACAAAGAAGATATTTGTGAGGGATGTTTTGCAGCTTTAAATGAAGCCTTAGTGCATATTAAATAAAGTTGTGCAAAGAAATATGCATACCCTTAAGTATACAAGATGTGCTTGATGGCGTTTGATGATATTAACACTTGTGATCCAAGTATGTTCGCTGATGGTGTATTTCAAAGGACTTGATCAAAACTCTTTTTGTTAAGGATGGTGTTCAACAGTTAAGATATATGATGATCAATTAACCTCTTAATAGATTGAGAATATAAGTATATAATGGATTTATCTATCTCGTTATTTTTAACTAACTATTGTATCCAACGATTTACAAAGAAGAGTATACGACATTGTTTTGCCGTTCCCTTGAAAAGGGGGAGTTTTTATCAAGGATACTCGATATTTAAGGTTGTACACTTTTTACAGAATGAATAATCGGAAAACTCAGATTAACCCACTAAATAAGTAATTTATTACTTTCTCACCAATTAAAATTTGTTATTAATAATAAAAATTATTAGTTTTTAGCATTTTTGGAGAAAGGGGTATAAACTGGATGAAAAAGGGTATCATAAGTGGTATTCCAAAGTTGAATATCAAACCAAGGCCCAAAAAGGCCAAAGAGATTGAAACCAAGGCAAATAATCAATTAGATACTCCTTGCATTTCAAATTTCAAATAAAGTCATAATGTATCTTCGCCTACAAGCAAATCAAATTTGAGCATTAATGGAGAACACACAAAATCTTCTGAATCATCACCATATAATCGATTAAGCCTTAAAACTAATAGATTATAGGGCATGATTTGGAAAAAAATTGTTCTGACATTTTTTGGGTCAAATCTTCAAGGATTTTGTGGAACTTTTACACACCCAAACCATAATAATGAACGTTATAAACAGGTAATCCTATTCCCTTATTTTGGATCATCCTTTTCTCTCTTTTTCTTGTGTTTAGTGTGAGTTTTAGTTTGTGTAATAAGTATCTGTTGGAACAAAATTGGTTTGTTCCACATCCCTTAGGTTTTGATGATAACAAAGTATTTAAAGAAGAATTGAGTATTCTAATTTTTGTTCAAGTGTGTAGGACCATAGACTAAAAATTTATGAACAATATAAGTATTGGTTCTGATATTAAACATCTAAAAAGAAACTTAAAGACTGGGATCTTATGGATTAGAAGTCAAAAACCAAAATCCGAAGAAGTTTACTTCTGAATAAGTCAACATTTGAAGGTCAGAGTCTGAAGAAGTCAGCCTCTGAATACAAGGCTTTGGAGAAGTCTGCCTCTACTGATTAGAACCTGAAGCTAGTCAAAGTGGAAGGACCAAGGTGACTCTAATAGGTCACTGTCAGACTCTGAGCCTACTTTGTCTTCTTCTAATCATGTGAATAATTAAGCTTTTTCTTCATTGAGTTAGCTGAGATGCAATTGATAATTCCTCTTGTAGCAAAGGAATTTCAAACTAGTTTTCAATGATAACCATTTGAAGAAACATCTCAACGTCTCTATTCAAGCTTCTCAAAGACTTTCTTGTATTGGATCTTCAAAGAATCTTTTCCTTATCTATTTAAGAAGTTGAATACTTGAAGAACAAAAACAAACTATTGACATTCAAAGAGGAGTTACTTTGTCAAAAACATAAGCACAAGTTTAACTTAGGATTTTTTACCCATGTATATTCTAGAAATCCCTAAGTCTTAAAGAGTTATTTTAGAGTTATATTTTGTCTACACCTTTGAATGTATATCAAGTGTATTACACCAAACAATATTTTATCAGTTTGAGCATATATTACTTAGTGATTGAGCATTTAAAGTCTCTTGCTTATGTGCTTGAGCATAAAAATTTCTTGCTTGTGTGCTTAAGCATTGAAAGTTTATTTCTTGTGTGCTTGAGAATTGGAAGTATCTTACTTGTGTGCTTGAGCATTGGAAGTATCTTACTTGTGTGCTTGAGCATAGAAGTCTCTTAATTTGCGTTTGAGCATTGGAAGTCTCTTGCTTGTGTACTTGAGTTAATTGTAATCTTGTCTGATTATAGTGAAAATTTCTTGTAAGTTGATCAGTGCACTTTCATGCTCATTCTTTCACTATTATGTTGAGACAATTCTAGAGTGTATTTTGTTATTTCTACTATTTTAGTGTGTTTTCTAAGCTTGGTTTATTTTTTACCTTTATTTTAATTTTGTATTCTATTTCCTGAATAAACATTTATTTACACCCTCTCGCTGTGCAGATCATAACTTGGGCTACGAGTATCGGATTGACGCGTTCTAATAGGAGTTGAAAAGTTGAGAAGATAAGACAAAAGTTTTATGCATAAGTCTGAAGCATATTCGCAATGCAGAAGACTCAGAAAATTTGTTTTAGTTTCAAACTTAAGAAAGTAATTATTTTTGGGCCGATTTTTATATTTTCCGACCCGATTAGGATTAGAACCGTAATTCCTTGTTTCCTTTAACCTAAGTCGGCTGCGGTACTGTTCAATCACCTTATCCACTATTCACAATTTTAGTTTTGCTTTGTAATTTTCATGGAAAAATAAACCCTAAGGCGAATTCTGCTGATTTACGAGTTCCACCGCTTAAAGGATATAATAATTTCAATCCAAATTCTATTCCCTTCAATTTTATTTTGTGATTCTTTCATGCTTAATACGATTTTCATAGAGTTTATTGATTTAATTAGATTGTGTATGATCCTTTACTATAATCACGTTAGCGTAGCTTTCCCATTATCATGTTTGATTAAGTCGTGTTTGCTTAATTCGTGAGAGCTTAAATTTGTTTGCATAATTCGGATAATAGGAACTTACATCACACAAAACCAATTGCGCTTGTCAGTGAGTATTGTAATCAAATAGGAATAGACAATCCTCTTAGGAGATTTATATTATAATTGCAAGTGATAAGTCGAAACCCAAATCAATAGGATTAGCTGTTTTAACTTATTTGGAATCAATTATTTGTAATCGTTTCCTTAATCGAACCTAAAACCCCATCATTTTCATTTGGTATAATTCAATACAACAGTCCTTGTGATACGAAATTTGAGTGTCGCTTCCCTAAACTACAATTTTTAATTACTCAATTTTGTCTCCTGCGCGATAGCGGATCAAATTGTTGCTGTTGTCAGGGACTCTCTATTTATTTTAGCTAATTTTAGAATTATAGTTTAGAGTCTTTTTAGAATACTTTTGTTTCTTTCTTTTGTTTTTTTTTGTTTTTTGTTGATTTTCAAGGTTGTAGTATAGTGGTAAGTTTCTCAGCCTATCAGTTGACTCTGTAAGCTATTGCTTCGAATTTTTTTCCACAAAATCACAAAAAAATCAACAAACTTTACACCCTTTGAATTTGACCCTTAAAATCGAAAATTCTTCATTTTTCTATTTTATTTGATTTATTTTATGTTTTCATATTCTAAAAAAAATCCAAAAAATAATTTTAGATTCGTTATTTTATTTTATTGGATATTTAGTCAAATTTTTATAATTTTTAGATTTTATTTTAATCACTTTTCTATTTTTCCATTCTTTTTCATATTTGTTGAATTGCAGTGCTTTCTGATTTTGGTTGATTCTGTATTGTTTTGATTCACATTATTGATAGTGGTTTTATTTGATTATGTGTTAATTTGATAATTATATCATGGATGATCAAATTATAACATTAATAGATTTTGCTTCACCTAATTCACTTTTTGCTAATTTCCCTTCTTTGTCTGATTATGATGACACTTATATTTGTGATGTTTGTACTGATATTCACTTATGTTCACTTTGTATTGAAATTCAACCTGATTTATAAGGTGATACTTCTTTTGATATTTCTCATGAAATTTCTACTGGAAAAGTTAATGTTGTAGATGTAATTGTAGCTCTTACTTCTAATATTTTTTTCGTCCATTACGCAACCACCTGCTTTAGAGCTAAAGTCACTCCTTTTCTTTTTAGAATTTAATGAAATTTTTTCTATAATAATTCATCTGAACTTGAATTTGAGTAGGAACAAAAGTTGTTACATGTATTAAATAAACATAAGAATGCAATTGGATGGACCTTAGATGACATTCCTGGTATTAGTCCGTCCATGTGTATGTATAGAATCTTATTTGAAGATGGAGAAAAAGCGGTGAGACAGCACGAAAGGCGGATTAACCCCTTGATTTTGGATGTTGTGAAAAATGATATCTATATTGCAACAGAGGGTAAAGAGAATATCGCTTTCATTTGTCCATTCAACACTTTCACCTATAAAATAATGTTCTTTGAACCAGGAATAAAAAGTGAAGGTATTGATAAAAATTTCAAAGTAAATGGACACTGCCTTAATCTACTCCACAAGAACCCCACATTGGAAGAGGAAATTGTAAAAATGCTCTGATTGTAAAAGGCTACTTATTCACTCATCTATCCTCCTTGACTCCTCGGATGTGTTCTTTCCTCTCTCTCTCTCTCTCTCTCTCTCCCCCCTCTCTCTCTCCCCCCTCTCTCTCATCTCTTTTTTTATCTTTCTTGTGTTTTTCGGTCATGTATGTTAGTCTCTAGAACTTGAATTGACTCTTGTTTAAACTTTTGGTTTACTTGTGCATACTGATATGATAAAGGTAACATGTTTTTTGTTTTATTTATTTTTTAGCCTGTTAGCCAAATAGCCAACCCTGAATACATTATTCCTTGTTTGAAAACCCCTTGAGCCTATTATCCCTTTCTTTGTTTAAAACCTATTACAAGCCGAAATGTGAAAAGCAATGTTATGACCCTATTCAAAGGGCTGAAGGAGTCATGTTTAGAGTTGTGTGGGGTTGAATTATTACAGTTCTGAAACTTCTAAAGCTGGCTGAAAAGAAATATAAATAGAAATAAAATAAAAAAATAGAAAAAGAAAAAATTGGAAAAATGAAATAAGGATGATAATACATATTCCTTCTTTTAAAAAATTTAAAAATTGAGAGACAAAAAAAAAAGAGAAGTAACTGCAAGGTTTTTGTTTAAAAATGAATGAGATTTTTTATAGTTCAAATTCTGCAATTCCTTTCAATTTTCTTTTGACCCTTTGAATTTTAGCTTAGTATCCCTTAGGATCTATCGCACCCTTACCTTGGCCAAGTTACATCCTGAATAAAATTTCTTTTGATCTTTATTTGCATGTATTTCAATCGTGGATATTAGAGTCTTTTCAAGTTTAGGGTAGTGCTAATTTTCATGACGTGGTTTAAGTGTAAACAGTAACCTAAACACTTGAAAGTTGAGTGAATTTTATCATGTGAGGATCTTACTGCTTTTAATGTACTCTTTGGTAAGTTGTCTTCTTACTTTCTTTGAACGTCATTGAATTTTACTCACTAACACTTTATTTCTTGAAGCTTAGAATGAGGATTTTACTTGCACTATTGTGATTCTGAAAGTCTTTGAATTTGCATGCTCTGTTTTGTTCTATTTTTCTGTTTTAAATTTTAACTTTTGAATTTTGCTCGGAGTGCAAAAGTTCAAGTGTGGGGTAATTTGATCAGTGCATTTTCATGCATATTCTTTCACTATTATGTTGCGACAATTCTAGAGTTTTTTTTGTTATTTCTATTATTTTAGTGTTTTTTCTAAGCTTGGTTTATTTTTACCTTTATAATAATTTTGTATTGTATTTTCTTAATAAAAAACTATTTCCACCCTATCGTTGTGCAAGTAATAACTTGGGCTACGAGAATCAGATTGACGTGTTCTAATAGGCGTTGGGAAGCTAAGAAGATAAGATAAAAGTTTCATGGCGAAGTTAGAAGCATATTCGAAGTGCAGAAAACTCGAAAAGTTTGTTTTATATTTAGACTTAAGAAATTAAGGTCTTGGGGCGTTTTTATATTTTCCGACCTGGTAAGGATTAGAACTGAAATTCCTTGTTTCCTTTAACCTAAGTCACCAATTCTCGAATTTGGCTTTGCTTTGTAATTTTCATGGAGAACTAATCCTTAAGGAGAATTCTGTGGATTTACGGGTTCCACCGCTTTGAGGTTATAGTGATTTCAATCCTAATTGTATTTCTTTCAATTTTATTCTATGATTCTTGCATGCTTAATACAATTTTCATAGAGTATATTGATTTGATTTGATTGTGTATGTTCCTTAACTATAATCAAGTTAGCATAGATTTTGTGTTATCGTGTTTGATTAAGTCATGTATGCTTAATTCAGGAGTGGTTAGATTCCTTTGCTTAATTAGGATAATAGGAACTTACATCACACAATACCAACATCACTTGTCAGTGCATTTTATGATCGAATAGGAATATATAATCTAATTGGGAGATTGGATTTATAATTGCGAGTGATAAGTCGGGACCAAATCAGTAGGACTAACCATTTTAGCTTATTCGAAATCAATTATTTGTTATCATTTCCCTAATAGAACCTAAACACCCATTATTTTCAGTTGGTAAAGTTCAATACAAGAGTCCTTCTGATATGAATTTCGAGTGTCGCTTCCCTAAACTACAATATTTAATTACTCGATTTCGAGTGTCGTTGCAGAGACTCCATTTATTTTAGCCAATCTTAGAATCACTGTTTAGATTCTTGTTAGGATATTTTTTTTTGTTTTGTTTTTTTGTTGATTTTAATGGTTGAAGTATAATGGTAAGTATCTCATCCTATCAGGTGAATCTGTAAGCTACTGTTTCGAATTGCTCTAATTTTTTTTGCAAAAATCAGAAGAAAATAAAGCGTTACACCCTTTGAAGAGAATTCTAAGGGATTTTGACCTTTAAAACAGAAAATTCCTCATTTTTATATTTTACTTTATGTTTTCATATTTTCAAAAAAATCCAAAAAAAAGATGTCGATTCGTTATTTGATTTTATTTGATATTTAGTGATATTTTCATCATTTTTAGATTTTATTTTAATTGTTTTTCTACTTTTGCATTCTTTTTCTCAGTATGGACATTATTGGCATTTTTATAATTGTTGCATTGTTGTGTTTTCTGATTTTAGTTGATTTTGTAATGATTTTTTGTTGTTTTGATTCTCATTAGTGATAGTGGTTTTATTTGATTATGTGTTAATTTGATGATTATATCATGACTGATCAAATTAGAACATTAAGAGAATTCGTTTCACCTAATTCACTTTTTGCCGATTTTCGTTCTTTGTATGATTTTGAAGACACTTATACTTATGATGTTTGTACTGATATTCACTTATGTTCAGATTGTACTGAAATTGAAGCTAATTTACAAGGTGATATATATTTTAATATTTATTATGAGATTTTTACTGATAAAGTTGATTTTGCATATGTAAGTGTAGCTCTTGCTTCCAAAATATTGTTGTCTATTGAGCAATCACCTACTTTATAGCTAAAGCCACTCCCTGAGTTTTTAGAATTGAATGAAAATTTTTGTTTAATAGTTTCATCTGAAGTTGAATTTGAACAGGAAAAAAAATTTGTTGCAGGTATTAAAGAAACATAAGAATGCTATTGGAAGGATCTTGGCTGACATTCCAAGTATTAGCCTGTCCATGTGTATGCATAGAAACTTACTTGAAGATAGAGCAAAAGTGGTGAGACAACACAAAAGGCGACCTAACCCCTTGATTTTGGATGTTGTAAAAAATGAGATCAATATTGCAAAAGAGGATAAAGAGAATACCACTTTCACTTGTCCAACCGACACTTTCACCTATAAAATAATGTTCTTTGGTAAGGGAATAAAACGTGAATGTATTGTTAAAAATTTCAAAGTAAATGGACACTGCCTTAAGCTACTCCACAGGAACCCCACATTGGAAGAGGAAATTGTAAAAGCGCTCTGACTGGAAAAGGCTACTTATTTACTTATATATCCTCCTTGACTCCTTAGATGTGTTATTTCCTCTCTCTCTCTCTCTCTCTCTCTCTCTCTCTCTCTCTCTCTCTCTCTCTCTCTCTCTCTCTCTCTCTCTCTCTCTCTCTCTCTCTTATTTTATGTTGGTTTCTTTCATTGACTATAATGTGTGTTTTAAGTATGGGGGATGGATATTTACTTTTGTTGTTTTATTTTCTTCATTTACATTTGTTTTGTTTTCTTGGAAAAAAATGCATGCTTTTTTTTAGGAATCAAGTGTAAGTATTTTCTTTGTTCTCTTGACTAAAGACTCGTGGTGTGAAGTGAGTAATTTGTTATGCATTCTTAGTGTGATAGGTGGGACCAAACTTTGAATTGTGCATCATTTGTGGTAGATCATTTACCTCGTGAGATTTAAAGCCTAATAATGGATAACATTCAAACATCCAAATTTTTCTTTCTTGTGTGTTTCACTCATGTATGTTAGTGTCTAGGACTTGAATTGACTCTTGTTGTAAATTTTGGTTTACTTGTGCATACTGATATGATAAACGCAACTTGTTTTTTATTTTATATTTTATTTTTTAGTCCATTAGCCAAAAAGCCAACCCTGAATATATCATTCCTTGTTTGAAAATCCCTTGATCCTACTATCCCATTATTTGTTTTAAACTTATTACAAGTCGAAAAGTGAAAAACAATGTCATGACCTTATTCAAAGGGTTGAAGAAGTCTTGTTTGGTGTTGTGTGGCTTTGAATTGTTATAATTATAATATTTAAAAATTTGACAGAAGAGAAAAAAAATAGAAAGAAAAGAAAAGAAAAAAATTGAAAAATAAAATTTTAGAAAAAGAAAATAAGGATGACAATACATACTCCTTCTTAAAAAAATGAAAAAATTTAGAAAAGAAAAGAGAAATAGCTACAAGGTTGTTGTTTGAAAATAAATGAGGTTTTTGATATTTCAACTCTTGCAGTTCCTTTCTATTTTCTTTTGATCCCTTGAATTTTTTCCTAGTACCCCTTAAAATCTATCTCACCCTTACCTTGGTTAAGCTACAACCCTAATAAAAGTTATTTTGGTCTTTGTTTGCATGTATTTCAATTGTGGATGTTAGAGTCTTTTCAAGCTTATGGTAGTACTAATTTTCATGATGTGATTTGAGTGTAAATAGTAACCTAAACACTTGAGAGTTGAGTGAATTTATCATGTGAGGATCTTGCTGCTTTTGATGTTATCTTTGGTAAGTTGTCTTCTTATTTCCTTTGGATGTCATTGAATTTTCCTCACTAACGCCATATTTCTTGAAGCTTAGATTGAGGTATTTACTTGCACCCTTGTGATTATGAAAGTCTTCGAATTTACATGTTATGTTTTATTCTTGTTATTTTGTTTTTAATTTTAACTTTAGAATTTTGCTCGGAGTGCAAAAGTTCAAGTGTGGGGGAATTTGATCAGTGCATTTTCATTCACATTCTTTTACTATTATGTTACGACAATTTTAGAGTGTCTTTTGTTATTTATACTATTTTAGTGTGTTTTTCTAAGCTTTGTTTATTTTTACCTTTATTTTAATTTCGTATCGTATTTTTTGAATAAACAGTTATTTACTCCCTCTCGTTGTGCAGGATATAACATAGGCTACGAGAATTAAATTGACACGTTCTAATAGGCTTGAGGATAATCTAAAAGTTTCATGTTGAAGCAGAAGCAGATTCGAAGTGCATAACACTCTAAAAGTTCGTTTTAATTTCTGACTTAAGAAAGTAATTAAATTTGGGCCGATTTTTATATTTCCCGAACTGGTTATGATTAGAACTTGATTTTCCTTGTTTCCTTTAACCTAAGTCACTAATTCATGATTTTAGCTTTGCTTTTTAATTTTCATGGAAAACTAATCCCTAAGGCGAATTCTGCTGATTTACGGGTTCCACCACCTTGAGATTATAATAATATCAATCCAAATTCTATTCCTTTCAATTTTATTATGTGATCCTGGCATGTTTAATACAATTTTATAGAGTATATTGATTTAATTCGATTGTGTATGATCCTTAACTATAATCACGTTAGTGTAGCTTTTTCATTATCATGTTTGATTAAGTCATGTTTGCTTAATTCAAGAAAGCTTAAATATGTTTGCTTAATTAAGATAATAGGAACTTACATCACACAATACCAAGTACACTTGTCAGTGAGTTTTCTAATCGAATTGGAGTAGATAACCTGCTTGGAGGTTGGAAATATAATAACAAGTGATAAGTCAGAACCAAAATTAGTTGGACTAGCTGTTTTAGCTTACTCAGAATCAATTTTTTGTTATTGTTTTCTTGATCAAACCTAACCTCCCATCACTTCCAGCTGGTGAAATTCAATACAAGAGTCCTTGTGATACGACATTCGAGTGTCGCTTCCCTATACTATAATTTTTAATTACTCAATTTTGACTCGTGCGTGAAAGCTGACCGAATTGGCGTCGTTGCCAAGGACTCTCCATTCATTTTAGCCAACTTTAGAATCATAGTTTAGATTCTTGTTAGAACATTTTTGTTTGTTTCTTTTGTTTTTGTTTTTTGTTGATTTTAAGGGTTGCAGTATAATGGTAAGTATCTCACCCTATCATGTCACTCTGTCAGCAGCTATTTCAAAATTGCTCCAAATTTTTTTTCACAAAATCAAAAATAAAATCAACAAATGTTACACGCTTTGAAGAGACTTCTAAGGGATTTTGACCCTTAAAATTGCAATTTCCTCATTTTTATATTTTACTTAATTTATATTATGTTTTCATATTTTCAAAAATATACAAAAAATAATTGTAGATTTGTTATATTATTTTATTTTTTTTACTCATATTTTTATAATTTTTGGATTTTATTTTAATCGCTTTTCTAGTTTTCCATTCTTTTTATCAATAGGGACATTGTTGGCATTTTTGTAATTGTTGCATTGTTGTGCTTTCTGATTTTAATTGATTTTGTGTTGATTATGTGTTGTTTTGATTCTCATTAGTGATATTGTCATACCCTAAATTTGTCCTACTCCTTCCAATTTTTTTTGCATTTTTTGATTCTATTTTCACTTGTGCATTGCCCGCTTAATTTCTTGTTATTTAGACACGTGTCTACTTGCCATTGGTTGTTTGTTTTTTAATTTTATCTTTTTTGGCCAATGGGAGCATGACATGTGGCCTACGGTTTTTTGTATATTATTTTTTTTTAATTTCTTAAACTTTTTCTTTTTTTAAAATGTTACTAATAATATTTTTAAGTAATTAATATTGTTTTTGTTTTTTTAGTTTGTTCTATATATATATATATATTTGTTAATATTTGTTAACATTTATTTATTAAAGTTATGTTAGTTTATATTATAATTATTGGTTTTAATGTTAAGAAAGTGAATATAAAAGAAATTGAAAAGAAAATTAACAAAAAAAAGGATCAGTTTTTTAAGAGAGGACAATGAAACAATGAGGCCTGTTTTCGAAGCCCATTAAGGCTGAGAGAGAGGGTCGTGTGGCTCCTTTAAAGAGGAATCCGATACTGTTTAGGAGAGGGAAAAAATAGAAAAACCCTAATTAGAGACTATTGTTCATCATCTCCTCAAAAGGAGATGCGCCGCCAACCACTTGCAATCCCTCAAACCCTAACCTCTCCTCTCTCAGGGAAAACGCCGCCCCAACCAAAACACGCCACTCCCTAAACACCACGAAACCCTTCACCTCGGAAACGAAGTCTGTTCACCTCCATTACTACCGTCTTCGTCCTCCCTACATCACGAAATCCACCACCATATTTCATCACCATCACACGAAACTTCCCCCTTCTCTACCCTAAATGGCCACCATAACTCTTATCACCCTCATCGTCTTTCTTCCGCACTTCACAAAATCATCGTCTTCTCCTCATAAACCTCCATCACCACCATCAAGGATCTTTCAAAACCGCCGCGACACCAATGCCTTTCCCTCACGACATCACATCGTGACGCATTCACAACATGGAATTTTATTTCCTCCCGCTCTTGGCAAATCTAGTTGCGAAAACCATGTTCAAAAGATGCTAGGACAAACGCAAGTCAATTTTGCTGCGCCAAAGGATTGAACGTTCGAGTTAGAGTGATGACAACTCTGAGTATCTCTTTCTTCAAGCAATAACAGCCTCCGACGCGAGCGACGATGCCATTTTGGATAGCCACAAATTCACTGGATTCTCAACTCAACTTTCGCAACAAACAATTTCACAACAGCAGTTCCATCGTCAGCTTAATGTTGTTTTCAAGGATCGCGTTTCACAGAGTCTGTTTTGTTTATTTCTGTTTGGGCTGTTAGTTTCTGTGCAGGTTGCGACGTTGCTGAATTCCAATATCAAATCCATTTTCCATTACAGATTGGAAGAGAGTTATTGATGTTGCTGTAGGTAAATATGGACCTCGCTTGTATTTGTTGATTTTTTGCTGTTGGTTTTTGTCTCCTCATGTTTGTGCATTTTATTGATTATGTTAGCAATTCTAAAATCATTTGAAAATTATACAAAAATAGTAGGACTTTTGTGTTTCCTTGTTGTACCCCGTTTCATATGGCTCCCTGATTTTGTGATTAAGTTCTGTCCTGATTTGTGATTAAGTTATGTCATCAGCATTGTAATGCAAATGGCATATAACTTAATTATTAATACTTTTTTTTTACTTTTAGTAAAGTTTCATAGAACTTGCTGCAAGTTAAAATTTGATTATTCATCCTGGTTTTGAGCAACTTCGGTGATCCGCTAAGCTCATGTTTATGAGATTGCAATGAGAAAACATGTTCAATTTTGATTTGATTACGTTCTCTATGACATTGTTAGGTTTTAATTACCGATCGTGTATCAGTTTTGATTTTCGACTTATAGCGTTCAGTTCTCATTTTGAACTCATGGTTTCGACAAATCAATGTCGATTGTGCCATCATAATTCTTGATATATCAATTTGAATAAGTCGCCGTGTTGTTGCGTATGATATTTTCGCCACGATGTTACGATGTTACTTCACACAAATCGATCTCGAACGTATTCCTTTTCAAAGTTTGATATTTATTTTATTTTTAAATTAGAGTTACTTTTATATTCAATTTAGTAAATAATTTGTTTTTAAGGCAATTTTAAAAATAATTCTAAGCCATTTTTTTATGATACTTGTTAAACCCAATATTTACATTTCCTTTAAATAAATAAAAGTTTTTTTATCCTATTTATTAAATAGCATGTCTTTTTTAGGCAATTCTTAAATATTTTCTAAATAGAACCTTAAACTATTTTCAAACTTATTTCCAAAATTTGGTTAATTATTTTTCTTAATCTTAAATTCAATTCATTTTCAACATGTTTACACAAACTATTTTCTTCATTAAATCATTTTCAAAATATGATTATTTTCCTAATACTATTTCAATTTATTTTTCAACGCTTAAATTATTTTCCATTCAAGTCACGAAAAAACTAAATCCTTGAAGTCTAGCACTTCTTGGATTTTTGGATGATCATTATTGAGGGGTACACCTTAAATAATGTATTGTTCGACTTTTCGTCTTTTAAATTGCATATTTTTTTGACAAAGAGATATCATAGGAATCTAGCATTCCGTGTGATATTTCTGTTGTTCATCCAAACATTTTCCAAATGAAAAAGGTGTTGTCGAGATCTAGCATCTCGATAATACCCCGATTAATTGATTGTGAAGCCGACGTCTCATTTACCAAATAATCGTCATTTCTCCTAAAATTTTCAAATCCAACCTCACTTTCTTACCTCACATTCACAAATTATTTTCATACCTTATTCAATTCAAATTATTTTCAAAACATTTTCTCGATTAAAACTTCGAAGGAAGGAGGTTCTTGGAATCTAGCATTCCTTGGATCTTTGAGTGAATAATTCTCGAGGCACGCTCTTGAGTTTTTTATTCGTTCAATCTTTCAAATTTTTCAAACCAAACCATTTTCGAGGGCTCTCCTAAGTCGAGTGCTCGTACGCATTCGCAACCATCGACATTTTGCACACACTTCAAAATTCCTCATGTTTTCGATATTAGGAGCACCCTTAGGGACTAATATCGTTTCTCACAACTTAACATTGACACGTCATCAAGTCGGTTCCGTCTTCAATCAAGTCCTCGACTCGTCGTCGAACCATTTTCAAACGAATCCCTCTTTCCTCGACTTTCGCCCTTTCTCGCACCATTTTCGATTCAATCTTTTTACAAACGTTTTTTAAACTTGTGAAGGAGGGATATTCTTGAAATCTAGCATTCTTTGAATATTCTAATGAGTAACTCTCGAGGCATGCCCTTGAGTTGTTATTAGTTTATTCCTTCGATTTCAAAACATCCAATCCTTTATCTTTAACCTGTTCAACAAAATTTCCGAAAGAATTGAGTTCTTGGAATCGTGCATTCCTTGAATTCTTGAGTGACAAGTTCTTGAGGCACGCCCTTGGGTTGCGTGTCAGTTACTTTTTCGTCTCTCAACTCAACTTCAAATTCAATTCAATCTCGTTTCTTTTCGTGGTTGTTACCACAAACTATGGACGCTCTGATTCTTCATTCACTTTTGAATGTAAGATACGTAGGCACAAGATTGCGATGATCTTGGCGAGCACACTTCTATCTTCCTCCATTATTCCATCCACAATTCCCCCATACTTTCCCGTAGTCGAACTACGACGCTCTGATTTCTCATTCTCGTCCGAATGAGTATACGTAGGCACAAGGGCCCCAATCCTTGGCGAGCACCCTATCCTATAACCACCCATTTTCCATTTAGCATCTTTAACCATTTACCCTACCAACTCGCCTTTAACATCAAGAAGAAAGCAAGTAAACCTAGGCAAAGCTCACCGCAAAATACCCTAAGAGGTTCCTGTTGAGTACAACAAACGTGAGGGGTGCTAATATCTTCCCCTTGCGTAACCGACTTCTGAACCCGGAACATGGTTGCGAAAGCCCTGTTCCTATCCTTTCGTTCTAAGAGGTTTTCTCGATATTTTCCTCTCCCGTTTATTCGGGATAAATAAAGTTTGGTGGTGAATCTGTCGAACCGCATTTCCGCGCCTTTCACGCGAGGGTCTTTTCGCCGAAATGTCTCTGTGATTTTTCGAGGTGCGACAAATATTAGTTTGTTTTTATGATGTGTTATTTTGATATTTATATCACGACTGATCAAATTATACTATTAAGAGAATTTGCTTCACCTAATTCACTTTTTGCTTATTTCCTTTCTTTGTCTGATTTTGATGACACTTATACTTGTGAAGTTTGTACTGATATTCACTTATGTTCAGTTTATACTGAAACTGAAGTTGCTTTACAAGGTGATATTTCTTTTAATATCTCTTATGAAATTTATACTGAAAAAGTTGATGTTGCAGATATAATGTAGCTCTTGCTGCCAAAATTTTGTCGTCCATTGAGCAACCACCTGCTTTAGAGCTAAAGCCACTCCCTGTGTTTTTAGAATTCAATGAAAATTTTCCTTTAATAATTTCATATGAACTTGAATTTGAATAGGAACAAAAATCGTTGCAGGTAATAAAGAAACATAAAATTGCTATTGGATGGGCCTTGGCTGACATTCCTGGTATTAGCACGTTCAAGTGTACGCATAGAATCTTACTTGAAGATGGAGCAAAAGCGGTGAGACAGCCCCAAAGGCGGCTTAACCCCTTGATTTTGGATGTTGTGAAAAATGAGATCTATATTGCAGCAGAGGATAAAGAGAATACTACTTTCAAATATACATTCGACACTTTCACCTATAGAATAATGTTCTTTGATCCAGGAATAAAAAGGGAAGGTATTGATAAAAATTTCTAAGTAAATGAACACCACCTTAATCTAATCCACAAGAGCCCCACATTGGAAAAGGAAATTGTAAAAGCGTTATGACTGGAAAAGGCTACTTATTCACTCATCTATCCTGCTTGACTCCTCGAATGTGCTTTTTCCTCTCTCTGTCTCTGTCTGTCTGTCTCTCTCTCTCTCTCTCTCTCTCTCTCTCTCTCTCTCTCTCTCTCTCTCTCTCTCTCTCTCTCTCTATATATATATATATATATATATATATATATATATATATATATATATATATATATATATATATATATATATATATATATATATATATATATATATATATATATATATATATATATATATATATATATATATATATATCTCCCCCTCTCTTATTTTATGGTTGTTTCTTTCATTGACTACAATGTGTGCTTTAAGTATGAGGGAGCGATATTTACTTTTCTTATTTTGTTTTCTTCATTTACTTTTGTTTTGTTTTCTTAGAAAAAAATGCATGCTATTTTTTTTTGTTTTTAGGATGAAAGTGTGGGTATTTTCTTTGTTCTCTTGAATAAAGACTCGTGGTGTGATGTGAGTAATTTTCTATGCATTCTTAGGATTATAGGTGGGACTAAACTTTGAATTATACATCATTTGTGGTTGATTATTTACCTCGTGAGATTTTAAGCTTAATAATGGATAACATTCAAACATCCATCTTTTTCTTTCTTGTGTGTTTCCCTTGTGTATGTTAGTCTCTAGAACTTGGATTGACTCTTGTTGAAACTTTTGGTTTACTTGTGCATACTGATATAATAAAGGCAACTTGTGTTTTGTTTTATAATATTTTAGCCCGTTTGTCAAAATGTCAACCCTGAAAATATCATTCCTTGTTCGAAAACCCCTTGAGCCTATTATACCATTCTTTGTTTAAAACATATTATAAGCCGAAAAGTGAAAAGTAATGTGACTCTATTCAAAGGGTTGAAGGAATCTTATTTAGTGTTGTGTAGGGTTGAATTACTATAGTTATGATATTTCAAAAGTTGGCAGAAGAGAAAAAAATAGAAAGAAAATAAAATAAAAAATAGAAAACGAATAATTTGGAAAAACAAAATAAGGATGACAATTCATGTTCCTTCTTAAAAAAAATGAAAAAAGTTGAGAAAAGAAAAGAGAAATAGCTGCAAGGTTGTTGTTTGAAAATGAATGAGATTTTTGATCATTCAACTCCTGCAGTTCCTTTCAATTTTCTTTTGAACCTTTGAATTTTAGCCTAGTACCCCTTAGGATCTTTTTCACCCTTACCTTGGCCAAGTTACAACCTGAATAAGAGTTATTATGATATTTGTTTGTATGTATTTCAATTGTGGATGTTAGAGTCTTTTCAAGCTTATTGTTGTAATAATTTTTATGATGTGCTTTGAGTGTAAAAAGTAACTGAAACACTTGAGAGTTGAGTAAATTTTATCCTGTGAGGATCTTATTGCTTTTGATGTACTCTTTGATAAGTTGTCTTCTTATTTCCTTTGAATGTCATTTAATTTTAATTACTAACACCATATTTCTTGAAACTCAGAATGAGGTATTTACTTGCACCCTTGTGATTATGAAAGTCTTCGAATTTGCATGCTCTGTTTTGTTCCTATTTTTCTGTTTTGAATTTTAACTTTAGAATTTTTCTCGGAGTGCAAAAGTTCAAGTGTGGGGGAATTTGATCAGTGCATTTTCATTCATATTCTTTTACTATTATGTTATGATAATTTTAGAGTATCTTTTTTAATTTCTACTATTTTATTGTGTTTTCTAAGCTTGGTTTATTTTTACCTTTATTTTAATTTCGTATTGTATTTTCCGAATAAAAAGTTATTTACACCCTCTTGACGTGCAGGACATAACATAGGCTACGAGAATCAAATTGACACGTTCTAATAGAAGTTCAAAAGCTGAGAGGATAAGCTAAAAAGTTTCATATTGAAGACAAAAGCAGATTTGGAGTGCCGAAGACTCGAAAAATTCATTTTAGTTTCAGAATTAAGAAAGTAATTAGTTTTTGGTCGGTTTTTATATTTTCCGACCCGATTAGGATTAGAATCGGAATTTCGTTGTTTCCTTTATCCTAAGTCAGCCGCATTAATGTTCTATCACCTTATTCAATATTCATTATTTTAGTTTTGCTTTGTAATTTTCATGAGGAACTAATCCCTAAGGCAAATTCTGCTGATTTGTGGGTTCCACCGCTTTGAGGTTATAATAATTTAAATCCAAATTCTATTCCTTTCTATTTTATTCTAATATTCTTGCAGGCTTAATACGAATTGCATAGAGTATATTGATTTAATTCAATTGGGTATAATCCTTAACTATAATCACGTTAGCGTAGCTTTTCTGTTATTGTGTTTTATTAAGTCGTGTTTGCTTAATTCGAGAGACTTAAATTCGTTTGCTTAATTCAGATAATAGGAACTTACATAACACAATAGCAATTGCGCTTGTCAGTGAGCTTGTAATCGAATATGAATAGATAATCTGCTTAGAAGATTGAATTATAATAGTCAATGATAAGTCGGAACCCAAATCAGTAGGACTAGCCGTTTTAGCTTATTCAAAATCAATTATTTGTTATCGTTTCCTTAATCGAACCTAACCCTCCATCGTTTTTAGTTGGTAAAATTCAATACAAGAATTCTTGTGATACGACATTCGAGTGTCGCTTCCCTAAATTATAATTTTTAATTACTCGATTTTGACACGTGCGTGACAACAGATCAAATTGACGTCATTCTCGGGTAATCTCTATTTATTTTAGTCAAATTTAGAATCATAGTTTAGAGTCTCATTAGAATATTTTTGTTTGTTTCTTTTGTTTCAGTTTTTTGTTGATTTTCAGGATGTAGTATGTGGTAAGTATCTCAGCCTATCAGGTATCTCACCCTTTGAAGAGACTTCTAAGGGATTTTGACCCTTAAAATCGCAAATTCCTCATTTTTATATTTATTTTATTTTATTTTATGTTTTAATATTCTCAAAAAAATCCAAAAACAATTTGTAGATTCGTTTTTTTATTTTATTTGATTTTTAGTCATATTTTTATAATTTTTAGATTTTATTTTAATCACTTTTCTATTTTTGCATTCCTTTTCTCAATAAGGACATTGCTGGCATTTATGTAATTGTTGCATTGCAACGCTTCCTGATTTGTGTTGATTTTGTGTTAATTTGATAATCATATCATGACTGATCAATTTAAAAAAATTAAGAGAATTTGCTTAAACTAATTCACTTTTTGCTGATTTCTCTTTTTTGTCTGATTTGGAAGACACATATACTTGTGATGTTTGTAGTGATATTAACTTATGTTCGGTTTGTAATGAAATTGAAGTTGTTTTACAAGGTGATATTCCTTTTGATATTTCTTATGAGATTTCTACTAACAAAGTGTATGTTCCAGATGTAAATGTAGCTCTTGCTACCAAAATTTTGTGGTCCTTTGAGCAACCACTTGCGTTAGAGCTAATGCCACTCCCTGCATTTTTAGAATTTAATGAAAATTTTCCTGTAATAATTTCATCTGAACTTTAATTTGAACATGAACAAAAGTTGTTGCAGGTATTAAAGAAACATAAGAATGTTATTAAAATGACCTTGGCTGACATTCCTGGTATTAGCCGACCCATGTGTGTGCATAGAATCTTACTTGAAGATGGAGCAAAAGCAGTGAGACAGTCCCAAAGGTGGCTTGACCCCTTGATTTTGGATGTTTTGAAAAATGTAATCTATATTGCAGTATAAGATAAATAGAATACCACTTTCACTTGTCCATTCGACACTTTCACCTATAGAATAATATTCTTTGATCAAGAAATAAAAAGTGAAGGTGTTGATAAAAATTTAAAACTAAATTGACACTGCCTTAATCTATTCCACAAGAGCCCCACATTGGAAGGGGAAACTGTGAAAAGGCTACTTATTCACTCATATATTCGCCTTGACTCCTCGAGTCTGTTCTTTCCTCTCTCTCTCTCTCTCTCTCTCTCTCTCTCTCTCTCTCTCTCTCTCTCTCTCTCTCTCTCTCTCTCTCTCTCTTATATTTTATGCTTGTTTCTTTCACTGAGGACAATGTGTGTTTTAAATGTGGGGGAAGGATATTTACTTTTCTTGTATTTTCTTTCTTCATTTACATTTGTTTTGTTTTCTTAGAAAAAAATGCATGTTTTTTGGTTTGATTTTGGGATACAAGTATGAGTATTTTCTTTGTTCTCTTGATTAAAGACTTGTGATGTGATGTGAGTAATTTGATGTGCATTCTTATTATGATTGGTGGGATTAAACTTTGAATTTTGCATCATTTGTGGTAGATCATTTACCTCGTGAGATTTTAAGCCTAATAATGGATAACATTCAAAACTCCATCGTTTTCTTTCTTGTATGTTTCACTCATGTTTGTTAGTCTCTAGAACTTGAATTGACTTTTGTTGAAACTTTTGGTTTACTTGTGCACACTAATATGATAAAGGCAATTTGTTTTTTGTTTTATTTAATTTTTAGTTCGTTAGCCCAAAAGCCAACCATGAATATATCATTCCTTTTTTGAAAACGCCTTAATCCTATTATCCCATTCTCTTTTTTTAAACTTATTAGAATCCAAAAAGTGAAAAACAATGGTATGAACCTATTCAAAGGGTTGAAGGAGTCTTGTTTAGTGTTGTGTGGGGTTGAATTATTATAGTTGTGATATTTCAAAAGTTGGCAAAAAAGAAAAAATATAGAAAGAAAAGAAAAAAAATAGAAAAAGAAAAAATTGGAAAAAGAAAATAAGGATGTGTCGTACTCTAATTTTTACCCCTAAGATTCCACATATCATATTATTTGCATCTCACCAAGATCACAAGCATGACACCCTTCTAACCTTCATCTCGTTGGGTTTGCATTTATGGGAGATCACCAAGGACCCTTTGTGTGTATTTTTATCTTTATTGTTTTCTTACATTATAACCTTGATAACCTTATTCAAAATCCAAAAATATGTGTTATTTCCTTTTCTTATTGTACAAGGTAGGGACTTGCAATCAAAAGATCAAGTTGGGTTTCTAACTTAGAATTTGGATTCTCAAAGTCAAAGTTTGGTCAATAAGTGGTCCACAATAGATTTCCCTTCAAGGCATGACCTATAATCTTAGGTCATATTCATGTCAAGCTTCATTTAATATCATTTGATCAAGAGAAGTCAAGTTGGGTGCATGATTTCAAAGTTGATTCAACTATGGTTCATGTGTTTATTTCAATGCCATCTCCATCCAATTCTCAAGCAATCATCAAGATTATTCAAAAGACCATCAAGCTTCCTTCATTTGGTATTCAAGTGTTCATGATTGGGCCTTTAGATGTAAGAAAATAGCAATAAATCTCAAGTTGGCACATGTTTGCTTGGTTTAAAGTTAAGTATGGCATGTCACTTGGTCCAAACACCATAACTTTCTCATTTTTCATAATTTTTGGAATTTACTTTAAATGAAATGTCACATTTGAACTCCTCTACAACTTTTCTTCAAGGGTCAAACATCAATTCAACCTTTAAGTCCATCAATTTTTGGATTTGCTCAGCTGCCCATATGTGCACAAGAGTAGGCCCAAGACTTGGTCGACCTAATGCCTAACCTGAAATTTCAGGCCACGACCCCAACTTTGAATCAATGCCATTTTCAATCCAAACATCCTTTTTATTTGGTTTATTTTGCATTGAATTCTTTTCAATGAAAGGAACATTTGGCACAAATAAAATTAAAAAACGCACATGTGGATTTCATTTGGCCTAGCTCCAAACATGGTACCTTGAGCTCAGCTTCTTGTTCAGTTTCAGGTCATGGTTTTCATGCCAAATATTAATTTGGGACCACTTTCACATGTGTGAGCCTTTTGTACAACCAAAATGCATGCAAAAAGGTGCTAAACGACAAGTTTTTATGATGGAATTACACATTTCACCCTTGCCCCCACACGGATTGCAAATCAACCAAGTTCAACTTGGTTCACACGTATTTCAGATCAATTTCACATGTTGATCTCGAAAACACTTTTCTTATAAATAGAGGGTGGATTTTCCTTCATTTGCAAGATTTAGAGAGCAAAAAAACCTTTGCCACGCTTGAGTTGGAAACCACCAAAAACCAGTTAACTATTTCATCCAACTAAGCTCGTCTTGCTTCAAATCTTTGCCCAGAATCACTCACCGCCTCTTCTGAAGCTAATCGAAGTAGTTTTGTGGCTTAAAACTTCTTGCAACCTTCAACTCGAATCCACCATTGTTGACCTTCGAAGCTTCAACAAAAAAGGTAGCTACGAGTAAACTTTTTGAGCAAACAAGTTACCAGTGTGTTCATCTTGATTCACTGATTGAAAGCCCTTAACAATATTTAATTTATATTGTGTATTTGTCATTTAACTTTACTTTGAAGAACTAGGGTTCTTCGTGTTCTTGAGCAAATTATCTCTACTCATAGTCAATCAATGACTTTGATGCAGAGAGACATGAACGATGAAGTGTTTAGAAGCTAAATCCATGTTTGATTCATGCTAAAAACACGAGTTCATGGATCTGCAAAAATCATCTCAAGGTTGAAGATCGCCTTCGCGTGTTTGAAAAAACTAGCCGTTGGCGCAAATTTTCAAATATTTTCTATTTTCTATTCTTATTTTATTTTCATTTTCTTTTTTGATTTTATTTTTAATGATATCTAATCCTTTCTGATTCCAATTTTTTTTCATAAATCCATAAAAATATTTTCTATCTCATATATTTTTTGCATAATTTTAAAAAATCATTTTGAATTTAATTGATATTTTCCTTTATTTTCTATTTAATTTTCATGTTGCATTTTATTTTTAATCATTTTGAAACTTTTTTCACTCCAACTTTTAAGATCTCTTTATTTGCAATATTTTTGACTTCTCATAATTTTCTAAATAATTTATTTGGTATTTTGATGCCTTTTTTGAATTTTCCTTTTAATTTCCTTTTTAAATAATTTTAAATCCTTCTTTATTTTTCTTTTTCTTCAAATTTTAGAATGTCTTGACAATGCCTCTTCATGATTGCTTAGTTGAACATATTTTTAATATTTAAAGTCCTTGATTAATGATCTTTTGGTTGATTCAACCTTCTTTCGTTCAAACATATTAATGAATGATCACTTGATCATCATTGACACTTTGTATCAGAGATAGGTTATCTCTTGTTTGATCATGTTTTGAGTAGTTTGACTTGTTGATAGGTGATCCCTAGGTGATTGCTTGAGTCTTCCTTTCATCTCCTCATCTCCCCTTTTCCATATTTTTCTTCTTTTGGCTTTTGTTTTGACTAATGTGTTACATGTTTTAGGAGACTAACTTTGTGTTAGTTATCTAACATATTTGACATATAAATTGTTTGACATATAAATTGTTATTGACTGGTCTCAAATAGGTGTGACTTCTACATAAGTCCACTTACGATTGCTTAGCATAGCGCTAAATTGTTCCAACTCGATTGAATTCTAATTAACACTAACATTGACATATTAATTGTGCTAACATATAACATTTATTTACATGTCCTTTACATTTATGTCATTTACTCTTATGTCATTTACATTCGTGTCATTTTACATCCTTGCCTTTTATTTTTTCCCTTTGCTTTATGCTTTATTACTTTCTTGTTTCAAAAGAACAAAAAAAACTATAAAATGGCTAAAACCCTAAAAACGTTAATTTGATCTTATGGACCTTGTGTTACTATCCCTTGCTTAAGGATTATTTTGGACTTTGGAACTTAGGACCTAGTGCTTTCCCTTTGCTTGGAGTGGTATTTGAGACTTTGAGATTCATCTGAGACTTTGTGACTTCTTTGGACCCTTTGATCTTCATTACAAGACTTGGATATCCTTTGTGGCTTTATGACTTGGTTGTTCATCTGGATCTTTTGATATTCATCTGTTGGTGTGCTTATTCATCTTGTGGCTCAATCCAAAGGGAAAGGAATGCTTGTTTTGAAAATTGTCAAATGCTTGTTTCCTCTTGTGGTTAGTAAACTTGCACACATAAAGGGTTTTTCTTGGGCTACCTTACAATGAGACATTTTACTTCATGCTTTAGGATAGTCTCTTCCTCTCCTTCCCACTTCTTAAATTTTCAAAGCTTCTCCATATTTCAAAAGCTTCTTTTTTTTAAACTCCACACCTCTTTTCTTAATAAACCTTGACTTTGTCAAGTGATCTAGAAAATATTTTTCTTAATAAATGCTAAAACACTTAATCTTATTCAAACTCTTTTCAAATCTATGAAAAAGACAAACCTCATCAAACTTCTTTTTGTGCCTTTGTGCACTTTTCTTTAAGAGCCTTTTTTTAAAAGATGAGATATTAGTCTATTCTTGTAGTGATGCAAACCGTTATACTTCTAAAATATGATAAGAAATGATTGACATTTACCACTTGAATGTTGAGATGTGCTTGTGAGAAAGTCTAAGTAAAAGTTCTCCATATCAAGATGATGAAAATGCTCATTTCCTCATACTTGTGGGTAGTAAGTTGACTTTATCCACTTGAATATGACGAAATGTCTTTTCATTTAAATCAATCAATAAACAACCCAGCCTTTTTATAAACACAGATTTTCAAGTGGTTCCTATGGATTACCATATATGTGAGAGGTGCAAATACCTTCCCCTTACATAACCAACCCTCGTATCCAGATCTCGTTTTTTTTTCTTTTGTGGGTTTTTTTTGACCTTTTCCCTTTACCCTTTGGAAACAATAAAGTTCAGTGGTGACACTTGCTTTTCGAGTAAAGTTAATCAATAGCTTAATCTTTAACTTTTTCCAGCCGTGACAGGATGACAATACATATTCCTAAAAAAATGAAAAAAAACTGAGAAATAACTGTAAGGTTGTTGTTTGAAAATGAATGAGGTTTTTAATAGTTCAACTCCTGTAGCTCCTTTCAATTTTCTTTTGATCTTTTGAATTTTAGCCTAGTAACCCATAGGATCTATCTCACCCTTATCTTGGCTAAGTTACAACCCGAGTAAAAGTTCTTTTGATCTTGGTTTACATGTATTTCAATTGTGGATGTTAGAGTCTTTTCAAGCTTATGGTATTACTAATTTTCATGGTGTTGTGAGTGTAAACAGTAACCTTAACACTTGAGAGTTAAGTTAATTTTATCCTATAAGGATCTTACTGCTTTTGATGTACTCTTTGGTAAGTTGTCTTCTTACTTACTTTGAATGTCATTAAATTTTACTCACTAACACCATATTTCTTGAAGCTTATAATGAGGATTTTACTTGCACCCTTGTGATTGTGAAATTCTTCGAATTGGCATGCTCTGTTTTGTTTCTATTTTTCTATTTTGAATTTTAACTTTAGAATTTTGCTTAGAGTGCAAAAGTTCAAGTGTGGGGGAATATGATTGGTGCATTTTCATTCATATTCTTTTACTATTATGTTGCGACAATTCTAGAGTGCCTTTTTTTATTTCTACTATTTTAGTGTGTTTTCTAAGCTTGGTTTATTTTTACCTTTATTTTAATTTCATATTATATTTTTTGAATAAACAGTTATTTACACCCTTTTGTTGTGCAGATCATAACTTAGGCTACGCGAATTGGATTGTTGCAATCTAATAGGTGTTGGAAATCTGAGAGGATAAGATAAAAGTTTCATGTTGAAGCCATAACCATATTCAAAGTGTAGAAGACTCGAAAATTTTGTTTTAGTTTCAGACTTAAGAAAGTAATTAGTTTTGGGCTGTTTTTTACATTTTCCAACCCAGTTAGGATTAGAATTGGGTTTCCTTCTTTCCGTTAACCTAAGTCAGTCATGATACTGTTCAATCACCTTATTTACAATTAACTATTTTAGCTTTGCTTTGTAATTTTCATGGAGAACTAATTCCTAAGGAGAATTTTGTTGATCCACTGGTTCCACCGCTTTGAGGTTATAATAATTTCAATCCAAATTCTAGTCCTTTCAATTTTTTTATGTGATTCTTGCGTGCTTAATAAGATATTCATAAAGTATATTAATTTAATTTGATTATTCGTGATCCTTAACTATAATCACGTTAGTGTAGCTTTTTCATTATCGTGCTTGATTAAGTCGCGTTTACTTAATTCGCGAGAGCTTAAATCCGTTTGCTTAATTCGGATAATAGGAACTTACATCACACAATACCAATTGCACTTGTCAGTGAGTTTTGTAATAGAATAGGAATAAATAATATGCCTAGGAGATTGGAATTATACAAGCTGTTTTAACTTATTCGGAATCAATTATTTGTTGTTGTTTCCTTAATCGAACCTAAACCCCCATCGATTTCAGTTGGTAAAATTTAATACAAGAGTCCTTGTGATATGACATTCGAGTGTCGCTTTTATAAACTACAATTTTTAATTACTCAATTTTGACCCATGCACGACAATAGATCAAATTGGCGCGTTGCTGGTGACTTTCTATTTATTTTAGCAAATTTTAGGATCATAGTTTAGAGTCTTGTTAGAATATTTTTGTTTGTTTCTTTTGTTTTTTGTTTTTTGTTTTTTGTTGATTTTAAGGGTTGCAGTATAATGGTAAGTATCTCAGCCTACCAGGTGACTCTGTAAGCTATTGTTTCAAATTACTCCGAATTTTTTTGCACAAAATAAAAAAAATCAACAAACGTTACACCCTTTGGAGATCCTTTTAAGTGATTTTGACCACTAAAATCATAAATTCCTCATTTTTATATTTTATTTCATGTATTTTATGTTTTCATATTCTCAAAAAAATCCAAAAAAAATTATAGTTTCGTTACTTTATTTTTGGTCATATTTTCATAATTTTTAGATTTTATTTTAATCGCTTTTCTATTTTTCCATTCTTTTTCTCAACAGGGACATTGTTGGCATTTTCGTAATTGCTGCATTGTAGTGCTTTCTGATCTTAGTTGATTTTGTGTTGATTTGATAATTATATCGCCACTGACCAAATTAGAACGTTAAGAGAATTTGCTTCACCTAATTCATTTTTTGTTGATTTTCCTTCTTTGTCTGATTTTGGTGACACTTATACTTGTGATGTTTATACTAATATTCACTTATGTTCAGTTTGTACTGAAATTGAAGCTACTTAACAAGGTGATATTTCTTTTGATATTTCTTATGAGATTTCTATTGACAAAGTTGATGTTGCATATGTAAATGTAGCTCTTGCGACCAAAGTTTTGTCATCCAATGAACAAGAACAAATGTTGTTGTAGGTATTAAAAAAACCTAAAGAAATCTATTGGATTGAGCTTGGATGACATTCCTAGTATTAGCTCGTCCATGTGTATGTATAGAATCTTACTTGAAGATGGAGAAAAAACGGTGAGACAACCCCAAAGGCGGCTTAAACCCTTGATTTTGGATGTTGTGAAAAATGAGATCTATATTGCAGTAGAGAATAAAGAGAATACCACTTATATTTGTCCATTCGATACTTTCACCTATAGAATAATGTTCTTTGATCCATGAATAAAATGTGAAGGTACTTTTAAAATTTTCACAGTAAATGGACACTGCTATATTCTATTCCATAAGAGCCCTACATTGGAAGAGGAATCTGTAAAAAAGCTCTCACTAGAAAAGGCTACTTATTCACTCATCTATCTGCCTTGACTCCTTGGGTGTGTTCTCATCTCATCTCTCTCTCTCTCTCTCTCTCTCTCTCTCTCTCTCTCTCTCTCTCTCTTATTTTATGATTATTTATTTCATTGAGGATAATGTGTATTTTAAATATGGGGGAGGGATATTTACTTTTCTTGTTTTGTTTTCTTCATCTACTTTTATTTTGTTTTCATAGAAAAAAAATGCATGCTTTTTCTTTAGTTTTCGGGTTGCAAGTGTGAGTATTTTCTTTATTCTCTTGACAAAAGACTTGTGGTGTGGTGTGAGTAATTTGATGTGCATTCTTAGTATGATAGTTGGGTCTAAACTTTGAATTGTGCATCATTTGTGGTAGATTATTTACCTCGTGAGACTTTAAGCATAATAATACATAACATTCGAACATCCATCTTTTTCTTTCATTTGTGTTTCACTCATGTATGTTAGTCTCTAGAACTTGAATTGACACTCGTTAAAACTTTTGGTTTACTTGTGCATACTAATATGATAAAAGGCAACCTATTTTTTGTTTTATTTATTTTTAACCAGTTAGCCAAAAAGCCAACCTTGAACATATCATACCTTTTTTGAAAATCCCTCGAGCCTATTATCCCACTCTTTTTTTTTAAACTTATTAGAAGCCGAAAAGTAAAAAAACAATGTTATGAATCTATTCCAAGGGTTGAAGGAGTCTTGTTTGGAGTTGTGTGGGGTTGAGTGATTATAGTTGTGATACTTCAAAAGTTGGCAGAAAAGAAAAAAAAAATAGAAAGAAAATAAAATATAAAAAATAGAAGAAGAAAAAATTGGAAAAAGAAAATAAGGATGACAATTCATATTTCTTCTTTAAAAAATTAAAAAATTGAGAAAAGAAAAGAGAAATAGCTTCAAAATTGTTGTTTGAAAATGAATGAGATTTTTTATAGTTCAACTTCAGCAGTTCCTTTCAATTTTCTTTTGACCCTTTAAATTTTAGCCTAGTACCTTTTGGGATCTATCGCACCCTTATCTTGGCCATGTTACAATTCGAATAAAAGTTATTTTGTTCTTTGTTTGCTTGTATTTCAATTGGGGATGCTAGAGTATTTTTAAGCTTATGGTAGTACTAATTTTCACGATGTGTTTTGAGTGTAAACAGTAATCTAAAGACTTGAGAGTTGAGTGAATTTTATCATGTGACGATGTTGCTGCTTTTGATGTACTCTTTATTATGTTGTCTTCTTACATCCTTTGATGGAAAAAACTGTTAATTCAAATATTTTTATGTACACAACAAAATACTCTTGTTATAAATATGTAACACTTGACTACTGATTCAAATATTGAATAATAGAAATTTAGCGACTATTTTTTCAAATATGTGAAAAAATTAAGGAAACTTTAAAAAGATTGAGTAGATATTTTAAAATTGTATTCTCTCTTATAAAATAATTGTCTTTGTAAAAAAATTAAAACAACTGATTTATCTAATACAAGTTTTAATAGTTTTTATTTTTAATCATATTATTCATTATATCGACAAACTACATACTAGAACACATTTCGACTACATCATGTACGTCTTCAACAATAGCATGTGAGCAGACTTTGGCGGCATGCTAACTAGAGTTTGATCTAATATCTTACAAATCTTCACCTTGGATCTAACTCTATAACATCAAGAAACAAACTAGTTTTCTTCATGCAACTTTTTCAACTGCGTACAGTGGAAAAACTTGCAACTGAGTAACGTCTTAGTGATCATATCAACAACATTATGATCTGTCAAAACCTTCAGTACTTGGACTTATCCACACTCGATTACCCCTTTGACGAAATGCAGTCTTACATCAATGTGATTTGTTCGCTCATGATAGGCCGAATTCTTCGACAGATGTATTACACTTTGACTATCACATTAGCTATTAAAATATATGATTCTATATATATATATATATATATATATATATATATATATATATATATATATATATATATATATATATATATATATATATATATATATATATATATATATATATATATATATATATATATATATATATATATATATATATATAATTTTTTCTTCTTTTATACGAGACTCCTCACTTTTTCTTTAACTTCACTTTCACTCTGAATATCGACTTTCTCATATGACTTCTTTATTTTTATTCTCCTAGAACTAACCTTCAAAAGTATCTCTTTCTCCTCGCTTTAATAACATTGCAAATCTCATTTTTTGGATTATCTACAACGTACCTTCAAATCCTTCATTAGGCTGACTTGCCATATGTCTTAATACCAGAGTGTGAATTTGTTGTATCTGATGTTGTTTGAAACCTGCAAATTGTTTGATGATAAATCTTGTTGAACCTGTGATTCGCATATACTAATCAAACAAATATCTTTAGTAGCATTTAAGTAAATTGAAATAAATTAAATAAAATTAAAAAATAATATATAGTTATAAAGATGAAAATAAATTTTAATTTAATTAAAAATAAAATAAAATAAAATGGCGATGTTAAAAACATGGTATGACAAAATGTGATCCCAACATAAAATAAATGTTGAAAATAAGAGAATTGTCTTATCATCCATTTAGTTTGACTTGATATTGCCTTAATTTTTTCTAATATAAAAAAATACTCCTTTCATTTATTTCATTAACAATCTCGTATGAAAAATAAGATAGGTCAATAAAAAATGTGAGATGTAGTATAGGCGAATAAATAATTTGATATGTATTTTTATTAGTTTTTAAAAAAATTAGATGTGTGATAAAATTTATTGGACTTTTTCAAAAACTTAAAAGATCATCATATTTTTCCGATTACTCTGAAAATTTTGGTAGTGTTGATTTAGCGGTGTTTTTCAAAAACTCGAGAGATTACCAAATATTTTCCATAATTCTGAAAATTTTGGTAGTGTTAATTTTCAATGATTGAGATTTTGCCGACAATTTTGTAGGATCGTGATTGCACTAAAAATTTTGTGTGGTCCATAATAATTTTAAACATGTATAAATATGCATCATATGTTGTTAAAAAAAACATCCAGAATGTCTCAATATTTGTATCTAACATTTGTGTACTTCAACGGTGTGTAATCTCCTGTTAATTTTAGATTCACAAAGGACACCCCTCTTAATGGTTTGGAATCCAAATTGGATAATCTTTTGCACCATACCGAAAACAGAAGGGTGATTAAGATCAAGTACCATTCACCATCAATCGATAATGAAGGGAATATTATGTTAACTAAGTTTGAGTTGAGGCAGATGAAGATTTAAAATTCATGTGAAGCACATATCACCAATATGAAATAAAGTCTCTGATCGAGGTGAATGCAACAATTGCAAGCATTGTCGATAATATTATCAAGATGTTGAAACGTCCTGAATTATCTAGTATTGTTCAAGTTTTGTTGATGTTATTTTCTTATTAAATTTTGTTGTGTTCAATGATGTATGTGTTAAGTTAACTTATTTTATTGTTAAGTTATGTCATGTTCAACAATTCAGTGTTAAGTTATGTTAATCTCATAATAATTTAATGTTAACAATGTCTATCTAATGAAATGTTGAGTTAAAATGTCAATAATATAAATAATTCATTACAAAACCAAAATAATACACAAATGATAAAATCTACACAGGTCCACCACGAACAATGTGTTATATATTCAACGCCAAAGTATAAACCTCACAGTATGGATTAATAAACTCATGAGGTTATCTGAAAGAAATGGTCTCATCTACGGCCATTGTTAGTCAACCATACCAGGAAAAGGCGGTAGCACGCCATTTGAAGCTCCTCTATCATGGGAAGGTCTAACGTTATCAAATAAGAATCACATTGTTGAGAATATTAGACATAAATGATCTATCAATGCCCTCAGATGGCATAACATGAATTGGTCGAGGGATGCCCTAAACATATTCAAACTGGCGCATACACCTCTTAGGTAAATATCTATCCACTGAACTCTCTCATTGCAGATAATTCGAAAACAGGGCAGTGTCATCAAAGTCTCGATGCACTCTATTGTCTACGTAAGGTGTCAATATGAAATTGTCTACGGTCATCGCATCGATCATTTGCCTGTATTCCAGAAGACCTCCTGGATGTGAATGTCTGATCTTCCATCTAATGGCCCTTGGGGAGCCATTACTGATAGGGCGTAGTTCGGTAACAATAAAAGTATAAACCATCCGTTATTTTAAACTAATCATTAATAAATAAATAAAAACTTAAAATAAAATATGTATATTTCTCTCAGCCATGATTTAAATGCCACATAACTGGCATACACGGTGAGCAAGGTAAAGCCATTGGGTCATCCAGGGAACCCCCTATTTGTGTGTATAGACATCCCTATATCAGCCTCAGTTAACACCTTCGTGTTAGTTTGAGCTGCCACCTCCTTGTCAGCCTAGGCCGCCACCCCCGTGCCAGTGTCTACATCCATTGAACTATTATTTCTATATAATCAACAACAACAACTTCAAACTCTGCATTAAGATCTCTGTCCCATCTAACTCTACTTCCTCCATGTTGGAGAGTATGGGGTGTACGAGATTGCTCAATCCTTCTCATGTGAGAACCGAAGGATACTACTTTAACTATCTAGATATATGAGTATTATCCATCATTCCGCCTACACGAGAGCTCTATACGGCTACGACTACTCTCTCTAATGAGTCAGTCAATTTAGAAGAAATCATATTGTCCCTTCCTCTCGTTATCACTACACCAAATATATATATATATATATGTGTGTGTGTGTGTGTGTGTGTGTTTGATGTAGTGATGACTATATATATATATATATATATATATATATATATATATATATATATATATATATATATATATATATATATATATATATATATATATATATATATATATATATATATATATATATATATATATATATATATTGTTGCGGTGAAAATAGGATCACAAACTATTAACGAGTTTGAATCGCAATTCAATTCACAACCGCTCTTTGATTTATCCGAAGGAAAAGGTCAAAAGAGGGAAAACCTATTTTGCATCGTAAACACAATGCGGGGAAAGATCTAGGGTTCGGGGGTTGGTTAAATTTAGGGAAGGTATTAGCACCCTAAACTTCTGTAGTACTCTACAGGAACCTTTTGTTCAGATGTTTACTACTTTGCTTTATTATTCTTAAGGTATATGTACAAAGGGATTAAAAGTGAGAAAGTAGACTTAAGGGGTTAATTCTAAGTTTACTCGGCAAGACATCGCATCTTGTGCCTACGTATCCTTACGGGAGTGGAATCAGAGTAATCGTAGTTCCCCTCAAAAGGGAGGTTAGAGACTTCTTGACTGTGGTCAAGGTCTCAAGGGGAATAAATGCATCTTAAGGACACGCTTACGTGGAGTGTAGAAACTCCAAATCTCTACGTTGAATTGTTAAGTGAATTAGGGTTAGGTTAGGGATTCCGCGGCGGGAAACCCTAAAATGAGAACGGCGGCTCTTTGACCTAATGCTAGGGGTAAAATTGTAATCTTGCCTGCGGCGAGGCATTTGTGAAAATTAGGGTTTGTAAGGGTGTAGTTTTGAGGGTTTGAGGACTATTGGCGCGGTGGCCAAACAGTTAGACCTAACCTTCGGATGTGTGAAATGTGACAGAAACAATGGTGAAGAAATTTAAGATCATACAAGCAGAGAATTAACGACAGAAATTAAAACCCTACAAGCGGAAATTTAAAGACAGGATTTAAAGCGCGATTATTAGGTTCGCGAGGTTACATATGAGGAGCAGTTACAATAATAGGATACAATTTAATTTGAAAATACGCAAAAATAAAGGGGCAACATATAAAACTGCACAGTGAACAAACTAGGTTAGTAAACAGAATTAGGGAAACGCAGTATGAAATTGCGGGACACTTTAGTGATTTTTATTTATGATATAGGAGAACTTCAAAATCAAAATATGACCCTAAACTTAACTTTTAAAAGGAATTAATGCTAGCAAAAAATGTTATCATTTGAGAAATATTTTCACCGCTATTAAAGCATTCGGTTTTTTTATTGAAAAATTTAAAAACAAAGAAAATAAAGCATTTTTGTTCCCTTTTTTGTGAGAAAATTGATCGTTATTCATTTATTTTCTAAAGGTTGTATTAACATTATTATTAAAAGGTTATGCATTAAAAAACATTTTTTATGGTTTTTATTAAAGCAACTCAATACTGATTATTTTCACTTATTAACATAAGCATAGAAGTAAAGATCAAACAAACGTAAAACAAAACAATTGGGCCGTGTAACCAGAGCTGGCCCGTCTCAATCTTTAGGGTATCATTTGAAACCCTAGGGTTTCTAATCTTTTCTCAAACGCGGCGCCGATGCACGCTTCCCTTCCTTTGGTTCTAATCGCCAATCCTACTTCGATTCATTGTTGTAACCTGAAGACAATCAGAAATTGAACCGTTAAAATGCGAGAGGTGACATGTTTGTTGCTTACGTTTAAGGGTTGGAAACGACGATTGTTGGTGGTTTCCGGCGGCCGATGATGAATCTTATGAGGCCCAGAGGATTTGCTCGTCTAGGAATAGGCGCTGGTGAATCTTCTCCGTCGGTGTTTCACGGCGAAGGCTTTTGCGTTCTTTCGTCTAAGCTCTCGAACGGCCGTTTGTGGCTGTGATGTTTTGGATTCGCAAACTGATTGTGTTGTATGATGGCAGGGCTGTGATGTTGTTCTTCGACTGAGCCCACATGTTGGCTTTGATTTTTGAACCGAATACTTAGATCGGCGAACTGATCTTCATGGACTCACTTGTTTGGTTCTGAATTGATACCGTTGTGGCATTCGGTTATGAGCCCCTTTTGGATCCTGATTTACTTGATAGTGTCCCAAAAGAAAAATATTTACTTAATGGACAGGCATTCTGTTTGGTTTTGAAAACGAATCCAATTTCGGCATATGATCCTTTTCGGCAAATCATTTCGGCCCCCACTTCTTTTTCTCTCACTCTTTCTCGGTTGTCCCGTATTATAAGAACAAAACTACCTGATCTGACGCCGGTGGCACGGATCGGTAACGGGAGTAGGATGCGGCTTCGGTTGTGCCCTCCCGGCACTCGATGATGACAATTGTTCTGAGAGTGTCGAATAACCTCTAACACTTTCCTTTTTCTTCTGTTTTGTTTTCTTTGGCTATTTTTCAGGTAATCGGAGCTTCATGAAGAACTCAAAGGAGGAAGATTATGAAGAACACTTAGAAGCTTAGGACTTAGAACTTTTTAGAATAGATAGCCAATGTAATGAATCTTTTTGTAAACCAATGGGTATAAAGTTCAAAATTATTTATCCATTTCAATTGTAAACTAAATATTCATGAAATAAAGTTCAAAAATATTTATTCACTTCTTATTTGTAAATAATAATTCGAAAATTATTTAAATTCACTCCTTTGATGTAAATTGCAAATATTTATGAATAAAGCTTCAAAAAATATTTAAACTCACCTCTTAGTTGTAAATTATAAACATTCACGAATGATATTCACAAATATTTAAATTCATTTCCCTTTTTGTATTGGACAATATTATGAATGAGATCCACCATCTTTATATTAATTGACTGCTTACCGTAACCAGATTAGATCTGACCAAAACTCAAACTGAGTTCCCGCTTTCCAAATAACCTTAGCAGTATCTGCTTCCTCTTTAATCCCAAAATTTCATCTTTATTAGGAGAGAACCAACTTGATATAATCGGCCTATGTAATAAATACTTCAGGAATACTGTCCCACTTGCCTCAAAATGACAGACTCCACGTGAAACGACCAAAACGCCCCTGTGGTAATTCCTGAAACAAAACGCACTTATATGACTGGTTAGTGATTAATGGATGCAAAATGAAATGCTATGCAAAATGACTGACTAAATGTAAGGGTAAAATTTGGGGTATTACAGTTGCCCCTATTTAAATAGCTACACCGGATGATTTGAGTGACGGAGACTCGAGGAATTATGGTGGAGGGATTTAAATATAGATAACCGAAAATTTTGCCCTTATATGTGGCGATATGCAATGCTATAGACAAAACGAGAACAGACTAATGCAGACAATGCCATGAATATGATATGATGTGTATGCTGGAATGATGAATGCGAAAATGCTGACGAATACGACGACACAGGGACAGACGCTACGAGAAGAACACACTAGGGAAAACGACGCGCTGGGACACAACACAACACCAAGGAATTCTAAAATGATGGTCAACTGGTGCGAACACGACCAATTGTCTTTTTTAGAAAAGGAACGAGATTCTCAAATGGAGATGGTACCTATGAGACGGCCTCTACTGGGGAATCTAAAAGTAAAACTGGATCATGTACGATTGCAAGATCGATCACAGAATGCTGGAGCATTGAGCAAAGAATAACATCCAAGCTTCTGTAAATTATCTCTCGTGACAGGATCAAACGGGCCTTTCGGAACTCCGTAGCAAATATACAGGGTAAAAAAACTGGCTGTATGCCAAAATAAATGGACTTTAAGTGGAAATGCCCTGATAAGCTTCTCGAGGGAGAACTGTCACTTATCGTTGGAAGGGACTTATATGCCAAAACGGATAAGCTCTCAAAAGAGGTTGTTGCTTATCTGATAAATAAATCTTCTCATATTTAAAGTCGGTGCCCGGAATATGATTCAGATTCTTCTTTTACTAAAGGGTAAAATAAACTTCTTCATACTTCCGAGGACAGCGCGTCGGGCATGATTCCGCTTCTTCTTTTGCTAAAGGGTAAACTGAACTTCCTCATACTTCAAGATTCATGCTCTCCTGAATATGATTCGGCTCCTTCTTTTACTAAAGGGTAAATGAACTTCTTCATTTCAAGGTTTGTTGCTCCCTGAATATGCTTCGGCTCCTTCTTTTACTAAAGGGTAAATAAACTTCTTCATTTCAAGGTTTGTTGCTCCCTGAATATGATTCAGCTCCTTCTTTTACTAAAGGGTAAACTGAACTTCCTCATACTTCAAGATTCATGCTCTCCTGAATATGATTCGGTTCAAACCTCCCCATACTTCAAGACGACAAGGAAAATGGAAGCCCAACTGCTCGATGGAGATGGCCATTTGCTGCGATTCATAACGAAGATAGGATCAGCTTCTCAGGCGAGAAATGTCGCTTTTCGTTGCTGAAGAATGTTACGATAAGCTTCTTAACCGAGAACTGTCGCGTATCCTGTTGTGTAAGGTTGTGATAAGCTTCTCTGGTGAGAACTGTTGTTGATCGATTGTAAAATGTTGTGATAAGCTTCTCTTGGCGAGAACAGTCGCATACCGATGCTGTAAGATGTAGGATTGTTATATCGATAGGCTTCTCAGGCGAGAACAGTTGCATACCGATGCTGTAAGATGTAGGATTGTTATATTGATAGGCTTCTCAGGCGAGAACAGTTGCATACCGATGCTGTAGGATGTAGGATTGTAAAGTGTTGTACCGATAGGCTTCTCAGGCGAGAACAGTTGCATACCGATGCTGTAAGATGTACTGATAGATTTTCCAAGCGTGAACTGGCGTGTATCTGTAAAGGATTGTGATTGATTTTCTTGAAAGATAGTGCAAAATAAATGCACATCCGGGTACAGTGATAAGCTTCTCGGGCGAGAACAGTCGCATATCTGCTAAGGCATGGTGAAAATTTTTAGACGGTGCAAAATAAATGCACGTCCGGTTGGGCTCGGCGACCGACAAGACCGAGATTCAATCTAGGATCGAGCTAGAAAGAAAACTGGCAATCAAGACTCCATCGAGGGAATGAACTCGAAGGGTAAATATCTTATCCTGGCGAGGAAAGATAGTTGAAGTAACCGTCATCCACGAGGATCGAGCTCTGTGGGGAAACTGGAAACACATATGTATTTTATGCTCAGGGCTGACAATCTATTTGGAGAGAATGGGCCAACCCAGTTACTTGGCGGTAACAACCAATGATGGTGAAACACAATGAACCTGTGAATGCTAACGCATATGTTACTGCATATGTTAATGTGTATGTAGTTAAATATGCAGGATGTTATGAAATGAGTATGTAATGAGTATGTGAAATGAATATATGAAATAGGCATGTGATGCTTATGCCCTTGCGTATGCTGACGAACAGACTAGAGACGGGACGAGAGATGAAATAAACATCCCGACGGAGATACCCTGCGTTCTCTGCAACCAATACGTCAATCATGGGTAAGAAAGATCAGTGGTAGAACCAAATCTGGTTTCAAAATTCTAATTTCTCTAGGGAGAAAGTAATTCGTTTGGGTGTACAGTATCACGTCTTCACATGGGGAGGAGAAAAACCTGAGGGACATTTTCGAGTTACTCAAGAAAAAGTTGTCAGCTTATAGTCTCGCTGGGGACTGTCACTGGGAACATGTCGGTGAAATCTCTGATGCCTTAGAGACCACCGGCTCAATCCAAAGTATTATCATCTTAAAGTCTCACTGGGGACTAAATCAGAGCAATGGTTTAAAAGTGTTTCTGCAACAATGAGATTCTTCGAGGAGTGAAGAGATCCTTCAGAAATTTCCACTAGTCAAAGTAATTTCTTATATTTTTCAATTGCATTTTCGAAGAACAGTTTTAAAAAGTTTTCGAAGCACCTTTCATTTTCAAAATTTAAGAATAAATGGCATTTTGCATAACAATAGAAAACAAGAGTAATGCACCAAGGAATTTAAGTAACAAAATGGTATCTTTTATTAAAGGATGGCAGCTTGCCGAAGGCATAGCTCCACAGATGATTACGCTTTGAAATTGGCAATATGGGAGAAGGTTACATTGAATCCAACGGCACCTACTGACACTAGTAACTAAGACTATCCAGAATCTTGCTTTGGACGAGGATGAACAAACTGGAAAATGAATCTCATGTGGAAAGCGTGTTCGCGATGATCGGTGCTTTCTGATGCAATGAAATGCCTTCGTCCCTAACTTTTGCCTGGACCGCCCTTTAGGGTTTTAAATCCACCGGGACGCTCCTTTTTGCCTAAGTCGCCCTTTCGGGTTTTCAATTTAGCGAGCTTTTTATTATTATTATTACTTTTTCTAACCCTTACTTTTGCCTAAGTCGCCTTTTTCAGGTTTTCGACTTAGCGGGTTTTTAGGCATAATATTTTCGGACTGCATCAGAATTCACGGGATGTGCAAGCTCTTCACCATCCATTGTTGCAAGTATTAGAGACCCTCCGGAGAAAACGGTCTTTACAACAAATGGGCCTTCATAATTGGGCATCCATTTTCCACGCATATCTTTATGCACTGGCAAGATCTTTTTGAGTACGAGCTCTCCTTGACAGAACTCACGGATACGAATCTTCTTATCAAATGCTCTTTTCATCCGTTTCTGATATAATTGCCCATGGCACATAGCTGTCATGCGTTTCTCGTCAATGAGATTCAACTGATCCAGTCTGTCTTGAACCCACTCAGCTTCCTCAAGTTCAGCTTCTATCAACACCCTTAAAGAAGGTATCTCTACTTCGATGGGGAGTACGGCGTCCATTCCATACACCAATGAGAAAGGTGTTGCCCCTGTCAAAGTTTGCACTGAGGTCCTGTATCCATGCAAAGCAAACGGTAACATCTCATGCCAATCTTTGTAAGTCACGACCATCTTTTGCAGGATTTTCTTGATATTCGTATTCGCAGCTTCAACGGCCCCATTCATCTTAGGACGGTACGGAGAAGAATTGTGATGCGTGATCTTGAAACTGTCACACAACTCCTTCATAGTCTTGTTATTCAGATTGGTGCCATTGTCAGTTATTATCCGACTTGGAATTCCATAACGGCAGATAATTTCTTTCCTGATGAAGCGGGCAACCACTTGCTTAGTCACGTTGGTGTAGGAAACAGCCTCTACCCACTTGGTAAAATAATCAATAGCAACAAGGATAAAACGATGACCATTAGAAGCTTTCGGCTCGATTGCCCCAATCATGTCAATGCCCCACATTGAGAACGACCATGATGAAGACAAAACATTCAACGGTGATGGAGGCACATGCATTTTATCAGCGTAAATTTGGCACTTATGGCATTTTCTGGCGTATTGGATGCATTCAGATTCCATAGTTAACCAATAATATCCAGCCCTTAACATCTTCTTAGACATAGCATAACCATTGGCATGAGTTTCGAAGGTCCCCTCGTGAATCTCTTGCAGTAACATGTTCGCTTCCCATTTATCAACACATCTGAGCAAAACCATGTCGTAATTTCTTTTGTATAACACACCATTACTGATAAAGAATTTAGAAGCCAGTCTTCTCAATGTTTTCTTGTCCAGACCGGTAGCACCATCGGGATACTCTTGCTTGACTAGATAGTTCTTGATGTCATGAAACCAAGGCTTTTCATCCACCTCAACCTCTTCAACTATTTGACAATAAGCGGGCTCAACTTTGCGTTCAATACGAATAAGAGGCGCTTCATTAACGAATTTAACTTTCCACATGGATGCTAACATGGCTAAAGCATCAGCAACGTGATTCTCAGATCTAGGAACATGCTCGAACTTTATCTCGTCGAAATACTTAATCAGCTCGACAATGTAGTCTTTGTAAGGGATTAACTTCTCATTCTTCGTTTCCCATTTGCCTTGTACCTGGTAAATAACCAAGGCTGAGTCACCACTTACTTTGAGAAGTTTGATTCGGAGGTGAACTGCTGCTTCGAGGCCAAGAATACATGCTTCATACTCTGCGACGTTATTAGTACACTCAAAGTCTAACCTTGCTGTAAACGGAGTGAACCCACCTTTTGGGTTCATCAAAACGGCGCCTATACCATGCCCATTGAAATTTGAGGAACCATCAAACATCATCCTCCACCAAAGACCTGGTTCTGGACCTTCGCTCGAATCTGGCTCTTCACTATCTCTCTTAATCAACAAAATATCCTCATCAGGAAAATCAAACTTAAGAGGTTCATATTCTTCAACTGGCTGATCTGCAAGATAATCCGATAAGATACTACCTTTAATTGCCTTCTGGGGTACGTATTGGATGTCATATTCGGATAACAACATGTGCCAACGGGCTAGCCTCCCAGTTTGAGCAGGTTTTTCAAGAATATACTTGATCGGATCCATTTTAGAAATCAACAATGTGGTATGACAGATCATATATTGCCGAAGGCGCCTAGCGGCCCATGCCAACGCACAACAAGTTTTCTCCAATAGTGAATATTTGTTTTCACAGTCGGTAAACTTCTTGCTCAGATAATAAATCGCATGTTCCTTTCTTCCAGTCTCATCATGTTGCCCAAGCACACAACCCATAGACTTCTCAAGAACAGTAAGGTACATAAACAACGGTCTTCCGGGTACAGGAGGAATCAGAATAGGGGGTTCTTGCAAATAATTCTTAATTTTCTCAAACGCTTTCTGACAATCAGGGTTCCACTCAACCGTCTGCCCCTTACAAAGCAATTTGAATATCGGCTCACAAGTAGCGGTCATGTTAGAGATAAACCTGGAAATATAATTCAAACGCCCCAGAAAACCTCTAACTTGCGTCTCGGTTTGCGGAGCTGGCATATCTTGAATGGCTCGGACTTTGTCAGGATCTACCTCAATCCCTCGTTGACTAACAATAAAACCAAGCAATTTTCCGGATCTGACACGAAGGTACATTTAGCAGGATTCAACTTCAACTGGTACTTCCTGAGTCGTTCAAACAACTTCACCAATTGGTCTAGATGTTCCTCTTCACTCTGAGATTTGGCTATCATATCGTCCACATACACCTCGATCTCTTTGTGCATCATATCATGGAAAAGAGTTGTCATAGCGCGTTGGTAAGTTTCCCCTGCGTTCTTCAAACCGAAGGGCATGACTTTGTAGCAAAAGGTCCCCCAAGGAGTAATGAAAGTAGTCTTCTCTCGATCATCGGGATCCATTTTGATCTGATTATAGCCAGAGAAACCATCCATAAATGAGAACAACGCAAAACTTGCTACATTGTCTACAAGTGTATCAATATGTGGCAGAGGGAAGTCATCTTTCGGACTTGCTTTGTTCAGATCCCTGTAATCCACACACATCCTAACTTTACCGTCTTTCTTAGGCACTGGCACAATATTGGCAACCCAATCTGGATATTTTGCAACTGCCAAGAAACCTGCATCCAACTGTTTTTTAACCTCATCTCGAATCTTCAAAGCCATGTCAGGTCTCGTTCTTCGAAGCTTTTGTTTGATAGGTGGACAATCGGGCTTAAGCGGCAACTTGTGAACAACAATATCTGTGTCTAGACCAAGCATATCTTGATACGACCACGCAAACACATCAACATATTCTTTTAATAACTCAATCAACCTCTGCTTAACCTCTGTCCCAAGCATTGCACCAATCTTGACCTCTTTCTTGTCTTTGTCTGTACCAAGATTAATTAAGTCCACCTGCTCTTTATGCGGCTGAAGCTCTGTGTACTCGTACTCAATCAATTTTGTCAGTTCAGTGGGTACTTCAAAATCTTCTTCACCCTCGTCTTCAGCTTGATAGATGGGTGCATCCCAGTCAGGAGTGTCAATAAAGTCATTGGATCCAACAAGGTTTGTGATGTCTCTGCATGATGGAAGGCTTATTTTATTAAAATGTTCGAAGATATGCAAGATAAGAAATAAAATGCTATTTTTGTTGTTTTATTTTGAAAAAGATTGCCAACTTCATTTTTTAAAGGTGAAAACGAAAAAACGCAAATGAACCAAAATGGAATTGAACGAAATGCATTTATTAATATCCTTTTAAAAGTGAAAGGTGGCCCAACAAAAAAAACGATCCTATAGCCTTGGGCAGAGCTACGGATTTTTTATTTGAAAACATAAGTGAAAATATTAAAAATTACTTTGACAATGGAAAAATAACAGGGATCTCTACGGCCTCCCAGTTGTTCAAAGCTGTATCACCCTTAAACACCAGGTTGCTCAGATCTTCATCTTCCTCACAGTCACTGACGGCATTGACTTGGAAACCTCCGCTGACAAATACCTCTTGGATAACCTTCAGACGCCCTTTGACAGTTGTGGCAGCTCCATTCTGAGTTGGTTTGTAACCCAACCCAAAGCGATTATCCTTGGTCTTGACATCAATTACCTCTCCCCAACCTTCCGGAATGCCCCTGTCAATTGTTGATTTGGTACTCTTCAAAGATGCAAAAAATGGATTACCCTGGCCCACTATCTCTTCGACTTCTAATAGAACAGCGTTGGCGATTTCGAGTGCTTGAAAGGATATTTCCAAAGCATTCTCATCGGCCTCGATGTAACGGAAAGAAGACAGGTTACTGACCATCAGATCCTCCTCACCGTGTATAATAACTAACTTTTCATCGATCACGAACTTCATCTTTTGATGTAATGTTGAGGTTACTGCCCCAGCGACATGGATCCACGGCCTTCCGAGTAAACAACTGCAATTGGGATTAATGTCCATGACTTGAAACGTGATATTAAAAACTTGTGTACCAATCAGGATCGGAAGTTCAACCTCTCCCATTACTGACCGGCGAGAACCATTGAAAGCTTTGACGATCAATGAAGTAGGTTTCAACACAGTCTCTTTTAAAACCAACTTATTAAGAACCCTCTTGGGTAGAACATTCAAAGAAGAACCGGTGTCCACTAGCACTCTCGATAAATTATCCTCCTGACATTTCACTGATATATGTAAAGCACGATTATGATTCGGACCCTCCTTTGGTAACTCTTCGTTGCTGAAACTAAGAGTGTTGCATGCGGTCAGATTGGCAATCACACTATCAAACCGACTGGTACTGATATCTTGATCCACATGTGCTTGGGTCAAAACTTTCTGTAAGGCCGTCCTATGAGCGGGTGAACTCATCAACAGAGATAAGATCGAAATCTTGGAAGGAGTTTGATGAAGTTGATCGATAACTTTATAGTCACTTTTCTTGATGATCCTCAAAAACTCAGCATCTTCATCATTCGTAACGGCTCCCTTGCCTTTGTCTTTGACAGGCACTGGGATATTAGTTGTTTCCTTAGGTGGAACCTCATTGAAACGGGGAGTATACATACGGCCACTACGAGTCATCCTGCTTGCCTCTGCGATATTAGTCACAGTGTCCTTAACTTCTTCATTTGGAATAACCTTCCCAGACTCCTTGTCAATCATCGTCACGTCATATTTCTAAGGTACAACTTTAGGATCACTGAAAGGAAACGGACTTGGTTTTCGAATAATTATAGACTTAGGTTGATTCGTCTCAGGGATAAACGACTTTGGTATATTGAACACGGGATTGGCGGAACTCACCCCTGACAGATTAAACACTGGTACCTTACCCTTTGATTCAGGCTGATGGAAGACAGGCTCAACCACAGCGACTTCATCCTTCTTGGCTTGGCTGGTCACTTGTAAAATACCCTCATTAATCAACCTCTGAACATCATTCTGAACCAACACACAACCCTTAATACTGGCATCACAACTTGCGCATGCAACGTGGGAAGTAGCTACTAGACCGACTTCAAACATTTTCGAATGGAATATCTTAAGAGGAGTCTTAATCTGAACAACGTCAAGGATATAACCTTCCTCAGAATCAGCACTAATGGCATTAACACCCTCATGGTTAGGCAAAGGGTTCTTTTTAACATTCGGTTGAGGATCTTCAAATGACAAAATCTTCTTTTCCAACAGATCCCTGACAAGATTTTTGAGAGCATAACAGTTCTCTAGATCATGACCAGGCGCACCCTCATGAAATAAACAATGAGCAGCAGCGTTGTAATTGGCGGGCAGCGGATTAGGAGGTGGACCCAAAGCTCGAGTAGTAATTAGACCTTGTTTGACTAATGAGGGATACAACTCGGTGAAAGTCATTGGAATCGGCAGACAAGGTTTATACTGTCTCCTGTTCGGACCATTCTGGCGAGGAGCTGGATTCTTTGGCTGCTGATAGGCAGGAGCGTTGGGCGCTTGTTGATAGTTAGGAGGCGGATAAACGGGAGATTGTTGCATAGGTTGATACATGGGAGCTTGTTGATTGAAAGAAGGTGTAACAGCTGCCACATAGGGTTGTTGAGCATATTGAATCGGATACCCTTGAGGTTGAGCATAACCTTGCGGATATTGATAAGATTGGTCTCTTCGTCTACCGGAGGATATAGCATTAGTTTCACCTTCTTTCTTCTTCTGAGAGCTGAACGAAGGTTTCTTCGTCTGATCCTTTGAAACACCAGGAGTATTTGTCATTTTACCGCTTTTCATACCCAATTCAATCTTGACACCCACAGCAACGATGTCAGAGAAATTTGAAGTCACACTACCCACCATCCTTTCGTAAAATTCTGGACGAACCGTGTCGACAAACCAATCAGCTAACTCTTTCTCGGTTAAATGAGGTTCTACTTGCGAGGCAATCTCTCTCCACCTTTGAGCGTACTCTTTGAACGATTCAGAATTCTTTTGTGACATACTCAACAATTGTCTTCTGTCAGGAGCCAGATCCATATTTTACTTATAATGTTTGATGAAAGCGTCAGATAAATCTTGGAAATTCTTAATGCGAGATTGGTCCAAAGTTAAGTACCATTTGGAAGAAGCACCCTTCAAACTGTCTTGGAAGCAATGAATCATCAATTTATCATTCTCAACATGGGCAGCCATTTTACGATAGTACATGATCAGATGACTCTTAGGACAAGTGGCACCTTCATAGCGATCGAAGTTCGGAGTTTTGAACTTCGAGGGAATAACCAAACCTGAGACCAAACAAACGTCCCTTGCAACAGCCCCAAAAATTTGATCACTTTCTACCTTTCTCAATCTTTGGGCGATAGTGTCTACTTCCTCACGAAGCTTGTCATGTTTCTCATAACCTTCAACATTCTCATCAAAATTATCAAAGACGGGCTCATTGAAATACGGTTGCACACGGGTGTGCACAACGGGTGGTGCAAAGATAGGAGCCACCCTAGAAACTTCGGAAAATAAAGGAACGGCTTGTTGAACTGGCTGATTAATCGGAACAGTGGCTTGAGGAGGCACAAAACCTGGAGCAAGACCATAAGGTGGGTCCCTTTCTACGGTCACAGTTGGTGGAGGGTCCACAGTAATGCCGGTAATCTCGGAAACAACAGTGGGCTGGGTATCCATCTTAGCATTCATAACATGCAGTAACTCCATCATACGCCCCATATCCCCTCGAAGGTCTTCGAGTTCGTCGCTAAGGCGATCAATCTCCCTTGTCTGATCCTCCATTCTTTTTCGAGTTTGAGCTCTAGTGTTGTACTGGTGCCGGGGACTCAGGGTGGCGGAACTGGAAGGCAAGAGAACCGAACATGAGAAAACGGAAGACACATGCAATGCAAGAAAACATATGATGCTATAATGCGAATGCAAATGAAGATTTCATGGAATTCAAACGTTTGCGAATGTCATGGAGTACCAAGGAAATTTTATTAACTTATTGAGGCCATATTACAAATAATATTCTTGAAACAAAAATAACTACATAACAACCGAGAAAGTCCTAAAGAAATCATCTTATACATAACTTCAATGAGTAGGTTGAGAGTCGGAGGAAAATAAATCCTCGCGGAGTCTTCTTTTCTTGTAGGAGAGTATCTCTTCTAGGACAGGCAAGAACCGGTACTCGAGATGCGTAAAGTAAAAACCAACCAAGAACTTGTAACAATTTTGACAGGAGTCCTTCGTCTGTTCGAAAGTACGATCTTCCATACTTGTTTCGAAATCTTGAACCAACTTCCTAGCTTTCTTTAGGACATCTAAAACCTTTAAAGAGGCCTTCTTTTTTTTATTTTTTTTTATTTTTTTTTTCATGGTATCCCGCGATATCCATAAATGATGTTTGAATTCCATGAAATACAATGCAATGGGATGCTTTATGGATGCAATGCACATGAATACACAAAGTCCTAGGTCAAAGGACGTGAGTGGAGTTAAGGTCTACCCATCCCCAAAAGGAGTGTACTATGGGTTAGTTGTACCTGCCGAACAAGGTTCTAAAAGGACTCAAAATCATCGGCCCATCTTTTGGATATTATTAACTTCCCAAGTAACTCGGGGGTTAATAATATTCTCAAGAGAACCTCTTTTGAGTGTAGTATCGTGTAGCACTACTTCGGGACTTGCTCCCTTATAGCCTCACACTACGTCCTAATAAAGGCCAAAAGTGGGGTTAAAGGTAACTACGGTCCTTAGTATCACAGACTCCAATTGAGAATAGTAAAAGTTTTCACGACTAAACTCGTTCAACCGAACCATTTTCAAAAGGGTCTCAACTAAGCGGGATTCTCGAATCAACTTAGTCGGGACTCACTCCCTATAAGCTTTATCGAATATATCACCATCCTATCTTAATTCCTCTCAAGTTCGGGTGTAGAACTTTGTCTCACCATTCAAGGATAACCCAAAACTCAAAGTAAAATATATACATGCAAATGAATAGTAAAGCAAATAGTAATAAATATGAACAAATTAGGGATAACCCTCAAAAGTTAAGATCGTCCCCAGTGAAGTCGCCATTTTCTGTTGCGGTGGAAATAGGATCACAAACTATTAACGAGTTTGAATCGCAATTCAATTCACAACCGTTCTTTGATTTATCCGAAGGAAAAGGTCAAAAGAGGGAAAACCTATTTTGCATCGTAAACACAATGCGGGGAAAGATCTAGGGTTCGGGGGTTGGTTAAATTTAGGGAAGGTATTAGCACCCTAAACTTCTGTAGTACTCTACAGGAACCTTTTGTTCAGATGTTTACTACTTTGCTTTATTATTCTTAAGGTATATGTACAAAGGGATTAAAAGTGAGAAAGTAGACCTAAGGGGTTAATTCTAAGTTTACTCGGCAAGACATCGCATCTTGTGTCTACGTATCCTTACGGGAGTGGAATCAGAGTAATCGTAGTTCCCCTCAAAAGGGAGGTTAGAGACTTCTTGATTGTGGCCAAGGTCTCAAGGGGAATAAACGCATCTTAAGGACACGCTTACGTGGAGTGTAGAAACTCCAAATCTCTACGTTGAATTGTTAAGTGAATTAGGGTTAGGTTAGGGATTCCGCGGCGGGAAACCCTAAAATGAGCACGGCGGCTCTTTGACCTAATGCTAGGGGTAAAATTGTAATCTTGCCTGCGGCGAGGCATTTGTGAAAATTAGGGTTTGTAAGGGTGTAGTTTTGAGGGTTTGAGGACTATTGGCGCGGTGGCCAAACAGTTAGACCTAACCTTCGGATGTGTGAAATGTGACAGAAACAATGGTGAAGAAATTTAAGATCATACAAGCAGAGAATTAACGACAGAAATTAAAACCCTACAAGCGGAAATTTAAAGACAGGATTTAAAGCGCGATTATTAGGTTCGCGAGGTTACATATGAGGAGCAGTTACAATAATAGGATACAATTTAATTTGAAAATACGCAAAAATAAAGGGGCAACATATAAAACTGCACAGTGAACAAACTAGGTTAGTAAACAGAATTAGGGAAACGCAGTATGAAATTGCGGGACACTTTAGTGATTTTTATTTATGATATAGGAGAACTTCAAAATCAAAATATGACCCTAAACTTAACTTTTAAAAGGAATTAATGCTAGCAAAAAATGTTATCATTTGAGAAATATTTTCACCGCTATTAAAGCATTCGGTTTTTTTATTGAAAAATTTAAAAACAAAGAAAATAAAGCATTTTTGTTCCCTTTTTTGTGAGAAAATTGATCGTTATTCATTTATTTTCTAAAGGTTGTATTAACATTATTATTAAAAGGTTATGCATTAAAAAACATTTTTTATGGTTTTTATTAAAGCAACTCAATACTGATTATTTTCACTTATTAACATAAGCATAGAAGTAAAGATCAAACAAAGGTAAAACAAAACAACTGGGTCGTGTAACCAGAGCTGGCCCGTCTCAATCTTTAGGGTATCATTTGAAACCCTAGGGTTTCTAATCTTTTCTCAAACGCGGCGCCGATGCACGCTTCCCTTCCTTTCGTTCTAATCGCCAATCCTACTTCGATTCATTGTTGTAACCTGAAGACAATCAGAAATTGAACCGTTAAAATGCGAGAGGTGACATGTTTGTTGCTTACGTTTAAGGGTTGGAAACGGCGATTGTTGGTGGTTTCCGGCGGCCGATGATGAATCTTATGAGGCCCAGAGGATTTGCTCGTCTAGGAATAGGCGCTGGTGAATCTTCTCCGTCGGTGTTTCACGGCGAAGGCTTTTGCGTTCTTTCGTCTAAGCTCTCGAACGGCCGTTTGTGGCTGTGATGTTTTGGATTCGCAAACTGATTGTGTTGTATGATGGCAGGGCTGTGATGTTGTTCTTCGACTGAGCCCACATGTTGGCTTTGATTTTTGAACCGAATACTTAGATCGGCGAACTGATCTTCATGGACTCACTTGTTTGGTTCTGAATTGATACCGTTGTGGCATTCGGTTATGAGCCCCTTTTGGATCCTGATTTACTTGATAGTGTCCCAAAAGAAAAATATTTACTTAATGGACAGGCATTCTGTTTGGTTTTGAAAACGAATCCAATTTCGGCATATGATCCTTTTCGGCAAATCATTTCGGCCCCTACTTCTTTTTCTCTCACTCTTTCTCGGTTGTCCCGTATTATAAGAACAAAACTACCTGATCTGACGCCGGTGGCACGGATCGGTAACGGGAGTAGGATGCGGCTTCGGTTGTGCCCTCCCGGCACTCGATGATGACAATTGTTCTGAGAGTGTCGAATAACCTCTAACACTTTCCTTTTTCTTCTGTTTTGTTTTCTTTGGCTATTTTTCAGGTAATCGGAGCTTCATGAAGAACTCAAAGGAGGAAGATTATGAAGAACACTTAGAAGCTTAGGACTTAGAACTTTTTAGAATAGATAGCCAATGTAATGAATCTTTTTGTAAACCAATGGGTATAAAGTTCAAAATTATTTATCCATTTCAATTGTAAACTAAATATTCATGAAATAAAGTTCAAAAATATTTATTCACTTCTTATTTGTAAATAATAATTCGAAAATTATTTAAATTCACTCCTTTGATGTAAATTGCAAATATTTATGAATAAAGCTTCAAAAAATATTTAAACTCACCTCTTAGTTGTAAATTATAAACATTCACGAATGATATTCACAAATATTTAAATTCATTTCCCTTTTTGTATTGGACAATATTATGAATGAGATTCACCATCTTTATATTAATTGACTGCTTACCGTAACCAGATTAGATCTGACCAAAACTCAAACTGAGTTCCCGCTTTCCAAATAACCTTAGCAGTATCTGCTTCCTCTTTAATCCCAAAATTTCATCTTTATTAGGAGAGAACCAACTTGATATAATAGGCCTATGTAATAAATACTTCAGGAATACTGTCCCACTTGCCTCAAAATGACAGACTCCACGTGAAACGACCAAAACGCCCCTGTGGTAATTCCTGAAACAAAACGCACTTATATGACTGGTTAGTGATTAATGGATGCAAAATGAAATGCTATGCAAAATGACTGACTAAATGTAAGGGTAAAATTTGGGGTATTATATATATATATATATATATATATATATATATATATATATATATATATATATATATATATATATATATATATATATATATATATATATATATATATATATATATATATATATATATATATATATATATATATATATATATATATATATATATATATATATATATATATATATATATATATATATATATATATATATATATATATATATATATATATATATATATATATATATATATATATATATATATATATATATATATATATGTGTTTTTTTTTTTTTTTTTTTTTTTTATGTAGTGATGACAAGAGAAAAGGACAACATAATTCCTTCTAGATTGAAATACATAGTTTCATCGTGCAACTTTCTTGAATTCCCTTATTTAATAACTTAGACATCCTGCTAAGTTAAGCCCAGAAAAGTGGCTTATTTGATGCCTTTTCAGCTTTTCTAACCCTATTGGCATTTTAATCATTTTTCTTAAAGCACATTTGAAATGTTTGGACCACTTTATGCAGACAGTTCCTAGTGGAAATCTTCACAAACTATGCTTGTGTGCTTTCTAATATGAAAAGGGTAACAACATTGAAAACATACATAATGTTGTTTTATATTTATTCTATTTAATATTGAAGTTTAAAATAATTTCTTTTCATTCCCCTCTTAAAATTTTCTGAAGGTATTTAGCAACAAACAAAAAACATTTTCTGAATACACATATTTATCTATTTATGCAAATTGATAGAAGGTATCATGTAGAATCAAACAGAATTTGACAAAAAAGAAAGAAAAAAAATAGGATCCCAGAGAAACGTTTTCCTCTGATAATTGAATTCCATTTTAAGTTAAAGTTGACTATAAACAAAGAGTCAAAGACATGATAAATGTTTATTTTTAGAAAGATATGATACAACATGATTGATGATGCATAACTGCATAAGGGACCCCATGACCATATTTTCATAGTGTGTAAGTTGCAAGTTGGTGAGGAAAAAACAAAGTGAGAAAATTTCACTTCATAATCATTTCTACCTTTATTCCGGCAACTTGATGTTAATTTTTTTGGTTGGAAAAACCACACTCTTTTCAAGCATTTCAGATAACTTTATCACCTTATTCATTTGTACTGTATTTGATTATACTTCAATTTGAATTTTATAAAATTAATGTGTTGATTTGGTAAAATAATATATTTGTCATGTGATGGTGTAGATATCTTTTTAAAATTTGTGTCACGTATTTAAATTTAAAATATAAATAAAGTTTATTGACAATTCACTTATTATTTAAAATAATTTATACATATTATCTAATAATTTATCATTATGTATATTTTTTATAAGCTTTAATTTGTTGTGAATAAATCCAAATGAACAATATAATGAATACGTTTAGAAGTTATCTTTCGGATTCATTTAACTTTTATGGAGCGAAGACAAATAAAAAAATAAAGGGAGTTATGAGTGCATTTAGAAAATAATTATATTTGCTAAAAGTATGATATGTGACAAACTATTGTGGTGTAAAATTGTCAGAGATTTTTAGAGTTGTTGTGGTGTTAAGGCAAGCTCACGTGGGGATGATAAGAAACGTTGTATGTGGTGCTTTGTGTAATGAACTGAATGTCTTTCCAACCTCAAGGATGGTGTATTTATAAGAAGTTTTAGGGCCTAGACCTTAGGCTTCAAGAGAGTAATAAATGCTCTCTAGAGTGTGGGGTAGTCAACTTCCTACTATTCAGAAGAAGAACGTGATATTTCCCTTTTAACTTACTCTCCCGTACTATTGAGCATGTCCCTTCTCGGGTTCTCATGAACAGGCGAGTAAGCTAGGAAGTAGGAAATATAATCAAGAAATTGTCGCCCACTCAAATAAATGGGCGTCTACGGAGTCTCTCGTAAAAGCGACATGTTACATCGCCTATCCTGAGAGAGCTCTAGAGTCCCTTCCTTGGAAGGGCTTTTGTACTTATACTAATACACAGTCCTTCAAACACGAGGTCTTTATAAAAGACTAAGCGATTTACTTTATTTTTTTATTTAAAACTCCTCAGGTGAGACTTTAAGTTGAGTCTCTCAGGTGAGACTTCAAGTTGAGTCCCTTAGGCAAGACTTTAAGTTGAGTCTCGGCTAGCTTGAGATTTTTGACTTAAATTTTTCTACATGAATGTGAGAAACGAGGTGGATGTGAATACTAAGTGTAGGTAACTAAGGCATATTATCAACACCAAAGTGCAAATTCGACATGGAAACTTGAAGACATTTTCGACAAGTAGGCGTTTTCATCAGATAAGATTTGGTAATTCGAAGATGCTTTTAATAGAGTAACAATGTAAAATAGTTCAAGAACCGAAAACACATCAGAAAACAAAATCCCACGTCGCAGGATACATGTCCAATGCTGGAAGATAACCGTTATCAACAGTTATTGATGTAACTAGTATTTAAGTATATTTTGACTTTGTAATGAGGGGTTCACATTTCATTATAATTTCTGTAAAATTCACACATCTGAGTCACAGAGATAAAGAATTTCTGAGAGATGTATTAACTTGCGTCCCACTTTTAATTCAAGTATTCTTTTTATCCAATTGCTTTACTATTATTTCTTCATTTACTTTACCTTTTTAAGAACTTTTGCACATTACATCTTTGAAATTTTATCCAATTGTTTTGGGATATTCAAAACCGAAAATATCTTCGTCCATATGTATTTGACGGATGCCACCCTCATTCACATCTGTTGTTCCCACATATGTTTCAAGGCACATCCTAAATCGAGGAACAAATGCTTTTCTGGGCACCTTGGAAGTTTCAGGCATCTTACCCTTGCTGACTTGTTGCGACTGCTGATCATCATGAACCTAAAAGTCATATATAAGTTCAGTAATTAATATATAATAAGATAATCATGTAACTATAGTTGTACTTGTTTCTTTGATGCAGCTGAATCGGTATCCCGCACAATAATTCTATCATCTTTTGATTTGGATTTTGTAGGAGTCTAAGATCATCATGTAAATAAGAAAATATAAATGTAAGAATAACTTTCATGTATGGATCATAAAACATTTGAATATTAAAAGGTTCAACCTACCTCATCATCTATGAAAATGAGATTTGTCAGCCATGCCACATACGCTCCTATTGCGTCTCCCACCACTGTTGCGTCTGAAACAATATTTGGTATAGGCAACAACGCACCCCCCTCTAACGCAATATCAATAGATACTTTCAAAAATCCAGAAGGGAGCGGTTTGTGGTGAAGTAAGTCTCTTAGAGTGTTATGCACCTTTCCCTTGCCAATCATTCGATGAGTCGGTGACGATAAATATAGTCGGCAAGGTGAAATGCCCTAAACAAATAATGATCAGTTAATGTGTCAATTAAGTAAATTGTGCTAAATTAATTTCAATGTAATATATACAATTACCTCTGGAAGCTTCTGCGGACAACCGATACTATCTTTGTCACTAGTAGCTTTACCCCATGGAGCGCGCCTTTCCGACATGTATCTCTCCTTGTCCTTCTGTAATTCACGAATCTGCGCTTTCAATTCCTCCAAAGTATCCATCACTTATTTATTGGTTGGATTTTTTTTTCTTTGGCTGCTTATACAGTTTGGATGGAGTGACACCAAATCCCTTACCCCTCACACGCCCATAATACTCAGAAATATTCAACACCCGACTCAGTAAGCTCCTGCAATCATCGTCCTCAGCGGGAGTTATAGTCTGGGATAGAGTCTCCTAAAATATAGATAAAAGAATATATAAATATATTATACACTTTTGATCAGTTACTGACAAAGATAACGTTGTACTTACACATTGTTCAAATACTTGTTGAACTTCTTCTTGAACGACTCCATCTCTTCCCACACGGCATCCTTCCATACAATATGGTCCGAAAGAGATGTCGCATCACTTTTCTCCTCTTCCAACTACGCATTAAGATGGATAATAAAGCATTATATCCTATTATATATACTTACTATTTTTTATAAATATGTCATATTAAAGCATTTATATGTACTTACTATTTTTTGTTCTAAGCGTGCATATCCCAAACGCCCCTTTCTGTATGGATATGCGGGTTGTGATGCCCGTTGACGATTTACGCCCCTAACAACCTGAAAAAACAAGCTTATCAGAACTCTTGTGGAAGAAGTATATATACTATACATAATTCATGATAAGTTGTACTTACTTCAAATTCTTTTGTTCTTCGCTTTGCAACAAATGTCTCCCATTCTTCATCCGAAATCAAATCCGCGTACTTCATTGGACGCTCCGAGTCAACAAAGTTTCCATCAGAATCTTTAAGAAATTTGTTTGTTAAAAACGCTCCAAATCCCCTCAAGCGTTTTCCGGCCAATTGAATACAATATTTTCTCCTATGATCATCAATATTAAAAGATCGCTGCAAACAAATACACATACATATAACATGTTAGTATAATTAATTTAAAGACGTAACTGTCAACATAATTAAAAATAATCAAATATCATACCTGAATCTCGCTCCAAATTTTATCTTTAGCCAGTTGTAATGAAGGAATTCTCCAATTATCGCAAGTAATCGGAACTTGCGAACGTACAAGTGCTCCGATGTAACTTGTTAGCAACGCACCGTTAGGCTCAACTAACTGATCTCTTTCATTCCAATGGACATCATACTTTACTCCTTTATCTCTCGCACGAATGATTTTTTTCATAATCGTTATGCCTCTTTTAATATCGCCTTCCACGTCTTTTGTTGTTTGTTTTCCATCATGTGATGTTCCCTCGTTGCTGGCCATAATATATATACCTGTAATTTAGAAAAACCAAAGTATCAAATGAATGACATGCAAATATGTAAATAAGAAATATATACATAAGAAATGTATAAATAAGAAAAACATGGTATAAATAAGAAATAATATGTTATTTTATTGCATGATATAAATAAGAAATAATATGTTACAAGTACCTTTAACATCTCTTTCTTTTTTTCGTTTTAACGGAGTTTACTTGTCTCTTAACAACACGGACAGATGGATTGATCCAAATTCCCTCGTTATGATCATTTCTAATATATGATTCGTCCGCTCTAATATTCTCATCTGGATCATCTATAATATAAGATTCATTCTCAACATCAACATCCCCCTTTTATCCAATGTTATCATCGATTACTTTGTTGGAAAAAAGAACTATAGACCATTTTGTACTTGTCGGATCAGTGACATAGAACACTTGTTTAGCTTGCGTGGCTAGAATAAAAGGCTCATCTTTGTACCCCACCTTATTAAGATCCACTTTCAAAAAACCTGATTTATCCATTCGTATGCCACTATTATTTTCAACCCACTTGCATCCAAAGATAGGAATCTGAAACTTCTCATAATCAAACACCCAAATGCGCTCGATAACCCCATAATACGAGGAAATGTGCATTGCTTCGGCAAGCACGGTGACACCACTATTTTGCATTGTACTTTTATCATCTTGTTCCTTGGTATAAAATTTATATCCATTAATTGCGTATGCGCTATAAGAAAACACATGAAAACTTGGACCATATGCTAAACATCTCAACCTTTCTGTTATTGAAGCGGGATCAGAATAAAACTTTGAAAAAATATGCTCCTTGAACCATGTTATAAAACTTCGATTGTGCTCACGTACTATCCAATTTTCATTTCTATTCAGATTTAAATCTCGGAGAACGTCCTTGTGCATTTCAACATACGGCTCAACCTCAATGTCATTGTGCAGAACATACAAATGCACTTGCTCCCGTTCATCCCTTGAAACTGTCACAACTTTATTTCCAATTAACTGTTTACCTACTATTTTTTCAATAACATGAGATTTTGGGAGGCCAATGGATTGAACGTTGTACAAATATTCAGTACAAAACTCAATAGCTTCTTCAACAATGTATCGTTCAACAATACATCCCTCTGGTCGACTTCGGTTTTTCACATACCCTTTCAATATTTTCATATAATGTTTAACAAGGTACATCCATCTCATATAGGCAGGTCTACACAGTTGTGTCTCTTTCACAAGATGAACAACTAGATGTACCATTATGTCAAAAAATGATGGAGGAAAATACATTTCAAGCTCGCACAAAGTAATAACTATTTCTCTTTGCAATGTTGGTAAGATCGCAGGATCTATCACCTTACTACAAATTGACCTAAAGAAAAAACACAATTTAGTTATTGTGCCTCTCACTTTTTTCTGGAAAAATAGAATGTATACCTATTGGTAGAAAGTGTTCCATTATAACATGGCAATCATGTGTCTTTAAACTCTTTAACTTGAGGTCTTTCATAGAAACAAGTCTTCTAATATCTGAAGAGTATCCTTCTGGAACTTTAACTTCACTCAGAAACTTACACAATATCTTTTTCTCCTTTCTAGATAAAGTATAAACAGCAGGTGGTAGATATGTGTGATTTCCTTTCTTCAAGGGTCCTAATTCATTTCTTATTCCCATTGCTACCAAGTCTTTTCTTGCTTTAAGGCCATCCTTAGACTTTCCTTGTATATTGAGTAACGTACCAATAACACTTTCAAATACATTTTTTTTAATATGCATAACATCAAGAAAATGTCTTACATACAACGACTTCCAATACGTCAACTCAAACAAAATTGACCTCTTCTTCCACCCACGCGTGACAAGCGTATGAGCAAAAGGCTTGCCAAACTTAGTACTCACATCTTTCACCTTTTCAAAAAATTTGTTCTCCGGTCAATGTAGGTGGAGCTTTACGTTGTTCTAAATTTCCATTGAATGCTTTTCTCCACCCACGGTAGTGATGATTAGAATTTAAGAATCTACGATGACCAAGAAAGACATTCTTCTGACCAAATTCCAACTGCGTCCAATCTGTGTTTTCTTCACAGATAGGACACGCACATTGACCATTAATGCTATAACCCGATAGATTTTCGTATGCTAGGAAATCATTAATTGTTCCAAACAACATCTCCCTCAAATTAAAACTTTCTTTCCTATATCCATCATAAACCTCCACACCGTTCTCCCACAAACTCTTTAGGTCTTCGATTAGAGGTGTCAGGTATATGTCTATGTCATTCCCTGGTTGTTTAGGGCCAGAAATTAATATAGATAACATCATGTACTTACGCTGCATACATAGCCATAGAGGTAGGTTATAAATCATAATAATTATAGGCCAGGTGGAATGTGAGATACTTTGCAGACCATGCGGATTCATTCCATCATTCGATAATGCCGAGCGAAGGTTTCTAGCTTCTTCTCCAAAATCAGGATAATCATTATCAATTTTCATCCACTGTGGTGAATCTGCCGAATGTCGATACTTCCCATCTACAATTCTATCATCTACATGCCAAGTCAGGTGTTTTTCATCTGTTTCACTATGAAACATGCGTCTGAATCTTGGAATTATAGGAAAATACCATAATACTTTTGCTTGTGACAATTTTTTCTTATACCGAGATACACCGCATTTAGGACACTCGTTTAATGATGCATATTCATTTCGAAACAAAATGCAATCATTTGGACAAGCATGTATCTTATCATAGCTCATGCCAATAGAGCATAACATTTTTTTAGCTTCATAGGTTCGATTGGGAAGAACATTATCCGCCTTTAAATTGTACAACTTTGTGAAACTTTTATCCGACCATCCATTACCCGCCTTTAAATTGTACAACTTTAATACCGCGGACAATCTTATGAAAGTAGTGCAACCTTTATACAACGGTTTCTCTGCATCGCTTACCAACCTCTCAAACATCTTGGGACAATCTTGAAGATCTTCTTCAAGTGCTTCTGCAATCTCTTCGACTCGATCACAATCATATGTATCCCTGCCATTGTCCTTTGAAGCACATGTCGTATTATTCTGGGGTTCAACATTCTCGTTACTTATCTCACCATGTAATGTCCAACATGTGTAACTTCGATCAATTCCATGTCTCATTAAATGAGATTCCAACTGAACGGCGTCAACTCGACGCCCATAACAGCATCCTAAGCAAGAACATGTGATCCTACTGGGGTCTTTGGCGTGTTCAACAGCAAACTTAACGAACTTCGATATCCTATTCTCGTACTCTTTTGACAATCGATTACCAGACATCCATTTTGTATCCACACTAATTGAGTAATCTACACTAAACTATGAAAGTTAAACAAAATAGAGAATACATGTAAAGAAATCACTAACTTCTAAGAATGCTACACAGTAGGATGCTTGGAAATGATCACAACTTTGCTCTTCACAGGTAACCCCTATAGCAGACAAAATATAAATTTTATTAAAATCATATTAATAATTAACCAAAACAAAAATACTAGATAATCCACCAAAACAAATCATATTAAAAATACTAGATAATCCTTAAACCAAAATGACACCCTTACTAAACATTGAGAAATCCTAACTAAACATATAAAAGCATAATAACATATCATATAAACATTGAGAAATCCATACTAACATATCAACATATAAAACCATCAACATATAAAACCATAATAACATATAAAACCATATTCATGTTGGCTACTCTCTTAAAAAAAAGGAATTTCCAAACTATTAAAAAAACAATATGCTCTATCAAGTTACATTAATATTTTTAGCCATCATTATCTAATATTTTTGTTATATTCAAATTAGAATAAAACTCATTTGTATGAGTGGTGCTAGATGAATTATCCATCTAAGTTCAAAATAGCAACAAAATAAAAACAACAATAACATTAACAATAATATAAAACATTTTGAGTTTAGGCTTTTAACAACAACAACAACAACAACAAAAACAACACTAAAAACCTTAGTGTATACGTAACATATCTACACAAACCCAACAACATTAGTGTTAACATCATATCAAATATCATACTTGAACTCAAATTTACTTACATGTCCTCAAACCTTCAATGCAAAACAACACTAAAAACCTTCACTAAACCTTCAATAACTCAATAAAAACAACAACAACAATAATATTAAACCTTCAATGCCTCAATAACAACAAACCTTCGCATTGCAATAACTACATCAAACCTTCAATATCTTAATAACACAAAACCTTCAATTTCTTAATAACAACAAAGAGACAATAACACAAAACCTTTAATATCTCAATAACACAAAACCATCTATATCATCAAAACAAAAAAACCATCTATATCTTCAAATACCACAATAACAATGGTGAAAAGATAAATAAACAAGAAAACAAGAGTAAAACTTCACATACCGTAACAATGGTGGAAATGCAATGCAGACGGACGGATGCACTCGAAAACGTATGGTGAACGGCAGCGAAATCCAACGAAAGAGGGCGACGGTCAGACAGAGGATAACGGAAACAGAATGGTTGTATAGGGCAAGTTCGTTCACCAGAGGAGAAAGAAAGAAGAAAAGAAACACGTACGTGACTGTTCTGTTTCTTTTAAAATTCTTGAGGGTATTTTAAAATTATAATACTAATACCTATAGCAGCGCTTTTTAAAGGCCTTTAGCAGCACTTTAAAAGTGCTTTCATAGGGTGCCTTAGCAATGCCATATAGCAGCGCTTTATAGAAAAAGCGATTTCTAAGGGTCCCCCTTTAGCAGCGCTTTTTAAAAGCGCTTTCTTAGGGTCCCCCTTTAGCAGCACTTTTTAAAAGCGCTTTCTTAGGGTACCCCTTTAGCAGCGCTTTTTAAAAAGCGCTTTCTTAGGGTCCCCCTTTAGCTGCGCTTTTTTAAAAGCGTTGTCTTTGGTAGGCAATTTTTTTCTTTTTTTTTTACTGACCCTTTAGCAGCGCTTTTTTAAAAAGTGTTGTCTTTGTATGCATTGCTAAAACTAAATTCTGGCGTAGTGTATGAAATGATTTTCTATTGCGTGTTGTCATATGTTTTGATGAGTTTTGAAGGGCTGTCGTTGGTGTCACCTTAAATTATCGAGTAATTATTTTTAATATAAGTTTCAGGGTTTAGGGTGTTGCATTAGTGGTATCAGAGTCTGGTCGTTCCAACTATCTAGGTTTTTGACGTGTTAACTGTTCCCTAGAGTGTGACATGTGTGTGTACATTATCGATGCGTTGTTTCTTCTGATTTCTGGTTACTAGTGTGTAGTATATGGCTGGAAGAAACGATTGAGCAATTGTTGATGTTTAGGAGTCGGTGGCTCAAGCGCTACAGGGTCAGCGGGATCAGGTTGGTGACGAGTTCCGTTGATTGGGGAAAATGCATAGAAACAATTTGTCGACCTTCAAGGAAAGATATGATATCAGAGGTTGCACAGACATGGCTCAAAGAAATTGAGAAGATTTTTCGAGTGATGGCTTGCAATGAAGTTTAGAAGGTATAGTTTGGTACTCGCATGTTGTCAGAAGAAGATGGAGATTGGTTGGATAATATGCGCCAGAAATTGGAGGCTATTGATACTGAGATTACTTGGACTGTATTCAAAACTCATTTCCTAGAAAAGTAATTTTCTGAAGATATGTGTAGTAAGAAGGAGATCTAATTCCTCGAGCTAGAGTAGGGAAATATGACAGTTGTCGAGTATGCTGCTAAGTTCGAAGAGATGGTAAAATTTTGTCCACGGTACTATGGTGTTGTTGCTGAGGAGTCGGAGTGTATCAAGTTTGAAAGAGGATTGTGTCCTAAGATGAATCAAGGTATTGGGTATCAAGAGATTCGCCGATTTCTTATATTGGTGTGTAAGTGTAGGATACATGATGAGGATAGTAGAGCCCGTTCAGCTCAGTATGAGAGTCTTAGTGAGAAGAAAGGGAAAAATCACTATTGTAGGAAACTGTATAGTGCTCCAGTTGAAAAAGGGAAGCCAAGGGTTTCTGATGAAAAAAGGCCAAGGGAGGGAGAGACTCCCGCTTATATCAAGTGCTTTAAGTGTGGGGTTGCAGGTCATCATGCCAATGGTTGCAGGAGTTCTGAGAAGAGATGCTTCAAGTGCGGGAAGACTGGACATATTTTTGTTAACTGTAAGAGTAATAATGTGACTTGCTTCATCTATGGAGAGTTAGGTCACATCAGTACCCATTGCTAGAAATAGAAGAAGGCTCGGTCTGGAAGGAAAGTTTTTTATTTTACTGGGTCAAAGACTACTAGCTCAAATATATTGATTTGATATACATATTTTACTAATAGTATTCTGTTGATTGCTATTATTGACACGGGTGCAACATATTTATTTGTTTCGCTTGATTGTGCTAAGAGGTTGGATTTAAAGTTGTCTTCTATGGTTGGGAGTATGGTTATGGATACCCCAGCTAATGGTTCAGTGACTACTTTGTGGGTGTGTTTGAACTACTTTCTGACTATTTATGGTAAAGGTTTTGGGATGGACAGTGGGATCAGACAATTTTTTACCATTAAGATGCTTCCACAAATCATTTATCTCAAGTGAAATGGAAGTATTTTGTTAAATAGTTTTGAATATGTCGACTTAGAAAACCTTTGCTTTCAATTGTTGAATCGGCAGAGTGACGGGATAACCAAAGGGCTCACTTCTTGAAATAATTGAAGAACTTGGATAGTTTTCAACATAGCCAATACCTCGACTGCTAATAAGCTTCCTTAACGGCTTCACATGATTTCTCTCTTCTATAACTTTTAGTTCCTCATAACCGAGGAAAACATTAGAGGTTTTGGATGAAGAATCTCCAAATTGAGGGTGAACAATAACAACTGTAGTTGAAAAAGGAATCTCAATGGCTGCCGGTGAACTTTCTAAAGTTTGAACAACATATGGTTGTTCCTTTCTGTTAGTATCGACTTAAGATTTATTTTATCTTGATCCTCTTGTATTACATCAACATCTTAGTCCTCTTGTATTTTATCAACATGTTTTTTTCCCTCTGGCATTTGAGCATTGTCGCCTGGACCAATTAATCGTTGTTCAGGGTCTTAATTTTCTGACAGTCGATTGTTGTACAGGATCTTGATCTTTAACTCCTTCCTTTAATTTATCAACAATTGTCTCCCCAGTTAGATGTTCATTTATTATTTGTAGTGATGAAAAACTTGGTAGGGGATGGTTGAATGTCATGACCTCATAAACATTATAGGCATTGCTTATTGGAAAAGGAATAACATAAATAAAAATCTCCTATAAATAAGATATAAGTGGAACCATGTTATAATTTTGTTGATCTATATTAAAAAAAGGATATGGAGGAAACTAAAACTACCTTAGATGCCCTGTGGTTGGGGTTTGAATTTCCAGTCTCTTAATGCTCGTCATATAGTATATGGCCTTGGTCTATTTGTTTTCTTTCGAGTTAGATAAGGACTCTCTTCTTCTTCCTCTTCTTCATCGTCAATATTAAGAGCCAATGTTCTCTTTGGTCTCTCTTGTGTACTAGCCTTGTGAACTCAAACTTTTTTGTTGAGGTTTATGAGTTTCAACTTCTCCTTGTCATTTTCATCATTATCTTCGACTTCATCGTCTTTTTCTTGAACTCTTTGATCATATTGAAACATTAAGGATTATTAGTACAATAAATTGAATCAATGGGATGAAAGATGCTAACAAAAGTTGAAGTGTGGTTTGAATATGAGTTTCTTCACTGTCGATAGGCGATATGTCTTTCCTGGTCTTTTTTCGATTCGGACTAGTAGTATAGCTACTTTCTCTTTTTAGGTTATGAGATACAAGAGCCAGGGTAATGAAAAATGAGGAATCTAATATAATGAGAATAAAGAGTTTGGAAAAATAATTGTTTTGTATCTTTCGACTGGCCAAGTAGCAAGCCATATTATTCCTCTTCTTCAGCTAGGTCAGATGTCTTCTTTTTTGCTCTTTCGGAGGAACAAGAGCCCGAGCTACAAAATTTTGACACAAGTAAATAGTATGAACAAAAAAGAGGAGTCAATGATTTTTTAAGAGTCCCTTTATCTCACCTTTTAGAATGGTGGATCTGACTTGAACGTGTTCGAGATTAACTCTTAAAAGCAATGGATAATTTTATATGTGATGCTTAGTTGAAATCACTCTTTGGGCAAGATTTTTCATCTCATTTATAGGACTGGAAAAGAACCAAAAAAATGTCATTTTGGAAGTGGCGGTTGGAAAGATAAGCCAAGTTCACAAGTTGGTAGTGGTGGAAATTTGGGAAGATGAAAATACATAGCAAACTCATATCCATCTTTGACGGTTAGAGGGAAATTGAGTTTTAGAGTTTTTTCAATAATTTTATTTTAAAAAGAAATAGCCGCCTCAAAGATAGTTTTACTAAGTTTACAAGGATCATACACAATTTCGAAGTAATTTTGAAAAGCTTAAATCTTCGTGATTTGCGCACCTTGGCCTTTCTCCTTGGTTTGCTTCTGCAGAAAGGAAAAGTGTTGGTCAGGCATTGCAGCCGAATTGAGTGATCCACAATAACATCATCATGATATGTTGTCAACCAGTCTTCCAACTCTTTGGTACAAAGGTAAGAAGCTTAAAGTTCGAACGAGATCAGATTAAGGACTTTTTGGGCCTAAAAGTCTAAATATGCTTTGTAGTCTCTCTCCGTCAGTGTGGTATCAGCCAAGAAGATCTCACGAGGGAATAATACATGGTTTATGTCTGAAATTGTCAATAACTCCATTGCTATTAGAGATATGGTAATGGGAGTGTAGTTCTTTGGACTATGTGAGGATGGTTAGTTAGAGTGCTACATTGCAGTATCATGTCCCCCGCATCATCCAACTTACTCAACTTGTTGATGATGTTTGACATTTCCATGATGGAGGACCTTTACATGACGTGACACCACCTCCATATGGTATGACTAACCAATAATTCCTGTAAATGATAGCGCTTCTTTTAGATAACCTTATTGGTCTGGCAAACCCAGATGATGAGATGTATGGCATGTTGTCTTAGATAACACGTATTTGCCATGGTGGACCTGAGTAGATTTTATTGATTTGTTTATTTTTTTATGTTGCTGACATCATTTATATATTATTGACATCTTATCTTATCTTATCTTAATATTTCATTCGAAGAAAAATTAATATTACATTACTTAACATAACTTAATTGGAAAATAATATTAATAAAACTTAAATTATACTAGATGATTCAAGATGTTTTAACATCTTGATAATATCATCGACATATATATATATATATATATATATATATATATATATATATATATATATATATATATATATATATATATATATATATATATATATAAAACAATTATCTCATCCACCTCGATCAAACCCTTTGTTTTATATTAGTGATATGTGTTCCACATGACTTTAAATTTTCATTTGTCTTCAACTAAAACTTACTGAACATAATCTTCCCTTTATTATGATTGATGGTGAAGAGTACTTAGTCTTAACCACCTTTCTTTTATCAGTACGGTACACAAGGTTATCCAGTTTGGATTTTAGAACATCAAGAGGTGTGTTCGCTGTGAGCCTAAAATCAACAGGAGGTTTCACGCCGTTAAAGTACATAAGCGCGAGATACCAATATTGAGACATTCTAAGATGTTTTATTAACAACATATCATACATATTTATACAAATTTAAAATCATTATGGATAACGAAAAATTATCGATGCAATCAAAATTTTATAAAAGTGTCGGCATAATCCCAACCGTTAAAAAATTAACACTAATAGATTTTTCATTGTTAAAAAAATCTAATAATCACTTAAGGTTTAGAAAATGGTAACCTTAGAAGTGTTTTATTATTTTTTAAAAATCGGAATATTAAACTAGCGTCCACATCTGTCCGCTTTCTTTAATAATGACGCGCATAAAATATAAACTGTATTATATTTTTATTTTAAATTATTAATAAAATAGTTAAAGATAATAATATGAAAAATACTAAACCATCATATAACCGCCGTTAAAGAAAGAGAAGTTAAGATTTAAAAAAAACTAAAAAATATATTTTAGAAGAAAAAAAAGGCTACATCAAATTTATGTTTTATATTTATATATTAATATAGATTTTAAATTATTAATAAAATATTAAGATAATGGGATGAAAAATAATAAACCGTTATACAACCGTCGATATAACCGTCGTTAAAGAAAGAGAAGTTAGGATTTTAAAAAAAAAAAAACTAAAAAGAGTATATTTGAAAGAAAAAAAGTTACACCAAATTTATGTTTTATTGTCGCAACTGCGAAAAACACCCTGCGGAAAATAGAAGAATCGCCACCTTTCGTTTTATCCCACAGAGAGGGAAAGGAAACGATCAGAAAAACCTGACGAAAAGGGAAAGACAAGGTCATCACAACCAAGTCTGGATTCGGGAGTCGGTTACGCAAGGGGAAGGTATGAGCACCCCTCGCGTCCGTCGTACTCGACGGGATCCACACATTATTTTCTATCTAAAAGGGTGATCAATCTATCTACGCTAAAGGTCAAAGGACAAAATAAAAAGAAAAGAGACTCGGCAGAGCATAGCCGCTCTGTGCCTACGTACTCCCTTGTGCAATGGGAAAGTCAGAGTCAACGTAGTTCGGCTAACTACGGGTGAAAGGGGGGAAGGTTGCTCGCCAAGACGTCGCGTCTTGTGCCTACGTACTTTCATCTGGTATGAAAGATCAGAGCAAACGTAGTTCAGGCTAAAAAGACCACAGGTTGGTTCAAAAGTTTTTTTAGGCCCGAGTAGGGTTAACAATCAGTTCTAGCAGTTGGTGTATGCAGCTCGAGCATGGGAGACTTAGGCGTTACCGTTTGTGATAGAACTAAGAGTTAACAACACTCTTTTTCTGAAAAGATTTTTCTAATTAGGATCCCGAGGGATGAAAAAGGTTTGAAGTGTTTTTGTGTTTTTTAGAGAAGAAGTGTTTTGAATTTGAGTGTTTATAATGTATGTTGTACTAAAGTCTAAAACCTAGGAGCGAATGCGTCGCATTTCGTCCTAAGAACATATACTAAATACTCTAGGCAATTGAGAGGTGGACCCTCAATCACCATTTCCCAAGTATAAGGCTCATGACACACCATCCATTATCTTTATTAAGTGTATTAAGATTATATGAAGATGAGAAGAGAAGAAAGGACCACTAATGGGAGACTAATCAATCCTAAGAGTTATCATGCAAAGTGGACTTAAAGTTGGGATTCAAAAGGGAACTACCTAATGTTATCATGCATGGTTAAGTATCTAATGTCTATTATAACCTCAAAAGGTTAGAGAACTTATGGGGAGCATGGCAAGGAGAAGCAAAAAGAAGAAGAAGAAGAAGAAAGAACATGCAAATGAAAATGCAAACATAAGATGCACAAGTAGAATGAATGTGGGAGGAAAATAGTGTGGGGTAGTAGCCTCCACAAGCTCATATCAACCAAGCATGCACATATGAAATGAAACAAATAAGAAAGGAGAAGAAGAAAATCACAAGAGGTAATCACACAAAAGGATGCAAACAAGTTACATATGGAAACCTTAAATGGAAGCAACAAAGGAAACACACAAATAAACAAGCAATGAACATAATTTTGACCTAAAAATGAGCATACAACAAGCTCAACATGTCTATTTTATGAAACAAGAGGAGTTGAGAGCTTAATGGATCCACAAAGGTCATTTCCAACTCAAACTAGGTCATGCACTTGTATGAACCTCCCTTGGAGGTAACTTGACTTGAAAGTTACCTCAAAATTAGGAAAATGGTTCAAAAATGATCAAATAAAATGTACAAGGTACCCAAACATATTGGTAAACAGAGGCCAAAAGATCACAATCAAAATCAATTCACAACACCACCAAAGAAATTGATTCACAAGGGTGTTCCATTGTGAATGAGGATTGTAGAGGGTCAAATGAAATGCATCAAAAGTCAACTCAAAAGTCAACCAACAGCGGCAAAATGGTCCTCAAAAATTCATCAACTCATCATGGACATGTGGATGAATTTTGGGTCATTGGACCAAAAGGAAATGGAAGAAACAAAATCAAGAACAAACCATGTCAAGAAATAAGCCCAATAAAATACTTCCAATGATTAATTCTATTTTTAATTGAAAAATAAACCAAAAAAATAAAATAAAATTTCCTAAAAATAAAAGACATCCTAAAATGTCTAAAACATATTTTTCTGGAATTTTATCAAGCTTGAAAGCATTTTAAATGGAATTAAATCAAAACGGATACCAAACAAAATAAAAGTGAAAATAAAAAGAAAATAAAAAAACCAGGGTGCAGATAGCAGCCCAAATCAGTTCAAAAACTATGGGCCAGCGCGTAGGGGGTGTCATTAGCAAGGAGGGCCCAGTCCAAACAGCCAAAAAACAAAACGTGAGTGTTGGGTGATTGTGTGTGAGGAGTCAACTGTGAGCACACGGTGAAACACAATCTGGGCAGTCAGATCAAAAGGTAATCAAATCAAGAGGATCAGGGCACGCCACGTATTTAAGTGAATTTTAAATGTGATATGGTGTGTGTGGTCAAACGGCATGCACGATACGTCTTAATCCTACCCGTTAAATTAAAAAGTAATCAGATCCAATGGATCTAAGCAAGCCACGCAGTCATCATCAACAATTAAACATTCAAAATCCAACAGAAAAGCCAGGCGACGGTCGGAGCTTCCTCCAGTCGTCTTCTCCGACCAAACATCCACCGCGCACAGTACGCACAAACACGCAGGTATCAAAAGTTCACCAAAAATAACAAACTAATAACCAAAAATCATCTACATCTCACGTAAAATACAAATCCATGGTCCATTAAGCACAAAACCTCAAGATAAGTCCAAATCGAAGAGAACAAGTTTCAAGCTCAAATCATAAAAGTTCATAAACAACAACCAATTGTATCCAGAATCCAAGCATGAAGTTCATACATCACAAAAACACAAAAATGGTGTGTAAACATGGCTTAAACAGAGAGCATGGATGATAAATGATTTACCTAGTGGAGAACCTCCACTGGGCATTGAAATGGTGTTGAAGCTTGAAGAAAACCAACCAGAATCACTCTATAACTCTCAAGGAAGCTTTAGATGAGCTTAATTTGGCTTAAATATGATTGAATCTTGAAATTCGAATTTCAACTTTTCCTCCTCTTTCTCAACTGTGTTCTCTCTCAATTCTCCTCCAAATTCACCCCTGATGCATTGTGAATGATCCTGAGATTATATATGTTGGATTGGTGAAAGTTTGGAGCCCAATTACAGCCTCTAAAAGCCCAATCAAATTTCAATTTTCTCTTTGTTGGTGAACTTGCAAAACCGTGTATATGGAGCTGCACATACCTCAAACTTGATTCCTTTAACTTGCACATGAGGGAAATTGATCACATGGCCAAGAATTGCCCCTTGTTTTCATATTGTGGTAGGATTTACATTTGTTACTTCATGGTGAAGCAAGCATGAAAATGGCATACCAAAGCTCCTCAACTTCAAATTCTAAAATTGCCATTATGTTTAGGATGTGATTTGCACTCAAAAAATGCACACATTTGCACAAAATTGATCCCAAATGAATTTAATTGGATTTTCTCCTTTTAATGCCTTTTTCATGAATTTTTCTCCATCCAATCTTCCATCTAAGCCAAATCAAATGTTCCTTGTTGTTTGGTTGAACAAATGAACCTATTTTGAGCAAGTTTCATGTTGGAAATATTTTCGTTTGAAGTAAGCAAAGTGGTGAAATGGACCTATAATGAAAATGACCTGTAATTTTATTTTCCCAAAATACCCCTAACTTGCAAGCCTCATAACTTGAGTTCCACAAATCAGATGAAGGACTTCTAGTACTATTTAGAAAGCTAAGATCATGAGGAACAACTTTCATGAGGAACAACATGGATCTCAAAGCACTCAATGAGCTTTCTCAACATCCCACATCCATAATCATGGATTCACAATCCTCTGATGATCTTCAATTGACCTCCAAGTTAGGAGTTGATCCTCATACATCCATCAACTTTTTCACAAAGCTTTGACCACTTCTTGGTGACCTAATGACCATTCATGCTTGAGTAAAACCCCTTGCTTAGGCTCCACACTCCTGGTAACCTTCTCTTGCTAGTCACACCTCTTGATCCCCCACTAAATGAACAATGATATGCGATGCAAATGCTAGAACAATGCAAAGAAACAAAAGCCAGCTAAAGAAAAAAGGTTGGGCAAATTTTGGGGTGCAACATTTATCTTTATATATTAGTATAGATTAATAAAATAGTTAAAGGTAATGGTACAAAAAACAATAAACCATCATATAACCACCGACATAACTGCCATTAAGAAAAAAGAAGTTAAGATTTTAAAAAATAAACTAAAAAAAGTATATTTAAAAGAAAAAAACTACACCAAATTTTTGTTTTATCTTTACGTATTAGTATAGATTTTAAATTATTAATAAAATAGTTAAAAATAATGGTTATGTAATCGCTGTTAAAGAAAGAGAAGTTAAGATTTAAAAAGAAAACTAAAAAAATATGTCTGAAAGAAAAATAGACTACAACAAATTTATATTTTACCTTTATATATTAGTATAGATTAATATAGATTAAAAGGTCACTGTGAAGAGAAAGATAAAATAATCTAACAAATAATTAAATAAATATAAAAAAAACTGAATTTTAGAATAAAAGAATTACAATCTTAATCAAATAAAATATAAGAATTAACAGTGCATTTAAATTTTTATATTTTTTTAACCGTCAAAATATAATTTTAAAATAAATTAAAAAATATAAAAATAATAGTTCAAAGTAGGGCGGCAATGAACCGAACCAACTCGAAAATAGTTCGGAATTCGGTTCGACAATTAAATCGTTGAACTAGGTTCATGAACCAAATGAGTTGAATATGAGCGAAAAATTAAGTTCGTTAACTAAATGAGCTAAACTTGAACTATACATAGTTCGACTCGTTAGGTTCATAAGTCAACTCGATTACATATGAGAAGAATTATACTGTCTTTAAGATTAGGTTTAAATATTTGTTCCAAATCTTAGACAAATTTAATCTTCAATTTAGTAGTTTTTGAATTAGACTCTCAAATGTATCTCTTGAAACTTGTGTAGATTTTGAATTAGTAGATTTCGAAGATAAAGTTAAATTTCAATATGATAACTTTTATTTTATTTTAATATTTTATTTTTAAAAAAATATTAATTTAAAATGTTCTATATATTAAAAAAAATAGATTTTATGTCCGTGAACCATATGAGCTGAACCTAATGAGATGAACCTAACGAGTTGGACCGAACTATTCATAAACTTATAACGAGTTGAGTTTGAGTTTAAAAAAAAATTCGTGTCAAACTCAAATCGAGATTTGAGCTGAACCAATTTTTAACGAGTCGAGTCGAGCTGAAGTGAGTTCGACTCGACTCGACTTATTTTCGGCCCTAGTTTGAAGTATAGCTACCTTACTTCTTCATATACACCTTTTTGAAAAGTAAGTCCTAATTATTTTTTGAAGTTTAAAATTTTCAAAAAATTAAAAATATTACATTTTCTCTGTTTTAAAAATATAGAGGTATTAAATTACAGTATTTGATTAAGTAGTTATAGTGTCTTCTAAAGTTGAGAAAAATTATTATTAAGTGTCAAGGTTTGTAGCAATGAAAAAATTTATTTTTAAGTAATAAAATATATAATTATTAAAGTTTATATAAACATTAAATTATATATCAGACACTTATTATTTAAAAAATTATAATTAAATTTTATATTTTTATTTTTAAGTAACTTATTTCTAAAGTTCATTTATAATTCCTTAAAATAAACTCTTCCCGTATTGGAATTATGTTGAGTTTTCAAAAAATAAAAACCAGAATTGTTATAAATTAAAAAAAAGAAAACAATAAAATTATAGTATTTATTATAAAAAAACTCAAAGGCATTTTGAAAAATAATTCAATATCTTATTTTGCATATATAAGTATTCAGTGTAAGTCTATATAAATTGAAGAATTGAATATTCTAATTCCCCATAAAAAAGTATCAAATCGATCTAAAAAGTAGTTCATTTCATTGCAATTATTTTAAATTTAGAAAAAACTAATTAAAGGAAAATGCACAGAAACCACCGGAACATAATTAAATATACTTTTTTTTTCTTTTCGAATTGAATAGTATTTATTTTTTGTGATTTAATTATTCATCAATTTTAAAATTTAATCGTAAAAATGAAGAATTTTGTGATTGATTATGTTTATTTCTAACTCGAGTGATTAGGCAATAAAAATGTATTTATAACCCAACTGGGGTGTAATGGAACAGTGCTCTACCAAAATCAGACTGTGCTATTGGTACAATATGTGGGCTTGCCTGATCCTATTCAAGAGTTGGGCCATGAGGTTTAGATAACACAATTTCTATATTATTTAGGCAATTTGGAAAATTTAAAAATATTTTTAATTTTCGATGATATATCTCTAAATGTATCTAATACACGTATTTTTATTTATTTTTAAGTCAAACCTTCAAATATATAAATAAATTTATTTCAAAAATATATATTCAAAAATTTTCTAAAATATATTTTCAGAACAACACATACGAAAAAATTAATTATGGCACCATGTCATGCTGAAAACATAGATATCATCGAATCTTCTTTTTGATTCTAAGATAATAAAAATGCTAAAATTAAACAATATTCTAATAAAGTTCTTTTTTTTCTTCTATCAACCAATAGTATAAGATCTCTAATAACATTGCGATATTGGATCATGCTTCAAGTAACTAAATATTAATTTTCAAAAGAAAGAGTTTCATTCAAAATTTTAGTTATAAAAAATTTGTTGCTTCCGGAAATATATTTTTAAAATTTTTTCGGAGATATATTTTCAGAATAAATTTAATCATAAAAATTAAGGTGTAACTCAAAAACAAATAAAATTTAAGTATTAGAGTACGTCCGAAAATATATCTCCAAAAACAAAGGGTATTTTTAAAAATCTATAACATAGGGTATAATAAAAAAACGTTCTTAAATAAAAACCCTTTTATTTTTCTTTTCTTTTTCAAAAGGAGAAATTTTACTCATACCGTTATCCCCCATCCCACTTATATTTTTCAAATTTTTTCAATTCTATTGTTTATACTTATCAAATAATTTTACTATTTAATTGTTACCATCATAATTAAGTTTTTTTTTTAAAAATTGAAGCATTTCACACCCTACCATTAAGTATTGGATAACTTTGTCCAAGATATTCTGATATATAATTTATCTTAATCGAATATCTTGCAATTAAGTATTCCGACAATGTTATATGTGCCTCAGATTTCTTATATAAAAGTTATTTAATTTTATAATTTTCATTGAATACTTTGGTCATAAATATTTTAAGTATTCTGATCATCTTCATTTTGTTCACCAGATAACTCACCTATAAGTTATCTAGTGCGTATATTTTTCAAAACAAATTTAATTTTTTTTTTTTATGTTTCGCATCTATGGAGATTCCTTTGCGGATATATGATAAAAACCAGATATGGGTTGATACTAAAGAAACATTCTCAATAGCAGAAAAATTTACATGAAAAGAAGTGATAAGATTGATTAAAGAGGTTGGAACCAGACATAAAGTAACTGTTATCATCACTCATTTAAATATCAAACCAGGAAAAAGAGGAAGAAGTAACAAATTAATATTCACTACTATAAATGGTACATTTTATGACAAACCTTTCACCCCAACCAATTAAAAATTAAGGTAAAAGTCCTTGGAGGGTGACTTTTTAATTATTATTTTTTTTTAAATTAAATGTATTCCTTCGGTTTTTTGGTTAAACCAACCGAAAATAAAGCTCACGTTTGAGCTTCAATTCCCAACTTTAACAATTTCGTGTTTTCTTTAGAACCAAAATGACACTATTATTTAATTTAATTTTTTTAATTACAATTATTTATTCCCTCGGTGTTTGGTACAACCAAAAGAAAATGAAGCTTAAAGTTTGAGCTTTACAGCACCTGTAGTTTTAAGTTTAACTTACAACCAAATTGGCACCCTTATTTTATTTAATATTTTAATTACAATATAAATCGTCTTTTTTCTCGGTGCTTGCTACCAACCTAGATTTTAACTCCAAACAATATTTTATTCTAAAATCAGAATGTTAAGTCTCAATCACTTTTGCATGTCTCACACTTTTTGTGCCCGGTTGAACAAATGAAACACCATTCTTCCTCTTTTCCACCTATCAAACGAAACACCATTCTTCATCTTCTCAGAGTTGAATTAATGAAGTAAACAAAGGAGTAAGGAAGCTCGAATGAGAAAACTTGAACCTTAAACCAACATAATTATTTGACCCTCTCATCACGTTTTTGGTATGTAAAATTTTCTCTATGATATAACCAGTAATGTTGTTGTTGTTGTTGTTATTATTATTATTATTATTATTATTATTATTATTATTATTATTATTATTATTATTATTATTATTATTATTATTATTATTATTATTATTATTATTATTATTATTATTATTATTATTGTTGTTGTTGTTGTTGTTGTTGTTGTTTTGAGACTTAGGGTATAATGTTGTGTTGCTTTTGTAGTATTTGTAGTTATTGTGTTGAGATTGGACATTTAGTGTTATTATTGTTTTATTAAGAATAAATGTTCATTATTGATGATTGTGTACAATTTTTATTTTATTTTCATAAGGTATGTGAATATGGATCATAGTTGGGTGAAAACCAATAGATTAAGTAAAGAGTATGAGAATGAAGTGATTCAATTTCTTGATGATAATAGAATGTTTTATTGCCTTGTAAAAAAAAAGCTGAAATACGAAGAAAAAAACATCCAAAGAAAGATATATTCAATCGTTTAGGTTGTAATGGAATTACTCAAAATTATACAAAATGAGTATGGTTTGGTGAAGCAAAAAAAAAACATGTTTCACATAGAGTTGAAGTTGATGAAGATATGAATGATAACCTAGAAGATATGATCTGTGATATTGGAGTAGATTCTTTTAAGAAAACACATGTGTATGATACTTTAGAAATTGACATGGAAGAGTTGTTATTTACGGGATGCAAATTTTTTACAAGATTGTCAAATGTGTTAAGACTATGAAATCTTATGCCAAAAAGTGGATGGACAGATAGAAGTTTCACTAAATTGATTGAATTGTTGCGAAAAATGCTTCGAGAAGGTAACACATTGTTGAACCGTAGTTATAAGGAGAAAAATGTATGTGATGGTCTGATTGAAACACTTCTCAACATTAAAGGCAAGACAAAAAATAATAAAAATTCTCGTCTAGATATGATGTTGATGGATACGATATGAATTGGCCCAAAAGAAATAGGAAATATAACATATTTCCCCCAACTTGTCACACTCTGTGTAAAAAAGAAAAATATTGTAAATGTTTGCAGGGTATCAAATTTCCCCAAGGGTACTCATCATATGTGAATAAACGTGTCTCAATGAAAGATTTCAAATTAGTTGGCTTAAAATCTCATGATTGTCATATCTTGATGCAACAACTTCTACCAGTGGCTATCTGTGGCATTTTACCAAAAAGTTTAAGGGTAAATATAACCTGATTGTGCTTATTCTTCAAATCCTATATTTAGTAAAGTCATTGATTCTGGAAAATGTCTTGGTGTGAAGCTTGTACGAAGATCACACATAGTAAAATACATCTTTAAATGTTATATTTACCATAGTGATGGTTCAAGATCACTAACTTCATATTCTTTATCATCAAAATAAGTGTGTGTAGCAGGAAAATTTGAGATTAAGTTATTGGTTAACTTAACTCATAAAGCAAGTGTCACCACCGCGCTTTTATTTTTCTAAAGGAATGGGGAAAAGAACAAAAAAAATCCACCGAAGTTTTAAAACAAAATTAATTAAAACAGAGACAAGAGTAAGGGGGTTGGTTATGCAATGGGAAGGTGTCTAGTACCCAAAACATCTATAGTACTCTATAGTAAACTCTTGAAAATCTATGTTTGGCTTAAAAAGGTGTTGTTTGCAAAAGATGGTGGAGATGAGAAGAGAAATATTTTTTACGTTTTTTGTGTTTGACAAGACTTCCTGAGCCTCGTGCGTACGTATCCACAAAGTGCAATGGAGGATCAAAACCTCGTAGTTCGTGGTAAAAATGAAAAAAGAGTTTTGTTTGATTAGTTTTAAATGGCAAGAAAAGTTGTCGTTTTAAGGAGAAAACTCAACTAGTCACCCACAAGTGTATGAAAATGGACCTTCACATCACTATTAAGAAGAGCTCCAACTTGGTTTGAAATCAACAAGTATGCCACTAGCTCTCTCAAGTGAAAAAGAATCAACATCAAACATAACTATGGAGATACAAGATTATATCTCAAATATGAAAATGACTTATGTCTAAGCCTTAAGGAAAAGTGCATAAAGGGCACAAAATGGTTTGAATGGGTTATGTATTTTTTATGCCTTTTGAAATGGTCTTGATATGCTTAAGATTTTGATTAGCATTTATTTAAGAAAAAGAGTTTGAAAATCACTTGAAAAGTCAAGGTTTTATTGAGAAAGTGGTTCAAGTTTGAAAACAAGAAGGTTTTGAAAAAGGGAGAAGATTTTAAAAATTAAAGAAGGGGGAAGAGATGCAGGGACTCTCTTAAAGCACAAAATAAAAGCTAAGGAATGAAAGATCTAACCAAAAGAAATTTTTGACAGAAATTAATGCTACCGTCCTTTGGATTAAGCAACAAGAAATCAAATAAGTAGAGAAATAACCAAACATCAGATGATGAAGAACTTGAGCCAAGGCCGAAGATGAGGTAACAGAGCTAATTCTTCAAAAGTCAACTCAAGGTTAGGGTAATATATGAATTCCAAGGTCTCAAGTCAAAACTTCAAAGCATAGGATCAAGAACTTAATTCTAAGTACATAAGTCCAACATCCAAGCAAGGGATAATAACCAATAGTCCAATGAAAACATTAAGTATTTGAGTGTTTTGCCTTTATTAATGTCTTAAGAAAAAGAAAAAGAAAAGTCCAAGTGGACAAAGAAAAAAAAGCATAAACATAAACAATAGCAATATGATATGCAAATGACAATAAAACAATATATAAGGAGCAAGAAAGTAAATGACAATAAAGATAAAGATGCATAAAAGTAAATGGCATAAAGATAAATGTTAGCACAATTATATTGTTAGTGTTAGTATTAGAGTTAATAATTCGATTCGGGACAAATTTAGCGCTATGTTAAGCAATCGTACCACAATCTATAAGAAAAATCATACTATGGTAGGTCAGTTAATAACAACTTATGTACCATACATGTTAGAGATATGATAGAGATCATACTCCTAAAACATGTAGCACAAGTCAAAATCAAGGAGGGATCAAACACTAAGGCAAGAAGATTGGTCCATTACATCAATCAATCGTTCATAACACTTAGGACAAATTTATGCATCAATTCAAAGTACCTCTAATGATCAATGTTCAATGAAATGGTAGATTTGAAATGATGAAAGTTTATCAAGCATCCATCCAAATCTAATGAACAAGATAAACTACACATCATCCAGTTGATCAAGAGAAAATCAAAAGAAAAAGAAAGATAAGGGAAGATGAAGAGATGACCAAATTGAATCAATACTCAAGATCACTTCATCATCAATTTCAATCGCCTTTCTTGGTGAATTAAGGCACTAAACATATCATCAATATAAAGCACCAAAAATGAATAAAATGATTCACAGATTTTTATTGATGAAGGTTCATCCAATCTCATAAACACCTAAAGTCCATTGAAATTGAAGAGAAATTGGATCTACAAGCTATGATTCAAGGCAACAACCAACAATTAATATGAAAAAAGCAACAAGAAAATAAAATCAATCACTAAAATATTTTTAAATGATTTTAAAGAAATATTTGAAATCAAATACAATACAATGATTAAAAAAAAAAAGAGAGGATCAAGTATTCAAATCATGAAACAATAAAAAAATTTAGTAAGAAAAAGTAAAAAGAATTTGAATCAAAAGAAAATAGAGTAATTAAGAACATTTAAAAAAAGAGATGGAGGTTTATGTTAATAAACGAGGTGAGATAGAAAAAAGATTCACGACACGGGCCAGGCCCAAGGTTAAGTGGTGAAGGAGATTTTTAGGAAGTTTTACCCCATACCCCTACACTTATACCTATACCCCTACATTAAAAAAATTTGGACCAAAATATCCTCGTATAAAAATTTATTATTTTTTAATTTATTTAATATTTTTTTATTTGTTTACCGGAAGACTTTTTGGAAGTCTTCCGGTTCACATTTTTTTAGTATGTTTACCGGAAGACTTTTTGGAAGTCTTCCGGTAAATATTTTTTTTCGTTTGTTTACCGGAAGACTTTTTGGAAGTCTTCCGGTTCATATTTTTTTTTTTAATTTGTAATTAATATTTAAGATTTATTAATTTTATATAAAGACCAATTTAGTAAATTTTTGAATATTATACTTAAAATATAAAAATTCTATAAATAGAGAATCATTTTCAGAATATTTTCTATTTACTATAATTATTAGAATACTAGGATTAAAATCATTTATTTTAAATGATCATAATAGTAGAATTTTCTCAAATATCTTATTAATCTTAAAAATTAATAAATAAAATAAATTTAAATATAAGATATAAGTTTACATTATTCAATATATTTAATCAAATGAAAACATATGTGATAAATAAATAATGTATTTTAACTTAAAATGATCACAATAAGTTAACTTGCAAAATAATATAAGTAATAAATTAATAATGTATTTTATTTAAAATAATCACAATAATAAAATACGCAAATAATGTGTTTTATTTATAGGACTGATATAGTTTTATTGATTATTTAATTTTGAATACTACTATGAATATAGTATTTAATCTATACTTTAGAACTCACATAATTATAAATATAAAAAATATTGTTTTATTACCCATATTTTTATTTAATTAAAAAAAATAAGAATATAAATTTATTATTTGTTTTTCATTTTTGTTTGATCTTTTTAATTATTTCACTTTATTTAATATTTTTAATAAAATAAATAATATATTTTATTTAAAGTAAGCACAGTATAGAATATGCAAAAAATTTATAAATAAAAAAAAGATCAAATTACTATTTACTATAATTATTAGAATACTATGACCAATTTACTATAAATAGAATATTTTCTATTTACTATATTTTTGTTTAATCTTTTTTTTTTATTTATAAATTTTTGCATATTCTATACTGTGCTTACTTTAAATAAAATATATTATTTATTATATTAAAAATATTAAATAAAGTGAAATAATTAAAAAGATCAAACAAAAATGAAAAACAAATAATAAATTTATATTCTTATTTTTTTTTAATTAAATAAAAATATGGGTAATAAAACAATATTTTTTATATTTATAATTATGTGAGTTCTAAAGTATAGATTAAATACTATATTCATAGTAGTATTCAAAATTAAATAATCAATAAAACTATATCAGTCCTATAAATAAAACACATTATTTGCGTATTTTATTATTGTGATTATTTTAAATAAAATACATTATTAATTTATTACTTATATTATTTTGCAAGTTAACTTATTGTGATCATTTTAAGTTAAAATACATTATTTATTTATCACATATGTTTTCATTTGATTAAATATATTGAATAATGTAAACTTATATCTTATATTTAAATTTATTTTATTTATTAATGTTTAAGATTAATAAGATATTTGAGAAAATTCTACTATTATGATCATTTAAAATAAATGATTTTAATCCTAGTATTCTAATAATTATAGTAAATAAAAAATATTCTGAAAATGATTCTCTATTTATAGAATTTTTATATTTTAAATATAATATTCAAAAATTTACTAAATTGGTTTTTATATAAAATTAATAAATTTTAAATATTAATTACAAATTAAAAAAAAAAAACATGAACCGGAAGACTTCCAAAAAGTCTTCCGGTAAACAAACGAAAAAAAATATTTACCGAAAGACTTCTAAAAAGTCTTCCGATAAACATACTAAAAAAATGTGAACCGGAAGACTTCCCAAAAGTCTTCCGGTAAACAAATAAAAAAATATTAAAAAAATTAAAAAATAATAAATTTTTATACGAGGATATTTTGGTCCAAAATTTTTTAATATAGGGGTATAGGTATAAGTGTAGGGGTATGGGGTAAAACTTCCAGATTTTTAAGGCAAAAAGAAATGAAAACTGAGCATATGTTCTTCTTCTTCCTCCCGTGAAAGTCTCCATAGCTAACACTCTACTTCGCCGCGCCGGAGCGTCGTGCTGGCAGCGGCGGAGCTCGAAACTTATGCGATTTCAAACAAAAATCAAACTACTACACAATTCTACTTTCAATTTCAAGAATCACTCAACAACAGGTTCGAATCTAAAACGAGAAAGTTCCCCAATCTCCGCCAAATTACCTTCAAAATCAGGTGAGAAACGATTCTAATCTTCTTCTTTTCTTCTCTGGATTGGTTGAGGCTTTATTGTTTTGAAAATAAATTGAGTTAGAATTGAAGAAAAAGAGTGATATGTGAATTCGGTTTTTGCTTTTTTTGAAGGTTGAGGAGAAAATTTCCCCGGGTATTTCTGGCTTAAAAGCTTCAGAGAAATGGAATGAGAGGTTGCTTATTTATAGAGTGAGGTAAGTGATTTGCGTTACAAAAATTGAAATTCCGTTTTGTGATTTTGCTCCGTGTTTTGTTTCGTTGCACATTGCAGTGTATTTTGCGTTTTGCTTGACGCGTGAATTGTCATTGTTGCACGTGTTTGTTGATTGCAAATGCCGTTTTCATTTCGTTTTTGTTGCATCTAGAATTTGATGCAAAGCTTGTATACATCGCAGCTTGTATTGGCTTGCGTAATGGCTTGTAAGCTCGCGTATGATGGTTCGTTTAGTCTTGGCTTGGGCTGCTTGGATATAACATGAAGTTGGCTTGAAGTAGCAGTGCGTACTTTTGGATCTTGGGCGCAGCATATGGCTTGGCAAGGGAGAAAAGAACTTGGCTTGTTTTATTCTGCAATGGACTATTTTGGCTGAATTTTGTAAATGATAATGGATTAGTATTCTGAATGGATATTTGGATATGAAATATAAATTTGAACATATGGATAATTGGATGTATGAATAAATATTGGATATGGATTTTAAAAAAATCACTATTGCATATTATTTGGGTAATTGAGAATGTGGATTTAGAAATTGGATATTGTAAAATGGTAAATGGTTTAGGATGATGGATAATCAAAATGGATAGAAAAGGTTATTGAAAATAATTGGGGCAATAGATGGATTTAAGAATGGGTATTAAATGAATAATGGTTTAGAAATTAGTTATGAAATTAAAATGTGAATTGTCCCTCTATTGGTATTTTCAACACATCCATGAAGCCTTGAATTTTTAAATGAAACCTTGAATTACCACTATTAATACACACCTTGACCAAATAGCAACCAAGCTTGATTTTTTTCAATAAATCTCTGAATTTTTGATTTAAATTGAAGTAAGTCTTGAATCACTTTGATTTGATTTGAATCAATCCTTGGGAATATAATTTCACAGATGAACATTACTGAACTTATGATCATGATGAACCTAATTTTTGAATTAATCCTTCCATGAATCATTGCCTGATAAACTAATGACTTCCGGTACAAGACAACTTGACTTTGGATGTGCATTGCCTGAGAGATAGCCCAGTGATGCAAATAACTTGTAATTGAAGCAAACTCATAATGGTTTGACCAATATGAGGTCAAACTTCCATCTGATTTTGATCATAAATGAATCATCACACTTAACTTGAAGTTATGATATTGCCTTAGATATCCCTGCAAAACCCTAATTATACAGAGATAGGAAACAAACTGCAACATATTTTTGTATTTTGGTTAGTAAACAAGAAATAATCAAGAAATAAAGAAAGAAAGAAACACAAAGGTTCTTGGTGATCCCCTCCATAACAAACCCAGATAAATGAGGGTTAGGAGAATCCCATGTTTGTAATTTTGAATGCAATGCAAAGATGTAAATGAGGTGGGATCTTAAGGGTAAAAATTAGGGTATGACAATGTGAAGTCATTAATGTCATGTTTTCTTGTTTTTCATATAAAGATGAACTTACTTCATTGTCTTGTCATGCCACATATGTGCTTTTTAATTTCCTATCCTTTATGTTGTTGACTTTGATCTTGTTTTGAAGAGTAGAGCACTCACTTTTGACATGACCTCTTCTTCTATATTTAAAACAAGAAACTTTCTTTTTTGAAGTTGATGTTTCTCTTTGACTAATTTCCTTTGTCTTTAACTTTATTAAAAAATTTCAATTTTTTAATTAGTGAATCATCTTCATCATCTTCGAATTGAGATTCTTCTTCTTGATTATCATGCTTAGAATTCAAAGCAAGGGATTTTACTTTAAACTCATGCCCTCCACGCTTCTCCAAATTGGCATGATCCAATTCATGTCTTTCTAATTAATCAAGTCCCATTTCATGTTCTTGAAGTTTTTCAATTAATACAGTCAATGGCATTTTAGAAAGACTCTTCTTTTTTAATATTGTTGTAAATTTTGATTGCCATGCTCAAGACAATGATATAAAAACTTTGAGATTTAAATCATCATTTGTGAATGTTTTCCAAGTGCCCTCAAATTATTTGTCATGTGTGTAAATCTCTTTTGCAAATCAAAAATACTTTTATAAGGTTGCATTATAAATATCTCATATTCTTATGATAAAGTGTTTAGTTTGGATCTTTTTACTTCCAGTATGCCTTCATGTGTTACTTCCAATGTATCCCAAATTTCTTTTGTTGTTTTGAAATTTTATACTCGGAACAATTCTTCCATTGCTAATGTCGATGCAAGTATGTTATTTTACTTCTTGTCATATAACACTTTCTTCTTATCATCATCATTCCAAGAGTCATTCACCTTTATTTTTTCTACATTGTTTATTACTATTGGAGGTATGAATGATCCATTTTAAACAACATGCCGTATTTCTTATCATTGTGCTTCTAAGTACATTCGTTTGCGAATATTTTAGAAGTCATAATATCCACCAACAAAACATAGAGGTTTGTTGTTATGGCCATCATCTGTCAAGAACGACTTTGCGGAAGCCATATCTACACAGATCGAGAAGAAAGTTACCTTAACCTACTTTAATGGAAATTGTAACTACAGAGTGTAACATAAGAGAGAGAGAAGGGGGGGGGGGGGGGTGAATTAGGTTTTATAATTTTTTCTTGTTATTTTACAGATGTTCTTTTCTTTATAATTTTTCGAAAATAACAATGATGAACTATGAACAAAATACAAAAAAGTTAAAGTGCAAAAAAGTAAATGACACAAGATATATCCTAGTTCCCCTTTCCAACTTAAGGGTACATATAGTATCTTCATACCTTGAAGGATGTTACATCTTTTTACAAGCCTCACACCAAGACCTCTCTTACAATCTTCTAACATAAACACCAAATATATAGAGGACTTTGAATAAACCCAATTCAAAGGGCCTTTTCACAAGCACCAAAATTATGGTGGACTTTGAACTTACTAAAATCAAAGAACATTTTACAACACAAATAGAAAATCTATCAATTTCTATTTACATACACTTTTAGAAAGTACACATGCTTTCTTCAAAAATTAAGTCACCATACACTTGGTGATCAATTACAATACTTGAACAAATTTGAATATATGGAGTTATTCTTGAATCAATTTAAATAGACAATTGATCTTCTCTTTCAATGTAAAATTCAATGGTATATGAATCTTAAGTGCTAAAAAAATTGAATGACAATTCTTCAATGATATGAAATTTTATGACAAAGTTTCATTGTTTATGGTGTATCAGCACTTTGAAAATTGTTTGAATTGTATCTGAATTTTGTATGAAAGATGTGAATTGAAAATATCCTGAAATTTGGTGCAATGTTATGGAAAAAATTCACGAACAATTCCAATGTACGTGCATCCCAACCATTTAGATTTTCTATAATGCTTCAGGAAGATATTGATTGTGCTCTTGGATCAGTCAATTTTCTTATGTACAACGTTCAAAAATTTGACAAAAATAGAAAAGAGCAATCGATTGCATATATGGATCAATTGATAGCCAGTTCAAAATTTGAAGGCAAAAAAGACCCTACAATCAATTGTCCCCTTGGATCAATCGATTGTCACTTTAAAAATGTCCAATTTTGTCTAGGAGTAGGAAACAGGCAATCAATTTCTTGAAATGTGCATTGGAAATTATAGCAATTTCAAGAAGGTGATTATGGCTGTTTCCGATGCCATAATTTACAAAAATACAAACATATATATTTTTTCTTTTAAAAAGGCTCGACATGAAATTCCTTGATGCATGAATGCTTTAGAAACCTTATAGACGAATTTATGCAAGTTTTTTTAAGCATCTAATGTTCATACACATATGAATTGTCATTGTACCTTAGCATCAAGATCAATTCCTTTAGTTACAAAATATCCATAAGCTTATGAATTCTTGATTCCTAATTCCAAACTTTTTCTTAATTGATATTTCTTCTTTGATAAACTTTTATCTTCATCTAAACTAAGTTAAGATAGATGATGAACTTATTCTTCACAACATTTGGAGTGCATTTTGGGGTTATTAAGGAGATATTTGAGATTGATTATTTTATTTTTAATGTGCCTTTGTTTAATGGAAAGTGGATTGACAATAAATATGTATAGAAACTGATGAATTAGGACTCACACGACTTGATCTTCGAAAGACAACTTATATGAATGAACCACTCATCATGATATCCAAAGTAAAACAAGTTTTTTATGTCACTGATCTTTCTAGCACTAGATGACCAATTTTTCTACAATGAAAACATATTCCTTATAGTAATGAAAATAAAAATTTAAATTTTGAGACTCCTTCTTTCGCAACATGTAACACCCCCTTCTATACCCCAAATAAATGCATATAAAACATTTAAGCATATACAAATTCATCAGAGTAAAAGTTTTAGAATAAGGTATAAAAGAAGAATGTCACAACTTCACCAATAAAACACTTTAACATTTTGCTCCATAAAATATGTAACATTTTCAAAAGTAAGCGGAAGATCAAATCATTTAAGCAGTTCCAAAATATTAATTCAAATGCACATAAGTCATCCAGATTAATACATCATATCAGTTAGATTACAAAACCACATCAGCTGATACATCGCAATGTATCACAAAAGAATGACTATACTAGTCTAACTGCCCGGTGTTACATATCAGAGCAGCAGACTCAAAAGAATGAAGACTAATCTTCACAAAAGGACTCCAGCATCCTAATCTGCAATGCCTCGTAGAGCATTATAAAACAGCAGAAGGGTGAGAAATATAACCATAATAATCGAAGCATAAGATTATATATATATAGGTAGTCATATAGCACATATTCACATTTCTCACCACACTTCATTCTCATAGTCATATATATTTACCACACATATATATATGCAAACATGAATATTCACAAAGCATTCCCACATTATGTATACACTTACAATTTCCACAATCTCATCATTCACACATAAGCATCACTTCATGCATATGTCATATATCAATGTGACTCAACAACTCAATGCAACTCATGCAATGCGGTACCGACTCTCGTTATCTTTTTTCGGTTTTTACATTAAACCGGGTCCACACTTCTAGACCGATAACCCGTTATCTTTTTTTTCCGGTTTTTACATTAAACCGGGTCCACACTTCTAGACCGATAACCACAAAGGCCCGTCCTCTAAGCCTTCAAACCCACACTTCTAGGTTTGGGACAAGCCACTAGTTTCCACGAAACTAACAGACATTTCCTCTTGACTAAATGATGCATGTACAATCAACCACAACAAATGCACTTAAGACCGACATCTTAATCTCATGCATTCGAATAATTCACCCCTTCGAGAATATCATCATGATTGCACATACAACATATATCAAACATTTATCAATGTATTCATTTCACACATCATCATCATATTCAACAACAATGCACACATATCACATATGTTCCCATGCATTCACACAATCAATCGCATATAAATATGCACTCACAATTCATTAGACGATACACATACATTCCTCATTGTATTCCCATGTATCTCTAATTATCACAACAATCAAGGTATTCACATCGCAATACCAATCATACAATTATAAGTTATGCACACATATTCAAAATGTTCTCATGCATACTCATTACATAATTGTACACAACAATCAAACATTCACAACTCATCAATTAATACACACATAATCATCATTATGTTCTCATGTATTTTAACCGATTACAATTAATCATTCATATCATAACTCTAGGATTCACGCCCGAAGGCTACCCACAACACATGTTACCATAATAGATCATATCTATATCCTTATCATAAGGTATCCACCTATGTGAAACAACCAAACCATCTCCACATGATCAACACAGCAAAAGAAAAATGCTGTCAAACTCGCCCACATTCGCCTGGCGAGACCCCGCAGCGAACCTTCGCCTGACCTTCGCCTGGCGAACCCTCTCAGCGAACACTCGCTAGGCTTCGCCTGGCGAGACCTCCCAGCGAGCCCAAGTCAGTAGCTACTGACTTCATTCGCCACCATTCGCCAGCACCTTCGCTGGGCGAACCTTCGCTATCCACCTTCGCCTGGCGAACCCACCAGCGAAGTCCACTGGGACTTAAATATAATTACTCGCCAACATTCGCTAGGCTTCGCCTGGCGAAGCTTCGCCTTCGCTCGCCTGGCGAGAGCCAGCGAACCTGCGCAGAACAGAACCCTATTTTGTTCCTCCTTCACCAATCCATCATCAACCCTCTCTTACACATCCAAATCAGTATAAAAAGCATCAATACATGTTACCCGACTATTCTACGGCATTATTACTCAGTTTCAACCGATTAAATCATCAATCTACCAATTATCCAACATTTTGCCCTAAATGGAAAGTGATGAAAACTCTACCAAAGCCCCAACCCAACATACATAACATCATACAATGATCAAATAGAAACATTTCTCACCCTTACCTCGATTAATCGGAGCTTTGATGTTGGTTCTTGATGAATTCCACTTTTCCTCTTCTTCTCTTCTCTTTCTCTCCTTTCTTCTTCTTTCCTCTTTCTTTCCAAATGTTTTTCTAACTTTCTTTTCTTTTCTTCCTCACTTATATATTTCTTTAATTTTTCCTTCCTCTCCAATTCCTTCTTAATTTTCTATCCATACTAATTAATAAAAATTAATTTCCAACATTAACATAAAATCCCACTAAATCAATTAATTACTATAATTAATTATTTAATGAAATTTTGGGCTGTTACAACTCTCCCCCACTTTAGGAATTTTCGTCCTCGAAAATGTTACCTGATTCAAACAGTTCTGGATAAGACTCTTTCATCCGACTCTCAAACTCCCAAGTAACATTTCCACCAGCCGGTCCTCCCCAAGCGACCTTCACTAAAGCAATCTCTTTACCTCGAAGCTGCTTCAATTTCCGATCCTCAATCCGCATAGGTGATGCCTCAACAGTCAGGTTATCTCTCACCTGCACATCATCTATTTGGACTACATGAGACGGATCCGCAATGTATTTCCTCAACTGAGATACATGGAATACGTCATGAAGATTAGCAAGCGACGGTGGTAAAGCCACACGATAGGCCACTTCTCCTATCCTTTGCAAAATCTGATAAGGACCAATGAAACGCGGCGACAACTTGCGCGACTTCAGTGCCCTACCAACACCTGTCATCGGAGTGACTCGAAGAAACACATGATCTCCCTCTTGAAATTCAAGTGCCTTCCTCCTCTTGTCATAATAACTCTTCTGACGACTCTGAGTAATTCTCATCTTCTCTTGAATCATCTTGATCTTATCAGTAGTCTGTTGAACTAACTCGGGTCCAACAACAGAACTCTCTCCGGACTCGAACCAACACAATGGTGTCCTACACCGCCTACCATACAACGCCTCAAATGGTGCCATACCAATACTTGAATGGAAATTGTTGTTGTAGGTAAACTCAATCAAAGGCAAGTAGTTATCCCAAGCTCCTCCTTTTTCCAATACACAAGCTCTCAAAAGATCTTCAAGCGACTAAATCGTCCTCTCCTTCTGACCATCAGTCTGAGGATGATACGCTGAACTCAAACGCAACTTAGTACCCAAAACACTCTGCAGGCTCTCCCAAAATCTCTAAGTAAACCTCGGATCCCTATCCGAAACAATACTCGACGGAATACCATGCAGACACACAATCCTCTCAATATACAACTTAGCCAACCTCTCCAAAGGGTAATCCATACGCATAGGAATAAAGTGAGCAGATTTAGTCAACCTGTCCACGATAACCCAAATAGCCTCAAAATTACTCGGCGTCCTCGGCAAACCCGATACAAAATCCATGGAGATACTATCCCATTTCCACTCAGGAATAAACAACGGCTTCATCAAACCCGATGGCTTCTGATGCTCAATCTTCGACTTCTGGCAAGTCAAACAAGAATACACAAATTCCGCAATATCCTTCTTCATACTAGGCCACCAAAATACTTTCCTCAAATCCTGATACATCTTAGTAGCACCCGGATGAATACTCAATCCGCTACGATGTCCTTCCTCAAGGATACTCTTTTTCAGCTCAACAACATTTGGAACACAAACTCGATCCCGACATCTCACAATCCCATTCTCATCAATCCGAAAATCACCACCTTGGCCTTGGTTGATTAAAGTCAACCGATCAACTAAGCTCAAATCCGATTTTTGTCCTTCTCGAATTTCATCCAAAATACCACTTGTAAGCTTTAACATACCCAACTTAAATCCAAAAGAAGTTCTCTCACATACCAAACTCAAATCCCGAAATTGCTCAACCAATTCTAACTCTTTCACCATCAACGCCGACATATGCAATGATTTCTGACTCAATGCATCCGCTACTACATTCGCTTTACCCGAATGGTAGTTCAAGCCAAAATCATAATCCTTCAAAAGTTCAAGCCATCTTCTTTGTCTCGCATTCAATTCCTTTTGATCAAAAAGATATCTCAAACTCTTGTGGTCACTAAACACTTCAAATCTTGCGCCAAATAAATAGTGCCTCCATAGTTTCAACACGAACACAACGGCGGCCAACTCTAAGTCATGCGTTGGATAATTCTTCTCATGCACTTTGAGTTGCCTCGAAGCATAAGCTACAACTTGGTTATTCTGCATCAACACACCTCCTAAACCCATCAAAGAAGCATCACAATACACAACGAATGGTTCCTCTGGATTTGGCAGAATCAAAACAGGAGCTATCGTCAACCTTCGCTTAAGTTCTCGAAAACTCGCTTCACACTTGGCGTCCCAAACAAAGGCTTGACCTTTCCTAGTCAACTGCGTCAACGACAACAATAACTTAGCGAATCCTTCAATAAACTTCCGATAATAACCGGCTAAACCAAGAAAACTTCTGATCTCAAAAACTGACTTCGGAGTCTCCCATTGCGACACCGCTTCAACCTTCGACGGATCGACCGCAACACCACTACTAGAAATCACATGACCAAGGAAACTAACTTCCTTAAACCAAAATTCACACTTAGAAAGCTTCGCGAACAACTGCTTCTCTCTCAGCACAGATAACACAATCTTCAGATGCTCGACATGCTCTCCTTCGCTCTTCGAATAAACCAAGATGTCGTCAATAAACACCACCACAAACTTATCCAAATATGGATGGAAAATCCTATTCATGTACTCCATAAATACACCTGGTGCATTAGTCACACCAAATGGCATCACGGAATACTCATAGTGTCCATACCTCGTCCGAAAGGCCGTCTTCTGAATATCCTCAGCTTTCACACGGATCTGATGATACCCAGATCTCAAATCAATCTTGCTGAACACGCTTGCACCAACCAACTGATCCATCAGATCATCAATCCTTGGAAGTGGATACTTATTCTTAATAGTCACCTTGTTCAACTGTCTGTAATCCACACAGAGCCTCATAGAACCCTCTTTCTTCTTAACCAACAAGACCGGTGCACCCCACGGTGACACGCTCGGACGAATAAACCTCTTTTCAAGCAAATCCTCAAGTTGACTCTTCAACTCTTTTAACTCCGAGGCCGACATACGATATGGAGCCATCGATATCGGACTAGTTCCAGGAATCAAATCTATCGAAAACTCCACTTCTCGCTCCGGCGGTAAATCCTTTATCTCTTCAGGGAATACTTCCGGAAAATCTCTAACAATGGGCACAACATCAATCTCTTCACTTTCACTAGTCCTCAAAGTTGCCATAAGCATAAATACCTTAGCCCCATCTTGTACCGATTCCTTCACTTGTTTCCTCGTCATAAACAATTCCCTTTCAACTTCCGAATCGGGAAAAATAACCGTTTTGTCAAAACAGTTAATATACACACGATTGAATTTTAACCAACTCATTCCAAGAATGACATCCAGTTGATCTAAATGAAGACACACTAAATCAATCCCAAAACCTCTACCGAAAATACTCAACGGGCAATTCAAGCAAACATACGGTGTAGTTACCGAACCCATAGCAGGAGTATCAATAACCATACCGCCACCAATCACAGACAACTCAAGATTCAACCTCCTAACACAATCCAAAGAAATAAAAGAATGCGTAGCTCCGGTATCAATTATAGCGATCAAAGGTATACTATTAATAAAACACGTACCTCTGATCAATCGATCGTCGCTAGCAGTCTCAGATCCAGATAGAGCGAATACTTTTCCGCTTCCTTGATTCTTCTTCGGCTTATCGCACTTGGTACTGATGTGCCCTCGCTCACCACAGTTATAGCAAGTAACACCCGCACCGCTTCTACACTCTAGAGCCTTGTGGCCTGGCTTACCACACTTAAAACACCTCGGTTCAACACTTTTGCACTCCGGAGCACGATGCCCTGCTTCACCACAAGTGTAACACCTAACCGGGGTAGAAACTCCCCCACTTGGCTTCTTGCCAAAACCAACCTTTTGTTTCCCCTTATCAGCAGGAGTTACGTAAGGTTTTCCTCTGAATTGTCCTTTTCCTTTCTTATCACTTAGGCTCTTGTAGTGGCTAGACCTAGCCCTACTGTCTTCATCATAAATTCTGCTCTTGTTAACCAACTCAGAAAACCGCCTGATTTCCTGATATCCAATAGCTTGTCTAATCTCGGGTCTCAAACCGTTCACAAACTTGAGGCACTTAGACCTTTCAGCATTACCAGTATTATAGTGAGGACAAAATTTGATCAACTCCTCAAATTTCGCCGCATACTCAGCAACCGTCGAATTACCTTGCTTCAACTCAAGAAATTCGATCTCTTTCTTCCCCCGCACATCCTATGGAAAATACTTCTCCAGAAAGGTTTCTCTAAACAAATCCCAAGTAATCACAATATCATCTTCCTCAAATCTTTGGCGAGTATTACCCCACCAATCTTCAGCTTCTTCTTCGAGCATATGGGTCCCAAACTGCACCTTCTGTGCATCCGAGCAATTCATAACTCGAAAAATCTTTTCCACAGCTTTCAACCAAATTTGTGCCTTGTCCGGTTCATGAGTTCCCTTGAAGACCGGAGGGTTATTCTTTTGGAATTTCCCCAAAGCACGGAATCCATCATCAGCATGATTCCTCACATTCACATTGGCCGGAGGATTCTGCCCAATTGCCCCCGCCAATCTCGTCAATGCCTCCGCAATCGCTTCGTCGTTCCTTCCTGCAACCATCTTACTAATTCCAGCAGCAGAACCACGTAAGAACAACCAATATTGATAATGCATCACACGCATATCAATAACACACAGGGAAAAACACTCTAACAACTTGGCCGGACGGACCGACCTGCTCTGATACCACTATTGTAACACCCCCTTCTATACCCCAAATAAATGCATATAAAAAATTTAAGCATATACAAATTCATCAGAGTAAAAGTTTTAGAATAAGGTATAAAAGAAGAATGTCACAACTTCACCAATAAAACACTTTAACATTTTGCTCCATAAAATATGTAACATTTTCAAAAGTAAGCGGAAGATCAAATCATTTAAGCAGTTCCAAAATATTAATTCAAATGCACATAAGTCATCCAGATTAATACATCATATCAGTTAGATTACAAAACCACATCAGCTGATACATCGCAATGTATCACAAAAGAATGACTATACTAGTCTAACTACCCGGTGTTACATATCAGAGCAGCAAACTCAAAAGAATGAAGACTAATCTTCACAAAAGGACTCCAGCATCCTAATCTGCAATGCCTCGTAGAGCATTATAAAACAGCAGAAGGGTGAGAAATATAACCATAATAATCGAAGCATAAGATTATATATATATAGGTAGTCATATAGCACATATTCACATTTCTCACCACACTTCATTCTCATAGTCATATATATTTACCACACATATATATATGCAAACATGGATATTCACAAAGCATTCCCACATTATGTATACACTTACAATTTCCACAATCTCATCATTCACACATAAGCATCACTTCATGCATATGTCATATATCAATGTGACTCAACAACTCAATCCAACTCATGCAATGCGGTACCGACTCTCGTTATCTTTTTTCGGTTTTTACATTAAACCGGGTCCACACTTCTAGACCGATAACCCGTTATCTTTTTTTTTCGGTTTTTACATTAAACCGGGTCCACACTTCTAGACTGATAACCACAAAGGCCCGTCCTCTAAGCCTTCAAACCCACACTTCTAGGTTTGGGACAAGCCACTAGTTTCCACGAAACTAACAGACATTGCCTCTTGACTAAATGATGCATGTACAATCAACCACAACAAATGCACTTAAGACCGACATCTTAATCTCATGCATTCGAATAATTCACCCCTTCGAGAATATCATCATGATTGCACATACAACATATATCAAACATTTATCAATGTATTCATTTCACACATCATCATCATATTCAACAACAATGCACACATATCACATATGTTCCCATGCATTCACACAATCAATCGCATATAAATATGCACTCACAATTCATTAGACGATACACATACATTCCTCATTGTATTCCCATGTATCTCTAATTATCACAACAATCAAGGTATTCACATCGCAATACCAATCATACAATTATAAGTTATGCACACATATTCAAAATGTTCTCATGCATACTCATTACATAATTGTACACAACAATCAAACATTCACAACTCATCAATTAATACACACATAATCATCATTATGTTATCATGTATTTTAACCGATTACAATTAATCATTCATATCACAACTCTAGGATTCACGCCCGAAGGCTACCCACAACACATGTTACCATAATAGATCATATCTATATCCTTATCATAAGGTATCCACCTATATGAAACAACCAAACCATCTCCACATGATCAACACAACAAAAGAAAAATGCTGTCAAACTCGCCCACATTCGCCTGGCGAGACCCTGCAGCGAACCTTCGCCTGGCGAACCCTCTCAGCGAACACTCGCTAGGCTTCGCCTGGCGAGACCTCCCAGCGAGCCCAAGTCAGTAGCTACTGACTTCATTCGCCACCATTCGCCAGCACCTTCGCTGGGCGAACCTTCGCTATCCACCTTCGCCTGGCGAACCCACCAGCGAAGTCCACTGGGACTTAAATATAATTACTCGCCAACATTCGCTAGGCTTCGCCTGGCGAAGCTTCGCCTTCGCTCGCCTGGCGAGAGCCAGCGAACCTGCGCAGAACAGAACCCTATTTTGTTCCTCCTTCACCAATCCATCATCAACCCTCTCTTACACATCCAAATCAGTATAAAAAGCATCAATACATGTTACCCGACTATTCTACGGCATTATTACTCAGTTTCAACCGATTAAATCATCAATCTACCAATTATCCAACATTTTTCCCTAAATGGAAAGTGATGAAAACTCTACCAAAGCCCCAACCCAACATACATAACATCATACAATGATCAAATAGAAACATTTCTCACCCTTACCTCGATTAATCGGAGCTTTGATGTTGGTTCTTGATGAATTCCACTTTTCCTCTTCTTCTCTTCTCTTTCTCTCCTTTCTTCTTCTTTCCTCTTTCTTTCCAAATGTTTTTCTAACTTTCTTTTCTTTTCTTCCTCACTTATATATTTCTTTCATTTTTCCTTCCTCTCCAATTCCTTCTTAATTTTCTATCCATACTAATTAATAAAAATTAATTTCCAACATTAACATAAAATCCCACTAAATCAATTAATTACTATAATTAATTATTTAATGAAATTTTGGGCTGTTACACAACACATGTACGTCTCTCATCTGAAGAAAATGATTCAGATGGTTAAGTCTAATCAATATCTTAAATGATAAATCTTGAAAATATTATCTAAAAGTCTAACCTATTAAAGATTCTTTAACAACTATGAATATTATAGTTAACACGCTTAACTGTTACTTCTAGTTTCAGTTTAACTTCATTTATGTTTATTAGAAAACCAAAAGGGAAATTATTGAGAGTATTTGCATGTAATAAATAAATTGGTCAAAAATACTATTTTATTGATTAAAGTAGAAGGATTACAAAATATTTTTCATAGGGAAGTGTATGATCTTAGAATAGATCTTTATCTAAGTCATATGGAGCCTTATGATAATAACAGTTGTCATAATCTATATCTAGATCATCCTCATCAGCTTCCTCTTCTACCTCTGGGATTGAACGATAAAAGATCTTGTTGAATCGTCTTCTTCTCTTTGACCTCTTCATATTCTTCCTTCTTGACTTCATCGTAACTTTTGTTATTATAGTTATTTTGCCTGGATGACACATTTTAACTTTCTTGTACATAAAACTAAGGAGAAGCTTACAAACCTCAACCTTAGCCTATCAGACTTAGAAGGAGTTTACAAACCTCGTATTACGATGTTGCCAAATGAGGTTAAAATATTATTTTTGGTTTTCTTAAATATGGAACTAATAGGGAACTTACAAACTTCAACCTTGGAACTTTTGACTCAGGGGGAGCTTACAAACCTCAACCTTGGAACTGTTTGACTTGGGGGGAGCTTACAAACCTCAGACTCTTATGTTACTAAGAAAATTGAATTACTTTTTCTTGAAATTAGTACTTGGTATGAGTCTACAGAACTCAGCTTTAGATTATTAGACTCAGGGGGGCTTACAAACCTCATACCCTGATGTTGCAGAGAAAATTATAACTGCCCAACATTGTCCTTTAAATACTTATGTTTATCATCATAAAAAAGGGAGAGATTGTTAGTACAAGATTTGTTCATGACATATTTTCCTTAGGTTTTGATGATAACAGAGTATTGAAAGAACAATGGTTTGTTTGATATGTGTTACATGTGTGCAGGTTCTAATACTTGTAAATATTATAGTCAGAATCTGTTTTACATTAGCACACTTGGGAATTGGTGAATTGTTAGCTTCTTGTGGCAGAATCTGAAGAACACTTTCTAAGTGATGTCTGGCGTAGACTCTAAAGCTAAAGGTCTCAGCTTCGGAAGAAACAACATAATTGTCTCTACACTTAGTAAATGCAAACTAGCTTCTGGTACCATTCAGAGTTAGTGATAAAGCTTAAAATTCTGGTATCAGATATGAGATGTCGAAAGAGATGTCATGACACTGATATCTGGACAATTACCAATATATGAACAAGGTAGAATGCAGTTAACAGTTGTAAAGAGACACAGGCAATTGTTAACCCAGTTCGGTGCAAACACACCTACGTCTGGGGGCTACCAAGCCAGGAAGGAAATTCACTAAACAAAATTAGTTTGAAGATTCTCAGCAAACTCTCTCTAGTTTACAATCTTCGCACCTAATCTCTACCCGTGTAATTTCTATCTAAGACACTCTCAAATAAGAGACACCTCTCACTCCCCCTTAATCACAACAGTGATAAAAACATAAGATTAAAAAGTAGAAGACACACTTCAAGGACAACACTTGATCTTGCTTAAAAGCTTCAATCAAGAACAATGCACTCATGCTTACAAGATTAGAGTGGATAACTTACAACTCAAAGAACTCAGTTCAATTCACACATCAAAGTGATGCATGAATGGCTCACAAATAACAAAAACACAAGAAGGTAAAAACCCTTATTCCTTAAGCAATGCACTCTCTCAACCCTAGCTTCTCTGATCTTCAAAATAGGATTGCAAAGTCTTTATATAGAAACACTTTGAACGGGCTTGGGCATTAGCAAAGACAAACTCTGATTTGATAAGATCAAATTAGATCATTCTTCAAATCTTTTCATAATTAACGTCATAGAAATAGAACCAAATCATATTTGTTCATATTAAATCAAACTTCAAATCTTCTCAAGATTTTCTGCATAAAAGTAGGACAAAAGATTCCACAATAACTCCATGAATTATACAGCAGAAACTCTTTTGTTTAAAGAAGATCTCCATGTTGATTTGCACTACCCAGAAAAACACAAAAGGTTGCACAAAAATGCAACAGACAAAACATAACATTCTGTAAACATATGTCAGGACATCATACTTGACATCATGAACTAAACTCTGTAACAACAAAAGGAACCACCTGCAGAATGTTAGGATCATATGTCAAGACATCCTATAGGACATCATGTGATAACACCAAGTTTTACCAAAATTGCTGCCAATCACAAAACTAACAAACTCCCCCTTTGGCAATTTTTGGCTAAAACAACCCATTGATCACACGAGCTATCAGAACATATCAGAGAGCACATCAACAACAGAGAACCACAGAAAAACTTAACACCTCAAACCAAAGTGTCAGAGAAAAAAAACTAAACTCCCCCTCAACAGCAGAAACAGCAACACCACTAACACAACAAACTCATCATACTACTTCTCCCCCTTTTTATCCATAATGAAAGAAATATTACTAAGGGAAAAACATTATCATAGAACAATCAAACAGAGCCAATAGTGTTAAGAGTGCAGAAAGAAACCACAAAGAATAAATACAGACCAAAGCACATTAAGTGCTAAAAGAAAAATTCTGAATCAACAAAAAAACAACCACAATCCAAAGATCACCATAAACAAGCATCATCAACTCTCTTCCTTAGAACCAGAGTTGTCACCTTCATCACCATCAGTAGACCCAGAATCATGACCCTTAATATCAACATTCCACTCATCAGAGGTAGAATCCTCCTCCCCAACTTCCTCAACATTATCACCTTCAACATGCTCTAGACTCTTAATCAAGGCTTCTAATTTCAGCTTCCTTGCAGTAGATACACGAATGACTTCTCCTAACTCTCTGCAAGTTTCCTTGAATTATGAGATAAGCCCAGTCTTGATAGAGTATGTCTTCTCAACAGATGTCAAGACAATGTCTGGGACATATCTTCCTGCAAACAGTTTATAATGAAGAGACAACACATAATCCCTCTTGCAAGCCACATCATTACTAGAGAGAATACCAGGGTACTGGCTTATAATGATCCCACAAATCAAAGAAGGGAATGCAATGGGAAATGTTGCGGTGAAATTTGGATGTCAAGCTATTGATTAACTTGAATCTTAATTCATTTACAACCGGTCTTTGATTTATCCGAAGGAAAGGTTAAAGAAAGGAAAAACCTAAAGGGGAGAGATCTAAGGTTCGGGGGTTGGTTAAATTTAGGGAAGGTATTAGCACCCTAAACTTCCGTAGTACTCTACGAGAACCTTTTGTTTATTTTTTTTATTTATTTCATTAATTATTTTGCTTTAGGGTATATACAAAGGATTGAAAATTAAAAAAGACCTAGGGGTTAATTCTAAGTTTACTCGGCAAGACATCGCATCTTGTGCCTACATATCCTTACGGGAATGGAATCAGAGTAACTGTAGTTCCCCTCAAAAGGGAGGTTAGAAACGTCTTGACTGTGGCCAAGGTTTGTTCAGAGACTCCAATCTCTATGTTAAAAAAATGTTAATTAAAATTAAAATAGGGTTAAATTAGGGATTCCACGGCGGGAAACCCTAAAATAGAGTACGACGACTCTTTTGGCCTAACACTAGGATAAAAGCAATTTTGCCCACGGCGGGACACCTAGGCTAAACAGGGTTTAATCCATTAAAGGGGTAAGGCTATTGACTCGGCGGCCAAAAGGCTGAACCTAATCCTTCGGAAGGATAAAACTGTAAAAAATGTGAAAATATGACAAATCATTATATGGAGGAATAATTAAGGTACAGAAATAAGAAAAGTAATAAAGACAGAGGGTATAAAGAAGCAAAGAAACATTTCTGAAAACATGAAGAATATGAAAATATGTAATGACACTTAGAATGAAGTGAGAGAGGAAAATAGTGTGGGGCTGTGGCCACCACAAGCACATCTCAACCTCGAGCATGCACATGAAATGCCAAAAGAAAGAAAAGTAATAAAAGGGTACATAAAATGACACGACAAACATCAAACATCAGGAGTTCCTTACGAAAAGGTTTTAATTTTTTTATATTTTAATTATAAAAAAGGTTTTAATTTTTTAATAAAAAATATTTAAGTTAAAATTATAAAAAAAAATTAAGTTTAAATTATAAAAAAAAAAATTTTTTGGAGGAAAAGTCTTTTCAGTTTTTTTAGAACAAAAAAGACTTTTCATCCAAAAAGGCTTTTCAGTTTTTTTTGGGAAAATGCTTTTCAGTTTTTTGGGAAAAGGTTTTTGGGAACAAAAAGGTTTTTTTCTTGGGAACAAAAAAGTTTTTTTTCTTGGGAACAAAAAGGCTTTTCAGTTTTTAAAAAAGGTCTTACTAAAAAAAAGGTTTTAATAATAAATAAAAAAGGGTTTTGATTTTAAAAAAGGTTTTGATAAAAAAGGGTTTTGATATTAAAATCTAGGGACCTAAACACACATGGAGATTAACATGGCAAAATATGCACATAAACATGAAAAAGCAAAAGGTTTAGTAATTTAACGGACCTAAACACATTAACATGGCAAAATATGCACATAAACATGAAAAGGCAAAAGGTTTAGTTATTTAACCTACGAAGCGGAGGTTTGCTTCGGTAAATGTGAAAAAGGTTTGAATAAGGGAACACTGGAGAGCTCCAATCCTTCTGACGAGTTGTGGGAACGACCGCCTTTCTTCTCTGGGGATCTCCTTTGTTTCTCCCTTTCTCTCTCCTCTTTTCTGAAGAAAACCTTCTGACCCCCTTTCAACAAAGCAACACATGTATATATAGGGAACAAATTAGGGTTAACACCAAATTGTCAATAATGTCCCTAAAGCCCATTTTAAAGCCCAAACTAAATAATTAGTTAAGAAAAAAATAAAATTTAAATAATTTAAAATAATTAAAATAAACTTAAAGTAAAAACTAATAATCCTATTGATTCCTAAAATCAAAAATATTATAAAAAGAACAAAATTTTTTTCAATATTTTTTTATTTTATGATTTTTTGGATATTTTTATGAATAATTTAGAAAAAAGTGAAAAAAAATAATATTTTAAAAAATGATTTAATTAAAATACGAAAATAATAATTAAATAATAATAAAAAACTATTTTTGTTATTTTTTTAATGAAAGATAGAAAAATTTAGAGTAAAAATAATAAAAAACAAAAAGTGACAAAGGTGAGATTCGAACTCTCAACCTCTCACACTCACAACTCCTTACACATGTCCTCTTGCCAATTGTACCATTTTTACTTTTTAGAAGAAAAAAAAATGCATGCCATATGATATTTACCTGCAAAAAGTCAAACGACTACACAAATTTGTTAGTAATTGATTAAATGCAATAAAATGCGACGACAAATCTTAGGGTAAAATTTGGGGTATTACAGTTGCCCCTATTTAAATAACTTCACCGGGTGATTCGAGCAACGGAGACTCGAGAAATCGTGGTGGAGGGATTTAAATACAGATAACCGAAAATTTTGCCTTTAGACGCAGTGCTATGCAATGATATGGACAAAACAAAACGAACTATAATGCTAAATATAATATGAATCTGATATGATGCGTATGATGAAAATGACAAATGAACGGATACAGACGAAACAACGTCACAGGGGACGACCCACCGAGGAATTGCACTAGGGAAGAAGACATGTCATATCTGGAAGAACGTCGGGTAGACACGACACAGAATTGTTGATAGGTGCCAAGTAAATTAGAAATTGTCCGCAAGGTAAGACGCGAGTAAAACACGAGCTCAGGAGAAAAACGCAAATGGGGATAAAACACCCATGATGCCAAGTAAATAAATTTTGCCCACAAGGTAAGACGCGAGTAAAACACGACCTCAGGGAAAAAAAAAGTAAATGGGGGTAAAACACCATGATGTTAGGTAAACCCAGGAATATCTGGTAAACGGGGAATAAAACACCCGGGATAAAAGGTACATGGGGGATAAAACACCCAAGGATAGAAGGTGAATGGGGAGTAAAGCACCCAAGATAGACATGTAAATGGGGAGTAAAGCACCCAGGATAGAAATGTAAATGAGGAGTAAAGCACCCAGGATAGAAATGTAAATGGGGAGTAAAGCACCCAAGATAAAAATGTAAATGGGGAGTAAAGCACCCAAGATAAAAATGTAAATGGGGAGTAAAGCACCCAAGATAAAAATGTAAATGGGGAATAAAGCACCCAAGATAGAAATGTAAATGGGGAATAAAGCACCCAAGATATGCACATGTATAGGAATTATGCTATGACATATGATCAAATGCAAATGCAGACATCGACGACAAGGCTCGACTCTTTCTGTGAGATGACAAAACTGGAGGACTGATTCCTCAACACGGAGATCACTGTCATTCTGTTAAACTGTATCAAGTTGATAGTCACTGTAGGAATGATGAATAATTGCTTAGGGATTATGCAAGTAAACTGCCCCAGGTCAAATGAACTGATAATTGCTTCAGCTGTCTGATTCGTGGAATCGACTGTTTTGCTGTATCCTCGGAGGGCTTGCCCCAGTCTGGGTCTTGAACAATTCTCTGGATAAACCAAATCTGAGAAGATATTGCCTTGAACAAATCTTGAACTAATTCTTTGACAAGATGTAAAAGGAACTTGCCCCTGATAAGATCACTTGACTAAGTTTCTCATTGTTTGAAAATTCCTTAGAGGAAAGCCAGTTTGCAAACAAAAATATTCATACAAACATGGTAATGCAAAGTTCATGCGACTTTTGAAATCAAAATTATTTTTGAAAGATGGAAAATACATGAGTCGTTAGTCAGAACAAGGCGGTTCAAGACACTCAAAGTTTAAAATAAAAGTGTATTGCCAAAATAAATGATTCGCAAGGATCTTTTGGAGTCAGGTTACGCAACCTTGTTGTAGTATACTTTCAAAATAACCCTGTTTCAGTTAGGTCTTTTGAGGGTTGTAACGTGGCCTGGTTCACGGTTTATAAAACAAAAGATAAAGACTCAAAATTTATTTGTATCCACCCAATCTACGTGATGATCTTCAGTCCTATGCTCAGTTAACTCATACTATGCATTCAGGTTCCCATAAGTTAGGGATTTCATTGATCGTAGCAGTGATGATTCAGAAGTCAAAGGGACCTATGAAAAGGCAGCCACTACTCCCCTATAACATTTAATTGTTTTGACATTGAGGATTTTCAAGATAAGGATTTAAAAATCTCTTTGTATTATCCCTAAATTTTGCCTAAACTGTTTATTTTAGAGTTTACAGTCAGCGGGATGCCCCAGTTTTGCCTAAGTCTCCTTCATAGGTTTTGACTTAGCGAGCTTCTTTTGCTTTTTTTTATATTATTTTTTGTGTGAAGGAAAGTGACTGTTTGATTTTAATGATTACGGTGAACCATCATCGACCTTTTGATTAGAAAACATCTTCGACACTTGTTTGACGTGTGCGAAGGAAAATTTGTTAATGAAAGGTGTATCGTATGAACACACAACCAAGTTAACTGAGAACTACCCATCCCAAGGTTAAAATTGTGGGTTTTTTGTAACGAAAGAAACTCCAACTTCTAGGCTTGAAGGGGGTAACGAGGGATTAACTTCCTTATTTCTCCAGTGTTTGGGAATTGAAACAATGCCTTACATCGTCAACAAGGTTTGATTGAAAGCATACTGACAACAATTATGGGTATAACATTTTCGTCATCCTCCCTCCGATCTTAGCATATCAAAATTTTGGACAAGAAGTAAACATTTGAAAAATAAAGCATAAAGATGCAAATAAATGGACGGAAATGAATTGAATCAAAAGTCGCAATGCTTATTTCATTAATGAAAGTACAAACATAATTGAAAGCAAACAACTTAAACAAAATAAGGAAAATGCAAACAACGAGAAAAAAAAGGCCCAATGACAAAGCTTCAATTCTGATGTGTTGGCAAGGGATCTGTCTGGACGCTCGGACGACTATCCGTAAAATCAAGTATTCCGGCTCTAATCAGTTCACGCACCCTAGCTTTCAATGCAAAACAATGCTCCAAGTCATGGCCTAAGGCACCCTCATGAAAAGCACACTTTAGATCAACCCTAAATCCAGCTGGAGGATTAAGAGGAGGTGGTAAAGCCTTTGTAGTGATCAGCCCTTGTCGAACTAAGTCAGGATATAGCTCTGTGTAAGTCATGGGAATAGGATCAAAGTGATCCTTGTTCCAATTCTAGTCTGATATCTGTGTCGAGGAATCAGTTTGACGACTCAAAGGTACACTAGAAGACGATAGGACCAAGAAGGAGAAACTGGGGGACAAATGCAATGCAAAAATGTGATGCTGATGCCATGCAATGGTTTCAAGAATTTCAACGGTCGATTGCGAATATTGCTTTTTAAGAAAGTTGGAAAAAATTTTAGACTTTAAAATGTAAGGCTTTTCGAATTTGCAAAGGACTGCTGAATTCCTTGAAACTAGAAATGATATGATGCTTTATGGATGCGAAGCACAAATACACATAAGCAAACAAAAGGTCCTAAGTTAGAGGAACAATGAATGGAGTCAAGGTCTATCCTTCCCAAAGTGGTGTGTACTATAGGTTAATTGTACCTGCAGAACAAGGGTTCTAAATCAGTGCCCAAAATCATCAGTCCATCCTTCGGATATTATCAACTTCCCAACTGACTTGAGGGTCGATAATATTCTCAAGAGAACCTCGTTCGAGCGTAGTATCGCGTAGCAACCATTGTAGGACTACTCCCACATAGTTCCCGCACTACGTCCTATATAAGGTCAAGATGGTGTAAAGGTACTACGGTTCCCAGTATCACAGACTCCAATCGATAATGGTAAAAGTTTTCACGATTACACTCGATCAACCGAACCATTTTCGAAAGTGTCTCAACTGAGCGGTGATTCTCGATTTAGCTTAGTTGGGACTCACTCCCTATAAGCCTCGTCGAATATATCGCCATCCTATAATAATGTCACTCAAGTCCGGGTGTAGGACTTATCTCACAACACAGTAATTCCCAAGCAAGGTACCCTGAACAACGTATATACAAATGAGTAAAAATATTAATGAAACAAATATATGAAGAAAAATAAACAAGATAGGGATAACCCTCAAAAATTAGGACTCCCCAGTGAAGTCGCCATTTTCTGTTGCGGTGAAATTTGGATGTCAAGCTATTGATTAACTTGAATCTTAATTCATTTACAACCGGTCTTTGATTTATCCGAAGGAAAGGTTAAAGAAAGGAAAAACCTAAAGGGGAGAGATCTAAGGTTCGGGGGTTGGTTAAATTTAGGGAAGGTATTAGCACCCTAAACTTCCGTAGTACTCTACGGGAACCTTTTGTTTATTTTTTTTATTTATTTCATTAATTATTTTGCTTTAGGGTATATACAAAGGATTGAAAATTAAAAAAGACCTAGGGGTTAATTCTAAGTTTACTCGGCAAGACATCGCATCTTGTGCCTACATATCCTTACGGGAATGGAATCAGAGTAACTGTAGTTCCCCTCAAAAGGGAGGTTAGAAACGTCTTGACTGTGGCCAAGGTTTGTTCAGAGACTCCAATCTCTATGTTAAAAAAATGTTAATTAAAATTAAAATAGGGTTAAATTAGGGATTCCACGGCGGGAAACCCTAAAATAGAGTACGGCGACTCTTTTGGCCTAACACTAGGATAAAAGCAATTTTGCCCACGGCGGGACACCTAGGCTAAACAGGGTTTGATCCATTAAAGGGGTAAGGCTATTGACTCGGCGGCCAAAAGGCTGGACCTAATCCTTCGGAAGGATAAAACTGTAAAAAATGTGAAAATATGACAAATCATTATATGGAGGAATAATTAAGGTACAGAAATAAGAAAAGTAATAAAGGCAGAGGTGTTGCACCCCAAAATTTGACCAACAATTATTTATCCATTGAGTGTTTGAAAGTAGATACCTTCATCAGAAAGTTCAAGAGATCCTCAGAGGAAGTGGATTGAAACCAGGGTTGTGTGCTTCATAGCTTGAGAGTTGTGGGTGCCCCTCAGATGATTCTGAGACTTTGAGAAGGGACTAGATGTTTTGAGAAAGCTTATGAGATGTCTTGATAGCCATCATGAAGCCCAGAGAAGTCATTATGCAAGAATTCAGAAGACTCAACCATGAATGGTAGAATTAGGGTTTTGACTGGGTCAACCCTAGGTCAACTGAAGATTTGGAGAAGGTTGAGACATAATCCATAGGCCATGGGATCATGGAATGATGCATAGAGATGTTATAAAGAGGATTCCTAGACCAACTCACCATGATTGAGGAGTTTGAGAAGTTTCAAGTCAGGGTTTCTGAGGATTGTCAGTGAAAAACCCTAATTTGATCCCTATCTTCCAGGCAATTTTAGCTCTAGATGTGATTGATATCTCATCTTCCCCACAACATGAATGTTGTAGAGCTTGTTCTAAGCTTTAATTTGAGTGGTGGAAGTCCTTGATAGGAGTTACAGAGCTCAAGTTATGGTTTTGACAAATTACAGGTCAGCAGAGGTGTGTGAATCTGGGTCCTTGAAAGTCACCCAACTTGCAGACAACTTTTGCCCTAGTAGGATGATTCCTATGATTTCTTGGTCAACATGAATGTTGAAGAGGATCCTCTTAGCTTTAATTTGAGTGGTAGAAGTCCTTGATTGGATTTGTGGAACTCAACTTATGGCTTGAACAAGGCAGGGGTATTTTGGTCATTTGTCAGTTATAGGTCATTTTAGCCAATGCCTAAAACTCCTATTTCCAAGCCTCAAATGGAAAAACTCAAAACATGAAAGTTGCTCAAAATGTGATTTTAAGTCTAGAAAGAAGGTCACAAATTGTTGGAAAAGCTCATAGCACAAGATTACATGATTGGTCAAAAATGAACTAAAAATGGCTTATAACTTTGAAAAGTTGAAATTGAAAAGTGATTTGGGAGATCCACAAATCCAAAATAGGTCATCCAATATATCATTTTGATTGGAAAAACCATTTTGAGAACTTTGGTTTAAATAGATTTTTCATTTGAGGCTCCAAAAATGGACTTCCTTTGGAAATTTATTACTTGAAAAAGAAGGCAATGTTGAAAAACCCTACATAAGCCAAAGATACACTTGTTTTTCACTCATCCTCACTTAATAACTCATGTAAGGGTATTTTAAGTCAAAATTACAAGGCATGGAGCATGGGAGATGAGATAACCAATATGGCATATCATGGAATTTTCAAGAACTTTCCACACCATTCTAGATGAATCTGGAAGCATCCATCAATTGTTATAAAAAGAATACCATGAGGAGTGTTAAGGGTTGGAAAAACTTGAGCCAAGTCAGAGGAGAGAGAGAGATACATAGCCATTGGAGAAGTTTCTTCAAGTTGAAGCAACTTGAGTTTTCTTCCACTACCAGCCACCACCTTCACAACAAGTGCAAACAGAAGGTTGAGGACCATTGTAGGATCATCTTGAAGCAATTACAAGGACTGCAAGCATCCCACGAGCCCTCACCATCATCCCTTTGACAGGTTCTTTCCTCCCTTTGTACCTCTTAATTTAATGGTTTCTTTTTAGCTTTATAGGTATAGAATGATTGTGTTAGGGTAGAGGATTAATCCCTGAGAGTTAGGGCACGATTCATTGAGTTCCATGGCAGGTGCATAAATCTTTAAGTTTCAAGAACTATCTGTTTAGGGCATTTTAATCATCATGAATTAGTGTATAATAGCCAGGACAACATCAAGAACATCTGTAGACCATTAGACTGAAGTTTGATGAAGGTTGATATCAGGTTAACATGGTTGTACCAATGCATTGAAGTATTCTGTTTGGGTTATTCAAGAGGAGTTAAGGAAAACTACTCGTACCATTGTATTCTAGGCATTTAGTAGGGCATTTCTTGTTTTTAAATCGTGTCGAACCGTGGCGTGTGGAGGGAGATAGAAGAGCTAGAAGTTTAGGGCGCGAGAGAAGGGTTTCTGAAAACCCTAAGTCCCATTTGGGACGATGAACAATAGCCCTAGGATTAGATCAGAATGTTGACCAATTATTCAGATCGTGTGGCTGTGGTTAAGTCTGAGAAAGGAGAGGGAAAATTCAAATAATCCAAAACGCGGCGTTTCACTTAAAGGGCGTTCTGGGCCCAGAGTGCTATTCGCCCCCCCCCCCCCCCCCCTTATTGCTGGCCCAACCATTTGAACTAGCGCGCGTTTCTATTTGTACCCCCCCTCCCTTTTAATGAATTTAATTTCTTTTATTTCTTTTAATGTTTTTTCTGTTTTGTTTGATTCATTTAAAAATGATAAAAAATGATTTTTTGATTCTTCTTTTTTCTATAATTAGATCAACATGTGTAGAAAATTATAAAAATAAAAATGAGATTTTATTTTTAGGTTTAATATTTTTAATAGATTTTCCAAATAAATAGCTTTTAAATAGTCTTAATTTGGTATTTGATTTTGTAGGAATTGTTTTAGGACCATCCCTTAGGGTTTTTAATCCATTCTTTTTTGTGCAATTAGATGATGAGTCATAGTTCCCCATAGGATTTTTTCTAGATTTTTTAGAATTAATTTTGATTAGTTTAATTAGGGTAGATTTAGGGTATCCTAATTAGGGTTTAAATTGTGTTTAGGTGATGAATCATTTTCTTTGAGCAAGTTTTGTCTTGATTTTTAGGTAGAGACCTTTGTAGATGTTATGAGTAGGTGTTGAGGACCCTTGTGAATAATTGATAGATTTTTCCCCCTTGGTTTAGTATTTTTAGGTATTTTCTGAAGTTGCCTATTGGTTTTGTCTCCCCTGTGGTTATCTGTTCATCTTTGGGGGTTTATTCTGAGGAATTTGTTGAGGGGCTTGTGTTGCCTTGAAGATCTTAGATGGAGAGCATCATGAAGAGAGGATTGTAGATCAAGATTCAGAGACCCAGAGCTTGGATTATTCCCTGCCTGTGAGGTTTGAGATCCTGAAGTTTGAAGGAAGTTCATGGTACTTTCCTGAGGAAGGCACTATGAATGACTTTCATTCTTTCTTCTCACCTCTTTCTTAAGTATCCAATGATGTTGGAGCCAACTTGTGAGTTTAATTTCTCCTGAGGAGGAATGTAAACTGATCACATGTTGTTGAGCCACATGGGATACAACTCCTAAGTGAAAGCCTCCTAGTACTTTCCTGAGGAAGGTCCTATGGGTCTATTCACTTAGTTCCATTAGTTTATCTAGGATTTCTCAAGTATCCAATGATGTTGGAGCCAACTTGTGAGTTTAATTTCTCCTGAGGAGGAATGTAAACTGATCACAGTTGTTGAGCCACATAGGATACAACTCCTAAGTGGAAGCCTCCTAGTACTTTCCTGAGGGAGGTCCTATGAGTCTATTCATTTAGTTCCACTAGTTCAGATAGGATTTCCTAAATATCCAGTGATGTTGGAGCCTGCTTGTGAGTTTAATTTCTCCTGAGGAGGAATGTAAACTGATCACAGTGGTTGAGCCACATAGGGTATGACTCCTGAGTATACACCTCCTAGTGTTCTCCTGAGGAAGACACTATGAGTCTGCTTGCTTAGCTCCCTTTCTTTGGTAAGCTTGTTCTGAAGCTTGAAGACTGGGATTGATTTCTCTTGTTAGGGTTAGGATTAGAGAGTAGATGATTCTTTCTCAAGTGTGTTTGTTTGCCTGATGGCACTTCCCTTCTTTTATCTGTATATTGCTTGATAGCATGTTGATTATTTTCAGTATGATTGCTGTTATTTCATGACTGGCTTGAGGTTGAGATGAGCTTGTGGAGGCTGAAGCCCCACACACATTTCCTCCCTCACTTGCATTGCATGCATTTTACTGTTAAAGCTGATGTTTTTGTCTGTTTCTGTGTATCATTGACATGATCCCTTAGGACTCTCATTTCCTCTGATAAGGATTTGATGATAGACTTTTAGGTTGAAACCTATGCACGACAACATCTAGGAGTTCCCTGTTCAAACCTCAACCATAGGATGAATCCATGGCATGATAACAGTAGGACTTGATAGTCTCCCTCCTAGTTGAGCCTTTTTTTCCCGTAGTTTCCCGAACTACGTTTGCTCTGATCTTTCATACCAGATGAAAGTACGTAGGCATAAGATGCGATATCCTAGCGAGCAACCTTTCCCCATAATCCTTCGCCCGTAGTTAGCCGAACTACGTTGACTCTGATTTCTCAATCTCTGATGAGAATACGTAGGCATAAAGCGCGACGCTTTGCCGAGTCATTTTTCTTTTCTTTTTCAGCCAGCCTTGATAGGTAGATAGATTATAACCAACCCGTCCAAGTAAACAAACAAGCGAGGATCCCGTCGAGTACGACGGACGTGAGGGGTGCTAATACCTTCCCCTTGCGTAACCGACTCCCGAACCCAGACAATGGTTGCGATGACCTTGTCTTACCCTTATTCGTCAGGTTTTTCCGATCGTTTCCTTTCCCGCTCTGAGGGATAAATAACGAAAGGTGGCGACTCTTCTGTCATGCCGGCACCTTATTTTCGCGCAAGCGACAGCTGGCGACTCTGCTGGGGAGTTATAGCATCTAGGGACTTTTCCCATCCCTTATGCTGGGACCGTTTCCCATCCCCTACGCGAGTCAATCCTATCGTTTGTGTGTTTGCTTGTTGGGTTGCGTTTATTTATCGCATTTTTACTTCCCGCATCTTTACTTCCCGCATTTTATTTCCCGCATTTTATTTCCAGTTTGATATGATTATCTGTGCTGCTGTGGGAGAGGGATGTTACTGTGAGTGAAAAGCCGGACCTGGGCTTGAGTACACACCTAGATATAGTTGCGGAGAAGTAGTAGACGAACCTGTCTGCTGAGCAGGCACAGTTCCCTACGAAAATCTGCGCTCAGACGAGATTCTTGCAGAGGTGCTCCTTTCCGGTCCTGAGGATCTGAGGGGGGTCCAGACGTGAGGATTGTCGACTCTGGGGACCGATCGTTTGGAAGTCAGCTAAGAGAGGCCTCTTCACGACTTGACGATGCCACTCCTTCTGGGAATCGTATCGTCACTCATGAAAGTCTGTGACGCTGACGACCGCATAGGATGCCGTACCTTTGTCCGTGGATTAGGTCCATACCTGTGAGTGGGGTTGGGATATTGCAGGAAACTTTGACCTCCAGACTACCTGGTTTTCTTGACAGTGAATCAGTTATGTTGGGTTCTCAGTTGCAGATCTGTTCTTGACAGAGTGAGGGTTTGATCAGAGGATCTTATCATCGGGTGTTTGTCTGTTCTTGATAGAGCAGGTTTCGATCAGAGTATTATCACCAGAGGTTTGTTCCGGACAGAGCAGATTTTGAGTGGGGTCTGAAGATCTCATCGGCAGTTGTTATTTGTTCTTGATAGGGCAGATTTTGAGTGGGGTCTGAAGATCTCATCAGCAGCTGTGTGTTTGTTCTCGACAGGGCAGATTTTTGATTTGGGGTCTGAAGACTTCATCAACAGATGTTACTTGATCTTGCATCCGGGGTCTTTATTATCAGGCCCTTGTTCCTGTAGGGCAGAATGTTGATCTCAATCCTATCAGATGATTATTCTCAGCAGATCAGATCAGTGGTTTTACACCGGGGTTTCCTTCTCATCAGTGACTGTCGATACCGAATCTCCACAGCAGCCACCTGGATATACTGTTGCATGCCTGCATTTTGCATTAGCTCGCATATTCATGTTTGCATTCCATTAGCATGTGTCTGTGCTGCAGGCGTGTTTCGTACCCTGATCCTGGTGTCCCGAGCAATATGAGATATTTTCTTCCATGAATGGATCCAGTCTTATCATTGCATTGACACTGTGTTGGCACGTTGACACCAGAATCAGGGGTGATCTCCTGAACGTACAGACACCCATAATTCATCTTGCATGGCAGAAGTCGGGACTTGTCTTCTAACCTTTGTGTTTGCAGGTTTGACTCAGAATCTGGCAGCTCAGACTAATGGAGCAGATACAAGCTGAACTAGGGAAAATCCAAAGCCAGCTGGGGCAGGTCATGAATGACATACAGGCAGTGCGTCTGGACCAGCAAGTGCTCAGAGAGGAGAATCAGCAGCTGCAGAATCAGTTGAGCTTTCTCATGGGAGTGGTGAGAAGTATGCTAAATAAGGAGAGTGGTCAAGCACCCAAGGAAGAGACCAAGGTGCTTACCCCATTGCCGTCATTGCCACCTGTGCTGAAGCCAAGTGGACCTCATGGACCCTCTACACAGCATAAAGCTCGAGGCCTGTCTCGTCATCAGCCGCGCCGAGCATCTCAGAATAATCCTGAAGGTTATGGTCAAAAGAAGAAGCTACTTGATAGAGCTGTGGACCCACTACCTGTGAGTTATGCCCAGCTGCTGCCGCTGTTGGTTCAGAACCGTGTTCTCAAGCTTCGGACCTCAAATCCACCAGATGACGTGTCACCAGACGTTGATCTAAGCATGCGTTGTGATTTCCACTCAGGAGCACCGGGGCACCATGTTGAAACATGCAAGGCTCTCAGGAATAAGATTCAGGACCTTATTGACTCAAGGACCATTAGGCTTGTGTCGGGCGGCATAAGAGCATCGGGAAAGTTCATCCCTTACCCTGCGGAAAAGGTGGATGATTCCACTCCTTTGCCTGAAGCTGAGAAAGATCTCGAATACGTCCCACGACCTTTGGTGACTGAATCGCCTCGCTCGCAGTTTCTACCTGGATCAAGCTCAAGGACGCAAGCGCCTAAATGAGAGACCGTCGCCATTCAGAAACGACGACCTCTTGCTCCTGGGCGGAAAGAATACCAGCACCAGGATCACAAAAGACCTCGCAACCACGTGGAACAAAGGAATGTTTCTTTCCATCCAGTGCCTGTGCCGTATAGCCAGATTCTTCCACTGTTGGTTCAGAATTCCTTGGTGGAACCGAAAGCTCTCAAGCCCGTGCTAGAGCCTTACACTCCAGGGTACGATCCTCATGCTCAGTGTGGCTACCATGGTGGATCTCTGGGGCATTCAACTGAAGATTGCAAGGCTTTCCAGGCGAAGGTGCAGCAATTGATCGACCAAGGGTGTATTTCCTTTCCAGATGGAGTCTTGGTTGTGCGTGACAACCTCTCAGCTGTTTGAGCTCGCAGATTCAGAGGGTTATTTCCATAAGCCAGTGATCCAGACGGGCAGACGTCCTCAACATTGGCAGTCCTCGGACTTTTTACCATTTGCACTTGTAGTTTCTTTTCTGTTAGTTGCTACTTGTTGGTAAACATTGTATGTTTCGAATGGTAATATTAATAAAGTGACGATGCATTTTTCTGAATTAGTTATGTCGTTGTCACTCATTTATTGCATTGCACTGGCACTTGCATTTTATTTACTCCGATTTCTTACTATGATTAGCGATGAGCGGAGGGAGGATGATGAAACTGAATACTCATAACCGATGATCGTATTGATTTCAGATAAAACATTGCCGATGACGTACAAGGCATTGTTTCAAGTCCCCTAAACACCGGAGAGATAAGGAAGAGAATCCCTTGTTAACCACTTCGAGCCGAGAAGTAGGAGTTTCTTTCGGATTGTTAAACCCTTGCATCTTAACCTGGGGCAGGGTAGTTGTCAGTTAGCTTGACCGAGCGTTCAAGTCTTATAGAGGAGTGTTGTCCTTCGAGGACCAATCACATCATATTCCTCGCCAGAGGTCGTACCTCATCAACCACAATGGTTAAACTTCACCAATCGGGAGTGAGACAGTTACAATCCTTTCGGAGCAATCAAGACAACCAGTGTCGCACGACTTTGTTCCAAGAAAAAAGAGAAATAAGAAAGCCCGCTAAGTAAAAAAAGAAAAGCTAGAAAGCAAATACTTAGGCAAAAATCAGGGCATCCCGCTGGACTTCAAAAAGAAAAAATTGAAAAGAACTCAAAAGGAGTCAGTCCAGGCAAAAGTTAGGGAATCAAAACAAAAGAATGAAAAAGAAAGGATTATAAAAAAGAAAAATCCTCGAACAAGGACGAAGTCGTGTAGACACAGACGCCGAAAACGAAAAGGAGTAACTGTCACTCCGAAACACCTTGAGAATTCTTTAACCAGTTGTTCCCGATGTTCAAACATACCTCTCGAAGAGGCGAGCGCTCGAGCTAAGTTAACTAGACTTTAGGATCGGAGGTCATCATGTAGAAGGGGTGGGTACAAATCACAATTTGAGCCGAATATCCTTTGTTTCACGAACCGTGAACCCGACCACGATACAACCCTTAAAAGACCTAATTGAGGCAGGGTTTATTCTGAGAGCGCATTACGATAAGGTTGAGTAACCTGACTCCTTCATGATTTGCTAATCATATCCTTATTGCATTTTTCACTGACCACGTAAGCACTGCGTTTGAACTTTGTTTCATTCGTCACTCACAATCATATGCACGTAAATGAGTGACAGTACAACATTTTTTCGAAATTTGCATGAACACTGCATTAAAATTACTGTTCGTGAATAAACAATTTTAGTTGCAGGTTAGTAGCTGATACGAAGGAACTTCAGCAAGGAATAGTCAATCAGGACTGAATCGTCAGAGGTCTGGATCAGAACGGTATGCTGCGAAGCCCTGTGAATCTGGGGCAATGACTTCCTGTGAGTTTAGAATCAGTTTGTCTGAGGACAAGTCCCGGAGCATCAGTTGATTATGGGGCAGTTTATGCAAGAAGCGGTTGATCGGAAGTGAATCTTCTCGAGACCCAATCAGGGGCAGTTATCCAGAATTCTTGCGGTTTAAGGGCAGATCCCTCCAGTGTTCGATCAGAGCATGTTGAGTCGCTCATCGCTCGTTCAGGGGCAAACTACTTCAGAGATATTGAAGCCGACCATGCTGAAAGTTGATTAGTTGAGGATGAATCCTCCCGTTGTGCAGATGCTGGGGCAAGCCCTCTGAAGATTGTCTTGCTGCCATTTGCTGTCTGTTCAGAATGAATTATTCCCGAGAGTCAGATTGGGGCAGGTTGAATTGCGCTGGGGCAAGTTGTTCAAATGAGTTTGTTCACCCTAGCAAGAATTAAGTATCGGGGAATCGTGTCATTACCCCGTCAACACCCAAACCTTCTGAAGAAGCCTTGCGGTCATTGGGTTGCTATCCTACAGCATAACCTGTTACTTGACTCCATGATTGGTAGCCTGTATTCCTTGTGTTGTCATTGTTGAATCAGGATTGTTTCTCCGCAGAGATGTACGGTTTGAGGTCGTTCCCCCTGTACAGTTTGAGACTACAGCAGGTTGAGATGGCGTTCACCCCTCATCAGATTAGGGTCAAGATTGCCCTCAGTAGACCAGGATTGATATCCCCGAAGCGGAGCGAGTCCTCATTCTCCAGCAGAGTTCAGTAGTCTCTCCTCCGCAGAATCAGAATCAGAATCAGATAGTGAGCATTGATATGTCCTCCCCAGGTAGAGGTGATTCTCTTCCCCAAGCAGACGCATCCTGAAGGAATGTCACCTCATCAGCTGAGTCAAGCATCGAAGAATGGTGTTTTCTTCCCCAGCACCGGGTCACAAGTGCAGAGTTCTTAGAAATGTTTGGGAAGCTGAAGCTCGTGTTTTCCCCCAGTAAAGTCACCGAAGCAGGTGTCTCCCCCGCACCGGGTCACAAGTGCAGGATTCGCAAGAAGCTAGTCGTATACCGAAGTATGCAGTAACTGATGGTGCCGGACTGAAGTCTCCAGCGGAATTGAAATTCCTCACCAGAGTCAGGCTCTCTCCTGAAGTTCGACGATTCCTTCTTCCCCAGTAGAGTGTTGGAACAGCTGATGTTGTATTCCCCTGCAGAGTTGTACTCTCCCCCGAAGTCAGATGATTCTTTCTTCCCCAGTGGAATCGAATTCCCCATCAGAGTTGCACTCTCCAATGAAGTAGAATGATTTCTCTCCCCGGCTGAGTCCGCAGAATAGCAGAATCCTTGGAAGTTGATCAGATCATGATCAATTTTCCCAAGCAGAGCGTGGGGCAGCTAATGCTGTGTTTCCCCAGAGTCGTACTCTATCCAGCAAAGCAGAATGATTTCTCCTCCCTCAAGCCGAGTTTGCAGAGGTCCAAGAGAGCCGAGTCCTTGGAAGTTGATCAGATCATGATTGGTTTTTCCCAGTGGAGTGTCAAACAACTGAAGTTGGTTCCCCACAGAGTGATCATCCCCAGAAGAGTAGCCGAGACGACCGCGCAGTTCATTCTCGCAATTGATATCAGCAGATCCAAGTTCTCGTAGAGCTTCATCCCCTGCCGCAGTCAGCTGAAGTTGTTCCCCTGCAGCAGTTCGCGGAAGATCGATTTCCCAGACAGAGCCTAATTGATATTGGCGTGTCCACATTCTCCTCAGCAGGATGACTCCTCTATCTGAGTGGTTCTTTCTCCTTGACAGGAGGATTCCCCCGTTCGGCATTTATTTTGCTGACGGGATCGCATCATTGTGCATGATTGCATGTCATTGTGCATGAGTGCATAGCATTGAGCATGATTGCATAACGCTGAGCATGATTGCATGGCATTGAGCATGATTGCATAACAGAAGCATATGCATCATAGGCATGATCTAGATCATTATCATTCTTGTACAGATGTACTACCGAAAGACCGGTTGCTCAGGACGATTCTTGATGTTCTCCCCAGCAAGGTTGTTTTCTTAGATGATTCTAAAAAACCCCGGTGTGATCCCCGCAGTCGCTCGCTCAAGATGATTTTTGAGATCCCCAGCGAAGTCTTCGGTTCAAGATGATTCTCGAATTCCTCAGCAGGGCCATTTGCTTAAGATGATTCTTAAGACCTCAGTGCAGCTTCCCGAGTTGTTCGCCTAGTATGATACTTGAGCTCCCCAAAAGCGTCCCCAGTAAGAGTTGCCCAGGAAGATTCCTGGAATACCCAACAGAATGTTTGCTCCAGAAAGGTTATTAGTTCAGGACGATTCTTGAAGATGCCCGACGGATCTGTTTGTTCAAGTTGATTCTTGAAGTCCTCAGCAGCATGATATGTCTGCTCCAACAACGATGTCTAATCTGAAGATGGATTTCGTAAGCGCCCGATGGCGATATCAGAAGGTTCCGGTGAGTCCAGATTTCCGCGTTGAAGAATCAACAGGTAGCTGAAGACAAGGTTCCAGGGTTGTAGATACAACAGAGTGATTCGTGTGAGTCTGAAGACCAAGTCAGTTGTCCTGAAGAGATGATTGATTGCGATCAAGTGAATAGTGTTTCTTCTGACTGAAGTCGAAGATGTTTCTCCAGCTGAAGCGGAGTTTTGCCTGAAGGCAAAGTATTTGGATCCCCGTAGAGTCATGAATGGCTCAGGATACCATTTCTCTGACTGAAGTCCCAGATTTCCCAAGCTGAAGCGAAGGTGCCTGAAGGCAAGGTTATCCCCCAAGGTCATGAAGGACCTAGGATTCGTTTTTCGGACTGAAGGCCGAAGTATATCCCTGACTGAAGTCACGGATACTATATAGCAGAGGTGGAGTTGCCTGAAGGCAGATCCATGTATCCTTGAAGGCCAAGAATCACTTTCTTCAGACTGAAGTCGAAGATACCTCCTGCAGAGTTGCCATCCTTGGAGGCCAAGGATGCTTATCTTCAGAAGTACTTGAAGATCTTTCCTAGCTGAAGCTGGAAGTGGCCAGGGGCCAGGGTTTCATATATCTTTAATGATTGAAGTTCTACGGCGGGCAGTGTGCAGCAGTATTCCGATGTTCGTTATGGTTCTGAGGGTGAACCCCAGGTCAGAGTATGCTCGGTTAAGTCTCTCATTCCCAGCGGAGTAAGTTCAAATACGCAAGTATACTTTACCAGGGGTAAACCCCAGGTCAGATTTGTTCAGGGTGGTATTTTGTTCGACGGCGAGGTTGAATGTTTGTTTGACGGCAAGATCAGATTATGATTTGTTTGACGGCAACGTCAGACTCCTTAAATCCCCAGCAGAGATGATGTTGGTACGACGGCGATGTCGAGTGTCTCTCAGAATGATGTTTGTTTCCGGCGGCGATGTCAGATCAGTATCTCGCCAGCTAGTTGTTGAGCAGCTAGTGTTGCAGTGTTCAAAGATTTGTTCCCCGCAGAGTACCGTGTGCTCGGGCAGTTGGCAAATTTTCGGGTTTACCGGTATTCAACCGTCTCGTACCTTGATTGGTTGAGAGCCGTTCGCTTCTCACCCAGTCAGGTTCAAGACGTTTGAATAGGGGCAGCTGTTGCACCCCAAAATTTGACCAACAATTATTTATCCATTGAGTGTTTGAAAGTAGATACCTTCATCAGAAAGTTCAAGAGATCCTCAGAGGAAGTGGATTGAAACCAGGGTTGTGTGCTTCATAGCTTGAGAGTTGTGGGTGCCCCTCAGATGATTCTGAGACTTTGAGAAGGGACTAGATGTTTTGAGAAAGCTTATGAGATGTCTTGATAGCCATCATGAAGCCCAGAGAAGTCATTATGCAAGAATTCAGAAGACTCAACCATGAATGGTAGAATTAGGGTTTTGACTGGGTCAACCCTAGGTCAACTGAAGATTTGGAGAAGGTTGAGACATAATCCATAGGCCATGGGATCATGGAATGATGCATAGAGATGTTATAAAGAGGATTCCTAGACCAACTCACCATGATTGAGGAGTTTGAGAAGTTTCAAGTCAGGGTTTCTGAGGATTGTCAGTGAAAAACCCTAATTTGATCCCTATCTTCCAGGCAATTTTAGCTCTAGATGTGATTGATATCTCATCTTCCCCACAACATGAATGTTGTAGAGCTTGTTCTAAGCTTTAATTTGAGTGGTGGAAGTCCTTGATAGGAGTTACAGAGCTCAAGTTATGGTTTTGACAAATTACAGGTCAACAGAGGTGTGTGAATCTGGGTCCTTGAAAGTCACCCAACTTGCAGACAACTTTTGCCCTAGTAGGATGATTCCTATGATTTCTTGGTCAACATGAATGTTGAAGAGGATCCTCTTAGCTTTAATTTGAGTGGTAGAAGTCCTTGATTGGATTTGTGGAACTCAACTTATGGCTTGAACAAGGCAGGGGTATTTTGGTCATTTGTCAGTTATAGGTCATTTTAGCCAATGCCTAAAACTCCTATTTCCAAGCCTCAAATGGAAAAACTCAAAACATGAAAGTTGCTCAAAATGTGATTTTAAGTCTAGAAAGAAGGTCACAAATTGTTGGAAAAGCTCATAGCACAAGATTACATGATTGGTCAAAAATGAACTAAAAATGGCTTATAACTTTGAAAAGTTGAAATTGAAAAGTGATTTGGGAGATCCACAAATCCAAAATAGGTCATCCAATATATCATTTTGATTGGAAAAACCATTTTGAGAACTTTGGTTTAAATAGATTTTTCATTTGAGGCTCCAAAAATGGACTTCCTTTGGAAATTTATTACTTGAAAAAGAAGGCAATGTTGAAAAACCCTACATAAGCCAAAGATACACTTGTTTTTCACTCATCCTCACTTAATAACTCATGTAAGGGTATTTTAAGTCAAAATTACAAGGCATGGAGCATGGGAGATGAGATAACCAATATGGCATATCATGGAATTTTCAAGAACTTTCCACACCATTCTAGATGAATCTGGAAGCATCCATCAATTGTTATAAAAAGAATACCATGAGGAGTGTTAAGGGTTGGAAAAACTTGAGCCAAGTCAGAGGAGAGAGAGAGATACATAGCCATTGGAGAAGTTTCTTCAAGTTGAAGCAACTTGAGTTTTCTTCCACTACCAGCCACCACCTTCACAACAAGTGCAAACAGAAGGTTGAGGACCATTGTAGGATCATCTTGAAGCAATTACAAGGACTGCAAGCATCCCACGAGCCCTCACCATCATCCCTTTGACAGGTTCTTTCCTCCCTTTGTACCTCTTAATTTAATGGTTTCTTTTTAGCTTTATAGGTATAGAATGATTGTGTTAGGGTAGAGGATTAATCCCTGAGAGTTAGGGCACGATTCATTGAGTTCCATGGCAGGTGCATAAATCTTTAAGTTTCAAGAACTATCTGTTTAGGGCATTTTAATCATCATGAATTAGTGTATAATAGCCAGGACAACATCAAGAACATCTGTAGACCATTAGACTGAAGTTTGATGAAGGTTGATATCAGGTTAACATGGTTGTACCAATGCATTGAAGTATTCTGTTTGGGTTATTCAAGAGGAGTTAAGGAAAACTACTCGTACCATTGTATTCTAGGCATTTAGTAGGGCATTTCTTGTTTTTAAATCGTGTCGAACCGTGGCGTGTGGAGGGAGATAGAAGAGCTAGAAGTTTAGGGCGCGAGAGAAGGGTTTCTGAAAACCCTAAGTCCCATTTGGGACGATGAACAATAGCCCTAGGATTAGATCAGAATGTTGACCAATTATTCAGATCGTGTGGCTGTGGTTAAGTCTGAGAAAGGAGAGGGAAAATTCAAATAATCCAAAACGCGGCGTTTCACTTAAAGGGCGTTCTGGGCCCAGAGTGCTATTCGCCCCCCCCCCTTATTGCTGGCCCAACCATTTGAACTAGCGCGCGTTTCTATTTGTACCCCCCCTCCCTTTTAATGAATTTAATTTCTTTTATTTCTTTTAATGTTTTTTCTGTTTTGTTTGATTCATTTAAAAATGATAAAAAATGATTTTTTGATTCTTCTTTTTTCTATAATTAGATCAACATGTGTAGAAAATTATAAAAATAAAAATGAGATTTTATTTTTAGGTTTAATATTTTTAATAGATTTTCCAAATAAATAGCTTTTAAATAGTCTTAATTTGGTATTTGATTTTGTAGGAATTGTTTTAGGACCATCCCTTAGGGTTTTTAATCCATTCTTTTTTGTGCAATTAGATGATGAGTCATAGTTCCCCATAGGATTTTTTCTAGATTTTTTAGAATTAATTTTGATTAGTTTAATTAGGGTAGATTTAGGGTATCCTAATTAGGGTTTAAATTGTGTTTAGGTGATGAATCATTTTCTTTGAGCAAGTTTTGTCTTGATTTTTAGGTAGAGACCTTTGTAGATGTTATGAGTAGGTGTTGAGGACCCTTGTGAATAATTGATAGATTTTTCCCCCTTGGTTTAGTATTTTTAGGTATTTTCTGAAGTTGCCTATTGGTTTTGTCTCCCCTGTGGTTATCTGTTCATCTTTGGGGGTTTATTCTGAGGAATTTGTTGAGGGGCTTGTGTTGCCTTGAAGATCTTAGATGGAGAGCATCATGAAGAGAGGATTGTAGATCAAGATTCAGAGACCCAGAGCTTGGATTATTCCCTGCCTGTGAGGTTTGAGATCCTGAAGTTTGAAGGAAGTTCATGGTACTTTCCTGAGGAAGGCACTATGAATGACTTTCATTCTTTCTTCTCACCTCTTTCTTAAGTATCCAATGATGTTGGAGCCAACTTGTGAGTTTAATTTCTCCTGAGGAGGAATGTAAACTGATCACATGTTGTTGAGCCACATGGGATACAACTCCTAAGTGAAAGCCTCCTAGTACTTTCCTGAGGAAGGTCCTATGGGTCTATTCACTTAGTTCCATTAGTTTATCTAGGATTTCTCAAGTATCCAATGATGTTGGAGCCAACTTGTGAGTTTAATTTCTCCTGAGGAGGAATGTAAACTGATCACAGTTGTTGAGCCACATAGGATACAACTCCTAAGTGGAAGCCTCCTAGTACTTTCCTGAGGGAGGTCCTATGAGTCTATTCATTTAGTTCCACTAGTTCAGATAGGATTTCCTAAATATCCAGTGATGTTGGAGCCTGCTTGTGAGTTTAATTTCTCCTGAGGAGGAATGTAAACTGATCACAGTGGTTGAGCCACATAGGGTATGACTCCTGAGTATACACCTCCTAGTGTTCTCCTGAGGAAGACACTATGAGTCTGCTTGCTTAGCTCCCTTTCTTTGGTAAGCTTGTTCTGAAGCTTGAAGACTGGGATTGATTTCTCTTGTTAGGGTTAGGATTAGAGAGTAGATGATTCTTTCTCAAGTGTGTTTGTTTGCCTGATGGCACTTCCCTTCTTTTATCTGTATATTGCTTGATAGCATGTTGATTATTTTCAGTATGATTGCTGTTATTTCATGACTGGCTTGAGGTTGAGATGAGCTTGTGGAGGCTGAAGCCCCACACACATTTCCTCCCTCACTTGCATTGCATGCATTTTACTGTTAAAGCTGATGTTTTTGTCTGTTTCTGTGTATCATTGACATGATCCCTTAGGACTCTCATTTCCTCTGATAAGGATTTGATGATAGACTTTTAGGTTGAAACCTATGCACGACAACATCTAGGAGTTCCCTGTTCAAACCTCAACCATAGGATGAATCCATGGCATGATAACAGTAGGACTTGATAGTCTCCCTCCTAGTTGAGCCTTTTTTTCCCGTAGTTTCCCGAACTACGTTTGCTCTGATCTTTCATACCAGATGAAAGTACGTAGGCATAGGATGCGATATCCTAGCGAGCAACCTTTCCCCATAATCCTTCGCCCGTAGTTAGCCGAACTACGTTGACTCTGATTTCTCAATCTCTGATGAGAATACGTAGGCATAAAGCGCGACGCTTTGCCGAGTCATTTTTCTTTTCTTTTTCAGCCAGCCTTGATAGGTAGATAGATTATAACCAACCCGTCCAAGTAAACAAACAAGCGAGGATCCCGTCGAGTACGACGGACGTGAGGGGTGCTAATACCTTCCCCTTGCGTAACCGACTCCCGAACCCAGACAATGGTTGCGATGACCTTGTCTTACCCTTATTCGTCAGGTTTTTCCGATCGTTTCCTTTCCCGCTCTGAGGGATAAATAACGAAAGGTGGCGACTCTTCTGTCATGCCGGCACCTTATTTTCGCGCAAGCGACAAGAGGGTATAAAGAAACAAAGAAACATTTCTGAAAACATGAAGAATATGAAAATATGTAATGACACTTAGAATGAAGTGAGGGAGGAAAATAGTGTGGGGTTGTGGCCACCACAAGCACATCTCAACCTCGAGCATGCACATGAAATGCCAAAAGAAAGAAAAGTAATAAAAGGGTACATAAAATGACCCGACAAACATCAAACATCAGGAGTTCCTTACGAAAAGGTTTTAATTTTTTTATATTTTAATTATAAAAAAGGTTTTAATTTTTTAATAAAAAATATTTAAGTTAAAATTAAAAAAAAAAATTAAGTTTAAATTATAAAAAAAAATTTTTTAGAGGAAAAGTCTTTTCAGTTTTTTTAGAACAAAAAAGGTTTTTCATCCAAAAAGGCTTTTCAGTTTTTTTTGGGAAAATGCTTTTCAGTTTTTTGGGAAAAGGTTTTTGGGAACAAGAAGGTTTTTTTCTTGGGAACAAAAAGGTTTTTTTTTTCTTGGGAACAAAAAGGCTTTTCAGTTTTTAAAAAAGGTCTTACTAAAAAAAAGGTTTTAATAATAAATAAAAAAGGGTTTTGATTTTAAAAAAGGTTTTGATAAAAAAGGGTTTTGATATTAAAATCTAGGGACCTAAACACACATGGAGATTAACATGGCAAAATATGCACATAAACATGAAAAAGCAAAAGGTTTAGTAATTTAACGGACCTAAACACATTAACATGGCAAAATATGCACATAAACATGAAAAGGCAAAAGGTTTAGTTATTTAACCTACGAAGCGGAGGTTTGCTTCGGTAAATGTGAAAAAGGTTTGAATAAGGGAACACTGGAGAGCTCCAATCCTTCTGACGAGTTGTGGGAACGACCGCCTTTCTTCTCTGGGGATCTCCTTTGTTTCTCCCTTTCTCTCTCCTCTTTTCTGAAGAAAACCTTCTGACCCCCTTTTCAACAAAGCAACACATGTATATATAGGGAACAAATTAGGGTTAACACCAAATTGTCAATAATGTCCCTAAAGCCCATTTTAAAGCCCAAACTAAATAATTAGTTAAGAAAAAAAATAAAATTTAAATAATTTAAAATAATTAAATTAAACTTAAAGTAAAAACTAATAATCCTATTGATTCATAAAATCAAAAATATTATAAAAAGAACAAAAATTTTTTCAATATTTTTTTTATTTTATGATTTTTTGGATATTTTTATGAATAATTTAGAAAAAAGTGAAAAAAAATAATATTTTAAAAAATGATTTAATTAAAATACGAAAATAATAATTAAATAATAATAAAAAACTATTTTTGTTATTTTTTTAATGAAAGATAGAAAAATTTAGAGTAAAAATAATAAAAAACAAAAAGTGACAAAGGTGACATTCGAACTCTCAACCTCTCACACTCACAACTCCTTACACATGTCCTCTTGCCAATTGTACCATTTTTACTTTTTAGAAGAAAAAAAAATGCATGCCATATGATATTTACCTGCAAAAAGTCAAACGAATACACAAATTTGTTAGTAATTGATTAAATGCAATAAAATGCGACGACAAATCTTAGGGCAAAATTTGGGGTATTACAGGAAACTTGACAGCATTGGTAGTAGCATGCTTCACAATCTGATAAAAAATGTAGCTAGCATAGTTAAACTTCACCTTTGTGCCAACAACAAATATGAACCTTCCTAACCCAACAACAATGGTGGAAGTATGATTGGTAGGCACCCAGCTTGCCGCTCTAATCCTATGCAGGATAGCATATTTAACACTCATTTAACTCGTAGACAATTTTCCCTTCAAGGGCCATGCAGTAACTTGGTTTGTAGTGATCACCTTGTACACTTGATTATCAGTCACCTCAAGTTCACTTGCTTCTTGCTCTTTCCTTCCTAGATACCTATCAATAACAGAAGTAGAAAACTCAATACATTTACCCCTCACAAATACCTTATTAAACTCTTTGCTTTTTCTGTTAGTAATGTCCTCAGGGACGTTCATAATGAACTCCTTGACCAGCATATCATAACACTTAGAGAAACCAGCCACAATCTTCATCATTCCAGCATCAACAATTAACTTCATGACCTCCTTGATCTCATGAGCATCCTTGTCCAACTCTCTCTCAAGAGCAACTCTTATTTGGTACACATACTTCCACTTTGCTATATTATCAATAGAGTAGAAAGAAACATTATCTAAAGGAGCATCAGTCACTGTGTCTATTGCTCTCTTGGTAGCAGTCTTTCTGACAAGTGTGATGTTCTGGACATCATCTTCAACATCCTCTTCAGACTCAGTTTCAGACCTGTGATTTCTCTTTTTAGAGGCAGGGTTAAATTTGCTCCATGTTTTAGGAGGTCCAACAACAGTCTTCTTCTTACTACTTCTAGAAAGAGAGTTATCAATCACAACTCTTCCTCTCCTTGTCTTCAACCTCTTGGCAATCCCAGGAGCCACATTCACAATCAAATCATCATCAGATGGCAAGTTATCAAGATCCACAACATCATCAGAGACATTATTTCTTTTCTTACTTTGATCAGAATCACCAGTCTTGTTCCTCACACCAGAAATATCAGCATCATCATTAGCATCACTTTCAATCCTCCCTTCCTTAAGCACAGAGTTATCCAACTTGTGCAGGTTATCAGTATCAGTGCTCTTCTCAAAAGGAGAACAATCAATATCTCTTTTCTTACTTTGGTTAGAATCAGAAGTGGGGTAGAAATCCCAAGAACATTCGACCTCCATACAAAACCTTAGTAACCAACTTTCTAATGGCTCTATCAAGATACATACTACCTTCTTTGGTCCTATTTTCAGAGGTTGAATCAAGAGGAGTATTATAAGTGTTACCTATAGGATCCCGTTTGGAATCGCTTGCATGTGAGGTTGTGGACTTTGTCAACTCAGCATCGTCACAGGGAACCATGGCTAGCGGAGCCACATCTATCACATCATTAAACGAGATTCTCACAGGATGAGTCGTAGTCTTAGATTCTGACCTAGCATACATGAATGAAGTTGAACCATGTTGTTGAGACATCTTGAGATTTTTGTGTGTGGGATGATGATGTTCAAGCAAGAGTTCTGTGAAAGTATGGGAGATGAAAGAGCAGTTGGAATGATAAGTGAGGTTATGGTAGCGTGCGAAAATATATTTTAATGTATTTTGAAATAATAGGTGTTGTTGAGACATCTTTATTTTTGGAAAATACAAAACCTCTTGAATGATATTTCCACCCAGCAATAATTGCTACAAATCCTCATAAATGCAAATCCCTAATTTTCCTCTTAAAATTGCAAATTGACTAGCATCCAATGCCTTAGTGAAGATGTCAGCTAGCTGCTTCTCTGTAGCAACATGTTCTAAGGCAATGATCTTGTCTTCAACAAGCTCCCTTATAAAGTGATGGTGAATATCAATATGCTTGGTCCTAATGTGTTGAATAAGATTTTTGGAGATGTTTATAGCACTTAAATTGTCACAATACAATGTCATGACATCTTGTGTGACATTATATTCAGTCAGCATTTGTTTCATCCATACCAATTGAGAACAGCTACTTCCAGCTGTTATATACTCAGCTTCAGCAGTAGACAGAGAGACACAATTTTGCTTCTTGCTGAACCATGATATGAGATTGTTCCCCAAAAAGAAGCAACCTCCTGATGTGTTTTTCCTATCATCAGCGTCATCAGCGTATGATGGACCTAATCCACGGACAAAGGTACGACATCCTATGCGGTCATCAGCGTCACAGACTTTCATGAGTGACGATACGATTCCCAGAAGGAGTGGCATCATCAAGTCATGAAGAGGCCTCACTTAGCTGACTTCCAAATGATCGGTCCCCAGAGTCGACAATCCCCACGTCTGGACTCCCCTCAGATCCTCAGGACCGGAAAGGAGCACCTCTGCGAGAACCTCGTCTGAGCGCAGATTTCGTAGGGAACTGTGCCTGCTCAGCAGACAGGTTCGTCTACTACTCTCCGCAACTATGTCTAGGTGCATACTCAAGCCCAGGTCCGGCTTCTCACTCATAGTAACCTCCCTCTCCCACAGCAATAATCATAATAATATAGTGCTGAAAGTAAATGCGGAAAGGTAAAGGTGCGGAAAAGTAAAGTGCGGAAAAGATAAAACACATATGCACAACACCCAACAGATAAACACACAAGCGCTAGGATTGACTCGCGTAGGGGATGGGAAACGGTCCCAGCATAAGGGATGGGAAAGGTCCCTAGATGCTATAGGTCCCCAGCAGAGTCGCCAGCTGTCGCTACTGCGAAAATCGGCGCCGACTGAACAAAAGAGTCGCCACCGTGCGTTATTTATCCCAAAGGAGGGAAAGGAAACGCTCGAAGTAAACCTCGCAAAGAACGGGGAAAAGTATGGTCATCGCAACCAAAACCTGGGTTCGGGAGTCGGTTACGCAAGGGGAAGGTATTAGCACCCCTCACGTCCGTCGTACTCGATGGGATCCACGCTTGGTGTTTATAAGGAAAAGGGTGTGTTTATCTATCTACGCTAATGGTCAGTCTGAAAAGAAAATAAAAGGACAGGACTCGATAGAACATACGGTGTTCTGGGCCTACGTACTCCCTCGTGCAATGGGAAAGTCAGAGTCAACGTAGTTCGACTACCTACGTCTAGACAGGGGGAGATTGCTCGCCAGGACATCGCGTCCTGTGCCTACGTACTTCCACACAGCATGGAAGATCAGAGCAAACGTAGTTCGACTACCTATGGCTAAACTGGGCGTCCTCACACAGCAGTAAGAAAATAAACTGGTTTTAAGGGTTCGGGAACCTACAACTACGGTTTGGTCTCAAGTGCACTCGGGCAAGAGAAAAGGGATAACAATCAGTCGTCAGCGGGAAAGTCTCGATCGCACAGCCGCGAGAGAACAAAAGGTTAGTTGTTAGTGTGCTTGCTAGGATATCGCATCCTATGCCTACATATTCTCGTCTGGCACGAGAAATCAGAGCAGCTGTAGTTCGGCTAACTACGACACAAGCTACTCAAGGGTTTCTATTGCTGAGAAAGGGAAAAGACACCCTAAAACTATGGTTGAAAAGGGAAATCTACCTACTGTTATCATGCCTGGTTGACCATCCTAATGTCTATCATAACCCCTCCGCAGCGGAGAAGTTAGAGTTCCTAAGGGATCATGGCAACAGGACTAGACAGCAAACAGGAATCAACTGCAAAGTAAAGAAATACTGGAAATATGCATGAATGCAACAACCAAACGAACAAGGCGCAAAGGCCGCAAACCACAGAGGTAAGGGAGCTCAGCTCTACCAAATACCAGCAAGCAAAGCCACTCAATAACAAACAAGCAGAAGGAGGACCACCTCAACTTCTCATGCACACAAAGCCTATCTCTAAGATGCACCTACCTCAGAAATATCTAGATGAACCCCTAAGTCTAATGCAGCACAACACCACACAAGTCAAACAACACAAAGAGAAGGCGAACCAGCCTGACAAACTCCTATCCCAAAACAAGAAACTACCCCTGAGCAAGACCCTAAACAACCCTGAAACAAACCCCCGATTTACCTCTGAACAAAGCCCTATGCAAAAACCCCAATCAAAACCCTAATCAAATCTCTAAGCAAAACCCTAAGCAAATCTCTAAACAAAAGAAGTCAATCCAGCCTTCAAGCTTCAAAACAAGCTTACCAAAGAAAGGAAGCTAAGCAGACAAACCCATAGTGCCTTCCTCAGAAAAGTACCAGGAGGTTACCACTCAGGAATCATATCCTATGCGGCTCAACAACTGTGAACGGTTTAAATTCCTCCTCAGGAGAAATTAAACTCACATGAAGGCTCCAACATCATTGGATATTTGAGAAATCCTACCTGAACTAAGGGAACTAAGTGAACAGGCCCATAGTGCCTTCCTCGGGAAAGTACTAGGAGACCTCCACTTAGGAATCGTATCCCATGTGGCTCAACAACTGTGATCAGTTTATATTCCTCCTCAGGAGAAACTAAACTCACATGAAGGCTCCAACATCATTGGATACTTGAGAAATCCTAGATGAACTAAGGGAACTAAGTGAACAGACCCATAGTGCCTTCCTCGGGAAAGTACTAGGAGGCTTCCACTTAGGAATCGTATCCCATGTGGCTCAACAACTGTGATCGGTTTACGTTCCTCCTCAGGAGAAACTAAACTCACATGAAGGATCCGACATCATTGGATACTTAGGAAAGAGGTGAGAAGAGAGGGTGAAAGGCATCCATAGTACCTTCCTCAGGAAAGTACCATAAACTCCCTTCAAACTTCAGGATCTCAAACCTCACAAACAGAGAGCAAGCTCTTAGACTAGGTCTTCAATCTATGCATCCCTGCAAGCTCCAACCTCTGGGTCTTGATCTTCACTCTTCTCCTTCATCATGCTCCTTCAACAAGGTCTTCAAAGCGAACCAAGCCCCACAATAATACCCCCAAAGAATAAATCCCAAAGACAGACAATCAATTACCAAACAATCAGTACAATCAGTCAATTTAGTCAAACTCAGAAAATACCCTGAAAATATAAAGACAAGGGGAAAAATTCCAACACTTATTCACAATGGTCTATATACCTACCCATAACATCCCTTTATGCCCATACCCCAAAAATCAAAACAAAATTCTTAAAAGAAAATGGATTATCCTACCTAAGTTCACCCTAAAAACCCTAATTGTATGCACTAATGCTGATTAGTCAAACTACCTAAAATTTTAACCTAAAATTCTTGGTATAAAAACCAGAGGGAGTTAAGGTCAATACCTAATCATACTAAAAAGAATGGATCAAAAAGATTAAAGGAAGGTCCTAAAATAAATTCTACAAAACGAGGTACTAGCTTAAACCTATTAAAAAGCTAATAAAATGTAAAATATACGAAAAATAGCAAACTAAAAATAAAATTCCATTTTAATTTTTATTAATTTTCTTGACAGAATTATAAACCTAATGCAAAAACAAGCAATTAAAAATATGCATTTTTCATTTATTTATGAATTTTATAAGATGCAAGAAATATAAAAGAATTAAAAAAACAAGAAATGGAAAGGAGGTGCAGATAGTAGACATTTCAGTTCATTTATCCACTGGGCCCATACACGGGGGGGGGGGGGGGGGGGGGGGGCTTAGCAAATAGGGCAAAGGCCCAATCCAATTCCACTCAGCAATCTCACACGCATGGGGGGGGGGGGGGGTTGCAGCGCTAGCAATTCACTAGTTATTTTTCCAATTGGGCTTATACGCAGGGGGTGCGCCTAGCAATTGGGCAAAGGCCCAATCCAAATCATTCTATCTTCTCACACGAGGGGGGGGGGGGAATGAGTAAACGGGGAAGTGATTCAGCAAAACCAATTTTGGGCCCAAATGCTATCCAAACCCTAGCCCAACTCCTCAGACAACAAAACCAAGTTCTTCCCCCAAATTTCTGGTTACTGTTCACTAACCTAAACCTAACGCGCCGTTCCTTCCCTCGCGAGCTCCCCCCAATTCTCTCTGAGAAATTCTATCAAAGCAAACTCAATCATTCTGAAACCCTAATCAACCTAAATCAATCTCCATCGATTAACACTAAACCTCCACATCTTGAAACGAGAAACCCTAAAATAATGAAGGAACATCAATGGAGGTGGTGAAAAGGAGACGAACCTGGAGAGAAGCGATTGGGACGATGAAGTTTCTGGGATTTTCTTGAAGGTTCGCTTGAAGAAGTATGAAGAAATTCTGAGAATCTTGAGTGGATGAGTGTTCTTGAGGCACGGTTGAAGATCTTTGGAGAAGACGAAGGCAAACCGAGGATTATCACGATCTGGAAACGGAGGAAGGTTGAAGGTGATGAACACGTACGCTCTTGCTCGTTGAAGTTGGTTGAAGATCTATGAACAACGATGAAGATGCGCTGGGGATTCTCTGGAGATGAGATGAATCGCTGGGAACGTTGAAGGAGATCTGGAGACTGATGATGATTGTATGAAGTTCTGGAAAATTCTTTGAATTTTCCGGTCACGGATGAAGTTTCTGGTGACCGTTGATGAAGGTGGACGGAGGAGGAAGAAGAGAAAGAAAGGTTTCTGGGAATTTCTGGGTAAAAAATCAGCTCCGGCGGGTGGTTGTGGTGGTCCGGTGACGGTTGGGGTTGCCGGCGGTGGGAGCTCACCGGATTTGCATGCCGGTCAGGGGAGTTTCCGGTGAGAGGTGAGGGGATGCCACGTGCGCTGGGAGGTGGCAGGGTGAGCCTTGCATGGAGGACGCGTGGCGTGGCGTGGAGAGAGAGGGAGAGATAGTGGGTGAGGTGTCAGTGAGAGAGGGAGAAGTCAGAAATGAGGTGGGGTCCTCATGGTGGAACGCGTGGCGCACTATATATTGGACACTTGGCATCTGCTAGACAAAACACTGACCAAAAACGGGTTGAAAATGCTGGGTCTCCAAAAATCTGCTGGGCCCACGAAAAAAAACCAATTGGACTGAATAAAATGGACCAAAAAAACTGTATTAAAACTGATTAAGAAATTCTGAAAAATTATTAAGCCTAATTAAAAACTAATCAAAGATTAAACCTACTTAATTCTAAAAACAATTAACTAAATGAAAACTCAATTAACCCTAATTAAAATCTAAACAAAATATTAAATCCTAATTAATCCTAATTAAACCTAATAAACCCTAATAAGACCCTAAACAAGATTAAAATCCTAATTATCCCTATTATTCCTAAAAACAGAATTAACACCTAACTAAATTCTATATTAAACTAATTACCCTAATTAAATCTAAAATGGTTAAAATCTATCTAAACTTTATTAAACCAAATTAATCTCTAAACTCTACTAATTTCTATTTAAAAAACTATTAAAACCCTATTATTAATAAAAAACTATATTCTTTCTATTTTATTCTAAAAACATTTAAAAACTATTTAAAATCTATTATTCTAAAAATGATTAAAAAACTATTAAATCTCTAAAAAAAATTCTATAAAGCTCTAGAAAAAGATTTAAACTATTTAAAAAATGTTAAAAAATCTATTTAAATCCTAAAAAAATCTAAAAAGCCTATTTAAAATCCGTAAAAGGCTATTAAATCCTAAAAAATGCAGATAAATGCAAATGACCAACATAAAAAATAACGCGAGACCAGATCGAAACAAACAGTGAACCCCCGGGCATCAGAATATCCCGAAAACCACCATGTGAGCTGCAAACACCGAGAAGCGCACAATTTCCCGAAAATAAAACCCTGATTATCTAGACTGGATCTGAAATATTCGGTAAAGGAAAAACAAGCTGTAACTCTGATATCCTCTGTCTGTGCACAAATGTCATGCATCTGATTTGCGAATACGATTTGAACCATGAACCAGATAGGAGAATCGGTTGGTCAAATTTTAGGGTGCAACAACTGCCCCTATTCAAGCGACTTGGACGTAAAGGGTTGAAGAGCGCTCAGCCTTCAAACATTCAGAGGTACGAGACGGTTGAATACCAGTAAAACCCGAAAATTTGCCAACCGTGAGAATATACTGTAGAACTGCTTGGGGAATAAAATCCAGAACCGAGTCCAGTCATCACGGCAACAAACTGATCAATCATCTGATAAAGAACCCCTGATTTGAATGCCAATTACCTGCGATATCCCAAATAACAAACCCGAGGGTTGCAACAAAACACCTGATCCTCTCACATCGTCTACTGATTGACAGGAAGAGAAATATACTCACATCGTCTAAAGATAGACGGAAAGACACCCATAATCTGAAGAAACAAACCAATACTCACATCGTCTAAGGATAGACGGGAAGACACCCACAATCCCGAAGGAAAAACTTCACTACTCACATCGTCTAAGGATAGACGGAAAGACACCCATCCCGAAGGAAAATTCAATACTCACATCGCCTAAGGATAGACGGAAAGACACCCAAAATCGATACTCACATCGTCTAAGGATAGACGGGAAGACACCCAAAATCCAAAGAGAAAATCAATACTCACATCGTCTAAGGATAGACGGCAATGCACCCTTAATCCATACTCACATCGTCTAAGGATAGACGGAAAGACACCCAAATCGATACTCACATCGTCTAAGGATAGACGGAAAGACACCCATAATCCATCAATACTCACATCGTCTAAGGATAGACGGGAAGACACCCTGATCCATACTCACATCGTCTAAGGATAGACGGAAAGACATGCATGATCCATACTCACATCGTCTAAAGATAGACGGAAAGACACCCATAATCCACTTCAACATCATCCCTCCAATTTCAGAATCCTTTCGTCTACGGGGACTGATGGGAAGATCAATATCCTTAAAGGGGCCACATCATCAGTATGGACTGACGGGAAGAAAACCACCTTCAAAAAGCCATGTTGTCAATAAGAATCGACAATCAGGAAAATCGAACATTCTTCAAAGAGCCTCGACGCCAATAAGGATTGACGGTCCGAAAATCCCTCTTGAAATGTCATCTCATCCGATAACCAGAAAGAAAACCCCTATCCGAAAGGTCACTTTGAAACCCCTCAACATCTAAAGATAGCCGAAGAAGACTCGCTGGGGAAACACGCCATCCATATGATCTGACGATAGGAAACCCGCTGAAAACTCATCTGAAACTTCACATCATCTACTGCTAGACGGGAAGAACAGCCACTTAGAGAAACTCATCTTGAAACCCTACTGAAATCACCTGAATCTTCACTTCGTCTACTGCTAGACGGAAAGAAAACCACATGCTAGAGAACCCCCATCTTGAAACCCCACTGGAAAAATAACTGAAACTTCACATCGTCTACTGATAGACGGAAAGAAAACCATATTCGAACTCAAGACGTCTAATGATAGACGGAGAAATCCACTTATTGGAGTGACACATCGTCAATATGAATTGACGGGAAGAAAAGCCTGTCGATACCAGATGACTGATTGATCAAAGCATAACTGTTGTATGATCTGAAATACGAATAATCTGCGGCACTGCCTGAACACTGCTGCTGGATGAATGCCCCTGAACTGATCACAGCGTAATTCACGCGCCATATGAGGCTAAAAGAAAACCTGGCTTATGCTTCGTATGCATATGCATATGTTTGAATCTTTCTATGGCGTAATGCTCCATTCAGGATGGAAATGCTACGCATTTTGAAAATGAAATGCAAGTATGATGCAAGTACGATGATGCATGCAATTATGCTAACGTAGGCTCGAGCTACTGGAGAAAGTCGGGTACAGAAAACCACTTCAGCAAAATAAATGCTGAAGACGAAGCCAACTCTGCTGGGGATAAACCGGATATCACAGAATCATTCCAGCAAAATAAATGCTGGAAGAGTGAAATCAACTCCGCTGGGGAAATCGGGAACTTAACCGAGCACCTCGTTGAAGTAACACTCTGCTGGGGAATATAACTCTGCTGGGGGATAGCAGATGTGCCAAGTATGATTGGACTTCTCTGGGGATAGCTTACCCGTGCCACTGAAAAACTGGACTTTTGTTGGAGAAAATAGACGGAGTCTTCCTGCGTACTGATGCGCCAACACGGATGGGCCTTACAGTGATCGCCAACATGGATTTGGGCTTTTAAGCTATCTGTGATGGGTCAGGTACAACTGACACTGGGAAACATTCTGTCTGAATACACAGCTTTCTAGTTGAAGAGTCAAGGGATAGTAACACGACTTCCCGACATTCGTCTCACACTTGAAAATTGGCTGAATCTGCTCGAATAACTCTGAATAACCCTGCTGATACGGAGAAGAACAAACCTTTCGCTTCTGATATGCCCCAGCCTGCGGGACCTCTGTGGGGATACTCCTCAAAAGGAAATCTGCAAATCTGTTCCCTAATGGTCTGATATGAAATGCCCCAGCGTTCTGAACTTCGGAGGGACCTTATATCAAATGCTTCTCGAATAAAGAATAACTTCTGCGCTCTTACGATGGCCTGCCCCTGACTGCAATGACCTTGCCCCTGATTATCTGATTCAGAGTAGTGCCCCTTACTACGGGATATTCACCGAATCTCAACATGATTGCCCCAGGATAAATGACTTCGAAAGGCTGACCTGACTGGGGATCACGATAATAGCTTGCCCCTGCTCTCGGAACATTCGGGCGTTCTGTATTCTATCCTGACCATACCTTCCGTTGTAGAAAATTTTCCTGCTGTCAAGCGCTTACTCGCAAGTAAAACAAGTTGTTCTGTGCAAAAGACATATTAATGCAACACATATGACAGCTTTGACATCCAATCTGTTCACTGGGAAAAGGAAAAACAATTTATGGCATATAATGCACAAAACATTTATCAACATCAGTACCAACATGGTAAGAGGAACCCTTTCAGGAGTCAGTATCGACGCGACCTTTACCGAAGTATGCTTTCGAAATAACCTGCTTCAATTAGGACTTGTGAAGGTTATAACGTGGTCAGGTTCACGGTTTTGAAAGAAAGGATAAAGGCTCAAAGTCTATTTTAACCCACCCATTCTCCTTGATGTTCTCCCATCCTACGTTCAGCTAATTCAACCTTAGCGCTCACCTCTCAGAAGATGAAAGATATGAGTGATAGTTCGAGAAATTATGATTGTGGGGAGTGACAGCCACTCACCTTTCGTCTTTGACACTTGAGGTCACACGACTCGTATTTCATTTGAGGATTTTTCCATCCTTTCATCTTTTTTTCTTTTCATATCCCTAACTTTTGCCTGGACTGACTCTTTTGAGTTCTTTTGGTTTTTTGAGTCCAGCGGGATGCCCTCATTTTTGCCTAAGTCAATTGTTTTCTTTTCTTGACTTAGCGGGCTTTGGATTTCTTTTTTTCTCTTTCTCTTTTTTCGAACAAGTCGTGTGACGCTGGTTGTCTGACCCTTTGGGGAATGATATGACTGTTTCACTCCTAATGCTGAACCATTGTGGTTTCTTAGGCACGACCTCTAAAGGTGTTATTGATCCTCGAACGGACACTCCTTTTGCAACTTGAACTCTCGGCCAAATTAGCTAACACCTACCCTGCCCCAGGTTAAAGATGGAGGGTTTTTCGTTTTCAGAAAGAACTCCTACTACTAGGCTCAAAGGGGTTGACAAGGGATTATCTTCCTTATATCTCCGGTGTTTAGGGATTTGAAACAATGCCTGTACATCATCAGCAGGTTTTATTTCAAAAGCACACAATCGGAAACTGCATGTCGTTCATTTTCGTCATCCTCCCCAGATTCCTCTTAACCAGGCGTTGGACATTTGTAAAAACAATTAGTGAACACGAATGGATTTGATCAAAACATGCATATTTATTTCATTATCATCAATTGAATGAAAACAACAAGTTTTACAAACAAGATTGCAATTTAAACAGGAAAGAAACTACAAGCATAAAGAAATGACAGGATAAAACAAAGAAAAATGCCAGCTTCCGAGAACCGGGCCTTCACATCTGTCCTGCTGCTGAACCAGTCATCTTCACAATCAGTTATTAGAGACACCTCGATGCTGACCCCACCAAATTATAGAGCCCCCTTCCTCATTCAGATGATTCTGGGCCCTTCCTGCCCAAAGTTGATTGCTGCACTGTCAAGTAGGTCCTGCACCTTGTGCTTAAAGGCCAGACAATCTTCAATGTTGTGCCCCGGTGCTCCTGAATGGAAATCACAACGCTCCTTGATATCATACCCTGCTGGAGGTGTACCTGTTAGCGGGGCTAAATTCCTCTTCTCAACCAACTGTAATCGTAGCAACACCTGAAGAAGTTCGGCATATGGCATCGGAGGCACACTAAATACCCTCAACGGCCTCTGATGTTGAGCTTTTTGCTGATTGGGTTGCTGTGGCCTCTTCCACTGTTGAGATCATTGCTGTTGTCGCTGGTATCGGGTTGACTGTTGAACAACCTTCGTAGCAAATACGACATCGGTTTTTTTGACTTTCACCGTACTGATAAAGGCACTCCTTATGCTTAGCCATCTTCTTTCTCAGATCTGCCCCAGGAATAGGCAATAGTTGCGGGCATGGAGATTCTGACACCATGGAGTCTAGGATACGCTTCTGGCCCACTGCAGCTTTAGAAACATCCATCATCTTAGCATCAACTGAGACAGGATCAATACGTACAGCTACGCCGCTCGGCGAGAATTCAATATCTTTTGAGTCAATCAGGTCTTGGACATTGTGCTTAAAAGCATGACAACTTTCGATGTCATGTCCGAGTGCCCCAGAATGAAATTCACATTGCTTATTGGCATCGTACCCATAAGGAAGCGCTCATGTGGGTGGTTCCAACGTTCTCTTTTCAACCTTTTTGAACCTCAATAAAGTCTGCAAGAGCTCAGCATACGTTGTAGGTGGCGCCTCAAATATCCTCTTTGGTTTCCCCTCCTGAATCCTCCGTTGAGCTGGGTGGATCTTTTGTTGCTGCTCAGGTTCCACAGGCACAGGTGGCACGAGCTTCTTCACCGTGGCTTCAAATAGCTGATCATCCTCCTTCCTAAGCACATTCTTGACGACTTCCATGATCAAGCTCATTTGGGTCTTCAGCTGACTATTTTCCTCTTTGAGTATCTTCTGCTCCAGATGCATCTCTTGCATGTCTCTCATCATCTGCCCCAGCTGGCTTCGGACTTCAATCAATTCAACCTGATTCTGATCCATATCTCTGAAGGAATTCCTGCAACAAACTGGAGCGATGAGGAAATAAGACCTACGGTTCTGATGTACCTGTTAAATGATAATGCAATGCAGAAAGCAAACACATATTCAAGACAAGACAAAGAGAAACTCAAGCTGTAAGCACACAGACGAACATCTCCCACACATGTATAACCAACAAAAGCAGCACGTAAGCACAAATGAGTACGAATACAATGACCCCAGCCAACAATCCTGGTGGTGGTCAGCGAACACTAGTGCACAACAGCTAAACGGGTTAGGCAGAGAAAACAGATGCGACACCCGGCACAGAAACCTCTAGAAATTTCTCCCATATTCAACTGAACTCTCTGATTGACATTCTTCGGAACACACACTTCCCGTGGAGTCTTCCATGACATTAACCGACGAACCCAAACAACTGGATGACGGAGAATCGTTAATCTGAACAAAACCCTGGGGCGTGATGAAAATCTGGTTAGAGTTTAACAGATCCTGAACCCGACTTCTAAGCACCTTACAATCATTCGTTGAATGCCCATGTGCCCCAACATGGTACTCACAGCGGGCGCTGGCATCAAAACCTGGAGGATACGGTGGAATCACTGGATTAGTCTCTTTCGGCACTATCAATCCACTTCTGACCAGATCTGGCAACAACTGACTGTACGACACCGGTAGCTGAGTAAACTGCCTTTCAGGTTTCCTCGGTCTTCGTTGGGCGTGCTGACGTGATCGACGATAGGATGACCGTTGACTTGAAATGTTTGAAAACTGATCCTGAGATGCTAGAGATTCTGAGACGACGTCATTTCCTTCTTCCCACTCTTCTTGCGAACCGACAACTGAATCATTCTTATCAACTGGGATGTAAGGAGCATCTCGAAGCTTTCCACTCTTGAGTCCTCTTTCAACAAGCTCCCCCATTCTTATCAGGCCCACAAAGCTTGTACAACCGAACAATTTGTCATAATAGTGGCCTTTCAGAGTACCCAAGAAGATGTCAACCATTTCTCTTTCCTGAAGCGGTGGTTGAACACTAGCAGCTAATTCTTTCCATCTTTGCACATACCCTCTGAATGATTCATTCTCCGCCCGAGATAATTCTTGCAGATGTACGAGACTAGGAGCCATGTCCAGGTTGTAATTGTACTGCTTCATGAAAGCTCTGGCTAAATCCACCCATGATCGTATCTGATTACTCTCTAACTGCACATACCACCTCAAAGATGCCCCAGTCAGACTATACTGAAAGCAATGGATCATCAATTGGTCATTTCGCACAAACGCAGTCATTCTTCGACAGAACATCATCAAATGCAGCTTCGGACAGCTATCTCCCATGTACTTTTCAAATTCCGACACTTTGAACTTATAAGGCAACACCAGGTCAGGGACCAAACACATGTCTGCAGCATTAAGGTTAACAGCATCTTTGACCTCTAAAGTTTTAACTCTTTCTTCCAATCCTCGGAGCCTTCTGCCACTTTCAAGAGCTCTTGAGTTTACAGTCCTGGCTACTGGGATATATCTGCGTGGATTCCCCTCAAGGAAAACAGCACCTTGATTGTTAACAGGAGGAGGACGTTCATTTCGGGCAACAAACTGCTCATGTCGATCTCGGTTCTCAACAGTAGGCTGTACCACTTGGTCTGCAGTAACGTTGTTCGCTTGCGGGAAGTCTTCCATAGAATCATACCGAGGGTGGGACGTCATAGTAAACCCTGTCAAGGTGTTAGGAGACTGGAAATTGCCTTCAGACATAGCTACCAATTACCTGTAACTGACTACACTGCTCCAACCCCTTGGTCGTCTTCAACACTCCACACTTGCCTCGAACAATCCCCCGATAATCACCCTCTAGTGAAAACAAAGGCTGGATAAGTGCTCTGGCCAGCTAGAGAAATGCTATGCAATATGATTTATGCAGACAGAATACAAAAAAATGCTAACGTGCATGTGTGCATTGGGGATATTTCCCCTCCAATTCCAGTGTCAAGGTAGGAAGACAAGATAAACCATAAAGACAATGTTTAGAAAAACCCTCATATATTTATTGGAATGGCAGTCTTGTCAAGACGTTACACAACTATGTTCCATACAACTGATATGATAAAGGAGGATCCCAACCAACATGCCTGGTGGTGATCTCAACATACAGAATACAAGAGAGAAATCAAGTGCGGGTACGGTCGCGGAAATCCTCAACCAGCTTCTTCGTCTCTGGGTGATCCGGTCGATAAATCAAGCCTTCTATCAACTGATCCCTTTTTCTGACCGTTCCCTGGATATCTCTGACAAAGTCTTCCCACGCCTTATCCTGGGCACCATCCCCAGGTTTGGGCCTCTTGATGTCTGCTCTGCGCTGACAATCTTCCAGATTCTTCAAGGCATCAATCAATTGGCGTTCGGCCTCGTATCGACGGCATGCTTCTTCTTCAAGCTCTTCAGACTTCACTTTAACCTGTTCTCCCAACTGAGCAACCTGTGTCTTTAGCTCTTCTTCCCGTTCTTTGCGTTTGGCCATAGTGAGATCCCAATGCTCTCTGAACTTAGCTAACTTCGTGTAGGCCCTTTCCAGCTCTTGTTTCTTTGTAGCCAATACACTGCTAACTGAGTCTACATCTAACTCCAGACGTTTCTTGGTTGCAGTCAACTCCAATAAAGTAGTCTTCAGATGTTTCAGAGTTTCGGCCTGTTGCTTGGAAAAATATCCTGTTTCAATCTTTTCATGACGAAGCTGGGCATTCTCTTTCTCTAAAGCCTCTTTAGCCTTTGCTAACTCTTCTTTCTCCGCCATCAGCTGCTTGTATACCTGTATGTCTATAGTGGTGGGCTCCTCCACCGGAGAAGGATACAATGGCTGAACTGCAGGATAAGGCATAAGGAACTTCGTAGCTCGCTCACGAATCCATTCCACATACGGACCAAGAACTCGAGTACCCTCTGCGCTACCTGAAGGCTTCCCTCTCTTATGCAGGTTCTTCCATGCTTTCTCAAGCTTGATCAACATCTCTTCCTTTATTGCCCCAGTGAGATACAGAGATTCCTGTATCTCCTCGGGCTTCGGCGCTTCCTGAGGTGCATACCCAAACTGCCTGATTAATAAGGAAAGGTTGTAATTGACACACCCTTTCCTTCCTATCAAAGGAACATTAGGGAATCCTTCGCATCTGTATATGACCTCAACTCCGAACACCTCCTCATTAACCCACACCACATTCTCAGAAGTCAACCCCATCAAGCGCTCAGGCCATCCTAAAGAATCAATAGAAGTGATAAAAGGCCCTGACTTCGGCATATGACTAGTGAACCACCTGCACAGTAGAGGTACACAGCAAGAGACATTCCTTCCTCGCCGCTTTTCATTTTGGTAGTGAGTGGAATGGTGGATATCTCCCAGCAAGGTAGGAACTGGGTTCTTTGTAGCCAGAATATAGAAAGCATCTGCATCAACAAAATCAGGAATGTTCGGGAACAATACAATGCCATAAACACACACAGCAAGGATGGCGTCAAAAACAACCTAGCCACCCTTCTTGGCATACTCCCGAGCCTTCTCCACCAAAACATCCAACGGAAATCCCCACACATCTCCTCTTCTGATCATCTTCCCCGTCAGCTCAAACTCTCTTAAGTACAGAATAGCAGAAAGCTTAGCCGGATCAGGCTTAGCGTCCGTGTGATAGAAAGGCATCTGCTCGCGAATCGGTATATCCAAGAGTGCAGAATACTCCTCCAGGGTTGGAGCCAAAACAAAGTCAGGAAATACGAAACACCTGAGCTCAGCATCATAAAACTGCAACAGGGTGTAAATGCCGCTGATCTCATAAGCCGAGGGCTGGTAAAGGTAAGTCAGGATCCTCCCATAGGTCTTCCTGAAATCTCCCATCACCTTCTTCTTAGCAATAGTAATTAATTCTAACAACAGACTGATATCTGGAGACGGGAACTTGTAGGGTAACACTCTCTTCATGGCTTCCATGTCTTGCTAGGAAACAAACACCGGAACTGGGAGGGAAAATATGTACCTGCAATACACACACGTTAGTTGGATGCAAATGGTAATGCAATAATGCAGTATGATAAATGATGCAATCAGTGAACACAGGGGCTATGCTGTAGCCTGAAGAGGAACATCTATGTGATAACAGAAAACCACCATAGTCATCAGAACCTCTATGACACTAACTATCATCTGATACTCAAAATACCAATCCCCTGGTAAGAAATCCATCTGAACCTCTGTATCTGACGAGAAAACCATCTAATAATAGTATCAACCTCAGATAAGAAACCCATCTGATCCAACAACACACCTGGAGATGAATCAAGAACATCGTCTGATAAATACTAAATCATGGTTTCTGAAGGCCAGTTTTCCTGCAATAACCCAATCCCCCTCACAGGTATGATGGACCTAATCCACGGACAAAGGTACGGCATCCTATGCGGTCATCAGCGTCACAGACTTTCATGAGTGACGATACGATTCCCAGAAGGAGTGGCATCATCAAGTCATGAAGAGGCCTCACTTAGCTGACTTCCAAATGATCGGTCCCCAGAGTCGACAATCCCCACGTCTGGACTCCCCTCAGATCCTCAGGACCGGAAAGGAGCACCTCTGCGAGAACCTCGTCTGAGCGCAGATTTCGTAGGGAACTGTGCCTGCTCAGCAGACAGGTTCGTCTACTACTCTCCGCAACTATGTCTAGGTGCATACTCAAGCCCAGGTCCGGCTTCTCACTCATAGTAACCTCCCTCTCCCACAGCAATAATCATAATAATATAGTGCTGAAAGTAAATGCGGAAAGGTAAAGGTGCGGAAAAGTAAAGTGCGGAAAAGATAAAACACATATGCACAACACCCAACAGATAAACACACAAGCGCTAGGATTGACTCGCGTAGGGGATGGGAAACGGTCCCAGCATAAGGGATGGGAAAGGTCCCTAGATGCTATAGGTCCCCAGCAGAGTTGCCAGCTGTCGCTACTGCGAAAATCGGCGCCGGCTGAACAGAAGAGTCGCCACCGTGCGTTATTTATCCCAAAGGAGGGAAAGGAAACGCTCGAAGTAAACCTCGCAAAGAACGGGGAAAAGTATGGTCATCGCAACCAAAACCTGGGTTCGGGAGTCGGTTACGCAAGGGGAAGGTATTAGCACCCCTCACGTCCGTCGTACTCGACGGGATCCACGCTTGGTGTTTATAAGGAAAAGGCTGTGTTTATCTATCTACGCTAATGGTCAGTCTGAAAAGAAAATAAAAGGACAGGACTCGACAAAACATACGGTGTTCTGGGCCTACGTACTCCCTCGTGCAATGGGAAAGTCAGAGTCAACGTAGTTCGACTACCTACGTCTAGACAGGGGGAGATTGCTCGCCAGGACATCCCGTCCTGTGCCTACGTACTTCCACACAGCATGGAAGATCAGAGCAAACGTAGTTCGACTACCTACGGCTAAACTGGGCGTCCTCACACAGCAGTAAGAAAATAAACTGGTTTTAAGGGTTCGGGAACCTACAACTACGGTTTGGTCTCAAGTGCACTCGGGCAAGAGAAAAGGGATAACAATCAGTCGTCAGCGGGAAAGTCTCGATCGCACAGCCGCGAGAGAACAAAAGGTTAGTTGTTAGTGTGCTCGCTAGGATATCGCATCCTATGCCTACATATTCTCGTCTGGCACGAGAAATCAGAGCAGCTGTAGTTCGGCTAACTACGACACAAACTACTCAAGGGTTTCTATTGCTGAGAAAGGGAAAAGACACCCTAAAACTATGGCTGAAAAGGGGAATCTACCTACTGTTATCATGCCTGGTTGACCATCCTAATGTCTATCATAACCCCTCCGCAGCGGAGAAGTTAGAGTTCCTAAGGGATCATGGCAACAGGACTAGACAGCAAACAGGAATCAACTGCAAAGTAAAGAAATACTGGAAATATGCATGAATGCAACAACCAAACGAACAAGGCGCAAAGGCCGCAAACCACAGAGGTAAGGGAGCTCAGCTCTACCAAATACCAGCAAGCAAAGCCACTCAATAACAAACAAGCAGAAGGAGGACCACCTCAACTTCTCATGCACACAAAGCCTATCTCTAAGATGCACCTACCTCAGAAATATCTAGATGAACCCCTAAGTCTAATGCAGCACAGCACCACACAAGTCAAACAACACAAAGAGAAGGCGAACCAGCCTGACAAACTCCTATCCCAAAACAAGAAACTACCCCTGAGCAAGACCCTAAACAACCCTGAAACAAACCCCCGATTTACCTCTGAACAAAGCCCTATGCAAAAACCCTAATCAAAACCCTAATCAAATCTCTAAGCAAAACCCTAAGCAAATCTCTAAACAAAAGAAGTCAATCCAGCCTTCAAGCTTCAAAACAAGCTTACCAAAGAAAGGAAGCTAAGCAGACAAACCCATAGTGCCTTCCTCAGAAAAGTACCAGGAGGTTACCACTCAGGAATCATATCCTATGCGGCTCAACAATTGTGAATGGTTTACATTCCTCCTCAGGAGAAATTAAACTCACATGAAGGCTCCAACATCATTGGATATTTGAGAAATCCTACCTGAACTAAGGGAACTAAGTGAACAGGCCCATAGTGCCTTCCTCGGGAAAGTACTAGGAGACCTCCACTTAGGAATCGTATCCCATGTGGCTCAACAACTGTGATCAGTTTATATTCCTCCTCAGGAGAAACTAAACTCACATGAAGGCTCCAACATCATTGGATACTTGAGAAATCCTAGATGAACTAAGGGAACTAAGTGAACAGACCCATAGTGCCTTCCTCGGGAAAGTACTAGGAGGCTTCCACTTAGGAATCGTATCCCATGTGGCTCAACAACTGTGATCGGTTTACGTTCCTCCTCAGGAGAAACTAAACTCACATGAAGGCTCCGACATCATTGGATACTTAGGAAAGAGGTGAGAAGAGAGAGTGAAAGGCATCCATAGTACCTTCCTCAGGAAAGTACCATAAACTCCCTTCAAACTTCAGGATCTCAAACCTCACAAACAGAGAGCAAGCTCTTAGACTAGGTCTTCAATCTATGCATCCCTGCAAGCTCCAACCTCCGGGTCTTGATCTTCACTCTTCTCCTTCATCATGCTCCTTCAACAAGGTCTTCAAAGCGAACCAAGCCCCACAATAATACCCCCAAAGAATAAATCCCAAAGACAGACAATCAATTACCAAACAATCAGTACAATCAGTCAATTTAGTCAAACTCAGAAAATACCCTGAAAATATAAAGACAAGGGGAAAAATTCCAACACTTATTCACAATGGTCTATATACCTACCCATAACATCCCTTTATGCCCATACCCCAAAAATCAAAACAAAATTCTTAAAAGAAAATGGATTATCCTACCTAAGTTCACCCTAAAAACCCTAATTGTATGCACTAATGCTGATTAGTCAAACTACCTAAAATTTTAACCTAAAATTCTTGGTATAAAAACCAGAGGGAGTTAAGGTCAATACCTAATCATACTAAAAAGAATGGATCAAAAATATTAAAGGAAGGTCCTAAAATAAATTCTACAAAATGAGGTACTAGCTTAAACCTATTAAAAAGCTAATAAAATGTAAAATATACGAAAAATAGCAAACTAAAAATAAAATTCCATTTTTATTTTTATTAATTTTCTTGACAGAATTATAAACCTAATGCAAAAACAAGCAATTAAAAATATGCATTTTTCATTTATTTATGAATTTTATAAGATGCAAGAAATATAAAAGAATTAAAAAAAAAGAAATGGAAAGGAGGTGCTGATAGTAGACATTTCAGTTCATTTATCCACTGGGCCCATACACGGGGGGGGGGGGGGGGGGGGGGGGGGGGCGCATAGCAAATAGGGCAAAGGCCCAATCCAATTCCACTCAGCAATCTCACACGCATGGGGGGGTGCAGCGCTAGCAATTCACTAGTTATTTTTCCAATTGGGCTTATACGCAGGGGGTGCGCCTACCAATTGGGCAAAGGCCCAATCCAAATCATTCTATCTTCTCACACGAGGGGGGGGGGGGAATGAGTAAACGGGGAAGTGATTCAGCAAAACCAATTTTGGGCCCAAATGCTATCCAAACCCTAGCCCAACTCCTCAGACAACAAAACCAAGTTCTTCCCCCAAATTTCTGGTTACTGTTCACTAACCTAAACCTAACGCGCCGTTCCTTCCCTCGCGAGCTCCCCCCAATTCTTTCTGAGAAATTCTATCAAAGCAAACTCAATCATTCTGAAACCCTAATCAACCTAAATCAATCTCCATCGATTAACACTAAACCTCCACATCTTGAAACGAGAAACCCTAAAATAATGAAGGAACATCAATGGAGGTGGTGAAAAGGAGACGAACCTCGAGAGAAGCGATTGAGACGATGAAGTTTCTGGGATTTTCTTGAAGGTTCGCTTGAAGAAGTATGAAGAAATTCTGAGAATCTTGAGTGGATAAGTGTTCTTGAGGCACGGTTGAAGATCTTTGGAGAAGACGAAGGCAAACCGAGGATTATCACGATCTGGAAACGGAGGAAGGTTGAAGGTGATGAACACGTACGCTCTTGCTCGTTGAAGTTGGTTGAAGATCTATGAACAACGATGAAGATGCGCTGGGGATTCTCTGGAGATGAGATGAATTGCTGGGAACGTTGAAGGAGATCTGGAGACTGATGATGATTGTATGAAGTTCTGGAAAATTCTTTGAAATTTCCGGTCACGGATGAAGTTTCCGGTGACCGTTGATGAAGGTGGACGGAGGAGGAAGAAGAGAAAGAAAGGTTTCTGGGAATTTCTGGGTAAAAAATCAGCTCCGGCGGGTGGTTGTGGTGGTCCGGTGACGGTTGGGGTTGCCGGCGGTGGGAGCTCACCGGATTTGCATGCCGGCCAGGGGAGTTTCCGGTGAGAGCTGAGGGGATGCCACGTGCGCTGGGAGGTGGCAGGGTGAGCCTTGCATGGAGGACGCGTGGCGTGGCGTGGAGAGAGAGGGAGAGATAGTGGGTGAGGTGTCAGTGAGAGAGGGAGAAGTCAGAAATGAGGTGGGGTCCTCATGGTGGAACGCGTGGCGCATTATATATTGGACACTTGGCATCTGCTAGACAAAAAACTGACCAAAAACGGGTTGAAAATGCTGGGCCTCCAAAAATCTGCTGGGCCCACGAAAAAAAACCAATTGGACTGAATAAAATGGACCAAAAAAACTGTATTAAAACTGATTAAGAAATTCTGAAAAATTATTAAGCCTAATTAAAAACTAATCAAAGATTAAACCTACTTAATTCTAAAAACAATTAACTAAATGAAAACTCAATTAACCCTAATTAAAATCTAAACAAAATATTAAATCCTAATTAATCCTAATTAAACCTAATAAACCCTAATAAGACCCTAAACAAGATTAAAATCCTAATTATCCCTATTATTCCTAAAAACAGAATTAACACCTAACTAAATTCTATATTAAACTAATTACCCTAATTAAATCTAAAATGGTTAAAATCTATCTAAACTTTATTAAACCAAATTAATCTCTAAACTCTACTAATTTCTATTTAAAAAACTATTAAAACCCTATTATTAATAAAAAACTATATTCTTTCTATTTTATTCTAAAAACATTTAAAAACTATTTAAAATCTACTATTCTAAAAATGATTAAAAAACTATTAAATCTCTAAAAAAAATTCTATAAAGCTCTAGAAAAAGATTTAAACTATTTAAAAAATGTTAAAAAATCTATTTAAATCCTAAAAAAATCTAAAAAGCCTATTTAAAATCCGTAAAAGGCTATTAAATCCTAAAAAATGCAGATAAATGCAAATGACCAACATAAAAAATAACGCGAGACCATATCGAAACAAACAGTGAACCCCCGGGCATCAGAATATCCCGAAAACCACCATGTGAGCTGCAAACACCGAGAAGCGCACAATTTCCCGAAAATAAAACCCTGATTATCTAGACTGGATCTGAAATATCCGGTAAAGGAAAAACAAGCTGTAACTCTGATATCCTCTGTCTGTGTACAAATGTCATGCATCTGATTTGCGAATACGATTTGAACCATGAACCAGATAGGAGAATCGGTTGGTCAAATTTTAGGGTGCAACAAAGTGTATGTTGATGACATGATTGCAATGTCGCAGACAGAAGAGGGTCACTTGGTTAATCTGTTGAAGTTATTTGAAAGGCTAAGGAAATTCAGATTGAGGTTGAATCCAAATAAGTGCACTTTCGGAGTGAGATTAGGAAAGCTGTTGGGGTTCATTGTCAGTGAAAGAGGGATCGAGGTAGATTATGCAAAGATAAAAGCAATACAAGAGATGCCTGCGCCAAGAACAGGAAAAGAGGTTCGTGGTTTTCTGGGGAGATTGAATTACATTGCGAAGTTCATATCTCACCTTACAGCCACCTGTGAACCAATATTCAAATTGTTAAAGAAAGATCAAGCAGTTGTTTGGAATGAAAATTGTCAAAGGGCATTTGAGAAAATAAAAGAATATTTGCAGGAACCTCTGATATTGATGCCTCCGGTGGCAGGAAGGCCTTTGATTATGTATTTGACGGTTCTTGAAAATTCAATGGGTTGTGTACTCGGTTAACACGACGAGACAGGCAGAAAAGAGCATGCTATTTATTACTTGAGTAAGATGTTCACAGAATGTGAGTCCAGATACTCGATGCTAGAGAAAATATGTTGTGGACTCGCTTGGGAAGCCAAACGCCTAAGGAAATACATGTTGAATCATACAACCATGTTGATTTTGAAGATGGATCTGATCAAGTATGTGTTTGAGAAGCAGGAACTTTCTAGAAGAATTGCTAGATGGCAGATGGTTCTGACAGAATACGATGTTCAATATGTTTCCCAGAAAGCCATTAAGGGAAGTATTTTTTCAGAATATCTCGCAGAGCAGCCAATTGAATATTATCAACCAATGAGGTTTGAGTTTCCCGACGAAGACATAATGTTATTGAAGATGAAGAATTGTGACGAGCCCCTGCCAGACGAAGGTCCCGAAATAGGCTCTCTGTGGAAGATGGTTTTTTAAGGTGTTGTTAATTCATATGGAAACGGAATTGGGGTAATCATTACAACTCCTCACGGTTCGCACATACCGTTCACCGCCCGATTAACGTTTGCTTGCACTAATAATGAAGCCGAATATGAAGCGTGCATCATGGGTATAGAAGAAGCCATTGATTTGAGAATCAAGAATCTTGATGTATATGGTGATTCAGCTTTAGTCGTCAATCAGATCAAAGGAGAGTGGGAAACCCGTCAAACTAATCTGGTGCCTTATATGAACTATGCAAGAAGATTGGTGTCTTTCTTTGACAGGGTGGAATTTCATCATGTGTCGAGGGCTGAGAATCAGATGGCAGACGCTTTGGCAATCTTATCATCAATGTATAAAGTGAATTACTAGAATGAAGCTCCAATGATCACTATCATGTGCCTTGACAGGCCAGCTTTCATATTTGCAGTAGAAGAAATGTCGGATGGGAAGCCTTGGTATTTTGACATCAGAAATTTCCTCAAGAATCAAGACTATCCACCTCGGGCATCAAGTAGAGATAAGAAGACTCCGAGAAGGCTGTCGAGAAACTTTTACTTGAACAAGGATGATGTGCTATACAAGAGAAATTTCGATATGGTATTGCTACGTTGTGTGGATGAAAATGAAGCAAGTTTGCTGATGGAGGAAGTCCACGAAGGTTCTTTTGGGACTCATGCTGGAGGACATGCAATGTATAGAAAACTATTGAGAGCATGGTATTACTGGATGACTATGGAATCTGACTATTTTAAGTATGCTAGGAAGTGTCATAAGTGTCAAATTTATGCTAACAAAATGCATGTGCCACCGAGTCCTCTGAATGTTTTGACATCTTCTTGGCCCTTTGCAATATGGGGTATCGACATGATTGGCAAGATTGAACCGACCGCCTCCAATGGACACTGCTTTATCATGGTGGCAATCGATTATTTCACCAAGTGGGTAGAAGCAGCTTCATTTGCCAATGTGACCATACAGGTAGTTGCTCGATTTATCAAGAAGGATATTATCTGCCGATATGGACTTCCAGAACGAATCATTACTGACAATGGTTCGAATTTGAACAATAAGATGATGAAAGAATTATGCTAGAGTTTTAAGATTGAACACCACAACTCTTCTCCGTACCGTCTGAAGATGAATGGTGTTGTTGAGGCAGCCAATAAGAATATCAAGAAGATTGTGCAGAAAATGGTGGTGACTTACAAAGATTGGCACGAGATGTTTCCCTTCACTTTACATGGTTATCATACTTCAGTGCGTACGTCGACTGGGGGAACTCCTTCCTCGTTGGTGTATGGTATGGAAGCTGTCCTACCATCAGAAGTTGAGATTCCTTCCCTGAGGATATTGGTTAATATGAAGCTTGATAAAGCAGAACGGGTAAAGGCTAGGTTGAATCAACTTAGTCTGATTGATGAAAAGAGATTGGCAGCCATCTCCCATGGACGGTTGTATCAAAGCAGAATGAAGAAGGCATTTGATCAGAAGGTGCGCCCTCGACATTTTCAGGCAAATGACTTAGTGTTGAAGAGGATCCTCCCTCCACAAACAGATCACAAGGGCAAATGGACTCTCAACTATAAAGGTCCATACGTGGTTGTTGCACCTCAAATTTTGACCAACCATTTCTTATACTTGGCTTATGTTCATTTCATTTGCATCTGCATATCATTTATCGCATATTGTCATTTTTGTCAGTCGGAGTGGATTATCGGGATTACAGCCGCTTTGCTCGCGTTTCAGGCGATTCAAACCAGTTCAAATGAGGAGATTTATGTCAAAATCGAGCGGAGTTTGTTCTCATTTTGTTGGTCCAGTCTGCACTGATAATTTTCGGTGGCATTTCGGTGATCGCCCTTTTTCCGTTTATTTCGCTGGATTCTTGTGTTTTTATTTTGCTGCTTTATTTCCTTTTCATAGTTTTTATTAGAAAATAGTTTTCTAGAATAGATTTTTATTAAACTTTTAGCATAGAATTTTAATTAGAGTATAGCATTCTTATAGATTTTATTAGTATAGAATATAGTTTTTTAATTGGACTTTAGAATAGAATTTTTTTAGATTAGATTTTAATTGTTATTAGATTAATTGTTTAAGAATAGATTTAATTAGTTAATTAGTCTAGACTAGTTTAATTAAGATTATTTAGATTAGTTATTTTCTTAATTAGGATTTAGAATATTAGTATAATTATTACCAGCTTTTCATTTATTCAGCATTTAATTAAGTCCTTATTTTATTAAGCATCAACATTAACACGATTTAAGTCAGATTAATCAGTCATCAAGCCATTAACAACCATGCCACGTGTCAGCTGTAGGACTATATAAGTCATGTTCATCATCTCTTTCCTGAAGAGGGGGACAAAACCCTAGGAAGGTTGCGCCTCCTTCCTCCTCATTCCTTCATCATCATCACCTTCGTCTCTTCAACCTCATCTCTTTCATGAACTCAAACCAGCACAACCTTCATCTGGCCATCTTCAAACCAAACGGACCAACATAAACCATCACACAGCTGCAACAGCAACCGAAAACTTCAAATCAACTATCCTTTTCCTTCACAAATTCCACCACCATCTTCATCCTCAAAACTCAGAAAACCATTCCATTAACAACACCATTTTTTAACCTTCAACATCAAACCCAGTTCGAACCACCATTAATCCATCTCCAACTTCATCACCTCGTTCAACATGAAACCCAAACCTTCATCTTCGAACCATCCAAAAACCTTCATTGTTCTCAGATTCAACCCATTTATAAGTCGTCTTCAACCTCAACCGTGAAAACCACCATTAACCCATTTCTCACTAACTTCATCAACATCCTCAAAACTCATTCGCAGACCAATAATAATCACACTCCAAAAACATAATAGAAAACTCACTTTCTTCTTAAACACTTCCATTGTTTTTCAGAAACCACAACCCTCCGCCAACACAATATCCCTCTCGCAAACCAAACAACCACCAAATGAAACCCATTTTGCCATTAGAACCCATTTCGAAAACCTCTTCATAAGCCTTCAAACCACCGTCACAAAGCCTCCATCACAGATCCATCTTCTCCACTCGTAAACCCCAAAACCCATTTCCTCCATTGTTCTTCAATCATCATCATCATCGAACAACACAAACAACACAACCCGTCTACGATTCACAACACGAACCCAATCAAACCTTCAAAACCCACTCCGAAATCATAGAGACTGAAAAAATGAAGAGAGAGAATTTGATTTAGAAAAAAAATGTAGCAGAAAATGGAGAGAGAGATTTCAAAAAATGAAACAAAGAAGGTGGACTGTCGCGAAAGTTGTGAGGAAAAGAGGATATTGCGATGTGCTGCTTTTGTTTAATTTTTTTATTTTTTATTTTATTTTTGATTTGGGCCTAAACCCATGTTAATCTGGACCGTACCCCCTGTCTCATGAATTACCACCCCTGTTTTCTTTTTATTTCTTAATTAATTTATATAATAGTTATTATGTAGATTTATTATATATTGTTTTTTAAAACAGTTTGTTATTATGTAAATATATTATATTTCAGTTTTATATATTTCTTTTAGATTTCTTATATTTTCTTTTTAGAGTTAAATTTTATTTCTCATTTGTTATTGGGCTTTTGATTCTATTTTCTGTTTTAGGTCGATGACGACACTTCCGTAATCAATTACCAGTCAAATTATTGATGAATAATGTTGGATCCGAGACCACTTCTTTTCTCTCCTCATTTCTTCTTCTTTCGATTTTATTTTGACTTTTCCGTGATCGATGAAGTCTTGTATTCGTACGCATCAAATTTTCGAAGTCGATAACCTTCCCGATTTCAAATCTATGGAAGATGACCATTTGAGTCATTTTATCTACTTTGGGATCGCGATAGGCTACCTTCGATTAATCAACATTATGTTTGCGATTAAGACGAGATCCCACTGTTTTTTGGTCCGTGCGACACGATTCAATTGGAGAGTGATCCTCAATATCATTTCTCTATCTTGTCCGTAGCACGGATATCAATACGCGGCCTCCTATAGTTTGACTTCCATTCATAAGTCGAGCTACAGCGTTTTAGCGTCATATTGGACCCGATTCAATTCATTTTGACCCTTTCGAACCGCATTTCAAAACATCATCATCAAGGATCAAAGAGGAGAAGCTTGAAAATGAATCTTGCACGCAATTTCAAGGGTCAACGGAACCACTCCGTTCGGTAACATTTTCCTAATTCATTCTTTTAATCAACCGCCGAGTGTTGTGAGCCGTAAGCGATAGATACATAGGAAATGATGAGTGGGGGGCCTCCTCTCACCTTGTCTAGAGTGTTTAGCGTATGCCCTTTGGGCAATATGCGACGCATTCGCTCCTACGTCTTAGGATTTAGCGTGTGCGTCCTGTTCCGTTTCCTTTCTCTCGCATCCTCGCGATTGAGACCCTTTTCTCTCGCATCCTTGCGGACGAGACTCCTTTTCTCTCGCATCCTTGCGGTTGAGATCCCTTTTTCTCTCGCCCCCGTGCGATCGAGACTTCTTTTCCTGTAGTTGGACGAACTACGGCTGCTCTGATTTCTCATACCCGTTAAGAATACGTAGGCACAAGACGCGATGTCTTGGCGAGCACACTAATGACTAACTTCTCTTTTCTCTCGCATCCTCGCGATTAAGGCCCCTTTTATCTCGCACCTGTGCGATCGAGATCGACCTGTTATCCAGAACCCTTTCTCTTGCCCTCGTGCAGTCGAGACTAACCCCGTTTTTTCCCGTAGTTAGCCCGAACTATGTTTGCTCTGATTTCTCATACCCGTTGAGAATACGTAGGCACAGGATTGCGATGATCCTGGCCAACACTTTTCTTTCTTTCTCACCCTTTAGGCTCCTATACCTTTTTATCCAAAGACATGCTACGTCCGTTCTACCTCAAACAGGTAACACCTAAGTCTCAAATGGTCGAGCAACAATACACCTAACTGCTAGAATGCATACGCTAGTGTCGTCTACCTGAACCTTTTCTCTTGCCCCCGCGCGATCGAGACTCTTTTCTGTAGTTAGCCTGAACTACGTTTCGCTCTGATTTCTCATACCAGATGAGAATACGTAGTTACAAGACGCGATGTCTTGGCAAGAAACCTCCCCTGTAGTTTCTCGAACTACGTTGACTCTGACTTTCCCATTGTACGAGGGAATACGTAGGCATAGGGCGACGATGTCCTATCGAGTCAGTTCTTTCTCCGTTTAGTAGCAACCTTAGATAGTTTTGTTTTCACCCTTTAGATAGACAACAAGCGTGGATCCCGTTGAGTACAACGGACGTAAGGGGTGCTTGTAACAACCTAATTTTCAATAACTGATTAATGGTACTAGTTAATTGGTTTGTATGATTTAAGTGAATTATTGGGTTTAACTGATTTATTCTATTTGGTAGAATAATGTGGATTTACTAGATACTCTCTAATTAAGGATGAGATGGGATATTTTATGAGGAAATGAATTGGTAAATATTTTGAGAGAAGAAATAAATTGGAGAGAAATAGAAGGGGAGGAGATATGAAGGGAAGTAAAACGAAAATGTAAAATAGAAAACATGAAAGAAAAGTGGAGGAAGAAGAGAAAGTAGAAGGAAAAAGAAGAGAAAGCTTGGAAAGCTCAAGAACGACTTCTAGCTCCCGATTAATTGAGGTAAGGATGTGGAATATTGTTATCTTACCAATGTATGTGATTATGTATGTATTCTTTGGGTTGGTTTGGTTGTTTTCCCTCATCTTCCATTCTAGGGCATAAATGAGTTTAATCGGTAGAAACCGAGTTTTAACGGTTGAAAATGAGGATAAGTGGTAGAATTTAGTCGAGGGATATTGGGCTAAGGCTACTAGGACGAGTAGGGATTGAATCGGGTAGTTTTCAATAAGTTTCGGAGTTTTAGACGGTGGGGAATTCTGAGTTTGCAGACCCTCGCTAGCACGTTCGCTAGGCGAGCAGGTCGCGAACATTCGCTGGGCATTCGCTATGGCGAGCTAGTAGCGAATGGTCCCATACTTGGACAGAATGGTTTTGGTGATTCCTCGCTGGAAGCGAAGGGGGTATCGAGCATTCGCTAGCCCTTCGCTGAGTGAGTGAGGTAGGGAATCAAGTCAGTAGCTTCTGTTTGCCTTCACGAGCTTGTTCGCTAGGCGAACAGGTAGCGAGCACTCGCTAGGCGAGCAAGGTAGCGAGTGTGACAACATGTTGTTTTCTTGTGTGTTCCATCCAATGGTTGATTGTTTGGTTCAATTATGTTAATCCTTGTATAACGTGAATAACTTGTGTATTATTGTGATGAGACATGTTGTGGGTAGCCTTATGGCATGAATCCTAAATTGTGAAATATGGCCTTTTGGCAATTATATACATTGTTTGAATTAACATGAATGCATGATATATGTTATGATGTTAATCCATATGTAACATGCAAGATTCTTACTCACAGTGGTAGATTGACAAGGTGTCGTTCCTAGTGTAGTGATCACCAGGGTAGAATAACTGTGGAGTTGTTCCTGGTGGGGTATAAGCGATGTACCCATAATCTAAATGAGGATTTGCGAGAGTTGTTAGGTTTGTATGAGTCATATGAAAGTGTGTGCTGTGGCTGTTTGGCAATTATGTGTATAATTGTATGTACTTGTGTGGGGTGTAATGCGTAATTGTATATTTTTGTGAATATGTGTGCATTTCAAGAGTGTGTGGAGTCATTGTGCGTGTGTAGCATCATGATTGCATTCTTGTGTCTTGATCCCGTGGAGGATCTGCAGAAACCTCGTGTGCCCTTGTGGGGTGTGAGCGATGGTTTATTCTTGATCCCGTGGAGGATCTACAGAAACCTCGTGTTCCCTTGTGGGGTGTGAGTGATGGTTTATTCTTGATCCCGTAGAGGATCTGCAGAACGATTGTGTGCCCTTGTGGGGTGTGAGCAATCCTGAAACATCGTGTGCCCATGTGGGGTGTGAGCGATGGGTGGACATTGTAGGCCTGACGGGGAGTTACTTCGGTAACGAGCGATGGTTCCTTTTGGTTCTTCAATTGAACCTGCTGAACGAGTCGGTACCGTATTTGCATCTGCATAGAGTCGTGAGTCGGTCTCTATGAGTTGCATTATCATCTTTATATGATGCATTTCCGTAATAAACATGAATATAAATGTTTGTGTGAATTGGTGAAAGAAACATGTTGTGCCTCCATATGTGAATTGATGAATTTGTTTTATTAGGTGAACGTATGTTATGACATATATGACGTTTATAGCGTATTGTGGTGAGAAAATGTGGAATATATGTATTCTGTATTTGTGCATTTACATATGATTATATGCATTATTATGATGATAATATTTCTCACCCTTCTGCTGGAATGATGTCCTTCATGACATCGTGCAGGTATCGTAGTGTAGTACTGCTCGTGGTTGCAAGGTCGCTATTGGTGTAGCTGTTTAGTGATTTAATTGTCATCGGGTCGAGTCGTGCTCTAGTCATGTAACACTGGGATCGTTTGGGTTACGTTTCAGATGTATATTGTGTTGTTGGCATCAGTGCCTAAGTGATATTGATTTATATGATAAATGCAAATATTTCTTTTATGCAAAATTGTGATATAAATGAATTCGCTGCTACATGCAAATGAAATTTTGTAAAGTATGATTATTTATTTCAGTGTTTTTGAGCATGACAGGTGGTTTTTAGTAATTTGGTATAATATGTGTGACACCCTTTGTGAATGCATGTTACTTTTACTTTGATTATGCTTTTCTGTGGGGTTTAGATGGGTGTTACATTAGTGGTATCAGAGCAGGTCGGTCCATCCGGCCAAGTTGTCTAATGTTGTTTGTTCTCTTGTATGCGACATGTGTGTAAAAACACTGTCGGTACACGTTTGTTGTTCTAAACCTTGTCTGCAGGAGTGAGAATGAATCCAAGTGCGGGAGAAAGTTGTGCTTCTCCAGGATGCCGCAAGTGTGGAGTTGTAGCTCAGTGTGTAGTAAAACGCTCTTATAGTTTGGTAAAGATGGTTTATGCCCCCATCATAATTTCGGCTGTTTATTGACAAATTGAGGAACTGATCACCCTTAATCTCTTGTTGATAGAAGTTGGAATTGTGTTGGATGGGATAGACGTGTCTTGCAAGCTTAGATGGCGTGAGCAGTGAATTGCTTGGAGTAAGGCCAAGTACTTGGGAGTTTTGTGTATTAACAAAAGTGGGAAGTTGGCGGTTTACCGATCAGTCGTGATCGTCTGGAAGTTGTCCCGACAAAGTAGTGATACACAGCCCGAATGTGAAGTGGAGTTGTGATCGACTTAGTTAAGGAAACTAGTCCGATATTGAGGGCTCCATGATCTATGTCTAATTGGTTAGCCAAGGAATTAAATTGATGGAGTACGTTTGGATGTTATAGTAAGTGCGGGAAGTGTGGTTTGTGTTTCCGCCATAACTCACAAATTGAGTGTCCGTTTGACATGGGATTTTCCATACTTAATTGAGTGAGCTAATAGTTGTGTAACCGAGGGTATTTGGACATTCGAAGAGCATAGAGGATCATGTTGGACATCGGAGACTTGAGTTATCAGTGTTTGAGAAAGAGTAGTGATATGCCACTGGGAAGAAATTTAAAGAGTTTTTGGGAGGAACTGTCAATAACTCGTGTATTGGCTGGCCAAATCCGAAAAAACTACTTGTTGTGTTTCGTGATGTTTGGTTGATATGTTTGAGAGATATGTTAAGTACAACATCAGCGAGTTTTGGTTATGCTTTAAGACAACTCAAGATACATAAGGGAATTGTCTGACAAGTAATTTAGAATTGGTTATTGTGTGTCTGTGCCGGAGGTTGGGAGCCTCAATTGTTTAGTTGAGAATTGAAATGATTGCTGACCTTAAGAGCTTAAGGTGTTCGTCTGAATTGGAAAAGTTGAATATGAGGCATAGGAAATAATTGGGACTTCTGAAGGAATATGGTTTTGGTCGAATTACCATTTGGGTGAGACGACGTGGTAGCTGAGATATCAAATGGGAAATTTCTGTATATACTAATGATGATGGTATTGAGCTAGAATGGAGGAAGCAAATTCGGGTATGAGTTTGGTATGTGAAGAGGCTTCTTATGGAGCTTAACTATGTATGTTGGGACTGAATATTAGTATTCCCGATGAGATCCGAGGGAGTTGGAATTCATCTGAGTTAATAGATTGGTTGAATTTAATGGATAAAAGTCGAGGAGCTGATCTTCGAATTGATGGAAATGATACCACGAGTGTCATGATAAAGTTTGTGTTTACAATAGTACCCTGGGAGAAGGACGTTGAGATAAATTAAGTATCCATCCAGGTATTGTGAGGATATGACCGAATTTGAGGAATCGTCTTGGTGACCATAGATGGAGAGAGGAGTGGTTGAAGTTGTATATGTTGATTAGACTTGTTGAAAGTCGAAGTGTGAACATCAAAAACTGTTGGACCTGATACAACTGTTGAATATTTCTGAGTGGCATGGGATAGTATTCCCATGGATCTTGTGACGGGCTTTCCGGAGAATTTGATAGGATATGACTCGATTTGGATGGCTAAAAATGGGTTAACAAGAGTAACCCGTTACTTACCAGTAAGGATGAATCATTCTGTTAGATGGAAATCTGAGTTTTTCATTGAGATTTTGGAAAGGTTTGTAGGTACTTTTGGGTGCCACGTGGTTGTTGAACTCTGACTAGCGTCCATGGAACGAATAGGCAGACAAAGAAGATTACCCAGTATGTAGAGAATCTGTTGGAAAGCTGGTGTGATTGGACCAAGGTGGATCGTGGGATAGTTAATCGTCGTTGATGGAGTTTACCTACGACAAATGCTGTCATTCTAATATCGGAATGATATCGTATGAGGCTTTGTTTGGTAAGGAGTGTAAGGCTCCTTTGAGTTGATGTGTGTCCGGCGAGAATGTTGTACTCGAACCTGAGATTGTGCGAGAGGCAATCCGATGGTGGAGACATTGCTAAGTTCAGGTGGATGAACGAGAAACAACTTCGAGGTAAAGAGATTCCTTTGGAGGAATTAGTTGGGAGACTGTGATGCGAGAGTCGTATCCAGAGTTATTCGAGTTGGATAACATTTTCGAGGACGAAAATTCCTAAAGTGGGGGAGAGTTGTAATAGCCCAATTTTCAATAACTGATTAATGGTACTAGTTAATTGATTTGTATGATTTAAGTGAATTATTGGGTTTAATTGATTTATTCTATTTGGTAGAATAATGTGGATTTACTAGATACTCTCTAATTAAGGATGAGATGGGATATTTAATGAGAAAATGAATTGGTAAATATTTTGAGAGAAGAAATAAATTGGAGAGAAATAGAAGGGGAAGATATATGAAGGGAAGTGAAACGAAAATGTAAAATAGAAAACATGAAAGAAAAGTGGTGGAAGAAGAGAAAGTAGAAGGAAAAAGAAGGGAAAGCTTGGAAAGCTCAAGAACGACTTCTAGCTCCCGATTAATCGAGGTAAGGGTGTGGAATATTGTTATCTTACCAATGTATGTGATTATGTATGGATTGTTTGGGTTGGTTTGGTTGTTTTTCCTCATCTTTAATTCTAAGTCATAAATGACTTTAATTGGTAGAAACCGAGTTTTAACGGTTGAAAATGAGGATAAGTGGTAGAATTTAGTCGAGGGATGTTGGGCTAAGGCTACTAGGACGAGTTGGGATTGAATCGGGAAGTTTTCGACAAGTTTCGGAGTTTTAGACGGTGGGGAATTCTGAATTCGCAAACCCTCGCTAGCACGTTCGCTAGGCGAGCAGGTCGCGAACATTCGCTGGGCATTCGCTGTGGCGAGCCAGTAGTGAACGGTCCCAGACTTGGACATAATGGTTTTGGTGATTCCTCGCTGGAAGGGAAGGGGTAGCGAGCGTTCGCTAGCCCTTTGCTGAGCGAGTGAGGTAGCGAATCAAGTTAGTGGCTTCTGTTTGCCTTCGCGAGCTTGTTCGCTAGGTGAACAGGTAGCGAGCACTCACTAGGAGCTCGCTAGGCGAGCAAGGTAGCGAGTGTGACAGCATGTCGTTTTCTTGTGTGTTCCATCCAATGGTTGATTGTTTGGTTCAATTATGTTAATCCTTGTATAACGTGAATAACTTGTGTATTATTGTGATGAGACGTGTTGTGGGTAGCCTTATGGCGTGAATCCTAGATTGTGAAGTATGGCCTTTTGGCAATTATATACATTGTTTGAATTAACATGAATGCATGATGTATGTTATGATGTTAATCCATATGTAACGTGCGAGATTCTTACTCACTGCGGTAGAATGACAAGGTGTCATTCCTAGTGTAGTGATCACCGGGGTAGAATAACTATGGAGTTGTTACTGGTGGGGTATAAGCGATGTACCCATAATCCAAATGAGGATTTGCGAGAGTTGTTGGGTTTGTATGAGTCATATGAAAGTGTGTGATGTGGCTGTTTGGCAATTATGTGTATAATTGTATGTACTTGTGTGGGGTGTAATGCGTAATTGTATATTTTTGTGAATATGTGTGCATTTCAAGAGTGTGTGGAGTCATTGTGCGTGTGTAGCATCATGATTGCATTCTTGTGTCTTGATCCCATGGAGGATCTGCAGAAACCCCGTGTGCCCTTGTGGGGTGTGAGCGATGGTTTATTCTTGATCCTGTGGGGGATCTACAGAAACCTCGTGTGCCCTTGTGGGGTGTGAGTGATGGTTTATTCTTGATCCCGTGGAGGATCTGCAGAAACCTCGTGTGCCTTTGTGGGGTGTGAGCGATGGTTTATTCTTGATCCCGTGGAGGATCTGCAGAATGATTGTGTGCCCTTGTGGGGTGTGAGCAATCCTGAAACATCGTGTGCCCATGTGGGGTGTGAGCGATGGGTGGACATCATAGGCCCGACGGGGAGTTACTTCGGTAACGAGCGATGGTTCCTTTTGGTTCTTCAATTGAACCTACTGAACGAGTCGGTACCGCATTTGCATCTGCATAGAGTCGTGAGTCAGTCTCTATGAGTTGCATTATCATCTGTATATGATGCATTGGTGTAATAAACATGAATATAAATGTTTATGTGAATTGGTGAAAGAAACATGTTGTGCCTGCATATGTGAATTGATGAATGTGTTTTATTAGGTGAACGTATGTTGTGACATATATGACGTTTATAGCGTATTGTGGTGAGAAAATGTGGAATATATGTATTTTGTATTTGTGCATTTACATATGATTATATGCATTGTTATTATGATAATATTTCTCACCCTTCTGCTGGAATGATGTTCTTCATGACATCGTGCAGGTATCGCAGTGTAATACTGCTCGTGGTTGCGAGGTCGCTATTGGTGTAGCTGTTTAGTGATTTAATTGTTATCGGGTCGAGTCGTGCTTTGGTCATGTAACATTGGGATCGTTTGGGTTACGTTTCAGATGTATATTGTGTTGTTGGCCTCAGTGCCTAAGGGATATTGATTTATATGATAAATGCAAATATTTCTTTTATGAAAAATTGTGATATAAATGAATCCGCTGCTACATGCAAATGAAATTTTGTAAAGTATGATTATTTATTTCAGTGTTTTTGAGCATGACAGGTGGTTTTTAGTAATTTGGTATAATATGTGTGACACCCTTTGTGAATGCATGTTACTTTTACTCTCATTATGCTTATTTTTCCGTGGGGTTTAGATGGGTGTTACAGTGCTCATACCTTCCCCTTACGTAATCGACTCCCGAACCTAAGATTTGGTTGCGATGACCTGTCTTTTCCCTTTTCCGTAGGTTTTCTCGGATCGTGTCCTTTCCCTCTCTTTGGGATAAATAACGAACGATGGCGAATCTTCTGTCTTTGCCGTCCCCTCTTCGCAGCGATGCGACATTGGTAAGGAAAGTTTTCTCTGGAGGATCCTTATTTCTATCAACTATGGACGGTGAAGATTTTACGTCCCATGTGAACGCGGACGTAGTCAAAAAAATACTTTGCTTAAAAGAGACCCGCTGGACATAAAAAGAAAGGTCCAGGAAAAAATGGGGCATCCCGGCGAACCATAAAAAGAATAGGTTCGGGAAAAAATTAGGGATAAAAAGAAAAAATGATAAACCCGTAGAGTTCAAAACCTGAAAAGGCAACTTTGGCAAAATTGGATATCCCGGTGAATCGAAAACCCGCAAGGGCGATTCAGGCAAAAGTTAGGGTTTTAAAAGCAAACAACTACGGTACGCGTCTGACCCATGAGTACAGTTGGATTCTTGGAGGACCCGAGGGTTAATAAGTCAGTCTCTTCAGAAAGCGAAACATTGGTGAAGCATCAAAGTCATGCGAGTCATAGTCGAATCGACACATGATGGTTGTCTGGTTCCACATTGCCGACATTTATATATCTTTTGCATTTGTATTTTTTGCGCAACTTTCTCTTTTCAGGAGTTACATCTGATGTAATTTGCCTGTTTATAGGCCATTTTAATCAATGAAGTATTTTCCACAAAGAGATCTGTGCTTGTTTTTTCTTTACTATTTTGTTTGCGAAAAGACGTATGATATTTTTGATAAACTTTGTATACAAAAACTTTTGGGGATTTGCTAATCATAATCGAAACAATGATTTATTTGAATGATGTCATGGACGATAACCGAAATAGCCATTGTTACATACAAGACATGCTGTTTGTTGGTCATTTATAGGGTTCACTCCACCGAGAATTGTTTCCAAATCAGAAGGGTTTCCCCGACAGTGGTATGCATTTATCCCCATCAGGTAAAATTGGGGTTATTCCCCAGCAGTGGGGCAAGTTCAGTGTTATTTCCGTATAGAATCTATTTCATTGGCTCACTTCCCCAAGCAGAGATTATTGCTGATTCCCTCGACGAGCAAATCGAAAGTGGTAGACATCTGCGGCAGAATCCAGTGGTTATTGGTATTCTTCAGAATAAGATATTTGGGATAACTTCCGATGGATGTTATTCTCAATTCCCAGCAGAATGGAATTGTCCCCAGAAGAGTTCTATTCCATAAGGCCGTTCAGAGTTTATTCTTCAGCATGTTTGCTTATCGTTTCTTTCGATACCTATTCGTGTTGGTGTTCCTTTGCATTTGCATTTTTGCATAGCATTCTCCCAAATGTGTAGCATTTCCATTTCGTATGGAGCATTACGCCATGTTCAAACATATGCATTCGAAGCATAAGCCAGGTTGTTACCTTTTGTCACCAGACATTTCTCGAGCAGATAACGACATGATTCATGAGCCTTTGTGGTACCAGACCCCAGTAAGAATCATTAGTGGATGTTTTCATTTTTTTTGCTCCCCATTAGAGTTTGCTTGTTTAAGTTTCTCTTTCCCCAATGGAGTTTCTCTTTTCCATGTTGTAAATCGGTTGATACTACTTCCTGTTTATCCCGAATGCTATCCCGACTCTTGGTTGGTAGTCCGTCGTTTTGTGGATGTTATCCCAACTTTTGGTTGGTAGTCTTCTTTTGTTCCCCTGCGGAGTCGTCACCCCTACTTTTTGTTGGCAGTCTCCTTTCTTGGTGTTCCTAACTTTTGGTTAGCAGTTTTTGTTCTGAATTTTGGTCGATGATTCTTAACTTTTGGTTAGCAGTTTTTGTTCCGACTTTTGGTCGATGATTCCTAACTTTTGGTTGGTGATTTTTGTTCCGACTTTTGGTCGATGGTTCCTAACTTTTGGTTAGCAATTTTTGTTCCGACTTTTGATCGTTGATTTCCTAACTTTTGGTTAGCGGTTTTTGTTCCGACTCTTGGTCGTCGATTTCCTAACTTTTTGTTAGTAGTTTTGTTCCGACTTATGGTCGATGTTTCTAAATTTTGGTTAGTAGTTCTGTTGCACCGCAAAATTTGACCAACCTCTTTTTTTAATCTTTGGCTTATGTTTCATTGCATTTTTGCATTTTTACATTTTCATAGCATAATTCTTACAGGGGATCAAGTGTTTGTTTGTGTCCTATCCAAGAAGAGAGCCTTATTGACCACAAGCTCAAGCAGAGGCATTGGTAAGGGTTGTTATGCGTGTGTTATCATCATGGAGATATTAGAGCTCCTAGAAAGAAGAGGTGTGCCGCAACATTATCAAGGAACCATTAGAAGGTTTTCAAGAGGTCCATGAAGATTTATCATTGGTAGAGGCTTGTTGAGTACCTCAGAGGTCATTGGGGAGTGGGAATGGTCACTCAACTCATCTGCACATTGCCTAGGCAAAAAGGGTGAAATTAGGGTTTTACCTTTAATCAGGATAAATTTGTTTTCAGGAGAAAGACTTGTTTCCATGGCCTTCCATGTGTCCTAAGGTGTTTGGGGATGAGAGATTGACCATCAATTTTAATCAGAAGAGCTTCAATTGATCAGTTAATTGAAAATTAGGAGATTTGGGGGAAAAGTCAACTACAGTTTGACTTTTGATTTAAAAGGTGTTCCAATGATGGAATTATGGTCCATGAAGCTCACATGGCTTAGTGAAGTCCACTCAAGAATTTTCAAGGCCTCAGAAGACCCAGAACGTTAACGATCGACTTGGTAGTCATCGATCGATCGTTTCGTTGACCAAAATGTCAACTCCTTGACCATAAGGAATTTGGCCTTAAAGTGTGAATAAAAAATGTTCCTAATGGCATATTGAACTTATCCATGAAGTTTCATGACCATTGGGTCAAGGGTTGAGGAGTAATCAAGAAATCGGGAAATTAGGGTTTTGAAAGGGGCAAGACCATAACTCTTTAACCACACATCCAATTGAGGTGGTTCAAAGCTTGTTGTAAAGGTCTTAACAATTTCTACAAAAGTCTCACATGGGTCCATGTGCAAAAAATGAGTAGATTGGGAGTTATGATCAAAATCACTACAAGAGGGGAAAACACTTAGAAAAATTCTAAGTTTTTTGGCCTTGCAAATCATGTTTACAGCCAACTTTGAGGGGAGTTTTGACCTAGTTCCACTTGGAATATGAAGATCATGAAAACATGAAAGTTGTATAGCTCCATAAGGGCTTTCCAAAAAGTACTAGAAGTCCTCCATAGCCCTTGTAAGTTGAGAGTTATGAATCCAGAAAGTTGGGATCTCCACACTTGAGTGCATCATTTCCACTTTTTCACAAATTCACTTTTCAGCCACTTGGATCATTCTCAACCATTAGATCATGTCTTAATTTGATATTTATAGAGATGATGGTTCGAAAATGCAGAAAGAATGAGGGCTTGAGAGCTTTGCAAGTTGGCAAGCAAGTTGACATTATTATATTCAAGAAAAACCATAGGAAAGAGAAACTTTTTGAAGAGAAGCTTGCAGCTGCAGTCCCCTACACACTAGCCTCACTTCAGTCACCTCATGTCCTTCATTTCACTTGAGTTTTGCCCTGCATTGAGCCAAGGAGCTGATATGCACAGCTGCCATATAATCTTGGATAAATTTCCAAAATCTCCCTCCAAAGGCAAAAAAAACAAATCTGCCCCAACCCTTCCCTTAGCCTATAAATAGAGGATTCATACCATTCCATTATTCACACCAGAGCTATCCAAAAAACCAGAAATAAATAGCTCTCATTCTTACTCTCCTTGCTTGAAAGGGAAGAAAGTCACAAAACCACCAAAAATTGCCTCTTTACACTTTTCACACCAGTCCTTGTTCCAAACACTAAACCACCATAAAAACCATATACACACCCTTAAAATGACCATTTGAAGCTGTTTCCATCATCACATTCATCAAAAAAACTATAGATCAAAAAGTCAAACTTCATACCACCATAGTTTGACTTTTGTGCACCTTTCATACCAAATCACTACCTAGATCCATTCCCACCATTTTAACACTCAAAACACATCATGTCCATGATACTCTAGCTATCCATAGTTACAAACACCAGCTGGAAGCTTGTTTATTCCAAAGGTCCCAAAAAGCTACTTGGTTCTTCAAAGGGAAGAAAGCTCAAAGTTCACCAAAGGAAGAGGAGGTACATTGTTCTTGCTGCTAGCTTGCTCAAGGAGGTCTACAAGAGGTATGTAACCCTAAACCTCTTCATTATGCATCATATGTTATGCTTTGTGGTTGGTGAGATTGATTAAACATTGTTATGATAAATGGTGTTTATGCTGTCCAAATCTAGTTAGAGGTGGTATCTGTCAAAAATGTGCATTTTTGTTGTAATGTCATTAGTGGTATGCTTGTTATTACTTTTGTAAAAGTAATGTGTTGATTACATGGAAGTTTATGTATTAACATTGTTATGCCAAGGGTGTGTCCATTTAGTATCCAAACTGTTTTGAAACTGTCAATAAGAGAAGCTTTAAGTTAGGGGCTTTAACATTGTTATGTTTGAGATGTATCATTGGTGAAGTTTGAATTTGGATCTGTCTAGCTTATGTGGTTTGCACTATGAACTGTCACTTGATCTGTTTGGTTAAGCACTGTTGTTGAACATTTGCACATTAGGAGTCTTTGATATTTAGGTTTCTTTGCTACTACTTTTTGCTCATCTTGGTTTGTTCAAATATTTGCCACTTGAATTTGCATTGGGGGGTTGTCATCTAAAACAGTTTTGCTTAAGTTTGACAGTGCATGAACAAACTGTTGCTATCATAAGTTAGTCGGGAGCATGCCTTTGTTTTTGAGTTTAACTGGTATGTTTGGTTCAGTATGGAGACTGTTGTTGCCAAGCAATGCTCTCATAGCTGCCTCTATTTAGTTTGGTTCTTGAACTGAGTTTGTCAACTCAAGGTTGTCTGCTATCAAGAGGGGGTCCCAATGTTTAGGTGTTGTGCTTGAGCTTGTTGGTTAGAAGTAAGTAGCTAGGTTTGTGATCATGAGGTTTTTGGTCTGTAAAACTTTGAGAGCAGTTTCTTTGCTGCTATGACTATTTGGATTGAACTATAGTGTTAAGCAATACCAACTGTCACTAGAATCTTGCATTAGGGCTGAAGGTTTAGTTTGATAGCATGTGTGGACTCTTGACAGTGTTTAAGGTGTGTTCATTTTATGGATAACTGCCCTTAAGATTTGAGTTTTTCAACTCATGCTTGGTGGTTGTCAAGCTAGTTTCTCTTTCTTAGAGGTTGGTTTCATATGTTAAGTGTTTAGGTTTATGATTGTGGTTTTCATACAAGGGGATTTGATGGGAACTGAGTTTGTTAACTCAAATGTGTTTGGCATTAGTTTAGTCTTATGGTAAGAGATTTAGTTAAGAAATGGGGATTATCAAGAGCTTTAAGACCTTAGGACTGTTGTTTGTTTTGATTGGTCTATATTGCCTTAAGATTGTAGCATTTATATGCATGACTATCATTAGGCTTTGAGACTGTCATTTGATCTCTTGATTGAAGACTGCTATTACAGGATAGATTTATCATTATCCTTTGTTAGAATGCCTAGGGTTGTTGACCTTTCATGATTGGTTTGCATCTAGCTGTGAAATAGGATATCAGGTCCTTTGTGCCAGTTTGGTATCTTCAAGCTGGTAGGTCTTGGTTGTTTGGTTTAATTTGGATTTTGACATGTTCAGTGTTAACTATGCTGTCAATGCCTGAACTGAGTTGGTCAACTCAGGTTTGGTTTTTTTGTTTAGTTTCTTATGCTAGGAGGCATGTTTATTGCTACTGGTGATCATCTGAGGCAAGTTTGTAACTGGATTGTTGGTTTTGAGTGTTTAGGTTTGTTAACTCAGTTTAGTATAGTTTGTTTTTAACTTTTGGTGTTGGTTAACCATTTAGATGCTTGTTAGTGCTTTGGGAAGGTTTGGTTGAGATGGAGGGTAATTACTTCAGTTCATGACAGTTTGAAGTTTAGATTTCATCAACATAATACTTTGTTACTCAGCTTACTGTCCAGGTTTATGGAAGAATTTGACCAACATTGATTCCCATCAAAACCATGTTTAAACCCTTTGTTTTGGTTGTTGCTTTGAGGTAGAGTTCAATATCTTTTTGCAGTGAGTCCTTGATCACCTACAGCCTGGTTTGGTGTATTCAGTTTGTTTAGTTTAGGTTTGGTTGATCAATAGGAATGTAGAATTGCATTTTGATGTCATGTGAAACCTATTGAAAGCATCAACTGTTGTTAGGTTTAGAAAGTGCTTTGGCCATAAGGGACCCATTCTGAGTATGTCAACTCATGTAAGCTATCAGTATGCTTGGTTTGGTATTGCTTTTGTCAAGGTAATTCAATGATGTTCTGCTTGTGAAGTTGAAAACTGTTACTTAAGTAAACCAGTTGGATTGAACATTATCTTGGTGACATGACTAATCTGATGTGAGCTTATCTACACTACTCATACCACTAGGGTTTGATTCTGCATTTTATCAAAAAAAGCTTGTGATTACTTTTAGAGTAGTGGCTTCTATTTTAATATGTAACTTGGGTTTTGATTGTTGAGGGATATTACTGTTAGATTTATTAGGACATATTTAGTTTCAATTAGTGGACCTATTGTACTCTTGTTAGGCCTGCTGCCTAGATTGATGGAGGGTTTTGTCAACCAAGAGCTCTCCTTAGATTTCCTTTTAAATATTTTAGAATCCACTTGGGATAGGCTTGTGGCACAGGTCTATGTTGCTGTCAAAGCAGTTGAATGTTTATTTTGGTACATTAATGATAGCCTTTGTGCTGTCAAGTTCAAGTTGTTGTTGCAATTTATTTTATGCTGAGTCTTTTGTTTACTTACAGTCTAGGTTGGCAAGCACTGCTTTGCCTTCGAGTTTGTTTGCTTTCACATTGTCTATTTCAAAATGCTTGTTGAACATTTGCTGCTTTGGGAGGATCCTTTGTTACAAATATATTGAGTTTGGTTTGTATTCACAAAAGTTATATCTTGCCTCAGTAGGATTATGAGATCTGTTGCTTAAAGTCATCATAAGAAGCAGGCCTGTGTTTGGTGTTCTAAATCTTTCTTTTGGTGATCACCTTGTACTGGTTTGGTCATGTTCATAATTCACTAACCACTCACATTTTGGCTATGATGCATTCTGAACAAACTTTTCTGTTGAGACACATTCCATATCACATTTAGAATTTGCTCAAACCATCTCCTACCATTAATTGCATCAGTTTGTAAACTTTAGACTCAAAATGCATCTCAATATCCTTCATTGCATGGCCAATCGTGTTTTTAGCTAGAAGCATCTTTTTGAAAAATGGACAGCACCATTGTAATCCTGATGAAAATCAAACAGGTTTGACTTAAATTTCACTAAATTTGGTTGAGATTTGAAAGAGTTATGTCGAAACCGTTTTGATGTTCTTCACTTGGTTTTTGCCTCAAGGAATTGCCCAGCCATGCGCTTGTGTTAGTACATATGCATATGGGGTGGCTTGATACAACAGATGTATCGCCACCCCAATGGTTAATTGCCTTGCCTTAAGTACCTTATCATGCGCCCCAGCATGGACGTTTTTGCCTTATTTTTGTTATTTTCCTTGTTTTTAACTTTTTTCTTTTCCTTTCCAATTATTTACACGCGCGTGTGGTTGGCTGGATTAGCATAGTTTTGTGCCTGCAGCCCCAAGGTCTTGGGTTCAAGCCTTGGGGGGGGGGGGGGGGCACTTTTTTATTTTTAATGTTTTGTTTACTTGTTTATTTTATTTCCTCTTAATTGTTTCTTGTTTTGTTTTATTAATTTTATAAATAGTTTTAAATATCATAAAAATCCAAAAAAATCATTTTCTAGTATTTTATTGTGTTAATTTATTTTTCATCACTTTCATTTTATTTTTCCATTTATTTTTTATTATTTTTTAATTGGATTACAAATTAATGTGCTTTGTGTGTGCTTTGATCTTGTCATGAATTTTGGTGTTTGTTTGCCTACTTTGGTGTTTATTTGCATTGTTCTGTTTGCATTGCATTGTGTGAATCTTAAGAAATGTTGGTTGAGATGTGCTTGTGGTGGTGGCTGCCCCACACTTTTTCCTCCCTCTTTTCTTTGTGTATGCATCTTTTCTTTGCATCTCATTTGTTTGCATCGCATGTTGACTTGTTCAAGTCAATTTCATTTCTTCCCTATTTTATTTGTTAGTGATTTATTTAGTGTTTACTTGGCCTTGTGCCATAATCCCCCTAGGATTCCTAGTCCCTCCGTTTAGGATGGGGGTAGGAGAGACATTAGGTGTTCAATCCTATGCATGACAACATTAGGATAGTTTTTTTCCCTTTCATCCCAACTTTAGGAGCATTGTGCATGACAACATTAGGGTCCAGTTTCTCCTTAGTTCGAGTCTTTCTCTTCTCATCTCCTAAACAATTCAAAACACTTAATAAAGGATAATTTGTGTCGTACGCTACGAGCCTTAAGTACTTGAGGAATGATGGTTGGGGGGCCTCCTCTCAACTATCTAGAGTGTTTAGCATATGCCCTTTGGGCGATATGCGACGCATTCACTCTCGAGTCATAGTCTTTAGTGCGACATGAGTTTCAAACCATAACTCAATCCACTTCTTGTCTTAAAAAACACAAACAAAAACATCAAATCTTTTCATCCTTCGGGATTAACGGAAAATCCTTGGTTCTATCGCAAACAGGTAAGGCCTAAGTCTCCAACGGTCGAGCTGCATACACCTAACTGCTACTCGGTTTAAAACACTTGAACCAATATTTGGTCGTGTCAGCCCGAACTACGTTTGCTCTGATTTCTCGTACCATACGAGGATACGTAGGCACAAGACGACGAAGTCTTGGCGAGTAACCTTCCCCACCTTCACCCGTAGTTTTCCGAACTACGTTGACTCCGACTTTTCCATTGCACGAGGGAATACGTAGGCATAGAGCGGTGATGCTCTTTCGAGTCTCTTCTCTTTTCTTTTGTCCCTGAGACCTTTAGTTAGATAGTAAACACCCTTTTAGATAGACAACAAGCGTGGATCCTGTCGAGTACGACGGACGTGAGGGGTGCTAATACCTTCCCCTTGCGTAACCGACTCCCAAACCCGAGATTTGGTTGCGATGACCTGTCTTACTCCCTTTTCATTAGGTTTTCTCTGATCGTTTCCTTTTCCTTTCTTTGGGATAAATAACGAACGGTGGCGACTCTTCTGTCCTTGTCGGTCCCTCTTCGCAGCCATGCGACAGCTGGCAACTTCACTGGGGACTTTTCCCATCCCCTATGCGAGTCAATCCTAGCGCTTGTGTGTTTTGTCTTTGGGTGTGTATATATGTGTATATGTGTTGCATTTGTACAGTTTTGCATTTGCATTTTTATTTCTAGCACTTTATATCATATATCATGTTGTTGTGCTGTGGGTGGGATTCTTCCATTGAGAGATAAACCAAAACCCAGGCTTAAGGATACACATAGCATTAGAGCGGAAAGTAGTGATGGACCTATATGTTTTAGCATGCATTAGTCCCCACGAAATTCGCGTTCAGACGAGGTTTTCTTTTGAAGACATCTTATCCTATACATTAGTCGGGAAGGGGTGTTGGATCAGGAAACTGTCGACTCTAGAGACCGATCACTTGGGAGTCAGCTAAGTGAGGTCGCTTCGTGAGGCAATGATGCCAAACGAGAAATGGTGAATGTATCATCGTTTCTTGAAAGTCTGTGACACTGACAACCGCATAGGATGCCAGACCTTATTGGAGATAGGTTCATACCTGTGAGTGGGAGGGTTTTGCAGGAAACTTTGACCTTCATCCTACCCGTTTATCTGAACAGTTGCAGTGGGATCCTTTGTACTAGTGCTATATGGTTTTCTTGCTAAAGCGAAGCGCTGGTTCATCATCATCAACATCACAACAACTTGATCCTCTGTTGCATTTGCATACTCATTTGCATTTTCTTACATTAACAGGTATCTGTGTTTCAGGTGTATACTTCCTCTTTGATTCTAGTCACCCTCAATCCACTGCTGTCATGGGATCTGATTTGAAGAAAAGTGTGTTATACAAGTTCTCGACTCCTGAGATAGGACCTCTGCTTAGGCTAATCTCCGCGGATGATCATAGTGTAATGGAGGATTTTAGAAGAGAGTATGGGATAATCCTATGTCTTGTTTGTAAAGCTTCTAAGTTTGAATTGGATGGTATTTATGCACAACTGCAATTCTATGACCCCCCGTTGCGTTGTTTCACCTTCCCAGGTTTCATTCTGTTACCCACCTTGGAAGAATTTTATCAGTTGACAGGGATTCCAATGTTGGAGGAGATGCCTTTTGTGCATTCTGAAAAAGAGCTTGAGTTAGTCAAGCTGGCTGACGCTCTACATCTTGACATCTCTGAATTAGAAGGCAACCTTATGCGGAAAGTTGGAAGTCTTGGTTTTCTACTGTCATTTCTGGTGGAAAAAGCTCAGCACTTTGCCAAAGAGGGATGTTGGATAGTCTTCAACGCCATTCTGGCCCTATGTATTTATGGTATAATCTTGTTTCCTAACTTGCCTGACTTTGTAGACTGGGATGCTTGTTGTATCTTCGCCTCAAGGAATCCAGTGCTAACTCTCTTGGGCGACGTGTATCATTCTATTCATTACAAGAACGAGAACAGGCGGGGCAAGAACGTTTCATGCTGCCCTCCGTTGCTGTACAAGTGGTTCATCTCACACCTACCAAAATATGGGCCTTTTGTTAGCCTCGCAAAGTCTGCAGAGTGGCCAGAAAGGCTTATGGGATTAAGAGCAGATAATATTCTTTGGTTCGACAGAGACCTATTGGGAATGGAAGTTATTCACAGCTGCGAAGGTTTCCCAAACGTCCCTCTGATTGGAAGAAAAGGAGACATTAATTATAACCTGGCTCTTTCTGTGAGACAATTTGGATACGCTCTTAGGGAACCTCCAAAGGAAGAAGAAATACAGGAATCCCTATATTTTACCAGTTTAATTAATGACGAGACCTTGATCAGACTTGAGAAGGCTTGGGGTAAGATCCATCGCAAGGGAAAGCCTTTACTAGGCAAGAACAATTCTAGAGCCTATGAACCTTACACGAAATGGATTCAAGAGAGAGTCGAGAGGCTGTTGCTCCCCTTTCCAGCAAGGGAGCCTTTGTATGCTTTGGTAATCGCAGAGCCTACGACAGTTGAGGTGCAGAAATACAATCGACTATGGCCCGATAAGGAATAACTGCGTAGGGCTAATGAAGAGTTAGAAAAGGAAATTGTCTAGCTTAGGATCGAGAGGAGTCAAGCCATCCAGTCATCCAGGAAGCAAACGGAGTTGGTAAACAAGATGGGTACAAAATTGACAAAGGAGATCAGCACCCGAGAACGAATAGGTAAGGCTTTGAAAAGCGTCAGTGATGTCCTCTCAAGCAAAAAGAAGGAGTTGGAGAAAGCTCATCTGAGCATATCCAAGTTTGAAGCCCAATGTAATGCTATTTTAACCAACAACAAAGAAAGAGAAGACAAACTCCGTCAACAAGTTGATAGTTTGAGAGCTTGGCTTCGAGACAGAATTGCAAAAGCTCCGGGTGAACACATGAGTCTACTAGAAAGCAACCGCAAACTCCATGAAGCTCTTACAATGTTGGAGGAATACAAGCTGAGCATAGACTTGAAGAAGCCCAGACTTGAAGACGCTTTTGGAGAGGGTGCTTGGGAAGACCTTGTTCAGAGTTTGCAAGATACTATCAAGAAGAGGGACTCACTCATTCAAGGATTGATTGATAGGCCTGATCATCTGGACATAAAGGAGTTGCTAGAAGAGCTCTGAACTCGACACCGCTTTTGACGCTTTTTCTCTTATTTGTTGTTATTTGTATTCTGACCATCACCAGGGTTGTTGGATGAGGTCATGATGACTTTCTTTTTGTATTCCTTTGGTGATGTATGATGATACTCTATTGCTCATTTTATTTATGATATGTTTTCTTTGGCTATCTCTATGGTTTTTCATTCTCTCACCATGCTCGTGGAACTAGAATCAAGGGGAGAGTGTCCCTGAAACGTATTTACATGTCTGCATTCTGCATTTTGCATCATTTTTCATTTGCATTGTAGGTGTTTCTGTTAACCTTACCTCTTCCTGTGGTTCTCCAAGTTTGTTTCAGGATTGAAGGTCAATCGATTCATCGATATTCTACGCGAGGAAATCAACAAAGAGCCATGGAACAGATTCAGACAGAGCTTCAGGAATTTCGCAAAAGGATGGCACAATTCATGGACATGATGTAGGGCGTAGCCAATGGCCAAGAGCAATTGAGGATGTTGGTCCAGCCTTTGGTATCAAGGGTTGATGGAAATGGGGTTTTACATGGTGGAACCATTGTTGTACCTCCTCCAACTGACAACAGCACGCCACAAGCAAATGTCGTCCCAACAATGGTTATCCCTCCGGGCGGAGGAAACTAGACTGGAATTCCTATCCCAGTTCCAATAGGCGCTGTGCAGGGTAACAATGGTCCCCAGTGGGAACATGACGAACAAGATGATGTCTTATCCATGGGAGACCTTGAAGCAGGATTACAATCTGACTCTGATAGAAGATTCAAGGCAATAGAAGAAAAAATGAGGAGCCTTGAAAGCCAGAATGCTATGGGTCTTGACATGTCCAACCTGGGACTGATTCCGGGTCTTAGAATTCCTCTGAAGTTTAAGGTGTCGAAATTCGACATGTATAAAGGGATGACTTGTCCCAGGGTACACCTTCGGTCCTACTATAGGAAGATGTCGGCATATTCAAATGACGAGAAGTTACTTATGCACTTCTTTCAGGACAACTTGTCTGGTCCTTCATTGGAGTGGTACATGGGGTTGGAGCCAGCTCAAGTCAAAAGTTGGAGGGATCTAGAAGAGGCCTTCGTAAGGAACTACCAATACAATAGCGACTTGGTACCGAACAAAATGCAGTTGCAAAGTCTATCACAAAGGAACAACGAGTGTTTCAGGGAGTATGCCCAGAGGTGGCGTGAACTAGCGGCTAGAGTTCAGCCTTCAATGGTGGAGTGAGAATTGATCGATATGTTCGTGGCGACCTTGCCAGAAATACATTATGAGAAGTTGATCGAAAATATGTCAGGGAGTTTTTCGGATTTGATTATAACTGGGGAAAGAGTAGAGAACGGGATAAAACTGGGAAAGATACAAAATGGAGAAGGGACCTCGTCTAGAGGTGGGAAGAAAGTTTTCGGTAACAGGAAAAAGGAAAATGAGACTAACGCAGTTTCAGGCTTTAGAAATCATAATAGGAATCAACGTCAACAACAACCATACTATCAACAACGTCAACAAGTGGCGAGCATTGCCATTTCGGCAATGCCGCTGCCGCAACCACAACAACAACAACAACATCCACAGCAACAACAACAACAACAAAACTACGCACAAAGGCAGTTTCAAGATAGAAGAAGGGCAGTAAATAGGCACTTTGACGCGCCTCCAATGCCTTACTCTCAGCTGTTGCAACACTTACTTCAATTACAACTCATCCAGAAGAGAACATTGGCACCATTGACCCGTGCACCTCCTTCGGGATATGACGCCAATGCTCGATGTGATTTTCATTCAGGGGCACCCGGCCATAATATTGATAACTACAAAGCCTTTAAGCATAAGGTTCAAGACCTTGTTGATAGTAAGGCTATTAACTTCACTCATGATGTACCCAACGTCGTCCAAAATCCCATACCGAACCATGGAGCTGCTGGAGTGAATGTTGTTATCGAAGACAATCTGAACTTGGTATCCAGTGTTGAAGATTTGAAGACTCCACTGAGTTTTATAAAAAGTAAGTTGTTAACTGGTGGGGTGTTCCCAAGCTGTGGGAGCGACTGTGAAGTTTGTTTGGTTAATCCAGAAGGATGTTCATGTTTGAGGAGTTGTATTCAGAATATGATGGATGAGGGGGTTTTACAATTTGACAGAATCAGTAAGGAGGATGATGAGACGAAGATTAATGAAAAGGAGGATGAAGTGTCCACGATCTCTATCCCGTATAAGACTATCAACATTTATGCACCACTGAGGTTGCCGACAATTGTGATTACAAAGGCAGGACCGATGCCTTACGAGAGCACTAAAGCGATCCCCTAGAATTATGGGGCAGGGGTGTTCTATAATGGGAAGAAACAAGAATTGAAGAATTCGCCTTGCGAGTCGGTCGACAATCTGGTCAGAAACAGTGGGCTGACGAAAAATGGAAGAGTGTTCGCGCCTCTAGAGGTTAGTGCTGGAAGAACTGACAAGGGGAAGGGAAAAATGGTGATTGAAGAGGATCCACGGCAGGGAGAGAAAGAAGCTCTGGTGAAGGACGCAAAAGAATTCATGTGCTTGATCAGAAAGAGTGACTACAAAATCGTAGATCACTTACAGCAGACACCCTCCAAGATTTCAATCCTGTCTTTGTTGTTGTGCTCTGAGGCACACCGAAATGCGCTTCTAAGGATCTTGAACATAGCCTACGCGCCACAAGAGATTTCAGTTAATCATCTAGAAGGAGTGGTCGCGCATGTTAACGCTGGAAATGGACTAGGGTTCACTGATCTCGACTTAACACCAAAAGGAAGGAATCACAACTCGGTGCTGCACACATCCATTTAGTGTAGAGGGGTTTTTTTGTCTCATGTATTGGTAGATACTGGGTCATCACTAAACGTGCTATCCAAGAAAGCCCTCATGAAGCTAGACACTCAAGGGATAATATGTACTCTGAGCGACTTGGTGGTTAGAGCTTTTGATGGGACAAGGAGGTCCGTTTTTGGGGAGTTGACGTTACCAATTCAGGTTGGTCCTGAGATTTTTGATGTGGTGTTCTATATAATGGATATCCAGTCGGCATATAGCTTTCTTTTGGGTCGGCCTTAGATACATTCAGCGGGAGCTGTAACATCAACCCTGCACCAAAAATTGAAGTACATGGTGGGCAGCAACATTGTGACTGTTTGCGGAGAGGAGGACATCATGGTGAGCCATCTGTCTTCATTCAAATATGTGGAGGTTGATTGTGAAATTCATGAAACACTGTGCCAAGCCTTTGAGACTGTCCAAATCAAGGAGAAGGTACCAGTTGAAGCCAAAGCGCCAGAAGTTGCTATGTCATCCTACAAGGAAGCACAAGCCGTCGTGAAGTCCGGGTCAGCACAAGGGTGGGGGCAAGTTGTGAGCGTCCCCAACAAACAAGATAAGTTCTGATTGGGATACAACCCATATGCATCCTCTTCACAAAGCACTCCGCGCTACAAAGGACCTGTCCAGTTCACCAGTGGTGGGGTGATATTCGAGAGGATTAATGTCGTATATGATGAGGAGGGAGACAGCGACTGCGACATGGACGCGTGGATCAAGCCATGTATCCTTGGCCAGGGTTTGAAGAATTGGACTATGGAAGAAGTTATCTCTGTGACCTATGAAGAGTAATTGCTTTATTTTGATTAATGTATTTCCCTATGCTCTGCCCGGAGCATAGTGGTCTTTATTTGTAGGGCCCTATCTGTTATGTGTGTTGATCGCTCCGCAAGTGCACGAAAATATCGAAGTAATATAAAAGATTGTCGAACCCACAGAGACCAATGTCAATCTACCGTTATCTATTATTACGGCGTAAAGCTAAGGCTATTGGAATTAGGAAAATTGAATGCGAATGAAATTAAATGCAAAAGAAATAAAGAAAATTGGTTTAGAGAAATGCTGTAAAGGATATCGGTATGCAAAGACTTAGTTATCTGGGATTCGACAGGTCACCGATGCTTCTTACTCTTTGCAAACATTGTTCAGAAGAAAATAGTGATCTGAAGACTTTCGTCTCACGAGGGTTATTGATGCTAGTCATAATTCTAAGGGCCGAATGTACGCTTTCGCTGTCCCATTCGGGGTTAAAACTACTTTTTGGAAATCTCTAGGTTCTAATCCATTTTAAAGTGCTTTCGCTGTTATTAAAACAAATGCCTAGTGTTTACTATCTGGTCTTGCCGCAGCTTTCGCTTGTTGGTTCATACCTTAATTAATTTCCCACTTTCGTGGCAAAACTACTTTTAAATAAGTTCTCGCTTTCGCGACGAAGTTCATTCAGTAAATAAACTTAAACACTACGGCCAGAAAGGTTGTTTGTAAAAAGGGAAGATGCCGGTTACTATCGAATCCTATCCTACTAATTCGGTTACATACCGATAAAACTAACTTAGCCAGACATGATAATTAATGCGAACGGAAATAGACATAAACAACGGAATAATAAAGCGTGCATCATAACAGAAATAAAGTAGTAATTCAATTAATAAAGACCTGTAAATTGTACTGATCTCAAATCCTTGGGTAGTCCCCCACAATGTCGGCAGGATTCTACTTTGGCGAGAAATAAAAGGTACAGGAAGAAAATACAATATTCTGAACTGAAGGAAAATGGAAAAGAAAATAAAAGTAACGATAAATAACTTTGATGGAACTTTGGCAGAACTTCGGGATGAAGGATCCACCCCTTTCTCTGTGAGTTTCTTGTCTATTTATAGGAGATGTTTCTTATCTCAACTTCCTGAGATCATGCGTGAGATATAGAGAAAGTGGTAGTAACTTCCAGTAGTGGGCAGTGAGTGGAGAAAGTGTAGGAAGGATTTAAGTTGAGATTGATCGTGAATTCTGATTCTGCATTTTTTGTCTGCGTGACGGCCGTCATGAAATGTGACGGTCGTCACACGCATGACGGTCGTCATGGACCTGTGACGGTCGTCACAGCAGCAGAATCCGTATCTGTTGTTTTTCATCTATTTTTCATCCGTTTTTCATCTATTTCTTCTCCTTTTCTTTCTTTAGTCCAAATTCTCCCCAATCTGCAAAACGAAGTAAATTAATCATATTATAGAACATAAATCAAGATAAATTAATAAAATTCACAAATAAATGCATGTACATCAAGCCAAATAAACGATATGATTTCGCGTTATCATGTGTGAACAATCTTTTTATCATCAATCAAAAAGGCGTCTTTTCATTCAAAATTTGTGATCCTTGTTTTTCTTGTTTTTATTTTCCTAACAATAAAATGGAAATGTGGTTTGTGTTTGTTTGTTTGCATATCATTTAAGCATAAAATCATCATCATTGCAGGTTACACATTTCAAATACCACCGATTCAGACTCGTCTATAACTCGGTATGACTTTGACAATCCGATATTTCAAGCGGAAGAAGAGATCAAAGAAGACGAAGACCTACCCGAAGAGCTTGCCAGATTGTTAAGATAAGAGGAGAAGGTCATCCTGCCTCATCAAGAGGAATTTGAAGTCGTCAACCTGGGAACAGAGGAGGATAAGGAGGAAGTCAGAATAAGGGTCGTGTTGCAAAGTGATGTCAAGCAAAGATTGGTTGAATTGCTCCGGGAGTATAAGGGTGTCTTTGCTTGGTCATACGAAGACATGCCTGGACTCGACACAGATATTGTAGTTCATTGCCTGCTTCTTCGAGAAGAATGTCCTCCCGTCAAATAGAAGCTTAGAAGAACCAGGCCAGATATGGTAGTGAAGATCAAAGAAGAAGTCCAGAAGCAATTGGACGCTGGATTTCTTGCTGTGACCAATTACCCTCTGTGGGTCGCAAACATTGTGCCCGTGCCTAAGAAGGATGGATAAGTCAGGATGTGTGTTGACTATAGAGACTTGAATAGAGCGAGCCCAAAATATGATTTCCCGCTCCCTATATTGACGTGCTTGTTGATAACACTGCACAATACTTAGTGTTTTCCTTCATGGACGGTTTTTCGGGATATAATCAGATTAAGATGGCACCGGAGGATATGGAGAAAACGAATTTTATCACGCCATGGGGGACGTTCTACTATAAATTAATGCCTTTTGGTTTGAAGAACGCAGGGGCAACTTATCAGCGGGCTATGGTAACACTTTTTCACGACATGATTCATCATGAGATTGAGGTTTATGTCGATGATATGATTGCAAAGTCCCAGACGGAGGAGGGGCATCTGGTGAATCTTCTAAAGCTGTTTGAAAGATTAAGGATGTTCAAACTAAGGCTGAATCTTCTAAGTGTACTTTTGGTGTACAGTGAAGGAAGCTGTTAGGTTTCATTGTCAGCGAGAAAGGTATTGAGGTCGATCCTGTGAAGATCAAGGCAATTCAAGAAATGCCAGTGCCAAAGACTGAGAAAGAGGTTTGTGGATTCTTGGGTAGATTAAACTATATTTCAAGGTTCATATCTCACCTCACAGCCACTTGTGAACCAATGTTTAAACTATTAAAGAAGGATCAAGCGGTCGTCTGGAACGAAAATTGCCCGAAGGCATTTGAGAGAATAAAAGAGTATTTGCAGGAACCTCCAATATTAATGCCCCCGGTGGCCAGAAGACCGTTGATAATGTACTTAACGGTTATTGAGAATTCCATGGGTTGTGTTCTCGGTCAACACGACGAGACTGGAAGAAAAGAGCATGCAATTTACTACTTGAGTAAGAAGTTCACAGACTGTGAGTCCAGATACTCAATGTTGGAGAAAACTTGTTGCGCGCTGGCTTGGGCCGCCAAACGCCTAAGACAGTATATGCTAAACCACACAACCATGTTGATTTCAAAGATGGATCCAATTAAGTACATATTTGAAAAGCAAGCACTGTCAGGGAGGATCGCTAGATGGCAGATGGTTCTGACAGAATACGAAATTCAGTACGTGTCTCAGAAAGCTATTAAAGGGAGTGTTCTGTCATAGTATCTCGCAGAGCAGCCAATCGATGACTACCAGCCAATGAAGTTTGAATTTCCAGACGAAGACATCATGTTCCTAAAGATGAAGGACTGCGATGAACCATTACCCGACGAAGGCCCTGAGCCGGGTTCTCAGTGGAAATTTATCTTTGACGGTGTTGTTAACTCCTATGGTAGTGGTATTGGGGCAATAATTATGACTCCCCATGGCTCTCATATACCGTTCACTACAAGGTTAACATTTCCATGCACCAACAATGAAGCCGAATATGAAGCTTGTATCATGGGGATTGAGGAAACAATTGATTTGAGAATCAAGAACCTTGATGTCTATGGTGATTCGACTTTAGTGATTAATCAGATCAAAGGAGAATGGGAGACTCGCCAGCCGAATTTGGTTCCCTACATGAACTACGCAAGAAAGTTTCTACCATGTAGAGTTTCACCATGTGCCGAGAGCAGAAAATCAGATGGCAGACGCTCTGACCACGTTATCCTCGATGTACAAAGTGAACTATTGGAACGATGCACCAAGAATCGTTATCTCACGCCTTGATAGGCCGACATTCATTTTTGCAATAAAAGAAGCTTCTGATGGCAAGCCATGGTATTATGACATCCAGAACTTTCTCAAGAACCAAGAGTATCCTCCTGGGGCATCTGCCCGAGATAAGAAGACCTTGAGGAAGTTGTCTGGTAATTTCTATCTAAATCCAGACGGTGTACTCTACCGAAGGAACTTTGACTTAGTGCTGCTAAGATGTATGGACGAAAAAGAAGCGAATTTGCTTATGGAAGAGGTCCACGAAGGTGCCTTTGGAACACATGCAGGGGGGCATGCCATGTCGCGGAAACTGTTGAGAGCAGGGTATTATTGGTTAACTATGGAGTCAGATTGCTTCAAGTACGCCAAGAAGTGCCATAAATGTCAGATTTATGCCGACGAGATTCATGTGCCGCCGTGTCCTTTGAATGTCATGTCATCCCCGTGGCCTTTCTCCATGTGGGGCATTGATATGATTGGAAAGATCGAGCCAACCGCATCCAATGGGCATCGTTTCATCTTAGTAGCTATTGACTATTTCACCAAGTTGGTCGAAGCAGCCTCCTATGCTAATGTCATCAAGCAAGTTGTAGCCCGGTTCATCAAAAGGGACATCATCTGCCACTATGGGATACCTGAGAGGATCATTATTGATAATGGTTCCAATCTGAATAACAAGATAATGAAGGAGTTGTGCCAGAACTTCAAGATTGAGCATCACAATTCGTCTCCCTATCGTCCGAAGATGGCACTGTGGAAGCGGCCAACAAAAACATAAAGAAGATAATGCAGAAGATGGTTGCGGCCTATAAAGATTGGCACGAGATGTTGCCTTTTTCTTTACATGGATATCGTACATCGGTGCGTACTTCAACTGGGGCAACTCCTTTCTCATTGGTATATGGTATGGAAGTTGTCCTGCCATTGGAGGTCAAGATCCCTTCTTTAAGAGTTTTGGCTGACGTCAAACTAGATGAGGCAGAATGGGTGAAGAACAGGCTAAATCAACTCAGTTTGATGGATGAGAAGAGGTTGGCGTCTATTGCGTACGGTCGTCTGTATCAGAGCAGGATGAAGAAAGCCTATGATAAGAAGATGCGTCCTCGAAGCTTTCATGCAGGTGATTTGGTGTTGAAACGAATTCTCCCACCACAGAACGATCACATGGGTAAATGGACTCCCAATTATGAAGGTCCGTATGTTGTGAGGAAAGTCTTCTTCGGAGGAGCCTTACTACTTTCAACCATGGACGGTGAAGATTTCACGTCCCTTGTGAATGCAGACACAATCAAAAGATACTTTGCTTAAAAATAGACTCGTTGGAAAGAAAAAGAAAATCCAGGCAAGAATGAGGCATCCCGGCGAACCATAAAAGGATAGGTTCGGGCAAAAATTAGAGATAAAAAGAAAAAAAAGTGTAAACCCGCAAAGTTGAAAACCTGAAAGGGAGACTTTGGCAAAAAAAAAAGGGTATCCCGGTGAATCGAAAACCCGCAAGGGCGGTTCAGGAAAAAGTTAGGGATTTGAAAATAAAATGACTGTGATCTGCGCATTGATCTTCAAAGCATAGTGGATTATGGGAAAACTCGAGATTCAGCCGTCCAAATCAATCTCTTTAGAAGACGAAGCATCGGAAAGGCGTCGGAGTCACGCGAGTCATGGTTGAGTCGTCCTATGGTGGTTGTCTGTGCCACATTCTCAACATCTTGTATATTCTTATGCATTTCTGTATATTTCTTACGTAACTTTCTCATTTCAGGAGTTGCGCCCTTTGTAAATTTGCCTATTTACGGGCTATTTATCAATAAAATATACTATTCAGAAAATTTTTGTTTTTGATTCAGCTTTTACCATTTTGTTTGCAAAAGATGCCTGATGTTTTTGATAAAACTTTGCATACATAATTTTGTGGGCTCTGCCAACCATAATCGAAATAATGTTTTTGCTTGAATAATGTCATAGGTGATAATTAAGATGATGCTTTCTGCACAAAATATGTTTGTTTGTTTGTTATTCGCAGGACCCTCATCCTCGGGACTTTTCCAGAGGTCTTGCATATAAAGGAGGTGTGCCGTTTAAGTGTGTTCTCGTCCTCAACAGGTTAAAACTTCATACAATCAAGGTTATCCTCAGCAGGTCAAGATTGATATCTCCAGTAGAGTAGGATCATCTCCAACAAGTAGGCGTGGGATTATCCCCAGCGGTGGAACAAATTTAGAATTTCGTTTTCCCCATAGAGTCTGAATGACTGACTCCTTTCCCCTCAGAGCCTAGGTCATTGACTCATTCCCCAAGCGGAAGTTGTTATTGTTGAGTTTATTTCTCATTATCCCCAAGCAGAGGTTGATGTTGATTCCGTCATCACCTAATCCCCAGCCAAGTCAATGGAGTAGCTTTCTTCCCCGAGATTGTTTACATCCATCCTCAGCAAAAAGAGCTTGGGACGGTTCTCCAGTAGACCTTATTCATAATCCCTAACAGATAGCGGATTAAATCTTCAACAGAGAGGAATCTCTGACAGAATAGAGCCATCCTTCAGCAGTCTGCCTTGATTCCCAACAAAGTTGTCTGTTCCCCGGAATGTTATATTCTGGCAGACCATCCAGGGCTGATTTCCCCGGTAGAATGGAGTTTTTGTCTCCAGCCAAGTTGTTAGTTCCCTAGAAGAGTCGTATTTTGGTAGGCCATCCAGACGTTTTCCTCAGCAGAGTCTGATTTTGATCCCCAGCAGAGTGGATTTGTGCTTAGCAAAGCAGTTTTACCCAAATGTTTTCTCGGAGGCCATCCAAGGCTTGTATTCCCCAGCGTGAGCCCATTTGCACTAGGCGTTCCTAGTCTTTCCCTAGTGGAGTTGGTTTCTTCTCTTTAGCATTTATTTTGCTAAAGTGGTTCCTTTGCATTTGCATCGTGCATAGCATCCTCCCAAACGCGTAGCATTTTCATTTCGTATGAGCATTACGCCATATTCAAACATTTGCATTTCAAACATAAGCCAGGTGGCTACCTCCTTGTTTGCAGGTGTATCTTCGACACCCAAATGGTATTTAGACCATGGCGGTTTTAGATTCGTCCTGTCCGTTGAGTACCCAGACTCCGGTCAATCTTCGTTGAGCGTTCAGGCTTTGGTTGATTGAAAGAGTTATTATGTCCGTTGAGTACCCAGACTCCGGTCAATCTCGTTTAGCATTCAGGCTCCGATAATTTGAAAGATTCGTCCAGTCCGTTGAGTATCCAGACTCCGGTCAATCTCGTTGAGCAATCAGGCTCCGACTGTAACACCCTTATTCTACCCCACAGATATTATGGCAAAATAACACGGATTTCAAAGTAAAATATTAACTTTTATAAAAAGCCACAAAAGGGCGTACATTTATCAATGTCTCAAAATAAGTCAATGCTCCGTAATACACGAGTTTTCTCAAAATACTTCAAAACATCATACACAACGGAACTTAGAACATAACTCAATGTTTTCCTTATAAGGGAACATCAGTAAATTAACCCAATGATATAAAATCAAATCAAAGAACCCAACCCGATGTTACATATCAGAGCAAGACCCTCTAAATTAACCATAAAGGCTAACGACTCTAAAACTTCAAAATACTCCTCGACGGCGTCCACAACTAAACTTGCTCATCTACACGTTACCCACGTGGAGGTAACATTCAAATAGGCAGGTGAGTGAAACAATTCATAATAATCGATGTATAACAATTAATGCATAAACAACATATTACTCATAATTATATTCAACACATTGATATCCTTCAAATATGCCTCAAAGGCCACAACATCATAATTTATACAAAAAGACTCATAGATGCAATGCGACACAACTCAATGCATGTGGTACCAATCATGACAGCGTGATGGACACTGGGCCATCAACCCTCCATAAATCCCCATCAATAGGATCGATTCTACTATAGAACTGGAGCACATCAAAATATTTCACATCCGCGCAGTGGGATTGAAGCCAAAGTAATCGAGGTCCTGAACCGAAGTCCGGATGCACATGAATGCATGATGATTACTTCACAAATCATCCTTATAATAACATCATAGGTGCATCATCATTCATCATATTCACCATACGTCATAACTCATCATATTAATCATCATACAACATATCATCATAATTCGTCATGTTACTCATCATACAACATATCATCATAATTCATCATATTAATCATCATATAACATATCATCATAATTCATCATATTACTCATCGTACAACATATCATCATAATTCATCATATTAATCATCATACAACATATCATCATATAATCACGTATAAATCACATATTAGCTCATAGTCATATTATCCCATATTATCCCATTTTAATTCATAATACTACCCCCATATCATCTCATATTAATTTATCAAATTATACCCACAGTAATCCTCACACAATCGCCTATCAATCACATAAACTTCACAGTTCTACTCATGTTAATTCGTCATATCATCACATAGTATTCACATATTAATCCCTAATATCATCTCACATTGCCTCATATTAATTCATCATAATTACACTCGCGGTAATTCTCATACTATCACTTATTACTCACTCAACCTCACTGTCATACTTATAGTAACTCATCACAGGAATCCTAGAATCAAACATCACGACATCGCTGCACACGATCAATATTCGCGAACTCTGCTACGTTCGCTGGCTCGCTTGCTAGGCGAGTTGGTAGCGAGCCTTCGCTGGCTTGCTCGCTAGGCGAGCCTGTAGCGAACCTTCGCTGGCTTACTCTCTAGGCGAACAGAGCGATGACAGCAAAAACCGGCTACGCACCAGAACTGATTTCTGCCCAAAAACTCATACGATTCACATACCCAATGCCCCCCAAAACATCCCCAAATTATCCCTAAGATCATACGGCGATAATGGCATAAACCCTATGGTTCATTAGGCCAATCCGGCAACATTTGCACTGCCTAATGTCGCTACCGCGAAAATAAGGTGCCGGCAAAACAGAAGAGTCGCCACCTTTCGTTATTTATCCCTCATATCGGGAAAGGAAACAATCGAAAAAACCTGACGAAAAGGTATAAGATAATGTCATCGCAACCATGTCTGGATTCGGGAGTCGGTTACACAAAGGAAAGGTATTAACACCCCTCACGTCCATCGTACTCGATGGGATCCACGCTTGTTGTGTTTATCTGACGGGTTGATTATACTATCTACGCTAAAAGTATGGTCTGAAAAGAAAAGAAAATGACTCCGCAGAACACAGCAGTTCTATGCCTACGTATTCCCGTCTGGAACGAGAAATCAGAGTCAACGTAGTTCGCCTAACTACGGGCTACGAGGGGGAGGTTGCTCGACGAGATATAGAATCTCGTGCCTACGTACTTTCACACAGCGTGAAAGATCAGAGCAAACGTAGTTCGGGACACCTAGAGACACAGGTTTGTCTTCTTTATCCGAGTAGGGTTAACAGACGGTTCCAGTAGTTGGTGTATGCAGCTCGCTGGATGGAGACTTAGGCGTTTATCGTTTGCAGTAGAACTGGGAGTTAACAAAACTCTCCTTATGAAAATGGTTTCCAGGGATTAAAGGTCCCAGAGGACAAAAAGAGATGTTTGATCTTTGTTTTCTGTTTTTTTAGAAGAAGTATCTTTTATGGATGTCTGCAACCAATATCGCACTAGAGACTATGACCTGAGAGTGAATGCGTCGCATGTCACCCAAAGGGTGCCATACTTAACATCCAGGATATTGAAAAGAAACTCTCCAACAACCCTTTCTCAAGTAGCTTAAGGCTCGTAGTGTACGACATCAATTAACCTTTATTACTATATTTTAATTTGTTTGAAGATGAGAAGAGAAAGGACAGACTAAAGGGGACTAATCCAATCCTAAAGTTGTCATGCAAAGTTGATCCTATGATTGAGGTTAGGAGGGAACGACCTAATTTTATCATGCATGGTTAGAACCCTAATGTCTGTCGTAACTTCTCTTGAACAAGAGAAGTCAGAGTTCCTAGGGGAACATGGCAAAGGAAAATAACAGCAAAATAAATAAATTGTAAGAAATAACTGTAAATAAAATGCATGCAATGCAAGCAGAAGAAGGCAACCTCAACTTCTAGAGCAAGCAAGCCCAAAGGCAACACACAAAGCACAGCCAAGGGAGACAGACTCAACCTTAAGCTAGCAAGCAAAGCCAAGCAATAACAGTCAAGCAGAGGGAGACAGGCTCAACCTCTAATGCAGACAAGCAAAGGGAGAAACTCAAACTTTAGGATGCTCTTAGGCCTAAAATCATCTACATGAGGCCTAGTCTAATGCAACACACAAAACAGTCACACAAGCAACAATCAAGCAATCAGAAAATACAGCAGACAAAACAGCAGACAAGCAGCTCAACAACAAAGCAGTCTAACAGCAAAACAAATCAATAGTCTGCAATCAACTTCAAGGTCAAGCCATCTTCAAGAGAAGGAAATGAAAGCTCCAACTTCAAGCTCCAACAAGAGAGAAGAGAGTTAACATCAAGATTAATGATTGATGATGGGAAGCATGATGGAAACCAAGGGAATCCATCATGGCACTCAACCATACATCAGAGATAGGCATCCTCAAAGGTTCTACCTCTTGTGTTATGCCACACATCCTTCCAAAGGAGGGATGAGGCTTCCACATAGGGACCTTGAATCATTGGATGAGGATGGAAAGCAATCAAAGTAATCCATGTTTATTGGAAGAAAGAGAAATCAAACTAAAGCTCTTCCTAAACCCTAATTGATCAAGCTACAAGAAAGCTACTAAAAGGAGGTCTAAACACCAAAAACAAACACCACAATCAAGCAAACAAAAGCTTCTATATGTCTAAAGTTCCATCAAAAAATATTAGCAAACCTATTATGACTAAAGGCCACCATTGGAGTTCAACTAGTGCAAGTGTTATGGTGAAAGCACCTTAAAACTAGCCAAAGTATTAAATCTATGAAAAATACTAAATCTACTTCTAAAATCCCATAAAATTTTCTAAGGGGACCTACATGTGTTAGGTATCTATAGTAGAAAGACCAGGGCCTAAACCAAAGGGGAAAGTCACTAAAGAAATCCTAAACTTAAAGTTGTCAAAGGGAAACCCTAAAATGGAAGGTCATAGGAACCTAATCCAAAACAAAAACTATTGTTATCTAAAAATCATGAAATAAATCCTAAGGGATCATGCATCTCTATACTAGCAACCAGCAAAAAATATCATTCAAATTCAATATCAAATGATCATACAAAAATCAGCAAGAAAATGAAGAATTATGCCAAATTAAAGGAATTAAACAAAATGCAAAAAATCAAATTAAATTGAAAATTGCATGAAAATAAAATGTAACAGCACCAAAAAACCAGAAATTAAATCTAGATCATCCACATATTTTTATTTTATTTTTTTGATCAAAATTGGATTTATTATGAATTTTAAAAGAAGCAAGCAATTAAAATAAAAAGAAAATGAATTAAAAAACAATAAAAGCCAGGAAAATATAAGGATGGTTGGATCTGGAGACTAAGTCAGCTCATCCAAGGGATCTGGTGCTGCCAACGCATTAATAAAACACACATGTTTCACTCAGTCAAAGTCCAACTCTGAAATTAAATCGTGAGCGTTGGATTGGGTTACTTGGTCAAGTCTTCCATCAGATCCAAGGGCTATGGAGTTGTCTTCCTCGTTTGATCCAGAATCCATCTATAATCTCTCCTAAACCTTAACCTCATGCTAAAACATGCTAGATCATCATGAATCTACAACAATTTTGAAAGTTTCATACCTGAGTTGCAGCTTCAAATTGGAGCAGTTAGGGCATGATCATTGGCTTCAAACTGTACAGATACACTCTATGATTGATGCTGAAGATGATTGGATCCTCAATTTGCCTTGAATTACTCTTGAAATGAAAACACGATTTGCACTTGCTCCCTTGAAATTCACTCTGCAATCTCTGGCTCTAGCACGAAATAACCACCAACCTTGATCCTAACTGCTTTATGAACTTATATAGAGTGAGTTTGGGTGATTTGGGGGCCCATTGGAGGCCCAAACAGTGAGATCCAACTTTTCACTTTTGCTTGAAAATCCAACTATGGTGTACACAAATTTGCACTAGTTCCTTCTCCAAGAAGCTTCAATTGCAATCCTTATTGACTGTGGAGAGCGTTGGGATCAAATTGAGAGCTTAATTCCATCATAAGGCCAACCTTTGATGTGTTACTTATTTAAGAAGTAACAAAGTTAAATTTCATGAATTATGCCTCAAATGAAATTTCTAATATGAGCACTCATTTGCATTGGTTTGAACGCATATGAATTAATTTGGATTTTTTCACATAAATGCCTTTAAATTCCCCTTTTGTCAATTTCCTTCAAACCAAGTCTCACTCTAATCCAAATCAATACATCCTTGATACATGGTTGACCTAAAAATGCCATTTTGAACAAGTTTTATGTTGGAAAAAACTTCATTTGAGAGGTGCAAGATAGAGAAAATGACCTATAATGCCAAATGACCTATAATCTCACTTTCCCAAAATACCCCTAACTTGTAAACCTCATAACTTGAGTTCTACAAATCAGATGGAAGACTTCTAGTAAAATTTGGAAAGCTGAGATCACGACCTACAACTTTCATGTTGGCCAAAAGTTGAGGAGAAACATCCTTCTAGGGAAAAAGTTCCTTGGAAGTTGGTTGACTTTTGCAGATAAATTTCACAATCATCTGATGACCTGTAACTTGTTTGGATCATAACTTGAGTTTTATAAATCCAATGAAGGACTTCTAGTACTCAAATTAAAGGTAAGAGTATTCTCTACAAGTTTCGTGTTGGCCAAAAGTTGAGATGAAACTTGTATCTTGAGATAAGTGGTCTTGAAGTTAGGCACTAAATAAAGGATTTTACCTTGAGAACCCTAGTTTAGCAACTCCTCACACTTTGAATTCTTCTTGAATTGATCTTGGAATATCACCTCATGTATCTCAACACAACTCTCCATGATTACAAAGACTTATAATTGAGCTTTGATCCTCTTCAATTGCACAGTTGACTTAGGGTTACTCAGATGAAAACCCTAATTTCAACACCCTCAACTGTGGCTCTTCACCCTTAACATAATGACTTGACTGAGCTCCCCCATGACCCTCAAGACACTCCATGAGCTCTATCCACACTCTATCCATGATCAAGGCTTCACAACGCACTGATGGTCCTCCATTGGTCCTCAGGTTATGAGATTAACCACATACAAACAAACAAACTTCTCAAGAACCCAACCCTCTTCCTAATGACTTTGGTGACTTCTCAAGCTTGAATAAGACCTCTAGATAGGCTCCTCTTGATATAAACCACACTTGATCCCCTGCTATATGAACAATGCTATGCTATGCAAATGCTAGATCAATGATATGCTAATGCAATGAAACATAAACCAAGTGAGAAAAAGGTTAGGAAAATTTTGGGGTGCAACAGCTGCCCCTATTCAAGCAGCTTGGACCTGACGGGATGAAAAGCGAACGGCTTTCAGGCAATCAAGGTAAAAGACAGTTGAATACCAAAGAACCCGGAAATTTGCCAACCAAAGAAATGAACTGCACAATCTGCTTGGGGGGGGGGAATCCAAAAAATTGAACCCGGTTGTCACGGCAACAAACTACTCAATCATCTGATATAGAACCTGATTTCAACATCAACCACCTGCGGGACGCCACAGGCGTTGAATCCACATTATTCGCTACAATAAGCGGGCGCCGAGCCACAGGACCATATCGAAATATTATCCTTGACCTTCCATCTCCGAAGAAACAAGCAGGCACTACGTAGAAACGGGCATACACTAAATAACAGTGCGAACTGTCAATATCTCTGACCTTCCATTTTCGCAGAAACGAGCATACACCAAATAACAGTGAGAAATGTCAATATCTTTGACCTTCCATTTCCGCAGAAACGGGCATACACTAAATAAAAGCGAGAATCGTCAATATCTCTGACCTTCCATTTCCGTAGAAACGAGCATAAGCTAAATAAAAGCGCGAACTGCCAATATCTCTGACCTTCCATTTCCGCAGAAATGGGCATACACTAAATAAAAGTGCGAACTGTCAATATCTCTGACCTTCCATTTCCGCAGAAACGGGCATACACTAAATAAAAGTGCGAAATGTCAATATCTCTGACCTTCCATTTCCGCAGAAACGGGCATACACTAAATAAAAGTGTGAATTGTCAATATCTCGGACTTTCCATTTCCGCAGAAACGGGCATACACTAAATAAAAGTGCGAACTGTCAATATCTCTGACCTTCCATTTCCGCAGAAACGGGTATACACTAAATAAAAGTGTGAACTGAGCATCCGAAGACTTGACCAAGCAACTCTGCAGGGAAATTCTGACATCAACTGCCAGATATCCATCTTGACAAAAATGGGTAACAACTTCGAAGGTATAATCATGAAGCCTTTCAATGCTGACGTAACAGCCATCCGAGGAAAACTCTACTGGGGAAATCCTGACGTTACCTACCAGACATTTACCTTGACAACCAGTAACGACCTCAAAGGTCTAATCCCTGAAATCTCTCCTTTTAAAACACTGACGTAACAACGATCCGAGAAAAACTCCGCTGGGAAAGAAGAGAAACTTAACCAAGCAACTCTGATGAAGGAACACATGATAGGACGAACGTTATCATCACATGTCTCATGCCCAAAAATTTGCATATTCGAAAACCATCCCGAACAAGAATTCCAATTACATGCAGGGAATAACACCTGAAAACAAAGAGGTAACCAACCTGGCTTATGTTTCGAAATGCACATGTTTGAAAATGGCGTAATGCTCCATACGGCATGGAAATGCTACGCGTTTGGGGTAGATGTTATGCACGATGCAAATGCAAAGAGGCGCTCTCGCAAAATAAATGCCGGAGGAACGAAACCAAACTTCCATTGGGGGAAAGAACAATCCTGCTGGGGATATCCCAAAATATCTGAAGTTACCACTGCAGAGGATGATCAACCTATTGGAGGAAAGACAACCTACTGGAGAATAGAAAGAACCACCCTGCGCGGGGATAATCCTTACAAACCACTGACAACCTGATTACATCCTATGAGGATTTCACTGGGGATTAAATATGCAAATGACCAACTGCTGGAGATGCACATTACTGCCTGACTGCTTGCTAGCTTGCATCCAACTCTTCTGGGGATAAAAATGCGACTTCCATCTGCTAGGGAAGAATAAGATCACATAGAGCCTACTCCTATATTAAGGGACTCCAACTAGGGAAACACGATCCCTTGGTTGTTTGCTTCGAAGGTAACGACCCTGCAACATACGAACGAAACAAGACAATTCTACACAAAAGGAACTATCTTGGTCAGTATTCGTGACAATTGTTCAGTTAATTTAAAGTTTTAACAATTATTGGCCGAGGCCTGCAAGTTTATGCACGTGCAAGTTTATCAAAACATCGGCGTTTTCCACAAACAAAACAGTAAAAGTTAAAACAAGAAACAAACATCAAGTACTGAATAGTATGCGTTTATTGATAACAGGCCCATAAATAGGCAAAGTTTGTACAATGGATGCAACTCCTGAAAAGAGGAAGCTACAACAATAAATACAAATATGTACAGAGGTACAAAGAAATTTGTATACATGTCGGCAACGTGGTACAAACAAACACCATGAGCTGATCCTCCTATGACTCGCCTGACTCCGACGCTTTCCCGATACTCCGTCCTCAGAAGAAATTGACTTGGATAATCGACCCTCAGGTACTCCCAGCCCACTAAGCAATGCAGTATCAAACTCGGACCGCAGTCATTTGCCTTTCCAATCCATAACTTTTGCCTGAATCGCCCTTTGCGGGTTTTCAATTCACCGGGATACCCTTTTTTGCCGAAGTCTCCTTTTCAGGTTTTCGACTTCGCAGGTGTACATCTTTTCAATTTTATCCCTAATTTTTGCCTGAAACCTTTTCTTTTTTTCTTTTTGGTTCGCCGGGATGCCCCATTTTTGCCTGGACTCTCTTTTTTCTGTCCAGCGGGTCTCTTTAAGCAAAGTATTTTTTAACTACGTCCGAGTTCACAGGGAACGTAAAATCCTCGCCATCCATGGTGGACAACAATAAGGCTCCTCCAGAGAAGACCTTTCGAACGATATATGGACCTTCGTAATTGGGAGTCCATTTGCCCCTATGATCTGATTGTGGTGGGAGAATCTTCTTCAGCACAAGATCTCCCGTCTGAAAGCTTCGAGGGCGCGCCTTCTTATCGTAAGCTTTCTTCATCCGGCTCTGATATAACTGACCATATGCAATAGATGCAAGTCTCTTCTCATCCATCAAACTGAGCTGATTCAGCCTATTCCTTACCCACTCTGCCTCATCAAGTTGGACATCGAGCAAAACTCTCAGAGAAGGAATCTCAACTTCCAATGGTAGGACAACCTCCATACCATACACCAGTGAGAAAGGTGTTGCCCCAGTTGATGTGCATACCGTCGTACGATAACCGTGTAAAGCGAAGGGCAACATCTCGTGCCAGTCTTTGTATGTCACAACCATCTTCTAAACTATCTTCTTGATATTCTTATTGGTCGCTTTGACAACGCCATTCATTTTGGGCCGATAGGGAGATGAGTTGTGATGCTCAATCTTGAAATTCTGGCACAATTCCTTCATCGTCTTGTTATTCAGGTTCGAACCATTGTCAGTAATGATTCTTTCAGGGATGCCGTAACGAAAGATGATGTCCTTTTTGATAAATCGGGCTACTACTTGCTTGGTAACATTAGCGTAAGACACGGCTTCAACCCACTTGGTGAAGTAATCGATAGCTACCAAGATGAACCGATGTCCATTGGATGCAGTGGGCTCAATTTTGCCAATCATATATATGTCCCACATGGAGAAAGGCCATGGGGACGCCATAACATTCATAGGGCTTGGCGGCACATGAATCTTGTCGGCATAAATCTGGCATTTATGGCACTTCTTTGCAAACTTGAAACAGTCTCTTTCCATCGTCAGCCAATAATACCCTGCCCGTAATAACTTTCGAGACATAGCATGTCCGCCGGCGTGCGTGCCAAAGGTACCCTCGTGGACCTCTTTCATGAGCAGATTAGCCTCTTTCTCATCCACACACCACAATAGCACCAAATCATGGTTTCTCCTGTACAGAACACCATCTGGATTCAAGTAGAAGTTGCCAGCCAATCTCCTAAGAGTCTTCTTATCGCGGCTGGATGCCCCAGTCGGATACTCTTGGTTCTTTAGGAAATTATGGATATCAAAATACCACGGCTTGCCATCGAAAGCTTCCTCAATGGCGAATATGAAAGCGGGCCTATCAAGGCGAGAGATAATGATTCTGGGAGCATCATTCCAGAAGTTAACTTTGTACATCGAAGACAATGTCGCGAGAGCGTCAACCATCTGATTTTCTGCCCGCGGCACATGGTGAAATTCTACTCTGTCAAAGAAAGGCAATAACCTCCTTGCATAATTCATGTACGGTATCAGATTAGGCTGACGAGTCTCCCATTCTCCCTTGATTTGGTTCACGACTAATGCGGAGTCTCTATACACATCAAGATTTTTAATCCTCAAATCAATAGCCTCCTCGAGACCCATGATACATGCCTCATATTCAGCCTCATTGTTGGTAACTGGAAATGTCAATCTAGCAGTGAACGAGATGTGCGTCCCATGGGGAGTCGTAATGATTTCCCTAATCCCACTTCCGTATGAATTAACAGCCCCATCAAATATTAATTGCCATTGAGAACTCCGCTCAGGACCTTCACTATGCAATGGCTCCTCGCAATCTTTCATCTTTAAGTACATGATATCCTCGTCAGGAAAATCAAACTTCATTGGCTGGTAATCCTCGATTGGCTACTTGTCCAGGTACTCTGACAGCACGCTACCTTTGATAGCCTTTTGCGAGACATACTATATATCGTACTCTGTCAGTAACATCTGCCATCGGGAAATCCTTCTTGAAAGCGTCTGCTTTTCAAAGACATATTTGATCGGATCCATCTTCGAAATCAACATGGTTGTATGATTTAGCATGTATTGTCTCAGACGTTTGGCAGCCCAAGCAAGTGAACAACACGTCTTTTCGAGCATTGAGTAACGGGTTTCACAGCTGTGAACTTTTTACTCAAGTAATATATCGCATGCTTTTTACGCCCAGTCTCGTCATGTTGACCGAGAACACAACCCATACTGTTCTCAAGAACCGTCAAGTACATGATCAGTGGTCTCCCGGCTACTGGGGGTATCAACACCGGAGGCTCTTGCAAGTATTCTTTTATTCTTTCAAACGCCTTTTGACAATTTTCATCCCAGACAATTGCCTAGTCTTTTTTCAACAGTTTAAACATTGGCTCACACGTGGCTGTAAGGTGAGATATGAACCGGGCAATGTAGTTCAACCTCCCCAAAAAGCCACGAACCTCTTTCTCTCTTTTTGGCGCTGGCATTTCCTGTATCGCTTTTATTTTTGCAGGATCAACCCCAATTCCTCTTTCGCTAACAATGAACCCCAATAGCTTACCAGATCTCACCCCGAATGTGCACTTATTAGGATTCAGCCTCATCCTGAATTTCCTAAGCCTCTCAAACAATTTCAGAAGATTCACCAAATGTTCTTCCTCCGTTTAGGATTTGGCAATCATATCGTCAACATAGACCTCAATCTCTTTATGCATCATGTCACGAAAGAGCGTCGTCATAGCACGCTGATATGTTTCCCCTGCGTTCTTCAAACCAAAGAGCATCACTTTGTAGCAGAATGTTCCCCACGGGGTAATAAAATTTGTTTTCTCCATATCCTCTGGCGCCATCTTAATCTGATTATAGCCCGAAAAGTCGTCCATGAAGGAAAACACAGAGAATTGAGCAGTATTGTTGACCAATACGTCAATATGAGGAAGCGAGAAGTCATCCTTAGGGCTCGCCTTGTTCAGATCTCAATAGTCAACGCACATCCGCACCTTACCGTCTTTCTTTGGTACAGGTACTATATTAGCGACCCAAGGAGGGTAAGTTGTAACAGCTAGAAAACCAGCATCCCACTGTTTCTGCACTTCCTCTTTAATCTTTACAGCCATATCTGGTTTCGTTCTTCTGAGCTTTTGCTTGACCGGCGGACAGTCTTCACGCAATGGCAAGCGGTGGACCACAATATCAGTGTCTAACCCAGGCATATCATCATAAGACCAAGCAAAGATGTCACTATACTCTCGAAGCATCTCGACAAGTCTCTGCTTGATATCGCTCTAAAGTGCAGCCCCTATCCTGATATTTCTGACAACTTCTTCCGAACCCAAATTAACGACCTCAATATCCTCCAGATGAGGCAGAATGATTTTCTCTTCTTGTTTCAAAAGTCAAGTCAGCTCTTCTAGTAAGTCGTCGTCCTCAACAATCTCTTCCTCAGCTTGAAATATCGGGTGCTCAAAGTCGAAGTAAGTCATAGGGAGTTCTTGATCGGTGTCATCTGAAATATGGATCCTGCAAGAGAAAGGGTTAAATGCTTCAAATGATATGTAAATGAAGCATACAACCACATTGCCATTTTATTGTAAAAATAAAAAAAAAAGCCGAAAACAGGGATCACAAAATTCGTATGAGAAAAACGCCTTTATTTGATGATTAAAACAAAGCATACACATAAACAAGTAGGCCCTGAAATAAAATCACTATGCCCCAGGTAGGACATAGGATTGTACAATAATCGAAAAAACAAGGCATTACTGTTTCGTCGTCACTTGAATAAAGTCCTGAATAGACCAGTTGCATAGGCTTTGTCCTGGCTCGCTGGGCTTGATCCATGAATCCATGTCACAATCGCTATCTCCATCTTCACTGTCAGACACAGCATTAATCGTTTCAAAACTGACTCCTCCTGGAGTAAACACAATTGGCCCTTTGAGCTTTGGCGCGCTCTGTGATGAAGATGACAACGACGGGCGATATCCTAAGCCAAACTTGTCCTGTTTAACAGGAATCTCCAGAACTTGACCCCAACCTTTGGTTTTCCCGGCCTGAACTACCGCTTGGGCTTCTCTGTACAAAGACATAGCTACCTCTGGCCCACTGCTTATGACAGGAGATTTGTCTCTGATCTGCACCCCTTCAAAAGCTTGGCACAATGTCTCATGGATCTCACCATCCACTTCGACATATTTGAACGACGACAAGTGACTTACCAGGATATCTTTAGGGGTGTACGCGGGTTGGGTTGGACCGGGTTCGCCTTAACCCGTTACCCAACCCGTTCAACTTTCAATGGGTTGGGTTTATCATCAAACCCGTAATTCTACTTTAAAAACCGACCCGAATCAACCCGGATATTTACGGGTTGGGTAGGGTTGGGTCCACGGGTTGTGTATATAATAATTATTATTTTCAATTTAAAAAATCTATAACACAATTCAATATAATTTTGCATATTTCAAACAATTAAATTATTTACGTAGTGGAGACAAATCCTACATATAAAATAGAATAATTAAAAATATAACAATTAAAATTTTGAAATGTATTTTCTTTGTCATAAAAAATATTAAGATACATATACACCATTAATTATTTATATATTTTCATTAATATACCTTAATTTATAAAAATTTATTAGTTATTTTGATACTCAAATGTTATCCATTACAAATATATATCAACATATGTAAAACAAATATATAATAATATACAGTATATATTAGTTGTTTTGATACTCAAATGTTACCTTTTCTAGCACATGCTTAAAAGTAGGTCCGTAAACTATCATATATATTAACACTTAATAATATATAAAATTCCATAAAATATCATTTCCATAAAATTCATAAATTCTAAATAATTCAAAAGCAAATAAACATCACTTAGTCTTAAAATGACATAGATGTATTGGTCCAATATTGGTCTAATAGCACCAAAATCTAATAGCAACTATAAAAGATTCCAGCACCAGCAGTGAAAGGTTTAGCAACAACAGAAAATCCAGCAACAGTAGCTGTAAAAGATTCCAGCAACAACAATGAAACGTTTAGCAACAACATAAAATCTAGCAACAACAGTTAAAAGTTTAAGCAACAATAGTCAAAAGAAGAAGAAAAAAAACAACACTAGAAAATACCTTAAAATCTAGTAGTAACAGTTGTATTGAGCTCAACCGCAGTAATGGCAACATCAATAGAAACTAATCCAGCTAACTCTATATATGTAAACACAAACAACTAATAAGAATAATGTAATGTAATACTAAAATAAAATAGATTTTAAAATTCAAACATATAATTCATACCTGACTCAACCTTTTCCAATTCAACCAACTCTTTTTCTAAATCAATGACCTTAGGAGATTTGATCCAATTTTGAGTACAAATCAAAGCTTCAACGGTAGAGGGATTCAAGGAACTACGAAATGAATCAAGGACACGACCTCCTGTACTAAAAGCGGATTCAGAAGATACAGTTGATATAAAACTATTGAAGTACATACTGTAAAAACAATATATTGCATTGAAATAAATATATTGTAGAACTATAAAAAGTATAAAACCTTATTCAATATGGAGACGAAACTATGAGAGAGTCAAAGTATAGACTGTGGATTTTCGAAAGCAAGATGGAATTGGAATGTGAGAAAGTAAAATGAAAAAAAAAATCGTGAGAGAAAGAGGAGTGGTGACGTTTGAGATTTGCCGTAGTAAAAAAATAGGGTTAGGTTAAGTGGTATTGTCTTTAGTTTAGTAAGTTTCTAATATATACTTAATTATTATTAGTTAATAAAGATTCATTAAAAAAATAAAAAGGCAGTAAAGTGTAAACTAGAAGTGCATAAGTCAAGCAAGCATGATTAATATTAATAATAATGTTTAATAATAATAATAATAATAATTTAATGTGTGATTGGAAACTGGAAGGAAAGTGCAAAAGATCTTTGTGTACGTTACAATTTACAAAGTTATAGCAACTTTAAAATTTATAAATAATATAATAATAATAATAATAATTAATTAATTATGCCACGTCAACGGGTTGGGTCAACGGGTTCATGGGTTTAGAAACTAAAACCCAATACCCGAACCAAATCTATACGGGTTGTTACGGTTTGGGTCGGGTATACCCGTAAATGAATGGGTCTGGGTAATTAGTGGGTTGGTTCGGTTTGGGTAGGCGGGTTTGCGGGTCGACCCGCACCCATGAACACCCCTAGATATCTTCCTCCCAACACACGGTGACAATGCTACCACCGACCATATATTTGAGCTTTTGGTGCAATGTAGACGTTACAGCCCCTGCAGAGTGAATCCAAGGTCGTCCAAGCAAACAGTTATAAGCTGGCTGAATGTCCATGATATAAAACACAGTGTCAAACACCTCTGGATCAACCTGGATTGGCAAAGTCAATTCCCCAAACACGGACCTTCTGATCCCATCAAAAGCTCTCACTACCAAGTCGCTTGGTGTGCATATTATACCTCGGGTATCTAGCTTCAACAGCGCCTTCTTGGGCAAAACATTCAAGGAAGAACCAGTGTCCACAAGGACATGAGACATAACAGTGCCCCTACACTCAACTGAAATATGAAATGCACTATTGTGGTTGTGGCCCCTGAGTGTTAAATCAAAGTATGTAAAGCCAAGGCCATGCCCTGCATTCACGTGCGCAATCACTCCTTCGAGCTGATTAATGGATATCTCCTGGGGTACATAGGCAGCGTCAAGGGCTTTCAGTAATGCGTTCCGGTGGGCTTTGAAACAAAGCAACAATGACAGAATCGAGATTTTGGAAGGCGTCTGCTGCAGATGATCGACAATTTTATAATCACTCTTTCGAATTAATCTCATAAATTCTTCCACACCTTTAGTCAAAGCCTCTTTTTCCTTCTCTTGAGAAGGTCCTTCCTCATTGACTTTACCTTTCCCCTTTGCAATTCTCTCAGCTTCTACTTCTGGTGACGCGAAGATTTTACTGCTGCGGGTTATACCCCCTGCCCCCACAAGGTTATCAACTGACCCAACCGACGGGCTTCCTAGGTTAATCTTTTCTCCATTGCGGTAAACTTCCGCCCCATAGTTCCAAGGGATGGCTTTAGTGCTTTCATATGGAATGGGTCCAGCTTTTGTTATAGTGATGGTCGGCCTCTTGGGAGGTGTCGATATCGTGACAGTCTTAAACGGGATCGTAACCGTTGCAACTTCGCCATGCTCTTCAACTATCGCCTCAACAGGCTTCTCTTCAACAGTACGGTCGAATTGCAGCGTTCCTTCATCAATCAGCCCTTGAATACCTCTTCTCAAACTATCACAACCCTCAGGCCGGGCTAAACAGTCAACACAATCTGTATCACAACCAGGGAACACTCCCTCTTTCAGCAACCTGCTCTTTACACAACCCAAAGGTGTCTTCAATTCACCCACATTCATAACCAAATTCAGACTGGTATCTTCCAAGATTGCACCCACCCGTGCAGATTCGTGAGACGGCATCGGATTTTTCTCAATATTGGGTGCCTCATTACCAAAGTTTATAGCCTTGCTATCTATCAAATCCTACATCTTGTGCTTGAATGCTTGACAATTCTCTATGTTGTGACCGGGCGCCCCGGAGTGAAACTCGCAATGTGCATTAGCGTCATAACCAAAAGGAGGCATGCCCTTCGGCGGAGCTAGCGTCCTTTTCTCAACAAGCCGCAATTGCAATAGAGTTTGGAAAAGCTGAGCATACGGTAGTGGAGGCACATCAAATACTCTTTTCACAGCCCTATCACGACCTTGGAACCTTTGCGGAGCAGAATTCTGTTGTCCCTGTGGCTGCTGTGACTGTTGTTGTTACTGTTGAGGTGCATGAATTGTCACACTGGCGACCTGCGGCCTGCGCCAACTCTGACTTCTATCCCTTCTCCGATCACTACATACCTAATTAGTGTCTCCCTGCTTTTTATTTCCAAAAGCCCTTTTACCACCTCCAGTTGAGGTTGATTCACCTGCTTGAATCTTACCGATCTTGACACCATTCTCTATACGTTCCCCCAAGAGTATCAACTCAGAAAAATTAGTCGTCGTACAATTGATAAGCCTGTCATAATACAACCCAGAGAAAGTGCCCACAAACATATCCACCAACTCACGCTCTACCATGGGTGGGTGCACCCTAGCTGCGAGTTCACGCCACCTTTGGGCGTATTCTTTAAAACTCTCGCCATTCTTCTGAGAAAGATTATGGAGTTGGACCCTGTTCGGCGCAAGGTCGCTGTTATATTGGTAATGCTTTACGAAGGCCTCCGCCAACTCTTTCCAACTACCAATCTGAGTGGGCTCTAACCCCATATACCATTCCAATGACGGTCCAGACAAGCTATCCTGGAAAAAATGCATCAGCATCTTTTCGTCGTCAGAATAGGCAGACATTCTCCGATAATAAGACCGTACATGAACTCATGGGCAAATATCCCCCTTATACTTGTCGAAAGTGGGCGCTTTGAATTTGAGTGGCACTCTCAAGCCAGGAACCAACCCCATATTAGCCATGTCCAACCCCGTGGAGTCATGATTGGCAAGATTCCTCATTTGTTCCTCCAACATCTTGAACCTTCGGTCATTGTCAGTGGGCATCTCAAGATCCCTGCCTGGCGGAGGGAAAGCGTCTTCTTGATGATCCTCGCCCCAGTGAGAATCCCCGTTATCATACCCAGCATACGCAGCATTAGGACCAAAGCCAGTCTGATTGAACCTGGGACCATACCCCATATTACCAAAACCCTGATTGTCAGCACCTGGCCCAAAACCAGCATTGTGAGCACCCATTCCGACACTATTGTTGCTTGCGTTGCCAAAACCTGCTTTACCAAAGCCCTGATTGCTATAACCCTGATTGGCACCACCAAAACCAGCATTCCCAGTTCCAACATTGAAACCAGCATTTCCAACACCAATATTACCGTTGGTTTCCACATGCTCGTTACCATTACCAGTCACATTCCCATTCCTAGCTCTATTACCATTCTCAGTCGTATTGAGGACAACCATCGGTACAGCACCACCAGCTTGGGGAGTCTCGCCATGAGGAGGATCAGTAGCAATCCCGCCATGTAGCGCACCCTGACTGTCAACCCGGGCAATCAGAGGTTGCACTAGAGTCTGAAGCTGCTCTTGGCCCTTGGCCACAGTTTCCATCACTTGCATGAACTGTGTCATCCTATCGCGCATCTCCTGCATCTCAGTTTACATTTGGTCCATAGCTTTCTTGCAGTTGCTTCTCGTAGAGTAGCGATGAATTCGCTGATCGGCAATCCTGAAACCTGCATCGACAAAGGGTTAGGAAACAGCTCAAGGTACCTGCTATGCAAATGATTTATGCAAATGCAAACGTGTGTCTGTGCTTTAGGGAGATTTCTCCCTCGATTCTAGTGCTAGAGTGCCAATGCTGATAACAAGAAGTCTGGATCCAGTCACTGAAATAACATCTCATATATAGATAAGGCCCAACAAGGCAGCAATACAATGTCACTGAATACATGGGGAACAACAGCATGACCTCGACCAACAAGTCTGGTGATGGTCAGCCTACAGCAATGATCAGAAAAATACAAAGGGTTACAAAAATAGTCAAGTGCGACAACGGGCATGAAACTCTTCTAGCAACTCCTTTGTTCTGGGATGATCAGGACGAGTGAGTAACCCTTCTGCATAATAGTGCACTAGAGACCTTCCACAGAGTCTTCCCACACTCTCTAGCCAAAACAGTCCTCTAACCTTTGCTTCTTAGACTCGAACATCTGCTTGCGATCTTTCAGGTTAGCGATAGCTTTATTTAGCAGGTCTTCAGTGGCATATCTGCGAGCAGTTTCCTCATCAAATCTCTTCTCGCTGGCCTTCACCTGAGCCTTCAATTTGGAGATCTGTTGTTTCAGTTTGTCCTCCCTCTCTTTGTTGCTGGCTATAGTGGCATTCCACTGCTGGTTGAATTTGGATATTCTCCGGTATGCTTCATCCAGATTCTGCTTCTTGGTGGCCAGTACATCATTGACAGATTTAAAGTCCAAACCCAAACGTTCACAGTCAGCTATCTGCATAGTCAAGTCCATGCCTAACCTGTTCACCAACTCTGTCTGCTTTTTGAAGGAGTGGACGGCTTCATTCCTCTCACTTCTAAGCTGCGCCAGCTCTTTCTCCAACTCCTCGTTGGCCTTTTTCAACTCTTCCTTCTCAGCTAACACCTGATTGTACTGCTGAATAGACACGGTAGAAGGTTCTTCAACCACTGAAGGACACTCTTGCTTAGCAGGTAGAAAAGGCATACCTATGGTCTCTGCTCTGGTCTTAATCCAGGTTACATACGGAGCATAAGCTTGGCTATTGCTCTTACCCAACGATGATTTCCCTCGTCTACTGATATCATTCCAAGCATGCCGAAGCTTAGCTAACATATCTCCCTCTAGGAGCCCTGTGAGGTACAGAGATTCCTGCACCTCTTCGTCTTTTTGCGGACTTCTCAAAGCGTATGCAAACTGTCTGACAAGTAGAGAGGGGTTATAGTTGATACATCCATTTCTTCCAATCAAAGGCACATTCGAAAAACCACTGCAACTGAATATGATTTCAGTATCCAGCATATCCCGATCAAACCAAATAATGCTCTCTGCTGATAAACCCATCAAGCACTCAGACCACTCAGTTGTGGCTGCAGATGAAGCAAAGAGACCCTTCTTGCGCAAGTGGCTATCAAACCATTTGTAGAGTAAGGGCACACAACACGATACATTTTTACCCCTTCTATTTTCGTTCTTGTAATGGACGGAATGATATACATCTCCAATCAAGGTAGGAACCAGATTCCCTGATGCGAAGATATGGAAGGCGTCCAAGTCTACAAAATCAGGCATGTTGGGAAACAAAATGATACCATAAATGCAGAGGGCGAGAATGGCGTTGAATACGATCCAACAACCGTCTTTGGCACACTATTGGGCTTTCCCAACTAGAAACTGCAGAGAAAATCCAGGAACCCCATTCCAACTAGGCAGAAGCAACTCAGAGGCATCCAGATGAAGAGCAAGAGCTAGATTAGCCAGATTAGGCTTAGCATCCATATGAACAAACGACATCTGATTCTTAATAGGTACACTCAACAACTCAGCATACTCCTCTAATGTAGGTGCAAGAATAAAGTCCGGAAAAGTGAAGCATCTCATAGGAGGGTCATAGAACTGTAGCAAGGCATACAACCCATTCAACTCATACACCAAAGGTTTATGAACCAGGCTGAGCAATTTCTCATAAGATTTCCTTAATTCCCCTCTCACTGTATCATCTGCCAAGGCAATCAAACTGGACAGTAGAGCAACATTTGAGGTAGGGAGCTTGTAGGCCACATTCTTCTTCAGAGATCCCATGCTAGCACAACAGAAGGCAAGAATACCGGAACCGGGGGATAATATATGCACTTGCAATACAGACACACGTTAATGATATGCAAATGAGTATGAAAAATGCAAAATGCAATCATGCAACAGGGGATCAAGATTGTGTTGTCGAGGAGACTGAGGCTCTGCTTCAACACAATCACAACACTGCTCTGCTAATACAACCCTGAAGAGGACCAATAATTAGGCACTGTCGAGAAAAACCACATCTCTAATGATAAGAACCCTCTGAACCCAACAACACTGATTCACTGTCAAGAAAACTAGGTAGTCTGAAGGTTAAGGTTTCCTGCAATAACCCGACCCTGCTCATAGGTATGGACCTAATCACAGACAAGGTATGGCATCCTATGCGTTTCCCAGCATCACAGACTTTCAAGAAACGATGATACGATCCCAAAAGGTGTGGCATCATCATCTCTTAAAGTGGCCTCAATTAGCTGAGTCACAAATGATCGGTCCCCAGAGTCGACAATCCTCCAAACCAACAACCCCTCAAGCCCAAAGGGCCGGAAAAGAAGTCAACCAGGAGAATCTCGTCTGAGCGTGGATTTCGTGAGACACTAGTACCTGCAAAGCAAGCACGCTCCCACTACTTTCCACAACTAATGCTAGGTACACTCAAGCTTGGGTCTGGCTTATCACTCATCAGAGCCCATTCCCTCAACAGCACAATAATGGTATAGTACTGAAAATAAAATGCGGAAAGTAAAAAGCGATAAATAAAACCCAACAGGTAAACACACAAGCGCTAGGATTGACTCGCATAGGGAACCAGAGTCCCCAGCAGAGTCGCCAGCTGTCGCTACCGCGAAAATAAGGTGTCGGCAAAATAGAAGAGTCGCCACCTTTCATTATTTATCCCTCAGAACGGGAAAGGAAACGATCGGAAAAACCTGACGAAAAGGTATAAGACAAGGTCATCGCAACCATGTCTAGATTCGAGAGTCGGTTACGCAAGGGGAAGGTATTAGCACCCCTCACGTCCATCATACTCGATGAGATCCACGCTTGTTGTGTTTATCTGACGGGTTGATTATACTATCTACGCTAAAAGTATGGTCTGAAAAGAAAAGGAAATGACTCGGCAGAACACAACAGTTTTATGCCTACGTATTCCCGTCTGGAACGAGAAATCAGAGTCAATGTAGTTCGCCTAACTACGGGTGACGGGGGGGAAGTTGATCGCCGAGATATCGCATCTCGTGCCTACGTACTTTCACACAGCATGAAAGATCAGAGCAAATATAGTTCGGGACACCTAGAGACACAGGTTTGTCTTCTTTATCCGAGTAGGGTTAACAGACGGTTCCAGTAGTTGGTGTATGCAGCTCGCTGGATGGAGACTTAGGCGTTTATCGTTTGCGGTAGAACCGGGAGTTAACAAAACTCTCCTTATGAAAATGGTTTCCAGGGATTAAAGGTCCCAGAGGACAAAAAGAGATGTTTGATCTTTGTTTTCTATTTTTTAGAAGAAGTATCTTTTATGGATGTCTGCAACCAATATCGCACTAGAGACTATGACCTGAGAGTGAATGCGTCGCATGTCACCCAAAGGGTGCCATACTTAACATCCAGGATGTTGAAAAGAAACTTTCCAACAACCCTTTCTCAAGTAGCTTAAGGCTCGTAGTGTACGACATCAATTAACCTTTATTACTGTATTTTAATTTGTTTGAAGATGAGAAGAGAAAGGACAGACTAAAGGGGACTAATCCAATCCTAAAGTTGTCATGCAAATTTGATCCTATGATTGAGGTTAGGAGGGAACGACCTAATTTTATCATGCATGGTTAGAACCCTAATTTCTGTCGTAACTTCTGTTGAACAAGAGAAGTCAGAGTTCCTAGGGGAACATGGCAAAGGAAAATAACAGCAAAAGAAATAAACTGTAAGAAATAACTGTAAATAAAATGCATGCAATGCAACAAACAAGCAGAAGGAGGCAACCTCAACTTCTAGAGCAAGCAAGCCCAAAGGCAACACACAAAGCACAGCCAAGGGAGACAGACTCAACCTTAAGCTAGCAAGCAAAGCCAAGCAATAACAGTCAAGCAGAGGGAGACAGGCTCAACCTCTAATGCAGACAAGCAAAGGGAGAAACTCAACCTTTAGGATGCTCTTAGGCATAAAATCATCTACATGAGGCCTAGTCTAATGCAACACACAAAACAGTCACACAAGCAATAGTCAAGCAATCAGAAAATACAGCAGACAAAACAGCAGACAAGCAGCTCAACAACAAAGCAGTCTAACAACAAAACAAATCAATAGTCTGCAATCAACTTCAAGGTCAAGCCATCTTCAAGAGAAGGAAATGAAAGCTCCAACTTCAAGCTCCAACAAGAGAGAAGAGAGTTAACATCAAGATTAATGATTGATGATGGGAAGCATGATGGAAACCAAGGGAATCCATCATGGCACTCAACCATACATCAGAGATAGGCATCCTCAAAGGTTCTACCTCTTGTGTTATGCCACACATCCTTCCAAAGGAGGGATGAGGCTTCCACATAGGGACCTTGAATCATTGGATGAGGATGGAAAGCAATCAAAGTAATCCATGTTTATTGGAATAAAGAGAAATCAAACTAAAGCTCTTCCTAAACCCTAATTGATCAAGCTACAAGAAAGCTACTAAAAGGAGGTCTAAACACCAAAAACAAACACCACAATCAAGCAAACAAAAACTTCTATATGTCTAAAGTTCCATCAAAAAAGATTAGCAAACCTATTATGACTAAAGGCCACCATTGGTGTTCAACTAGTGCAAGTGTTATGGTGAAAGCACCTTAAAACTAGCCTAAGTATTAAATCTATGAAAAATACTAAATCTACTTCTAAAATCCTATAAAATTTTCTAAGGGAACCTACATGTGTTAGGTATCTATAGTAGAAATAAAGTTGTCAAAGGGAAACCCTAAAATGGAAGGTCATGGGAACCTAATCCAAAACAGAAACTATTATTATCTAAAAATCATGAAATAAATCCTAAGGGATCATGCATCTCTATACTAGCAACCAGCAAAAAATCTCATTCAAATTCAATATCAAATGATCATACAAAAATCAGCAAGAAAATGAAGAATTATGCCAAATTTAAGGAATTAAACAAAATGCAAAAAATCAAATTAAATTGAAAATTGCATGAAAATACAATGTAACAGCACCAGAAAATCAGAAATTAAATCTAGATCATCCACATATTTTTATTTTATTTTTCTAATCAAAATTGGATTTATTATGAATTTTAAAAGAAGCAAGCAATTAAAATAAAAAGAAAATGAATTAAAAAACAATAAAAGCCAGGAAAATATCAGGATGGTTGGATCTGGAGACTAAGTCAGCTCATCCAAGGGATCTGGTGCTGCCAACGCATTAATGAAACACGCACGTTTCACTCAGTCAAAGTCTAACTCTGAAATTAAATCGTGAGCGTTGGATTGGGTTACTTGGTCAAGTTTTCCATCAGATCCAAGGGCTATGGAGTTGTCTTCCTCGTTTGAATTCTGAAAGGGGGGAAAATGTTCAGGTGAACCAGACGGTGGCTCCGGTGGCTGAGCCACCGTCTTCTCCGGCGAGCCAAAACTTACAGGTCATCAATCCTTAACAAAATCTATGCAGTTCCACTCAAATTTTCATGCTGATCTCAAATCCAATGTCCTTTTCTCCTAATTCTCACTAGAATTCAAAACACGACAACAACCAGAAAATATGCCAAATCTTCAAGTATCACCAAACCTTAATCCAAAGCCATAGATATTCTCCTTACACTTCATGGATCATCATAAGTTATCTAGATCATGTTAACTCTCAATAATCAGGGAGATTCGCATCCAAACAGAAAATTGATCACACCTTAATTTGTCTCTAAACTCCACAATTTTGATCCAGAATCCATCTATAATCTCTCCTAAACCTTAACCTCATGCTAAAACATGCTAGATCATCATGAATCTACAACAATTTTGAAAGTTTCATACCTGAGTTGCAGCTTCAAATTGGAGCAGTTAGGGCACGATCCTTGGCTTCAAACTGTGCAGATACTCTCTATGATTGATGCTGAAGGTGATTGGATCCTCAATTTGCCTTGAATTACTCTTGAAATGAAAACACGATTTGCACTTGCTCCCTTGAAATTCACTCTGCAATCTCTGGCTCTAACACGAAATAACCACCAACCTTGATCCTAACTAGGGGTGTACGCGGGTTGGGTTGGACCGGGTTCGCCTTAACCCGTTACCCAACCCGTTCAACTTTCAATGGGTTGGGTTTATCATCAAACCCGTAATTCTACTTTAAAAACCGACCCGAATCAACCCGGATATTTACGGGTTGGGTAGGGTTGGGTCCACGGGTTGTGTATATAATAATTATTATTTTCAATTTAAAAAATCTATAACACAATTCAATATAATTTTGCATATTTCAAACAATTAAATTATTTACATAGTGGAGACAAATCCTACATATAAAATAGAATAATTAAAAATATAACAATTAAAATTTTGAAATGTATTTTCTTTGTCATAAAAAATATTAAGATACATATACACCATTAATTATTTATATATTTTCATTAATATACCTTAATTTATAAAAATTTATTAGTTATTTTGATACTCAAATGTTATCCATTACAAATATATATCAACATATGTAAAACAAATATATAATAATATACACTATATATTAGTTGTTTTGATACTCAAATGTTACCTTTTCTAGCACATGCTTAAAAGTAGGTCCGTAAACTATCATATATATTAACACTTAATAATATATAAAATTCCATAAAATATCATTTCCATAATATTAATAATAATGTTTAATTATAATAATAATAATAATTTAATGTGTGATTGGAAACTGGAAGGAAAGTGCAAAAGATCTTTGTGTACGTTACAATTTACAAAGTTATAGCAACTTTAAAATTTATAAATAATAATATAATAATAATAATAATTAATTATGCCACGTCAACGGGTTGGGTCAACGGGTTCATGGGTTTAGAAACTAAAACCCAATACCCGAACCAAATCTATACGGGTTGGGTCGGGTATACCCGTAAATGAATGGGTCCGGGTAATTAGTGGGTTGGTTCGGTTTGGGTAGGCGGGTTTGCGGGTCGACCCGCACCCATGAACACCCCTAATCCTAACTGCTTTCTGAACTTATATAGAGTGAGTTTGGGTGATTTGGGGGCCCATTGGAGGCCCAAACAGTGAGATCCAACTTTTCACTTTTGCTTGAAAATCCAACTATGGTGTACACGAATTTGCACTAGTTCCTTCTCCAAGAAGCTTCAATTGCAATCCTTATTGACTGTGGAGAGTGTTGGGATCAAATTGAGAGCTTAATTCCATCATAAGGCCAACCTTTGATGTGTTACTTATTTAAGAAGTAACAAAGTTAAATTTCATGAATTATGCCTCAAATGAAATTTCTAATATGAGCACTCATTTGCATTGGTTTGAACGCATATGAATTAATTTGGATTTTTTCACATAAATGCCTTTAAATTCCCCTTTTGTCAATTTCCTTCAAACCAAGTCTCACTCTAAGCCAAATCAATACATCCTTGATACATGGTTGACCTAAAAATGCCATTTTGAACAAGTTTTATGTTGGAAAAAACTTCATTTGAGAGGTGCAAGATAGAGAAAATGACCTATAATGCCAAATGACCTATAATCTCACTTTCCCAAAATACCCCTAACTTGTAAACCTCATAACTTGAGTTCTACAAATCAGATGGAAGACTTCTAGTAAAATTTGGAAAGCTGAGATCACGACCTACAACTTTCATGTTGGCCAAACATTAAGGAGAAACATCCGTCTAGGTCAAAAGTTCCTTGGAAGTTGGTTGACTTTTGCAGACAAATTTCACAATCATCTGATGACCTATAACTTGTCTGGATTATAACTTGAGTTCTATAAATCCAATGGAGGACTTTTAGTACTCAAATTAAAGCTAAGAGTATGCTCTACAAGTTTTGTGTTGGCCAAAAGTTGAGATGAAACTTGTATCTTGAGATAAGTGGTCTTGAAGTTAGGCACTAAATAGGGGATTTTACCCCGAGATCCTTAGTTTAGCAACTCCTCACACTTTGAATTCTTCTTGAATTGATCTTGGAATATCACCTCATGTATCTCAACACAAATCTCCATGATTATAAAGACTTAGAATTGAGCTTTGATCCTCTTCAATTGCACAGTTGACTTAGGGTTACTCAGATGAAAACCCTAATTTCAACACCCTCAACTGTGGCTCTTCACCCTTAACATAATGACTTGAATGAGCTCCCCCATGACCCTAAAGACACTCCATGAGCTCTATCCACACTCTATCCATGATCAAGGCTTCACAACCCACTGATGGTCCTCTATTGGTCCTCAGGTTAGGAGATTAACCGCATACAAACAAACAAACTTCTCAAGAACCCAACCCTCTTCCTGATGACTTTGGTGACTTCTCAAGCTTGAATAAGACCTCTAGATAGGCTCTTCTTGATATAAACCACACTTGATCCCATGCTATATGAAAAATTCTATGCTATGCAAATGCTAGATCAATGATATGCTAATGCAATGAAACATAAACCAAGTGAGAAAAAGGTTAGGCAAATTTTGGGGTGCAACACCTAAAACACTATTTTCCTACAATTGCTCTGAGTGCATCAGAGTTACTCACATTTAAATATTCCTATTCCTATAGGGTCAAACATATAACGATCCAAGGTTTTTGGCCACAAAGGCCTAAGGTTTCCTAATTCTCATGTTTCACGTCAAACAGTCAGGAATACTAACCACTAACCACAAACCTCAAGGTTTCATAATCAGTTTCCCTTAATTTCCCACAATCAACCCAAAATACCCTAAATCATAAACTTCACCATAAACACACCGAAAGGCATACATAGAAAATCATGAAATGCGATACTCCTCATACCTTAGCCGATTCAAAGCTTTCACGATTAACTCCGGCAATCTTCCGAAGCTTTTGCCTCCACTGATCCCTCCTCAGAGCTCTGGCCTCCATTCTTTTCACGGTTAACAAAATGAATCCTAAACCTTAAGAATTCTATTTTGTCAAACTTAGACTTGGGCCACACAATTGGGCTTTTCCCATAACACCTTTACTAACTCTTCATAATGCCAGATTTACCCTTATTTTACTTATATTCATTTTAATCAATAATAATACTAATATTCTCATATAGTATACTATTAATTAAATAAATAGTCCAAAAATGCACATTTTCTCAATAATCCACAAAACCACTGAAAACCACCCAAAATATGAATATTCTCAATTAAATAATTAATTAAAATATTCCGCTTAAATTTGGGGTGTTACAACCCTCCCCCACTTAAAAGAATTTTCGCCCTCGAAAATTACCTCAATGAACAGAGTCGGATACGACTCTCTCAACTGATCTCCCACTCTCGAATCCAACCTTCTCCAGCTGGTCCTCCCAAACTACCTTCACCAAAGGAATCCCTTTACCTCGAAGTTGTTGCTCGTTCATCAACCTGAACTAGCAATGCCTCAACAGTCAAATTATCTCTCACTTGTACACCATCCATCTGAATAAATGGACTTCCTCGACTTAGGCACATGCCACATCATGTAAATTCACAAGCGACAGCGGTAAAACAGTCTAACATGCTACTTCTCCCATGCTTCCGCTGCGCCACTCTGATACAAATCAACAAAACACGGTGTGTGCTTCCGAGACTTCAAAGCTCCACTAACACCAGTCACCATCGTAACTCTCAAAACACGTCTTTTCTTGGATCTTCTTGATCTTTTCAGTCGTCTCTTACACAATTCTCAGGTCCGAGCAAAACACTCTCGCCTGAATCATATCAACACAAAGGAGTTCTACACCTCCTACCATACAAAGCCTCCTACGGTGCCATTTTGATACTAGAATGATAACTGTTATTGTAGGTAACTCAATCAATGATAATTAACTATCCCACGATCCACCTTGATCCAACACACAAGCTCTCCACAAATCCTCTAAAGACTGGATAGTTCTCTCTGTCCGTCCATCCTTCCACGGATGATAGGCAGAGTTCAACTTCAACATGGTACTCAAAGCATCTGCAAACTCTCCCAAAATCTCGATAAAAACTTAGATTCCCATCTGACACAATATTATACGACATCTCATACAACTTCACAAATTCATCGATATACCTCTCAGCTAGCTTCAACATAGAATGATTAATCCTCATTGGTAAGAAAAGAGCTAATCTAGTTAATCTATCCAAAATTACCCAATTAAAATCATATCCCTCCAATTCTTCGGAAAACCTAACACAAAATTCATGAAAATACCACGCAATTTCCACCCTAGAATATTCAACGGTTGCATCAGACCCAACGGTCTCTGACGTTTATTCTTCGACTCCCGACAAGTCTAACCAGCATATACATCCTCAACCACCTCTCTCTCCATCTATGGTCATCAAAACAATTTCCTCAAATCCGATTACATCTTCATAGCACCGGGATGAATACTCAATCTACCTCAATGTCCTTTTTCAATAATACTCTTATTCCAACTCAACAATATCTGGGACACAAACTCTATCATGACATCTCATGGTACCATTGCCATAAATCTGCAAATCAACTCTTCGACTTTAATTCATCAAATTCCACCAATCTACTAACTCAATTCAGATTTATGACCTTCTTGAATCTCATCAAGAACACCACTAGTAAGCTCCAACATGCTAAGCTTAACTCCATAAGAAGTCTCTTCACAACCCAAACTCATATCACGAAATTGCTCAATTAGTTCTAACTCTTTTACCATCGTCATCGGTATATGCAAAGAATTCCAAATCAATGCATAAGCTACCACGTTTGCTTCACCCGAATGGTAATTCAATCCAAATCCATAATCCTTTAGGAGTCTCAATTATTTTCTCTGCCTCATATTCAACTCTTCCAAATCAAGCAAATACCTTAAGCTCTTGAGATCACCAAACATTTCAAATCTCTAACTAACCAATTGAAGCCTCCAACTCCGGTACAAACACAACAACAACCAACTCTATTTCACTCGTTAGATAATCCCTCTTATGTACTTTAAATTGCCTTAAAGCATAACTAAAACTCGCTAATCTTGCACTCATATCTCTCAGTCACATTAATAAAGCATCACAAAACACAACGAATAGTTCTGTTGGATTCGGAAAAAATCAAAACACGAGCTGTAGACAGCTCTCCCAAAAACTCTTTGAACTTTCTTCACAGTGGCATATCCCTGCTTCCTCTCTAACACTGATAACTCAAGTTCCCGATGCTCAACATGACCCTCTATACTCTTCGAATATATCAAAGTATCATTGGTTAACACAACCACTGACTCGCTCAATTAAGTATGGAAAATCCCATGCCAAACGGACACTCAATTTGCGAGTTATGGCGGAAACACGAACCACACCTTCCGCACTTACCACAACATCCAAACATATTCCATCAATAAATAACTTAATTCCATGCCACTACTTCACAATCACATAGAGCATTGGACTAGCTTTTCAACGCTTCTAACCGTGCGTCATTCCGAGTTACGGTTCTCCCGTTACGACAAAAATACCAAAACAACATTCTTCTGCCCAGGACATCTTCGCTAGGCGAACACAGAAGCGAGCGGCCTCCTGGAGCTGTTCGCTAGGCGAAGGACCTAGCGAACCTGACAGTCCTAAATTCTATGTTTGACCGTTACATGACTTTCGGGTGTTCGATTTCGATTCCGTAAAAAGCTGTGATCTCGGTATTCGACGTACAACAACAATTTCACACTAAGGAGGTCATTCAACACATCTTCAACTGGGAAATATTTAAAGGTTTATACCAATATTGTATTCCACATCTTACTTTCTTTAATAATCATCAAAAGTCATTGTCCACCTTTAATATACTCGACCTCACACTCTGTTGCCTTAGCACACACACCAGACACAAGTCTCAACACTACTCAATCAGTTTAATTCCTTGACCATCCAAACAGACATATAATATGGAGCTCTCAATCTCAGACTAGTTTCCGTAACTAAGTCGATCACAACTCTACTTCACGTCTTGGCTGTATATCACTATCTTGTCAGGATAACTTCAAGACAACCACAATTAATCGGCAAACCGCCAACTTCCCCACTTTCATTAACACTCAAAATTCCCATCAAAATTAAACATCTCAACACTGTCCTGCGCCGACTCATCAAAACATTTCACTACTCACGCCATCTAAGCTTGAAAGACACGTCTATCCCATCCAACATGACCCCGCCTACTATCAACAACAGATTAAGGCTGATCAGTTCCTCAATTTGTCAATAGATAGCCGAAAATCATGATGGGGAATAAACCATCTTCACCAAACTATAAGACTGTTCAACCATACACTAAGCTGCCACTTCACACTTGCAGCGTCTTGGAGAAGCACAGCTTTTCCTCCACTTATTTCATTCCCACATCTGCAGGCAAAGATTAGAAAACAAACGTGTACCGACAGTGTTTTTACACACATGTCGCATACAAGGTAACAAACAACATTAGACAACATGGCGGACAGACCGACCTGCTCTTATACCACTAATGTAACACCCTTATTCTACCCCACAGATATTACGGCAAAATAACACAGATTTCAGAGTAAAATATTAACTTTCATAAAAAGTCACAAAAGGGCGTACATTTCTCAATGTCTCAAAATAAGTCAATGCTCCGTAACACACGGGTTTTCTTAAAATACTTCAAAACATCATACACAGCGGAACTCAAAACATAACTCAATGTTTTCCTCATAAGGGAATATCAGTAAAATAACCCAATGATATAAAATCAACTCAAAGAACCCAACCCGATGTTACATATTAGAGCAAGACCCTCTAAATTAACCATAAAGGCTAACGACTCTAAAACTTCAAAATACTCCTCGACGGCGTCCACGGCTAAACTTGTTCATCTGCATGTTACCCACGTGGAGGTAACATTCAAACAGGCAGGGTGAGTAAAACAATTCATAATAATCAATGTATAACAATTAATGCATAAACGGCATATTACTCATAATTATATTCAACACATTGATATCCTTCAAATATGCCTCAAAGGCCACAACGTCATAATTTATACAAAAAGACTCATAGATGCAATGCAACACAACTCAATGCATGTGGTACCAATCATCATAGCGCGATGGACACTGGGCCATCAACCCTCCATAGATCCCCATCAATAGGATCGATTCTACTATAGAACTGGAGCACATCAAAATACTTCACATCCGCACAGTGGGATTGAAGCCAAAGTAATCGAGGTCCTGAACCGAAGTCCGGATGCACATGAATGTATGATGCACACTTCACAAATCATCCTCATAATAACATCATAGGTGCATCATCATTCATCATATTCATCATATTCACCATACGTCATAACTCATCATATTAATCATCATACAACATATCATTATAATTCGTCATATTACTCATCATACAACATATCATCATAATTCATCATATTAATCATCATATAGCATATCATCATAATTCATCATATTACTCATCATACAACATATCATCATAATTCATCATATTAATCATCATACAACATATCATCATATAATCACGTATAAATCACATATTAGCTCATAGTCATATTATCCCATATTAATTCATAATACTACCCCCATATCATCTCATATTAATTTATCAAATTATACCCACGGTAATCCTCACACTATTGCCTATCAATCACATAAACTTCACAGTTCTAGTCATGTTAATTCATCATATCATCACATAGTATTCACATATTAATCCCTAATATCATCTCACATTGCCTCATATTAATTCATCATAATTACACTCGCAATAATTCTCATACTATCACTTATTACTCACTCAACCTCACTGTCATACTCATAGTAACTCATCACAGGAATCCCAGAATCAAACATCACGGCATCGCTGCACACGTTCAATATTCGCGAACTCTGCTACGTTCGCTGGCTCGCTCGCTAGGAGAGTTGGTAGCGAGCCTTCGCTGGCTTGCTCGCTAGGCGAGCCTGTAGCGAACCTTCGCTGGCTTGCTCGCTAGGCGAACAGAGCGATGACAGCAAAACCGGCTACGCACCAGAACTGATTTCTGCCCAAAAACTCATATGATTCACATACCCAATGCCCCCAAAACATCCCCAAATCATCCCTAAGATCATACGGCGATAATGGCATAAACCCTATGGTTCATTAGGCCAATCCGACAACATATGCACTGCCTAAAACACTATTTTCCTGCAATTGCTTTGAGTGCATCAGAGTTACTCACATTTAAATATTCCGATTCCTACAGGGTCAAACATATAACGATCCAAGGTTTTTGGCCACAAAGGCCTAAGGTTTCCTAATTCTCATGTTTTACGTCAAACAGTCAGGAATACTAACCACTAACCACAGCCCTCAAGGTTTCATTATCAGTTTCCCTTAATTTCCCACAATCAACCCAAAATACCCTAAATCATAAACTTCACCATAAACACACCGAAAGGCATACATAGAAAATCATGAAATGCGATACTCCCCATACCTTAGCCGATTCAAAGCTTTCACGATTAACTCCGGAAATCCTCCGAAGCTTTTGCCTCCACTGATCCCTCCTCAGAGCTCTGGCCTCCATTCCTTTCACGGTTAAAAAAATGAGTCCTAAACCTTCAGAATTCTATTTTGTCAAACTTAGACTTGGGCCACACAATTGGGCTTTTCCCATAACACCCTTACTAACTCTTCATAATGCCCAATTTACCCTTATTTCACTTATATTCATTTTAATCAATAATAATACTAATATTCTCATATAGTATACTATTAATTAAATAAATAGTCCAAAAATGCACATTTTCTCAATAATCCACAAAACCACCGAAAACCACCTAAAATACGAATATTCTCAATTAAATAATTAATTAAAATATTCCGCTTAAATTTGGGGTGTTACACTGGCAAGTTGAAAGGTTCCTTATCCCTATATGGTATCCAGACCATGACAAGTTTATATGTGTTTTCTTCTGCCCGTATGGTATCTAGACCATGTCAATATCATATGTGTTTTCCTTTGTCCGTTGAGTATCCAGACTCCGGTCAGTTTCGTTGAGCGTTTAGGCTCCGGTAAATCTTGTTGGTTATTCCGTCCGTTGAGTATCCAGACTCCGGTCAATCTTCGTTGAGCATTCAGGCTCTGGTAAATCATTCGTTATTTTTTCTGTTGAGTATCCAGACTCCGGTCAACTTCGTTGAGCATTCAGGCTTCGATAAGTATCTCGTTGGTTCATAGAGTATCCAGACTCCGAAAATTTGAAAAGGTATTCTAAACTCATGGGATATCCAGACCTTGATGAGTATATTTGTGATGTATTCCTTCATATGTTGAGTATCCAGACTCCGGCTTTTTACGTTGAGTATCCAGGCTCCAGCTTATTACGTTGAGTATCCAGACTCCGGCTTATTATGTTGAGTATCCAGACTCCGGCTTATTATGTTGAGTATCCAGACTCTGGCTTATTACATTGAGTATCCCGACTCCAACTTATTACGTTGAGTATCAAGACTCTGGCTTATTACGTTGAGTGTCCAGACTCCGGTTTATTACGTTGAGTATCCAGACTCCAGTTTATTACGTTGAGTATCTAGACTCCGCTTTATTATGTTGAGTACCCAGACTCCGGCTTATTACGTTGAGTATCCAGACTTCAGCTTATTACGATGAGTATCCATACTTCGGCTTATTATGTTGAGTATCCAAACTCCGGTTTTTTACTTTGGTTATCCAGACCCCGGCTGATGACTTATCTTGCCTATGTGGTATCCAGACCCTGGCAGATTATAAAAAAATTTCTCTCGCTTATGCGGTATCTAGACCCCGGCGGATTGTGATCTTCGATGGATGCGTCCATCTTATCTTTATCTATCCCCAACAGAGTTTATTCGATTACTGTTTCATTCTACGGTTATCAAATTTCCGGGTTCTTTGGTATTCAACCGTCTTTTACCTTGAATGTTTGAAAGTCGTTCACTTTTCATCCCTTCAGGTCCAAGACGCTTGAATAGGGGCAGTTGTTGCACCCCAAAATTTGACCAACCTCTTTTATTAATCTTTGGCTTATGTTTCATTGCATTTTAGCATTTTTGCATTTGCATAGCATAGTTCTTACAGGGGATCAAGTGTTTGTTTGTGTCCTATCCAAGAAGAGAGCCTTATTGACCACAAGCTCAAGAAGAGGCATTGGTAGGGGTTGTTATGTGTGTGTTATCATCATGGAGATATCAGAGCTCCTAGAAAGGAGAGGTGTGCCGCAACATTATCAAGGAACCATCAGAAGGTTGTCAAGGGGTCCATGAATATTTATCATTGGTAGAGGCTTGTTGAGTACCTCAGAGGTCATTGGGGAGTGGGAATGGTCACTCAACTCATCTGCACATTGCCTACCAAAAAGGGTGAAATTAGGGTTTTACTTTTAATCAGGATAAATTTTTTTCGGAAACAAGACTTGTTTCAATGGCCTTCCATGTGTCCTAAGGTGTTTGGGGATGACAGATTGACCATCAATTTTAATCAGAAGAGCTTCAATTGATCAGTCAATTGAAAATCTAGAGATTTGGGGGGAAAAGTCAACTGTAGTTTGAATTTTGATTTAAAAGGTGTTCCAATGATGGAATTATGGTCCATGAAGCTCACATGTCTTAGTGAAGTCCACTCAAGAAGTTTCAAGGCCTCAAAAGACCCAGAACATCAACAATCGACTTGGTAGTCATCGATCGATCGTTTCGTTGACCAAAACGTCAACTCCTTGACCATAAGGAATTTGGCATTAAAGTGTGAATAAAAAATGTTCCTAATGGCATATTGAACTTATCCATGAAGTTTCATGACCATTGGATCAAGGGTTGAGGAGTAATCGAGAAATCAGGAAATTAGGGTTTTGAAAGGGGCAAGACCATAACTCTTTAACCACACATCCAATTGAGGTGGTTCAAAGCTTGTTGGAAAGGTCTTAACAATTCCTACAAAGGTCTCACAGGGGTCCATGTGCAAAAAATGAGTAGATTGGGAGTTATGATCAAAATCACCACAAGAGGGGAAAACACTTAGAAAAATTCTAAGTTTTTTGGCCTTGCAAATCATGTTTTCAGCCAACTTTGAGGGGATTTTTGACCTAGTTCCACTTGGAATATGAATATCATGAAAACATGAAAATTGTAGATCTCCATGAGGACTTTCCAAAAAGTACTAGAAGTCCTCCATAGCCCTTGTAAGTTGAGTGTTATGAATCCAGAAAGTTGGGGTCTCCACACTTGAGTGCACCATTTCCACTTTTTCACAAATTCGCTTTTCAACCACTTGGATCATTCTCAACCATTATATCATGTCTTAATCTGATATTTAGAGAGGATGATGGTTAAAAAATGCAGAAAGAATGAGAGCTTGAGAGCTTTGCATGTTGGCAAGCAAGTTAACATTATTATATTCAAGAAAAACCATAGGAAAGAGAAACTTTTTGAAGAGAAGCTTGCAGCTGCAATCCCCTACACACTAGCCTCACTTCAGTCACCTCATGTCCTTCATATCACTTGAGTTTTGCCCTGCATTGAACCAAGGAGCTGATATGCACAACTGCCATATAATCTTGGATAGATTTTCTTCCAAAATCTCCCTCCAAAGGCAAAAAAACAAATCTGCCCCAACCCTTCCCTTAGCCTATAAATAGAGGCTTCATCCCATTCCGTTCTTCACACCAGAGCTATCCAAAAAACCAGAAATACATAGCTGACATTCTTACTCTCCTTGCTTGAAAGGGAAGAAAGTCACAAAACCACCAAAAATTGCCTCTTTACACTTTCCACACCAGTCTTTGTTCCAAACATTAAACCACCATAAAAACCATATACACACCCTTAAAATGACCATTTGAAGTTGTTTCCATCATCACATTCATCAAAAATCCATAAATCAAAAAGTCAAACTTCATACCACCATAGTTTGACTTTTGTGCACCTTTCATACCAAATCACTACCTAGATCCATTCCCACCATTTTAACACTCAAAACACATCATGTCCATGATACTCTAGCTACCCATAGTTACAAACACCAGCTGGAAGCTTGTTTATTCAAACTGTCCTAAAAAGCTACTTGTTGCTTCAAAGGGAAGAAAGCTCAAAGTTCACCAAAGGAAGAGGAGGTACACTGTTCTTGCTGCTAGCTTGCTCAAGGAGGTCTACAAGAGGTATGTAACCCTAAGACTCTTCATTATGCATCATATGTTATGCTTTGTGGTTGGTGAGATTGATTAAACATTGTTATGATAAATGGTGTTTATGTTGTCCAAATCTAGTTAGAGGTGGTATCTGTCAAAAATGTGCATTTTTGTTGTAATGTCATCAGTGGTATGCTTGTTATTACTTTTGTAAAAGTAATGTGTTGATTACATGGAAGTTTATGTATTAACATTGTTATGCCAAAGGTTTGTCCATTTAGTATCCAAACTGTTTTGAAATTGTCAACAAGAGAAGCTTTAGGTTAGGGGCTTTAACATTGTTATGTTTGAGATGTATCATTGGTGAAGTTTGAATTTCGATCTGTCTAGCTTATGTGGTTTGCACTATGAACTGTCACTTGATCTGTTTGGTTAAGCACTATTGTTGAACATTTGCACATTAGAAGTCTTTGATATTTAGGTTTCATTGCGACTATTTTCTGCTCATCTTGGTTTGTTCAAATATTTGCCACTTGAATTTGCATTGGGGGGTTGTCATATAAAATAGCTTTGTTTAAGTTTTACAGTGCATGAACAAACTGTTGCTATCATCAGTTATTTGGGAGCAGGCCTTTGTTTTTTAGTTTAACTAGTATGTTTGGTTCAGTATGGAGATTGTTGTTGCCAAGCAATGCTTTCATAGCTGCCTCTGTTTAGTTTGGTTCTTGAACTGAGTTTGTCAACTCAAGGTTGTCTGCTATCAAGAGGGGGTCCCTATGTTTAGGTGTTGTGCTTGAGCTTGTTGGTTAGAAGTAAGTAGCTAGGTTTGTGATCATGAGGTTTTTGGTCTGTAAAACTTTGAGAGCAGTTTCTTTGTTGCTATGACTGTTTGGATTGAACTAGAGTGTTAAGCAATACCAACTGTCACTAGAATATTGCATTAGGGCTGAAGGTTTAGTTTGATACCATGTGTGGACTCTTGACAGTGTTTAAGGTGTGTTCATTTTATAGATAACTGCCCTTAAGATTTGAGTTTTTCAACTCATGCTTGGTGGTTGTCAAGCTAGTTTCTCTTTCTTAGAGGTTGGTTTCATATGTTAAGTGTTTAGGTTTATGATTGTGGTTTTCATACAAGGAGATTTGATGGAAACTGAGTTTGTTAACTCAAATGTGTTTGGCATTAGTTTAGTCTTATGGTAAGAGATTTGGTTAAGAAATGGGGATTATCAAGAGCTTTAAGACCTTAGGACTGCTGCTTGTTTTGATTGGTCTATATTGCCTTAAGATTGTAGCATTTATATGCATGACTATCATTAAGCTTTGAGACTGTCATTTGATCTCTTGATTGAAGACTGTTGTTAGAGGATGGATCTATCATTTTCCTTTGTTAGAATGCCTAGGTTTGTTGAACTTTCATGATTGGTTTTCATCTAGTTGTGAAATAGGATATCAGGTCCTTTGTGCCAGTTTGGTATCTTCAAGCTGCTAGGTCTTGGTTGTTTGGTTTAATTTGGATTTTGACATGTTCAGTGTTAACTATGTTGTCAATGCCTGAACTGAGTTGGTCAACTTAGGTTTGGTTTTTCTGTTTAGTTTCTTATGCTAGGAGGCATGTTTATTGCTACTGATGATCATCTGAGGCAAGTTTGTAACTGGATTGTTGGTTTTGAGTGTTTAGGTTTGTTAACTCAGTTTAGTATAGTTTGTTTTTAACTTTTGGTGCTGGTTAACCATTTAGCTGCTTGTTAGTGCTTTGGGAAGGTTTGGTTGAGATGGAGGGTAATTGCTTCAGTTCATGACAGTTTGAAGTTTAGATTTTATCAACATAATACTTTGTTACTCAGCTTACTGTCCAGGTTTATGGAAGAATTTGACCAACATTGATTCCCATCAGAACCATGTTTAAACCCTTTGTTTTGGCTGTTGCTTTGAGGTAGAGTTCAATATCTTTTTACAGTGAGTCCTTGATCACCTACAGCTTGGTTTGGTGTATTCAGTTTGTTCAGTTTAGGTTTGGTTGATCAATAGGAATGTAGAATTGCATTTTGATGTCATGTGAAACCTATTGAAAGCATCAATTGTTGTTAGGTTTAGAAAGTGCTTTGGCCATAAGGGACCCATTCTTAGTATGTCAACTCATGTAAGCTATCGGTATGCTTGGTTTGGTATTGCTTTTGTCAAGGTAATTCAATGATGTTCTGCTTGTGAAGTTGAAAATTGTTACTTAAGTAAACCAGTTGGATTGAACATTATCTTGGTGACATGACTAATCTGATGTGAGCTTATCTACACTACTCATACCACTAGGGTTTGATTCTGCATTTTATCAAAAAAAGCTTGTGATTACTTTTAGAGTAGTGGCTTCTATTTTAATATGTAACTTGGGTTTTGATTGTTGAGGGATGTTACTGTTAGATTTATTAGGACATATTTAGTTTCAATTAGTGGACCTATTGTACTCTTGTTAGGCCTGCTGCCTAGATTGATGGAGGGGTTTGTCAACCAAGAACTCTCCTCACATTTCCTTTTAAATATTTTAGAATCCACTTGGGATAGGCTTGTGGCACAGGTCTATGTTGCTGTCAAAGCAGTTGAATGTTTATTTTGGTACATTAATGATAGCCTCTGTGCTGTCAAGTTCAAGTTGTCGTTGCAATTTATTTTATGCTGAGACTTTTGTTTACTTACAGTCTAGGTTGGCAAGCACTGTTTTGCCTTCGAGTTTGTTTGCTTTCACATTGTCTATTTCAAAATGCTTGTTGAACCTTTGCTGCTTTGGGAGGATCCTTTGTTACAAATGTATTGAGTTTGGTTTGTATTCACAAAATTCATATCCTGCCTCAGTAGGATTATGAGATTTGTTGCTTAAAGTCATCATAAGAAGCATGCCTGTGTTTGGTGTTCTAAATCTTTCTTTTGGTGATCACCTTGTGCTGGTTTAGTCATGTGCATAATTCACCAACCACTCACATTTTTGCTATGATGCATTCTGAACAAACTTTTTTGTTGAGACACATTCCATATCACATTTAGATTTGCTCAAACCATCTTCTACCATTAATTGCATCAGTTTATAAACTTTAGACTCAAAATGCATCTCAATATCCTTCATTGTATGACCAATCTTGTTTTTAGATAGAAGCATCTTTTTGAAAAATGGACAGCACCATTGTAATCCTCATGAAAAATCAAGCAGGTTTGACTTAAATTTCACTAAATTTGGTTGAGATTTGAAAGAGTTATGTCGAAACCGTTTTGATGTTCTTCACTTGGTTTTTGCCTCAAGGAATTGCCCAGCCTTGCGCTTGTGTTAGTACATATGTATATGGGGTGGCTTGATACAACGGATGTATCGCCACCCCAATGGTTAATTGCCTTGTCTTAAGTACCTTATCATGCGCCTAAACATGAGTTCGACCCCCAGCGGGGGCGTTTTTGCCTTGTTTTTGTTATTTTCCTTATTTTTAACTTTTTTCTTTTCCTTTCCAATTATTTACATGCTTGTGTGGTTGGCTGGATTGGCATAGTTTTGTGCTTGCAGCCCAAGGTCTTGGGTTCAAGCCTTGGGGGGGGGGGGGGGGCACTTTCTTATTTTTAATGTTTTGTTTACTTGTTTATTTTATTTCCTCTTAATTGTTTCTTGTTTTGTTTTATTAGTTTTAGAAATAGTTTTAAATACCATAAAAATCCAAAAAAAAAAAATCATTTTCTAGTATTTTATTGTGTTAATTTATTTTTCATCACTTTCATTTTATTTTTCCATTTATTTTTTATTATTTTTAAATGGATTACAAATTAATGTGCTTTGTGTGTGCTTTGATCTTGTCATGAATTTTGGTGTTTGTTTGCCTACTTTGGTGTTTATTTGCATTGTTCTGTTTGCATTGCATTGTGTGAATCTTAAGAAATGTTGGTTGAGATGTGCTTGTGGTGGTGGCTGCCCCCACACTTTTTCCTCCCTCTTTTCTTTGTGTATGCATCTTTTCTTTGCATCTCATTTGTTTGCGTCGCATGTTGACTTGTTCAAGTCAATTTCATTTCTTCCCTATTTCATTTGTGAGTGAATTATTTAGTGTTTACTTGGCCTTGTGCCATGATCCCCCTAGGATTCCTAGTCCCTCCGTTTAGGATGGGAGTAGGAGAGACATTAGGTGTTCAATCCTATGCATGACAACATTAGGATAGTTCTTTCCCTTTCATCCCAACATTAGGAGCATTGTGCATGACAACATTAGGGTCCAGTTTCCCCTTAGTTCGAGTCTTTCTCTTCTCATCTCCTAAAAAATTCAAAACACTTAATAAAGGATAATTTGTATCGTACGCTACGAGCCTTAAGTACTTGAGGAATGATGGTTGGGGGGCCTCCTCTCAACTATCTAGAGTGTTTAGCGTATGCCCTTTGGGCGATATGTGACGCATTCGCTCTCGAGTCATAGTCTTTAGTGCGACATGAGTTTTAAACCATAACTCAATCCACTTCTTGTCTTAAAAAACAAAAACAAAAACATCAAATCTTTTCATCCTTCGGGATTAACGGAAAATCATTTTCACAAAGAGAATTTTGTTAACTCTTGGTTATATCGCAAACAGGTAACACCTAAGTCTCCAACGGTCGAGCTGCATACACCTAACTGCTAGAACTAAGGTTTAACCCTACTCGGTTTAAAACACTTGAACCAATATTTGGTCATGTCAGCCCGAACTACGTTTGCTCTGATTTCTCGTACCAGACGAGGATACGTAGGCACAAGACGGCGAAGTCTTAGCGAGCAACCTTCCCCACCTTCACCTGTAGTTTTCCAAACTACGTTGACTCTGACTTTCCCATTGCACGAGGGAATACATAGGCATAGAGCGGCGATGATCTATCGAGTCTTTTCTCTTTTCTTTTGTCCCTGAGACCTTTAGTTAGATAGTAAACACCCTTTTAGATAGACAACAAGCGTGGATCTCGTCGAGTACGACGGACGTGAGGGGTGCTAATACCTTCCCCTTGCGTAACCGACTCCCGAACCCGAGATTTGGTTGCGATGACCTGTCTTATTCCCTTTTCGTTAGGTTTTCTCTGATCGTTTCCTTTCCCTCTCTTTGGGATAAATAACAAACGGTGGCGACTCTTCTGTCCTTGTCGGCCCATCTTCGCAGCGATGCGACAAGTTCCTGTTATGACTTTTGGTTGATGATAATCTTTTGGATGATCCTAACTCTTGGTTAGTAGTCTCTTTTTCACAACTTTTGGTTATAATTCTCTGAGTGATCCTAACTTTTGATTAGTAGCTTGTTTCTCACAACTTTCAGATACAATCCTCTGGCAATCCTGACTTTTGGTTGGTAGCCCCTGTTATCATTTTGATCAATTACTGTTTCGGTCATCCCAACTCTTGGTTGGTACCCATCACTTTTAAGTTCACTTTTGACTAGCAAGCTCTTTGATGTACCATTCTCGCAGGTTGCAAATTTTCTGGGTTCTTTTTGTATTCAACCACCTTTTACCTTGAACGTTTGAAAGTGTTTGCTTTTCATACCTTCAGGTCCAAGCCGTTTGAATAGGGGCAGCTGTTGCACCCCAAAATTTGCCCAACATTTTTCTTCTATCTTGGCTTATGTTTCATAGCATTTTACATTTGCATTTATGCATGGCATTGGTTCTAGACAAGGGATCAAGATGTTGTATTTGTCACTCAAGAGAGATGCTTTATGTTCAAAGTTCAAGCAAGGGTACATTTTCAAATCATCAGGTCTTCATTGGTCCCAAGGCTTCTTGAGAAGTGAAAGTATGTGTGTGGGTATCACCTCCTATCTTGAGGGTTATTAGAGGCACGTGAGGTCTTTTCTTGGTTGATACATGATTCAAGAGCTCAATGTGCACTTTGAGGGTTCTTTATGGAGGTCCCATGATAACACAAATCATCTGCAAGAGTCTCAATCATTGGAAAAGGTGTTAGGGTTTCATCTGGTCAACAAAAAGTCAACTGTGGATTTGAATGAGCTCAAAGCTTGGATCTTGATCTTAGAGCCATGAGAAGTCATCCTAAATCATCTCAAATGTCATGTGGAAGCTAGGATAAGAAGATTTAAGAGTTCAAGAAGTTGCTAAATTAGGGTTTCAGATGACTTTAAGTGTAAAATCCCCTCTTTTGGTATGTAACTTCAATGACATTTCTCACTATGATGCAAGCCTCATCTCATATTTCATCAAGCATGAGACTTATTCCTCATCTTTCAAGCTTTCTTTTGAGTACAAGAACTCATACATTGGATTCATACATCTCAAGTTATGATTGGTACAAGTTAGTGTCACAAGATGAAGAGAATGTAGAGGCACTCAAGGTTAACTCACTTCCAAGGCATTTTTCATATGAAACCAAGCTCTTCCTCATCTTCCATCAAACATGAGAGTTGTTCCTTATTGTCTTAGCTTTCCAAAAAGTGCTAGAACTCATCATTCTCATGTATGAAGCTCTAGTTATGATCATCCCAAGTCAAGGTCATTTTTGGAAACCTAGTTTTAGGTTATTCACTTCAAAGACCAAATTCATGGATTTCAAGACCTCAAATCCAAATTTTTTTTCCACATGAAAGTTGTGTCTTATGATCTTAAGTTCATCTTGATCTCAAATTCTATGGCCTTTGATGAGTTATGAGACCATTAAGCCTTGATGAGCATGAAAACATGATTTTTGGACCTAATATGAGTTCCTTCCATTTCAAGTCACCAAATGTTTCCATTTTTTATTCTTGGATGCCATATTATCATCATGGCATGGTCATGCCTATGCTTACCCAAAGTGAACAAACACAAACCCTCATTTTCAAGTCATTTTCAAATTTTGTACCATATGAGGTAACCACTCAAAACACATGACCAACTCATTTTCAATTCCCCAAATCACCACCATTCATTTTCTCACCTCCCTCTGACCCAAAGGATTTGCTAACAAGCATGAAATATCCCTAAAACCGTGTGTACACTCAATTTTGGAGTTTTTGGCAAGATTGTGAAATGAAACAAATTACTCAACATGGGCCTGCATGAACCTCTCTAAGCCCTCATATATAAGTCAAGGAAAAACCCTAACATGGTCAGAGCATGGGCAGCTGCATGAAAGAGTGATTTTCATCCAAAATTACACAAGAATCCTCTCTCTTTGAATTTCATTTCTCATTGAGTTTTCCTTCCATCTCTTGCACATTTCTCAACCGCTGAAGTATAAGGAGGAGATTAGAAGCTTCAGAGTGAAGCTTACACAAGGTTTGAAGGACCAACGAAGTTGCTCCGTTAGGTAAATTTCCACCCTATGAAACTTCCATTCTAGGCACGCATTTAGGCTCATTTTGGTTGCATCTGAAGACCTACTATGTGTAGGCAATGTCTGGATCCTTGTTATGCTTGTTGAACCATTTTCAGTTATGTGTTGGATTTTCGTGGCCTGTTTTCATGTTGATTTAAGGACCTTTTTGAGAAACTAAGGGTAGATTCGTGATCTACATGAAAAATGCTTCAAAACCATACTAGATGTTTGCATTTTTATGTTGATTTTTAGGCTCCATCGGCGAAGCTCACCGGAGAAGACGACCAGAGCTAGGGCTCCGGCTTCTGAGGTTAGAGCTGAGGTGTCCTTGACTTGGCATGTTGACCTACGTGTGTGGCATTTTGACTCTGAAGTGTTGGACACCTTGTTTAATGAAACAGGACGTTTTGTTCAATCTGAGTTTGAATTGTGGTTTGGGCTTTGCCAATTTGATGTTCACACCCTCATTTTGAGGCCCATCTGCGTGTTTCAAAGGAACCTAGTTCATTTTGGAAATGCTATCACACCTGTCTTTGCATGCTATTTTCATTTTTATTTTATTTTCTTGCATTTTCATTTTAATTAATTTTAAAATAGTTTTAATCATCACAAAATTCCCCAAAAATATGTTTCTGACATTTTGGTGTGTTGAGATATTTTTCATATTTTTATTTTATTTTTCAATTATTTTTATTATTTTTAGTCAATTTAGTTTGTGAAGTGGTTTTATGGTTGATACCTTGGATTAAGACTTGATCATTGACCTCAATTGAACACCCCGTTTGACTCATTTTCCTCTCACACTTAGGTGTTTGATTGAGGTGTATTTGAGGGCTGGTTTCAGGTCTTGATGATCATTTTCTATTTGTTTTTCATTGGATTTTGTTGGACCCTCGATGGATGCTCGATAAGTTGAGCACCTTGTCTTGATTGACACAATTGGTGGTGTTTTGTTGCAATTCTTGCCATGATCTTTTGCACACTAACTTGTGTTTGGCTTAACTTGAACTTGATATTTTATTTGGACTTGTTTCCATTTTTGATTGATGCCTCAAAACTCAATGGTTTCAACCATGTGTATGTGTGCATGCCTTGACCTAGTTTTTGGGATATGATCTTGTGTGATCCCTTAAGTGTCTCTTGAGTCTTGTTGGCTTTTGTTAACATGTTTAAGGTGCTGACTTACATGATTGGACGCGCTTTGGATGTGTGTCTTGCCTCACAAGTCTTGTATGATCATGTGTCTCCATTTGAGTTTGAAGTGTGAGACTTTTGTTTAGACTTTGGTCTTCCAATTTAAGTTTGATCATTCTTGAATTTGCTTGATAACTTGAATTTGAATTTGATACACATCACTTGAGTTTGCTTCTGACTTTGATGGATGTATGTTTGTCCTTGAATCTTTTGTGATGTATTGTTGCTTTTTGAGAATGTGGAATACTTGAACTTCTTTGGGGGAGTGATGAGTTGTTTTCTTTTGTTTAATCATGAGTGGGGGTTTGATTTAAATGATCACGATGTGGTTGCTGACCCACTCTCTTTCTCCCCTCACTTCTTTGATTGTGGTTCTTTGTTTAGCATCTTTCTTCTTAAGATGTATGTGGCATTTGATTGTGTGTATTTGCTTCCCTTATTCCTTCTCATCTTTCATGACTTGTTTAAGTCTTCCCTTTTGTTTCAATTGTGATTGATAAGTGATATGTTTAGTTGTGCTTGCCCACATGATCCCTTAGGATTCCTAGTCCCTCTGTTTAAGATGGGAGTAGGAGAGACATTAGTCTTTCAATCCTTTGCATGATAACATTAGGTAGTACCCTTTTTATCCCAACTTTAGGACCATTTTGCATGACAACATTAGGGTTCTTAGTTCCCTTTAGAGTCCTTATGTTTTCTCTTCTCATCTCAAACTCTTTTAAGACATTTAATAAAGAATGACAAGTGTTGTACGCTACAAGCCTTAAGTACATAAGGAATGATAAGTGGGGAGGTCTCTCTTCACATTTCTAGAGTGTTTAGCGTATGCCCTTTGGGCGATATGTGACGTATTCGCCCTTAGGTCATAGTATTTAGTGCAACATGAGTTTTAAACTAACTCAATTCACTTCTCTAAAACTCACAAACAAACTTAAACCTTTTCATTCTTCGGGATTGTTTTCAAACCTCATTATCAGGAAGAGTATGTTACGTTTTTGTTCTACCGCAACAGGCATCGTCCCTAACTGCTAGAATGGAGACTTAACATTGCTCATAAAAGACTTTTAACCAACCAGTGGTCTAGTGTGCCCGAACTACGTTTTCTCTAATTTCTCATACTAGATGAGGATACGTAGGTACAAGACGGCGATGTCTTGGCGAGTAACCTTCCCCCCATCACCCGTAGTTTCCCGAACCACGTTGACTCTGACTTTCCCATTGCACGAGGGAATGGTAGGCATAGGGCGGTGATGTTCTATCAAGTGTTTTCTTTCTATTCACCCCCGTTTAGCAGTAGCTTTTAGATAACTTTCACCCATAGATTAGACAACAAGCGTGGATCCTATTGAGTACAATGGACATGAGGGGTGCTCATACCTTCCCCTTGCGTAACCGACTCCCGAACCCAAGATTTGGTTGCGATGACCTTGTCTTTCGTGTTCTCTTAGGTTTTCTTCAATCATTTCCTTTCCCTCTCTTTGGGATAAATAACATTCGGTGGCGACTCTTCTGTTTGTTTCCGTCGGCCTTTTTCGCAGTTGCGATAACCGTGCATGATATGCAGAGGAGGCAATTGGAGTTCATGGAGAGGACTCATCTTGACTTGAGGGATATTGTATCGGGTATGGCAGGATTATGTGGAGAGGTGCAACGCATTGGAGATCATATTCAGCACATTCCAAAAGATGAACCAGATGTCCAAGGAGATCAGTATCAGCGCCAAGGTCGTGCCCGCCGCCACTGATCCACATCAGGTTCCATCGCTCCTTCTTTCACCTTAAGCTAAAACATTGAGGACAATGTTCAGTTTAAGTGTGGGGGAGAAGTCATTTACTGCTTTATTCATTTCATGTTATTTCCTGCTTTCTAGTTTTAGTTTGTTTTTGTTATCGAGTCATATGCGCATTTGAGTTGTCTTTACTCTACGTCTTTGCATTGTCTAATAAACTCTCTTATTTTGACCCACCATAAAAAAAATTGTTAGCTTTGACCCAATGGCATGACACGTTGTTGCGGTGGAAATAGGATCACAAACTATTAATGAGTTTGAATCGCAATTCAATTCACAACCGCTCTTTGATTTATCCGAAGGAAAAGGTCAAAAGAGGGAAAACCTATTTTGCATCGTAAACACAATGCGGGGAAAGATCTAGGGTTCGGGGGTTGGTTAAATTTAGGGAAGGTATTAGCACCCTAAACTTCTGTAGTACTCTACAGGAACCTTTTGTTCAGATGTTTACTATTTGCTTTATTTATTTGCTTAAGGTATATATACAAAGGATTAAAAGTGAGAAAAGAGACCTAAGGGGTTAATTCTAAGTTTACTCGGCAAGACATCGCATCTTGTGCCTACGTATCCTTACGGGAGTGGAATCAGAGTAATCGTAGTTCCCCTCAAAAGGGAGGTTAGAGACTTCTTGACTGTGGTCAAGGTCTCACGGGGAATAAACATGTCTTAAGGACACGCTTACGTGGAGTGTAGAAACTCCAAATCTCTATGTTGAATTGTTAAGTTGTAATTAGGGTTAAATTAGGTTAGGGATTCCGCGGCGGGAAACCCTAAAATGAGCGCGGCGGCTCTTTGACCTAATGCTAGGGGTAAAATTGTAATTTTGCCTACGGCGAGGCATTTGTGAAAATTAGGGTTTGTAGTTTGTAGTTTTGAGGATTTGAAATTGAATGTGTGAAGTTTTACGGACTATTGGCGCGGCGGCCAAACAGTTAGACCTAACCTTCGGATGTGTGCAATGTGACAGAAATAATGGTAAACGCGTGAGATAATTGAATCATGCAAACAGAGAGATAATGTCATAATTTAAACCATGCAAGCAGAAATTTAAAGGCAGAATTTAAAGAGCGATTGTTAAGTTCGCGAGGTTACATGAGAGGAGCAGATACAATATGATAATGAAATTTGAATTGAACAATAAAATAAAATAAATAACGGTTCTAGTTATTATTTTAAAAAAAGATTTTAGTTATTATTTTAAATTTATCTAAAAAAAAAGTTTTTCTTAAAAATAATAGGTTTTCATAATAATTTGGAAAAGATGTTAATGTTATTTTTTTTTTTATATTTTTTAATGATAACAATAATAATAATAATGGTAATAATAATGATAATAATGATAATAATAATAATAAATAATGATAATAATAATAATAATAATAATAATAATAATAATAATAATAATAATAATAATAATAATAAAGCAATAATGAATTTTAAATGTGCCAAATAACCCAACAATGTTGCTAACGCAGAAATGCGCTCATCGCAACCAGATCTAAATCGGACGAAACAAAATTTATCGCAAAGAAAAAGAAATTAAGCAAAAAATAGTATTATTGCTCACACAAAAATGCGATCATCGCAACCAGATCGAACTAACACAAATGTCACGCGTCATGCACACAAATGTGCAAACATCGTATCGACATAATTCGATCAAAAATTAATCTTATATATATAAACTCTAACAATTTAAAAATTATATATATATATAAACGTAACAGTAATAGATAAAGAAAAAGAAATAACGGTAATAGATGAAGAAAAAGAAATAACGGTAAAAGATGAAGAAAAAGAAACAACTGTAATAGATGAAGGAAAAGAAATAACGGTAAACGATGAAGAAAAAGAAACAATAGTAATGGATGAAGAAGAAAACTAAATAACGGCAAACGGCACTCACTCCTCTTAGGTTTTTTTCATTCTCCCCTCTTTTCCAACAAGGCAACACATGTATATATAGGGAACAAATTAGGGTTAACACCAAATTGTCAATAATGTCCCTAAAGCCCATTTTAAAGCCCAAACTAAATAATTAGTTAAGAAAAAATAAAATTTAAATAATTTAAAATAATTAAAATAAACTTAAAATAAAAACTAATAATCCTATTGATTCCTAAAATCAAAAATATTATAAAAAGAACAAAATTTTTTCAATATTTTTTATTTTATGATTTTTTTGGATATTTTTATGAATAATTTAGAAAAAAGTGAAAAAAATAATATTTTAAAAAATGATTTAATTAAAATACGAAAATAATAATTAAATAATAATAGAAAACTATTTTTGTTATTTTTTTTTTAATGAAAGATAGAAAAATTTAGAGTAAAAATAATAAAAAACAAAAAAGTGACAAAGGTGAGATTCAAACTCTCAACCTCTCACACTCATAACTCCTTACACATGTCCTCCTGCCAATTGTGTCATTTTTACTTTTTAGAAAAAAAATGCATGCCATATGATATTTACCTGCAAAAAGTCAAACGACTACACAAATTTGTTAGTAATTGATTAAATGCAATAAAAATGCAATGAAATGCGACGACAAGTCTTAGGGCAAAATTTGGGGTATTACACACGTTTAGTATGGGTTTTTCATTTTATGATTTAGGCTAGGTAGTCAGACTTGGGAAAGTTTTGATTAACGTCGGTACCGTTCCTACACCCTAGAGTTCCTAAATATGCGATATTAGTTTGAATACATATTATACCGAGACCTTGTTCTTAGTTTCTCTAAAAGCAGCCTCTTTAGTAGTTTATATTAGCAGTCAGCACCATCCTCACGTATGAACTAAGTAATGAACCGATGCAAATATGTGTTGATCTCAGTTAAAAAAATATATATAATAAAAGAAAAGGAAAAAAAAAAAAGAAAAAAAAATTATTGTTGAATAAGAGATCAGATGACACAAACAGGTTCACTTACCATGTAAATATGTAGGATAACGGGCTTAATGTGATTGCGCTAGAATGAAAGAGAGGTGAATAAGAACAAAGTTCGCAGGTCAAGTTATAATATCATGATTTGAACTGGTATCGCATAGGAAGGAACTCTTTGTTCGCTTTTGTGGAATCATGCCGTTACGGTGTCCTTGTTTTCATCATTTAGTACCTATCTGTATTACTTTAGCCTAGCGACCCTGTGCTTAGATTGTTTTTGTCGTGCCTATGAGTCGAACACTATGTTGCACCCTAGAATTTGCCCAACCTTATTCACTTGGTTTATGTTTCAATATCATTAGCATTTGCATATAGGGTCATGTACATAGCCTAACCATCTGCATAGCATAAGCATGGCAAGTCATCCAACAAGGGACCCATCATTATTCTCATCTCTAGAGGCCTATCAAGGGGTTATTATCCTAATTCCATCCCATTCAAGTCATCAGAAAAGAATTTGAGAGCAGAGAGTTCGGCAGATCAAGCCTTGAGTCTATCCCCTATCTGAGGGTATCTGAGGGTCAACAAGGGGGTTGTGAGCTGTAAATGGAAGGCATGGGGAGTATCTAGACATCATGAGAGGTTTAGAAAGTCATTTGGGGAAGAAAACAAGTTGTTGAGGTGATCACAAGAATTGCAGTTAAAGACAGTCAACTAGGGTTTCATCTGGGTCAACCCTAGGTCAATTGACTGATTGAAAGGCATTAAGGGCTATTGGAGAGATGTGGGGTTCATCATTTGACATGGAGAATAAGGATATGTTGTTGAGCTAAGAAGAATTCAATAGAAATCAAGGAGAGGAGGAGTTTCTAAATTAGGGTTTCTCTGTAAAATCCCCTAGTTTAGGTCAAATTTCCAAGCAAAATAAGTCAAAATGCAAGCTTCAAATGGATCCTTGGACAACATGAAACTTGTAGAGGATCTCAAGACCTTTAATTTGAGTGGTGGAAGACATTAAGGAGATTTATAGAACTCAAGTTATGGTCCTTGCAAGTTACAGGTCATCTGAGGTATCTGAAATTTTGTCTGTGAAAGTGACTTGACTTCCAAGATATTTTTACCCCTCAAGGAGATTTCAAATGAATTTCTGGTCAACATAAGAATTGTTCCTCATTGTCTTAGCTTTCTAGAATGGTATAGTATGCCTTCATATGATGTGTGGAACTCAACTTATGATCTTGGCAAGCAAAGGGTATTTTGGTCATTTGTGAATTACAGGTCATTTTAACCTATGTCCAAAACTCATACAAGGAGGCCTCAAATGGAAAAACTTACAACATCAAACTTGCTCCAAATGACATTTTGAGTCTATAAAAGTGACCATGAGAGATTGGAAATGTCCATAGCACAAGGTTTCAAAATTGGTGAATTTAATGAAGAAAAATGGCTTAAAAAATGAGATTTTTCATATCTTGGCCAAATGATGCAAAATTATAGGTCATTTTGAATGGAAAAAGCATTTTAAAGACATTGGCTAAAGTGGAATTTTGAGCTTAGGTCATAATTTGTGAGTTATCCATGGTTGCTTGAATTGAAAGTAACATAATCCAAATTGAAAAGGAAAAATGTAAGGGAAACTTCTCCAAGTTTCTAGGAGGTTCCTACATCATCTATATATTCATGCAAGCTGATTCATGCAAGGGTTGGTGCTCCCATTTGTTCAAAGCTTCAATTTTCATCCATTTTTTCACTCTTGCATAAACTACTCAAGCTCTTACAAATCTCTCAAAATTCTCACATCTTTGGATTGAATCATCATCATCATCATTCAAACCCTAGGATTCACATCAAGAAGTGGTTGAATTGATCAAGGATTATACTCATTATCTTCTTCACTCCAAGTTGCATTTTCATCCAAAATCCATTGAAACTTCCTCCATCAGTCTGATTTCTGTCACTATCATCATCCACTATCATCATGGAGTAATTGGCACAAGAGATTGGAGAGAATTCGTGGCTGTGTGAAGAGATTCAATTTGAAACTCCAACTTGCATGAAGGATGGAATAGAATGATTCACAAGGATTAAGCACAAATCATTGCAAACAGAAGCATACTCATTCATTGGAGATCATTTTCAGCAAGTATCAAAGGTTGAATTGAGGTCTAGCTATCATCACCATCATCAAGTGCAAGGTATGCGAACTTCTTCGAATCTCACTATTCTGGCTGGTAGAGATCATGTGGTTAGGATAATATTGTTTAGAAACCCTAGGGGACTGATTCTTGAAGTTTAGGGATAGCTTCGTGGAGATCCATGACAGGTTGCCATTTCTGTTAGCTTCAAGAATAAGCTGTGTACTGGACCATAATTGATATAATGATGCATAGAATAATGAGGGAAGTATGTAGATGATCTGTGGATCATCAGGTTGGAGTTCTGGCAAGATTGACAACAGGCAAGCATGGTGTACCCTGAGTTTCGTGCCCTCTGTTTGGAGTTTACAAGGAGAGTTAGAGAAAAATAGGATTAGGTATGGATTCCTTGGGTTTTATAGAGTATTTTAGGGCTTGGAATTTTTCATTTTCATCAAGAAATCATGGAGAAAGATTGAATGGAACTTTCGTGCATGGAGGTCGTGACTGAAACCCTAGACGAATGGAGGAAGAAGACGAATCACACGCCCTTGGATCTGGTGGGAAGAATTGACTTGACCAGGAATCGAACGGCCCACGTTTGATCTGAGTTTTGGTGGGAGAATTCAAAATTTGAAACGCAGCGTTTCATTAATTGGGGGGATTGGGCTCAGAGAGCTATTCGCACCCCCCAACTTAATAAGCCCAACGCGCTGAACTTGGTTTTCCTGCTATTTTCACCCCCTCCATCTTATTTCTTTATATTTTCTTTTATTTTCTTTAATTTTTTCATGCATCTTCTAAAAATCATATAAAATCTAAAAATCATTATTTTTAATTCATTCTTTTTGCAAATTTTTCTTTAGGATGTCAAGAAAATTATAAAAAATAAAAATTGCATTTTATTTTTTATTTGATATTTTTCCCATATTTTTCTAAAAAATAACATTTTATATAATTCCATTTCATGCATGATTTTGTTATTTTTTGTTCTATTAAATGCTTTCATATTTTTCATCCATTATTTTTAGATTGTTTAGGTTAGACATTGAACTTTTAGATTCAATTTAGTTCCCATTTTTAGAAGTTAAATTTAGGTGCTTAGTGTAAGTGTGAATAACATGGACAAATTAGGGTTTTTAGGTGATAACTTAGGAGATTTGATTCTTTCCCCTTAGGACTTAGAGATTGAATAGGTTAGCTATGGGACTATAGGGGCTATGGGTAGTTATTAGATCTCCTTAGAAAAAGTCAGGCTTCCCCTACTGCTATTAATACTCTGTATATATCTGATTGACTGGTGTGGTGTGCCCTCTGGGGATTATTGCTTGCTTGCTTGGGTATTGGGATTGTCTGGGGACTTGGGAGAGCTGAAGACTTGAGGAGATGAAGACCATTGGAGAGCCAGAGATTGAAGATCAACTGCCAGAGTTGGAAAGGAGGTTCTTGCTAGCAGCTGCTAAGGAGACTAGGGTTTAGGAGCTAGGCAGAGCTCTAGATTAGAAAGCTTGTTTCTCAAACATGGAATGCCTTGTCTGCATCCATCCTTTCTCTATGATTCAAAGTCTCTTTCAGATATCCACCTCCTTCCTTTGGAAGGATCAGTGAATGTATTTGGAAGATAGAACTTTTGAGAGAAACCTGTCTGTATAATGTTAACAGTTGATGAGCCACCCTTGGTAGGCAATTTACTGTTTAACATTCCTCTCCTCTTGTTGACTGATGTTCATCCCTGAAGATTGGAAACTTGAAGAAAAGCCATTGCTTATAGAAGACTGATGATCAAAGCCCTTGCCTGAAGGCCATGAAGGTGGAGATTGATGCTTGTTGAAGCCTGTAGCTGATTGGAGATTACTTGAAGCTAGATGTTGAGTCAGAGCTGCTGATGCTGTTTCTTTTGCTGTTGTATTTCATTTCTGATGTATTGATTGGTTTTCTGGACTGTATTGTGTGCTGTTTACCCTGTTGGGTTGAAAGTGAAGCCTGTTCACTTTCGCCTATTGTTTTCCAGGTTCGAGGTTGAGTGGGACTCCCTTGCCTCGCTTGTACTGTTGCATCCATGCATTTTACTGTCTTACTGTATATAGATCTGATATTGTTTCTGTTTCTGCCTATCCCGTAGGATCTCTGTTTCTCTCTGTGCAGGAGAGGAGCATGATAGACACTAGGTCTTAACCCATGCATGATAACATTAGGTTAGTTTGTTTCCCTCCGCAACCATAGGTTAGAGTCCTGTCTCTTCTTTCTCAAAACTAACATGAAAACACAATAAAATTTCAAACACAATAAAAGACACTTCTTCCGTAAAAGAATGTGAACTCATCAAAACGTCATTTTTGTCCGCCGGGACTGTTAATCAAGAAAACCTTTTCAGAAGGAATAAAATCAACCAAGACAAGCTTGTGTCGTACGTGGCCCGAACTACGTTTGCTCTGATCTTTCATGCCGTGTGAAAGTACGTAGGCATAGGATGCGATATCCTAGCGAGCAACCTTCCCCTCCTTTCCCGTAGGTAGGCGAACTATGTTGACTCTGATTTCTCGTTCCAGACGGGAATACGTAGGCATAAAGTGCGATACTTTGCCGAGTCATTTTTATTTTCATTTTATTTTCTTTTTTAACCCCTGACCTTTAGAGTAGACAGAATAACAATCCATACCCGAAAACAAGCGTGGATCCCGTCGAGTACGACAGACGTGAGGGGTGCTAATACCTTCCCCTTGCGTAACCGACTCCCGAACCCAGGTTTTGGTTGCGATGACCGTACCTTTCCCGTGTTGTGCGAGGTTTACTCTGAGCGTTTCCTTTCCCTCCCGTGGGATAAATAACGCACGGTGGCGACTCTTCTGTTCAGCCGGCGCCGATTTTCGCAGTAGCGACAGCTGGCGACTCTGCTGGGGATCCAACGTCCCCTGGCTGCTAAGGACTGCGATAGTTCTTATGCATTTGGGATCCAACGTCCCTTAAGAGAGTCAATCCTAACGCTTGTTTTCCCGTCGAGGATTTTGTATGGATTTATATTTCTGACCTTTATTTTCAGCATTATATATATATGGATTATTATTGTTGTATTGGGGTGTGACGGGTGTTCTGATATTGAGTGAGAAGCCGGACCTGGGCTTGAGTGCACCTAGAATTAGAGTAGAAAGTAGTGGGCGCGTGCCGGCTTTGCTTGCATTAGTGTCTCATGAAATCTACACTCGGACGAGGTTCTTCTGGTTGGCTTCTTTTTCTACCCTTTGGGTCGAAGGGGTTGTTGGTCAGCTGAATTGTCGACTCCGGGAACCGATCATTTGGAAGTTGGCTAAGTGAGGCCTCTTCAGGATTTGATGATGCCACTCCTTCTGGGAATCGTATCATCAACCCTGAAAGTCTGTGACGCCGACGACCGCATAGGATGCCATACCTTTGTCAGTTACTAGGACATCCACCTGTGAGAGGGTTTGGGGTTATGCAGGTAACTAGACCTTCAGATACCGGTTTTTTCTCGATCAGAGATCTTGGGTATTTATGGAGAGTTAGGAGGTCTGTCAGAGACCATTTGGAGATGTGTTCTGAGGTCTGTCAGAGACCCGATGGAGAGTCAGGAGGTCTGTCAGAGACCATTTGGAGATGTGTTCTGGGGTCTATCAGAGACCAATTGGAGATGTGATTTGAGGTCTATCAGAGACCAGTGGGAGTTATGGTTTGAGGTCTGTCAGAGACCAGTATTGGAGCTTTGTTTTAGGTCTGTCTGAGACCAGGGTTTGATGACTTCTGGATGGTCTATCTGAGACCTTTCTTGATTGGGTTCAGGCTATGCAGCTACAGCTTTGGTCCCTGTTGCATGTTACTTGCATTGCATTGTCTGCATATCCATTATCACTTGCATTTCACTAACGTGTGTCTGTGCTGCAGGTGCATTTGCATATTCCCCGGTTCTAGTGCCCAGACTTCTGAGTATTGATTATGGATGGTTTGAGGAAAACAGTTGCGTATAAGTTGCCTTCACCTGATATTACTTCTTTGCTTGGTCTGATATCTCTTGCCGATGAGGAGGTTAGGAGAAGCTTCAGAATGAGTCATGGGAGATTACTGAGATTAGTCTGCAAGCCCACTGCTGATGAGATGAACGGGCTATACACCTTGATGCAGTTCTATGACCCCGCATTGAGATGCTTTACTTGTGCTGACTTCGTTCTAGGGCCCACCATTGAGGAGTATGTGGAGTTTACTGAGCTTCCCGTGCAGAACAAGGTTCCCTTTATTCACTCTGCTGCTGAGCCCAAGCTGGAGGACTTGGCCAAAGCCTTGCATATGAATGCTGCTGAGTTGTTAGTGACTTCTTGGCTTGGGGTTCCCGGTTTCTCTCTAGATTTTCTGGTTGGCAAGGCTCAAGAGTACGCCAAGAACGGTTGTTGGGTGGTTTTCAATGCTATTTTGTCCTTATGCATTTATGGAATTGTGTTGTTTCCTAACTTGCCCAACTTTGTAGATCTGGATGCTTTCTATCTGTTTGCTGCAGGCAACCCAGTGCCAACGTTGGTCGGAGACTTCTACCATTCATTGCACTATAAGAACGAAAACCGAAGGGGAAAAGTTGTTTACTGCTGTGCTCCTCTATTAAATATGTGGTTCAAAAGTCATCTCCCCATGAAGGGACCATTTGTGGACAGTGCAACCTCAGCCAGTTGGTCAGAGCGCCTGATGAGGCTATATTCCGAAGACGTTGTGTGGTTTGATCGAGACCTGTTGGGATCTGAGCTCATCTTCAGCTGTTCTGGGTACCCTAACGTCCCGTTGATTGGAAGAAAAGGGTGTATCAATTACAACCCTTCTCTATTCATTCGTCAGTTCGGATATGCACTGAAGAATCCACCTCAGGAGGAGGAAGTACAGGAATCTCTGTACTTCACCGGAGACGTGAAGGGGGAGTTATTAGCCAAGTTGCAACATGCCTGGACGCGTATTAACCGCAAAGGGAAGCCACTGTTAGGTAAGAACGATTGCCAGGCATATGAACCTTACAGGGTTTGGATCCAGGAAAGAGCAAGTCAGTTATTAATGCCATTTCCAGCTGCACCCGTCATTGCTCCTATTCCGACAGAAGAGCCAACTACTGTCTCTAGGGAGGTCTACGAGCAAGTTGTGAGGGAAAAGGAAGCCTTGTTGAGGATCAACGAAGGGTTAGAGCAAGAGCTAGCTCAAGTGCGCAGCGAGAAAAACAAGGCCGTATATGCTTTCCAACAACAAATCGAGCTGTTAAACAGGTTAGGGGCTGAGTTGAATGAGGAAAAGAAAAGGCGTGAACGTCTGGGGCAAGAGTTCAGAAGCTCCCATGACATGCTGGAAGCCAAAAAGAAGGCGCTCGACGCAGCACACCGAGAAATCTCCTCTTGCAATAAGACTTGGAATGCTACTCTCACCAATAATAAGATGAGAGAAGATAAGCTGAAGCAGCAAATCTACGACCTCGAAGAGAAGTTGAAGTCTAGCATCAAGAAGTGCGAGGAAGAAGTGATGACCCGGTACAGTGTCCAGCATGCACTGAACAAAGCAATCAAATCCAGAGATGAAGCGGTGTCTCAGAAGCGAAAGCTAGAAGATTGCTTCGGAGAAGCAACATGGGAAGAAACTGCTGAAGACGTGCGCCGTGTTCTTAAGAAGAGAAACCAACTTGTTGAAGGGCTGCTTGATCGACCAAGTCATCCAGAGACCAAGAAGTTGATAGAAGAGTACCAGACTTTTGGGAGGATTTGATCATTTCATATAGTAACTTGTACGCTTTATTTGCATAGTGCTGACCATCACCAGGATTGTTGGTTGAGGTCATGCCTTCTTTGTACTCTCAGTGATGTTGTACTCTGGGCTTATTGATTTTCCCTGCAATATATGAGGCTTTCTATGATTCAGCTCCAATATTCCTATTGTCAACACTGTCACTGCACTGGCACCTTCACACTAGAACTGGGGGAACGAATCTCCCTAATGCACAGACACATTGCATTGCATTCATATTCATATTGCATTACAGGTAATCTTCGAATAAGTGTCTTATGTCCTACATTTTAACAGGTACTTTTCAGGATTGCAGATCAGCACCCGCACCGCTATTCTACCCGCACCAACTGTCGAAGAATCATGGATCAAATGCAGAACGAGATGCAAGATGTGCGCGAGAAGCTCGCCCTCTTCATGCAGACCATGGAAGCTATTGCGAAAGGGCAGGAGAATTTGCAGGCCATGGTCCAACCTTTGTTGGCTCGAAACGCTGGTCATGGTAACGAGGATCATCAGTTTGTACGGGTCGATACTGCTCATGGAGACGGTACTCCCACGCCAGTGGCTCCACCTGTAGTCAATATACCCGCTGCTAATGTCAACAACGCTACCGCTGCTGTGAATGGTAACGTCGGAGTTGGGAATGAGACTGCTGTCCATAACGTTGGGCTGGGTGACGTCAATTTGGGAGATAATATGGGAGGCAATGACTTTGTCAATGCTGGATTCGGATTCAATGATCAGGGATTCGATAATGCTGGGAAATATGGTTTCAATGCTCAAGGCTTTGGGCAAGACGGTTATGGCGCGACCAACCAGGGTTACGGAGGCTTTGGAAACGGAAACGGCGCGGGGTTTATGGCTTTTGGTCCTGCTGGAGGTGTTCAAGGGTATGGCAACAGAGGCCGAGGTCCGGGGATGAATCAGATCAGAGCCGGACGTAATAACGGATATGATGGAAATGGTATGTGGCAAGAAGATCAGCAGGAGGACGCCTTCTCCGGAGGAGGTTTCGAAGGGCCGATGGATGACTCCCAGAAGATTAGAATGCTGGAAGAGCAGATGAGGGGAGTCCTGAACCAAAGTGCTGTGGGTTTGGACATGGCAACAATGGGCTTGGTACCTGGCCTGAGGGTGCCAATTAAATTCAAAGCTCCTGCGTTTGACAAGTATAAAGGAGACACATGTCCAAAAGTGCATGTACGAGCTTATTACAGAAAGATGTCTGCATACTCAACCGATGAAAGAATGCTAATGCATTTCTTTCAAGATAGTCTGTCGGGCCCTTCCCTAGAGTGGTACATGGGGTTGGAGCCAACTGATATCAAGACATGGAAACAATTGGCAGAGGCATTTGTAGCTCACTACAAGTATAATAGCGATTTGGCGCCCAATCGGGTCCAATTGGCAGGGCTGTCGCAGAAGAAAGGGGAGAGCTTTAAAGAGTACGCGCAAAGGTGGCGCGATATGGCTGCCAGGGTCCGTCCTCCTGTAGAAGATAAGGAAATGAATGACATGTTTGTCGGCACATTCACAGGTCTGTTTCATGATATGCTGTTTCACACGTCTCTGGCCAGTTTTTCAGACCTAATTCTGATGGGGGAAAAGATTGAACGTAACATTAAGCAAGGAAAGTTCCAAGTTGAGGAATCAACTGCATCTGGCAGTAATAGGAAAGCTTATGGTGGGCGCCGTCAGGGCGAGGCAAGTGCAGTATTTGGAGGCCGAGGCTGGGGCCGAGGCGGGGGACGAGGTCAATATCGTCAGCCGCAGCAGGTGGCGAGTGTTACTATCCCGTATCAACAGCAACCACTCCAGCAACAACCGGTTCAGCAGCAGCCAATGCAACAGCAGCAGCAGCCTCAGCAGGGGGCACCGCAAGCTCAGCGAAGATTCCAGGGTAGTAAATCGAGAAGAGTGTTTGAGAAGCCTCCCTCAACCTATGCCGATTTGTTGCAGACATTGTTGGGATTAAACCTGGTAGAGAAAAGAACTCTGGCACCGATAACGGGAGCTCCCCCGTTTGGTTACGATGCAAGTAGGCACTGTGAGTTTCATTCTGGGGCTCCGGGTCACGATATAGAAGGTTGCCATGCTTTTAAGCATGTTGTGCAGGATCTTTTGGACAATAAGACTATCAATTTCGGAACGGCATGTCCGAATATAGTGCAGAAACCCATGCCTAATCATGGGGCAAACGCCATTCTGACCGAGGAAGGGTTGAATCTGATTATGAATGTTGAAGATTTGAAGACGCCGCTGAGCGAGATAAAGAGCCGACTATTACAAGGGGGTGTTTACCCAGGATGTAACGAGTATTGCTTAGACTGTTGGACCCTAGCTGGGGGGTGTGATGATTTGAAAAAGGGCATTCAGGCTTTAATTGATGAAGGCATATTGCAGTTTGACCAAGCAGCAACTGAAGAGCCCGCAGGGGCAGTAGCAGATGATCAGAATGATGTGGCCACTGTGACGATTCCTCGAAAGACAATCACTATCGCCGCACCAGCTCAGCGACCACCGATCACCATAACTAAGGTCGGGCCGATCCCGTACGAGAACACGAAAGCAGTCCCATGGTCATATGGGTTGGAGGTGTATTGTGATGGGATAAAGATTGATGTTAATAAGCAGCCAGCTGAGACTGTGGATAATGTTGTTGGGTCGGGAGGTATGACAAGGAGTGGTAGGATCTTTATATCCCCTGAAGTGGAGGCCGAAAGACTAGCGAAAGGAAAAGGGAAAGCGGTTGAGAATGTCCCGGTGCAAGCAAGTGACAAAGAAGCAGCATCAAAGGACGTAGAAGAGTTCATGCGCTTGATTCGAAAAAGTGATTATAAGATTGTGGAGCACCTGCAGCAGACGCCGTCCAAAATATCTATCCTGTCATTGCTGTTGTGTTCGGAAGCTCACAGAAATGCTTTGCTGAAAGTCCTGGATACTTCTTTTGTACCCCAAGACGTCTCCGTGAATCAGCTGGAAGGAGTGTTGGCACATGTGAATGCAGGCCACAGCTTGGGCTTTACTGATTTTGACTTAACCCCGAAAGGAAGAGATCACAATATGGCGCTACACGTATCTGTCGAATGTAGAGGATCAGTAATGTCACACGTATTGGTCGACACTGGATCATCATTGAATGTGCTGCCCAAGAAGGCGATGATGAAGCTGGATGTTAGAGGAATTTTGTGTACGCCCAGTGATTTGGTAGTCAGAGCGTTTGACGGCACACGGAGAACAGTCTTTGGATCGATTACATTGCCTCTGCAGGTGGGGCCGGAAGTGTTTGCAACTGAGTTTTATATCATGGATATACAGCCTGCGTACAGCTGCTTGCTTGGAAGACCCTGGATTCATGGGGCAGGGGCAGTCACGTCCACCCTGCATCAGAAGTTAAAATATATGGTCGGGGATAGCGTAGTCACCGTGTGCGGAGAGGAGGACATCCTGGTCAGCCATCTGTCGTCATTTAAATATGTGGAAGTCGACGGAGAGATCCACGAAACACCCTGCCAGGCATTTGAAGGTTTGCGCATCAAGGACAAAAGTCCCGGGCTGAGCAAAGCGTCGGAGATAGCCGTTTCATCGTATAAAGAAGCTCAAGCACTAGTAGAAGCAGGAGAAGCAAAGGGCTGGGGCAAAGTGCTGGACATTCCTGTGAAGATGGACCGGTTCGGGCTGGGATACCAACCGTCGTCATCAACTCCTTCCGTGGGAGCGCCCCGCTTCAGAAGGCCAATCACCATCTCTGCCAGTGGAGTGTGTCATGAAACCGTCAATGCTGCTTCGGAGTCTGACGAAGGAGACAGCGACTGCGATATGGATGCCTGGATTCAGCCAAGCACGCCAGGACAAGGACTGTGCAACTGGTCTATTCAGGAGCTTGTTCCTGTGACTTTTAAACAGTAATGCTTTGCTTTATTAATTGTTGAATAATCTGATGTCTTGCTCGGGGCATCAGGATTTGCTTAGGGCTGTGTTGTTATGAACATTGCGTGTCAATCATTAAATAAACGGCGTTTTTCATGTGCAAATACTGTAATCCCTGTCTTTCTTGTTTTATATTTTTCAATAAAATGGCAACGTGATTGTTCGCTTTATACGCATTTTGAAGCACTTAACCATTCCTTTTGCAGGATAACATTTTCAGACGACATCCTTGAACCACCTATGACTCGTCCCGACTTCGAGCACCCGGTATCCCAGGCCGAAGAAGAGGTTGTCGAAGATAGCGACGTTCCTGAAGAACTGTCTTGGTTAGTGAAGCAAGAGGAAAGAGCCATCCTGCCTCACGACGAGGTCATAGAAATTATCAACTTCGGGTCGGAAGGGGTTGAGAAAAATATTCGTATTGGAGCCGCACTGCAGAGTGACATCAAGCGAAGACTGGTTGAAATGCTCTGAGAGTATAATGATGTCTTCGCTTGGTCATATGAAGATATGTCGGGGCTCGATACAGACATGGTTGTGCATCGCCTGCCACTGAAAGAAGATTGCCCGCCGGTCAAACAAAAGCTTCACAAAACTCGACCAGATATGGCAATGAAGATCAAAGAGGAAGTTCAAAAACAGTGGGACGCTGGTTTCCTGGCTGTGACCAAATATCCTGCATGGGTTGCCAACATCGTACCAGTACCAAAGAAAGATGGCAAGGTTCGAATGTGTGTGGATTATCGAGATTTGAATAAAGCAAGCCCAAAATACGATTTTCCACTTCCTCACATTGACGTGTTAGTTGATAATACTGCTCAATATTCCGTATTCTCCTTCATGGATGGCTTTTCAGGCTATAATCAGATTAAAATGGCGCCAGAGGATATGGAGAAGACTACTTTCATAACGCCTTGGGGAACATTTTGCTACAAAGTAATGCCCTTTGGTTTGAAAAATGCTAGGGCAACATATCAGCGTGCGATGACGACTCTTTTCCATGACATGATGCATAAAGAGATCGAAGTTTATGTTGACGATATGATTGCCAAATCCCAGATGGAGGAAGAGCATCTGGTGAATCTGCTGAAGTTGTTTAAAAGGCTTAGGAAGTTCAGGCTGAGGCTGAACCCTAATAAATGCACCTTCGGGGTGAGATCGGGTAAGCTCCTGGGGTTTATTGTAAGCGAAAGAGGAATAGAGGTCGATCCTGCTAAAATAAAAGCAATTCGAGAAATGCCGACGCCTAAAACAGAGAAAGAGGTGCGCGGGTTTTTAGGGAGGTTGAACTACATTGCCCGGTTCATATCTCACCTGACTGCTACGTGTGAACCATTATTCAAGTTGTTGAAGAAAGATCAAGCTGTAGCGTGGAACGAAAATTGTCAAAAGGCGTTCGATAAAATAAAGCAGTATTTGCAGGAGCCTCTATTTTGATACCCCCAGTAGCAGGTAGACCCTTGATAATGTATTTGACGGTTCTTGAGGGAAGCATGGGTTGTGTTCTCGGTCAACATGACGAGACGGGGAGAAAAGAGCATGCAATTTATTACCTGAGTAAGAAGTTTACAGATTGTGAATCTCGATATTCAATGCTGGAGAAAACTTGTTGCGCGCTAGCCTGGGCCACCAAGCGGTTGAGGCAGTACATGCTGAATCATACAACCATGCTCATCTCGAAGATGGATCCTATCAAATATGTGTTTGAAAAGCAGGCGTTGTCAGGTAGAATTGCCCGTTGGCAGATGGTCTTGACTGAATATGATATTCAATACGTCTCGCAGAAGGCTATAAAGGGGAGTGTGCTGTCTGAGTATCTGGCGGAGCAGCCTATTGAAGATTACCAATCGATGAGGTTTGATTTTACTGACGAGGATATCATGTACCTAAAGATGAAAGATTGTGAAGAGCCGTTGCCAGACGAAGGACCAGAGTTGGGTTCCAAATGGAAAATGATATTTGACGGAGCCGTGAATGCTTACGGTAGCGGAATAGGGGCAATCATCACCACGCCGCACGGGTCGCACATCCCGTTTACTGCCCGATTGACCTTCGCCGTTACCAATAATGAAGCCGAATACGAAGCTTGTATAATGGGGCTTGAAGAAGCCATTGATTTACGAATCAAGAACTTAGACGTATACGGAGATTCAGCTTTGGTGGTGAATCAAATCAAAGGGGAATGGGAGACACGGCAGCCCAATTTGATACATTACATGAATTATGCAAGGAGATTGTTGCCTTTCTTCGATAAGGTTGAATTGCATCATGTACCGCGGGCAGAAAATCAAATGGCTGACGCCCTTGCCACTTTGTCTTCCATGTATAAAGTCAACTTCTGGAACGAGGCTCCCCGAATCATTATCTCTCGGCTTGACAGGCCAGCTTATGTATTTGCTATTGATGAAGCATCTAATGACAAACCATGGTATTTCGATATCCTTAATTTCCTGAAGAATAAAGAGTATCCGGCTGGGGCATCCAGTCAAGATCAGAAGACTCTCAGGAGATTAGCGGGTAATTTCTACTTGAATCCGGATGGCGTCTTATACAGAAGGAACCACGATTTGGTGCTGTTGCGTTGTGTAGACGAAAAAGAGGCAAAGTTGCTCATGGAAGAAATACATGAAGGTACATTTGGTACGCATGCTGGTGGACATGCTATGACGAGAAAGCTGCTGCGGGCAGGTTATTTTTGGCTGACCATGGAAACTGATTGTTTCAAGTTCGCGAGGAAGTGTCACAAGTGCCAAAGCTATGCTGATAAGATCCATGTGCCTCCAAATCCTCTGAATGTAATGTCATCGCCATGGCCATTCTCTATGTGGGGAATCGATATGATTGGAAAGATCGAGCCTACAGCTTCTAATGGGCACCGGTTCATTCTTGTAGCAATCGATTATTTCACCAAGTGGGTGGAAGCGGCGTCTTATGCAAATGTGACGAAGCAGGTGGTGGCCAGATTCATCAAGAGAGATATCATTTGCCGATATGGGATCCCCGAGCGGATAATCACGGATAATGGTTCAAACCTGAACAACAAAATGGTGAAGGAGCTCTGTCAGAATTTCAAGATCGAACATCACAACTCCTCCCCTTACCGACCCAAGATGAATGGCGCTGTAGAGGCGGCCAATAAGAATATCAAGAAGATCGTTCAGAAAATGGTGGTGACCTATAAGGATTGGCATGAGATGCTACCTTTCGCTTTGCACGGTTATCGTACGACGGTACGCACATCAACCGGGGCAACCCCGTTCTCGTTAGTATACGGAATGGAAGCAGTGTTACCATTGGAAGTTGAGATCCCTTCTCTGAGGGTGTTGCGAGACGTTCAGTTGGACGAGGCAGAATGGGTAAAAGACAGGTTGAATCAACTGAGTTTGATGGATGAGAAGAGGCTAGCTTCTCTAGCATACGGTCGTTTGTACCAGAGCCGAATGAAGAAAGCGTACGACAAGAAGATACATCCGCGAAGCTTTCAGACGGGCGACCTTGTGCTGAAAAGGATTCTCCCGCTGCAAGCAGATCACAGGGGCAAGTGGACCCCCAACTACGAAGGGCCATACGTTGTCAGGAAAGTCTTCTCAGGAGGAGCATTGTTGTTGTCCACTATGGACGGTGAAGACTTCACGTCGCCTGTGAATTCGGACGCAGTTAAAAAATACTTTGCTTAAAATAGACCCGCTGGACAGAAAAAGAGAGTCCAGGCAAAAATGGGGCATCCTGGCGAACCAAAAACAGAATGAAAGGTTCGGGCAAAAATTAGGGATAAAATTGAAAAATGTACACCCGCGAAGTTGAAAACCTACACTGGGCGGCTTCGGCAAAAAAGGGTATCCCGGTGAACTGAAAACCCGTAAAGGGCGGTTCACGCAAAAGTTAGGGATTTGAAAAGCAAATGACTGCGGTCCGAATTTGATAATTGCAATAAGCATCAATGCGGGAGAATACATCTGAGGGGTCGATTATCAAGATACAACCGCTTCGGAAGTATGGATACCGGGAAAGTATTAGAGTCGGATGAGTCATAGGAGGATCAGTTCGTGGTGTTCATCTGCATCCCGTTGCCGACATGTGTACAAATTTAAGTTGTCAATATTTATGCTTCTTGTGCATACTTGTATACTTGTGTATTTCCTTTGTGTAGCTTCCTCATTTCAGGAGTTACATCCCGTGTACAAAACTCCGCCCATTCAGGGGCCCAATCAATAAAATACGTTATTCAGTATTTGACACTGTTCTTTACTGTTTTGTGCATGACTAACGCCTAAGTTTGATGAAACTAGCATGTGTATAACGTCACTGGCCCTTGCCAACAGTTGCTAAAGCTTCGAATTGACTGAAAATAACGTCACTAACCTGAATTGATTTGGTTGCATAGGCTTGTCTTGTCTTGTTTGTGTTGTTGCAGGTTTCATAACCGTACGAGGAGGATGATTGAAAGATTGCAATAACTAAAGGCTCAGCCCTCACGCAGGTCATGCAGGTTCTTCCTGAAGAAGGATAGAATGCTCCAGCTAGTCGCAGCCTATCCAGAAGGCATGTCCCAACAAAGCCATTTATTCTCAACAGAATTGACGATTCCAAGATTATAAGGCTGTGGTGAGCTGTGTCCAGGCAGTTTACCTTTCCCCGCAGGGTCATTTACTCTCCCCCAGGGGAGTCGGTTGATTTTCCCAAGAGAATCATCCCATCCCCAGCGGGGTTCTCTTTCCAACTAGAGTGTTTTCGTTCCTCCCAGTGGAACTCGAAGATTAAGACTCTCCCCGACAGAGTTGGTGGTGGGTCCTGTCATGTATTTTGTCCGGGACACCGTGTAATATCAGTTCACTCTCCAGCGGAAAGTCCGATCATACTGTGCACGTCTGCTATTCCCCAGCAAAGTTATATTCCCCAGCAGGGGGTTACCTCAACAGGGTGTTTGGTTTGAGTTCCCAATTTCCCAGCAGGGTTGACTTCACCCTTCCAGCATTTATTTTGCTGGAATAATTCTGTAGCATCTGGCTATCCCCAGCGGAGTGGGCATTATCTTCAGCATTTATTTTGCTGAAGCAGTTTCTGTACTCTAGCAGTTCAGGTGGAGAGAACTTTTGCTCACATGAACTACCAAACATTCAAGATCTCGGCATGGGACATCCGATGATAGTGTCAGTTTCGGTCGTATTCCCCGCAGAGTTACCAGGATAAGTTTCTCTTTATTTCCAAGCAAAGTCATTTGTCATCAGGGGTTCCAGGAATCATAATTTCAGTGGCCGCCGCCAGTTATCAGAACAGGCGTCCGGTAGTTTGGTTCCCAGATATCCCCAGTAGAGTCCGCCTCAAAGTCGCTGTCACGTCGGTGCTAAGAAGTTTGTGGGTGGGGATCAATGGAGAACTAAGTCCTGACGTGGACAACTTATTCCTATATTGACGGGATTTCTTCAGAAGTGGGCGTCCTAACGTGGACAGATTTATTCCCCGGGTTGATGTGGTAGTCCTAAAGTGGACAGACTCGGGTTCTCGGAATTGCTGGAATGTGAAGTCATGACGTTGACAAAACTGATTACTCTTTGTGTTGGTGTCCTGACGTGGACCATTTACTCTCAGCAGTTATCTTTCTTCGTGTTGGTGAAGCGTGGGTCCTGACGTGGACAGATCAGACAAGGGTGTGAGTCCTGACGTGGACAAGTTTTATTTCCTCAGCGGGTCGAAGATGCCTGAGCCCTGACGTGGACAAATCAAGACGAAAGAGGGGTCCTGACGAGGACAAGTCTATTCCTTGCATGGGAAAAGAGGTTTCAGTTCCTGACGTGGAAAGATGAAAAGTTTATTCCTAACGTGGAAAGATGAGATTCCGTACGTGGAAAAAATGGGTTTCCTTACGCGGAAAGATCGAGTCCTCACGCGGACATATCAAGTTTATTCCTTACGTGGAAGGAGATGCATTCCTGACGTGGAAAAGAAGTTGATTCCTTACGCGGAAAGATTGGGGTCCTTACGTGGACAGATCGATATAGAAAGGAGATTGTTTCCTAACAGGGAAAGATTGAGTCCTTACGTGGACATATCAAGTTTAGTCCTGACGTGGACAGATTCAGAAAGATTGGAGTCCTTACGTGGATAGATCAAGAATTTTATTCCTTGCGTGGAAGAAAATTGGTTTCCTTACGTGGAAAGAAGACGTGGTTCCTTACGTGGAAGGATGGAGTCCTAACGTGGACGGGTCCAGACGAGGTTATTCCTAACGTGGACGGTGTTATTCCTAACATGGAAGAGTGTTATTCCTAACATGGACGATTCAGTTTATGGAAAGGTAGACAAATTATTCCCCAGCGAAGTTGCCGAGATTTTCTGGGTTAACAGCAAGCGGAGTCCTAACGTGGACAGGTTTTAGTTGAGTTCTCTTCGTGTTGACAGCAGATAGAGTCCTGACGTGGACAAGCAAAGGACGAAGTTTCCGATGATTCGATCTTTGTCAGGATGATGAGAAGAATCCCCAGCACGGTCGCGCGAGATCAGTGGGTTGCCGTAACAGTTAAATTCAGCTGATGAATGTCATTCCCCAAGCAGTGGCGCAGTTTATTTCTGCGGTTGGCAAATTTCTGGGTTCCTAGTATTCAACCGTCTCGTACCGCGAATGTCTGAAGGCTCCGGGCTCTTCACCCAATCGGGTCCAAGTCGCTTGAATAGGGGCAGCTGTTGCACCCTAGAATTTGCCCAACCTTATTCACTTGGTTTATGTTTCAATATCATTAGCATTTGCATATAGGGTCATGTACATAGCCTAACCATCTGCATAGCATAAGCATGGCAAGTCATCCAACAAGGGACCCATCATTATTCTCATCTCTAGAGGCCTATCAAGGGGTTATTATCCTAATTCCATCCCATTCAAGTCATCAGAAAAGAATTTGAGAGCAGAGAGTTCGGCAGATCAAGCCTTGAGTCTATCCCCTATCTAAGGGTATCTGAGGGTCAACAAGGGGGTTGTGAGCTGTAAATGGAAGGCATGGGGAGTATCTAGACATCATGAGAGGTTTAGAAAGTCATTTGGGGAAGAAAACAAGTTGTTGAGGTGATCACAAGAATTGCAGTTGAAGACAGTCAACTAGGGTTTCATCTGGGTCAACCCTAGGTCAACCCTAGGTCAATTGACTGATTGAAAGGCATTAAGGGCTATTGGAGAGATGTGGGGTTCATCATTTGACATGGAGAATAAGGATATGTTGTTGAGCTAAGAAGAATTCAAGAGAAATCAAGGAGAGGAGGAGTTTCTAAATTAGGGTTTCTCTGTAAAATCCCCTAGTTTAGGTCAAATTTCCAAGCAAAATAAGTCAAAATGCTAGCTTCAAATGGATCCTTGGCCAACATGAAACTTGTAGAGGATCTCAAGACCTTTAATTTGAGTGGTGGAAGACATTAAGGAGATTTATAGAACTCAAGTTATGGTCCTTGCAAGTTACAGGTCATCTGAGGTATCTGAAATTTTGTCTGTGAAAGTGACTTGACTTCCAAGCAATTTTTACCCCTCAAGGAGATTTCAAATGAATTTCTGGTAAACATAAGAATTGTTCCTCATTGTCTTAGCTTTCTAGAATGGTATAGTATGCCTTCATATGATGTGTGTAACTCAACTTATGATCTTGGCAAGCAAAGGGTATTTTGGTCATTTGTGAATTACAGGTCATTTTAATCTATGTCCAAAACTCATACAAGGAGGCCTCAAATGGAAAAACTTACAACATCAAACTTGCTCCAAATGACATTTTGAGTCTATAAAAGTGACCATGAGAGATTGGAAATGTCCATAGCACAAGGTTTCAAAATTGGTGAATTTAATGAAGAAAAATGGCTTAAAAAATGAGATTTTTCATATCTTGGCCAAATGATGCAAAATTATAGGTCATTTTGAATGGAAAAAGCATTTTAAAGACATTGGCTAAAGTGGAATTTTGAGCTTAGGTCATAATTTGTGAGTTATCCATGGTTGCTTGAATTGAAAGTAACATAATCCAAATTGAAAAGGAAAAATGTAAGGGAAACTTCTCCAAGTTTCTAGGAGGTTCCTACATCATCTATATATTCATGCAAGCTGATTCATGCAAGGGTTGGTGCTCCCATTTGTTCAAAGCTTCAATTTTCATCCATTTTTTCACTCTTGCATAAACTACTCAAACTCTTACAAATCTCTCAAAATTCTCACATCTTTGGATTGAATCATCATCATCATCATTCAAACCCTAGGATTCACATCAAGAAGTGGTTGAATTGATCAAGGATTATACTCATTATCTTCTTCACTCCAAGTTGCATTTTCATCCAAAATCCATTGAAACTTCCTCCATCAGTCTGATTTCTGTCACTATCATCATCCACTATCATCATGGAGTAATTGGCACAAGAGATTGGAGAGAAATCGTGGCTGTGTGAAGAGATTCAATTTGAAACTCCAACTTGCATGAAGGATGGAATAGCATGATTCACAAGGATTAAGCACAAATCATTGCAAACAGAAGCATACTCATTCATTGGAGATCATTTTCAGCAAGTATCAAAGGTTGAATTGAGGTCTAGCTATCATCACCATCATCAAGTGCAAGGTATGTGAACTTCTTCGAATCTCACTATTCTGGCTGGTAGAGATCATGTGGTTAGGATAATATTGTTTAGAAACCCTAGGGGACTGATTCTTGAAGTTTAGGGATAGCTTCGTGGAGATCCATGACAGGTTGCCATTTCTGTTAGCTTCAAGAATAAGCTGTGTACTGGACCATAATTGATATAATGATGCATAGAATAATGAGGGAAGTATGTAGATGATCTGTGGATCATCAGGTTGGAGTTCTGGCAAGATTGACAACAGGAAAGCATGGTGTACCCTGAGTTTCGTGCCCTCTGTTTGGAGTTTACAAGGAGAGTTAGAGAAAAATAGGATTAGGCATGGATTCCTTGGGTTTTATAGAGTATTTTAGGGCTTGGAATTTTTCATTTTCATCAAGAAATCATGGAGAAAGATTGAATGGAACTTTCGTGCATGGAGGTCGTGACTGAAACCCTAGACGAATGGAGGAAGAAGACGAATCACACGCCCTTGGATCTGGTGGGAAGAATTGACTTGACCAGGAATCGAACGGCCCACGTTTGATCTGAGTTTTGGTGGGAGAATTCAAAATTTGAAACGCAGCGTTTCATTAATTGGGGGGATTGGGCTCAGAGAGCTATTCGCACCCCCCAACTTAATAAGCCCAACGCGCTGAACTTGGTTTTCCTGCTATTTTCACCCCCTCCATCTTATTTCTTTATATTTTCTTTTATTTTCTTTAATTTTTTCAAGCATCTTCTAAAAATCATATAAAATCTAAAAATCATTATTTTTAATTCATTCTTTTTGCATATTTTTCTTTAGGATGTCAAGAAAATTATAAAAAATAAAAATTGCATTTTATTTTTTATTTGATATTTTTCCCATATTTTTCTAAAAAATAACATTTTATATAATTCCATTTCATGCATGATTTTGTTATTTTTTGTTCTATTAAATGCTTTCATATTTTTCATCCATTCTTTTTAGATTGTTTAGGTTAGACATTGAACTTTTAGATTCAATTTAGTTCCCATTTTTAGAAGTTAAATTTAGGTGCTTAGTGTAAGTGTGAATAACATGGACAAATTAGGGTTTTTAGGTGATAACTTAGGAGATTTGATTCTTTCCCCTTAGGACTTAGAGATTGAATAGGTTAGCTATGGGACTATAGGGGCTATGGGTAGTTATTAGATCTCCTTAGAAAAAGTCAGGCTTCCCCTACTGCTATTAATACTCTGTATATATCTGATTGACTGGTGTGGTGTGCCCTCTGGGGATTATTGCTTGCTTGCTTGGGTATTGGGATTGTCTGGGGACTTGGGAGAGCTGAAGACTTGAGGAGATGAAGACCATTGGAGAGCCAGAGATTGAAGATCAACTGCCAGAGTTGGAAAGGAGGTTCTTGCTAGCAGCTGCTGAGGAGACTAGGGTTTAGGAGCTAGGCAGAGCTCTAGATTAGAAAGCTTGTTTCTCAAACATGGAATGCCTTGTCTGCATCCATCCTTTCTCTATGATTCAAAGTCTCTTTCAGATATCCACCTCCTTCCTTTGGAAGGATCAGTGAATGTATTTGGAAGATAGAACTTTTGAGAGAAACCTGTCTGTATAATGTTAACAGTTGATGAGCCACCCTTGGTAGGCAATTTACTGTTTAACATTCCTCTCCTCTTGTTGACTGATGTTCATCCCTGAAGATTGGAAGCTTGAAGAAAAGCCATTGCTTATAGAAGACTGATGATCAAAGCCCTTGCCTGAAGGCCATGAAGGTGGAGATTGATGCTTGTTGAAGCCTGTAGCTGATTGGAGATTACTTGAAGCTAGATGTTGAGTCAGAGCTGCTGATGCTGTTTCTTTTGCTGTTGTATTTCATTTCTGATGTATTGATTGGTTTTCTGGACTGTATTGTGTGTTGTTTACCCTGTTGGGTTGAAAGTGAAGCCTGTTCACTTTCGCCTATTGTTTTCCAGGTTCGAGGTTGAGTGGGACTCCCTTGCCTCGCTTGTACTGTTGCATCCATGCATTTTACTGTCTTACTGTATATAGATCTGATACTGTTTCTGTTTCTGCCTATCCCGTAGGATCTCTGTTTCTCTCTGTGCAGGAGAGGAGCATGATAGACACTAGGTCTTAACCAATGCATGATAACATTAGGTTAGTTTGTTTCCCTCCGCAACCATAGGTTAGAGTCCTGTCTCTTCTTTCTCAAAACTAACAGGAAAACACAATAAAATTTCAAACACAATAAAAGACACTTCTTCCGTAAAAGAATGTGAACTCATCAAAACGTCATTTTTGTCCGCCGGGACTGTTAATCAAGAAAACCTTTTCAGAAGGAATAAAATCAACCAAGACAAGCTTGTGTCGTACGTGGCCCGAACTACGTTTGCTCTGATCTTTCATGCCGTGTGAAAGTACGTAGGCATAGGATGCGATATCCTAGCGAGCAACCTTCCCCTCCTTTCCCGTAGGTAGGCGAACTACGTTGACTCTGATTTCTCGTTCCAGACGGGAATACGTAGGCATAAAGTGCGATACTTTGCCGAGTCATTTTTATTTTCATTTTATTTTCTTTTTTAACCCCTGACCTTTAGAGTAGACAGAATAACAATCCATACCCGAAAACAAGCGTGGATCCCGTCGAGTACGACGGACGTGAGGGGTGCTAATACCTTCCCCTTGCGTAACCGACTCCCAAACCCAGGTTTTGGTTGCGATGACCATACCTTTCCCGTGTTGTGCGAGGTTTACTCTGAGCGTTTCCTTTCCCTCCCGTGGGATAAATAACGCACGGTGGCGACTCTTCTGTTCAGCCGGCGCCGATTTTCGCAGTAGCGACACACTATGCTTACTGTTCTTATTCCATTAGGAGTTTGCTTAGGGACAGGCAAAAGTCTTAGTGTGGGGGAGTTTGATGACTCGATTTTGTATCGTTTAATTCGATTGAATTTGTTCATTGTTTCTTGTTGTTTTATCGAGTCTTTATTGTTTTCTCTGTTATTTGCTTATATTTTCCTTTATTTTTCTTTGACAGGTGCCATATCAGTCATGTAGAAGAAAAGTATCAAAGTAAGCTGAAGAACGAAGGAAAAGTGAAGAAAATCACAAGTTCTGACCCATCCTAGATGAATGGCGCTCGCCTTGTGCCTCCCTTCATCCAAATGGCACTTTCCATGTTCAAAAAGGGAGGGAATTCCAATTCAAGCAAATGACGCTCGCCATTAGGAGACGGCAATCGCCGTTACTAGCGGGAGCAGTTCTTAGAGGTAGTTTCTGGAAGTTTTCTTTGGTTTGAATTTGAGTTCAAACCTCTGTTCTTGGAGCCAAACTTCCTCTATAAATAAGACTCTAGAGGTCTGCATTTCATATCTAAGAACTCCGCAGAAGCGCTGCCGATTTCCATACCTGAACCATATATTTACTTTCCACATTAACAATTGTTTACATTGAGCAATTGTTACACTACTGTATTTTCGTTTTCTGCTACTGCTGATGTACTTAGATCAAAGTTTAAATTAATAGAAGTTTTGATTCAGTTTATATTCCTCGCAAAGTTACAGGTTATTACTTATTGCATTTATTTATCGCTTTACTATTTGCATGTGTCTTCTATATAACTAGATTTTACGCAAAAACTTAACTTTGAATTTTTACTTAGAATTAACCGACATGTGTGTTTTAATTTCCAGCAATGTTAACATGTTAGTCTTAGAACAGTGTCCGTATGTGTGTCATTGATTCCTGATGCATGCGTGACAAGTGAAACGCAGAGATTCCTGATGCGGTATCACATATGAAAGCAGAACTTTGTAGTGTCACGTCTTATCAAGTGTTCTGTTCATTGTCATGAGATTAATTGTGGAGAACGCGTGACAAAGTTCATTGCTGTTACATGTAAATAAACATTTAAACTCTTTAACAAACACTCAGCCCATTTTATAAAGCCTTCAAACTCTTTAAATAATCAAACACTGAGACGCTCAGACACTCAAACACTCAAACAGTCAAACACTCAAACAGTCAAACACCACAATTATCGCTATGTCTCAAACACCACAATATGTGATTTCTGCTCATCTGAACGGTGAAGTTTTCGAATGTGAAGTGTCGGGATACAATTTCAGAAACACGGGTGTTACAAAATTTTTAATTGACAGAAAGTCTAATTTTTTACACCTGAAGTCAAGAATTGAAAAGAAACTGCAATGTGGTCCAGTTGGGCAAATAACATACAAAAACCCAGTATTTTTTGGCGGACCTGATTCATGCAAAATTTTCCCTTTAAAGGTGTGAGACGATGAAGACGTGTGTAACATGTTCCGCAGTCACGAGTATTCTGGGTTCTCAGATATCGTGTTATATGTTACGTTACAACAACAACAACTGTCTCAACAACTTGATTCGTCTCAAGTTTTTTGCGATGAGGAAGATGAACACCCTGAAGTCGATGTCGTTGACGAAGAAGAAGAAGCAAATGAAGTCACTGTTGATGAGATGGTGAACAATCCAGAGGATGAAGTTCAACCTGGAAATGTATATTGTCCACCTCAACACATGACTACTATCGCCTTAGGTGATGATGAACCCTCGAGGGATGTTTTCTACAACCCCAACTACACAACAGGGGGGCAACTAAAAGAGGGTGACGAGTTTGGTACAAAAGAAGATTGTGTCTGGGCTATCAAACAGTTTCACATGGAGTTGTCAGCCGACTACAGAGTCGATCGGGCAAATCCGACGCGGTATACGATCTATTATCGTAACGAGGAGTGTACATTCCGATTAACAGCATCTTACAGGAAGAGAAGCGATTCCTGGAAGATAGGGTCAATGGGTCCGTCCCACAGTTGTATAATTTCGAATCTGATGCAAGACCATTGTAAACTCGGCTCTAAATTAATTTGCGATGAGATTCTGTCAGTTGTAAGCGACAACCCGTCTTTGAAGGTTAGTACCATAATTGCACATATGGTACAAAGGTACAACTACACTTCTTCGTATCGAAAAGCCTGGATTGTCAGGACTAAAGCGGTTGAAAGGGTGTTTGGCAATTGGGAGGAGTCCTACAAGGAACTTCCTAAATTCCTGGTGGCCCTTAAACACTACTCGCCAGGAACTGTTGCGATATTGGAGACGATGCCTGCTTGTACACCAGACGGGACATGTGTTGCTGGAAATGGAATTTTCCACAGTCTTTTGGGCCTTCGAACCATGCATCAAAGGGTTTGCATTTTGTAAACCTATAATTCAAATTGACGGAACATGGTTATACGGAAAATATAAGGGCACACTTCTCATGGCAGTGGCACAGGACGGGAACAACAACATTTTTCCAATAGCCTTCGCCATAGTATAAGGTGAGACTGCTGGGGGTTGGAGTTTTTTCTTAAAAAACCTCCGCTCTTACGTGTCTCCACAACCCAACTTATGTTTGATCTCCGATCGACACCCATCCATCGAGAGTGCATACAACAACCATGACAACGGTTGACAGGATCCTCCCTCGACCCATGTCTATTGCATAAGGCATATTGCCCAAAATTTCATGCGCGAAATCAAGGAAAGGACGCTGTGAAAGAAGGTTGTGAACGCAGGATATGCACTAACTGAACCCACCTTTAGATACTACCGGGACGAGATCAGACTGAACAACGCAGACGCATTAAGATGGATTGATAGCATTGATAGACAGAAATGGACGCAGGCATACGACAATGGGGTGCGATGGGGCCACATGACAACTAACCTCGTTGAGTCAATGAATTATGTTTTCAAGGGAATCCGAAACCTTCCAATAACTGCCTTGGTAAAGGCAACCTATTTTAGGCTAGGATCACTCTTTGATAGCAGACGTACGAAGTGGGGTTCGGTATTACAATCTGGCCAGCTGTATAGCGATACTTCAATGAAATTCATGAAAGAGGAAGCTGCCAAAGCCAACACACACGTGGTCACAATCTTTGATCGTACAACTGGTTGGTTCAGTGTTGCCGAGTCTATGGATCACAACGAAGGAAGGCCTAGGGGATGTTACCGTGTTGAATTGGATAAGAGCTGGTGTGATTGTGGAAAGTTTCAAGCATTTCGTATGTCGTGCTCTCATGTCATAGCAGCATGTTCCAAGTTGCGTCAGGACCCAACCAACCTTCTTTCTGCAGTTCACCAAGTCATGAGTCTATGCAATGTCTACACATGCAGCTTTCAAGTCGTGGCAAAGGAGGACTATTGGCCTGAATACGAAGGCGAAATTGTTTGGCATAATGGCTTGATGCGCAGACAGAAGAAGGGTTGGCCTAACAGCACGCGCATTCAAACTGAGATGGATACCACAAATAAGCTGGTGAGATTGTGTAGTTCGTGTCGGCAACCATGACACAATCGAACAAAATGTCCTAACGTAGGATCAAGCAGCAGATCATAGTTTCAAATGTAATCTTGACCCGTTAAATCAATATCAACTTTCATTCGATTAATAACAACTTTTATTCCATTAATAGAAAATTTCATTCGAATAATACCAGGTTTCAATCAATTAAAACCATACTTAACTGACACAGCAACAACATGACAACAGAACATTGCGCGAAGGCAACATAAATTAAACAAACATAACAACAACAACGTAAAGACCTAAAACAGAACACTACACCAAAGCGTCTACGATATCACGACCATCAACTTTATCTTCTTGGGTGTCAACATCATCACAAGGACACCGGCATCATTTTCCACTTTTCTCCATTCACGAGTCACTCCGTTTCTCCCAGTCTCCTCGACCAGCCTCTCGATTTTCCTAATCTTTTCTCCTGGACCAATGTCTCCTTCTAGCTAGCGGTTCAGTTCCTTGTGCAAGTGCTCCAACGTCTGCGTATTCCAGAGAAGCACCTTCATCAGAGGCTTTGTTGGTGAAAACACAACTAGGGCATTTCTTTTCATTAGATCGAATGTTGGAAAAGGTTCCTCCGATGCTGATGACGACGACGAAGAACGTTGATTTAGAAATGCAGACATTCTAGACTCCACTCAACTCGAACTGCACTAACACTTTAGTCTTTTAAGATATAATGTTGTGAAAACATAAATGTGTATGCGGTCTTATTTATAGTAAAAAAAACAGTACGTACCCTATATGATATGAGTTAAATAACCTTACAACATTTATACACTCAAAATTTGCTCAACACTATATTTTTATTTTATATTTAAACCAGTTTAAATTTTTTATTTATTAAACATAAATTTATTAAATTAATTAGAAATTATTTTTATTTAAACCTAATTATTGTAAGTTTTTTAACTAAAAAATAAATTTTAAGATTAAACCACATTATTTTAAATTTATTAATTAAAAAATTTATTTAAACATTTAAATTTAATTTTATTAAATTTAATACTAATATTTATGTTTAAAAAAAATTAATTATACAAAATATAAAAAAAAAATGTTTTTCTTTTTTTAAAACATTACATGAATATTAAAAAATAATAACTATAAAAGGAACCCTAGCTTCTACGCATTCGCCAGATGATATGGCGAGTTGGGTTTTTCAGAAATTCAATTTTAAGGCATTCGCCAGATGGTATGGCGAAATGCTTCAAGCCAAAATTTCAATTCAAGGCATTCACCATTTTGATTGGCGACCCAAGGTTGAATACCTAGTCATTTTGGACAATTTTCTGAAAACTTGGTTATTTTGGTAATTAAAAATCATTACTTAGTTATTTTAAAAAAAATTCTGAAATTACTCCGATTTATTATTATAAATTGTTTTGAGGAAAAATTTATGTTGAATTATAAATTGTTTTATATTTAATAAATTATTTATATTATTTGGTATAAACAAATATATATATATATATATATATATATATATATATATATATATATATATATATATATATATATATATATATATATATATATATATATATATATATATATATATATATATATATATATATATATATATATATATATATATATATATATATATATATATATTGAAAATGTCAACAATTTAATAGATGTGAAAGTGTGAAAATAATTTATACTGAAAAATTATTTAGAATCTTGTTATTAAACCGAAACAAGTTTAAATTAATAGTGCTATATACTAGTTTGCACATTTAGAATTTTCTTATTTAAATAACTAAAATGTTCACATTTTTTTTCTTAATAACTAAGTTTTTAGACCGAAACAAGTTCAAATTAACAGTGCTACATACTAGTTCGCACATTCAGAATTTTCTTATCTAAATAATTAAAATGTTCACACTTTTTTTCTTAGTAACTAAGTGTTTAGACCGAAACAAGTTCAAATTAGTAGTGCTACATACTAGTTTGCACATTTAGAATTTTCTTATCTAAATAATTTAAATGTTCACATTTTTTTTCTTAATAACTAAGTTTTTCTACTAAATATTTCAAATAAAAAAATAACAACACCTACATAGAGCACATGGCAATTGACATCCACATTTAAAGTTATAGAATTAGTGCCAATTAAATTAATGATTATATATAATTTAATCAATTAAATTGATGTATATGTTTAATACTTTCTTTGTATTAAATTATAAGTTATTTTGTGCAAAAAAATTATCACAAATTATAGGTCATTTTACATTCTCAATAAAATATTAATAATATTTTTTTAATATACTATTAAATATTTATTATTATTTATATTTTTAAAATTTTTTTCTCTAGTATAATTATTAAGAACATTACTGTAAAATCGTTCATAATTTATTTTTTTTATAAAATTAAAATTAAAATTTTTAATTTATATAAAATATCTAAAACTTTTTATAATTTAAAATAAAATGACACTTAAAAAGAAGCGTCTATTGAACTGACCGATTAAATAAATAAAAAGTGCAATTGTTAATTTATTTGACTTTATGTTCTAATGACTGCACAAATTTTTTAAACATTTGTGTCAATTCAATTGACACTTTTTCTTAAACATTAAACACAAATATCAATTCAATTGATTAAATTATATGTAATCGTCAATTAGCTCTATAATCTTAAATGCATTTCAATTAGATTAAATGTGCTATGCATTGTCAATTTTTTATTTATTTAAAATATAGGTACATATGGAATTAATGAGAAAAGTTTATTATTAAAATTTTTTTTTTGAAAAACTTAATTAATTAGATAAAATAACTCGCACATTTATGAGCAGGGTGCCGGGCCATGCCGTGAATGAGATAGAGAAGCAGTCACTTCAGCAGCTACTTAGGTACCATAGGTAAGAGTTGATCTCATTAGTCAAATAAATTGACAAAGACAAAGTAAGAAATCTTGGAAGCGTGGGTTGATTGATATATATACGATATCATCATTAGCTACTGAATTCAGAATTAGGTTTGTAGCAGTAGTAGCGTTTGCTTGACTTATTGCTATATCTATCTCTGCTTTCTTTACGTCTATCGCTACTCATTACTTCCATGTTTGCGTAAGATGAGATGATCCGACTCCTTCTTTCAACCAAAACGGCTGATTTGACTATTGCAGTCTTTAAATGTCTCTAAGATAAGTTACATTTAGCCTATAAAATCTAAAATTTATCACGAGTAATTAATTAAAATTTCGTATAATATTTAACTGTAATTTTTGAACCATGATAAAACTTCGGTTGAATAAGTATTACTGATGAGGTTAAGACTGTGCTGTGTCAATTGTTGCTCTGCTGTTCTGCTGCTACTGCGATGTTGTATCTGTGTGGGCAGACAGGCACAGGAAGGTGATACAGTATGATATGATCGTTGCAATCCGTTTTTTTTTATTACTTTACTCTGTCCGTCGTCTTGTCTGTTCTTAAATTAAGGTCAAGCCGCTCTTTGTCTGCACCTTCAAATCTCTTCGGATCTTCCTGATCCCCATTTATACTCTTTTTTTTGGACAAGATCCCCATTTATACTTAAATACTGTTTTTTTTTCTTCATTCATTTAAAAATTTATTTGCTAATCTAATTTTATGAAATTATTCTGTATTCAAGAGCTAATTTTTACTTTTGAAAATTGAGAAGAGAAAAAAATAAAGAAAAATAATAATTTATTAATAATAAATCTGAGTAGGCAGCAAATTCTAGCTACGAAAATTCAATGATGCGTGACGAATTGTGATTTGGATGAAGATAAATCATTTGTTTGTAACATGTAATTTTTCGGTAGACAATGACCGGTTAGAGTTATAAACAACATTCTGCGGACTTAATCTGACACTCTCCACTTAGATCCAACATCTCGTCAATTATAGAAAAATTACTTTGTTACCTTTAAAAAATTTCTAAAAATTATGCAATTTACAATAATATATGTAGCAAAAAATTTGTGAGTGTAAACTATTGATTAATTTAACTCAAAATGTAAAGTCGCCACCGCACTTTTATTTCATCCAAAAAGAAAGGAAAAAAACGAACAAAACTTAAACAAGTTTTAAATAAGAACAAACAGAGAATGAATAAGGGGATTGATTACTTTAAGAAAAAGTGTTAGCACCTAAAAAATCTATAGTACTATATAGAAACTCTTTGAAATATCTACGATTTTTGATTTGAAAATGAGATTCAAAAGATGAAGAAAGAAGTATTTTTAAAGATTTTTGTGTTTGGAAAGACTTATCGCCTCATGCCTACGTACCCACAAAATGCAATATATGATCAAAATCTCGTAGTTCGTAGTACAAATAATAAAATTGGTTTGTTATGGTTGTTTTAAATTTAAAGACAAGTCATCATTTTAAGAAGAAAACTACGACGAGTTGCCCACAAATATAAGAAAACAACATTTGTATAAAGATTTTGTTTGGATTAAAATCAACAAGTCTATTACTCAACATCTAAGTGAAAAATATCAATATCTTAAATACTATGGAGAATAAGAGAATTACATTTCAACTATGAAAATGACTTATGTCTAAACTTTTTGAAAAATTTTAAATGAAAAAGTGCACAAAAACACAAAAAGTTTGAATGATCATTTTTTGTATTTTTATGTCTTTTAAAATTAGTTAAAGTATGATTAATATTGATTGACATTTATTAAAGAAAATAAAGTTTGAAAAAATCACTTGACAAAATTCAAGGTTTTTTTTATAAAAGAGGTTTAACTTTGAAGACAAGAAGGTTTTGAAAAAGGGTGAAGATTTTGAAAATTGAAGAAGTGGTGGAAAAGAAGTGACTACCCTAAAACATAAAACAAAAGCTAGAGATGAGAAGATTTAACCACATAAGGAGCTAACACTTGACAAGAAGTCAACATAAGCAATCCTCTTCCTTTTGGATTTAAACCATAAGCATAGTAACCAGATTAAGTAAAGCATCAGAGGAAATTCCAAATTAAGCCAAAGCAAGGTCAAAGAGAGGTCATTCTAAGGTTTAAAAGTCAATTAGGAGAGTCTTGTATCAAATGATTTTCATAATACCAAAATATTGACACTTGCACACAGAAAATTTCCCAAAACAAATAGACAAAAAAACAACACTAAGATCCAAGGTCTCAAATCTCCAAGAGCAAAGGGCAATGATCCTAGAATTAAGTCCGAAGTCCGAGTCACAAAGTCCAAGCATAAAGTCATAACAGTCTGCATTTAGGAGAACTAAGTCTTTTAGTGTTTATTAATGTCTTAAGAGGAGTATCGTCCAAGTGGACAAAAAGAAAAAAGAGCAAAAGCACAAATAAAGGTCCAAACGGACAAAGATCAAATAAGATGATAATAATATGATATGAAAATGATAAAAATATAAGCGTAAAAGTAAATGACAATAAGTAAAGAGAATAAAGATAAATGACAATTAAAGGTAAAGTTAGTGTTAGTATGTCAATGTTAATGATAGAGAACGATTTGTCGTTTTTTGGAGAATACTCGACCAATCCACCATAAGAATGAGAGCACGAGTCCATACACCATTAAGGGAAGGGCTCTAACTCGGATTAAATCAACGAGTATGCCAACTAACTCCCTCGACGACAAGGAAACGATCTATCTCAAACCACGTTGCGACGATTAGGAGATTGATAACTCACTTACAAAAACAACTCAATTTCGATTTAGGGACAATTTAGCGCTATGTTAAGCAATCATAATCAGAATTATGTAGAAGTCACAACTATTTAAGGCCGATTAATAATATTGTTTGTGCTAAGGTATGCTAGAGAGATGATATATAGATCATCCTCCGAAAGCAATATCGCACGAAACAAAAATAGGTAACAATCTCATCTTCATCAAGAACTTGAAACAAGTTCCAATGATATTGAAGATTTTCATTGATCAAAAGAATAAAGAGAAGAGGGAAGAAGGGAAGCCAAATTGAACCATAACATTTAAATCATTCCATCTTCAAGTTTCATCACTCTTCTTGGTGGATTAAAGCACTAAACATATCACTAATTCAAAGCTCCTAAAATGAATCCAATGATCCACTTAAAGTAGATTTGAACTAATGAAGGTCTATCCAACCTCATCAACACCCAAATTCTATAGAATTTGAAGAGAAGTTTGATCAACAAACATCACAATTCAAGGAAAAACAAAAGGAAATGGAAGAAGGAAGAAAAGGAACCAAAACAGTCCCAAAAACAAGCCAAAAAAATACATTCTAACTTGTGTTAATCGATTAGCCATTTCATGTACAAATTGGTTAATCGATTAACACTGGCAGGACAACAAAAAAATTTGAAATCCTCAAAAGGGATAATAACATCAACTCTGCTTCGAGGATGGAAGAAAAATAGTTGGGGAAACAATAACAACCCAAATCTTCTTGACTCTTCCTGGGGTTAAGGAAAATTCAAATGAAATCCACTTCGAAGGGATGAAGAGATGTGTTGCAGAAAATAATGGATCTGTTGGGGATTGCTATCATGTAAATGATTATACAAACTCCACTGGGAAACAACGTCGATCTTATGAGAATACAAGAAAAGATCTATGAGGGCTAGCGAACCCTGAAAAAAATATCCTGGACTTGTCGGGGGGAAATAAGAAATTAACATCATAGCAAGAAGTCAAGTTGTGTGGGATTTTAAATCAATACTCAACACAAGGTGAGAGAAAATCTAACAGGTGACTGCTATATCAACACTTCTGAGTAGGAAACGCTGCTCTCTGCTCAGAAAACATTCAAAGCAACATCATCACAACCAGAGGATAAACCTATGTGTGGGGATTCCACATCAAGGAGAGGTGAAACTTAAAATTACTCCACTGCCTGATCATAATTTGGCTGGATGAAAGAAATATACTCATTTGGAGAAGGTCTAAATCAATGCTTAGCTGGGGCAAACCCAATTGATATTCAACTGAGGAATATTGGATTCCATGAGTCCAACATAATCATAACAAAACTTGAGGAGACCCACCACCTGGTTAACTACTAAAAGAGAAAACCTAGTTACAAACTCTGTCGAGGAATTATCAACATACTCTACTGGGAAGAATAAGAATGAACCATGCTGAGAAAAACGCTAAGCTTTATGCTTTGCAATCTTACCGTTCTTGGAATAACCGTTGACATTTCTTTTTTATATTCACAAATCAAAGGAAAATGTTTTTATAATTTTTTTCAAAATTTAAATCAATTATTCGCATTTTGTTTCAAAAATCATCATAAAAAAATGAAATTCTGCAAACAGAAACAAAATAAGAATTGAAAATAAAGGGACAAAGGCCCAAATTTTATTGATAGAATGGAAGCTTGAAAATAACGTAACTCCATGGATCATTACAAAGTTTGAAAAATGGTAAATACATGGAAAGAGTTACATTAAAATACAATAACCATTATTCTCCCTAACAAATCTGAATTCCACTGTATTCAAAACTTCCGTTGAGAATGGTTGAAAGAGAACCGTTGACAGGAAATGTTGCTTCAAGTGATCACAACTGGCCAAATGCAGTTACTTGCCATAATCCCTAACTTTTGCCTAGATTTTCCTCTCGGGTTTTCAATCTAACGGGATTTTTAATTCTGTTTGTATCTCTAATTTTTGCCTGGAACTCTCTTTCGAGTTTTCAATCCACCAAGACGCTCATTTTTGCCTAAGCCGCCCTTTCGGGTTTTCAACTTAGCGAGTTGTTCTTTTATTCTTTAGGCGAAGTATTTCTTGACTGCATCGACATTCACAAGACGAGTGAACTCTTCACCATCCATAGTTGTAAGGATTAACGCACTGTCAAAGAAGGATCTCTTGATAATATATGTGCCTTTATAATTAGGAGTCCGCTTCCCTTAGAATCAGTAGTAAAAGTCAAGATCTTTTTGAGCACGAGGTCGCCTTCTCTGAACGCAAGAGGTCGAACCTTCTTGTCAAATGCTTTCTTTATTCTCTGTTAATACAATTGGCCATGACATAAGGCTGCCATTCTTTTCTCTTCAATCAAATTCAACTGATCGTATCTGCTCTGACACCATTTGGCCTTAGACAATTCAACTTCCATCAAAACTCTCATAGAAGGGATTTCAATTTCTATCGAGAGCACTGCTTCCATACCATACACAAGAGAGAAAGGGGTTGCTCTTGTTGAAGTGAAGATTGATGTACGACACCCATGCAAAGCAAAAGGGATCATCTCATGTCAGTCCTTATACGTGACAACCATCTTTTGAATGATCTTTTTAATTTTCTTATTAGCAGCTTAACAATCCATTCATCTTAGGTCTTTAAGAAGAAGAATTATGATGCTTAATCTTAAATCATCGCATAATTCCTTCATTATCTTGTTATTCAGATTCAACCCATTATCAGTGATAATCTTGCTCGAAACGCCATTACCGACAGATGATTTGGTTCTTGATAAACCAGACCACTACTTACTTGGTCATATTGGCATATGATGCCACTTCAACCCACTTGGTAAAATAGCCAATAGCCACCAATATGAAACGGTTTCTGTTTGACGCTTTAGGCTCAATCATTCCAATCATATCGATGTTCTACATGGAGAAAGGCCAAGGGGAAGAGATAACATTGAGAGGAGTTGGAGACACATGAATTTTGTTAGCATAAATATTCCACTTATGACACTTCTTCACATATTTGTAACAGTCAGATTCCATTGTCATCCAATAGTAACATGCTCTTAACATCTTCTTAGCCATTACATGTCCATTAGCGTGGGTGCCAAAGGTTCCTTCATGAATTTATTTCATCAACATGTCTACTTCGTGTCTATCCACACATTTGAGCAAGACCATGTCATAATTGCTTTTACACAACACATGATCATTCAAGAAGAAACTACCAGCCAATCTTATCAGAGTCTTCTTATCTTTATTCGATGCCTCAAGTGGGTACTCTTGATTCTGAAGAAATCATTTAATATCATAATACCATGGTTTATCATCAATAACCTCTTCAACGAAAAACACATGAGTTGGTCTATCAAGACGCATAACATCGATTTTCGGCACATAATTCCACCGGTTTACCACAATGATGGAGGATAAAGTTATGTTATGCTATGGACAAAAGAAAACTATGTAATGCTAATATGCAATGAACTCTATCATGATGATAATGATGGGATGATACATGCAAAATGCAGACAAAGAAAGAAAACACATGGGGATAAAGTCAACACAGTGAATAGAAAACTCACTAGGGATGATCAAATACTGGGGAACAGGAACAATATGGGGAATTTCCTTAAAACAAAGAGATCAAGTGGGATCTTCAGGAAACATCAGGAAAGATACAGGGTATTTGAACTCTTCTGTATGCCAAAATAATTGGACTTCACGGGGAAACACCCTTTGGATAAGATTCTCAAAAGAGACTGCCACTTATCGCTGTAAGGGACTTACGCACCACCAAGGAAGGATACGATTCTCAAAGATATTGTCACTTATAGTTGGAAAAGGATAAGATTCTCAAAGGAGACTGCCATTTATCGTTGGAAAAGGATAAGTTTCTCAAAAAAGACTGCCACTTATCATTGGAAAAGGATAAGCTTCTCAAAGGAGATTGCCACTTATCGTTAGAAAAGGATAAGCTTCTCAAAAGAGACTGCCACTTATCATTGGAAAAGGATAAGCTTCTCAAACGAGACTGCCACTTATCATTAAGAAAGAATAAACTTCTCAAAGGAGACTGCCACTTATCGTTGGAAAAGGATAAACTTCTCAAAGGAGACTGCCACTTATTGTTGGGAAAGGATAAGCTTCTCAAATGAGACTTCCACTTATCATTAGGAAAGGATAAGCTTCTCAAAGGAGATTGCCACTTATCTGACAAAGGATAGGCTTCTCGAAGGAGATTGCCACTTATCATAATAGCAAAACAAGCTTCTCAAAGAGACTGCCACTTGTTGAAAAAAAAGGTAAAAGGAAACAAGCTTCTCAAGGGAGACTGCTGATCGCGACTTTCTATGTCTAATACAACTAACTGCAAGTGCACAGTCTATCGCGTAGTAATAATAGATATCGATCCCACAGGGACTCGTAATCAAACTAGTGTTCTCGGGAGTTACTATGTTTAGCTAGGTAGAATATGTTTAAGGGAATAAGATTTGTCACTAAAAGGGAACTAATAATACTATTTAGTTTATAATTGATTAAATCGATACGTAGTAATTGTGTTCTTCAGGGATTTGATAAGTTATGGTGTATGAAATAATTTTCAAAGTTTATTCACGCAGAAAATGGAGATTTGAAAACTCTCGCCTCACGATGGTTATTGACGCTAATCATAATCCTAAGGGCCAAACGTATACTTTCGTACTCCGTTCGGGGTTAAAATTATTTTTTGGAAATCTCTAGATTCTAATTCGTTTTAAAGTGCTTTCGCTGTTATTAAAACAAATGCCTAGTGTTTACTATCTGACCTTACCGCAGCTTTCGCTTGTTGGTTCGTATCTTAATTAATTTCCCACTTTCGTGGCAAAACTACTTTTAAATAAGTTCTCGCTTTCGCGACGAAGTTTATTCAGTGAATCAATTTTAAACACTCAGACCATAGATTACTTTTGTGAAAAGAAAGTTTTCAACCAAGTGTTATCAAATCCCATTCGAATTATTACTACATATCGATTACCTAAGTTTAGCTAGACATGGAATTGGGAAAAACAAAATATAAATAGGAATAATAAATAATAATTTGCATTATAATAAAACAGAAGTCGATCAAAATGAAAACCTGTAAATATGCCAATTGGCCTTTGGGCAGATCCTCCACAGATGTTGGCAGGATTCTGGTCTTTAGTGCCAATTTGATCGTACAGTATAATAGAAATTACAGAAGAGCGGAAATGGCAATAAGGAAATGTAAAGGGAAATGAATACAAATAAAAACTGGAAAGTAATTGCTATGGAAAGTAAATTTGGCAGCACTTCGTGGTATGAATGCAGCACCCTTTCTGAAGTCCTCTGCTTCCCTTTTTATAGAAGTGAAATCCCAACGGTTATCTCTGAAGATGATGGAACTTGAGGCAGATAATTTAGGGAGTAGTGATCCACTCTGTGGGAATTGGAACTGCTCTTTTGACGTGTAAGCTGAGTGGGGCGTTTTTGCTTGCATGACGGTCGTCACAAGGTGTGACGGTCGTCACCCGTGTGACGGTCGTCATGAAGCTGTGACGGTCGTCACATCAGTAAAAACTGATTGTTGCGCTTTTCATTGTATTTTCACTCCTTTTTCGTCCATATTTCATCTGAGATTGCTTCTTTTCTTCATGTTGCCTTGTTTAGACGTGATCGTTGAATACCTGCAAAAACATCAGACAAATACACGGAAATAACCCGAAATCGGATCGAAAACGGTTAGACTTTAGTTGAATTATGCATGAAAATATCTATATGATTTCGTGTTATCAAACTCCCCTAAGCTTGAATCTTTGCTTGTCCTCAAGTAAAACATGGAAAAGTCGGCAAGCACGAGGCAACTTCTTCGTTCGCAGAGTTTGGAAAAACTGGGATTCTTGGTAGGAACAAGACGAGTATCGTGACGACACTGGACTACAAGTCTTCGGAGGTCTCCTTTTTATGCAAATCGGTCTCAGTCATGCTACTGTAGCTTGGTGTCAAGGTTCTCGCGGCAAGTTCACCCTGTTTGTTCTAGCGCAATCACATTAAGCCCGTTGTCCGTACACTTTCATGGCAAGTCGACCTGTTAGTGAATATGATCTCATTTTTGTTTTTGATCTTCTTCATTGATCATAAGTTGATGTCATTGATTTTTCAATGAGTTTTTCGTGCCGTTGGGCTAAATGCTCGGGTGAGGAGCACCTAACTTAGAAGGAAACGTATCTTATATTCTTGGGCTTTTTAGCTCTCTTTTCATGATTTTTCATCTTTTTGGAGATCATACACTTATTTGCATCGGTCGCTCGCTTAGAAGTGTTTTTAGGATGGTGCTGACTGCTAGTATAAACTACTTGGGGTTGAGTTTGCGCAGACACTTGAGACTTTGGTACACGTAGGTGGTGAAACCGACTCGCATAAACTAGAGATCTAAGGTGTCTGAATGATACTGGTTTTGTTAGAACTGTCGTTTCCTCGGAGTTTCAAAACTTGTTTTGAACTCAGGTGCATTCTCGTGATGCTTTTGCTTTTGAGGAACAAATGAAAGTTTTTGTTTACGTTGAATAATGTGGGGATTGTTTGCGTAACGTGAAAAAAATATATAGACGAGCTTTATTTGCTAGAAATAGAAAGTGTAAAAATTAGAAATTACGAGAATTCAAAGTGCAGTGAAATGGAAATAAAGGGAAATTCAGAGTACAGTGGAATGGAAATAAGGCTCCGCTCCCACACTATCTCGACCAGTGTCCTCACTGATTCTTGAAGCATGCGAGAGGGAGATACAACTGAAAATGAAAATACAAATAACTGAAATATAGTAAACAATGAAGGAAAAAATGGAAATCTAGTCTCGGCCTCTGTCACGTCCGCGCTGGCGTCCTCTGGCTCTAGCAAGGGCTACTCTGTCCTCATAGCTCATGGCTCCGGTGTGGTAGACGGTGTCCCGGAGTCCTTCGACCTGCAGGGTCAGATTCGCTAGGCTCTCAGTGATCGTAGCTTGGCCGGTGTGAAGTTGTTGCATTTGAGTCTGGTGTCAAGCCTCGAACTGGTCAGCTCGCTGATTCTGCTGCTGCAGCATCGTGAGTATCTGTGCCTGCTGGTCTAGGGAGTGACGGAGGTCCTCTTTTGTGTAGTCTGGCACGGGATGGTGACGGCGGCGGCGAGAAGATGTACCTACTGGAGGAGGAGGCTGCGATGCCTCTGGCTGCTCGGACCTGTCCAACTCAGCTTGGATTTCATCATCGGAATTATGAGTGGTATCCTGAGTGGGAACAGCGGCAGCAGGAGGGGCAGTGAGGTCGAACAACCAGTTGGTACGGTCCTCTGGATGGATGCGGGTGCGGGATGGAAGGATGATACTTCGGACGGTCTTGCCACGCACAACCGGATGGTATTTGCCATCAGCTCGGGAGCGGATGAGATGAGAGGCTCTGCAGTGGTCGGTGTCAAGGAACACCGAGGGGATGGAATGGAGGTGCTGGAGGCGGTCGCCAAGGTTCAGCCCAAGTGCAATAGCCGTGACAATCCCGCCAAAGTAGAATGGCTTCGAGCCACGGTTGCAGTTGGCCTGAATGTGAGCCAGTAGAAACGGGGCAGCGTTGACGGGTTCATTGTTGAAGACGCGATGAAGAAAGAAGAGCTCCTTGGAGTTCACTTTGTGGTTGTTGTCTCTGGCGAAGATAGTGTTACTCAACACTCTGTGAAAGTACCTGATGGTTGGGTTATGGATGTGAGTGGCATGCAGGGAGTCCCAACCATCAGCATTGAGGCCGGTCAACTGATACCACAGCGCGAAGGCTTCGTGCTGGAACTGATCGGTGATGCGGCGATGAGCGTTGTCGCTGCGAGGTAGCTGTAGGATGCTGGCAATCTGATTTTGATTCACCTGATAGTTGACGCCAAACATCCGGAAGCATGCGACACCTGTGTGCTGGTTAAGTTCGCCGCTGCTGGTGACGTAAGTGAACGAACTCAAGAACTCAAGAGTGAGTTGTTCGTAGGTTGGCTGTGGGTTGGTGCAGAGGTTCCATATGCCTGCTCGTTGAAGCATCCAGGTTACACCTTCAAGGAGTCCGAGCTCCGTAAGCGATGGAAGGTGCGGGTAGTGAGTCGGCTAGAGTGACCTCTGATGAAATGCAATGTAGTGTGCTCGTTGTCTTTCGCCTAACTCGCCCTCAGGGAAGGTAATGTTGCTGACATCTGGGGTTTCTGCATTCCTGGCCATTGTTGGAAGATGGAGAGGTTTCTGAGGTTTTGGGGTTTTTCTGCAGAGAGGGAAAAATGACAGAACGGTGGTTTGGAGGTTGAATTTGGAGTTGAAGTTTATAGTTCAATGTGGGGAGGACGAAAATTCGTAGTGGGGTAGGAATTAGGATGTTTGAAAGTGATAATGGGGGGAGAGGAAGGGAACACGAACCCTGTTTTATCAGATAGCAGTTCTGGACTGCGTGACGGTCGTCACATAGGTGTGACGGTCGTCACCCGCGTGACGCTCGTCATGGGGCTGTGACGGTCGTCACAGCAGCAAAATCTGCAGAATGCAGAATTTTGCTCTGAGGGCGTACTCGTAGTGATTTTAAGGCTCAGTATTGATACGGTGATGTAATATAACAGCCAACAAACAACAAATAATGCGAAGACAGAGTAATTGAATAAAAACTAGAATTGAAATAACATAAAATTGAAACAATTGTATGTAGTACATAATGAAAACGAACAATGCGAAAAATCCAAATGATTAAACGAAACTAAACTAGACTAGACTAAATTGAAACTACTGCTACGAGCTAATAACTAATCTTTTCGTGCCTTCAACTCATCGAATTTTTGTGAATAGTAGTCGAGTTGGTCGCAGACTAGATCCATGAAGCCTACCAGTTCGCTGTGCATGCTTGCGATATCAGCTTTTACATTAGTCAGAGCTTTATCAACGTCGTCAAATCTGAGTAACACGGCATCCATTTTGTCGGTGGTCTCCTCAGGGATAGGCTCAGGATAAGTATTGTAGTGTGGAGGAGTCATAGGGTCTACTTCAGTTTCAGAGGTAGCGTCCTCATAGTACATATAGTCGTGTGCCTCAGAGATGTGGTCACTGTCATACATATAGTTCTGGGGTGTTGACTGTGGTGAAGGAGGTCCCATAGGCTCATCCAATTCGTAGAGCCAGTTATCCTTGTTGTGGATGCTTGTCATCAGGTGATCAGGCAGTGTGAATAGCTGTACTGGTTTTTCGTTAATAAGGTACTCATACGGTCCAGGTCCCATAGTCCCTAAGATGCGCCTGTTAAAGCAGAATTGTATGTTCATGGGTCTGATGGTACCAAAACGAGTGCTGGCATTTAAATGGAATCTAAGGCCAAGCTCGTGGGCAATCATTGTTACTAGGCCTCCTATAAGAATAGGTGTCTGAGGTTCCAGCGTGAGGCGTTTGAAAGATCTCATCATGAAAGGCACTGCATTTACTGTCCGTCCCTGAGAAGCACAGAACATGATGAATAACTCCTCCTTAGACACTGTAGTAATATTTTCTTCTTTTCCAAACAAGGTGTGAGCTAGTATCTTGTGGAAGTATCTGAAGGCTGGGTTGTGTATGTCATCATTGTGCATTCTGCCTGGTTCAGGGTGATAATCGCCTGTGATTCGACCCCAGAAGTGATCGAGTTGCAAATCAATATCGTCATCTTTTGCACTGATGAACACATGCGGTCCGCTAGGGAACCCTAGGAGGTTAGCTAGTGACATCCGGCTATGGGTTTGGTCCATTCCAAACAATCGGAAGGTAATCAACTTTGTGCTGGATCCAAAGCCATAGTTGGGTGTGTATCTGAAAGAACTAAGGAATTCATAGGTAAGATCCTTGTAGGTAGCGAAACGTGTTTTCAGAGCAGTGTTCTCCCAACCCAGTTGATTGAACAGGTATTGAATGCTATCTGTGATCCCTAGTTTATCCATAGTAGCCTTGTCATAATACATCGTTAAGGCGAATTCTCTTTCGGTCAGTGCTGCAAATCTTGCCTTTTGAGTGAGTCCTCGGAAGTGAACCTTTGTGAAGTCGTATTCGGCCATATTCGCAGGTAATTCGGAGAAAACAGAAGGAATGTTTTGAAGACTTTAAAAATCCTGAAAAGTTTGAAACAAGGAATTGAAGTCAGGATTTTTAGAAACGAAAAAGCGGTAGAAACAAAAGACAAAAGAGAGAAAATAAAATAAGAATAAAAGTACGAAAATGAACGAAAGTAGAAAGTAGTAGTACTTTTAGAATTTTTGTTGGATTTTTCAAAGTAGAATTTTAAAGAAAAATGAAATGCAATAACGAGGGAAATTTTGGGTTGCCTCCCAATAAGCGATGTTTTTAACGTCTAAAGCCTAACGATAGCTTGGTGAGAAGCTATGCGGGTGTCTGAGCTGGAAGCTCAAGCAATGTTATATTGCTGATTTGAAGACTGTTGTCGTTCTTATTGTAATGTTTTAGACGTTCCCCGTTTACGATAAATGGTGCATTTGTCTTATCGGTAATTTCAACAGCTCCACTCTGAAGTACTTTAGTCACTTCATAGGGTCCAGACCACCTAGATTTTAGTTTTCCTGGGAAGAGTTTTAATCGTGAATTAAAGAGCAATACGATGTCTCCCACACTGAATTGTTTCCTGATTGAACGTTTATCATGCCACCTTTTAGTTCATTCTTTGTATATACGGGCATTTTCGTAAGCGTCTAATCGAAGTTCTTCCAACTCGTGTAAGTTCAAGATTCGCTTTTCTCCTGCCTCGGTGTAGTTGAAGTTGAGTGTCTTAATGGCCTAAAAGGCCTTATGCTCTAACTCTACAGGGAGATGGCAGGATTTACCGTAAACTAATTTATAGGGGGTAGTACCTATTGGTGTCTTAAATGCGGTCCTATAAGCCCATAAAGCTTTTTGTAGCTTTGATGACCAATCTTTTCTCGATGTAGCGACAGTCTTTTCCAAGATCTGTTTTATTTCTCTGTTCGAGACCTCTACTTGTCCGCTAGTTTGCGGATGATAGGGTGTAGCTACTCGGTGCCGGACTCCATATCTAGAGAGAAGTTTATCGAATATTCGTGATATGAAGTGAGATCCTCCGTCACTAATGACGAGTCTGGGTACACCGAATCTAGGAAAGATTGTGTTCTTGAAGAGTTTGATTACTACTCGTGCGTCGTTTGTTGGAGCAGCTATGGCTTCTATCCATTTAGACACGTAATCGACAGCGACGAGTATGTAGTTATTTCCAAAAGAAGGTGGGAATGGTCCCATGAAATCTATTCCCCAGACGTCGAAGATTTCTACCTCTAAGATTTCTTTCTGAGGCATTTCATCGCGTCGTGAGATGTTGCCAGTTCGTTGGCATCTATCGCACTTTTGCACAGCGATGTGAACGTCTTTCCAGAGATTAGGCCAGAATAGGCCGGCTTGGAGAATCTTAGCGCACGTCTTGGACGTACTAGCATGACCACCATATGGTGCTGAGTGGCATTGGGAAATAATATTTTCTATTTCTTCCTCTGGGACACAGCGACGACATATGTTGTCGACCCCTCTCTTGAAGAGTAGGGGTTCGTCCCAATAATAGTGTTTCAGATCATGGAAGAATTTCTTCTTTTGCTGATAAGTAAGATCCGGTGGAAGCACGCCCGCAGCGAGGTAATTAACGACGTCATCATACCAAGGTAATGTGACTTGGGCATAGACGGCTTCTTCGAATTCTGGATCTTCCGAGATTGAATTGGGCGTGTCACTTTCTAATTTGGCTATCAGACGTTCGTACGGGAAATCGTTATTTATCGGTACTGGTTCATGTCTGATGTCTTCTATTCGGGATAAGTGATCTACAACAACGTTCTCGGTTCCTTTCTTATCTTTGATTTCTAAGTCAAACTCTTGTAATAACAGGATCCATCTCAATAGTCTTGGTTTGGCATCCTTTTTGCTTATTAGGTACCTTATGGCAGCGTGGTCTGTGTATATTATAATTTTTGCTCCTACTAAGTAAGAACGGAATTTGTCAAACGCAAATATAACTACTAGAAGTTCCTTTTCTGTGGTAGCGTAGTTCATTTGGGCAGGATCTAAGGTTCTACTGGCATAGTAGATGGCATGGAGTTTCTTGTCCTTCCTTTGTCCTAGAACTGCGCCTATAGCGTAATCACTCGCGTCGCACATGATTTCAAACGGTAGTCTCCAATCGGGTGGTTGCATGATTGGTGCGGTGATAAGGGCTGATTTCAATGTTTCGAATTCTTTTAAACAGTCGTCGTCGAAGACGAACTCAGCATCTTTCATTAACAGGCCGGTCAGAGGTTTTGTGATTTTCGAGAAATCTTTTATAAATCTTCTGTAGAAACCGGCATGTCCTAGAAAACTCCGTATTTCTCGTACGGATTTTGGAGGTTGGAGATCTTTTATAATCTCTATTTTAGCTTTGTCTACCTCAATCCCTCTATCTGATATGACATGTCCTAGAACTATTCCTTGTCGGACCATAAAATGGCATTTCTCCCAATTTAGGACGAGGTTTACTTTTACGCAACGTTCTAGTACCATTTCTAAGTTGTGTAAGCATCCTTCGAAACTTTGTCCACATACCGAGAAATCGTCCATAAACACTTCCATAGTGTCGTCTATGAAATCTGCAAAGATTGCCATCATGCATCTTTGGAAGGTTGCTGGAGCGTTACAAAGTCCGAACGACATTCGGCGGTAAGCAAAAGCACCATAAGGACAGGTGAATGTAGTCTTTTCTTGGTCATCAGGATGGATGGGAATTTGAAAGAATCCTGAGTAACCATCTAGATAGCAGAAATATGAATGTTTGGCTAGTCTTTCCAACATTTGGTCTATGAAGGGTAACGGGAAGTGATCTTTGCGCGTAGCCTTGTTAAGCTTCCTATAATCAATACACATCCTGCTTCTAGTCACGACTCTTTTTGTTATCGATTCGCCTTTTTCGTTTTTAACTACTGTGACTCCTCCTTTCTTTGGTACGACATGAACTGGGCTAACCCATTCACTATCAGAGATCGGATAGATGATTCCTGCATCTAGTAATTTCTTTACTTCATCTCTGACTACAGTGCTCAGGATGGGGTTTAGTCTTCTCTGATGCTCTCGAGAAGTTTTAGAGTCTTCCTCTATTGTAATTCGATGCATACAGATTGAAGGGCTTATACCTTTTAAATCGCTTATGTTGTAGCCTAACGCGGTGTGGTACTTCTTTAGGACTTCTAATAACTTTTCGGTTTCTGGTTGTCCTAAGTCGGCGTTGACTATCACTGGTCTTTTTAGTTCATCGTCTAGAAATTCATATCTGAGGTTTTTGGGTAGTGTTTTAAGTTCTAAAGATGGGTTCTTTGGACCTGGCATATGATTTGGGGGCAGTGCTAAGCTTTCGCTTAGGCTGTCGTCTTTGTACAGTTTACGCCAATTGTCGTCTTCAGAAATGTCGGGTATTTGAATCTTTATTATTTCTGAATACATGGTCTCTTCATTTTCAAGTTCTCTTATGCATTCGTCAATTTCGTCTACTAAATAGCAGGTATCGTCTATTGCTGGTGCTTGTAAGAACTTGGTGAGAATGAACTCTATCTTTTCTTCTCCTACTTCGAATGTTAGCCTTCCTTTCTTCACGTCTATAATCGCTCCGGCTGTAGCTAGGAACGGTCTTCCTAGGATAATTGGGGTTACAGTGTCCTCCTTGATGTCCATGATTATGAAGTCGGTTGGAATGTAGAATTGTCCTATGCGTACTGAAACGTTTTCCAGTATTCCGACGGGGTATTTTACTGATCTGTCAGCTAATTGTACGGACATTTTGGTTGGCCTGAGGTCTCCCATATTCAGCTTTTTGCATATAGATAAGGGCATAACACTGATAGTGGCTCCTAAATCGCATAGAGCTTTGTCTATTACGAACTTTCCTATGACGCAGGGTATGGAGAAACTACCTGGGTCTTTTAATTTAGGAGGCATGCGGTTCTGAATAATAGCGCTACACTCTGCAGTAAGTGTAACTGTTTCGTTATCCTCGATCTTTCTCTTATTCGACAGGATCTCTTTGAGAAATTTAGCGTATGACGGCATTTGAGTTATCGCTTCTGTAAAAGGAATAGTAATATTCAGCTGTTTAAGGAGCTCTACAAATTTCTTAAACTGTCTTGAAGTTTTAGAGTTTATTAGTCTTTGCAGATAAGGGATAGGTGGTTTATATGGCGCTGGAGGTGCTTGAGGTTTTTCACTTGCGGTATCCTCCTTCTTGTTGTCCTCCTTCTTCTCTAACTCAGATTCCTTTTCTGCTTGTTCAGTTGGTTTTTGTTGCATGGCTGAGTTTTCGGTCCTCGGATCGATCGGTTCGTCCAATTCTTTTCCACTTCTTAGTATCACAGCATTTGCTTGGCCTTTGGGATTCTGTTCGGGTTGTCCAGGAAATGTGCCAGCAGGTGCGGCAGCAGATGCTTGCTGTTGAGCCACTTGTGATATCTGTGTTTCTAACATTTTGTTGTGGGTGGCTAAAGCGTCTACTTTTCCTGTCAACTGTTTAATTTGCTCGCTAATGTGTATGTTTTGATTTAGGAACTCTTTGTTTGTTTGAGCTTGAGTAGCTATGAACTTTTCCATCATCAATTCGAGGTTCGATTTCCTAGGTGCATTCTGAGCAGCTGGTTTCTGATATCCTTGCAGAGCTGTAGGCATTTGCAATGCATTTCCGCTTTTGTAAGAAAAGTTTGGATGATTTCGCCAACCTGGGTTGTAGGTATTTGCGTAGGGATTTCCTTGAGCATAATTTACCTGGTCTGGCGGAATTCCGGCTAGCAATGGGCATTCGGGTGCATTATGAGTGGTGCTTCCGCATAACTCGCAATTTGGAGTTACTGCAGCGACAGTTGCAGTGGGGTTAACGGTCAGACTATCGATCTTCTGTGCTAGAGCATCTACTTTAGCATTGAACTTTTCAAGGCTGCTGATTTCGTACATCCCACCTTTCGCTGTGGTTTTCTCAGTTGGAGTGCGTTCACCTCCCCATTGGCAATGGTTTTGTGACATGTTTTCTATTAATTGATAGGCTTCATCGTATGGCTTATCCATAAGTGCACCGCCCGCGGCAGCGTCTATTGTCAATCTAGTATTGTATAGAAGCCCATTATAGAAGGTATGGATTGTCACCCAGTCTTCTAGACCGTGGTGAGGACATGTTCTCATCATATCTTTGAATCGTTCCCATGCTTCGTAAAGAGATTCAGTATCTTTCTGTCAAAATCCGTTGATTTGAGCTCTAAGCATAGCAGTTTTGCTTGGCGGAAAATATCTCGCTAAGAAGACGTTCTTCAATTGCTCCCACGTCGTAACGGAGTTGGATGGTAACGATTGTAACCATGTCCACGCTCTGTCTCTAAGAGAGAATGGGAAAAGACGAAGTCTTATCGCGTCTGGAGTTACTCCATTTGCTTTCACTGTGTCTGCGTATTGTACAAACTTCGTTAGATGTTCGTTCGGATCCTCAGTTGCGTTTCCTGAGAATTGGTTTTGTTGTACAACCGACAGCAATGATGGTTTCAGCTCAAAATCATTTCGGGTAATAGCTGGGGCAGCAATGCTACTTCTAGGCTCCATCTGAGATGGTGTAGCATATGCCTTCAGCGGTTTGTTCGGAGGTCCTTCAGCCATCTCTGGTTCTTCTTCTTCTGATTTGGGAATGGGAGTGAGAGGTTCGGGAGTGTTATGTTTGAGTTGTTTGAGTTGGTACTCAATGATTCTACTTCTTAAATGTAAGAAGCGTTCTAGTTCTGCGACCGAAGGTTTTACGATATCGCCTTGCGGGCGATTTCTTGGCATACAATCGACAGAACTAGTAAAGGAAAAATGAAAATTGTTAACCTAGTCTATACGGCGTAACAGAAGGTTACACTATTGACTAAACGGGTCCCCGGCAACGGCGCCAAAAACTTGATCGCGACTTTCTATGTCTAATACAACTAACTGCAAGTGCACAGTCTATCGCGTAGTAATAATAGATATCGATCCCACAGGGACTCGTAATCAAACTAGTGTTCTCGGGAGTTACTATGTTTAGCTAGGTAGAATATGTTTAAGGGAATAAGATTTGTCACTAAAAGGGAACTAATAATACTATTTAGTTTATAATTGATTAAATCGATACGTAGTAATTGTGTTCTTCAGGGATTTGATAAGTTATGGTGTATGAAATAATTTTCAAAGTTTATTCACGCAGAAAATGGAGATTTGAAAACTCTCGCCTCACGATGGTTATTGACGCTAATCATAATCCTAAGGGCCAAACGTATACTTTCGTACTCCGTTCGGGGTTAAAATTATTTTTTGGAAATCTCTAGATTCTAATTCGTTTTAAAGTGCTTTCGCTGTTATTAAAACAAATGCCTAGTGTTTACTATCTGACCTTACCGCAGCTTTCGCTTGTTGGTTCGTATCTTAATTAATTTCCCACTTTCGTGGCAAAACTACTTTTAAATAAGTTCTCGCTTTCGCGACGAAGTTTATTCAGTGAATCAATTTTAAACACTCAGACCATAGATTACTTTTGTGAAAAGAAAGTTTTCAACCAAGTGTTATCAAATCCCATTCGAATTATTACTACATATCGATTACCTAAGTTTAGCTAGACATGGAATTGGGAAAAACAAAATATAAATAGGAATAATAAATAATAATTTGCATTATAATAAAACAGAAGTCGATCAAAATGAAAACCTGTAAATATGCCAATTGGCCTTTGGGCAGATCCTCCATAGATGTTGGCAGGATTCTGGTCTTTAGTGCCAATTTGATCGTACAGTATAATAGAAATTACAGAAGAGCGGAAATGGGAATAAGGAAATGTAAAGGGAAATGAATACAAATAAAAACTGGAAAGTAATTGCTATGGAAAGTAAATTTGGCAGCACTTCGTGGTATGAATGCAGCACCCTTTCTGAAGTCCTCTGCTTCCCTTTTTATAGAAGTGAAATCCCAACTGTTATCTCTAAAGATGATGGACCTTGAGGCAGATAATTTAGGGAGTAGTGGTCCACTCTGTGGGAATTGGAACTGCTCTTTTGACATGTAAGCTGAGTGGGGCGTTTTTGCCTGCATGACGGTCGTCACAAGGTGTGACGGTCGTCACCCGTGTGACGGTCGTCATGAAGCTGTGACGGTCGTCACATCAGCAAAAACTGATTGCTACACTTTTCATTGTATTTTCACTCCTTTTTCGTCCATATTTCATCTGAGATTGCTTCTTTTCTTCATGTTGCCTTGTTTAGACGTGATCGTTGAATACCTGCAAAAACATCAGACAAATACACGGAAATAACCCAAAATCGGATCGAAAACGGTTAGACTTTAGTTGAATTATGCATGAAAATATCTATATGATTTCGTGTTATCAACTGCCACTTGTCATAATAGCAAAACAAGCTTCTCAAAGAGACTGCCACTTGTTGGAAAAAAGGTGAAAGAAAAACAAGCTTCTAAAGGGAGACTGCCACTTGTTGACAAAAATGGATAAGTTTCTCGAAAGAGATTGCCACTTATCATTATAGCAAAAATGGATAAGCTTTTCAAAGGAGATATTGCCACTTATCCATAATAGGGAATTGTAAAAGATTCTTCCTACGAGATACAGTGCAAAATAAATGCACGTTCAAACTAGGTCCAAAGACCTAACCAAAAGCAACACTTGCCAGGGACCAAAGTTCAATCTAGGAACAATCTAGAAAGAAACGATTAAAAAAGACTCCACCTATTGAGGAATGAACTCAAATGGGGTTTATCTTATCCAAACATGGATAAGATAACAGAAGCAACCATCATCGATGAGGATCAATCTCACTGGGGAATTTAGAAAGGATGTGCTTTTTATGCTTAAAGCTGACGACTCTACTTGGAGAGAGACGACAAACCCAACCACTTGGGGAATAAACGCCAAAGTGAACAAAACGGGTAAGCACGAGAATGGTAGCAAAATGCTCGGATGTCATGCATACATATGGATACATGTATGCGGGATTTTATGTTATTGGTGGAATGAAAAATGGACTTTGTGGGGATTATCAAGATGACTACAAATGAGGTTTGCTGGGGATTGAAAGAAGTAAGGTAGACTGACTCACTAGGGAGACTTGAGGAAAATGGTTAGTTATGGCTTCTCACGGAACAAACCAAAGATTATTGATATATTGCAATGAAAGGTATGCTCTGGATTCGCACGGAGCAAAAAGATAATTGAATGTAATAAAAGAAATGACTCTGGATTCACACCGAGTGAAAAAAGAAATGACTCTGAATTCGCACAGAGTATAAAAAGGAAAAACTTCAGATTCACACAGAGTATAAAACAGAAAGACTCTGGATTCGCACAGAGTAGAAAAAGCAAAGACTCCGAATTCGCACAGAGTAATGCAAAATCAAATGGGCTATGGTTCTACTTAGAACAACGCAGATGATAGGTATGGTTTCTCTCATAACCATAAAAAAGAGTTCTAAATTTGCACTAAACAAGAAAAGGACTTTGGGTTCGCACAGAGTAAAAAAGAGAGATGGGTTAATGCTTCTCGCATAACCATAAAAATGAAGTTCTGGATTTGCACAAAACAAACAAGAGACTCCGGATTCACATAGAGTATAAAAGAAAAGTTCCGAATTTGCACAGAATAAATAAAAGACTTCAGATTCACACAGAGTATAAAAGGAAAGTTCCGGATTTGCACAAAACAAATAAAAGAAGTGTTCTGGACTCATGCAGAACCGAAAGAAAAGACTCTGAATTTGCACAGAGTTTAAAAGAAAGTGTTCCGGATTTGCACATAACCAAAATAAAAGACTCCGTATTCACACAGATTTTAAAAGAAAGGGTTGACAGTAAAACTTGACAACATAACATATGTAAGGATATTCGGAAATTTTGTCAGACAAGAAGGTAATTGAAACTATGACTTATCTGGCATATGATCTGGAAAAAACTCATATTGACAAAAGAGATAAACTTTGACAAGTATTTGTTTGAGTAAGTGTCAACAAAGTTGGACTTTGAATATGTATGTGATCACTAGACTATGATTTAAGGGTACACAAGACAAATTGGATGAATTGGTCTTGGAAGATAGACTACCAGGAGGGAGCTGGTGTTTAATACTGACTAGATTTCAAATGATTTGTCAAACGAGAAGTGGTTTTGATGTTGTTCTTTCATGCAGAGGGCATATGCTCAATGAGGTGATATGTGTGGCTTAGCTCTAGAGCGAAGCGACAAAATTAATGCATGCGAATGATTTATGCAATGATTTACAGGTTTCCACAGATCCCCCGGACGTGAGTAATAGATGGAAAGGTTTTTGGTAGAAAAGTTTGGACTATTAGAAAGCAAAAGGTCATTTGATGGGGTGTGATGGCATGATTCCTCGACACTCGTCTTGAACTCAGAAGTTGTTAACGTATAACTTGCTTGCTTGAACGCATGGAGAGGATTTTCCCCTCTATAACACACCTTGCTCCAGTCTATGACTCATCTTGCCCCAGTCTGTTGGGTATCTGAAAGTGTTTTCATTGAAAGGAAATTGGAAGCAGCTTGTCATGACTTTGAAGTGGCCTGCCCAAATATCTTGAATTTTGAAATGGTCTACCTCTGATTATCCAATTCTTGGGATGGTAGACTTATGAATGACTGGCCTTTGGGGGGTTAGACTCTATCTTCCCCAGTCTGAGTCTTGAATCAATTCCTCTCGGTTACTCAACTTTTGGAGAAACTGGCTTCTGTGCACTCTTAAGGTAGCTTGCCCTAGAATGAACATTGAAGTGACTTAACTTGTGCTTATTAAGCACTGGAAGGATTTTATTTAATCAAAATAGCCTCTAGGTGGCCTGCCCCTAGTTAGTAGAGTCTTGAGATAACTTGCTCTGATCAACCGATACTTGAATGATTTTCCCCTTAATCAACTGATGTTTGAGGACTTACTATAGATTGATTGATTCCATAGTCACTAGATGAAAATGCCTCTGACCCATAGGGTAAAGATGTGATCTTGATTCTGGTCAACTTTGTTGGATGACCAAGCCCTCTTAAATTGCTCCTTTATAGAATTTCTCTATTGTCAAGTACTGACTTGCAATCAAAATTGTTCATAAATGGTAATTTTAATGTGATGTTCATGAAAGTTTTGAAAAAATTAATCATTATTAGAATGATGTGGTAGTGTGTGACAAATGGACCATTAGTCCAAACGTAGTGCTGATTTAGCCGGTGTAAAATATACAATAAGAAAAAGATTAGCAAATCTTGTAGGAGTCAGTTTATGCAACCTTGTTGTAGTATGCTTTCAGAATAAACACTTCCTCAATTATGTCTTTTAAGGGTTGTAACATGGTCTGTTTCACGGTTATAGAAACAAAGGATGTAAAGCTCAAAGCTTCTTTAACCCACCCTTTCTTCGTGATGATCTCCAGTCCTATGTTCAGTTAAATTCTTACATATTTATCTTTAAAGAAAGTTCAACGGTGCGAGAGTGGAAATGAGAACCCAAGATTCTCTTGAGATGGCAGTCACCTCATTTTTGCATTTGTCATGGATGTCAGCGACCCTTTGATTTTTGGCATAGGGGTCACTACGTCAATATTACCATTCAAAATAATAATGTTTAAAACAAGTAGCATTTAATAAGAAATAAACTACAAATGCAAAGATAAGATATGATCCAATGATCGCCAATGTTTGAGTATGTCTTCCTTTCTAGCTTCAGGAGATGCCTTTTGAAGTCTTCAAACTCATTTGGGCGAGAATTTGATGTGCACAACCAAGCTTCCTTCTAGGAAGGATATGTATTGTTTGTCAATAAATTGTTGTACTTTGGCTTGAAAAGCTTTGCAATCTTCAGTTGAGTGCCCCATTGATCCAGCATGATATCCACATTGCACATAGGGATCATACCCAGGCGGGTATGGACTTGGAGCAAACTTTAGAGGCTTAGGGACCACTAACGAGCTTTGAATCAAAGGCTACAGAAGTTGATTGTATGACATGGGAATTGGATCAAGAGGAGCATTCCTACTTTCCAAATTGTTGCAAGGCCTATGCTGGCTCTATCGCTGATTTTGATATCCTCGGCCATGGGCTTATTGATTTGCATGAGGAACCATCCAGGGTTTCTGGTACGATGCTTTAGGCGTTATTGGCTGCCTGTAAGGAAAGTGTGGCACTAAAAATGGTGAGTGCTGAAGAGATGAGGGGTCAGAAGGTCTTGTTGGTGCCTCGTGAGAATACTTGACATCTGCCATGAGTGCATTAGGTTCGTCATCTTCTTCTTTTCTTATACTTTCATGGACCGTAGTGGCGCTATTTCAGTGCTCTTGCATGGAAATCGTGACATCCCGCTAGCCACATCTTCAATCTCTTCCTTGTGCTACAAGATCTTCAGGGGTTTCAGAGGTCTCTTGCCTTCTTCGCCACATGGTTTAGGAATCACGACATTTGTATCAGGGCTTTCTTCCTTGAGGGTAGGTGATCCTGCGTGGATCAACTTTTGCACCTTGAGCCTAAAACTATTGCATTCTTCAACAGTGTGCCCTATTAATCTAGTATAGTATTCACACTTCACCTCTGGATGGTCTTCTTCGAAGATTAATTTCTTGTTGTTGACCAACCGCCTAACTCTAGACTGCAGCGTAGGACAAGTATCCAAGTCATGTCTCATAGCCCTTTCATGATATTTACATGTCAGATTTTGATCGTACTGTGGAGGATAAGTGGTCGGTATAGGCTCGATGGGCCGAGGAGTTACAACCAAATTTTAAACCAACTGTGGGTAGACTTTACTGTATGATACATGAATCGAGTTGAAGTGATTTTTGTTCCTTCTATTCTGATCTTGATCCTGCCCTTGATCTTGACTCTGATGCCCTTGGGGGAAGATAACCACTAGAGGTTGATCTGCTGATCTGGCGGTCAAAGGCTGAAGATGACATCTTGAAGGAAGGCCATGTTTTGTAAAGTGAGGAGATTCCCGATGGAATGACTCTTGACTCGGAGTAACACCAGATGAACATAGAGAATTATCTCCCTTTACTACAGCAATAGGCACATAGTGACCCTCTTTTCTCAATAAAGCTTGCAAAGTTTCCAAGATCCAATTCATTTGACTCTTCAACAAATTGATCTCCCCATTTAAAGCTTCTTGTCCTCTCACTAGCTCCTCCACCATATCTTGAAACATGGTTCTTCATTCTAAACGAGTGTCAGGAATCACCTTGCTAGTCGTAGACAAAAGAAGGAATGAGTTTCTATTTAGGAGAATGATATACAATGTAAATGCAATTCAGATGCAATGATATGCAAATGAAAACAAAGTAAAGCTCAGGATCACATGTATCGTGTTCTCAAGTCAAGCATGATATTGGGTAAGTAACTGATATCTCTGATCAAAGGATCCCACTGGTAGGCTCCACGTGGATAGGACCCTAGAGTCATGGATCTTTCCAAATATATCATTCCCTTGACAAAGGCTCATCTGACAATAACATCCTCAAAATGCTCTCTTCTAGGTGAGGTTTTCGCTTCGTCCCACGAGAAAGGCTCCTCATGAGTCTCTATTACGTAATCATCGACTCCAAGGTTTCTAAAAGGTATCTCAGAGTCATAGGTCGAGGTTGAAAATATTGTTGTCAACATAACAATATGTTCAAGGGATCTCATTTGATTAGGGCATTCGTAACAATCAAATAAGGAATGACCTTCATGAGTTAACACTACCAACAACCATGGAAAATGGTTAAAAGGTCCTTAGAGTTAGCAATTCAGGCCTGAAAAAATTATTGTCATGGAAAAGGCTCACCGTGAAAATAAAATTTCCAAGGGAATAAATTGTAAGCGGGGCCTTCGTATCCTCCCAATGAGAAAGGCTCTTCATGATATTCCACTACACAACCACCATCCTAATCCTAGGTTTTTTCTCAGGCTCGGGTATAGAGCCATCTCACAAAGTGCCCATAATTAGAGAAACCCAGTAATGTCATAAGAGATAATAATAGGATATACAATAAAGATAAATAAGCAAGTAGATAACAATTAAACAAGAAAGCAAACGATAAGATAACAAACAAGAAGAATACAAATAAGTGAACCTAATGCTCACGAATCAAGTCAAGTTAAGATTGACTCTCTCTTGTATAGGACAATGCAAGTATCCCTAGCAGACTCGCCAACTGTCGTACCACGAAAAAAGCACGATCATTCGCGAATGGTCACGGAAAACAGAGTCTCCACCGAATTTTATTTATCCCAAAGAGGGAAAGGGAAATATCAGGAAACCCTTAGGGAAAGAACATGGTCATCGCAACCACATTTTGGATCCAGGAGTCGGTTACACGAAGGGAAGGTATTAGCACCCCTCACGTCTATTGTACTCAACGGGAACCTCTTGATTCGATTTGTGAGAAATGTTAGCTAAGATTATTTGTTTTCTTCTAAGGGAATAAAGCAAAAAGGTAAATGAAAAGGATCTTATTTTCTAATGGAAAAATGAGTGATATTTTTTATTAGGGTGCTCACCAAGGATTGAGGCCCTTGTTCCTACATACTTTCACTTGAAAGAAGTGAAGAATCAGAGTGTTCGTATTTCGTGGGACTACAGGAAAAAGTGGGAAGGTTGTTTTTGATACGTACTAGTTGGGTCGTCCTGGCTGTGATGTTGTGGCTTTATTTGTGAAGAGTTTCATGTAATGGTTTAGCAGCTTGGAAAATGTAATAGTATGTGGAGATGACATTGGCAAGATTAAATGAAAAGCTTTCTTTTGTTTTTTTTAGTATGGAAGCTTGTAGTATGAAAGAATTTTACTTGGCTAGTATTTTGAAAATGTGGGAAAGGCTTGATATATTCTCATGATACCCTCTTCACTTGATAATAATTTCTTTTGTGATGTAACCAAATATTTCCATGCCATGAATTTGTATGTATGCTACCTTAGGAAAGTTTGATCAAGATGAACCATGTCCATTTAAATTTTGATTCATGATGTATGAACTTTGAATGGATTTTGCAATGTAACTTGAATTTTGATTGTAATTGAAACTTGAATAAAAAATTGGAAATGAAACTTTGAATTAAAATAGAAAATTTGTCATGGAAACTTGAATCTTGAATTGATTGGAATTGAAACTTGATCTTGAAACAATGGAATTGTCAATTGATATGAACTTGAGTTTGGAAAAGCATGGAACTTGAAATGTTTGACAATGAGGTTTGAATGAATTTGAAATTTGGACATTTGGTATGGAATCTTTAATTTTGGTTGTTTGGACATGAAGATTATGATAGAATTAAATAAAATTGAAACTTAAATTTGGGAAGGAACTTGGAATAAACTTGAGATGGATACGAGATCGAAACTTGAAATTATCAAACTTAGAATTTGAATTGAAACATGAAACTTGAAACTTGATTTTGAAACTTGAATTGAATAAAAACGGAATGAGATTGAATGGACTTTGAAATGTGCTTATGAATTGAAACTTAAAACTTGGACATGAAACTTCACAATAAGAAATCGAATTTGGATCTTGAATTGACCTCTTGCCAAGAATTTGAAAGTTTATAATTAATAATTTGACTTTTGAATTGGAGATTGATGACTTGAATTTTGGAATTAGACATTGATCATGAACTAGATTTGAATTTGAAAAATTTGAACGAAGTTATAAATTGGAGTTTTGAATTGGTGATTTGGAACTTGAATTTGATTTTCGGAAATGGTAAATTGAAAATTAAACCCCAAAAATCCTTGCACTTTCCATAAGGAATAACTTAGCATCTTCAATCAAAAAACAGAGCTAAACATAACTCGATCTAGAGCCAAAAACGCATTGAAACTCTGAACGAGAAATAACATCACATCCTGATTTGGAACTTGAATAGAAAGCTCGAATTATCCTATGACATGAACCCCATAATAGGGACTTGCAAATGACTTGAAATATTGAGCAAATGCCTTGACTTTTGATGGCTCTTACAACTTGACTTCATCAGATAAACTTGAACTTTGCAGAAAACCCTAATTTTGACTTCTCGAAACTGACACTTTCTTGCCTTTAAAACGATCCATAACACAGATGACTTGAGATATGAACTATGCTGCTACTGCACTAAAAACTTAATTGAAATTCAACTGACCCTAATGGATATCCACCTTGAAACAATCTGCCTTTTCCACAACCCGGTAACTTGATACTAAAACAAAACAATCGTTTGACCAAGATTATGTCAAACTTCCACTGATTTCCAACCAAGTCTACACACGTACTTGACTTGATAACTTTGCCTGATCCTTGATTCACTCTTGTAATATTTGAGCTTATGAAACAAGAAAATGAAAGAAAAAAGAACACGTTTTTTATAGGAATAATGGTTAGATGACCTGAATGATGGATATGAGGCACAAATGATGAAAATGCTATGAAATGTATGCTCTAGCGATTCATGGTCAAAACTATGGTGTAACACTAGAAGGCGCCACAAAGATCGGCGTAGAGACAATATCAGAAATGATTTTCCTTTGCACAGGAGTTGAAGGTGAAGTAGGAGAGGGTGGCTGATTCTGAGCAGCCACCAATGCTTTCACCATAGCAGTGAGTCTTTCTAAATTGTCCTTCAGAGTTGTTACTTCCTCACAAAGCTCACGATTCTCTTATTGAAATTGATCCATATTTTTCCTTATATTAGCACGAGTATTATATTGTTGCGACAAATTGGATGAATGAAGACCAAAGGAAACATAAGATACCTGGAAAAGGCAAAACACAATGCACAATGATGCATGCCATGCAAAATGAAAGTGCAAAGATTTCAAAGAACTTTAAAGTGAATTGAAAATATTATTGAAATAACACATCTTGAAATACTGAAAATCTCATTTAATTGATATGGGAAAAAGGATTACAAAGTCTTAAATACAATCTCAAAGAGTCTCAATACATAAGAGAAACAAAAACTAGATCTATGGAATCACATTAGAAGATGGTTCAATCCTAGGCTGATACTTCTCGCGAAGCCCCTTTATCTCTCTCATAATGAGCCTTCATGGTGTCCTTCTCTATCACGAGTCGATCCACAATGCTCTTCTACGCTCCAGAGGTAGGAAGATGAGCAGATGATGAAGTGCTAGAGGAAAATAAATCCTATGGACCCCTAGATCTTTTTGTAACACGTCGTTCAAGTAACTCAATCAATTCATTCTTCTCCTTCATCTGCTTTTGCAACTCCGTCTTCTCCTTATCAGAAACATGAAACTTGCTTTCCCACATCTCTTTCTCTTGCCTCATCTTAGATAAAGCTTCTTGAAGACTTCCTCTATCATCAACAAGAACGAAAGAAGATGATTGTGTAATAACAGGAAATAAAGGCTTCTCAAAAGGATAAGGCATCTTGAGTTAACAAGCTCTATCACGGACCCGCCGAACGTAGCACTCAGAAGGAGCACAATGCTGCCTTCCTAACTGGCCCTTTTCTTTCCTATCATCCTTGCACCAAGAATGCTCAATCCTCTTCTTCAAATCCAAGCTCTCTACTCCATCAAGGAAAACGAAACCCGACAATGAAAGACTACTAGGTTTGTCCTTCAAGCAATATCCCAACTGGCGCCTAACAAGAATAGAGTTGTAGCTAATTCCTCCATGTGTACCAAGAAGAGGTACATTAGGGAACTCCCCATAACTATCAATAATCACTCTAGTATCATACGCTGAATAATAACAAGTCATGTCCGCATGAGTGAGAGGAATAAGCCTCTGAGACCATCTGAGCTTATCCTTGTTATCTTTGAAGAGTTGAGACTAGGGTAGGTGCAAAATAAACCACCTGTACAGTAGAGGTGCACAACAAGTAATCTCTCATTTACCCTTAGAAGTATTTTAGTGAATGGAATGGTAAGTGTTCCCTAATAAAGTGGGCACAGAGTTCCCAATCAAAAAGATCTGAATAGCATGAACATCGATAACACCATCCATGTTAGGAAACAATTCAAGACCGTGGTTCAACAAGGCAAGAATAGCCTCAAATGCGTCCATACTCCATAGAGTAGCAAAGGTAGAATCTTTCTCCATCAAAAACTTGACACTAATCCCAAGAATTCCTCCCTTGGTGACAAACTTTCCCTTTAGACCAGACTTTCGAAGATGAATAGCTTTGGCAAAAGCCTTGAGTGTAGGAACTTCCTCCAAACCACTAAAAGGGATTTTGTCTGAAATAGGCAAACCCATCCAATAAGAGTAATCCTCTAAAGTTGGCACAAGCTGATAGTTAGGAAAAGTGAAGCAATGGTGCAACGGATCGTAGAAGTGAATCAAGGTGTTAAGAACCCCATATTCCACATCAGATTTCAGAATGGACAAAAGTCTCCCATAGTGGCCTCTAAAATCCACAGGACTAGATACCAAAGATCCAAGCTTTCTCAACTCTCGTAGATCGGGACTCTTGAAACTGTACTTTTGTGTATTCCTTCTTCTAAGATCCATAACTACTGACATCTGAAATATTTGCAAAAAAAACCTCTAAGTTCCTCAAAATCTTGAGAATAATGCTCATGAATGCATGCGTGCATGTACGCAGCAACCACAAACAAGATTACACAAAGCACACAGATTTAAAGGTTTGGCGCGAGCATGGAGCCAAGGGAGAGAACTAACCCACAGTGGCATGTAATAAGGTTATATCATCATCTGTAGAACAAGGTTCTAGAAATTTCCCAAAGTCATAGTCCCATCTTTCGGTTGTTACCAGTATAATGACTACTCGCCAACCAGTAATATTCTCAAGAGAAACTTGTCTGAGTGTAGTATCACATGACAATCACCTCAAGTCTACACCTAGATAATCCTCACACTACATCCTAATAGGCCAGGATGGGTTAAAGGTTCTACGGTCCTCAGCTTCTCGGGATCTTAGGTTAGAAAAAGTAATGACAATCACGACTACTCATATAACATCAGTAATCCCAAGGAGGCCTCCACTGAGCGGTGGATCTCGACTTGACATGCAAAGGACTACTCCAAGTACATCTTCTTGAATATACCACACATCCTATCATAAGTAATCTCAGGTTCGGTTTATAACCTATCTCACCACACAGATCACTGAGCACCCAAACAGAAATAGCAATAACAAACAAAATAAACAAAATAACTGCAAATAAATCAAAGTAGGTTGAACCTACTAAGAATCAAAGTCCTCAGCAGATTCGCCACTTTTCTGTAGCAGGGAAATTTGTAAGTGTAAGTTATTGATTAACTTAACTCAAAATGCAAGAGTCGCCACCTCACTTTTAATTCATCCAAAAGGAAAGGAAAAAGAGAGAACAAAACCTAAACAAGTTCTAAATAAGAACAAACAAAGACCGGATTAGGGGGTTGGTTATGCTAATGGAAGATGTTAGCACCCAAAACGTGTATAGTACTCTATAGGTACCCTTTGAAATATCTATGTTTTTTGGTTTGAAAAGGTTTGTTTGAAAATGAGATCGTGGAGATGAGGAAAGAAGTATTTTTGAAGATTTTTGGTGTTTGGAGAGACTTATCGCCTCATGCCTACGTAACCACAAAGTGCAATATAGGATCAAAACCTCGTAGTTTATGGTACAAATAAAAAAAAATGATTTGTTATGGTTGATATTAAATATAAAGACAAGTCATCATTTTAAAGAGAAAATTACGACTACTCGCCCACTAGTATAAGAAAACAACATTTGCGTCATCTTAATATGGAGGATTTTGCTTGGATTAAAATAAACAAGTTTATCACTTAACATCTAAGTCGAAAATGTCAACATGGGGAATAGGAGAATTACATCTCAACTATGAAAATGACTCATGTCTAAACTTTTTGAAAGTTTTAAATGAAAAAGTGCACAAAGGCACAAAAAGTTTGAATGAGCATTTTTTGTATTTTTTATGTCTTTTGAAATTAGTCAAAGTATGATTAACATTGATTGACATTTAATAAAGAAAACAAAGTTTGAAAAAATCACTTGACAAAAGTCAAGGTTTTTTATGAAAGAGGTTTAACTTTGAAGACAAGAAGGTTTTGAAAAAGGGAGAAGAATTTGAAAATTGAAGAAGGAGTTAAGAAGAAGTGACTACCCTAAAACATAAAACAAAAGCTAGAGATGGGAAGATCTAACCACACAAGGAGCTAATACTTGACAAGAAGTCAACATAAGAAATCCTCTTCCTTTTGGTTTTAAACCACAAGCATAGTAACCAGATGAAGTAAAGCATCAAAGGAAATCCCAAATTAAGCCAAAGCAAGGTCAAAGAGAGATCCTTCCAAGGTTTAAAAGCTAATTAGAGAGTCTTGTATCATATGATTTTCATAATGAAAAAATATCGACACATGCACAAATAAAATTTCCCAAAACAAATAGAGAAAAAACAACACCAAGATCCAAGGTCTCAAATCTCCAAGAGTAGAGGGAAAGGATCCTATAACTAAGTCCAAAGTCTGATTCACAAAGTCCAAGCATAAGGTCATAATAGTCCGGATTTAGGAGAACCAAGTGTGTTAGTGTTAAGTATTTATTAATGTCTTAAGAGGAGTATGGTTCAAGTGGACAAAAAGAAAAAAAGAGCAAAAACACAAATAAAGGTCTAAACTGACAAAGAGAAAATAAGATGATAATAATATGATATGAAAATGATAAAAATAAAAGCGTAAAAGTAAATGACAATAGGTAAATAGCATAAAGATAAATGACAATTAAAGATAAAGTTAGTGTTAGTATGTCAATGTTAATGATGGAGAACGATTTGTCGTTTTTTGTAGAATACTCGACCAATCCACCATAAGAATGAGAACACAAGTCCATACACCATTAAGGGAAGGGCTTCAACCTAGATAAAATCAACGAGTATGCCAACTAACTCTATCAACGACAAGGGAATAATCTATCTCAAACCACGCTACGACGATTAGGAGATTGATAACTCACTTACAAAAACAAATCAATTCCGATTTAGGGACAATTTAGCGCTATGTTAAACAATTATAATCAGACTTATGTAGAAGCCACGATAATCTAAAGTCGGTCAATAATAATGTTTGTGCTAATGCATGCTAGAGAGATGATATGTAGATCATCCTCCGAAACAAATACCGCATAAAACAAAAATAGATAACGATCTCATCTTCATCAAGAAATTGAAACAAGTTCCAATGATATTGAAGATTTTCATTGATCAAAAGAAAAAAAGTGAATAGAGGAGAAGGGAAGCCAAATTGAACTATAACATCTGAATCATTTTATCTTGAAGTTCCATCACTCTTCTTGATGGATTAAAGCACTAAATCTATCACTAATTCATAACACCTAAAATGAATCCAATGATCCACTTAAAGATAGATTTGAACTTACGAAGGTTTATCGAACTTCATCAACACCCAAAGTTCATGGAATTTAAAGAGAAATTTGATCGACAAATATCACAATCAAGGCAAAACAAAAGGAAATGGAACAAGGAAGAAAAGGAACCAAAACAGTCCCAAAACAAGCCAAAAAAACACATTCTGACTTGTGTTAATCAATTAACCAATTCATGTACAAATTGGTTAATCGATTAACACTGGCAGGATAACAATAAAAAATTTGAAAAAAAATCAGCATTCATGATTCAATCCTTTCTTCAAACACCTCATGATCATGAATGCAATTGAGCACGAAAGTTTAAGTAAAAACACAACAAATAACACCAATAATTTTTTTTGCAAGATTCAAAGATCAAGCAACAAAAATCAACAAGAGATCATATTGTGGAAGATGAATCAAGCACTACAATGATGGAACAAGAGTTTACCACTTCAAAATCTGAAAATGCTTCAAATCAACTTCAAAAACCACACTTCAAAGTCTTGATCTATAAAATTTGATTTTGAAGAAGTGTTTTGATGGAGGTTTAGCTCAAAGGTTAGTAAGCTTCAATGAAAAGTTTACTAACATTTAATGGAAGAAAGAGCTTTGATGAATTTGGTGGTTGAAGAGAATTGAGAGAAATTTTAGCAAGGTGAATTTGGCTATCAAAAGCTTGAAGAATGAATGAAATGAGACCTCTATTTGTAGAATTTAGGCTTGGAAATTTATGTGGTTTGGAATTTGATCCAAGCTTGAAAATTGAACTTGGAGGCAAAATCAAGATCAAGTGGTGATTAATGAGGGTGTATGATGGAAATTAATTATGATTAGGTAGGGAAATTAAAGTAAGGTGATCTAGAATATTCTCATGATGAAACAAGTGAAATTTGGTGTCAAAATGCTGCAGAATTTGAATTTGGCTCATTTTTCACAATTCTGCACGTGGTTAACGAGTAACCAATTTTAGGCACATTTTGGTTAATCGATTAACATAGTGAAAAAAGGGGAAAAATGGCTTTTTCCTGTGCTGCCTTGGCTCCTGCTCGATTCTTTTGACTTGTCAAATAAGGCATGGAAATAAACACATGAATCTTAGAGTCTATTGAGCAATAAATAATCAAATCTTTGGAAACTCTTGATCAAATGATTTTAGATTGTTTGCAGATCAACTTTGACTTTTTCATATGAATTTCATTCGAGCTGAGAGACTGTTGATTGGTGTTCTTGACCCAAACCTCCTCCTAAAAAAAGAGTTAGTAAAGAAAAAAAAACAAACATATTTTTTGTATTTTGATTAGGGCTAGTAAATATAAACAATAAAATAAAACTAAACAAAGAAAAAACACAGGTGTTTGGTGATCTCGCTCAAAAACAAACCCACAAAGGAAGGCAAGAGAATCAAAGTTTGTGATCTTATTTGTGGTATGAGATGCAAATGATATGTGAGATCTTAAGGGTAAAAATTAGGGTATTATAGTATACTGGAAATTTCGTGATATATACCAAAAATTTTGGAATTTTTCTATTTTTTTATAAGAACCTTTTGAATTTCCTATAAAAGATGAAAATTTTCGGAAAAAAAATGAAGAATTCTGAAATTTTTTATTATTTTTACCAGAAATTTTGAAATTTTCAGAAAAAATAATTTTTTTTTACATTATTGGAAATTTCAAAATTTCTGATACAGTAGCAAAAATTTTAAAATTCCCGATACAACACTAGAAACTTTGAAATTAATGTTAGTCTAAAAAAATCAAAAAATTTGAAATTTACTAAACAATATTGGAAATTTTGAAATTTCCACTATTCTTCATATATTTTTTTCAGAAAACTTTCATTTTTTATCGAAAATTTATAAATTTCTAGTAACGTAAAATTTGTTCACTTGTTTCAAATTTTTTCAAAGGCAGTTTTGGAAGGAGGGAGGGGGGGGGGGGAGGGGGAAGGTATAGTTTGGGGGATGTTAAATTCTCCAACATTCCAAGGAAGAGTTTTGGATCATCTCTTGTTGTTTGGTGGACTTTATGGTTTTTTGAAAAAAAATAGATTGAGTTTGTTAAACGATGAGTTTCGATCTAATGGCGGGTTTCAATATATCACAAATTAAAAAATTGAACTTTTGGAAAAAAATAGTTTTCAAAAGTTTAATGGCATAGCGGAAACAACCCGAACCAAATCGTCTAAATGAACCTACTATTGAAAAGCTCGGATATACGTAACATTACAAAATTGAATGATAACGAGCACAAATTATTCAACAATGATTAATCACAAACCAATTAAATGCTAAGCTACACATAGAGCTTATTTCCAATGATCAAAAATCAATTAAAAGCACTTAAGACAATTTATCGAACACCTTGTGTGCAATTGATGACGTTTGAAAATTTAATTTGATTTGTTGATGTTAAAGTCAATCACAATCAAAGTGATTATGATTATATCAACAAAATATTCAAAACGTAATCAAAAAGTTGATTTTCAAACGAATTAATAAAAACAACAAAGATTCAACAATTTTCAAAAACAATTATATATATATTTGTATATATATATATATATATATATATATATATATATATATATATATATATATATATATATATATATATATATATATATATATATATATATATATATATATATATATATATATATATATATATATATATATATATATATATATATATATATATATATATATATATATATATATATATATATATATATATATATATATATATATATATATATATATATATATATATATATATATTGATAGAGAGAGAGAGAGAGAGAAGGATTTGTTTAGGCAGTTCCCCAATTGGCCTCGCTGTAGGTACGTCTGCTCTCAATTCGAAATCGAATTGAGATAGTTGCAATTAACCTTACTTTGCTAACAATGTATATACAAGAGATGAAAAAATCTAACCCTATAAACCCTATGGTTTGTTGTTGATTCTACCACCTCAAAATGATCAAAGTATGACCAAATCACCAACAATGCTGCTTCAATCCACCAGTTCTTGTTACTAATTTGTAAGACCTTCCATATCAAGGTTTTCTCTCGCTCAGATTAACCCTAAGCATGTACTTGTTGAATCCAAGATTCACGAATACGATCTATTGTCTCACGTTACTCCCTTGCAAGGTACCACCTACCTTGTCCCAAGGCCTTCACTCGATCGAATTAATATTTGCATGATCTTGTCCAAAACCTTTAAATCCTCAATGATCTTGAAGGAAAACCCCAACTTGGTTTTCTTATTTGAAACATACAAAGAACCCAACCCAATATCCTCGATTACACAAACCTAATTGGATGTTATCAATCCTAATCTAGATGGTCACCCAATCAAAAAATAAGTATGTGTAGATTGATTGTGTGTATGCATAGAAAAGAGGTTGAAGATGATGAGTTTACTTTGTAATTTTAGTTTCGTTTAGGTTTTACACTAGTACCTTACTAGAATGAGGTGCATGTATGAGTATATATATGTATGAGAGATATGAAGCAAAGGAAATGCAAATGGATGGAGGAAAAAATAAGATTTTTTGAACGAAGGCATCGTGTGTGTCGACCTATGCAAGTCATAGGTCGGCCTACAAAAGCAATCGAGCCGACCTGAAAAGATCTTAGGTCGACCTATCATAGTCTTGTGTCGACTTATGTTGGTCAGCACATTGGATAAAAGCTACATGTTTTAATATTGATGTGTGGGTATCGATCTGAACAATTATGAGGCAACCTATATTGAAATGGAAACTTCTATATGTTGACCTATACTTGCATGTGTCGACCTATGCTGTAGTATTTTGCCAAAAAAATCATGTTTTCAATGCATTTATGCTATATAAATCTTTTCCAAACCATTTTAATGCTTCTTAATGCTAAGATGCATATTTAGAACCAGAGGATATCGTCAAATATACATTAACGCTACACTATCCTAGTTTTAACATCACTCAAAATTCAAAAGTAGCATTCACATACTCCCCATTTTTTATGATGGCAAAACATGAGACGATGCATTTCGCGACATTTTGTCTCTTCATGAAGACTCCTCCTGAATATGTGTATCTAACTTCATCTTGTATACTTATTCCCCTTTGACAACATCAAAAATAGAACAAGCAAACTATGAGAAATATCTTAAATTACATACAAACAAAAATACTACACATAGGCAATTTGCAAAGATAAGATTATCAACATAATAACACTCACATAGAATGTTATACACATTGAAACCGATACAAGAGTGGCATACAATGAAAACACACTAAACCCTAAAGAGCCACCAAGACACGGCTAATTCTAATTCTTCAAATCCACACCACTTTAGGTTTAGAAAACCCCTTTAAATAAATATCACAACTAGATAGGCTTGGGCTCTTAAAAAGTGCAAATCACCAGGAATCAGCTTTAAATTAATTGCATAATATCCTGCACAATAATGGGAACAATAACATAAAGTTTTCTAAAAAGGCTCAATGATCCTTTTTAAGAAATACAATCATATCTGTCACAACAGAAGTTCCCAAAATATCCTCGCTTGGATAACAATAACATGTGAATTAAAATGCATTCAAAACTCACACTTAAAATACCAAAACAGTCATGATCCTTTTTAAATGAGTCAATTTGTTCATTTTTTTACTCCGAAAATGACCTCTTTACCACCAATCTTCTAAAACTATAAATACATCATTCATGCTTCATTCCAAACTGGTGATACCATAAAATTAGCTTGCATTTTCTTATCATCTTCAACCCCCTCCATATGTCTACTCACTGAAAAATCACACATAGTAATATTTTGTTGGGGTGCCAGTTAGGAGAAGGCTTGATAAGGTCCAATTGGGTTCTTGTGTAGCTGAGATATTAGGTTGAGATTTGTAGGGGTCTTCATCTGGAAAAACCGCGGGTTTCTCCTCTAAGATCGTGTAAAGATTTGGGGGTTTTCGTGTAAGACATTCAAGAGAGGATTGCGACGTTGTGAAAGCTTTTGGATATAAAGTATGCAAAAGACCCTTCGTAGATAAAGAGCGCAAAGGAAGTAACGGAGAACGGCGAATCAAATTGAATTCTTGTGGAACAGCTGATGCAATTGATCATGCGCAAAATATTGGAGATAAAAAATTCAAAGGAGTAGCAATATCAACATCTCAATTGGAATTCGTCGTTGTCTTGGTATTACTTAAGATCAAAAGAAGAAAAGGGTTTGAATTAACATCAGAACCGATAGTGTTTGTATGGTTTCTCTTGAACACTTTTCTTGTACATCGACTTTTTGCATAGTAAGAAAGTATCCTAATTCGACATTGGAAATTAGGCGCAGACGTATCCACACGCAAGGACTAAAGTGGGGAACTACATAAACAAATCCGCATGTTGATCTCTCTATTATCTCTTTACTCGCTTTATTTTTTATTATGTAATTTGTCAAATAATATTGATCAATTGATCGACTTGTATGAATTTTCATGTGATCTTTTTGTTTTAACTTGATTGTTTATTAGCTTATAATCACTTTTGATTATAAGTGGTTTTCATATCAACAACAACACAAAGGAAATTCTGAAAATTCGTTCGCACACTAAGTGTTTGATAGATTTCTTAGTTCAATATTTTTTTACTTATTATCATTGGAAATAAAATTACTAGGTCAATTAATTTAAATGAGTAATAATGTGATACTTGATTAAAGGTTAAATTTTATTGTCTTGTTTGTCATTCCATAATTTGCTTTGTATATCCGAGTTTCAATAACTAGGTTCGTATAGACGACTTTCGTCGATCCATACCAAAACCTTCCGCGTACACTTTTTTTCAAACAACTTTAAAATCCAAATTTTATTTGGTGATTTTGGCTTGAGTGTCTATTAAACCCCCCTCTAGACAAGTCAATGTCGTCTAACAAGTGGCGTCAAAAGAGGAAGGAATGAAAAGAAGAAGGAAACCAATAAGGAGGAAGGAATGAAGTCTAAAGCTCTTAGAGCTTCAAATTCTAGATCTTCAAAGGAAGAGCACACTAATGATAGTGACTTGTGTGATGAAGAAAACTCAGATGATGAGCAAATGAGAATTTTTGTTAGGAGATACAATTGATACATTCGAAAGAATGGTGTTAAACACTCTGACAAAAATCTTGTGAGATTCAAATGACAATCTACATCCTCCAAAGATGAAGACAACAAAAAGGACAAGGGAAAATGTATATGCTATGAATGCGGAAAGCTGGGTCATTTTAGACCGGATTTTCCATCTCTTGTTAGTAAGAAAGGAAAAAAGCCAACAAAACAATTCCAAGAATCCTAGAAAGGCCTATGTTGCATGGGATAGCGAAAGTGATGCTTCAAGCGAGAAAAGCTCAAGTGAGAGAGATGAAGAAGCAAATTATTGTTTCATGGCTAATCAACAACAAGGCAAGAAAAAGAGTCTACGTCATTCTAAATACTCTAACATTGACAAGTTGTCTTTTATTGATTTGAAAAATGTTTTTGAAAATTTACAGAAGAAATTGATTCATGCTTATAAGAAATTAGATTCTAATGCAAAGTTCTTACATATTTAGAAGCAAAGTTTGAAGAGACTGAAAAGAAATTTGAAGCATTTGTAGATGGTCAAAAATATAAAAATGGGGATGAGGAACCATGTCAGTTCAATTGTGAAACTTGTCAAATTTGGCAACAAGAAGTGAGTTTTCTTCAAACCAAAGTGGACAAGGCTTCAAAACCATGTGATACTCTTGCTATTAGCTCCTTAAAAGTTGAAAAGCCTCATAAAAATTACAATTTAATTAAGAAGGAGTCAAATGGCAAAAGCAAAGCTCATCATAGATTGATTTGTCACTATTGTTGCATGAAAGGCCATACTATAGGAAAATGCAAATTTAGGTTCTTTCTAGTACCAAATGGCACTTTTCAATGGTTTCCCAAATGCAACAATTATTTCACTTACTCCCATGGACCCAATGAGAACTGGGTACCTACCACCTTTGTTTTATTTTATATAGGTTGAGTGTCTTGACTCTATGACGGGAAAATGGATTCTCGATAGTGGATTCTCAAGACACATGACATGAGACATTTCTCTATTCTTCAATTTTATGGCGAAGAAGAAAGGATATGTGTCTTACGGTGATAACAACAAAGGTTCCATACTTGGAAGAGGTAGTATAGATAATTCCTCAACTATTACTATCTCAAATTGTATATTAGTAGAAGGCCTTAAACATAGCCTTCTTCGTATTAGTCAATTATGTGACAATGGGTACAAGGTAACTTTTACCAAAGATTGTTGCATAATTGCACATAATGAAAAGAAAGATTGTATGTTTAATGGTGTGAGGGTAGACAATATCTATATGCTAGACTTAGAAAGTGTATATGTGTATAATGCTAAATGTCTTGTTACCGTGAGTGAAATTTCATGGTTATGACATCGACGTTTAGCACACGTTAACTTTGATCTACTTAATAATTTAGGTGTGAAAGATTTAGTAATTGGTCTACCAAAGATAAAGTTTTCAAAAGATTGTCTATGTGATCCATGTCAAAAGGGCAAACAATCAAGGATCTCGTTTAACTCTAAAAATATTGTTTCAACTGTTAGTTATGTGATTGGAAACAATTTTGGTAAAACTTGGTGTTATCACAAGATGTCCTATATGATGTCTTGACATGTGATCTTAACATTTCGTAGGTGGTTGTTTTTGTTGTTGCAGGGTTTAGTTCATGATGTCAAGTATGATGTCCTGACATATGTTTACAGAACATTCAGTCAGACTGTTATATTTTTCATGTTGCATTTTTGTGCAACCTTTTGTGCTTTTATGGTAAGAGATATTGCTGGTGCAAATCAAGGTGGAAATTTTCTTTAAACAAAAGAGTTTCTGATGTATAATTCATGGAGTTATTGTGGAATATTTTGTCCTATTTTCATGCAGAAAATCTTGAGAAGATTTGAAGTTTGATTTGATTTGGTTTGATCAAATCTGATTTGGTTCTATTTTTATGCCTTTAATTATGAAAAGATTTGAAGAATTATCTAATTTGATTTTATCAAATCAGAGTTTGTTTTTGCTAATGCCCAAGCCCATACAAAGTGTTTCTATATAAATATGTTACAATCCTATTTGAAGATTAGAGAAGCTAGAGTTGAGAGTGTGCATTGCTTAAGGAATAGGGTTTTACCTTCTTGTGTTTTTGTTATTTATGAGCCATACATTCATCACTTTGATGTGTGAATTTGACTAAGATCTTTGAGTTGTAGGTTGTCCACTCTAAGCTTTTAAGCACGAGTGCATTATTCTTGATTGAAGCTTTTAAGCAAGATGAAGTGTTGTCCTTGAAGTGTGTCTTCTAATTTTTGATTTTCTGTTTTTATCACTGCATGTGATTAAGGGGGAGTGAGAGGTGTATCATATCTAAGAGTGTCTTAGATAGAAGTTACACGGGTAGAGATTAGGTGTGAAGATTGTAAACTAGAGAGAGTTTGCTGAGAGTTTTCAAACTAATTCTGTTTAGTGGATTACCTTTCTGGCTTGGTAGCCCCCAGACGTAGGTGTGTTTGCACCAAACTGGGTTAGCAATTTCTTGTGTCTCTTTACAATTGTTAACTGCATTTTATCTTGTTCATATATTGGGAATTGTTCAGATATTAGTGTCGTGACATCTCTTTCGAAATCTCATATTTGATACCAGAATTTCAATTGGTATCAGAGCAGGCATCCTTCTCTGTTTCTGGGTGAGATCTAGGGACGATACTTTATGGTAGTATGGACAAAAAGGGAGGATTTGTGAATAAACCACCTGTTCTGGATGGAAATAATTATGATTATTAGAAACCTCGCATGGTGGCCTTCTTGAAATCATTGGATTGTAAGACTTGGAAAGCTGTCATAAAAGGATGGGAACACTCTGTCACTGTTGGGAAAGATGGAAACGCTACATCGGACCTGAAGCCTAAGGAAGGATGGACTAAGGAGGAGGATGAATTGGCTCTTGGAAATTCTAAAGCCTTGAATGCCTTGTTCAATGGAATTGATAGAAATATATTCAAATTGGTGAACAATTATAAAGTTGCCAAAGATGCTTGGGAGATACTCAAAACTACTCATGAAGGTACTTCTAAGGTGAAGATGTCAAGACTTCAATTGCTAACTACTAAATTTGAAAACTTAAGGATGAAAGATGATGAAAGCATACATGATTTTCATATGAATATCCTTGAAATAGCCAATGCTTCAAGTACCCTAGGTGAAAAGATGTCAGAAGAAAAACTTGTAAGAAAGATTCTCAGGTCTCTTCCTAAGAGATTTGATATGAAAGTAACTTCCATAGAAGAAGCTCAAGACATCAGCAAGATGAGGGCGGATAAACTTATTGGATCTCTCTTAACCTTTGAAGTGGGGATAAGTGACAGATCTGATAAGAAAAAGAGCATAGCCTTGGTGTCTAATATTGAAGATGGAGAGGATGAATATGACGTAGATACTGATGAAAGCTTATCCAATGCTATAGTGCTCCTTGGAAGACAGTTTAACAAGGTAATGAAGAGGATGTACATGAAGTCAAGACCAAATGTCAAGAACAACTCATATGAAATCAGCAGATCTAATGATGTTGGTAGAAGAACAAGGTATTAAGAAAAGTCCACTCAAAGAAAAGGGATTTAGTGCCATGAATGTGAAGGATTTGGTCACATTAGAGCTGAATGCCTTACTTACCTCAAGAAACAAAAGAAGAGCCTAGTTGTATCTTGGACAGATGAGGATTATGAAGGTGATCTTGAAGAAGAATCTGCTAAACATGTGACTGCTTTGACTGGAAGATATGTCTCTGATGAAGATTTTAGTGATGATGAATTAACCTTTGGAGAACTTGTAGCTTCTTACAAAGAGCTATGTCTCAGAAGTGAAGAAGTATGTCATCAAGGAGAGAAGCAGAAGAAACTTATAATCAAACTGAAGGTTGAAAAGGAAGAGCATCTTAAAACTATCTCTGAGTTGAATGATGAAGTTACATTGTTGAATTCTAAACTTGATCAAATGTCCAAGTCTGTCAGAATGCTGAATAGTGGAACTGACACTTTAGATGAAATCCTTCAGGTTGGAAAAAAGGCAGGAGACATGACTGGGATAGGGTTTAATGGAGAAAAGAAACCCTCTTCAGACTGTAGTCCCTCTTCACACCATAGTCCTTCTGGGACTAAGCGAAATATGTCACATCAGATGTCTCAACATCATGGCAGAGGACAACCCAACCACCTAAGAGGAAGATTCCAAAGATGGAGATGTCACTACTGTGGACGTTTTGGTCACATAAAGCCTTTCTGCTTCAGGCTATATGGATATCCTAAACTTGTTTCTCAACCTAGACCCAATCACAAAATTCCTTCTAATAGAAATAAATGGGTTCCTAGAGCTGCTGCTACCAGTTTGATAGCTCATATGTATCTCAGAGTCTTAGCTAAAGAGGATTTGTGTTTTGACTGTGGGTGCTCCAGACACATGACAGGAATTAAAAATCTATTAGTAGACATCAAATCCCATTCTACTAGCTATGTGACTTTTGGTGATGGAGCCAAGGGTGAAATCAAGGGGGGTGGAAAGCTGGACTGCTCAGGAGTTCCAAACCTTGATAATGTGTTGCTGAATAAAGGGTTGATTGCCAACTTGATTAGCATCAAGCAACTGTGTGATCAATGATTCAATGTCAACTTCACTAAATCTAAATGCTTGGTTACTAATGAAAAGAGTGAAGCGATTATGAAGGGAGTCGGATCTAAGGACAACTGTTATCTATGGGTTCCTCAAGATCCTAGTTACACCTCCATATGTGCTCTAGCCAAAGAAGATGAGGTGAAATTGTGGCACTAAAAACTTGGTCATTTTCATCTAAAAGCGATGAAGAAGATCATTTCTATGGAAGCTGTCAGAGGAATTCCTAAGCTAAAGATTGAAGAAGGAAAGGTATATGGTGAATGCCAAATTGGAAAGCAAACTAAGATGTCACACCAGAAGATTAAACATCTCACTACTTCAAAAGTGTTGGAACTCCTTCACATGGACTTGATGGGACCTATGCATGTGGAGAGTCTTGGTGGAAAGAAGTATGCTTATGTGGTGGTGGATGATTTTTCCAGATATACTTGGGTGAATTTTATAAGAGAAAAATCTGAAGTGTTTGATGTGTTCAAAGATCCCTGTCAAAGAATTCAAAGAGAAAAGGAGAGCAATGTTGTTAGAATTAGAAGTGATAATGGGAAGGAATTTGAGAACCAAAAATTTGTTGAATTTTGCTCATCTGAAGGGATTAGCCATGAATTCTCTTCTCCCATTACTCCACAGCAAAATAGAGTTGTGGAACGAAAGAATAGAACTATCTAGGAATCTGCTAGAGCTATGATCCATGCAAAGAAACTGCCTTACCACTTCTGGGTTGGAGCTATGAACACTGCTTGCTATGTTCATAATAGAGTGACCTTAAGAACAGGAATCGTAACTACCTTGTATGAGTTATGGAAGGGAAGAAATCCTACTGTCAAATACTTCCATGTGTTTGGAAGCAAATGCTACATATTGACAGGTCGTGACCAAAGAAGAAAGATGGATCCAAAAAGTGATGAAGGAATATTTTTGGGCTATTCTACTAACAACAGAGCATATATAGTATTCAACTCCAGAACTAAAGCTATGATGGAGTCCATCAATGTTGTTGTTGATGATGTGCATAAGGAGGCCGATGTCATAGAAGATGTTGGAACATTCCTTGATATCTCAGTAGAGTCTGCAGACAAAAACACAGATCCCAATCCTACTAATGTAGAACCTGAACCTGAACTAGTAAACAAGGGACCCTCTACCAGAATTCAGAAAGACCATCCTATGGATCTTATCATAGGTGATCTAAATGAGGGAGTCACTACTAGGTCCAGAGAAGTCATAACAAGTTCTTATTTTGTGTCTAAAATTGAACCAAAGAATGTCAAGGAAGCCTTAACTGATGAATTTTGGATCAATGCCATGCAAGAAGAGCTAGGGCAATTCAAGAGAAATAAAGTATGGGATCTTGTTCCAAGGCCTGAAGGAACAAATGTGATTGGAACAAAATGGGTGTACAAGAACAAGTCTGATGAAAAAGGGGTGGTCACCAGAAATAAAGCCAGATTGGTTGCTCAGGGATACACTCAGATTGAAGGGGTTGACTTTGATGAAACTTTTGCTCCTATAGCTCGCCTTGAACCCATCAGATTAATTTTGGGAGTTTCTTGCATTCTGAGATTTAAGCTGTTTCAAATGGATGTTAAAAGTGCCTTCTTGAATGGATACCTAAATGAAGAGGTCTACATGGAACAACCTAAGGGATTCATTGATCCAACTTTTCCCAATCATGAAGTTGAAGAAAGCTCTATATGGGCAGAAGAAAGCTCCAAGAGCTTGGTATGAGAGACTAACAAAATTTCTTGTTGATAATGGATACAGAAAAGGTGGCATAGATAAGACTTTGTTTGTCAAAGAAGAAGGAGGAAAGCTCATGATTTCTCAAATCTATGTTGATGATATTATGTTTGGTGGGATATCTGATGAGATGGTTCAACATTTTTTCCAGCAAATGCAGTCAGCATTTGAAATGAGCCTTGTTGGTGAATTAACCTATTTTCTTGGGTTGCAAGTTAAATAGATGGAAGATTCTATATTCCTATCTCAGAGTAAATATGCCAAGAATATAGTTAAGAAGTTTGGGGTGGAGAATGCCAGTCACAAAAGAACACATGCTCCTACTCATCTTAAGTTGTCTAAAGATGAAAAGGGTGTAAATATGGATCAAAGTCTCTATAGAAGTATGATAGGGAGCTTGTTATATCTTACAACAAGCAGGCCTGACATTGCATTTGTTGTAGGTGTGTGTGCTAGATACCAAGTTGAACCCAAAGTGAGTCATATCAATTAAGTAAAGAGGATTCTGAAGTATGTTAATGGAACAAGTGAGTATGGAATGTTATACACTCATGGATCTGGCTATGTGTTATCTGGGTATTGTGATGTTGATTGGGCTGGAAGTGCTGATGATAGGAAAAGAACATCAGGAGGTTGCTTCTTTTTAGAAGCAATCTCATATCATGGTTCAACAAGAAGCAAAATTGTGTCTCTCAGTCTACTGTTGAAGCTGAGTATATAGCAGCTGGAAGTAGCTATTCTCAACTGGTGTGGATGAAACAAATGCTGACTGAATATAATGTCACACAAGATATCATGACATTTTATTGTGAAAATTTAAATGCTATAAACATCTCCAAAAATCCTATTCAACACAGTAGGACCAAGCATATTGATGTTCGCCATCACTTTATAAGGGAGCTTGTTGAAGACAAGATCATTGCCTTAGAACATGTTGCTATAGAGAAGCAGCTAGCTGACATCTTCATTAAGGCATTGAATGCTAGTCAATTTGAAATTTCAAGAGGCAAATTAGGGATTTGCATTTATGAGGAGTTGTAGCAATTATTGTTGAGTGGAAATATCATTCAAGAGGTTTTGTATTTTCCAAAAATAAAGTGTCTCCAACTAATGCAATCATTTCAAAATTCCTTAAAAGATATTTTCACACGCTACCCTAACCTCACTTATCATTCCAACTGCTCTTTCATCCCCCATACTCTCACAGAACTTTTGCTTGAACACCTTCGTTCCATACACAAAATTCGCAAGATGTCTCAACAACACGATTCAACTCCTTCCAAGTCTGCTAGGTCAGAATCAAAGACAATGGCTCACCCTGTGAGCGTCTTGTTTGATGATGTGATAGATGTGGCTCCGCTAGCCATGGTTCCCTATGACGACGCTAAGTTGACAAAGCCCACAACCTCTCATGCAAGCGGTTCCAAATGTGCTTCTATAGGTAACACTTCTAATGCTCCTCTTGATTCATCCTCTGAAAATAGGACCAAAGAGGATAGTCTGTATGTTGATAGAGCCATTAGAAAGTTGGTTACTAGGGCTTTATATGGAGGTCACAATGTTCCTTGGATTTCAACACCACTTTCTCAAATGGATGTTATACCCAATTCTAATGCTAACCAAAGTGAGGAAAGAGATGTTGATTATTCTCATTATGAGAAGAGCATTGATACTGATAACCTGCACAAGTTGGCTAACTTTGTGCTTAAGGAAGGAAGAATTGAAGGTGATGTTGATGTTGGTGCTGATATTTCTGGTTTGGAGAACAAGAGTGGTGGTTCTGATCAGAGTAAGAAAAGGACTAATGTCTCTGATGATGTTGTGGATCTTGATAATTTTCCATCGGATGATGAATTGATTGTGAATGTGGCTCCTGGGATTGCCAAGAGGTTGAAGACAAGGAGAGGAAAAGCTGTGATTGATAACTCTCCTTCTAGGAGTAGTAAGAAGAAGACTGTTGTTGGACATCCTAAAACATGGAGAAAAGTTACCACTGCTTCTAAGAAGAGAAAGGTTAGGACTGATACTGAGTCTGAAGAGGATGTTGAAGATGATGTCCAGGACATCACACTTGTCAGAAAGTCTGTAACCAAGAGACCAACTGACATAGTGCCTGATGCTCCTTTAGATAATATTTCTTTCCACTCTATTGATAATGTGCCAAAGTGGAAGTATGTATACAAAAGAAGATTTGCTCTTGAGAGAGAGTTGGGAAAGGATGCTTTTAAGATAAAGGAGGTCATGGAGTTAATTTCTAATGTTGGGTTGATGAAGATTGTGGCTGGTTTTTCTAAGTGCTATGATATGTTGGTCAAGGAGTTCATTGTGAACATCCCTGAGGACATTGTTGACAGAAGAAGCAAGGAGTTTAGTCAGGTGTTTGTGAGGGGAAGATGTATTGAGTTTTCTGCTATTGTTATTAATAGGTATCTAGGAAGGGGTGAGCAACAAGCAAGTGAACTTGAGGTGAATGATAATGAAGTGTGCAAGGTGATCACTGCAAACCAAGTAACTGCATGGACCTTGAAAAGAAAGTTGTCTGCTGGTCAACTGAGTGTTAAATATGCTATCCTACATAGGATTGGAGCAGCAAACTGGGTGCCTACCAATCATACTTCCACCATTGTTGTTGGGTTAGGAAGGTTCATATTTGTTGTTGGTACAAAGGTGAAGTTTGACTATGGTAGCTAAATTTTTGATCAGATTATGAAGCATGCTACTACCAATGCTGTAAAATTACCCATTGCATTTTCTCCATTGACTTGTGGGATCATTCTAAGCCAGTATCCTGATATTCTCTCTAGTAATGATGTGGTTTGCAAAAGGGATTTTGTGATGTCTCTCCGTTATAAATTGTTTGCAGGAAGACATGTCCCAAACATTGTCTTGACATTTGCTGAGAAGACACCCTCTACCAAGAATGGACTTATCTCAGAGTTAAAGGAAACTTGCAGAGATCTGGGAGAAGTCATTCGTGTAACTACTGCAAGGAAGCTGAAATTGGAAGCCTTGATTAAAAGTTTAGAGCAGGCTAAAGGTAATGATGTTGAGGTTGCTGATGCAGATGAAGAGGAAGCTGGGGAGGATTCTACCTCTGATGAGAGGACTGGTGATATTGAGGGTCATAATTCTGGGTCTACTGCTGGTAGTGAAGGTGACAACTCTGGTTCTGAGGAAGAGAGTTGATGGTGCTTGTTTATGGTGCTCTTTGGATTGTGTGTGTTTTTTATGTGAGGGAAAAGCCTCATATATAGATGTGCTTCTTTCGATGATGTCAAAACTCAGCTCCATAGAAAAACATATGTTGGACGTTGTCACCATGTCATATTTGCATGTCTTGTCTCTCATAAGTCAAACGCTCGGCAAAAACATGATTGTTGCATATAGAGATAGCCAAATCTATGTTTCATATAGGGTTGGATTAGTTGGTTTTGTTTGCCATACTATAGGTTTGAAAATGGGCATTTTTTCCTATTTCAGGGTTTTGAGTCGGCCCAAAACCTGCTCCGGTCGACTCACACAGTGAGTCATTTTAATGAATTAGTCTCAGGAGGGCTCGCATTGACCCTTCGATCGACTCATACTATGACCATTTGTATTTGGCTAAAATTGCATGTTGTGAATCGACGCATGTCATGCTCCGGTCGATGCATGGTCCTGATTTCTGCATAATCATGTATACGGGTAAGTTCAGGTCGACCCCTTTACTGTATAGGTCGACCGCTCGCTGTTTTGTGTCAAAAATCTGTTATGTCAAACTGTTTTTGTGAGTCTGTTTTGTTTGTTAAGTCAATTATATTTTGTATATAAGTTGAGTCGTACTTTCCTTTCACAACAACTAAGAAAACAAGAAAAGTGAAATTTACGTGTCGATTTGGTTGTCATCATCTTCATTCTCTTCATAACATTTCACAACAACTACACATAATCATTTTTATTGTGCATTGTGCATGTTTGAGGTGATAACATCCAAAGTCGAAGATTGGTTTAATCTAGTTTGGGTTGAGTAATCGACAGGTTTTTCTTGAATAAAACCGTTAGGGTTTTGTCCTCCAAGAATCTCAAATTTTGGGTTTTTTTTTGCACGAGTCGGTCCATCACAGATTCAGCCGAGCGAAGGTAATCGAAGAGCTGGAGGTTCTGTCGGTTTAGTAGCAGTAAACAGAGGATTGTGAGTGGAAGATTCAGGTTCGACATGTGGATGATTGAAATCAGCTGGGCCAGATTTGAAGATCGAAGGTTGTTAAAAGAGAGTGCCGTAATCAGAGGTTTATTCACCGCATTTGAAGTACTTGATTCAACTTGAATCAAAGGGCAAGAAGAAATAGGCTCTACAACAACAAATTGTGTTCAATTGTTTGATCTTTATTTGCTTCTTGTATAAACATTAACCAACAGGTTATATCTATCTATATATAGGTCTCAATTCTATTGTTAGAATTGAAGACAGGCGTACCCCGAGCGAGGATAACGGGGGAACTGCCTCAACAAATCGTTGTGTCTTTTTCTTAACGTTTATATTGCTAAATTTCTAAGTTTTTAAGTGCAAACAATTGTGTCAATCAAAATTCTGATTTGAGTTGTGCTGAACTATTTTTAAGTCAATTACAATAATTAATTGTAATAGAAAACTTAAGGTCTCAACTCCCAAAATAGAATTCACTTATAGTGCTCTGCACTCCATGTGTTTGATCAATTGTGTGAACTAAAAACATCTTGTGCTGTCTTTTCAAATTGTCTATATTTCGATAGGATTTACGCATATTCAGTTTTGTAGTAACCGTTCGTTTTAGACGTGTATAGTTCCTCGGCCACTTCCGCATTAAACAAATTTTAAAAACCAATTCTTGGTAGCGCCGACTTTTTTTTAAACAAGCGATCTATTCAACCCCCCTTCTAGATCTGCGCCATCATCTAACATTTTTTTGATTCAGAAATTTCTTTTAGCACTTAATGTGCTTTGACTTGTAATTTTTTGTGGCTTCATTCAGCACTCTTGACAGTGTTGGTTATGTATGCTTATTCTCTACTTTTTCTATGATAGTGGTTTTCTCTTAGTGAGATTGCTTTAATTATGGCTAAAAAGGGAGAGAAGTAGTATGAGGGATGTTGTGTTGTTGTTGCTTTTCTGGGTTGAGGGGGAGTATTTTTTCTGGTGTTGTGGTATGGTTCTCTGCCACTTTGATTTGAGGGGGGCCTTATTTTTCTTAGGCTTTTCTGTGTTTTTCTATTGCTCTTTTGCTCTCTGATGTGTTCTGGTAGCTCTTGTGGTCAATTGGTCGTTTTAGCCTAAATTTGCCAAAGGAGGAGTTTGTTAGTTATGTGATTGGCAGCAATTTTGGTAAAACTTGGTGTTATCACAAGATGTCCTATATGATGTCTTGACATGTGATCTTAACATTTTGCAGGTGGTTCTTTTTGTTGTTGCAGGGTTTAGTTCATGATGTCAAGTATGATGTCCTGACATATGTTTACAGAACATTAAGCCAGACTGTTATGTTTTGTCTGGTGCATTTTTGTGCAACCTTTTGTGCTTTTCTGGTAAGAGATATTGCTGGTGCAAATCAAGGTGGAGATTTTCTTTAAACAAAAGAGTTTCTGCTGTATAATTCATGGAGTTATTGTGGAATCTTTTGTCCTATTTTCATGCAGAAAATCTGGAGAAGATTTGAAGTTTGATTTGATCAAATCTGATTTGGTTCTATTTTTATGCCTTTAATTATGAAAAGATTTGAAGAATTATCTAATTGATTTTATCAAATCAGAGTTTGTTTTTGCTAATTTCCAAGCCTATATAAAGTGTTTCTATATAATGACTTTACAATCCTATTTGAAGATTAGAGAAGCTAGAGTTGAGAGTGTGCATTGCTTAATGTTGCGGTGAGAATCGTGATACCAAGCTATTAATTAACTTGAATCTTTAATTCATAAATTCACAACCGGACTTTAATTTATCCAAAGGAAAGGTCTAAAGAAAGAAAGAACCTTTTGCGCGATGTAACAACAACGCTAAGAGATTTGGGGATCGGGGGTTGGTTATGCCTAGGGTAGGTATTTCACATCCTAAACATATGTAGTACTCTACAGGAACCTTTTGTTTGTTTGCATGCTAAGTTGGTAAATGTTTGCTAAGGATTGGGGTTGGGTAAAAGGTGAAGGTTAAAACCTAAAGATAGTTTCTAAGCTTGCTCGCAAAGACGTCGTGTCCTCTGCCTACGTATCCTAACTAGGATAGAATCAGAGCAATCGTAGTTCACCTCACTAGGGTTGAAGAACACTTGATCATGATCAAGGTTCAGCGGGGAACAAACATAACAATGCTTATATAGAGTTTAACAAAACTCTCTAGATCTATGTTATAACACTCAAGAGGGGGAGTAAGTAATCATTACTATGATTCTTACATAGAGTTTACAAACTCTATCCTAGGGTTCTAGTTGAAGAAACACTCCTAGTGAAGGTGGGTCTTTTAGACTTAGAGCAAAGTCTAATAGCTTATACTAAGGTTCAAGATGACTTCACAAAGTCAAGGGAGAGTGTAATGAACTATCCATGACACAAGGGTCAATGAAGAGACTTTTCCTTTGGAAGGGAAAATGATGAGGCAACTTGGATGAGAACTAAAGAGTTCCATCACTTGGGGAAGAAATACTTAACAAAGCAATCAATACAAAGAGAATAAGGATTATGGTTACAACCAAACAAGTATGCATATTACAATAAGCAAAGAAAATAATTGGTCACAGCCAAAGATCATGCATATTAACAAAGATGAAAGGTAACAATCATGAAATAGTATTAACAAAGATAAAGGTAACAGCCATGAAATAATTCAAAATGTAACAACATTTAGGCGTTGATAACAATCAAGCATGCAAAGAAAGTTCACAATAGTTAAATTCAAGAATGAGGAGGAATGTAAATTCATGGTAACAACCAAAAAATAAACAAAGCCTTAACATGTTAACAAATACAAAGGAGCCAAACATCAATAAATCTCACAAGATAAATTAAGCATGGCATGAAAGATAATTCAATGATATGCAAGATAGCGATCTTGAAAACAAACCAACTTTCAAGTAGGTAAAAGGAATTGTGACTATAAGCAATTTGAAATATTTTTTACATTAAATGAAACTAGACAATGTCATGAACATTTTGCAAAAAGAATGGATCAAAAATGATAAAATATGAACAAGTTATGAATTTTTGAAGTATCATGCAATTAACAAATAAAACATGTAAGAATAAAAAGAAAAGGGGCAAGGGTGGGGGTTGAACCCATGCCCTTCAGTTCACAAACACCACACTCAACCACTAAGGCGCACACGTGCGCGCTGGTAAGGAGAGGACAAGATGAACAAAATAATAAAACCTTGAAAATGAAATAAAAAAACCAAAAGGGTTGATCTCCACTGTGGATCGAACCCAGGACAGGCTAGTGAAAGGTGAGAAAGGCGCGCATGCTACTACCACTGAGGTGGCTATACATCCGTGTATTTAGCCACCCCCATAAATACAAAAGGTATGTCCAATGGTTTTTCTAGGCCAGCTTGGAAGAAAAAACAAGTGGAAGATGAAGAATGCATTTTAATTCATAACTTGATCAAAACTCCATGGTTTTTAACAAACTTTAGGTCTAACTCACATGAAATTGAATGAGGAATCCAATGGTACTTTTAGTTTTCTTTAAAAATGGACACAAATTAAAATTCGATAGTAAATGCATGTTATGTGTTTGAAATGCACTTTCAAAGCTACAACTCCATTCTCTCATGTTTAAAACATTTTGAAGGTTTTCACACACTCCAAATACAACAATATACATGAAGTTCCAAAACAGATAAAAACTTAAATTCAAACCAGAATACAAAGTGACTGGTGGTTTTGAATTTGTGACATAAGTTGCAATAACAAGTTCAAAACAGTTTGAGCAGAAACAAATCAAACAATCAAAACAGCTCAAACAGAATACTGATAGACTCTTTGATCAATCCAACAAACTGGTCTAGACAGCAATCTACAACCACGAATATGTGAAATACCAATCAATCTAAGAACAACAAAACAACATTAAACACATACTCCTTGCATTACACAAATCATATATGTGCATCATGACTTGTAAATGGATCCAAACACATACACATTAACTCAAACATAAACAGAAACAACATATGTCTCACAAAAAAATAGGAAAAACAGGCCAGATCCAACATCTGATTTCATGACAGTTGCAAAACCATGAGTACAAACACAAATTAAGTTCAAACATGACTTAAAGTGAAAGTTACAACTCCATGGTAATGAGCACAAACAAGTTCTAGCAGGACATCCTAGGTCTAGCAATAACAGATGCAAAATATGACAATTAGCATTGAACAACACAGTTTTGTTTACAAACAGCATGAATCAACAAAAATTGGCAATGATAGGAAACAAACATAGCAGCATGGTAGTGGTTCCTAACCTTAACATGGATCTTAACATGACAATGCTAGTACCAATCAACAAATAAGCCTAATGCATCTAATGCACATAACAGTTTGTAAGCACGTGACAATATGCACCCGATGACAAAGGTGTTAGGGCTGAAACTTGCTAGTATTAACAGATTCAAAACAAGAGGTAAGCAATGGATTTATGCATACTGAACAATAATGCTAATGTTATCACTCTCTCACAAGTCATAACTTATTGAAACCTCAAGCAAACTTAACATGAACATCAAGTAGAAACACCAAATGATACAAGACATGACAATGCTATCTAATTTTCAAAGATGCTATAATCTCAGTGGCAGCAAATGCAAACATGATAGACCAAAACCTTCTATACTTACAAGCAAACATAATGGGCAAAATTGCATAAGGAAAGTGGTGGTGTCATAGTAGTGGTGAATTAATCTAAACAGAACCAAATCAAGCAATCAGTATACACATATCATGAGTATGACAGCAGGTGTGATTATGCTCAAAAACTCTTTATTCTAAACAGAAATTAGCAAGTTGGTATGAGTTGCAAAACAGTTTAAGGAACAAGTAAGGATGCAGCAGGTGTATTCCAGGATGATGAATTTTATGCCACACAAATGATGCACACATATCATATATATGATGACAGTTGGGATTAAGCTCAAAAAGTAAACATATTTCATTCAAGGCAAAAATTGGTATGTGGTGTTGGTGCAAAAAACTGTCGTGATAGTGCAGCAGGTGTAATTTCAAAAGATGTGGTTTTATGCCAAACCAATGATGCACACATACCATACATATGATAACAAATGGTGTTATGCCTCAAAACTAGACACATTCTCTTTTGACTCAAGATTTGGTATGGTGATGGTAGCATGTTGAAAATTGGTAAGGAAACTGTCAAAGACAGATGCAGGCTGGTATGACCTATGTTACTACCACACACAAACTTCAAATATGCTATCTAATGAACATAGGCCCTAGACTCTGTCAAGATCAAACTAACATGGAAATTAGTGTATTCATGGTAGGTATGTGTATGCTCATGATGCAGGCAATTCAAAACAGTCTTGGTCATGAAACATATTTATGAAGCATACAAGGGAACTATGTTTTCAGTCAGTCATGGTTAAACAACAGCAGTGCACAAACTCACAGTCCCTAAATTCTACTACAACTTCATGCAAATAAATCATGATTACAGTACACAGTATGAGGTGTTTATAAACAGCACGGATATTTCGGAACAAACAGGTTCAAGATGGGCAAGTTCAAAGCAAAGCAGGAAGGCATGTGGTACTTTGGCATAATATACATGAAACTACTAGACATGATAAGCAAACAAAAAAGCTGGCAGATTTGTACCAGCCCATCACCATTTCATGTTAAGAACTCTAAAGCTATTCTTGTAGGCAAGCATCTCGAAAACAGTTGGAATAACATACACAGCTCATACTTGACCGAACCACATTAATATATCCTTTCATACACATTATACTTTAACAAGAGTAAAAACAAAGTAATGAACACAAGCTCTTGACAAAGAGCAATTTTGGGGCAGCGGGACCATAGTTTTCAAAACAACACCTCAAAATGAAAAAAATGACAATGTAGTGTAAAATGAGGAGTTTATGGACTACATACCTCTTGTAGACTATATTAAGCAAGCTAGCCAACAAAGAAATCCAGAGACCTTCTTCTTTGGCACAAACCTAAAGCTTGCTTCCTCTTGAAGCAATATGCAATCTTTAGAACAGTTTGAACAATGAGCCTTCCAACTGACCTTTAGTGTTTTGGACAACTACAACAAGGTATATGTGAGGTGTATGGATGGTTAGAACAACAAGAGTAGGCCTGGAGAAAGATTTGGCAAGTTTTGTATATGGAGTCAAACTTGATTTGATTGAGTTGACTTTTTGGAAAATGGTGTTTTTGAGTGGTTTGAATGTATGGACACCTTCTACACAATGTTTATGGATTGTGTAAATGGTTTTGGGTGGCTTGGAAATGGTAGAATTGAGTTTGAGCAGAGCTTTGCTCAAGACAGCTTTTTAGTGAAAAATGGAAGTTTTGAAAAATGAGATTCTTGAGGAAATGAAAGAGAGTTGAGAGCTATTGTTTCTATTTGCTTTGGAGATTGCTCTAGTGTATCTAACATCAATGAGGATGCCTCTATTTATAGTGAAAGCAAGGGTGAGGGCAGCTTGGTATTTTGCCACTTTTGGAGGGAGTTTTGTGAAGTTTTCAAATGAATCTTGCCAAGATCTCTAAAAATCAGTTCCATGGAGAATTGCTGAGACAAATTTAAGTGAGATGGGAAGGATGAAATGAGGCTAGAAGGTAGAGGGTTGCAGCTTGCTTGAAAAGTTTCTCTTTCATGCTTTTAAATGATTATTTTAATATCCACTTGTTCCAAGTTGCACAAACCTTCCAATTTCTCATTTTTTATGGTGTTTGCATCACCCAACCTTCATAATATCAGAAAGGAGCAAGATCCAATGGCTGAGGGTAGCCCAAGTTGTGAAAATCTGAATTTTGAGAGGTTTGACATAGTGGTTTCAAGTGTTGACAGTCCTAACTTCCATGGTTCATAACTTTCTGCTCACACATGCTATTGAGGAGTTCTACCACAATTTAGAAAGCCCTTAAGTAGCTCTATAACTTTCATGTTTTGGAGATTTCCAAATTCTAGATGGAACTAGGTTGAAAAACCCCTTCCAAGTTGCACAAAAAATCACTTAAAAAGGCTAAATAACTTAGAATTTTTCTAAGTTATTTCCCTTGTTAAAATGAATCTTGTCATAACTCCAAATCTATGAATTTTTTGATCATGGAACACTTTGAGGATTTTGTAGGACTTGTCAAGAGAATTCCAATGAGCTTTGAACCACTTCATTTGGATGTGTCGTTTAGGAGTTATGGTATTTCCCCTTTCAAAACCCTAATTCCCGACTTTTGCAATTACTTCTTAACCCTTGATCCAATGGTCATGAAATTTTTTGGGTAGGTGTAATATGACATAAGGAACATTTTTTATTCACATCTTGAAGTCAAATTACTTATTGTTGAAGAGTTGACTTTTCAGTCAACCGTTCGATCAATCGGTGACTACCGAGTCGACTGTCGATGATCCGGACATTCTGAGGACTTGAAACTCTTTGGATGGACTTCACTAAGCCGTAGGAGATTAATGGACCTAAGTCCCACCATTGAAACACTCTTTAAACCAAAAGTCAAACTACAATTGACTTTTCCTGATCAAAAACCCTAATCGGGTATCTTGAATTGCACTGTTCTCAATTCTTGGGTGACCACCTCAAATTGGATTCATACTTGATCCAATGTAGTATCCTCGATCTTGTTTGAAGTTGAATCAATCCAAAACATTGATTGATCAAACCATCGAAGCCTCGATTTTGACGGTACGAAAACCTAATTCATCTGTATCTTGGGAAAGATAAACTTGAAGTGGGTTAAGGTTAGTTAATCAACTGAATATGATCTTAAAATGATGATGAGGATCTAAGGGATCAAAATTTGGGGTGCAACAGATGCCCCTATTTAAATATCTTCACTAGATGGTAATGAGAGATGACAATCCTCATAGAATCGTAGTGGAAGGTATTTAAATATAGCAAACCAGAAATTTTGTCCCTTAGATCCGATGGTATGCAGAAAGACGAATGCAAATATGCCATGAATCTAAATGATGTTATATGGTGCTTGAATGCAAGACAGATGCAGACACACGAGCAAATATAAAAGAACGACAATACAATGAGTAACCACTCACGGGGACCCAACACACTAGGGAAAGATTCCAAGCGAAGTAAGCAAGATAGTTCAGACATGACTAAAGATGCTTGTTCAAGGAAATATTTCACGCAGGGGACACAAATTCCACCAGGGAAGACACATCTTCATTGGGGAAAGGAGATACGAACCTCACTGGGGATAACCAGATGAGGAAGCCCACCGGGGAAGATGACAATTCTTCACTGGGGAAACGAAAGAAAAGAAAATGCAAACCACACTGGGGAAGAAACCCAATGGGGAAAGCTTTGCTGGGGAACAAATCCACTGGGGAAGCAAAGCTTCACCGGGGGAAAGACGGAACGAAGACACGAATCTCACTAGGGATAACCAGATGAGAAAATTTCCTATAACAAAGAGTTCAAACGGGATCTTCAGGAAAAGGTTAGAAATAAGACCGGGTGTGCCGGGGAGGTTAGTATCCACTAATTCTCCGATACTTGACTGGAAAAGCAAAAGCTTCAACTGGGGAGACTGGTGACAACCAGAATAACGAATAGCTTCAAACAGTGCTAGTTTCCACTAGACTTACTGGGGAGGATGGTGATGACCAATCCAAAGTTCGGTTCCCAAAAAGTGCTCAATACCAATAGACTTCCTGGGGATATGGTGACAACCAAATCTAAGTTCCAATTTCAATTGGGAATTTCCAAACAATATTGATAAAACACAGGACTTCGGCTGGGGAAGTTGGTAACAATCAACTTTCGGTACTAATAACGATTAGTTTTCAAGCAATGCCAGTAACTACTGGACTTAGAAGGGACTGGTGATGACCAAATCAGGATATACCAATAACAATTGATTATGGATAATGCTAGTAACCACTAGACTTAACTGGAGAAATTGGTAATGACCGAGTCCAAGGAGACCAATGGCCATTGGATTTTCAAAGAGTTTGGTAACGACCAGACCAAAGTGATGATAACAATCTGCTTTAAGCGATGTCAATAATCATTGGACTTAGGCTAACTGGTGACGACCAAATCCAGGGGTATACCAATAACAACTGGTACTGGATACTGCTAGTGAAAACTAGATTTTCCAAACAATGCTAGTGACCACTAGGCTTAGACAGATTGGTAATAACCGAATTAAGAGGTACCAATAACAATTGAATGTAATACTAGTAACCACTAGACTCAGAAAGATCGGTAATGACCAAATCAAAAAGGTACCAATAACGATTGGTTCCAGGCGATGCCAATAACTATTGGACTTTTAGGGAATTTTGGTAACAACCTACCCAAGCACCAATGATCACTGGTTTTAAAAGCAATACTAGTAACCACTAGATTTTAGCAAAGATTGGTGATAATCGAATCAAAAGAATTCCAATAACGATTGGTTGGCTTTACAACAGAATCAGTGACAACTGGGTTTGGAAAATTGTTGGTGACGACCAAATCTGCAAACAGGAAGCAAAAATATATCCCTCAATACCTTAGGAACACAAACTAAATACCCTAAATACATTAGGATACAGCAGAGACACAACCCTCAACACATTAGGATTGGACGAAGACTCTCAACACCTTAGGATCAAAAACTAATACTCTCAAAACATTAGGATATAGAACACTTTATGCAAATGCAACCACTTTAGTCTCTGGGAATTTCTGAACTCGGGATTCAAAGTATACATCTCCAAAGGTACACAACCTGTGCTTGGGATGGCAACAAACATCTTCCAAAGGTACAAAACCTGTGCTTGGAATCAAACAATACATCTCTAAAGGTACGAAACCTGAGCTTGGGGTGGAAACCATCGTGACTTAGTTTGGAATGATACACAACCCAAATTGATAGTATTCGTTGTCCATGGATTTTCATAATGTCAATTACCAACGGGCCTTACTTGAAATATGATTGGTCATCACCAAATTACTTATACCAGTACCTACTAGATTTTCAAACAATGCTGGTTACAACCGTGCGTCAACATCCTTAAGATAAACTTCTCAAATGAGACCGCCATTTATCGCTGATGCAGGTTAAGATTCTCTACAGAGACTGCCACTTACCGCTGATTAAACTTCTCCGAAGAGACTGCCATTTAGCGTTGAAGACGATTAAACTTCTCCGAAGAGACTGCCATTTATCATTGAGCATGGTTAAGCTTCTCCCAAAAGATTGTCACTCACCGCTGAAGACGATTAAACTTCTCCAAAGAGACTGCCATTTATCGTTGAAGACGATTAAACTTCTTCGAAGAGACTGCCATTTATCGTTGAATATGGTTAAGCTTCTCCCAAAAGATTACCACTCACCGCTGAAGACGATTAAACTTCTCTGAAGAGACTTCCATTTATCGTTGAAGATGATACAAAAATGTCCTTTTTGATAGATAGTGCAAAATAAATGCACATCCAGGTAGGTTCAGCGACCGATAGGGACCAAAGTTCAATCTAGAATGTAGCCAGAAAGAAACTGTCAAACAAGACTCCAACCATTGAGAAATGAACTCGAATGGTGACTTACCTTATCCAATCATGGAAAAAGATAACTGAAGCAACCATCATCCACGAGGATTAAACTCTGTGAGGAATTGATAAATGATGGACATTTTATGCTTAAAGGTTGACAACTCTATTGAGAGAGACAACACACCCAATCACTGAGGAGGGAACCAAAGTGAAACAGGAACAAGTAACAACCAGAGATAGCAAAAATGCACCAATGTTATGCATATGCTTTATGCCATGCTTATGTTTATGCTGACAAAACAGACAAAACAAAACTGGAGATGAAATAAACATCTCGACACGGAGCCCCAACCAAAATTGGACATCAAAGGGATGATCATGAAGAACAACAATTCCACTTCAAGGTTACCACCTTCTTTGGGAGAAAGTAATCTTCTCAGGCCAAAACATCAAGACTTCACTTGGATTGCCATCATGAGTTTGAATTCTTTGTTGAAGTAAAATCACCAAGGGAAGTTCCAAGATCAACCGAAGTAACAACTTAATCGGGGAGCTGACAAAGGGTATCATGAGACCAAAATCTTTCTGCCCCATTGATAGTATAACAATCCTCTTTCAGTGAGCAATGACTCTTGTGACAAACAGTCTTCAAACCTTTTCTGCCCCAGATTACATGGTCTGTGAGAAGAAGTTATCAGGATGCTTTTACAAAAGAACTGGCATAAAGATGCTTCAACTGTCTTCAAACTCTTATAGAGAGAGATTTATAAATCTCGACGTGATTGCCCCAGCTTAACGGTATTTGTACAACAAAGTCTTCAGACTGTGGAAGTAACGACTGGGGAACAAACCTGTCTAGCTGGTAACTGTAAAAGATTTGCCCCAGACTAAACTGTTCATTGAGAGTTTCATCTGATCTTGACCTGGTCGCCTCCGATTAGTTGAACGTTATGACAAATGATTAACAAATCCTTCAAATTGGTTGCCCCAGGCTGAGCTTCCTTTATCAAGTCAAATTCCTTAGCTGACAGCGCTTGTTGGGATTCCTTTGATATTGGATTGTTTTGCACGCAATGTTGTTCCTTAAAAATTGGCAATTTTCAATGCAATCTTTTGAAAAAAAATTTTGATGAAACACACACAGCGGAGTGATTAAGTGATCAAAGTGAAAGTGATCTAATCATTTTACAAATGATGGATAAAGTGATGAACACATACAATTAACAAAGATCATTAAGAGTCAGGTTATCCAACCTTGCTGTAATATGCTTTCAAAACAACCTTACCTCAATTAGGTCTTTTAAGGGTTGTAACGTGGCTTGGTTCATGGTTCATGAAACAAAGGATAAAGGCTCAAAGTTATTTGTCCCACCCACTCTCCATGATGAACTCCAATCCTACACTCAGTTAACTCAAACTACACATTCAGGTTCTTACAGATTTAAGAATTGGACTGATGATAGTTGGTGATGGCTTACAAACCTAAAGTAGTCACGACTCCCTTACAGTATTTGATAGCTTTTTACTATTTGAAGATTTTTTTTAAGAGTGATAACTCTTACAGAATTCCTCTCTTTTGTTTATCCCTAACTTTTGTCTGAACTTCTTTGTTCGGTTATACAGGCAATGGGATGCCCCATTTTTTCCTAAATCTCCTTCATAGGTTTTGACTTAGCGGGCTTTTTTCTTTTTTTCACTTTTCCCTTTTTTTTGAGAAAGGAGGTGCCTACCTAGTTTAATGGCTATGGTGAACCATCATCGTCTTTTATGCTGAAAAGCATCTTCGACGCTTGCTTGTTGTGTATGAAGGAAAACCTGAGTGCACCACCTTTATATGAAAAGTGTCTTGTATGCACATATCTTCAAGTTAACTGAGAACTAACCGCCCCAGGTTTGAAATATAAGGTTTATGTTTTTGTAAAGAAAGAAAACTCCTACTTCTAGGCTCGAGGGGGTTAACGAGGGATTATCTTCCTTATTTCTCCAGTGTTTAAGGATTGAAACAATGCCTTACATCATCGGCAAAGTTAAACTGAAAGCATATCAACAGCAGTTATGGATATAATTTTCATCATCCTCCCCAATCTTTGCTTTAAACAACAGTTTAGTAAAAAGAAATTTTTGCATTTTTCGTATTTCATAACAATGAAAGGAAAAAAGAAAGAGTGAAACGAATGGACTTAATCAAAAGATGCACAAACATTTCATTAATATTGGCAAATTCAAATAAACAACAGCTTACAAGCAAATCAAATACAAAGAAGTTATAGCACATGCTAAAATAGTCCACAGCTGCCAGCCTTAGGGAATTAAAATTGTTTAACAAAACAAGGAAAAAGCAATTATCAGGGGCCTTCTTCCTTAGTCCACCCTATGCAGGGATAGGGTTGCTTCTTCGTCAAGCAGAAGGTTGATTTGCACTCGGGGTTCGCATATCTTGAAAGATATGACTCCGGCTTCAATCATCTCTTTTACCTTATTCTTGAGGATGTAGCATTCCTCAATATCATGACCTAGCGCTCCATGGTGGAAGGCGCAGAAAGCGTCAGCGGTGAAATAACTTTGGTGGCCCGGAGGAAGAACAGGTGGAAGTTCCTTTTAAACTAAACCATTCTGCAAGAGTATGGGGAACAACCTTGCATAAGGTATAGGAATACTCAGAGACCCACCATATGGTTGATTGGTGGACGAAGTCGATCCTTCTTGTCGTTGGGACAAGATCAAATCTCTGATAAAATTTGTCAGACTCCTCTTGGCACGTTTTACCTTCTCTAGCTCGTTACTGAGCTTCTGGTTTTCCTGTTCTTGAGTATCCATTATATCCCTAGCGGTAGTAGCGAAAGCTTCGGTGTTACTCTTCAACCGAGCAACTTCTTCCCGGAGGGCTTGGTTTTCCTGCTCAAGGTGATCCATCCCTTTGAATTCTAGCTTTTGTGATATACTCTCTCCCTTTTTCTCTGATATCAACATAACATAGAATGAACCAAAGGATTGACACAGCGAAGAATGATATGCAAAATGCTGACGCAAGTGCAAAAGCGCAACTGGTTTTACAAAACTCAGAAGTTTGATTAGGTCAAAACCCTCATTTCATCAATTGTTGGAAAAGTTACAACTTTTAAAAATACTAGAGATCGACTGAGTTTTACAAAACTAGTTGCGACATGATATGCTTATGGTGATATGATGGGATGATGCATACATAAAGGCAAGTATTCACAAATACAAAGCATATACAAAGACCTCCTAGGCTCAAGATCAAAGCAAGGAGTTAAAGGTCTAGCCATCCCCAAGGATTTGTACTATGGGTTAATTTGTACCTGCCGAACGAGTTCTTAACAAAGTTCCCAGGGTCAACAACCCATCTTTCGGATATTGTCAATTTCCCAAATTACTTGGTAATCGATAATATTCTCAAGAGAGTCTCACCCGAGTGTAGTATCGCGTATCAACTATTTCAGAAGTACTTCCTTATAGTCATTGCACTACGTCCTAATAAGGCCAAAGTGGGGTAGAATGTATTCTAAAAGTCCACAGTGTCATGGGCTCCTTCGTTGAAAGTAGCATTGTTTTCACGAATACTCGATCAACAATACTAAACTTTCAAGAGGGCCTACACTGAGCAGTGGTTTCTCAAGTTAGCTTGGCCGGGAATCAACTCCCTATAAGCCTTCTTGAATATACCACTGTCCTATCATAAGTGCACTCGAGTCCGGGTATAGGACTATCTCACCACTCAAAGCACCCAATACCCCACAATCAAACAAATATATTGACAAATATACATGTTAAGCAAATATTTACAAATATAGCATGCAATTAAACAAAATAGGCAACACCCTCAAGTTTTAAACAATCCCCAGTGAAGTCGCCATTTCTGTTGCGGTGAGAATCGCGATACCAAGCTATTGATTAACTTGAATCTTTAATTCTTAAATTCACAACCGGACTTTAATTTATCCAAAGGAAAGGTCTAAAGAAAGAAAGAACCTTTTGCGCAATGTAACAACAACGCTAAGAGATTCGGGGATCGGGGGTTGGTTATGCCTAGGGTAGGTATTTCACATCCTAAACATCTGTAGTACTCTACAGGAACCTTTTGTTTGTTTGCATGCTAAGTTGGTAAATGTTTGCTAAGGATTGGGGTTGGGTAAAAGGTGAAGGTTAAAACCTAAAGATAGTTTCTAAGCTTGCTCGCAAAGACATCGTGTCCTCTGCCTACATATCCTAACTAGGATAGAATCAGAGCAATCGTAGTTCACCTCACTAGGGTTGAAGAACACTTGATCATGATCAAGGTTCAGTGGGGAACAAACATAACAATGCTTGTATAGAGTTTAACAAAACTCTCTAGATCTATGTTATAACACTCAAGAGGGGGAATAAGTAATCATTACTATGATCCTTACATAGAATTTACAAACTCTATCCTAGGGTTCTAGTTGAAGAAACACTCCTAGTGAAGGTGGATCTTTTAGACTTAGAGCAAAGTCTAATAGCTTATACTAAGGTTCAAGATGACTTCACAAAGTCAAGGGAGAGGGTAATGAACTATCCATGACACAAGGGTCAATGGAGATACTTTTCTTTTGGAAGGGAAAATGATGAGGCAACTTGGATGAGAACTAAAGAGTTCCATCACTTGGTGAAGAAATACTTAACAAAGCAATCAATACAAAGAGAACAAGGATTATGGTTACAACCAAACAAGTATGCATATTACAATAAGCAAAGAAAATAATTGGTCACAACCAAAGATCATGCATCTTAACAAAGATGAAAGGTAACAATCATGAAATAGTATTAACAAAGATGAAGGTAACAACCATGAAATAATTCAAAATGTAACAACATTTAGGCGTTGATAACAATCAAGCATGCAAAGAAAGTTCACAATAGTTAAATTCAAGAATGAGGAGGAATGTAAATTCATGGTAACAACTAAAAAAGAAACAAAGCCTTAACATGTTAACAAACACAAAGGAGCCAAACATCAATAAATCTCACAAGATAAATTAAGCATGGAATGAAAGATAATTCAACGATATGCAAGATAACGATCTTGAAAACAAACCAACTTTCAAGTAGGTAAAAGGCATTGTGACTACAAGCAATTTGAAACATTTATTACATTAAATGAAACTAGACGTTGTCATGAACATTTTGCAAAAAGAATGGATCAAAAATGATAAAATATGAACAAGTTATGAATTTTTGAAGTATCATGCAATTAACAAATAAAACATGTAAAAATAAAAAGAAAAGGGGCAAGGGTGGGAGTTGAACCCATGCCCTTCAGTTCAAAAACACCACACTCAACCACTAAGGCGCACACGCGCACACTGGGAAGGAGAAGACAAGATGAACAAAATAATAAAACCTTGAAAATGAAATAAAAAAACTAAAAGGGTTGATCTCCACTGTGGATCGAACCCAGGACAGGCTAGTGAAAGGTGAGAAAGGCGTGCATGCTTCTACCACTGGGGTGGCTATACATCCGTGTATTTAGCTATCCCCATAAATACAAAAGGTATGTCCAATGGTTTTTCTGGGCCAGCTTGGAAGCAAAAACAAGTGAAGATGAAGAATGCATTTTAATTCATAACTTCATCAAAACTCCATGGTTTTTAACAAACTTTAGGTATAACTCACATGAAATTGAATGAGGAATCCAATGGTACTTTTAGTTTTCTTTAAAAATGGACACAAATTAAAATTCGAAAGTAAATGCATGTTATGTGTTTGAAATGCACTTTCAAAGCTACAACTCCATTCTCTCATGTTTAAAACATTTTTAAGGTCCTCACACACTCCAAATACAATATACATGAAGTTCCAAAACAGATAAAAACTTAAATTCAAACCAGAATACAAAGTGACTGGTGGTTTTGAAATTGTGACATAAGTTGCAATAACAAGTTCAAAATAGTTTGAGCAGAAACAAATCAAACAATCAAAACAGCTCAAACAGAATACTGATAGACTCTTTGATCAATCCAACAAACTGGTCTAGACAGCAATCAACAACCAGGAATATGTGAAATACCAATCAATCTAAGAACAACAAAACAACATTAAACACATACTCCTTGCATTACACAGATCATATATGTGCATCATGACTTGTAAATGGATCCAAACACATACACATTAACTCAAACATAAATAGAAACAACATATGTCTCACAAAAAAAAATAGGAAAAACAAGCCAGATCCAACATCTGATTTCATGACAGTTCAAACATGACTTAAAGTGAAAGTCACAACTCCATGGTAATAAGCACAAACAAGTTCTAGCAGGACATCCTAGGTCTAGCAACAACAGATGCAAAATATGACAATTAGCATTGAACAACACAGTTCTGTTTACAAACAGCATGAATCAACAAAAATTGGCAATGATAGGAAACAAACATAGCAGCATGGCAGTGGTTCCTGACCTTAACATGGATCTTAACATGACAATGCTAGTACCAATCAACAAATAAGCCTAATGCATCTAATGCACATAACAGTTTGTAAGCACATGACAATATGCACCCCAGGACAAAGGTGTTAGGGCTAAAACTTGCTAGTATTAACATATTCAAAACAAGAGGTAAGCAATGGATTTATGCATACTGAACAATAATGCTAATGTTATCACTCTCTCACGAGTCATAACTTATTGAAACCTCAAGCAAACTTAACATGAACATCAAGTAGAAACACCAAATGATACAAGACATGACAATGCTATCTAATTTTCAAAGATGCTATAATCTCAGTGGCAGCAAATGCAAACATGATAGACCAAAACCTTCTATACTTACAAGCAAACATAATGGGCAAGAATTGCATAAGGAAAGTGGTGGTGTCATAGTAGTGGTGAATTAATCTAAACAGAACCAAATCAAGCAATCAGTATACACATATCATGAGTATGACTGCAGGTGTGATTATGCTCAAAAACTCTTTATTCTAAACAGAAATTAGCAAGTTGGTATGAGTTGCAAAACAGTTTAAGGAACAAGTAAGGATGCAGCAGGTGTATTCCAGGATGATGAATTTTATGCCACACAAATGATGCACACATATCATATATATGATGACAGTTGGGATTAAGCTCAAAAAGTAAACATATTTCATTCAAGGCAAAAATTGGTATGTGGTGTTGGTGCAAAAAACTGTCTTGATAGTGCAGCAGGTGTAATTTCAAAAGATGTGGTTTTATGCCAAACCAATGATGCACACATACCATACATATGATAACAAATGGTGTTATGCCTCAAAACTAGACACATTCTCTTTTGACTCAAGATTTGGTATGGTGATGGTAGCATGTTGAAAATTGGTAAGGAAACTGTCAAAGACAGATGCAGGCTGGTATGACCTATGTTACTACCACACACAAACTTCAAATATGCTATCTAATGAACATAGGCCCTAGACTCTGTCAAGATCAAACTAACATGGAAATTAGTGTATTCATGGTAGGTATGTGTATGCTCATGATGCAGGCAATTCAAAACAGTCTTGCTCATGAAACATATTTATGAAGCATACAAGGGAACTATGTTTTCAATCAGTCATGGTTAAACAAAAGCAGTGCACAAACTCACAGTCCCTAAATTCTACTACAACTTCATGCAAATAAATCATGATTGCAGTACACAGTATGAGGTGTTTACAAACAGCAGGGATATTTCAGAACAAACAGGTACAAGATGGGCAAGTTCAAAGCAAAGCAGGCAGACATGTGGTACTTTGGCATAATATACATGAAACTACTAGACATGATAAGCAAACAAAAAAGCTGGCAGATTTGTACTAGCCCATCACCATTTCATGTTAAGAACTCTAAAGTTATTCTTGTAGGCAAGCATCTCGAAAACAGTTGGAATAACATACACAACTCATACTTGACAGAACCACATTAATATATCCTTTCATACACATTATACTTTAACAAGAGTAAAAACAAAGCAATGAACACAAGCTCTTGACAAAGAGCAATTTTGGGGCAGCAGGACCATAGTTTTCAAAACAACACCTCAAAATGCAAAACATGACAATGTAGTGTAAAATGAGGAGTTTATGGACTACATACCTCTTGTAGACTATATTAAGCAAGCTAGCCAACAAAGAAATCCAGAGACCTTCTTCTTTGGCACAAACCTAAAGCTTGCTTCCTCTTGAAGCAATATGCAATCTTTAGGAAAGTTTGAACAATGATCCTCTCAACTGACCTTTAGTGTTTTGGACAGCTGCAACAAGGTATATGTGAGGTGTATGGATGGTTAGAACAGCAAGAGTAGGCCTGGACAAAGATTTGGCAAGTTTTGTATATAGAGTCAAAATTGATTTGGTTGAGAGTTGACTTTTTAGAAAATGGTTTTTTTGAGTGGTTTGAATGTATGGACACCTTCTACACAATGTTTATGGATTGTGTAAATGGTTTTGGGTGGCTTGGAAATGGTAGAATTGAGTTTGAGCAGAGTTTTTCTCAAGACAACTTTTTAGTGAAAAATGGAAGTTTTGAAAAATAAGATTCTTGAGGAAATGAAAGAGAGTTGAGAGCTATTTTTTCTCTTGGTTTTGGATATTGCTCTGGTGTATCTAACATCAATTAGGATGCCTCTATTTATAGTGAATGCAAGGGTGAGGGCAGCTTGGTATTTTGCCACTTTTGGAGGGAGTTTTGTGAAGTTTTCAAATGAATCTTGCCAAGATCTCTAAACATCAGTTCCATGGACAATTGCTGATCCAAATTTAAGTGAGATGGGAAGGATGGGATGGATGAAATGAGGCTAGAAGGTAGGGGACTGCAGCTTTCTTGAAAAGTTTCTCTTTCATGCTTTTAAATAATTATTTTAATATCCACTTGTCCCAAGTTGCACAAGCCTTCCAATTTCTCAGTTTTTCTGGTGTTTGCATCATCCAACCTTCATAATATCATAATGGAGCAAGATCCAATGGCTGAGGGTAGCCTAAGTTTTGAAAATCTAAATTTTGAGAGGTTTGACATAGTGGTTTCAAGTGTTGACAGCCCTAACTTCCATGGTTCATAACTTTCTGCTCACACATGTTATGGAGGAGTTCCACCACAATTTAGAAAGCCCTTAAGTAGCTCTATAACTTTCATGTTTTGGAGATTTCCAAATTCTAGATTGAACTAGGTTGAAAAACCCTTCCAAGTTGCTGAAAAAATCACTTAAAAAGGCTAAATAACTTAGAATTTTTCTAAGTTATTTCCCTTCTTAAATGAATCTTGTCATAACTCCAAATCTATACATTTTTTGATCATGTACCACTTTGTGGATTTTTTAGGAATTTCCAAGAGCATTCCAATGAGCTATGAACCACTTCATTTGGATGTGTGGTTGAGGAGTTATGCTCTTGCCCCTTTCGAAACCCTAATTCCCGACTTTTGCAATTACTTCTTAACCCTTGATCCAATGGTCATGAAATTTTATGGGGAGGTGTAATATGACATAAGGAACATTTTTGATTCACATCTTGAAGTCAAATTCCTTATTGTTAAAGAGTTGACTTTTCGGTCAACCGTTCGATCAATCGGTGACTACCGAGTCGACTGTCGATGATCCGGACATTCTGAGGAGTTGAAACTCTTTGGATGGACTTTAATAAGTCGTAGGAGCTTAATGGACCTAAGTCCCACCATTGAAACACTCTTTAAACCAAAATTCTAACTACAGTTGACTTTTCCTAATCGAAAACCCTAATTGGGTTTCTTGAATTGCAATGTTCTCAATTCTTGGGTCACCACCTCAAATTGGATTCATACTTGATCCAATGTAGTATCCTCGATCTTGTTTGAATTTGAATCAATCCAAAACATTGATTGATCAAACCATCGAAGCCTCGATTTTGACGGTACGAAAACCTAATTCATCTACATCTTGGCAAAGATAAACTTGAAGTGGGTTAAGGTTAGTTAATTAACTGAATATGATCTTAAAATGATGATGAGGATCTAAGGGGTAAAAATTTGGGGTGCAACACTTAAGTAATAGGGTTTTACCTTCTTGTGTTTTTGTTATTTGTGAGCCATTCATTCGTTCATCACTTTGATGTGTGAATTGGACTGAGTTCTTTGAGTTGTAACTTTTCCACTCTAAGTGATGGGCTAAAGACGTGTCTACTTATGCGTCTAGCGGTATCTTACTGCAAGTGCACAGCCTATCGAAGTAATATTTAAGATTATCGATCCACAGGGATTCTATCGTTACGTAGTGCTAGATGAACTTCTAGTTTAGCTAAGGCGAGTAGTTGTCACGATTGTTGTTGGTTTTCTAAGACTATTGAAGGCGGAATTAAATTCAAGTTTTTAATAAAATAATACTAAAACGGTCGGTATGTAATTATACTAACTTAGGTGGGTCAATCTAACCTAGGCTTATAAAGATGTTCACTTAATCTATTCGGTAGAGATTACTAGTTTGAATACCCTCAACTCACACTCTCGTGGTCTTGAATCAGATCTTATCCCTAAAGCCCTATGCCTGCTCTCGCTAGCCCATAAGTGTTTAGAGATAATTTTTGGAAACTAAATAATTCTAATTTATCTTAAAGCGCTCTCGCTGTATTTAATTTAAATGCCTAACTTTAGCTATCTGGTTAAAATCTCACACTCTCGTGGTCTTGACCCAACCTAATACCCTTTTCTTACTCTCGTAACGAAAAGGTCGAATTTAATTAAAAAGTATCAGCCAGAATGTTAAGCGATTAATTATTTTAGCCCATGGTTATATTTTACCGGTTGAGTCAGTTATAACTACATACCGCCCTAAGGTATTTAGCTACTCATCGAGGTTAAATCAGACTCAGAGTTAATTATTAGCTTACTAATGGCAGAAAAATAAATAGACATTATAAATAAATAAATTAAATTGCAATGACTGAAAAACCTGATTAACAAATATCTGAGTAGACTCCTTCTTCCACAGACCGGAAGGCTTGGAGTAGGCGGAAATAAAAATTAAAACGAAATGCTGAAGGCTGGAAATAAATAAAGGTATAACAATTCCCTAATGTTGGAAATTGTTACACGGTTGGTTTGGATACAAATAAAATAAGGCAGAAAATAAAATGCTGGAATAATAATTCTGATGGTAAGGTAATTCGGCAGAGCTTCCGCAGGAAATTTGGATACTGAAGTCTCTCCCTAAATCCTCCTGAGCTGGTCCTATTTATAGAGCTTCCAATGGGCTGGTCCTGGGTCTTTTGCTTCTTGGGCTTTGCTGAAGTGGTTGAGAAAATGTTGGAAAGTGGCAGCAGAAAGTGGGAGAGGTCTCCCTCACGTGAGAATTACTAGGAGGAGTGGCTTCACTGGTGGCTTTGACGTAGTCTGAGTCAAAAGAATCAAGTTATATCCTTGTCACGGGCGTGACAAGGTCTTCACGCTCGTTGTCTTATGTTTTCAAGTGTCACGGTCGTGACTACTTCCTCACGGTCGTGAGGTCCCAAAGTAAGGTTTCACGGTCGTGACACCCTTGTAACGACCGTGGTCGTAACAAATTATGCAGAGTTTTATGCAGGCTTCTGTCTTGCTTCATTTCTTGTGGTTTCTTTGTTCTTTTCTTCTTAATTCTTGATTTGGCCTCACATATCGATGTACCTGCAAAATAGTAAGAAAAACTCGAGGAATCGAGCGTTAAAACGGTGAATGCGCGGTAAAAGTCAATGAAATCTAGCGATATAACCGATGCGTTTTCTCGTCATCAAACTTCCCCAAACTTAAACCTTTGCTTGTCCTCAAGCAAATAGTCGGTTGAAAATCGGCGGACAAGATTTTATTCGCGCATACTCATAGCAAACCGTCCGGTGGATCGTTCTGTCGGATAGTCCGGTACTTTGATAGAACACTACCGATACACTAATGACATAAGCAACAGGCTATGTCGTCTACTTCCCGTCAAGCGAAACAATCGACAATCACATTGCGATTTCACCTAGAGTTTTTCGATCGTATTTCACCTGGTTCGTTCTGGCGCAGTCACATTAAGCCCTTTGCCTTCGCACGCACGTAGTGGAGTAGCCGGTTAGCGATTTTGATCCTTTTTTTTTTTGCACGGGGTCTGGTACACGAGTGTGGTAACCCTTCATGTTTTATCCGATGCGGAGGTTGTGGGGGATCGAGCCGTAGCACGCCCTACCGAGTTCAGAACCAGTACCTCTGAACCAACCCGGAACGGAGTCCTTCTCATATTTCTCGTTTATTATCTGCGACCGTGTACTTTGGTGCAATCTCTTTTCATTTTGCATTGAGATACGAAGGATCATTATTGATTAGGCATCAAACGCTTATATTCATCGGCTCCCCACGTGGTTTGTGTTCAGACGGTGCTGACTGCTAGTATAAACTACTGGGGTTACTTTTGAACTGAAACTAAAGGTGCACTCGCAATGGTGATCGGATGGAATTTCTTAAGCAGGGGGTCGAAGATGTCAAGATTGTATTGGTCTTGTTTAATCGTTCCCGGCCTCGTAATTACGAACCATTCGGTGGTCAGTCGGGTAATGCGAGTAATTTAAGGATTTTTCTAGTATGGCTTAATAATCGGGGAAAACTCGATATTCAAGAAAATAACGCACAGAATTGCTCATTTCATTGATTTTCTAAAAGGAATACAACAGGATTGAAAGTACATTGAAATGAAAAGTACCTCTCCCACACTATATCAGACATTGTCCTCAATGTTGTGATATAATAGCGGTATAGATACAGTACAAGACTAAAACTGAAAAACAATATAGAAGCAAACTACTGCTGCTGGTGATCGCGGGCTCGGCCTCTGGTGCGAGAGCGGCGTCTGGTGGGAGTTGCGTCGGGGTCAGAGCCGGTGCCGGAGGTAGCAGTAATGCTGATGCGGAGCGCCTCGAGCTCGCCGCGGACTTCGCCAAAGAGTTCGCTAACCCGCTCATTAGTGGCCGCATGGTTGGCAGCAATAGTGCCGAGCAGAGCGTCGTACTGGGCCTTCTGCTGACGCTCTAGTGCTGCGTTCATCAGGTTCTGCTGGTGGATCGCAAATAGGACGTCCTCCAGTGTGGCAGCGGGGGCTGCCTGCTGTCGGGTGGAAGTCTCGGGGATGTCCTGGGCATGCTCAGCTGCATCCATGGCGTCCTGCATCTCGTCCACTGCGGCGTTTGGCTGATCATCATGTACCGGCACGTGATCCGCAGCAGCTGGTAAGGCAAAGAGCCAGTTGGCTCGGTTTGCTGGGTCGATGCGTGTGCGGGACGGCAGAGTGATGTGGTGGAAGACGGTGCCATTGACGACAGGGCTGTACCTGCCATCCTCGCGCTGCGCGATCAGGTGGGCGGACCGGCAGTAGCTCATGGTCAGGAAATCGGGGGCGAGGTGCGGCAGATCAGCGAGCGCGTCACCAAGCCCCAGCTGAATGGCGAGGGTGGTGACAATGCCTCCAATGAAGAACGGGGATGAGCCGCGGTGCGCGATGGCCTGGATGTGGTAGAGCATAAAGGGGGCAGCGTTGATTGGCTCGTCATGCAGGGCACAGTACAGAAACAGGAGCTCCTTTGAGTTGAGCTTGTGGTTGCTCTCTCGAGCAAAGATGGTGTTGCAGAGGACCCGGTGAAAGTAGCGGATAGCCGGGTTGTGGATGTGAGTGGCGTTGAGGCTCTGGAAAGTGGTCGCTTGGGTGTTGGTAAGGTCGCGCCACAGTGTGAATGCTTGTTCACTGAAGTTGTCGGGCACGCGACGGTGGGCTTCGGTGCCGTGGTCGAAACCTAACAGCTCTGCAATCCTGGTTTGTGTGAGGTTGAACTCCCGGCCAAGCAGTCTGAATGTTACGTTGCCGGTAAGCTGACTCTGAGAACCATGAGGGGTGATGTAGCAGTAGGAACTGAGGAACTCCAGCGTCAGAAGTTCGAAAGTAGGCTGTGGCTGGTGACAGAGGTCCCACAGGCCAACCTTCTGCAATAGGTTTTGGACGCTGGACAGCATACCGAGTTCTTGCAGACAGTCGGTGGAAATGTACCGGGTGGGTTGCAGACCGCGGTTCTCGAAGCGGACGAAACGGTCTCGCTGGGTTTCTCCTGCTTCTCCTTCTCTGAAAACGATAGAATCCATAACATGCAAATGTGAAGGGAGAGGGTGGAAGGATTTTTTTTTTTTGTGAAGTTTTTGGAAGAAGAGTGGTAGAATGAGGGAGGTTGGTGTTCGGGTTAAATACGGGACAGTGGAATTGGAATGGTTACTGGTAATGGTGGATTAATGGGGTAGTGGAAAGGTTTTGACGGTTTGGGAGTGAGTGGGGGAAGTTTTAGATAGGGTATGGAGGGAGAAGAGGAGTGGACACGATGAAGAAACAGTTCTGTTTCTCACGACCTCTGTAATAGAGGTCGTCACGGTCGTGACAGGATCGTGACGGTCGTGACGCGCTAAATGGGAACGTCACGATCGTAAGTGGGCGTGACGACCGTGAGGCTGTGTGGTGCTGAGTAATTTCAGAAAAGCATATTGTCTCACGTTATTTTTAATTTAATAATAATGTATTATATTTAGTAGCACTATAGTAACACACACCATAATATAGAGCAATTTCAAAACAGTAGTATACGAACCTAATATATAGCAATTTCAAAACAGTAGTATACGAACCTAAGATAGAATATTGCAGTCATACCGTATATGGTCACACAGTGTATAGAAAAGAAATAAAAAAAAAATTATTTAAGCTGCTAAAATGAAGAATCAATTGAAATAAAAAGTGCATGGCATAAAGAAAAACTGAAATTACATAAACTCAAATTATGTTATGAAATCGTTGCGAAAGATAAATTTAACTGGAAATGAAAATAATGATAAAAAAATAATGAGAAAAGAATTAGTAAACTAAATCACTGATAGCCGGTTCAAAGGCGTTTCTTCAGATCTTCGATGGCGGAGTCCAGATGATAGAACTGTTCGCAGGCCATGTCAGTCAATCCCACGATGTCCAATCGCATACTCTTAATGTCTTCTCTGAATAGATTAATGTCGGCTTGATAGGCATTGAGAGTGTGCATGATGTTCTGCAAGTTGTTAGCGTACTCTCCGTGATTCGCTCCAGGGGTTTCATGAACTTTGTCAGTTGGGTCAATGTCATGGTATCCAGGAGGTGTCTCGGGGTCAGTTTCAACAGCGGTCATTACATCGTCTGTTATCCTGTGAGACTGAGGTGTTTCAGGAGTGGCTGGATAATCAGGTGGATTTAACTCATAAAGCCAATTATCCTTATTATGAACACTTACTTTTGCATGATTGGGCAATGTGAACAGGGTGACTACTGTGTTCCGGATCAGGTACTCAAAAGGTGGGCGTCCTAAATTCCTTATAATATGTCTATTGAAGCAGAATTTAAGGTTCATCAGGCGTACGGTTCCCAGACGGGTGCACCTGTCCAGTTGGTACCTAAGTCCTAAGGCATCAGCAATCATGGTTACAAGACCTCCTACCACTATAGGTAATTCAGGTTCATCTTGGATGCGGGTGAAGGTTTGCATCATGAAAGGGACACCATTAACACACTGTCCAGTATTGAAACATGACATAATAAATAATTCATCCTTAGAGACTCCGGTAATATTTTCTTCTTTTCCAAAGAAGGTATGGGCGAGGAATTTGTGGAAGTAACGAAGAGCAGGGTTATGGATCTCATCATTGTTCATATCATTTGGTTCAGGGTGGTAGTTTCCGGTCAGAGTTCCCCAAAAGAAATCTAGCTCCACATCCATCAATTCTACCTGTGTGGTAGTAAAGGCGAAAGGTCCACTAGGGAATCCTAATAGGTCAGCTAGTTCTTTGTGGTTAAAGTCGTATTCTATTCCGAATAGGCGGAAACTAACGAATCCTTTCCTAGAACCAAAACCGCGCTCGGGTAGGTAAAGTAGGGAACTAAGGAACTCAAGGGTGAGCTCTCGGTAAGTCGCAAACTTGTGTTGGATCATTGCATTTTCCCATCCGAGTCGGTTGAACAGGTATATCATGCTCTCATGTATGCCTAAGGTTTCCATAGTCTTTTCATTTGGGTACAGGGTCAAATCCATTTGCCTCTGTGATAACTCTTCGAACTTTATTCTTTGATTCCTACCTCTAAATTGGGTTTCCATATAGTTAATAGGTTGGTTAGCCATAGTCAGTGAAAATACGGTGGAAACAATTCAGTGGAAAAGACTTTAGAAAATCTGTAAAAAGCGATTTGGGATAAAAATAAGAAAAATGAAATGCTAAAATGTAATGGCTATAAATGTAATGTAAAATAAAACTAACAAAACAATTTAAACAAATAGTAATAACGATAATTAAAAATGCTCAAAAAGGAAAAGGATAGTTTAAAATAGGTAACTAAGAAAATGGGTTGCCTCCCACTAAGCGCTGTTTTTATTGTCAAAAGCCTGACGTAACGCTGAGGTTTAGACTAATCAGGGGTATTTGCGGACAATTTCAAAAGTTTTAGATCATTCGTATAGTCTCTATTTTCAACTTTATGATAATGTTTTAGGCGCTGTCCGTTTACTATGAATGGTTCATTGTTCCTACCCTTGATTTCTATTGCTCCACTTGGGAATACTTTAGTTATATCAAAGGGTCCCGACCATCTAGACTTTAGTTTTCCAGGAAAGAGCCTAAGTCTTGAATTAAAGAGGAGTACAACGTCTCCCACACTGAATTCTTTCTTAGATAGGCGTTTATCATGCCATCGCTTGGTTCTTTCCTTATATAGCTTAGCATTTTCATATGCATCTAACCTTAGTTCTTCTAATTCGTTAATGTCTAGGATTCGCTTTTCTCCTGCAGCACTATAGTTCATATTGAGAGTTTTGATCGCCCAATAAGCTTTGTGTTCTAGTTCTACTGGGAGGTGACAAGACTTTCCATAAACTAGTTTGAAAGGTGTAGTACCTATGGGAGTCTTGTAAGCGGTCCTATAAGCCCATAGAGCTTCATTAAGTTTAGATGACCAATCTTTCCGAGATATGGCGACAGTCTTTTCTAAGATTTGTTTAATCTCTCGGTTTGAGACTTCGACCTGTCCACTTGTTTGTGGGTGATATGGTGTAGCCACACGGTGTCTCACTCCATATTTAGATAGTAATTTGTCAAAGATTTTCGAAATGAAGTGTGAGCCACCGTCACTTATGACGAGTCGAGGTACACCAAATCTGGGAAAGATTATGTTTTTGAAAAGCTTTATTACTACTCGTGCATCATTTGTAGGAGAAGCTATGGCTTCGATCCATTTTGAGACATAGTCAACGGCTACGAGTATGTAATTATTACCGAAAGATGATGGGAATGGTCCCATGAAATCTATTCCCCAGACGTCGAAGATTTCTACTTCCAAAATTCCCTTTTGGGGCATTTCATCTCTTCTTGAAATATCGCCGGTGCGTTGACACCGATCGCAACTTATAACAGCGATGTGGACATCCTTCCATAGACTAGGCCAGTATAAGCCGGCTTGCAAGATTTTTGCACAAGTTTTGGAAGTGCTCGCATGTCCACCATAAGGAGATGAATGACATTGAGTAATGACGTCTTCTATTTCTTCTTCGGGAATACATCGGCGAAAGATTCCATCCGGTCCTCGTTTGAACAATAATGGTTCATCCCAATAGTACTGTTTCAGGTTATGAAAGAACTTCTTTTTCTGCTGATAGGTTAGATCTGGTGGAAGAGCTCCTGCGGCTAGGTAGTTGACAATGTCAGCGTACCATGGCAGTCCTACAGTTGTCTGTATTATTTCCATGGGTTCTGGTTCATTTATATCTAACTGCGCCAGGTCGCTTCCTATTTGTGCTATCAGCTGTTCATACGGAAAATCATCGTTAATCGGCACTTGTTCGGGTTTAATACCTTCTATTCTAGATAAATGGTCCGCTACGACGTTTTCGGTACCTTTTTTGTCTTTTATTTCTAGATCAAACTCTTGTAAGAGTAAAATCCATCTTAGGAGTCGTGGCTTAGCATCCTTCTTAGTTAATAGATATCTGATAGCAGCGTGGTCTGTGTAAATGATTATTTTCGCTCCAACTAGGTAAGAGCGGAATTTGTCAAGCGCAAAGACAACTGCTAGCAATTCTTTTTCTGTAGTGGCGTAGTTCAATCCAAGGTTCTACTTGCATAGTAAATCGCATGGAGTTTCTTTTCTTTTCTCTGACCCAGGACTGCGCCCACAGCATAGTCACTCGCATCGCACATGATTTCAAAAGGTAATCTCCAGTCAGGGGGTTGCATGATTGGTGCGGTGATGAGGGCTGTTTTTAGAGTTTCGAATGCTTTAAGACAATCTTCATTGAATATGAAGTCAGCGTCTTTCATTAATAAACCAGTAAGAGGTTTAGTGATTTTCGAGAAATCTTTAATGAATCGTCGGTAGAAACCGGCGTGTCCTAAAAAGCTTCGTATTTCTCGAACGGTTTTAGGAGGTTGAAGATCTTTTATTACTTCAATCTTAGCTTTATCGACTTCAATTCCCTTATCTGATATCACATGACCTAATACTATTCCTTCGTTGACCATAAAATGACATTTCTCCCAGTTAAGCACGAGATTCACCTTTACACATCTTTCTAACACCATTTCTAAGTTTGATAGACATCCTTCAAAGCTTTGCCCGCATACAAAGAAGTCGTCCATGAACACTTCCATGATGTTGTCTATAAAATCTGCGAAGATTGACATCATGCATCTTTGAAAGGTTGCAGGGGCGTTGCACAATCCAAAGGGCATTCGCCTATAAGCGAACGTTCCATAAGGACATGTGAATGTGGTCTTCTCTTGGTCATCAGGATGGATAGGGATTTGGAAAAATCCTGAGTAACCATCAAGGTAACAGAAGTAAGAATGCTTGGCTAATCGTTCTAACATTTGATCTATGAAAGGTAGTGGGAAATGATCTTTTCGAGTGGCTTTGTTTAGTTTACGATAATCTATGCACACTCTATATCCCGTCACTACTCTTTGCGATATCGATTCGCCTTGAGCGTTTTTCACAACAGTGATACCTCCTTTCTTTGGCACTACATGTATTGGACTAACCCATTCACTATCAGAGATTGGATATATTATCCTGGCATCTAATAATTTCTTGACTTCTTCCTTTACTACAGTGCTAAGGGTTGGGTTTATTCTTCTTTGAGCTTCTCTGGAGGTTCTGCAATCTTCTTCTAGCAGAATGCGATGCATGCAAACTGAAGGACATATTCCTTTGAGATCAGATATGTTATATCCTAATGCAGTTGGATATTTCTTCAAGACATCTAAAAGTTTCTTTGTCTCTATAGTTCCTAAACTGGAATTCACTATAACTGGTCTTTTACATTCAACGTCTAAGAATTCGTACCTTAGGTTTTTAGGTAAAGTTTTTAATCCTAATATAGGTTTATCTTTACTTGGCATGGGATCCGGTGTAAGTGCTAAGCTTTCGCTCAGACTATTATCCTGATACGGTTTTTGCCAATTATCATCTTCGAGAATTGGAGGGATTTGAATTTTCATTATTTCAGAATAAGTGGTCTCCTCCAGTTCCATTTCTCTTACACATTCGTCAATTACGTCCATTAGATAGCATGTATCCTCTATAGCTGGTGATTGTAAGAATTGTGTTAAAACAAATTCAACTTTCTCTTCACCTACTTCAAAGGTTAGCTTTCCTCTTTTTACGTCTATTATAGCTCCGGCGGTAGCTAAGAATGGTCTTCCTAGTATGATAGGTGTAGTGGAGTCTTCAGAGATGTCCATGATTATAAAATCAGTAGGAATGTAGAATTGTCCTATACGTACTGGGACGTTTTCTAGTATGCCTACAGGATATTTAACAGAGCGATCGGCTAGTTGAACAGACATTTTTGTTGGTCTTAGTTCTCCCATGTCTAGCCTTTTGCAAATCGTTAAGGGCATAACACTGATACTGGCTCCTAAATCGCATAGAGCTTTGTCAATGACGAATTTTCCTATTACACAGGGTATAGAGAAACTTCCTGGATCTTTTAGCTTAGGAGGCATGTTATTCTGGATTATGGCGCTACACTCGGCAGTGAGTGTAACTGTTCCGTTATCCTCTATCTTTTTCTTATTGGATAAGATTTCTTTTAGAAACTTGGCATACGAGGGTATTTGGGTAATTGCTTCTGTAAACGGAATAGTAATATTCAACTGTTTCAGAAGTTCTACAAATTTCTTAAATTGACCCGTCGTCTTGGAACTTATTAGTCTTTGAGGGTACGGAATTGGTGGTTTATAGGGTGGTGGAGGCACATAAGGTTGTTCTTTCTCCACTACCTCTTGACTTTCATCTTCCTTTTCTTCTGGATCATTCACCACTTCAGTCGGTTTATCCGGTTTTTGGTACATGGCTGGATTGTCAAGTCTTGGATCGGTAGGTCCGTCAAGTTCCTTGCCACTTCTTAATATTACGGCGTTAGCATGTCCTTTCGGATTAGGTTGAGGTTGTCCAGGGAACACTCCAGCTGGTGCAGCAGTAGGTGCTTGTTGTTGAGCTACTTGTGAAATCTGAGTTTCAAGCATTTTGTTATGTGTAGCTAATGCATCTACTTTGCTCACTAATTGTTTAATCTGCTCGCTAGTGTGAATGTTTTGGTTTAGGAAGTCCTTGTTCGTCTGAGATTGGCTAGCTATAAAGCTCTCCATCATCAATTCAAGGTTCGACTTTCTAGGGATATTAGGAGCAGTCTTTTGATATCCTGGTGATGTAGCTGGTGCTTGACCTGGTGCGTAATAAGCATTGTTACTCTTATAGGAGAAATTCGGATGATTCTTCCAACCTGGGTTGTATGTGTTTGAGTAAGGGTTTCCTTGAGCATAATTCACTTGATCAGTGGGAGTTCCTGTCAATAGTTGACAATCAGAGACTTCGTGTCCTGGGACTCCACATAACTCACAGTTAGGTGTTACTGCAGCCACGGTGGCTGCAGGTGTTATGGCCAAGTTATCGATCTTTTGGCTTAGTTGGTCAAACTTCGCATTGACTTGGTCCATACTACTTACTTCGTACATACCTCCCTTTGTTGGTTTCTCAGTTGCGACTCTTTCGCTTCCCCAAAGGTAATGATTCTGAGCCATACTTTCGATAAGTGCATAGGCATCACTATATTCTTTGTCCATCAATGCACCACCCGCGGCAGCGTCAATTGTCATTCTTGTATTGTACAAGAGTCCATTATAGAAGGTATGGATGACCATCCATTCTACTAATCCGTGATGTGGACAAAGCCTAAGTAGATCCTTATAGCGTTCCCAAGCTTCGAATAATGATTCACTTTCTCTTTGCTTAAATCCGTTGATCTGAGCTCTCAGCATAGCTGTCTTGCTAGGTGGAAAATACCTGTTCAAGAAAACTTTCTTAAGCTGTTCCCACGTAGTTACTGAGTTTGAAGGCAGAGATTGAAGCCATGCTCTTGCTCTGTCTCGAAGCGAAAAAGGAAATAAACGTAGTCTAATAGCTTCTTGGGTAACTCCATTGGCTTTTACGGTATCTGCATATTGCACAAAGATCGAAAGATGAAGATTCGGATCCTCGGTAGGATTTCCGGCGAATTGGTTTTGTTGCACGGCTGATATCAATGATGGTTTTAGTTCGAAATCGTTTCGGTTGATAGCCGGTGCTGCAATGCTTGAATGCGGTTCACCTTGCGAAGGATTAGCGTAATACTTGAGTGGATGAGCTTGTTCTTCAGCCATTCCTGCGTTTTCTGATTTTACGACTGGTTCAGGCGGATCTAATTGAAGATCTGGAATGTTGGAATTATTTTCGAAATCGAGTATACGTCTTCTTACGTGTAAGAAGCGTTCCGATTCAGGGATTAGAGGTTGCAAGTCTTCGCTTTTAGAGCGAGTACGTGGCATACACTCGGAGATTAGATTAAATTAAACTGTTGATACCTTAGTCTAGACAATGCTACCTAAATGCACTAGTAACTAAATTAAGGAATCCCCGGCAACGGCGCCAAAAACTTGATGGGCTAAAGACGTGTCTACTTATGCGTCTAGCGGTATCTTACTGCAAGTGCACAGCCTATCGAAGTAATATTTAAGATTATCGATCCACAGGGATTCTATCGTTACGTAGTGCTAGATGAACTTCTAGTTTAGCTAAGGCGAGTAGTTGTCACGATTGTTGTTGGTTTTCTAAGACTATTGAAGGCGGAATTAAATTCAAGTTTTTAATAAAATAATACTAAAACGGTCGGTATGTAATTATACTAACTTAGGTGGGTCAATCTAACCTAGGCTTATAAAGATGTTCACTTAATCTATTCGGTAGAGATTACTAGTTTGAATACCCTCAACTCACACTCTCGTGGTCTTGAATCAGATCTTATCCCTAAAGCCCTATGCCTGCTCTCGCTAGCCCATAAGTGTTTAGAGATAATTTTTGGAAACTAAATAATTCTAATTTATCTTAAAGCGCTCTCGCTGTATTTAATTTAAATGCCTAACTTTAGCTATCTGGTTAAAATCTCACACTCTCGTGGTCTTGACCCAACCTAATACCCTTTTCTTACTCTCGTAACGAAAAGGTCGAATTTAATTAAAAAGTATCAGCCAGAATGTTAAGCGATTAATTATTTTAGCCCATGGTTATATTTTACCGGTTGAGTCAGTTATAACTACATACCGCCCTAAGGTATTTAGCTACTCATCGAGGTTAAATCAGACTCAGAGTTAATTATTAGCTTACTAATGGCAGAAAAATAAATAGACATTATAAATAAATAAATTAAATTGCAATGACTGAAAAACCTGATTAACAAATATCTGAGTAGACTCCTTCTTCCACAGACCGGAAGGCTTGGAGTAGGCGGAAATAAAAATTAAAACGAAATGCTGAAGGCTGGAAATAAATAAAGGTATAACAATTCCCTAATGTTGGAAATTGTTACACGGTTGGTTTGGATACAAATAAAATAAGGCAGAAAATAAAATGCTGGAATAATAATTCTGATGGTAAGGTAATTCGGCAGAGCTTCCGCAGGAAATTTGGATACTGAAGTCTCTCCCTAAATCCTCCTGAGCTGGTCCTATTTATAGAGCTTCCAATGGGCTGGTCCTGGGTCTTTTGCTTCTTGGGCTTTGCTGAAGTGGTTGAGAAAATGTTGGAAAGTGGCAGCAGAAAGTGGGAGAGGTCTCCCTCACGTGAGAATTACTAGGAGGAGTGGCTTCACTGGTGGCTTTGACGTAGTCTGAGTCAAAAGAATCAAGTTATATCCTTGTCACGGGCGTGACAAGGTCTTCACGCTCGTTGTCTTATGTTTTCAAGTGTCACGGTCGTGACTACTTCCTCACGGTCGTGAGGTCCCAAAGTAAGGTGTCACGGTCGTGACACCCTTGTAACGACCGTGGTCGTAACAAATTATGCAGAGTTTTATGCAGGCTTCTGTCTTGCTTCATTTCTTGTGGTTTCTTTGTTCTTTTCTTCTTAATTCTTGATTTGGCCTCACATATCGATGTACCTACAAAATAGTAAGAAAAACTCGAGGAATCGAGCGTTAAAACGGTGAATGCGCGGTAAAAGTCAATGAAATCTAGCGATATAACCGATGCGTTTTCTCGTCATCACTAAGCTTTTAAGCACGAGTACATTGTTCTTGATTGAAGCTTTTAAGCAAGATCAAGTGTTGTCGTTGAAGTGTGTCTTCTATGTTTTGGTTTTCTGTTTTTATCACTGAATATGATTGAGGGGGAGTGAGAGGTGTATCATATCTGAGAGTGTCTTAGATAGAAGTTACACGAGTAGATATTAGGTGCGAAGATTGTAAACTAGAGAGAGTTTGCTGAGAATTTTCAAACTAATTCTGTTTAGTGGATTTCCTTCCTGGCTTTGTAGCCCCCAGAAGTAGGTGTATTTGCACCGAACTGGGTTAATAATTGCTTGTGTCTCTTTACAATTGTTAATTGTATTTTATATTGTTCATATATTGGGAATTGTTAAGATATTAATGTCGTGACATCTCTTTTGACATCTCGTATCTAATACCAAAATTTCATCAACATCGAGACCCCTTGAGCTCCTTCACATGGATTTATTTGGACCTTCATGGACCAAAAAACTAGGTGGGAATTATTACGGTTTGGTGATTGTAGACGATTATTCAAGATTTTGTTGGACTTTTTTCTTACGTAGCAAAGATGAAACGTTATCGGCTTTTGTACATTTTGCCAAGTTATATCAAAATAAATTGAATTCCAAAATAGTTTCCATCTGAAGTAATCGTGGAGGTGAGTTTGAAAATCATCTTTTTGAAAAATAGTGATAAACTTAGTATTGAACATAACTTTTTGGCTCCCCGATCTCTACAACAAAATGGAGTTGTGGAGCGCAAAAATTGCGTTTTAGGGGAGTTGGAAAGAACAATGCTCAATGATTGTGGTCTACCAAAATACTTTTGGGCCGATACCGTGAACACGACATGTTATATGTTGGATATGATACTTATTTGTCCTATTCTTGATAAAACCCCTATGAATTATTAAAGGGCAGAAAACCAAATTTGTCACACCTTCATATATTCATATGCAAGTGTTTTATATTGAATAATGGAAAAGATAACCTTGGAAAATTTAACACGAAAGCCAATGAAGGTATCTTTCATGGATACTCACAATTAAGTAAAGCATATAAAGTCTATAATAAGAGATTAATTAGTGTTGAGGAGTCCATTCATGTTACCTTTGATGAGACTTGCCCAAATAGTGTTGGGAAAGGTATTTATTTTATTGATGTAGGTGCATCTACGAAAGACATGCTCAAAGATACTGACAAAGATATTGATCAACCTAAGGCGACGGATATTGAGAAGGATGAAGATGATAGCCAACAAGTAAATAATGGTGATGATAATCAACAAGAAAATGATGGTCTTCCATTAGAGTGGAGAACCTCCAAGGATCATCCTATTGACAACATTATCAGTGACATCACAAAAGGGGTAACAAGAAACTCTAAGATAAGTAATTTATGTTGTCATCATGCTTTTGTTTCACAAGTTGAACCTAAAAACGCTAAGGATGCCTTACTTGATGAGCATTGGCTTTTAAAAATGCAAGAAGAATTGAATAAATTTTAAAGAAATGACGTTTGGGACCTTGTCCCACGTCCACAACATCATCAAGTCATTGGCACACAATGGGTATTTAGGAACAAACTTGACGAGCATGGTGTGATAAATGGAAATAAAGCTCAAATAGTAGCTCAGGGGTATAACCAAGAGGAAGCGACTGACTACTAGGAGACTTATGCTCCCGTAGCCCGACTCGAAGTTATCCGGATACTACTCGATTATGCTTGTGCTAAGAACTTCAAATTATATCAAATCGAAGTAAAATTATGTTCCTTAACGGCCACATAAATGAAGAGGTGTATGTATCACAACCTCCCCGTTTTGAAAATTTTGAGTATCCTAATCATGTTTTTAAGCTAAAATGTGCTTTGTATGGTCTTAAACAAGCCCCTCAGGCATGGTATTACCATCTTAGAAAGTTCTTACTTGAGCAAGGATATTCAAGAGGAAAGGTGGACACCACTCTCTTTATTAAACGTAAAAGAAAGCATACTTCACTTGTTCAAATTTATGTTGATGATATCATTTTTGGATCAACTAACATGCATCTTGTCAAGAAGTTCTCTAAGCTTATGCAGAGAGAGTTTGAAATGAGTCTTATGGGGGAGCTAAACTACTTCCTTGGACTTCAAATTAAACAACTCTCGAATGGAACATTCATTTGTCAAACCAAGTATTGTCTCAAATTACTAAAAATATTCGGAATGGACGGCACAAAGGATATTGACACACCTATGGAAACAAACGGAAGCTTAGATAGAGATGAAAATGGTAAGGATGTTGATATAAAGAAGTATAGAGTTATGGTCAGATCACTTATATATCTTACGGTGTCTAGGCCTGATATTATGTTTAGCGTTTGCATGTGTGCTCGATATCAATCGGCTCCCAAGGAATCACACTTTAAAGCAGTTAAGCGTATTCTTAGATACCTTATTGGTACTTCTAAGTTTGGGCTTTGGTATTCCAAGGGAAGCGATTATAGTTTGGTTGGTTATTCCGATTCTGACTTTGTCGGTTGCAAATTGGAAAGGAAAAGCACTAGTGGCACTTGTCACATGTTTTTAAAATATTTGGTTAGTTGGCATAGTAAAAAGCAAGTATCTGTAACTTTGTCAACTGTCGAAGCGGAATATGTGGCCGCCGGTAGTTGCTGCACCTAAGTTTTGTGGCTTAAGCAACAATTGCTAGATTTTGACACCAAACTTTGACATATTCCTATCACATGCGACAACACTAGTGAAATCAATCTAACCAAGAATTCGGTACTACATTCTCACACTAAACATATCGAGATTTGTCATCACTTTCTTCGTGATCATGTTGAAAAAGGGGACGTTATTTTTTAGCATGTTATTAGTAAAAATCAACTTGCCGATATTTTCACAAAACCTCTTGCAACCGAATCATTTTTCAACATTCATGGAGAATTGGGGATTATTGATATCTCCAATGTCGTTTAAATTTCTATCTTGTGGCTTGCACTTTATAATATTTCTCTAACGTTATATTTTGAGTTTTTGACATCATGTGAGTGCATTGTTCATCCCATCAAGAGTGAGGTAGTATTGTTTCAATTTCTCCTTAAAAGTAAGACTTTTCTTAAAGCATGTCATTGGTTGGTTAAAAATGCTTGATATTCTCTCAAATGATGAAGACCATGAATGTTCATTTCCAAAAATTTTGATTGATAACCATTGTGTGTTCTCAATGTATATACTTATAGTGACTTCATGTATTAACTCTTTCACTTTTGTATAAGTGTGTTATTAAGTGTATAAGTATGTGGCTCGTCTTGTTTATCGTATTTAAGCTTGCTAATTGCATGAATTGTTATTGTTGTTGCGTGTCGCATGTTTTGATAACGCTTTTCATCTTGGATTGAGTAGTGACATGTTCTTGTCGCTATGCTAGGCACATGCGTGTGCGGCATCGGGATTTCTTTTATGATATGTTTTATATGCGTGACGCAATTGTAGCAACTTGATGAGTTTGCTAGTGCATTGTTGTTTATTTAATTCTACTTTGTGTTACTTGATTTGTAATGCTGGTTATTTATCAATTTTGCATCATTACATATATATATATATATATATATATATATATATATATATATATATATATATATATATATATATATATATATATATATATATATATATATATATATATATATATATATATATATATATATATATATATATATATATATATATATATATATATATATATATATATATATATATATATATATATATATATATATATATATATATATATATATATATATATATATATATATATATATATATATATATATATATATATATATATATATATATATATATATATATATATATATATATATATATATATATATATATATATATATATATATATATATATATATATATATATATATATATATATATATATATATATATATATATATATATATATATATATATATATATATATATATATATATATATATATATATATGGGGATATGTGATCGTTGCTCTTCAAGTAAGGCTATCTTTTTTTGAATGATACATTTGAATTTGTATTTGGAATATGATACTTCTCACGATTAGCTATCTTTCTTTTTGATTTTTTCAAAGAGGGAGAAGCATGTGCGAGATGAAGTGGGAAGCACAACGCCAGGGGGAGCCTTCAATAACAACATGAAACATGAAATGCATCATCGCAAGTTTTGCCATTATAAAAAAGCGGGAGTATGTGAGTGCAACTTCACCATGAGATATTTTACATGATGTCAAAATATTGAAACTACTTCGCATTTTGGTATATTGAATAGCAACTCTGAGTATGTGTAGCTCCCTTGCATTAGAGGTCTTAGGAATCATGAAAAACAAATTTCTGCATAAAAATGCACTTCATGTGTCGACACGTCACATTTTAGGATGACACATGTAACTTAATATTAAAGCTTGTAGGCTCTGAGTTGGTTGGGTCAAAACATGGTCATCTCGGTCGACACATACTAGAAGTTCCAACATTATGTGCCGACACATACGTGCTTCAGGCCAACACATATACTATCCTAAAAAGGTTGTAGTCTCTGTTTCATTTGGGTCGACACATACGTGCTTCAGGCCGACACATCTACTGTCTGTAGGTTCTGTTTCATTTGGGTCGGCACATAGGTCCTTTCAAGTTAGCACATGCTGGTATTTTTGACATGATATGTCGGCACATCCATCATTCAGGACAACACATGTTGTTTAAGTGGGTCAATTTTATTCATTTTTTTACTTCAAAAATTACCTTTTTTCCATCAATCTTCCAAAACTATAAATACATCATTCATGCTTCATTCTAAACTGGTGATACCATAAAACTAGCCTGCATTTTCTCATCATCTTCAACCTCCGTCATATGTCTACTCACTGAAAAATCACACATGATAATATTTTGTTGGGGTGCCAGCTAGGAGAAGGCCTGATAAGGTCCAATTGGGTTCTTGTGTAGCCAATATATTGGGTTGATATTTGTAGTGGTCTCCATCTGAAAAAACCGTGGGTTTGTCCTCCAAGATCATATGAAGATTTGGGGGTTTTTATGCAAGGCATTCAAGAGAGAATTGCGATGTTGTGAAAGCGCTTGGAGATAAACTATGCAAAAGACCCTTTGGAGATAAAGAACACAAAGGAAGTAACTGAGAACGGCGAATCAAATTGGAGTCTTATGGAATAATCGGTGCAATTGATCGTGCACAAAATCTTGGAGATAAAGAATGCAAAGGAGTAGCAATACCGACAAGTTAATTGGCATCCATTTTTGTCTTGGTCTTACTCAAGATTAAAAGAATAAAAAGGTTTGAATCAACATCATAACCGATAGTGTTTATATGGTTGCTCTTGAACACTTTTCTTGTACATCGACTTTTTGCATAGTAAGAAAGTATCCTAATTCCACATTATAAATTAGGCGCAGATGTATCCACACACGAGGACGAAAGTGGGGAACTGCTTAAACAAATCCTCGTGTCGATCTCTCTATTATCTTTTTACTCACTTTATTTTTCATTACGCAATTGATCGACTCGTAATAATTTTTCTGTGATTTTTTTTAACTTGATTTTCGATTAGCTTATAATCACTTTTAATTATAAGTGGTTTTCATATCAACAACAACACAAAGGAAATTCTGAAAATTTGTTCGCACACCAATTGTTTGATAAATTGCTTAGTTCAATATTTTATGCTTATTATCATTGGAAATATCATTACTAGGTCAATTAATTTAAACAAGTAATAATGTGATACTCGATTAAAGGTTAAATTTGATTATTGTGTTTGTCATTCCATAATTGGCTTTGCATATCCGAGTTCCAATAACTAGGTTCGTATAAACGACTTTTGTCGATCCATATCAAAACCTTCAGCGCGCACTCTTTTTCAAAGAACTTTAAAACCCAAATTTTATTTGGTGATTTTGACTTAGGTATCTATTCACCCCCTTCTAGACATGTCGCCATCGTCTAACATATTTTCCAGAATCTTATTAAATTTATTTCCAAGTAACATAATGGCTTTAGAAATTTTTTCATCAGTGTCTAAGTTAAACTTATCATTTTCTTCATTGATGTTGGAAGTTAGAGCTATGTTCTTGTTCTTCTGTCCAGACCTGTTACTCATAGCTAGTTCAAAAGTTTGAAGAGATCTAATGAGTTCATCCACCCTTAGTTTGTTTATGTCTTGGGCTTCTTCAACTACTGTGACCTTCATGTCAAATCTCTTAGGAAGAGACTTAAGGATCTTCCTTACTAGTTTTTCTTCTAATATTTTATCTCCTAGAGCACTAAAGGAATTAACTATTTCAAGAACATTCATGTGAAAGTCATGAATACTTTCATCTCCACTCATGTTTAGATTTTCAAATTTCATAGTGAGCAGCTGAAGTCTAGACATCTTTACCTTAGATGTGCCTTCATGAGTTGTCTTAAGAATATCCCAAGCATCCTTAGCCACAGTGCAGGTGTTGATCAACCTAAACGTATTTTTGTCAAATTCATTTAATAAGGAATTTAAGGCTTTGGAGTTTCCAATAGCATTCTCCTCTTCTTCCTTGGTCCAATCCTCTTCAGGCTTCAAAGATTCCTTCCCATCTTTATCTTTAACCACAGGATGTTCCCAACCCTTGATGATAACTTTCCAAGTTTTGATATCTATGGATTTTAAGAAAGCCACCATGTGTGATTTCCAATAGTCATAGTTGGTTCCATCTAAAATAGGTGGTCTATTCACATTACCTCCTCATTCCTTGTCAATAGTTCTAGAAAAAAACCCTAAAGCTCACCCAAAAACAAAACAGGGTGACCTGCTCTAATGCCAATTGAAATTCTGACACACAGATACTAGATGTCGAGACAGATGTCATAAAACTAGGATCAAGACAGTTTAAACACTCACAAATATGCAAAAAAAAAAAAGACTGAAAGATAAATAACACCAGTAGTTGTTAACCCAATTCGATGCAACATCACCTACATCTGGGGGCTACCAAGTCAGGAAGGAAAGTCACTATGACAATATTAGTTTAAAGCTAAACTCCCTCGTTTACAACTTATCACATAATCACTACCTTGTGCCAATTCTACCTAGACATCCTCTAAATATGAGATCCCCTATCACTTCCTATTAGTCATAAACCAGTGACAATTCAACAACAACCCAAAATAGAAGTACCAAAACTTCCAAGTACAATACTTAGTTTTTCTTAAAAGCTTTATCTAAGAACAATACACTCTTGCATAAAATCTTATGAGTGAACAATTAACAATTAACAATCAGTCAACTCAATGCATCAAAACCGATACAAGAGTGGCATACAAATAAAACACACTAAACCCTAAAGAACCACCAAGACACGACTAATCCTAATTTTTCAAATCCACGCCACTTTAGGTTTAGAAAACCCCTTTAGATAAGCATCACAGCTGCATGGGCTTGGGCTCTCAAAATAAGACGCAAATCGGCAGGAATCAAATTTAAATCAATTGCACAATATCCTGCACAATAATAGGAATAATAACATAAAGTTTCCTAAAAAGGATTAATGATCCTCTTTCAGAAATACAATCAAATCTGTCACAACAGAAGTTCCCAAAATATCCTCCCTTGGATAACAATAATGTGTGAATTAAAACACACTTAAAACTCACACTTAAAATACCAAAACAATCCTGCCCTAACTTTCTGGTATAACATGTCCTGGCACATGTCACAACATCATGCTGAGCATGATGTCTGACTCTCATAGTAGAACATCTGTTTTAACATCTTGCTGACAACATGTTCTATCAAAATATTTCCAATCCAAAAACCAAAGAACTTACAATATGGAATAACCCAACATCACTAGAAACATATAACTGACATACATCAGTAGATATTTTTGAAAGTGAATATTTATAAACTACTTCATACATCAAGAATATTAGTCATTTAGAACACTAGAAACATGTCAAGTTAAAAGCTTACTTACAAAGGAAAAGGAAATGGAACAATATTACCTCTCTTACGAGTTGATGAATGATGCACTCTTAAGTAGTAGAACATCCAAGGAAGGTTAGAGCAAGAGTATATAAAGTGCATGCAACAAATCATATACCATGTAAGATTTGAGATATCAAGCATCCCTAATTCCCTTCAAATGTTGAAAAATGATTCGGATGCTATCACACCTTAATTTTTAACCCTAAGATTCCACCTCTTTGTGCATCATATTACATGACACCATAGGACCTTGTGTGCGTGTTTATTATGACTAACAAGCTTGTGCAAGAGCTTTGATTTCAAATACTCATTCTTTAAGTCGAGTACTTCAAGATGTGATTGTTGAATTCTGATTCAAAAGATCCTAAGGTTTTCTATTGGTCATTTTTCTCAAGATCCCTCAGAGGTTTCTCCAAAGAGGATTAGGATTTTCTGTCCATTGGTTTTGAGCATGGTAATTTGAGAAACGATTGGAGTTTCGTGATGAGTTGATTTACAAGTTGAATTTGATTTTTCTTATTGATAGTTTGTGATCCATGCGCTTGGAAGTGGTAAAGTTAGATAGAAAATCTTGAATTGGGTTAGGCAAGAAGAATCATTGTTCTTATAAAGTTTAAGTTCAAACTATGATTGGATTTGTTCGAGTTGTAATATTCAAAGAGCTATGGTTCAAAACTCACCATTCAAGAATTCAAGCTTAATTCGAGAAGATTTTGCAGATTTAATTCAAAGATTCAAAGTGTACCAGTTAATTTCAGAACTCTTGCTCTTTACAAAGATATTTTCAAGATTTATCATTGATTTCATCCTATGGTACATCCCAAGTTCAAACATAAAATTCGTGCTTCAATATAAAATCCAAAATCTAATCATGGTAGAATTCATAAGATTCGAGAAAATTTTATTTCTACAAAGCTCACATTTAAGTCATCATAAGAAATCCACGTTCTTTATCAAAGTTCATATTGATTGTTTTTTACAAGCTCAAATTAATAATTCACGGCCAAGCTGGAGTTGATTCCAAAGTTCAAAGTGCTCAAATTTTCATTTCAAGTGAATGTACAGGATTTCAATTCAAGAGAACAAAGTTGTTGCAAATTGTTTGATGTAACTTAAAGTGGCAGTATATTTTAATTCTAATGATGGAATAGTCTCAAGTGGGAGTCACAAAACCCTCCTTCACTTGTCCTCACAAACTAATTCAGTTTCATCCGCCAATTCACCATCAATTTATTCCAAAAAGTAGTACAGACCTTAATTCATACAAGTCATCATGAGATTTATTAACAAACTGCTATTCTGCACAACATGGACTTTATAGTTGCCAAGTAAGCCGTTATGCATTTACGCTTACACCAAATTTGTGATGTTGGCAAAGTTAGAGTTTATAATCCAAAAGCAAAAAAACAAATGAGTGCTGCTGCTATTTCCATTCTAAACAAAACTCCTAATAATGGGACTAGTAAGTAACGCTTAAGAAGATTCAAAATACAAGAATAACACCCAAAAGCAAAGATCACACTTTCATCTACCAATTCATCTCTACAGTTTATATTACTGATAACAAAGACACTACAAACAATACCCTGCCAAAGTTGAAATTGTTGCAGAATAAATTTGAAGAAGGCATCCTTACTTCTTTGGAGATAAGTTTGTGCGTTCATCACTCATAGACATCGGGCAGAGGTTCAAGTAGAATCTGCCGGGCAGCTTGCCATAAAACTTGAAAGTTGATTCACATTCACGACATGGTCCTTGATTCATTTGTGCCCAATCGAGTCGGAGCCCAATAAGTAAAAACAAGAAACTTGTCAACTCACATCTTATTCAAACCCCAACACAGGGATTTGGATCCTCTCCTTTTTTATATATTCTGACATCTCTCATATTTCTAATCTAACGGTTCAGAATTTATAATGAATAATTAAATAACAAATTCAAAAATAACAAAGACAAATTACTTATCCATTTCTCTCTCCTATTAAATGACTTTTTTTATTTAATTATTCATTATAAATTCTGAACCGTTAGATTAGAAACATGAGAGATGGCAGGATATATAAAAAAGGAGAGGATCCAAATCCCCAACACAGTCAGCTCTGAGAAATTTTCCATCTTCGATCCACTTCATAAGTTGACAAAGCCAAATCTAAAAAACACGAAGATATGAAGTTACGACAAAGATATAATCGTGAGAAGAAATCAAGGTAAGAACAATTAATAATGAATCATCATCATCATCATCAATAAGCACATAATGAGTGGTTCGGTGTAGGATATGGACTCAAAAGCAGAGTTGTTCGCGTCATGTTTCATTACTGAGTATCATAGAATGAAGTTTTCAAACACATGGAGAAACCTTGGGTGAACTTATTCAAAGATAAAGAATGAAGCAAACTGTGAATTACCTTGTTTAAATATGTTGTTCGCATTAAAATTCCCTCGCCAGTCACAGTTATCACGAGCTCCACAAGATTAATGCATTCAAAGGATCGACGAATTTCAATCTTTGGGATTATTTACATCCAATTCTTCGAGATCCTCATCAGTTTCGGTGGCTGTAGTGTTGGTTTGAGTTTGTTAGCTATAATTTTCCTGCACAAAATTTTGAGTCAGAATTCAAAGTAATCACACACAGTTTTGGCATGAAATCCTTTTTCTTTAATCACAATCACTTTTCATCTTTGAAATCAGTAAAAAAAAACGAGGAAAAAGATTACACAAATCAAAGCGGAATCAAATCTTCAGCAATAAATCATGGTGTTCAATACGCAATCAATATGGTTGGCAAGAAAAATAAACACTCAATTTGGAGATATCGTAACCAAAACATATTCCAAACACAATTCAAATTCATGCCAAAATAGTTTCCAACATAATCGATTCATTCATTAATCGGGTTCCAGACAGTATCAAAGATAATTCCAAAAATAGATGGAGCATTCATGAGGATCACAACAGACAAGGGACAATCATCCTCTCCTTTCCAAAGCGGAAATCAAAATATGTTCATTAGAGCATTCAAGACAACATCCTCTACATGGCCTATAAAACTTACACACAAGATTCACACAAGGAGGAATATCACAGTATTCAGATAAAAAACTTGCTATCACAAAAACAAGAAAATTCACACACAGTAAAACTGACGGAAAGAAAGCACAATACCATACATGCATACCTACGCACAAGGTTCAACATGCACAAAATTCACAGCAAGAAAAATATCAACAATTCGAAAGAGCAGCCGGGAGTCGAGAAAAATCAGATTAGACGAAGCATCAACAATAACTATGCAATGTCATAATTCCTACGAGCAGACGCAAAGGAAGCAGAGAGAGATATTCATACCTGAAACGCGAGGGTCTCTGGTCGAAGCGCCATTGGAGCGTCTCCGATAGGTAATTTTAGAAATCTCTCATTGCTTAATCTTTTTCTCTGTTCTTGATACGAATAAGTAGAGAATGTTGAGTAGAACGAAAGCCCTTGGGTTCGAGTGTTGAGTCTTCGTGTGAAGCATTTTTTTAGCACCTAGGGTTTTCATACTTGATTCGTTGGACTTAAGGTGACTAACAATTGGGAGAGAGATAGGAGGATTTGGATTCATGGTGATGAGACGAAGCGAGAACTGTAGGTGACGGATGACCGTGGAAGTGTGAACTGAGGAGGAAAAGAGAAACGCGGGCGATTGAGGGAGAGGATGAGAAAGACATGTGAACAAAAACTCAACGAGAGGGAGAGCAATTGAAGATAGTGTTTTTGTTTTCTTTTTTTGAAAATATGATTATGTGGTTGTGGAAATTTTACTCCATATTTTTACACTTATATTTACATCCCTACACTAAAAAATATTAGATAAAATATCCTTGCTTAAATAGTTATAATTTGAAAAAAATTTCAGTTTCACTTCATTTGCGTTTCAACTCTTTCGGATAACTCGTTTTTCACTTGCAAACCGGAACTCTTTCAAAAAGTAATCATGAACACATTTGTTAACCAACACATACCGAAACTCCAAGAGTAAGTCTTCCGGTTTGTAGTTTGTTTTGGTTTCTTCACCTGAAGACTTAATGTATGTCTTCCGATTTGTAGTTTGTTTTGGTTTCTTCACCGGAAGACTTAATGCATGTCTTCCGGTTCATAATATTTTACGTTTGTTCACCGGAAGTCTTTGCTCAAGACTTCCGGTTCATGTTTTTTTTTTAAATTTTAATTATATTTATTTTTTATTTATTTTTTATTTTTTAATTTTTAATTTTATTTATTTATTTATTTTCAGTGGTGCGCACACGAGGCAGAGATGGTAGGATCCCTCGTGGACTAGGACGGGGTGAGTCATCGAGAATGACCGAAGAAGAGCATTTTGATGCATCTGCATCACCATCCGAGCTCGTTGGATATTCAGGAGGACCGTATGATACATCGTTGTTAGTTAAGTATGAACATCATGTTGTTAGACATATATGGTTCGGTGAGGTAAGTAAACGAAAATTATTTAATATTGAATTTTATAATATATTTACTTTTAATTGTTTTCAGGAGAGAGAGAGTCGAAGAAAGAGTTAAAGGTAGCGGGACATGGCCTGAAGTTGATTCAGAGGGTTCCACTACAGCTACCCAGAGAGATGGAGGGCTGGATATCTAGGTCTGGTCTAGCTTCACTCCCAAGAACTAGTTTAACAAAGATAGACACGAACCTAGTTTCCGCCTTTGCAGAGAGATGACATCTAGAGACATCTTCATTTCACATGTCGTTTGGTGAGATGAAGATTACTCTAGATTACGTATCTTGCCTGCTTCACTTGCCCATCAGGGGAGTTTTCTGGAGCCCTCAAGATATCAGTGAAGCGCTTGCTGTTGAGTGGGATGTTGATTATTTAGGAGTGTCACAGAGAGTAGCACAACAACAAGTCTGTGAGTGCAGGGGTTCCTACTATAAGTTGGAGTGGTTATATAATCTATTCGTAGAGCACAGAGCACCCAACAAAAAGTCACAGTCTGCTCAGCTTCAATATAGGCAAATGCGACAGCAAAAGTCAACTCGGTTGATGTCATGCCTACAATTTCAAACAGAGGTTGCCTATATTTGTTTGTCTTGTAAGTGTTGTCCATAACTAGCACAATAGGAAAAATATTCAACAACTTAACTGAATCTGGATGAACCCAAAAGATATCTCTAATAACTTCAAAGTCATCTCTTTTTCTACTCCAATAAACATAACTTGCTTCCTTAATAAGCTTAAACAAATGTTGTATATCACTTCTAGGACCTCTTATATTTTTTTCTATCATACTCTTCTACTTGTATATTTGCGTGATCCGAGTGACATCATCTGGATCTTGCTCTTGCAATGAAAGCAATATATGTCTAGGTGGAACCTTTCTCTTTGTTAAATCAACAACATGTTGCTTCTGATCCGCTGTCAACCTACCAATAAATGTGTGACCTTCTAATCTATCAGGTAAATCATGGTTATGAACTCCACATTTTACATCAATCTTCCATCCAGATCCATCAGTCGCTGGAATTGATCTGATTTTAAATGGACATCCACATTTTTTCGTCGCACTCTGGGTTCCACTATCAATATCTTTGTGTTTTCCTCCTCTATGACATCCAAATATTAATTTGTTACTTCTTTCTCTCTTGCATGTTTCAATATCTGAACGAGTGATGATAACCGTAACTTTATTTTGGATTCCAATCTCTTTAACCCATCGTATTACCTCTTCTCGTGTACCAAATCTTTGAGTAGTTGAAAAAACATCAGACATATTTACGCATATCTGATCTTTATCGCGTATTTGTAAAGGAACTTCTGAACGTGCATAAAAAAAGAATTTAAAAAAAATTCAAAAATAATTATTAAAAAAATGGACAATGCAAACCAGAAGACTCAGAGGAAGAGTTCCGGTAGCCGAAAAATACAAACCGGAAGACTTGTAAAAAGTGTTCCGGTACACTTTTTACAAGTACCGGAACTCTTTTTACAAGTCTTCCGGTGAACACCCACGAAAATTCTCAAACCGGAAGTCTTTCATAAAGTCTTCCGGTACATAATTTGTGTGAACCGAAACTCTTTGCCAAAGTCTTCCGGTTTGAGAAAAAAAGCGTACCGGAAGTCATTTTGATAGTGTTCCGATAGGTCGTGTGGTGAATTCCTCAGAAGTCTAAAAAATCTGATACAGTAAAAAGTGGGAAAAAAAATAATAAAATATAAAAATATATAAGGATAAAATGGATATTTTTTTAAGATTGTAGGGGTATGGGTATAAGTGCTGGGGTATAGGGTAAAATCTTCTGTGGTTGATAGCTTGGGTGGGCTCAAGAGAGACCCGACCCAATTTTTGTTATTTTCTTTTTCTTTTATTTTCTCAACTTTTTTTGTTTTTGTTATTTAGGCTTTAAGTGATAGCCCAACAAATTTGTTTTTTATTTAGATTTTCCTTAATTACTTTTAACTTGTGATTAATTAATTATGATTAATTAAAATTGGTGTTTAATTCCTAATTAAAACTCGATAATTTGATAATTAAATTTGTAATTAATTATCGGAATGTAGGATTATCTCTTAGCCTTCATTTGCGCTTGACTTGATTATTATTATGATATCTCGCTTCATAAGTTGGTTGTATTATTTAGCATGACTTATATGATTAAATATTTAACCATGGCTATGGCTTTATATACTTGATGCTTTTATCCATAAGAATATATTTGCACATGTCTGTATCAAAAGGAGGAACTTGTGTCTGACTTTATAGTCATACGCATTGCATTCTCATCTGCATCATTTACTCATTTAGTTGATCCCTGTTTCCCCTCAGGTCGATCAATTTAAGATATACATCCTCAGGTTAGGTTCCTTTAGGATTTCAACTTTAGACAACTTACAACTAAGATCATATTCTCCCATGAGATAATTAGACATAAGTCATCTATGTAGTTGAGATATAATTCTCCTTCCCCATGACATAGCCGAGAAATATGTAGATTCTTTCCCACTTAAGAGAGGTATGTGACGTACTCGTCGATTCTATAACCGAGTTGAAGCCTTTCTTCCAATGCGAAGCAAAGACCTGTCTTCCACGTGTTTGTGGTTGTTTAAGTTGAGTATTCTCCTTAAGATGACAACTTGTCTCTTATCCTAAAACCAATCAACAAACTTTATCTACCCTTTTAGGGGAACTACGAATGCTCTGATTCCATTCCCGTCAAGATGCATAGGCACGAGATGTGATGTCTTGGCGAGCATACTTAGAAATAAAACCTTAAGTCTCCCTTTATCTTTTCACCCTTTAGCATACAATTAACAAATAACACAATAAAAGAAGAGGTTCCTGTAGAGTACTACAGATACTTACGATATTATCACCTTCCCTAGGTATAATCAACCCCCGAACTTTAGATTCTCTAGCTTTACATTGCATTACATACTCATGGGTTATTCGCTTTTTTTCCCTTCCCTTAGATAAATTAAAGACCGGTGGTGAATAATAATTTGTGATTTAAGTTAATCAATAGCTTTATATCTGTAAGAGCAAGATTTGTCTCTACAGGATTATCTCTATGTTTTGATGATAACAATTAAGTATTTGTGAAAGAACCATTTTATGTTCTAATGTTTGTTATGTGCAGATCATGATAATTAAATATATAAGATCAAACAAACAACATCAACGTGTGCAGCTAATACAATATGAGAGTTACTATGTGTAACGTATCATAAAGCGCTTATGGGAGAAGCTAGTTTGCTTATGCATCTGATCATGATCAGAGAGATCCAAGGACGCTGGATATTGCAGTTGCAATGGTCCTGTGGATTCTGCTCTGAGAAGTGCATCTGATCTGAAAACATTTAAAGCGTATTGAAGAAGCAAGTATGGCTCTGTATCTGATCACAATCAAAAAGATCCAACGATGTTGTATATTGCAGTTGCAATGCTCTTGTGGATTCTGCTCTGAGAAGTGTATCTGATCTGGAAGCTATCAACACATCTGAGATATAGTCCTCTAAAGAACCAAGCTCTGAAGGCTGAATGCTCTGAAGACCAAGTGCAGAAAGACTCTGAAGACTTAAGGATTCTGAAGATCAAGACTCTGAAGACTCTGAAGATATAGTCCTCTGAAGAACTACTTTGAAGACGCTGATGACTTGAAGTTCTGAAGGCTGAAGGCTCTGAAGACCAAGTGCAGAAAGACTCTGAAGACGTGTTCTGAAGATCAAGACTCTGAAGATTCTGAAGACATGATTTCTGAAGAATCAGTCACGAAGATTCTTAAGACTGTTTCAGAGGAAACTTAGATCTTGGAATGCTGAAGACTGGATTCTGAAGTTGAAGATTATGTCAGAAGAAGATTCACCCAGACAGAGGCGTATTACTCATCAGATAAGCTGCTGCTATTAAATATGATAAACATGTGTTTAAACAACTCTGATGTTGAAGCTTTCATACTAAAGTAGTCGCTGAACTACTCATCAGATGAATCATCAGAAGAACCAAGTCAAAGAAGACTACAGTACAACGCATGCAAACATTTCACCATGACAAAGACGTTGGTACTATCCATAAGCGTGGTTTTCAATGTTGAGATATTAAAGTTACAAGCAAAGGTCACTGTTCCAACACGTGATCTTATTCTATCTGTTGGGATATAACCGTTGGAATTAGAGATGAAATTTCTACCCTCACAAAGCTGCACTATAAAAGAAGATCATTTGATTCATTCAAATGTTAGCTAGTGAGCAAGCTCATACAAAGCAAGCCAGCTTGTTGAGAAGCAATGATGCTGACGAGTGAAGTTAGCAACATAATTGATTAACAAGAAAAGCTTTATGCTAAGAAGCCGCAGTGCTCACATAAGAAAAGCTTTTAAGCAATATGGAAACTACTGTTCTAAAATCTTATAGAGATTTATCTTTAGATTAGTTTCTGTATTAGGAAGCAAGGAGTTGTTGCTCAATACTTGCTATATACTTAATTAGGAGTAATCTGCTTGACAAGAAGCACTCATGTAATCTCCGGCAACACAAATTCATTTTAGAATTAGTGGCTCCTCAAGTGATCTTGTGAAGATCAGAATACTTGAGATGACAAGTGACAGTTGTCATTTGTGGTAACTAATAGGAGATCTTAATTGATAGGATTCTATTAGGTGTCAGTGAATGTTATATCCTAAGGGATCCCTGAACGTGTCATTGTCTATTTGTTAGTCACCTGCAGTTAGCTTGTGCAACTGTAATCAGTTTGGTTATAGTGGATTAAGTCCTTGCTTGAGTGAGGCGAAATCACCTTGGAAGGGTGGACTGGATTAGCTTGAGAGTTGCTCAAGTGAACCAGGATATATCTTGTGTTCTTTACTTGTGTTATACTTTATTATATTTGCTTCCGCAATGCATCTTAAAGAACTCTATAGAAAGCAACAAGTGAAGAAACCCAGAAAAAGTTCTAATAGAGTAAATACCCAATTCAAACCCCCCCTTTCTTGTGTATTTCTCACACCTTCAGTTGGTATCAGAGCCTGGTTCTGTTATTGATGGATATCAAACACCTAACAGTGTCAGAAAAAGATCCTAAAGCCGTGTGAAGAAATACTTGGGTGTTTTTACAATTTCAGTCCAATATCAGTTTTGAGGAAGATGAGTGCTGAAATTGTAATTAATTGGGTATCTTGAGCAAGTCAGTGATTCGTATGAAGTTTGAAGTTTTTGAAGTTTTCAACAACAAAATCTTCTCCATTGAAGCTTGAAAGAAGATTGAAGAATCAGTTGACAAGAAAGATTCATCAGATAAAAAGTTTTCTGTTGAATGCTCTTCTTAAAATGCGTTTAGAGGTACACCGCATCAGCTCAAAGATCAAATCATCAGAAAGCAAGAAATATTGTTTGCTGAAGATTATTTCTATGTGAGTATGAGATGTTTTCAAGAAACAGATTAGTCCACTCTTGACTTTCTCATGAAAAGATCATTGGGAATTTTCTTTAGTAAGTAAAGAAATATTGTTGGCTAATGAATTTGATGGATAAGAACTTCAGAATGAAGTCTGCAGAATAGAAGTAAGATCAGAGAAAGTTTAAATCTTGAAGAAATGATACTTCTAATACAATGCATTTGAAAGCTATTTTCTTTGAAAAGTTTCAAAGAAATTTGTAGATAGTTCTTGTAAGGAAGTTCATTAACTCATCTGGGATCTGATGAAAGATGAACTCTGAGATGTTTATAGAAGTAGCATGGACAATTAAGTTTTGTTAACTTGAGAAGTTGTCTCAGTTGAACAAACTGTAATTGGTCTAATGTTATCAGTCGTTAATCTCAGAAATTCAATCTGTTTGTAAAAGGATTTAAATCTCTGATGTTATTCAGTTTGAATAAATCAGTAGACATTCTTTTTCAGAAGCAGAGAAGTTAAAGCCTGATGAAAGTTAGATGCTCTAAATCTTGAAGATCAGAATATTTGTGCTCTGAAGATGTCTCTCAGAAATCAAATGGATGATATGTTGATGAAGATACTGCAGAACACAACCAAAGGATATGAGATCAGTTCAGAAGAGAAAATCAGAAGATTCTACTTCAGATGTTGTTATTGGATCCTCTCACAAGAACAAGATCCTTCCTCATATCTTCAAGGCTAGTCAGCAAGAAGGTTTTTACTACACAGAGACATATGCTTCTGTGACAAGGTCAGAATTCATAATCTTGTTAATTTCCTTTGTTGATCAGAGTAACATCAATCTAAATCAGATGAATATTAAAAATACTTCTTAAATGGTTTTATTGAAGAAGAAGTATGTGTTCATCAATCTCCTAGTTTTGAAAATGAAAAATTTCCAGAACACGATCTATAAATTAAAGAAATCATTCTACAGCCTAAAACAAGCTCCCAGAGCATTGGTATGAAAGACTGAGTAATTTTAATCAGGAAAATAATTGTATCAGAGGAAAGATTGATAACGTTTTTTTTCATAAATCAATTAAGAAAGACATTTTAATCTGTCAGATTTATATTGATGATATTTTTCTTTGGAAACAAATATTACGCTTGGAAAGGAGTTTGCTAAGTGTATGCAGGCAGAAGCTTAAATAAGCACTCCGAGAAAAGAAGAGAAAACCTTGTCAAAGAAACCCCCTCTGATGTACTTGATCTTAAGTTGATGACTCTGAGCAAAGATTGTAAAGATTCAGAAACTTCAGAAGACTCAAAAGCAAAGCTACAGAAGTGAAGCCTTAGAAGCGAAGCTACAGAGGCAAGCTATAGAAGCTACATAAGATTATGAGGAAGCAAAGCTACAGAAGACTCTAAGTGGTTGGTTGAAAGTAGTGTTTTAGAAAACTCTGAGCGAAGAGTATAAAACAATGTTTCAGAAGACTCTGAGTGCACTTATCTCAAATGCTACAACTGCAGAGGCTATGAGAATCAGATTACGCATGGCTCTGAAACGTCAGCAACGAAGCTTACTCTGGAACTTCATCAGAAGACCTGAAGATTACTCTGATAAGGGGAGAAACAGAACTTCATCAGAGGATCTGATGCAAGGAAACTTTTCCATATTTGTTCACTCAATAGATGCTGATCAAGATAAGTTGAGTTGCAACTTCATTGTCAGAAGAATCCATTATGAAAATCAATGAAATCTAGAATCTGATGTAGAGAATCTCTCCTGAATATAAAGTAGAAGTATCCAAAGCTCTAGTTCTTCAAAATCAAGTACAAATATTAAAGAAAGAACAAACTTCAAAAGAAATGTATGTAATCATGAAGAGTGAAAGCATTCTATACAGTAGTCAGAATGATTACTCAGAACCGAATGCAATTAGTATCTATCATGATGCATATTGTTTCTAGAAGACCAAATTTGGTATCAAGGACTCAAAATTAAAGCATCGTTACTAAGATTCAAGTCATGATTGATTTGATAACAAGATTGGAATCAAAAACCAAAGGCGGAGAAACCAATGATGGATTAGCAGAAGTTCTCTCACCTTCAATTGGTACGAGAATTCTAGCAAAAGAAGTCACCCTCAGATGAACTGATACTAACTTATAAAGAGCAAGATTGTCATTCATATAGATGCTAGAAATACATCTTGGTTTGATAACAGTTTGTGATGATCAACTACGTCTATTCAAAGGATAAGTTCTTATGATACAAGAATTGTCTGGAAGAAGATAGATGATCAGAAGATGAAGACCAAAGGAAGAATCTGGAATTCATAACTATTGTTCAAGATGATACAAACATCAGAGGAGATGTTTCTATTCAAAATAAAGGAAGCTAAAGAAATCATTATGATTCAAAAGAAGAATGTAGCAGAAAGAAGATTAATCTGTCAAAGAGTAGCCAGCTAAGACTCTCATACATTCAACGTACAATCTAGGAAAATAAGAGGTTAGTAAAAAGGTAGATGAAAAGCTGTACAGAGGTATGAGCTGTTCTCTTCTATATTTTACTACTTCTAGACCTGACATTCTTTTCAGTATATGTTTTTGTGCTTGATTCCAATCAGATCCTAGAGAATTTCACTTAACAGTTATTAAGAGATTTCTGAGGTATCTGAAAGGTACTACTAACGTGGCTCTGTGTTACAGAAAATCAGATGAATATAATTTAGTAGGTTTCTGTAATGATGATTTTGCTGGAGACAGAGTTGAACACAAGAGCACCTCTGGAAGCTGCCAGACAATCTGATCCTGTGTTACAGCAAGAAGCAACTCAAAATAGCACTCTCTACTGCAGAAGCAGAATATGTTGCTGCTACTTGTTGAAGTATCAGATGCTCTGAATAAAGAATCAGCTGGAGAACTATCATATGCATTAGACTGAAGAATCAGAACGCATTCTTCGCACATTACCTTCTATTGGTGTCAAAGATACTCCTCTAAAGATCTGAGCAAATCTGATGTCATATATCATCTGAAGATTTGGATTATCTGGAAGATCTGGATAAAAGATTCAATTAGAAGAAGTTCTGTCAAATCAAACTCTGATACTTCTGAAGTATAGTGTTTTGATGTTGAAGAAACAAGATGAAGAAAGATAATAGTCAGATTGGAAGGCACTCAGATAAAGAATCATTCTGGAGATCCCAGAATCTCAAAGGAATATGAGCTCTTTGAAAAATGAAAGTTTTAACTCTGAGAGCTCCTCTAATCATTTGCATCTGCTCCGTTAAAAGAGAATATGTTTTCAACAATTCCTACACCTTCATTTGAAGTGGTTGAACTTTGAATTTGGACGTTTTTCAAGTCACTAGAAGCTGAAGTTCAACTAGTTAAGGAAAGAGAAGACAAGCTAGAAAGGATAAGAAACTTCAAACTTGTTACTGAAAAGCAAAAAGAAGCTGAAGAAAGAGCTGTTGAAGAAGCGAGAATTCTAGCAGAGGAAGATTCAAGTAAAGAAACTGTCAGATTGACACAAGAAGCTGAAGATGCTGAGAAGACTAAGCAAGTTGTTGTAGTTGGTTCTTCTTCGAAAACTACTCTTGTACGTTGAGAACGTGATGATAGTGAGATTCAAGAAGATCAACAAGCTATGAAGAAAGAACAACAAGTTTTCAGTGAAAGCTTTGCTAAACAGAAAATTGTCAACAACTCTCTTCTATGCATGCTTCAACAAATTCTGGAAAAGGTGTCATTCTATAAGAATTGAGTACTCAGGTTTTATTTCTTGACTCTATTAATTTATTTTCTGTTATCAATGTGTATGATTATGTATGTGTTTGTTGAATTGGTTTGGATTGTTGGAGAGTCTTTGCTCATTTTCCATTTTAGGGCAGAAATGAGTTTAATCAATAGAAACCGATGTTTTCGCGGATGAAACTCGAAATAAATTGCATAGTTTAGTCGGGTAATGTTTAGCTGTGATTATTAGATTTCGTTTGTTTGAATTTGGTTGAATTTGTGAGTTTTGACATTTTTGGACAATTGGAGGTTAAGATTTTGGATGAAAATCGAAAGTCTAGAATTTGCGTTTTATGATCCTAAATTGTTACTATATGATTGGTAATGATGAGTAGGTATTTAATCGGGAGAAAATAATTAAATCGGTCGGGTTTTTGGAGGTTTTGGGCAGAAACCCGTAGCCTTGTTTTTCCAAATTCCAGGTGTTAACCGATTAACGGAGTGTTAATGCGCCATGATTTTGAAAATCTAGGTGTGTTAACCGGTTAGCAGAAAGTGTTAACCGGTTAACACTGTAAGTGTGAGAAAAATATTATTTTTCAAAACTTTGAAAATTCATAACTTCTTCACCGTTTATCGGATTTTGTCGTTATTTATATCAAACTGAAGCTAATAATATGTTCTATAACTTGGTGAAAAGAAATATTATTTTTAGCTGACTTTTAGCCGATTTTACCAATTAATCGAGATTAATTATTTTAAGTAAGTGAGGCTTAAATAATTAGAGCGTTCGGTTGCCGTTTGGCATAATTGATGTGAATGCATATGGATTGTATGTGATAATATGAGATGAATGCATGAAAATATTATGAATATGTATGTATTTCAAGAAGTGTATGGAGTCATTTTGCATGTGAAACATCATGATATACATTCTTGTGCTGATTGATTCCGCGTAGAATCTGCTGAACGATTGTGTGCCCGTGTAGAGTGTGAGAAATCGGGTTGTGTGCCCAAGGTGAGGTGTGAGAAATCCATAACATTGTGTGCCCATGTGGGGTGTGAGCAATGGGTGAACATTGTGTGCCTAGGAGAGGTGTGAGCAATGGTTCCAATAAGTTCCTGAGTGAACTTGAGATGATTGAGTCGGTACCGTATTTGCATCTGTATAGAATCGTGGGTCGATCCCTATGAGTTGCATTTATCATCATTAAAATTGTGATTGGTGAATAAATATAATTGTAGATGTTTATGTGAGTTGTAGTGAATAAACATAATGTGTATGCTTATGTGGAATGATGAGGAATATGTATATGTGTAAGGCTTGTACTCACTGGGGTAGAATAACAAGATGTTGTTCCTAGTGGAGTAATAACTGGGGTAGAATGACAAATGTTGTTCCTAGTGAGGTAGAGTGGCATGGTCATATACACTGGGGTAGAATGACTAAGATGTCGTTCCTAGTGGAGTAATCACTGGGGTAGAATAACAATATGTTGTTCCTAGTGGAGTAATCACTGGGGTAGAATGACAAATGTTGTTCCTAGTGAGGTAGAGTGGCATGGTCGTATACACTGGGGTAGAATGACTAAGATGTCGTTCCTAGTGGAATAATCACCGGGGTATAATAACTGAGATGTTATTCCTGGTGGGGTATAAACGATGTACCCATAATCCCAAATAGGGATTGGTGAGAATTGATGAGTTTTATATGAGTCACATGGCATAGATATCATTGTTATATGAAAGTATGCTTGTGTGTGAATTGTTGAATTGAGAACTTTGGATATATGCATGATAAATATGCTTGGTGTTATATATATATATATATATATATATATATATATATATATATATATATATATATATATATATATATATATATATATATATATATATATATATATATATATATATATATATATATATATATATATATATATATATATATATATATATATATATATATCTGTGTGTGTGTGTGTGTGTGTGTGTGTGTGTGTGTGTGTGTGTGTGTGTGTGTGTGTGTGTGTGTGTGTGTGTGTGTGTGTGTGTGTGTGTGTGTGTGTGTGTGTGTGTGTGTGTGTGTGTGTGTGTGTGTGTGTGTGTGTGTGTATGTGTGTGTGTGTGTGTGTGTGTGCGTGCGTGTGTGTGTGCGTGTGTGTGTGTGTGTGCGTGTGTGTGTGTATGTGTGTGTGTGTGTGTGTACTTTATGATGAATTGTGATGAATAAACATAATTGTAAATGTTTATGTGCAATAATGTGAATTGTGAATATGTACATTGTGATGTATATGAGTGGATTATGATTAAATGGGGTGAGATCATAGTGTATGCATATTTTTATGTTAATGTACATATATGATTATATGCACTGTTATAATGATAATATTTCTCACTCTTCTGCTGGAATGGTGTCTTATCTGACATCGTGCAGGTATCGAGAATAGAGCTGCTCGTAGTTGTGTGGTCGTTGTAGGTGTAACTATGTAGTGATTTAATTATATTGGGTCGAGTCATGCTCTGGTCATGTAACACTGGGATCCTTTGGGTTATATTTTAGAGATACATTATATACGCTATGATATGTTTTTATATTCATTGGAATATTGTGATGTTGGCCTTAGTGCCTAAGAAATGTTGAATTATATGATGAGCATGGTTATTCTGTTAAGAGAATTATGATATAAATTGAATCTGCTGCTACATGCAGAATGAAACTTTGAAAAGCATGATTATTTATTGAAGTGTTAATGAGCATGACAGGTGGTTTTTTTTTATGTTTGAAAGTTATGTGTGACGCCCTTTTGTAAATGCATGATTATTTACTCTGATTATTCATATATTTTCCGTGGGGTTTAGAAGGGTGTTACATTGTGCACTGTTTGCTTTCATCTCTTTCTGTCCTAGGACTTTAGGCTCCTACTTGTGGAAGCTTAGTTCCTCCTTTGGAGGAACTTAAGGCATGTCATAAGTAGTTGAACCTTTGAGGACTACTTGTGTGATTTGTGTGCATTTTGAATGTAGTATGCTTGGTTGAGTAGCCCTTGTGAGTTCCGTTGGTTCTCACTTTGCCTCCCATCATCTCATTCAATCCCTTCCTTATTTTTATGTCATGTTGTATGATTTTGTGCATTAGGATATAAGTATGCATGTGTAAGTTTTTCATTCTCTTTTTCTACTTGCATTAAAAGGTTGAGATGAGCTTGTGGAGGTTTTCACCCCACACAATTTCCTTCCTTTGCTTGAGTGTTATTTTCTCTTTGTGCATTTTTTTGCTTGCATTAAAGGTTGAGATGAGCTTGTGGAGCTTTTCCCCACACAATTTCCTCCATTTGCTTGTGTGTTGCATTGCACATGCATTCATTCATTCATTTCTATTTTTTGTTGGTTTTTGCTTCTCTTTTTTTACTATGCTCCCTTAGGATTTCCAATCTCCTTATTTAAGGATGATTGTGATGGACACTAGGGTTCAAACCATGTATGAGAACAAATAGGATAGAATTCCCTTCTTAATCCTAACCTTAGGGCCATGATGCATGACAACTACTAGGTTTTGAACTAGTTTCCCTTTAGTTTGTCCTCTCTCTTTCTCATCTCAAAACAACTTCAAAATACTTAATAAAGGCTAATGAATATTGTGCGTTACGAGCCTTAAGTACTTGGGAAATGGTTATTGGGGGGTTTCCTCTTGATGGCCTAGAGTGTTTAGTGTTCACTCTTTTGGTGATGTGTGACGCATTCGATCTCAGGTCATAGTCTCTAGTGCAATATGAATTACAAACAATTCAAAAACACTTCTTCTCTTAAAAGACACAAAAACAAAGATCAAACTTCTTCTTGTCCTTTGGGACCTTTAATAATGGAAAACATTTTCATAAACAAGAGTTTCATTAACCCTTAGTTCTACCGCAAACAGGTAACGCCTAAGTCTCCGAAGGTCGAGCTGCATACACCTAACTGCTGGAACTGAGTGTTAACCCTACTCGGGTAAAAACATTTGAACCAACCAGTGTTCTTAATTTCCCGAACTACGTTTGCTCTGATTTCTTGTACCGTGCGAGAATACGTAGGCACAAGACGCGATGTCTTGGCGAGCAACCTTTCCCCTTTCACCCGTAGTTAGCCGAACTACGTTGACTCTGACTTTCCCATTGCACGAGGGAATACGTAGGCACAGAGCGGCGATGCTCTGCCGAGTCACTTTTCTTTTCTTTTGTCCCTGAGACCTTTAGCGTAGATATTTTTAATCACCCTTTTAGATAGACAACTAAGCGTGGATCCCGTCGAGTACGACGGACGTGAGGGGTGCTAATACCTTCCCCTTGCGTAACCGACTCCCGAACCCGAGATTTGGTTGCGATGACCAACCTTATCCCGTTTCGTCAGGTTTTCTCTGATTGTTTCCTTTCCCCCGTTGGGATAAATAACGAACGGTGGCGACTCTTCTGTCATTGCCGGCACCTTTTTTTCGCAGTAGCGACACTTAGGAATTAATTTTGTAATTATTCTTATCCTTGTAATAATAAAAAATAGAAGTTAAATAAATAAATTCAATTCTTTCTTAATACTCTGAATTTATTTTTCCGATCAAATTTCTCTGATTAAAATTATCCGATTAATTCATCCAATTAAAATTACACGAATAAATTCATTTAATTAAGTTTATCCGATGAAATTTATTCGATTAAGCTGTGACGTTCCAACTCCGAATTCGACAATTAATCATCTTGCCTGATTTAAATCCTCCGCAACTACTGAGCTCAAACAAACTCCTTTCGCACATAAGATCGTACCGAATAATAAAGTTAGTGAATATGGCCTTGAACAGATAAGCAGAGAATCCATTTTCCTGCAAAAAACCAACAGACTGAACAAACCGGTTAGCGGTTAGTTAAAATGCCATGCAGAATGAAATGAAATGCGCAATGAACCTAATAATCTAAGGGTAAAATTTGGGGTATGAAAGTTGCCCCTATTTAAAAGCTTCATCGGATGGTTTGAGTGACAGAGACTCGAGAAATCACGGTGAAAGGGATTTAAATACAGATAACCGAGAATTTTGCCCTTAGATGAAGTGATATGCAATGCTATGGACAAAACGAAACGAACTATAATGCACAATGCCATGAATCTATTATGATGCGTATGATAGAAATTGATAAATGCAAGGATGTAGACGACACGACGACACAGGGGCAGATGCGAAAACCACACCAAACTAGGGAATACGCACTGGGGAAACAACACGACACTGGGGAATTCTAAAGTGATAGATCCACAGGCGTAAGCACGACTAATGGTCACTTTTAAAAGGAATGGTAAGAATGAGGTCCTCAATGGAGAGGGCACAAGAGAGACGGCCTCCACTGGGGAATATCCAAGAGGAACTGTGCAACGGATTCAGGCATGACCGGCTGGCACTCTAGGATGACAAGGTAACACAAGATCCGCACGACGGTAGGATCAAGTAAATGACAAGTGCTGGAGTTTTCGGGACATTCCTTTAAATGAAGAGATCGAGCGAGATCTTCAGGAATCATCGGAAAATATACAGGGAGAAACAAACACTAGAAACATCCAGAAGAACATCGAATGAACTCTGAAACACACTAAAGACACTCGGAAAACATCAACTGAACTCTGGAACACACCAGAGACACTCGGAAAACATCGAATACTCTGGGACAAAGAAACAAATTTCAGGGACATCCGAAAGAACATCGAATGAACTCTAAAACACACCAGAGATACTCGGAAAACCATCAAATAAACTCTGGGCTGCATCCAGAAGCAAAAGTACAACATCTATAGGAGCATGAGATGAAGACAAGGTCTTTGAAGATACATCCGAAACATTTAGGAAATCAATAAATGTACGGGACAAGTTGAAGACATATCTGGAAGAACATCAGATAAGCAACAAAGGAGTTATGGAAGAAACATCAAAACCAAAACTCAATCTGGAAAAATGTTAGAAAGAGAAATGCATTCGGAAAACCATTGGATAGATTCTGGAAAAACATCAGAATCAAAAGAAATATCTGGAAAACCGTCAGATAAGTTCTGGAAAAACATCAGAACAAAGACTCACTCTGGAAAACCACCAGAAAGAGAAACGTATCCGGAAAACCATCAGAAAGATTCTGGAAGAACATCAGAACAAAAACTCGATCTGGAAAACCATCGAAGAGAGAGAGCGAATCCGGAAAATCATCGGATAGATTCTGGAAAATCGTCAGAATCGGAGGAAAAAAATATCTGGAAAACCATCAGATAAGTTCTGGAAAAACGTCAGAACAACGACTCAATCTGGAAAACCATCAGAAAGAGGAATAAATTCGGGAAACCATCGGAAAGATTCTGGAAAACCATCAGAATCAAAGGAAATATATGGAAAGTAGTAAGATAAGTTCTGGAAGAACATCAGAACAGAGACTCGATCTGAAAAACCATCAGAAAGAGACGCAAGGGTGACATCCAAGAATGACATTGGATAAAAGGACACCAGACATCCAATAATGACTTTGAATGAAAGGTATAAACACAATATATAAGGATAGTATGGAATGTAGGAGAAACAGACATATTCGAAAAACCATCGGATAAGAAAAACGTCATATCTAGAAGAACATCAGACAGACACGACAACTCTGTTTGGCAAGTGCCAAGCAAGTTGGATTTCGACCACAAGGTAAAACATGGATAAAACACGACCTCGGGAGAAATGCAAATGAGGATGAAACACTCATGATATGAATATGTATATGAATTATGCTATGAGATATGATCAAATGCAAATGCAGATGCTGACGACAAGGCTCGACTCTTTTGGTAAGATAACAAGACTGGAAGACTGATTCCTCAACATGGAGATCACTGCCCTTATGCTTGGGGACCAAAGATGTTGCTGCTGAACACATCTCTGTCGCAATGGTAAACTTTATCAAGTTGATGGTCCTTGTAGGAAGGATGAATAGCTGCCTGGGGATCCTTCAAGTAAACTGCTCCAGATGAAATTGTCTGTAGATTGATATTTACTTCATCTCGTCTGATTCTGTGAATGGCTGCTTTGTTGTGCCCTCAGAAGGCTTGCCCCAGTTTGAGTCTTGAAAAAAAACCTTTGGATAAACCAAATATGAGAAGACCTTGTCTTGAACAATTCTTGAACTGATTCTTAGACAGGTGTCACACCCTCATTTTCGCCTTTAGCCTTTATACCCTACATTCGCCATACCATACATCATTTTATTGCATATCGAGCATGTGGGTACGGATTGGGTCGATTTGTCATTTTCCATTTCAAATGAGATAACTTGTCTATCTTGGACTACATGGAAGAAAAGGTTCATTATCTAAGGTTTGATCTAAATTGGAAAAGTCTATTCTTGTAGATTTCTTCAAAGAGAAGTTACTTGACAAAATATTAGGATATTCAAGATATATTCCTAATGACCATGAAATGCAAGGCATAATTCAAGATTGCTTCATCCAATTTTGTTTTAAATTCTTGATCAAGTGGAGTTCAAATTTGCAAAGCATGAGTCAAGATTACAAGTCCATAATTCAAGACTTCATCCATTTCAAGCTTAATGGTTCTAAGGAAATTCATCATGAATTCAAGATTAAAGGCAAGAATATTACAAAGAGAAGTTTTATGACATTACAAGAATGTAATTTGTTGCAAGATTTCCAACTCTAAGTAATGTTTAGAAATTAATTTATTTCTAATACTTCATTCAAGTCTCTAGTCAAATTCATGTTATGGTAATGCCACACCAAGTCTACATTATGCTTACAAAAATCCAAGAAACATGCAAGGATTAAATCAACATTGGAATGTTTTGAGACCAAGAATATGCATGTTCAATCATGTGCAAAACAGCCCCATGCAAGAGGAGGCAAATTATCTCATGTCATAAAATCTACATGTCACAAAATCAAGAGAATAGCATATGATAATACATCTAAATATCATATTTTGAAAATGCTGTCAAGAGGTAGTAGCTTTGACCAAGAGGAGCTGTCCAAACACAAACCAACAAAATGGGTGCAAGGCACAAGGTGCTGCAGAAAAACAGCATAGGCAAAGTGCAACAGCAAAAATGCAGCATAGCTCTTGCATGGAAATGGAAAGAAAGAGAGTGGCATGAGAAAAGGTGGTAAGAGACACCACTCCATGAAAAATATGATATGTGGGGAGAAGTGAAAACCCTAGAGGAGCTGAGATAAGAGGAGGGGGCTGTAAACAAAAAGGGATCACTCTTCATTCATTCAACATCCATTCTACACACATTTGCAAAACCAGAAAATAGAGAGAGCAAACAAAACCCTAAAAACTAGAAAAATAGGAAGCTTTGCAAACCAGAAAAAGAGAGTGATATAGAACCAAGAGGATCATAGAGAAACAAAACCTTCACAACATAGAGTGAAGAGAAGTGAGGTACATTCAACCAAGACCAAGGAGGACTTGCAAGAAGGATAGAAAGCTCTTGGGTATCCATTTCCTCCAACCTTTATCTCTTTACTGTTTTGCTATTTACATTCATTTTGTTTACTCTTTTATGTGTTGTTGTATTGTATGTATCATGTAAGGTTCCAAAGGGACCAAGAAACCATTCTCAAGAAACTACAAAAACGAAAGAAAAGCATAGAAAAGTTAGGTTTTTTCACTCTGGTAGCCTGACACGGGCCGTGTCACACAACACGGCCACCTGTGTCACGCAACACGGGCCGTGTCACACAACACGGCCACCCGTGTTGCACCTCTGTTTGAGGTTTCCACGACCAAAAACCCCAGGCCTCGCAACACGGGCCGTGTCACACAACACGGCCACCCGTGTTGCACCTCTGTTTGAGGTTTCCACGATCAAAAACCCCAGGCCTCACAACACGGGCCGTGTCACACAACACGGCTCCCCGTGTTGCAGCTCTGTTTGCCCTAAAAATCATTTTTTACCTAGACTTTACAACACGGGCCGTGTCACACAACACGGCCACCCGTGTTGCACCTCTGTCACGCTCCAAAACCCACATTGCATGCACCCTATGACACGGCCCGTGTCACACAACACGGCCACCTCTGTCTCGATTTTTTTTGCCGACTAATCCCATATGTTTGTATGATTTTAGTATGAATGTTGCTATTGTCCTTGGTGACTTTTGATTCCAAAAACCTTTTAAAAAAAAGCAAACTCTCGATTTTATCGAGCCATTTTCAACCCTTGTAAGTCGGCCGCCTTGTGCGTCCGCCATCGACCTTGTTCGTATCACCTCAAATACTTTTACAAACAATAAACCTTGATCCAACGTCAAGTGGTTCTCTTTCCTCATAAAAATCCAAAAAAAACACAATAACATAAACGATTAGAATTATGCACCACGAACTTTAAAGTGGTGGAAAAGGAATGAGAATGGAGTCCTCCTACACTCGTTCCGAATGTTTTGAATACAAGGCGCTCGACTTGGTTATTCGAAACATTCGTTCTATCCAAAGTCTTCTGTGTATAATCCTAATCAAGAACAATTTCTCTTAAGAAACTTAAAAATAACATCAACTCATCAAACCTATTTTCGCCTTAGGGCATCAATCGAAAACCCCTTTTTCAAGGTATAAAATCAACCAACAAACAACTATTTCGTAAGCCTCCGAACTACGGAGCTCTGATTCTTCACTTCTTTTAAGTGAAGATACGTAGGCACAAGGGCCACAATCCTTGGCGAGCACTCTAATAAATAAACCAACCCCTCTTTTCCGTAAGCAAGTAAACTTCATTCATAAAACACCCATTCACGCGAAATAATCTAGGAGGTTCCCATCGAGTACGATGGGTGCGAGGGGGTGCTAACACCTTCCCCTCGCATAACCGACTCCCGAACCCTAAGACTTGGTTGCGATGACCACGCTCTTCTCCCAAAGGTTTTATCGCTATTTCCCTTTCCCCCCGTGGGATAAATAAAATCCGGTGGCGACTCTGCGTCATTTTTCGCGTAGCGACAACAGGATGTAAAAGGAACTTGCCCCTGATAGGATCACTTGACCAAGTTTCTCAATTGTTTGAAAATTCCTTGAAGAAAGCTACTTTGCAAACAAAAGTATTCATACAGACATGGTAACGCAAAGTTCATGCAACTTTTGAAATCAAAATTGTTTTTGAAAGATGAAAAATAACTGAGTCGTTGTTCAGAACACGGTGGTTCAAGACGCTCAAAGTTTAAAATAAAGGAGTACTGCCAAAACAAATGATTTGCAAAGATCTTTTGGAGTCAGCTTACGCAACCTTGTTGTAGTATGCATTCAAAATAACCTTGCTTCAATTAGGTCTTTTGAGGATTGTAACGTGGCCTGGTTCACGGTTTATGAAATAAAGGATAAAGGCTCAAAATTATTTGTTCCCACCAAATCTTCGTGATGATCTCCAGTCCTATGCTCAGCTAACTTGTATAATGCATTCAGGTTCCTATAGGTTTGGAATTGCACTGATGGTAGCAATGATGGTTCAAAAGTCAAGGGACCTATGAAAAGGCAGCCACTACTTCCCTTTGACATCGAGGATTTTTAGGGTAAGGATTTAAAGATCTTCTCTTTTTATTATCTCTAACTTTTGCCTGAACTGTTTTTTTTAAAGCACACAGTCAGTGGGATGCCCCATTTTTGCCTAAGTCTCCTTCATAGGTTTTGACTTAGCGGGTTTTTTCTTTTGATTTTTTTTTGAAAGAAAATGACTTCTCGACTTAATGATCACAGTGAACCATCATCGACGTTTTGGCTTAAAAACATCTTCGACACATGCTTGCTATGTGCGAAGGAAAATTGTGAGTACAACCTTTATATGAAAGGTGTATTGTATGAACACATAACCAAGTTATCTGAGAACTACCCATGCCCCAGGTTAAGATTGCAGGTTTTTTGTAAAGAAAAGAACTCCAACTTCTAGGCTCAAAGGGGTGACAAGGGAATAACTTCCTTATTTCTTCAGTATTTGGGTGATTGAAACAATGTCTTACATCGTCAACAAAGTTTGATTGAAAGCATATTGACAGTAGTTATGGGTATAACGTTTTCGTCATCCTCCTTCCAATCTTTGCATATCAAAAATTTGGACAAGTAAATATTTGAAAGATAAAGCATAAAGATGCAAATAATAGACAAAATGAATTGAAATCGAAAGTTGCAATGCTCAATTCATTTATGTAAAAGTACAAACATAATTTGAAAGCAAACAGCTAATATAAAAATAAGGAAAGTACAAACAACGAGAAACAAAGGGCCTAATGACTAAATCAGTATAAAGATGAGCCGTCTTGCTTGAAGTACTGGCGTTTAGGAAGATAATCTGCTGGAGTCAAGACCGAAACCCCACTTTTGATGCGCTGGCAGCATTGTATTCATAGAGAGGATTCTCAAAGGGAGCTCAAATAGTCTGGGTAATAGTGTGGACCACGGGTCTGAGCTCAGCAAGGATGGGAGCTTGAAAAACTAGTCTGATAGTCTGACCAATCATAGTAGTAGATGCAAGAGGTGGAGAGTAATTAGGAGGTAAACCAAACTCTGGCCAAGTAGATGGTGGCATTTGAACAGGAGGTGGATCAGCACTTGAAACTTTCTGAATGACGGTCCTCTGAGGTGGCTCTCCTTTGGCAATCAGTACCTAAAGCATCTCAGTGAGCTTGGTCATGCTTGATTTCAACTCATCAATCTCCATTCGGATTTCCGCATTATGTTCCTCTTGCTCTGACATTTGGAGCCTATAGTTAGCTCTAGTCTGATATCTGTGTCGAGGAATCAGCTTGACGACTCAAAGAGACACTGGAAGATAAAGACGACTGGGAATGAGAAACCGGGGGGAAATGCCAAGCAAGACATGATGCTAATGCAATGCAATAGTTTCAAGAACTTCAACGGTCGATTGCAAATATTCCTCTTTAGGAAAGTTGGAACAGGTTTTAGACTTTAAAATGTAAGACTTTTGAATTGGCAAAGGACAGTTGAATTCCTTGAAACTAGGAATGATATGATGTTTTATGGATGCAATGCCAATCACACACAAGCAAACAAAGGTCCTAGGTTAGAGGAACAATGACTGGAGTTAAGGTCTAACCTTCCCAAAAGGTATGTACTATAGGTTAGTTGTACCTGCAGAACAAGGGTTCTAAAGCGGTGCCCAAAGTCATCAGTCCATCTTTCGGATATTATCAATTTCCCGACTGACTCAGTGGTTAATAATATTCTCAAGAGCACCTCTTTTGAGTGTAGTATCGCGTAGCAACTATTTTGGGACTACTCCCTCATAGTTCCCGCACTACGTCCTAGATAAGGCTAAGGTGGTATTAAGGTAACTACGATCCCCAGTATCACAGACTCCAATCGACAATAGTAAAAGTTTTCACAACTACTCGTTCAACCGAACCATTTTCGAAAGGGGCTCAACTGAGCGGTGATTCTCGAGTCAGCTTGGTCGGGAATCACTCCCTATAAGCCTCATCGAATATATCACCTTCCTATAATAATGTCACTCAAGTCCGGGTGTAAGACTTATCTCACAACAAAAGATACCCCAAGCAAGGTATAATAGAATATTATATACAGGCAAGCAAATAATGAAGCAAATAGCAAAAGAATAAACAAAGTAAGGGTAACCCTTAAGAGTGAGGACCTTCCCCAATGAAGTCGCCATTTTCTGTTGCAGTGAGAATATGATATCAAATTATTAATTAATTTGAATCACATCTTTAGTTCATAACCGATCTTTGATTTATCTGAAGGAAAAGGTCAAATGAAGGAAAACCTAATTTTTGCATTGTAAAAAATGTGGGGAGAGATCTAGGTAAGGGGTTGGTTAAGCTTAAGGAAGGTATTAGCATCCTAAACTTCTGTAGTACTCTACAGGAACCTTTTGTTTAAATTTACTATTTTGCTTTAATTATTTGCTTGAGGGTATATTGCTAAGGGTTAAGAGATGAAAGACAGACCTAAGGGTTAATCCTAAGTTTACTCGCCAAGATTCACATCTTGTGCCTACGTATTCTGGGTAGGGGATGGAATCAGAGTAATCGTAGTTCCCCTTGAAAGGGAGGTTAGAAACTTCTTGACTATGATCAAGGTTTCAATGGGGGAATAAGCATTCTTATGGAAGCGCTTACGTGGAGTGCGATGACTCCTATTTCTACGTTGATATAGTTGAATTGAAATTAGGGTTAGCTAGGTATTCCACGGCGGGAAACCCTAAAACGGAGTGTGGCGACTCCTTATCCTAAAGTTAGGGTAAATGGTAAACTTGTCCACGGCGGGACACCAAAAAGTATGAGTACGGCGACTCGAAATTCTACGTTGTAATTTGAATTGAAATGAAAAGGGGTAAATTAGGTATTCCACGGCGGGAAACCGTAAAATGGAGTGCGGCGACTCATTGACCTAATGCTAGGGTAAAGAGTATTTTCGTCCACGGCGGGACACCTAGTCAATTAGGGTTTTGAAATGGTCAAAGGTTAGGGTTATTCACTCGGCGGTCAAACTGCTAGACCTAATCCTTCGGAAGGTTAACGGTAAATAATGTAATAAACGATAATTAACAGCAGAATTGAAATTAGAGGAAAATATGAAAGCAGTAAAAAAGTGTAAAGCGACGATCACTCGCGTAAATTACAACCCAAAAATGAAAATAAAATGTGAAAAGTAAAGGAATTGCAAAGCGACGATATACTCGCGTAAACTACAACCATAAAAATAAAATACAGAAAAACAGGAAGTCAATAACCAAGACGAATAATGACATAACATTAGGAATTTTTACTTTTGAATTTTTATGTTAGAAATTAGAATGAAAGTGTTTGTAAGTAACTGAAAATAATTTTAAGTCTAGTGTTAAAAAATGTTAGTATTAATTTATTTAAATTTTTTTAGTTTTAATAAAGGTTTTAAAATTAAAAAAAAGGTTTTACTTTTAGAAAAGGTTTTAATTTTAAAAAAATATTTTAATTTTAAAAAGGGTTTTAATTTTAAAAAGAGTTTCAATTTAACCTAATTTAACTAAATTGTAAAATAAAAATAATAAAAAAAGTTTTAACCTTATGAAAGGTTTTATTTTTAGAAAAAGGTTTTAATTTTAGAAAAGGTTTTAATTTAAGAAAAGGTTTTAATTTAACCTAATTAATCTAAATTACAACATTAGAAAAAAAATAAGGAATAAGGTTTGACCAATTCTTTCTCTTCCACACGCGGCGCCGCTGACCTCCATTGTTGCCTTCTTTGAAGTTTTTTGCTTCTTCTCCGCCACCATTCTTGCTCTTCCCGGTAGGGTTCTGAAAACACAAAGTGAAATAAAAAACAGGTTAGTATCAAAATTGTTCACCTTTTTCGCGAGGTTTGAAGCGATTTGAGTTGGTTCTTTTTCGCCGCCTTTTCCTTATTTTTCTGCTGATTGAACTTCCCTTTTTCTTCCCCCTTCTGGATTTTCTTTTTTATTTTATAAACTGATGGTGAGCCTACTGTTTATATAATACTTGTTTGCTTGGGCCTGGTAATGTTGGTTGTTGCAATTTTCATGGCTGGTTTGTTGATTTCTTTGACCTTGTTTTGCTAAAATTTTGGGAAAGTTGTTTCTGAACTTGGATATCCATTTTTCATTGATGGATTTGGATATCCACTTTGGTTCTATAGATTTTAGATGTGGAGACAAACTTAGACAAAATAGGAATTTTAGAGCTTAGGAATTAATTTTGTAATTGTTCTTATCCTTGTAATAATAAAAAATAGAAGTTAAATAAATAAATTCAATTCTTTCTTAATACTCTGAATTTATTTTTCCGATCAAATTTCTCTGATTAAAATTATCCGATTAATTCATCCAATTAAAATTACACGAATAGATTCATTTAATTAAGTTTATCCGATGAAATTTATCCGATTATGCTGTGACGTTCCAACTCCGAATTCGACAATTAATCATCTTGCCTGATTTAAATCCTCCACAACTACTGAGCTCAAACAAACTCCTTTCGCACATAAGATCGTACCGAATAATAAAGTCAGTGAATATGGCCTGGAACAGATAAGCAGAGAATCCATTTTCCTGCAAAAAACCAACAGACTGAACAAACCGGTTAGCGGTTAGTTAAAATGCCATGCAGAATGAAATGAAATGCGCAATGAACCTAATAATTTAAGGGTAAAATTTGGGGTATGACAATGAGATTCCATCAGAATCCTATTGGAGCATAATGTTGGACGAGTTGGTTGATTTGGATGAAGAAAGGCTTAGTGCCTTAGAATTGTTAAGAAGGCAGAAGAAAAGAGTAGAGAAATCATATAACATGAAAGTTAAGGTTAAAATGTTTTCGCCTGAAGAATTGGTTTGGAAAGTAATTTTGCCTATGGATCGAAAAGATAGATCCCTAGGTAAGTGGTCCCCTAAACGAGAAAGACCTTTTCAAGTTATACAAGTCTTTTCTAATGGTGCATATGAGATTGAAGAATTAGATAAAGATAAAAGAATCTTGAAGGTAAATGGGAAATATTTGAAAAAATATAAGTCCGCACTTCAAGAAATAAAGATAATCAAAGAATAATCATGCGAGAAAATAAAGCTAAAATGGTAAATAAATATGCCAAGATGGCTTAATTCGTTACAGAAAGTGCCACAAAGGGCCAAAAGTCATGATTTATAAAAGAAGGAAAATGCTACATAACAAGTTTAGAAGGGAAGAGAGCCTTTCATTTTTTCGTACTTTGACTTTTGAATGAGCAGGTGGCGTTTGCAGAGAGTCTTGTTGGTTGAGAGAGCCTCGATGTCTTTTCCAAGTTGTTGAGCTTTCTCAAGATGTGAAAGGCCAGCCTGGATCTCTTTTGCCACTTCATCTTCGACAGAGCTGAGCAGATTAGTCTTGTGTTGCTTGGCCTGAGAGATTTTGTTTTGTAAAATGACAATTTGTCTCTCCCATTATGCAATGCTCTTGTCACACTTTTCGACCTCCTTCTTATTCTGCTCAGAAAGTTTCTCAAGTGTCAAAACTTTTTCAGTAGATGCCGAGACAACCTCCCAAGCAGCTTTTTGATTGCCAGTTTTTTGGAAAGATTGCTGGAGAAGTCTCTAAGGCGGTTAAGATCAGCAACAACTAGATCAATCATCGTGCTCAGCTCCATAATGACATCAGCCACTTTTGGGGAAACTTCCAAGACATTGATTTGTTTCAGAAGCTTTTTGAGACCAAAACTGACAGAAACGTCTTGTTCTGGGATTTGAAACAAGTCTACTACAATGATTTTTTCTTTTATCTGCACAAGCAAGTCATTGTCAGTTTTCCCAATCAGAGTGTTCCCTGAGGCAGTCGAAGTGGTGGTCCTTTTGTCGCCAAAGCTGTATTGGGAACTGAGCATAGCCTTTAAATACTCCAATGGTCGTTGTACTTTCAAAGATTCCAGCTCTTCGCGGGAAAGGTTGGTCGATTAAGTTCCAGTCAAAGTGGTGGTTGGAGGATCCTTGGATTGATTTTTCTTGGTTCACTTGGTCTTCTAGAACCTCAACTTCATTTTCTATTTTAGACGCATATTGCTCTTCTTCTTCTTCTTCTTCTTCTTCTTCTTCTTCTTCTTCTTCTTCTTCTTCTTCTTCTTCTTTTCCTCCTTCATTTTCTTCTTCTTCTTCTTCTTCTTCTTCTTCTTCTTCTTCTTCTTCTTCTTCCTCTTCTTCCTCTTCCTCTTCCTCTTCAACAAGATTGTCATCCTCACTTGGTTCTTCCTCAAGATTGCCCTCGGCAGTTTGCTATATTAGGCATCACAGTGTCCCCTGAAAGATCAACAATTTCTTTCATGACCAGGTCCTCTTTTGGAATAGGTGCTTCGACATGAGTAAACTCCACCACAGGAACGACTGGCGTCTTCTTGGGAGCACCTGCAGATTGGATTCCCTCCTCAGAGCCTTTTGTCGAGCCTTTCGCAGAGGCCCCAAAAGGAGTTGTTGGATGGTAGCTAGGGTCACTGCTGGTTGTTGGGATAATCTGCCGCACCATGGGTTGACCTCTGATGTCAGTGGTAACCTGAAAAGAGAAAAGCCACAAAATTAGAGGGATAAATGGTGAATAAATTTCAAGGTTGCAGGAGAAGTATTTACCTTGGGATCATCAGCCCCAGGGCTAAAATTGTCACTTTCAGTTTGTGTTGTGTTACTAGCAGGAGTTGTTGTTGTCGAGAGTTTGTCAGCCTTTGATTTCGGTTGATTGAAAACTTCAGTTATTTTTTCTTGTTTCCTCCTCCTTTTCAAGGTTTGTTATTTAAGAGGAGATTGGTCTTCCTCATCTGACTCAATGATGATTTGGGTGGAAGCTTCCCTCGATTTTTGCTTATTTGGAGTGAGAGGTGGCCTTCAAGACCTTTGAAGAGAAAAGAGTTGAAGTATCAGACAACATGAGATTTTGCAGTAAAGGAGAATTAAGCAAGAGATTTACCTTAACAACTTGATTACTTTCTTCTTTCTGTTCTTCGATTTGTTTCTTCTTTTTGGGGGAAACCTTGACAGCTCAAATTTAAACAAGAACAATACAAGTAAGATGATAAAAAATCAAATAAGAGAAATTTAGTTCAAAAAACTCCCATCCTACACCTTCATATATTTCGGACTCGATGCGAACATCCTCGATACCGATATGAAGAGGACCTTTGAAACTGTCTAGAGTGTGCTTAGTCGCAACCACCCGCTGAGCCTTCGGTTTTGATTATTGACGAAGGATTTTTGTGGAATCCCCACAGATTAACTAGTCTTGAAATGGAGGGGCAAGGGCCACTCCAAAGTCATCATTTAGTAGTCGAGGAAATTTGAGAGGAAATTTTTTGATAGCCATTGTGTACCATTCCTTAGGAGGAACGAACGAAGGGAGTTCTAAATTCTCCATTTTCTTTAAAAACTTTTCCTTTAAAGTAACATCTGCCTCGCGGGCGGTTCGAATAAGATCATTTGGTCGATAAACAGTTTCAAAGTGCTTCTGGAATGCTTGGATTTATTTGATGTGTTTCGAAATACCTTTCTTGGTCTTCTCTCGCACAGAGAGGAAAGCTTGATTAATAAGCTGAGTAAAAGAAGGAGCATCAAAGAACTCTTCTGTGTAGTATGTTGACCACCAGTGGTTGAACTCTGGGGTGCAAAAGAAACAAGGTTCAAAACTAGTGAGGATGAGTTGAGATTTGTTGGAGTAGCGGGCAAGTTGATTTGAAGCCATCTCTTAGGTGTACTTCACATTATGAAGCAGAAGAGCACCTTTATTTTCAAAGAGACACCTGGGGAGAGCTTGGACCAACCCAAATTGTCTAGCCACCAAATTTGGTTGGTAAGCAACCAAAGCCATTTGAGACTTTGTCAGGTTCAGTCGAAGCGTTATTAACCTTGGAATCAGGAAAGCTTCCCAGATATGTGAAGATTATGCTTCTTGAGCCTTGATTAGGGTTGGGAAAGATCTGGTGAACCACTCAGGACCATGTTTCCTTGCAGAAAATGGAGCCACGTTTGATGTGAACTCATGACGTTTGGCAAACATCATGACATAACTTAAGAAAATTGGCCAGAGGGTTTGTCCTTCTTCGTTGGGAGTGAGCTAAACCAAGTGAGTCCCTTCGACTCTCCTGTTTCTAATGTCTTCAGCAGTCTCGTCGATTGGATTTTTATTAGGGAGGCTAGCTTTGAATGAGGTACTCAGCCAGAGTTGTAACTGCCAGAAGGGACCAGATAGTAAAAGGTTTCCCTTTTTCTCCTAAGTCTTTAAGTTGGGCTACTCCTTTACTTAGAGACTCATAAAGGTTCCCCAAGATCATTTCACTTAGGCAGATATCATGGCCTTTGTGAAGTTGAGTGGCCAGGGATAAGTATCTCCTAGCTACTTGAAGGGACTTTGAGCAAAAGACACAGCGGGATAGCCATACAGTTAAAAAAGCTATGTGTTCTCGATCAGAAACATCAGCAGTTGTTTTGTCGAAGAAGTGTGTTATGAAGTGAGAGTATGTGGCTTTGGTAGATGCAAAACCTATGGAATCATTGGATTCTAAATCAGGATCATAGGTGTTTCCAGTGGTTTTAAGCCCTGTGATAGCGGCTATGTCGAAGAGCGTAGGGGTCATCATCCCACAACGGAGATGGAAAGTATAGTGGGTGTTGTCCCAAAAGTAAAAGGAAGAAACCAACATAGTCTGACAATAATCAAGACTTGTTTTCGATAGCATAATTAAGTCATAGATTCCTAGTTTCTTCCAGGTTTGGGATTTGACTTTCTCTATTTTTTCTAGCCAATTCATGTAATCATCAGATTCTTTGAAAGAGGGTGTTACTCTAAAAACTCTAAAACTATTGTTCATATACCTCAAATCTATGTTGTTAAATACTACCGCATCAGCAGAAGTTTTCTCAACCCTAGTTTTGTTTGCCTGACCTATGGGTTTTGATTTATGGTAAGAGGGGAAGAAGTCCCTAGATTTATTATAATCAAAACTAGGAGAAGGAAAAGGGCCACATAAGGCATGTATTTTACCAGAAACAGCAAGAGGAATGAGTACCTGAGATTCATATATCTTCCTTTTTCTTCTGCAAGTGGTTCGAGGAGGAACTGTTGGTTTCCCATTATCATATGTGCTGACAGTGTGTCAAAGAGAGGAAGCTGGAAAATCTTCTTCAGGTCTTTAGACTTGTGGCTTTTCTTGGAATCTTTAACATTTGTGGTTGAAGACGCCATTGTTGGGATTTGAAGAGAATCTGGGTTTTTTGTCTAGAAGTTTGGAAAATGTAGAGGGAAGAAGAATGTTTGAAGATTTATGGAAGTGTAAAAGTTAAAATTATCAAGATTGGAACAACTTATAAGCTTGTGGGAGTTTAAAGGACCTCAAATCAACATTAAAGAGTTGATAGTTAGTGGGGCACGTGTCCCACAATGGCCGTTTGATGAAACGTGGGCAGTTAATGCCTAGTGCACTATTTTCTAGAATCTAGGGATTGTGATGATGGCTAGAGATTGTGGCATGCTTTAACGAGACGTGTTTTCAAAAACTGCCATGATGGTTCTAACGTCATGCGTTCTTGGAATAGTAAGAGACATGCAAAAGTCGTTTGAGGCGTCGAATGATACTATCAAAAAATGTCATGTTCTTCATTGATTTCGAAAATGACATTTTTGGGGGGCAACTTGTTGGCTCCTAATTTTGACGCCTGAATGAAATTAAAAGTAACAAATAGAGTTCCTGAAGAAATCTAATTACTTCTACTGAAGCCATGTTTTGAAATAGGAGTCGAAGGCGTTCTTTCGCCAGGAGAGTCTATGTTATAGATTTAGAGATATTCCTCAGTAGTTGAAAGACTCGATACGACAGAGGTTTCGCTAAGAGCATTTCGACAAGTTCATTTGATTCAAATAAAAGAGGGAAAGTCTGTTTTTCATGGGAGAAACGTGGAGCACCTCTATGATTCGAAGGCATGCATACCGACACTTGTATTGATTTTGTTTGTTAGCCGTTAATGGCAGTTATGTATGATTATTATAAATAACAGGTCTTAGTGTTAGGATGTGTGGGTGTTCAATTGTGTACAAATTCTTCAGTATACTTCAAGTATCCGTGTGTTGAGAGAAACGAGTTTGTAAGAATGTACGTTGTTTTAACACCAGTTTTTCATTTCAATGCAATTTGATAAATATTTTTCTTTAAGAATTTATTCTTTCTTTATGTCAGTTATTATCTTCGTCATTTTCCAGTACTTTAATTTTACTTATTGTCACCTATATTTATTTACATTTGAAATAAGTTGATTTATCATGAACTCGTCGAAGTGTTCATAATTTTTTATAAACTTTATTTAAGATCAATTAATATATATCCTTGGATTTGTATGGTCGATCCTGCAAGTAAAACAAATCTTTTTTCGATTTTTAAGACCAGCGATTGTTCATCAATTTTCACGGTGAACACTTATACAAGATGAGAGACTAACATACTATTGTAAGAGCAAGAATTATCTCTGCATGTTATCTCTATGTTTTGATGATAACAATTAAGTATTTGTGAAAGAACCATTTTATGTTCTAATGTTTGTTGTTTGCAGATCATTAAATAAAGATAATAGATCAAGAAAACAATATCAAGAAGTGCATTAAATACAATATGGAGTTACTTTGTGGGACGTGACATAAAGCGCTTATTAAAGAAGCAAGTTTGCCTCTGTATCTGTTCACAATCAGAAAGATCCAAGGATGTTGTATATTGCAGTTGCAATGCTCCTGTGGATTCTGCTCTGAGAAGTGCATATGATCTGAAAGAAACCAAAGCATTGAAGAAGCAAGTATGGCTCTGTATCTGATCATAATCAGAAAGATCTAAAGATGTTGTATATTGCAGTTGCAATGCTCATGTGAATTCTACTCTGAGAAGTGTATCTGATCTGGAAGCTATCAACGTATCTGAGATATAGTCCTCTGAAGAACCAAGCTCTGAAGACTCTGATGACTTGAAGTTATGAAGGCTGAAGGCTCTGAAGACCAAGTGCAGAAAGACTCTTAAGACTTAAGGGTTCTGAAGATCAAGACTCTGAAGATATAATCCTCTGAAGAATTATGTCACACCCTAATTTTTGACCTTAAGATCCCACTTCCTCGTGCATCATTTTAATTGACATATTTAGATCATAGGGTCTCTTGTGTGCATGTTTATTATGACTGACCGGTTCGTGAAGGTACATCAAATGGAGGAGACATTCATTCCCACAGGTTCAAGGTTTTCAAGACTCGACGTATATCTTAATTCCTAATATGTCATTGCAAGATCAAATCAGTCAAGAGTCTCTTAGGTCATTAAGGCATACTTTATCGGACGAGCCTATGAAAATTATTTGAAATTCAGAATCGTACCTCGCGATATGCAAGTTGGATTCACAAAAGACGCTGTTAGAAGGTTCTCATGCAACTCTTGGATGCTTTGCAAGCCCAGGCAACAGAATTCATTTTCATTCTAATTTCAGAATTACCAGTTGAAAGGTGATTTACAAGGACCGTTTTAAGTTAAGGACCAAGGCCTAAACACCCTATGAGTCGTATCTCAGATAAAATAGTGGCTTGGGCAAGAGGATGCTACCAGTGGCATGATGAACAAGCATTAGAAGCGTGTAAATTTCGTAAGCATAAGAAAGGAATTGTGGGATTTGAGCCAAATCTATTTTAGGACCAACTTTTTGTTAGAACACAGATTGGTTCTTAATAATATCTCTATGTTTTGATGATAACTATTAGGAAATTTTGTATTTAAGAATTATATACTCTAAAATTTGCTTGAGAGTTTTTACTGCAGATAGTAAAGAAATTGATACTCCAGAAGCAAATCTGAATTGAATGCAAGAAATTAATTAGACTCTGAAGCGCCAGATGCACTCATTAGAAGATTCTGATTGCTGCCAACAGAAGATTCTGAGCGTAGCCTCCAGAAGAATCTGAAGCAGAAGCTCTAGAAGAATCTGAAGTAGAGGCTCTAGAAGGATCTGAAGAAGTAGCTCCAGAAGAATCTGAAGCAAAGAAGAATATTGTATGAAGAGTTTTTCAAAGCATAGTTTCTACAGAAGTTTCTGAAAGTACTAAAGTTGCCAGTATTGAAATTCTGTTCCAAATATGCTCTGATATTTAACACGCTGAATGCACACCTGCTGCAGAAGACTCTGATCCAGCAAGCTCTGATCATCATCATCAGAAGACTCTGACTCAATTAGACTCTAATGAACTTGCTGAAAACTGAAGAAGAAATATTCAAAGATTATATCCGTTGGAGTAAATCAAACGCATCTTTCCTCATTTATGCTAGACACAAGAACACAGACAAAAAGGATTTTTCTGTGCTTTCTGCTTCTAAGAAAGGTCACTTGATGTGAGGACAAAAAGGCTCAGACCTTTTGGGACACTCTTCTCAACGTGCAGCTCCCTTGGATCAGCTGCCTATAAAAGCAAGTCTCCACCAAATTCTTCAGTGAGACATTTTTGCTGAAAAGAAATTGAAACATTCAAAGTTCTCATATTTTCATATTCTTCTTAGAATCAATTTCATTGTACTTAAACTTAAGAGAAATATCACTGTTGTGATTAAAGCTTTTTAGAAGCATTCTTACTCTTGTATTAGATTTACATTAATTGTAAAGGATTTCCTTAAGAGGATTCAGTTGGAATCAGTAGTTCTTGAGAAGACTAAGAACAGTTGTTCTTAGGTGTTACTATTGTAATCTGTTTGATTAAATAGTGGATTAAGTCCTTGTTGAGAAAGGAAAATCACTCTAGGAAGGGTGGACTGGAGTAGTTGAGTTCAACGAACCAGGATAAAAATTATTGTGTTTTAATTCTAAGTTTTTAATCTTTCATACTTATTCAACCCCCTTCTTAGTATTATCTCACCTTCAGTTGGCATCAGAGCTCCGGTTCTGTGTGTGCTACCACTTAACAGTGACAGTAAAGATCCAGAGAGAAATACTTTGATATACATTTATTTGTTACAATGGCTGATAATACAATATCCAACATTAACAATAAATATGAAGAAAGGGACAGAATCAGCACCAAACCCCCTATGTTTGATGGGGAGAAATTTGATTACTGGAAAGACAGAATTGAAAGTTTTTTCTTTGGATATGATGCTGATTTATGGGATCTAGTCATAGATGGATATGTTCATCCCACAGATGGGAATGGCAAGAAGATAGACAGAAAATCTATGACAGATGCTCAGAAGAAAGATTTTAGAAATCATCACAAGGCCAGAACAATATTATTGAATGCAATTTCTCACACTGAGTATGAAAAAATTACAAATAGGGAAACTAATTTTGATATGTTTGAATCCTTAAAAATGACTCATGAGGGAAACTCTCAAGTCAAGGAGACAAAGGCTCTGGCTCTGATCCAGAAGTATGAGGCCTTCAAGATGGAAGACTCTGAATCTGTTGAAGCCATGTTCTCCAGATTTCATATCCTCACAGCTAGGCTAAAGGTTCTGGACAAGGGATACTCTACATCAGATCATGTAAAGAAAATCATCAGAAGTCTACCTACCAGTGTTGCACCCTAAAATTTGCTCAACCTACTTCATTTGGTTTATGGCTCATAGCTTTAGCATTTGCATATTAGGACATGTACATAATTCATTCATCTGCATAGCATAGCATGGGCAAGCCATCCAACAAGGGACCAAATGCAATTCTTATCTCTATGAGCCTATCAAGAGGTTCTTATTCAAATTCAAGCCTATGCAAGTCATCAGAAAGAAATTGAAGCCTGAGAAGTTAGTGGACCAAGCAGTGAGTTTCTCTCCTATCTTGAGGATATGTGAGGATCATTAGAGAAGTTGTGAGCTATGAGTTGACATCATGGAAGACCTAGAGAGTCATTTTGAAAGTGAGACAAGTCATTGGGGTGATTGCAAGAGCTGTAGTTGAAGACAGTCAACTAGGGTTTCATCTGGGTCAACCCTGGGTCAACCCTAAGTCAAATGCTTGATTGAAGGGCATCAAGGCCTGTTTGAAAGATGTGGGATTCATCATTTGATATGTGGATATGTATGTGGTGTTGTGCCAAGGAGAAATCAAAAGAAATCAAGAAGAAGGGAAGTTTCTAAATTAGGGTTTCTGTGTAAAATCCCCTGATTTAGGTCAAACTTCCAAGCAAAGTAATTCAAAATTCAAGTCTCAAATGGATCCTTGGCCAACATTAAACTTGTAGATTATCTCAAGACCTTTAATTTGAGTGGTGGAAGACATCAAGGAGATTTATAGAACTCAAGTTATGGTTCTTGCAAGTTACAGGTCATCTGAGGACACTGAAATTTGTCTGTGAAAGTTACTTGACTTCCAAGTAACTTTTACCCCTCAAGGGGCTTTCAAATGGATTTCTGGCCAACATTAAGGTTGTTCCTCATGATATTAGATTTCTAGAAAGGTATGGTATGCCTTCATATGATTTGTAGAACTCTACTTATGATCTTGGCAAGCCAGGGGTATTTTGGGAAAGTAGAATTACAGGTCATTTCAAGCATATGCCCAAAACTCCTATTTCCAAATTTCAAATGAAAAAATGTCCAACATAAAACTTGCTCCAAATGACATTTTGAGTCTAGAAAAGTGGTTGTGGCAAGTTGGAAATGCATGGAACTTGGATTTGCAAAGTTGACCAATATTAAAGGGAAAAATACCTTTTTAAATGACCAAAATTGTGATTTTTTTTGATACAAAAGCAAAACCAAGCATATGACCAACCATTTTGAAGGAAAATTGCATTTTGAGATCATTGGCAATATTATTTTTTTGGTTTGAAGTCAAGAAATTGGAGTTATCATAAGTTGCTTGTAAGAAAAGATACACTTGCCAAATCAAGCTAAGACCAAGGTGCAAGGCAAGGGATGGTTTCTACACTCTCTAATTGTCATGAAAAGAGAAATTCAAGAGATTTTGAGGGGCTGTAACAAGGCAATGCAGAATTGGTTTTGCAACTTGGTCATTTTCATTTTCTCATGCAATGATATGAATAATTTCTCATGGGATCAATCTAGCATCTTCCAGAACTTTCTATCCTCATCTATATAAACCCTAGAGATGATCCAAGAAGGGGTTGAACTTCATTTGGATCAAAAACTCATAGTTTCAATTCATTTTGCATTTTTGTAAATTCCTTCGAATCCTCTTAATTCTTCATCATTCATTCAATTTTATGATTCAATTCCATTCAATAATCATCCCTGAGTAGATTACAAGCAAGATCTGAAGAGGAAACTGCAAGAATCGTGCTATGCAATTTTCTCTCCTTCAAGTGCAATTGGAATCGGTTACCAAGATTCAGGTGGTTTGAGCTCGAGTTATTGCATACAGAAGAAAGAATATAGTCCATTGAGGGATCATGGAGCATTGCAAGCTGTGAATTGGAGAGGATCACCATCTGTTTTCAACTTTTTAACAGGTTAGTGTTTCTCACATTTTGACTCGAATTAGGTAGCATGATAGAGAATTGTTAGGTTAAACATGGTTTAGGTGGTTAGATGATTGATTCTGGAGCTTTAGGCAAGATTTCATAGAGGTTGATGTATGCATGAAAATTCTGTTGAAGCATAGAACACGATGGTTAGGATGTTATAATCTTAGATAATTAGTTAGTTGTGATCAGTATGGCATGAGGATTGTTGTTGTGCAAAGAATGGTGAGATTGGTGATGATTGAAACCTGATGAAATTTTGATTTCTTGATGTTATCCCTTTCGGTTTGGATGATAGAGGGTGATTTAAAACAAACCAACACCATGGTTGTGACCTACGTGGAAAATAGGCCAACTTTGGTTTTTACATCGCGGCATTTGGTGGAGAGACGAGGGAGAATGAATGGTGGAAAGTTTCACGCATGGTGCTCGTGTATTCATGAATTCTGAAACCCTAAGTGACCAAGGTTGAAGACGAAATCCCCACCATTGAGCGCGCGCTGACCTTGTTGACTGGAGAAGGATCTAGTGGCTGAGATTCAAACGAATTTGGGAGGGAGCTTCAAACCATGAAGCGTTGCGTTTCATTAAACGCCAGCCTGGGCCTAAGACAATCAGTGCTTTCCCCACCCCCTGTCCAAGGCCCAATTGGAAATGAACTGCAATGCTATGCTATTCGCACCGTTTTTAGTTTTTTTTCTTTCATTTTATTTTGGTTTTTTCTGAGTTTAAAGCTGGGCCCAAGTGATTACTTCTTACACCCCCAGTATGGGCCCAGTTCATGATATGAACTGCATTTAATTTCTTTTGGCACCCCATGATCATTTTCTCATATTAATATTACCCCAACTTTTCTTAATCTTTAAAAATTCATATAAAAATGAAAAAACATTATTTTTTAATGAGAATTTTTTTCCCATTTTCCATTTTTTGTCTAGAAAAATATGAAACCATAAAATTGTCATTTTACTTCATTTTCATATTTTTTGTATATTTTTACATTTAATTGCTTTGTTTAATTATTTTAGTTGATATTACCAATTGTTGAATTTAGTTTAAGAGCTTCCTTTAGGATTTTTACCCCATTCTTTTTAGTACAACTAGATATGAATATTAGGTGTCCCCTGGTTTTTATACCACATTTTCTAGGATTTTATTTTAGGTAGTTTAGTTAGAAACTATTAGACTAGTTAATTAGGGTTTTGAACATAATATAGGTATATTGAAATAATTTTCTTTTGGGTTTTTAGACTGAATTTGGACCTGGGACTATAGGGGTATTAAGGGTAAGTGTAGTAGATCCCTTAGAATAAATATTAGAATTTCCCCTATTATATTAATATTTTTAGTATATTTTTATAATTGATTGATTGTATGGTGTGCCCTTTCTAGGGTTATTGTTTGATTGTGTGGGTTATTGGGCTTGCATGGGGCTTGGGTTTGAGCTGAAGACTTTGCTGAGGAAGCCATTGAAGACAAAAGGAGTGAAGATCAATTTCAAGAGGGGATGAAGAGTGTATCTTGCTGGCAACTGTTGAAGAGTATAGGATCTAGGAGCTAGGTAGAGCTCTAGAACAGAAACTTGATTCACAAACATGGAAGGTCTTGTTTGCCTCCATTCTTTCTCTATGATTCAAAGTCTCTTTTAAATACCCACCTCCTTCCTTTGGAAGGATTAGTGAATGCATTTAAAAGATAGAACTTTTGAGAGAAAACTGTCTGTATCATGTTAACAGTCAGTAGGCCACCCTTGGTAGGCAACTGACTGCTTAACATCCAATTCATCTTGTTAACTGATACTCATCTTGGAGAGCGGGACTTGAATAAAAGCCCTGAAAGATTGAAGATAGAGACCTTGCTTGAAGGCTGTGAAGATGAAGGTTGATGCTTGCTTGAAGTTTGTAGATGTTTTGAAGATGACTTGAAGATAGAAGATGATGGAGCTTGCTGTGCAGAATTGTTGTTTGTTGTTTATTTTTGCTGTTTATAAGTCTTTGATGTATTGTTTGAGTTTCTCTGACTGTATTGCTTGCTAATTGATCTGTTAGGTTGAAGTGAAGTTATTTCACTTTGCCTGTTGTTTTCTAGGTTCGAGGTTGAGTGGGACTCCCTTGCCTCGCTTGTATTGCTGCATTCATGCATATTTTACTGTTTTATTATATCTGTTGCTTCTGTTTCCGCTTATCCCCTTAGGATCTCTGTTTCTCTCTGCGCAAGAGAGGAACATGATAGACATTAGGTCTTAACCCATGCATGATAACATTAGGTTAGTTTGATTCCCTTTTTAAACCGTAGGTTTTAGAGTTGCTGTCTCTTCTTATCTCAAAACAATCAAAAATACGCTAACAATTTCAAACACCATAAAAAACAGTTCTTGCGTAAAAGACTGTAAACCAAACAAAAATGTCATTTTTGTCCGCTTGGACCCATAATCAGGAGAAAACCTTTTTCAGAAGGATAAAAACAATCAAGACAGACTTGTGTCGTACGTGGCCCGAACTACGTTTGCTCTGATCTTTCATGTTGTATGAAAGTACGTAGGCATAGGATGCGATATCCTAGCGAGCAACCTTCCCCTCCTTTCCCGTAGGTAGGCGAACTACGTTGACTCTGATTTCTCGTTCCAGACGGGAATACATAGGCATAAAGTGCGATACTTTGCCGAGTCATTTTATTTTCTTTTAACCCCAGACCTGTAGAATAGATAGAATAACAATCCGTACTAGAAAACAAGCGTGGATCCCGTCGAGTACGACGGACGTGAGGGGTGCTAATACCTTCCCCTTGCGTAACCGACTCCCGAATCCAGGATTTGGTTGCGATGACCATTCCTTTCCCGTCTTTGCGTTAGGTTTACTTCGAGCGTTTCCTTTCCCTCCGTTAGGATAAATAACGCACGGTGGCGACTCTTCTGTTCAGCCGGTGCCGATTTTTGTAGTAGCGACAGCTGACGACTCTGCTGGGAATCCAACGTCCCCTGGCTGCTAAGGACTGCGATAGTTCCTTATGCATTTGGGATCCAACGTCCCTTAAGCGAGTCAATTCTAACGCTTGTTTTCCCGTCGAGGAATTTATATGGATTTACATTATGTCATTTACTTTCCAGCACTATATTATTGATTATTGTTGTTATTGGGGGTTGTGACGGGTGTTCTATGATTGAGAGATAAGCCGAACCTGGGCTTGAGTGCACTTAGAAATAGAGTGGAAAGTAGTGGGCGCGTGCCGGCTTTGCTTGCATTAGTGTCCCGTAAAATCCACACTCGGACGAGGTTCTTCTGGTTGACTTCTTTTTCTACCCTTTGGGTCGAAGGGGTTGTTGGTTAGTTGAATTGTCGACTCCGGGAACCGATCATTTGGAAGTTGGCTGAGTGAGGCCTCTTCAGGATTTGATGATGCCACTCCTTCTGGGAATCGTATCATCAACCCTGAAAGTCTGTGACGCCGACGACCGCATAGGGTGCCGTACCATTGTCAGTTGCTAGGACACCTACCTGTGAGGGGGTTTGGGGCTATGCAGATAACTAGACCTCCAGATACCGGTTTGTTTCTTAATTTGAGATTCAGGATATTTATGGACAGTTGAAGGGTCTGTCAGAGACCAGGTTGGAGCATTGTGGATGGTCTTGAGCAGTTTGTGGGTCTATTTGAGGCCAATATGGTGGATTGGGCTTCTCAGCCAGGGGGATGTGATCCCGTGTTTGCTGCATCTTGCATTAAATTTGCATAAACATGTTTGCATCATATTGCATATTATTCTCCAGCTAGTCAGAGCTCTTATCCAGCTGTTGCTTTGATTCTGAGGGTGATTCTCCGGTGATTGTTCTGAGCAAGTGTTGATTGTTAGAAGACAACCAAGGGGTTGAAGCAGATTTGAGCAGAATCAAATAGTGAAGTCAGTGGAAGGTTGTTGGTAGCTATGTCAGAGAGCAGCTTCCAGTTTGTTGATGCCTTGTCGGGTTTCACTGTGACATCCAATCCTCTGTATGATTCTCTGCATGACGAAGAATCCCCGCAAGTGAACAACTTTACTGCAGCTCAACTTGTATAGCCTTCTGTTGAAGACCGAGATCTACATGAGTTGTTTGTTGTCCGAAGTGAGCGTTCTCCTTATGTTGATACCTCAGATTATCAAGGTGTTGCCTTCCCTGTACCGAATTCCCGAAGAGAGGTCCCGATAACCAAGACCGAAGACCCAAGAGCTCCTGAGTATGCTACAAGATTCTGAGCGTCGGAAGGAAAAGTTAAGGCCTTGAAAGTTAAAAATGCTGTTAACTTCAATGCTGCAGACATGTGTTTGGTTCCTGGCCTAGTGTTACCTCCGAAGTTCAGAGCACCGAGGTTTGAAAAGTACAGAGGAGATAGCTGTCCGAAGCAACATTTAGTGATGTTCTGCCGGAGAATGATTTCGTTTGTGCAAGACGACAAGTTGATGATTCACTGCTTTCAGGATAGTCTGACTGGGGCATCTTTGAGTTGGTATATGCAATAGAGAGTAATCAGATCCGATCATGGGTGGATTTAGCCAGAGCTTTGCTGAAGCAGTGTGATTATAACCTAGACATGTCTCCTAGTCGCATGCAGTTGCAAGAATTGTCTCAAGAGAACAACGAACCTTTCAGGGAGTATGTTCAGAGATGGAGAGAAATTGCTGCCAGAGTACAACCACCACTCCTAGACCGAGAGCTAACGAGCATGTTTGTAGACTCACTGCAGAGTTCGTACCTCGAAAGAATGCTTGGAGTTACGTCAAACAGTCAGGCTACTGAAGCTGAATCTCTTTATGACTGTCAGAATGAATAAGGAGTTGTGATCAATGCAATCATGCCAGATGTTGAGTATCCTCAAGGTGAATCGGTGAAATCTGTCGGTTCTTCATCTCCTCAGGGATCAGTATCTCCTGTACCTTGTTATGTTGGACAGACAACTGTGCCTGGGGCACCCTATCAGGAACGTCGTGTCGCTCCTCTTGCAAATCAGCGAACTCGTGGTCGAGGTTATCAGAATCAGCGCCAGAATCAGAACAAACCTCGTAACAACTTGGAACGAAGGAATGCTCCTTCCCACCCAGTGCCTATGCCGTATAGCCAAATTCTGCCATCTTTGATCCAGATTTCTTTGGTGGAACCTAAAGCTCTTAAGCCTGTTCCAGAGCCTTACCCTCCTGGGTACAATCCCCACGTCCAGTGTAGTTACCATGGCAGATCCCCGGGGCACTCAACTGAAGATTGCAAAGCTTTTCAGGTAAAAGTACAACAGTTGATCGACCAAGAGTACATTTCCTTTCCAGAAGGAGTTTTGTTTGTTCACGCCTACCTCTCAGCTGTCTGAGCTCGCAGATTCAGAGGGTCCTTTTCAAGAAGCCAGAGGTCCAGACAGGCAGACGCCCTCAGCATTGGCAGTCCTCGGACTTTTTATCATTTGCAATTGTAGTTTCTTTTCTGTTAGTTACTACTCGCTATTAAACATTGTTTGTTTTCGAATGGTAATATTGATAAAGTGACTATGCATTTTTCTGAACTAATCATGTCGTTGTCACTCATTTACTGCATTGCACTGACACTTGCATTTTATTCACTCCACTTTGTCACTGTGATTAGCAAAGATTGGAGGGAGGATGACGAAATAAACTCATAACCGATGATCGTATGCTTTCAGATAAAACCTTGCCGATGACGTACAAGGCATTGTTTCAAAATCCCCAAACACTGGAGATATAAGGAGTTAGTCCTTTGTTAACCACTTCGAGCTAGGAAGTAGAAGTTTTTTCAGACTCTTAAACCCTCACATCTTAACCCGGGGCAGGGTAGTTGTCAGTTAGCTTGACCGAGTGTTCAAGTCTTACAGAGGAGTGTTACCTTTCGAGGACCAATCATAGTTTACGCCTCTCAAGAGGTCGCGTCTCGCCAACCACAATGGTTAAACCTCACCAATCAGGAGTGAGACAGTTACCATCCTTTCGGAGCAATCAAGACAATCAGTGTCACACGACTTTGTTCCAAAAAAAAAAAAAAAAAAAAAGAGAGCCCGCTAAGTAAAAAGAAAAGGAAAAAGTTGGAAAGCTAATACTTAGGCAAAAATTAGGGCATCCCGCTGGACTTCAAAAGAAAAATCGAAAAGAACTCAAAAGGAGTCAGTCCAGGCAAAAATTAGGGAATCAAAAGAACGAAAAAAAGGATATAAAAAGAAAAATCCCCGAACAAGTCACAAAGTCGTGTATACAGACACCGAAAACGAAAAAGGAGTAACTGTCACTCTGAAACCTTGTGAGTTCCTTAGCGATGGTTCTCACCATTCAACATACCTCTCGAAGAGGCGAGCGCTCGAGCCAGGTTAACCGAACTTTAGGATCAGAGATCATCACGTAGAAGGGGTGGGTACAAAACATAATTTGAGCCAAATATCCTTTGTTTCACGAACCGTGAACCCGACCACGATACAACCCTTAAAAGACCTAATTGAGGCAGGGTTTATTCTGAAAGCGCATTATGATAAGGTTGAGTAACCTGAATCCTTCATGATTTGCTAATCATATCCTTGGTGTATTTTTTTCACTGATCAAATCAGCACTGCGTTTGAACTATTGGTTCATTCGCCACTCACAATCATGACACGTAAATGAGTGACAACACATTTTTTTCAAAATTTGCATGAACACTGCATTAAAATTACCATTCGGGACTGAACAATTTTACTTGCAGGTTAGTAGTTGACAGGAAAGAAATTCCAACAAGGAATAATCGAACAGGATTGAATAATTCAATAGTCTGGATCAGAATGGTGTATGTTGTGAAACCCTGTAAATCTGGGGCATTGATTTCCAGTGAGTTCGGAATCAATTAGTCTGAGGAAAAGTCCCGAACCATCGGTTGATTATGGGGCAGCTTACTTGAGAAGCAGTTGATCAGAAGCGAATCTTCTCGAAAGCCAATCAGGGGTAGCTATCCAGGATGCTATGTTTGATCAGGGCAGGTTAAGTCGCTCAACGCTCGTTCAGGGGCAAGTCACGATGTTGATAGTGGTTGAATTGAGGGAAACACCGGGGTAAGCCACCGCAAGGTCGTATTGTAGCAAGGTGCTTTCGGTTCAGAGTGGGTTTTTTCGAGAACCAGATTAAGGCAAAGTCATTGCAGACAGGGGCATGTCTTTATTCGAGAGATGTTCGATTCGAAGCATCTCACTGAAGTTCAGAATACTGGGGCAGTTCATATCAAACCATCAGGGTACAGATTTTCAGACTATCCCACAGAGGTTCCTGCAGGCCGGGGCATAACAGAGGCGAAAGAACTGTTCTTCTACAACAGAGTTACTCAGAGCTACTAGAGAGGATTCAGCCAATATTCAAGTTTGAGACAAATATCGGGAAATCATGCTGCCATCCATTGACCCTTCTACTAGAAGCCGTGAATTCAGACAGGATATTGTCCAGCATCTGGCGTGTATGACCCACCACGGATGTACAGAAGTCCAACTATACTTGGCAAGTTCGTTTATCCCCAGTAAAGTCGTACATTCGAGAATCAGTTCATCTGGGGAAATTAGGTCGAGATTTGGCAAATCTCTCACGGCTATGGGCGCTGCTCCGCGAATCAGTCAATCAGGGGCAAAAGATTATCACAAGACCGGGGCAGAACACCCTAAAAACAAAAGATGTTGTTGGGACATTCTTTTGGGGTTTGACGTGCAGAAACAGTTCAGATCTAACCGTCAGGGTACAGAGATCGAAGAGTCCTTATCGGAAGGTTGGTGCCGATTTAGGGGCAAGGTATTGTGAGTAGCACTATGGCTAGCCTTTCCTTTCCAGACGAAATGCTCGGACTGGGGCATGTTGGTATTTATGGGGCAAATTTCCGAGAAGGAATAGAGTTCATGTTGCCCTAACCAGAGGCTTTTGATGAAAGACTTGATCATTAGGCGAGGTGAATCCCCATGCAGGTCGCGCTTCTGAGATGACAATGTTCCTTACTGAAGAAGGATCAAATTCCCCAACTAGTCGCAGCTTATCCGAAGGACGTTCTCCAGCAGGGTCGTTTACTCTCAACAGAATTGATGATTCCAAGATCGAAGGTTGTAGTCAGACAATATATCCCGAGCATAGTGGTTTAGCCTCAGAAGATTAATATTTCCTAATTTGTGAACTGTACCCAGACAGTCTACTCTTCCCAGTAGAGATGCCCCTCCCAGTAGAGTCGTTTACTCTCCCCCAGCGGAGACAGTTGATTTTCCTCAAGAGAGTCGTTTCCTCCTCAGCGAAGTTCTCTTTTCAACAAGTGTTTTCTTTCCTCCTAAAGGAAATTGAAGGTTAAAAAACTCTTCCCGACAGAGTTGGTTGTGTGTCCTGGCATTTATTCTGTCGGAATACCATGTGATACCCGTTCACTCCCTAGCAAAAGTCCAATTTTCATTGGCACGGGTAAGTTGTCCCTGACAGAAGTCCAATCATGATTGGCGCATTCAGTTATTCCTCAGCGAAGCAGGCTTCACTCTTCCAGCATTTATTTTGCTGGAATAATTCTGTGACGCCTGGTTATCCCCAGCGGAGTTGGCGTTGTCTTCAGCATTTATTTTGCTAAAGCGGTTTTTTGTATCCCAGCAGTTCGAGCCTGCATTTGCATCGGTATATAGTGTCATACTTGCATCCACCGAATAAAAAACGCGTAGCATTTCCATGTCGAATGGAGTATTACGCCATTGTCAAACATATACATTCTGAAACATAAACCAGGTTGGTTAACCGTTTGTTTCTAGTGTTGTTCCCCTTGCAGGTGGAGGGAGTTCTTGCTCAAAGTAATTACCAAACATTCAAGATCTCGGCGTGAGACATGCAATGATAATGTCAATTGTGGCATTATTCCCCACAGAGTTGCTTGTTTAAGTTTCTCTTACCCCTCCAGCGGAGTATTTCTTCAAGATTGCTGTTATAACAATATAAAAAAATTTCGTGAATTGATTTTTGGAAGTTGCCTGGCAGTGCGGATTCAGAAAATCCCCAGTAGAGTCCTTCTCAGATTTGCTGCCATGTCAGCACTGAAAATTGGAAGACTAGACTCGTATTGTGTCACCTATATGATTGATAGAGCCAGCTGCTGCAAAGATAGGCAGAAAAGCTGTATCGGAGTTATTTTCCTGTATTTGGCAGAGGGTTTACCCGTAGCAAAGGCGGAGTTATTTTCCTGTAGTTGGCAGAGTGTTTACCCGTAGCAGAGGCGGAGTTATTTTCCTGTGTTCGACAGAGTATCTACCCGTAGCAGAGGCGGAGTTATTTTCCTGTATTTGACAGAGTGTTACCCGTAGCAGAGGCGGAGTTATTTTCCTGTATTTGACAGAGTGTTACCCGTAGCAGAGGCGGAGTTATTTTCCTGTGTTCGACAGAGTATCTACCCGTAGCAGAGGCGGAGTTATTTTCCTGTATCTGACAGAGTATTGCCCGTAGCAAAGGCGGAGTTATTTTCCTGTATTTGACAGAGTATTGCCCGTAGCAAGGGCGGAGTTATTTTCCTGTATCTGACAGAGTATTGCCCGTAGCAAAGGCATAGTTATTTTCCTGTATTTGACAGAGTATTGCCCGTAGCAAAGGCAGAGTTATTTTCCTGTATTTGGCAGAGTATGTACCCGTAGCAAAGGCGGAGTTGTTTTCCTGTATTTGGCAGAGTTGGTACCCGTAGCGATGGCGGTGTTATTTTTCTATAATAGTGACAAAATTTCCCGTAGTGGTGACGGAGTTATTTTCCCGTAATGGTGACGGAGTTATTTCCCGCAGTGGTGGCTGAGTTATTTCCTGTAGTAATGACAAAGTATTACCCGTAGCGATGGCGGTGTTGTTATTTTCCCAGATTATTACCCGTAGTGATGACGGTGTTATTTTCCTGTATCAGTGGCAGGGTCATGTTTTGTTGACAGAAGTACTTCTCCCAGTGAAGTCAATAAGTTCGTTCCAGTATTGACCAGATAATGCTGAAATCAGATTTGTAGATAATGTTCCCCAAACAGTTGTGCAGTTTATTTCTGCGGTTGGCAAATTTCCGGGTTCTTAGTATTCAACCGTCTCGTACCTCGAATGTTTGAAGGTCGTTCGCTCTTCACCCAGTCGGGTCCAAGTCGTTTGAATAGGGGCAGCTGTTGCACCCTAAAATTTGCTCAACCTACTTCATTTGGTTTATGGCTCATAGCTTTAGCATTTGCATATTAGGACATGTACATAATTCATTCATCTGCATAGCATAGCATGGGCAAGCCATCCAACAAGGGACCAAATGCAATTCTTATCTCTATGAGCCTATCAAGAGGTTCTTATTCAAATTCAAGCCTATCCAAGTCATCAGAAAGAAATTGAAGCCTGAGAAGTTAGTGGACCAAGCAGTGAGTTTCTCTCCTATCTTGAGGATATGTGAGGATCATCAGAGAAGTTGTGAGCTATGAGTTGACATCATGGAAGACCTAGAGAGTCATTTTGAAAGTGAGACAAGTCATTGGGGTGATTGCAAGAGCTGTAGTTGAAGACAGTCAACTAGGGTTTCATCTGGGTCAACCCTGGGTCAACCCTAAGTCAAATGCTTGATTGAAGGGCATCAAGGCCTGTTTGAAAGATGTGGGATTCATCATTTGATATGTGGATATGGATTTGGTGTTGTGCCAAGGAGAAATCAAAAGAAATCAAGAAGAAGGGAAGTTTCTAAATTAGGGTTTCTGTGTAAAATCCCCTAATTTAGATCAAACTTCCAAGCAAAGTAATTCAAAATGAAAGTCTCAAATGGATCCTTGGCCAACATGAAACTTGTAGATTATCTCAAGACCTTTAATTTGAGTTGTGGAAGACATCAAGGAGATTTATAGAACTCAAGTTATGGTTCTTGCAAGTTACAGGTCATCTGAGGACACTGAAATTTGTCTGTGAAAGTTACTTGACTTCCAAGTAACTTTTACCCCTCAAGGGGCTTTCAAATGGATTTCTGGCCAACATGAAGGTTGTTCCTCATGATCTTAGCTTTCTAGAAAGGTATGGTATGCCTTCATATGATTTGTAGAACTCTACTTATGATCTTGGCAAGCCAGGGGTATTTTGGGAAAGTAGAATTACAAGTCATTTCAAGCATATGCCCAAAACTCCTATTTCCAAATTTCAAATGAAAAAATGTCCAACATCAAACTTTCTCCAAATGACATTTTGAGTCTAGAAAAGTGGTTGTGGCAAGTTGGAAATGCATGGAACTTGGATTTGCAAAGTTGACAAATATTAAAGGGAAAAATACCTTTTTAAATGACCAAAATTGTGATTTTTTTTTGATACAAAAGCAAAACCAAGCATATGACCAACCATTTTGAAGGAAAATTGCATTTTGAGATCATTGGCAATATTATTTTTTTGGTTTGAAGTCAAGAAATTGGAGTTATCATAAGTTGCTTGTAAGAAAAGATACACTTGCCAAATCAAGCTAAGACCAAGGTGCAAGGCAAGGGATGGTTTCTACACTCTCTAATTGTCATGAAAAGAGAAATTCAAGAGATTTTGAGGGGCTGTAACAAGGCAATGCAGAATTGGTTTTGCAACTTGGCCATTTTCATTTTCTCATGCAGTGATATGAATAATTTCTCATGGGATCAATCTAGCATCTTCCAGAACTTTCTATCCTCATATATATAAACCCTAGAGATGATCCAAGAAGGGGTTGAACTTCATTTGGATCAAAAACTCATAGTTCCAATTCATTTTGCATTTTTGCAAATTCCTTCGAATCCTCTTAATTCTTCATCATTCATTCAATTTTATGATTCAATTCCATTCAATAATCATCCCTGAGTAGATTACAAGCAAGATCTGAAGAGGAAACTGCAAGAATCGTGCTATGCAATTTTCTCTCCTTCAAGTGCAATTGGAATCGGTTACCAAGATTCAGGTGGTTTGAGCTCGAGTTATTGCATACAGAAGAAAGAATATAGTCCATTGAGGGATCATGGAGCATTGCAAGCTGTGAATTGGAGAGGATCACCATCTGTTTTCAACTTTTTAACAGGTTAGTGTTTCTCACATTTTGACTCGAATTAGGTAGCATGATAGAGAATTGTTAGGTTAAACATGGTTTAGGTGGTTAGATGATTGATTCTGGAGCTTTAGGCAAGATTTCATGGAGGTTGATGTATGCATGAAAATTCTGTTGAAGCATAGAACACGATGGTTAGGATGTTATAATCTTAGATAATTATTTAGTTGTGATCAGTATGGCATGAGGATTGTTGTTGTGCAAAGAATGGTGAGATTGGTGATGATTGAAACCTGATGAAATTTTGATTTCTTGATGTTATCCCTTTCGGTTTGGATGATAGAGGGTGATTTAAAATAAACCAACACCATGGTTGTGATCTACGTGGAAAATAGGCCAACTTTGGTTTTTACATCGCGGCATTTGGTGGAGAGACGAGGGAGAATGAATGGTGGAAAGTTTCACGCATGGTGCTCGTGTATTCATGAATTCTGAAACCCTAAGTGACCAAGGTTGAAGACGAAATCCCCACCATTGAGCGCGCGCTGACCTTGTTGACTGGAGAAGGATCTAGTGGCTGAGATTCAAACGAATTTGGGAGGGAGCTTCAAACCATGAAGCGTTGCGTTTCATTAAACGCCAGCCTGGGCCTAAGACAATCAGTGCTTTCCCCACCCCCTGTCCAAGGCCCAATTGGAAATGAACTGCAATGCTATGCTATTCGCACCGTTTTTAGTTTTTTTTTCTTTCATTTTATTTTGGTTTTTTCTGAGTTTAAAGCTGGGCCCAAGTGCTTACTTCTTACACCCCCAGTATGGGCCCAGTTCATGATATGAACTGCATTTAATTTCTTTTGGCACCCCATGATCATTTTCTCATATTAATATTACCCCAAATTTTCTTAATCTTTAAAAATTCATATAAAAATGAAAAAACATTATTTTTTAATGAGACTTTTTTTCCCATTTTCCATTTTTTGTCTAGAAAAATATGAAACCATAAAATTGTCATTTTACTTCATTTTCATATTTTTTGTATATTTTTACATTTAATTGCTTTGTTTAATTATTTTAGTTGATATTACCAATTGTTGAATTTAGTTTAAGAGCTTCCTTTAGGATTTTTACCCCATTCTTTTTAGTACAACTAGATATGAATATTAGGTGTCCCCAAGTTTTTATACCACATTTTCTAGGATTTTATTTTAGGTAGTTTAGTTAGAAACTATTAGACTAGTTAATTAGGGTTTTGAACATAACATAGGTATATTGAAATAATTTTCTTTTGGGTTTTTAGACTGAATTAGGACCTGGGACTATAGGGGTATTAAGGGTAAGCGTAGTAGATCCCTTAGAATAAATATTAGAATTTACCCTATTATATTAATATTTTTAGTATATTTTTATAATTGATTGATTGTATGGTGTGCCCTTTCTAGGGTTATTGTTTGATTGTGTGGGTTATTGGGCTTGCATGGGGCTTGGGTTTGAGCTGAAGACTTTGCTGAGGAAGCCATTGAAGACAAAAGGAGTGAAGATCAATTTCAAGAGGGGATGAAGAGTGTATCTTGCTGGCAGCTGTTGAAGAGTATAGGATCTAGGAGCTAGGTAGAGCTCTAGAACAGAAACTTGATTCACAAACATGGAAGGTCTTGTTTGCCTCCATTCTTTCTCTATGATTCAAAGTCTCTTTTAAATACTCACCTCCTTCCAAAGGAAGGATTAGTGAATGCATTTAAAAGATAGAACTTTTGAGAGAAAACTGTCTGTATCATGTTAACAGTCAGTAGGCCACCCTTGGTAGGCAACTGACTGCTTAACATCCAATTCATCTTGTTAACTGCTACTCATCTTGGAGAGCGGGACTTGAAGAAAAGCCCTGAAAGATTGAAGACAGAGACCTTGCTTGAAGGCTGTGAAGATGAAGGTTGATGCTTGCTTGAAGTTTGTAGATGTTTTGAAGATGACTTGAAGATAGAAGATGATGGAGCTTGCTGTGCAGAATTGCTGTTTGTTGTTTATTTTTGCTGTTTATAAGTCTTTGATGTATTGTTTGAGTTTCTCTGACTGTATTGCTTGCTAATTGATCTGTTAGGTTGAAGTGAAGTTATTTCACTTTGCCTGTTGTTTTCTAGGTTCGAGGTTGAGTGGGACTCCCTTGCCTCGCTTGTATTGCTGCATTCATGCATATTTTACTGTTTTATTATATCTGTTGCTTCTGTTTCCGCTTATCCCCTTAGGATCTCTGTTTCTCTCTGCGCAAGAGAGGAACATGATAGACATTAGGTCTTAACCCATGCATGATAACATTAGGTTAGTTTGATTCCCTTTTTAAACCATAGGTTTTAGAGTTGTTGTCTCTTCTTATCTCAAAACAATCAAAAATATGCTAACAATTTCAAACACCATAAAAAACAGTTCTTGCGTAAAAGACTGTAAACCAATCAAAAACGTCATTTTTGTCCGCTTGGACCCATAATCAGGAGAAAACCTTTTTCAGAAGGATAAAAACAATCAAGACAGACTTGTGTCGTACGTGGCCCGAACTACGTTTGCTCTGATCTTTCATGTTGTATGAAAGTACGTAGGCATAGGATGCGATATCCTAGCGAGCAACCTTCCCCTCCTTTCCCGTAGGTAGGCGAACTACGTTGACTCTGATTTCTCGTTCCAAACGGGAATACGTAGGCATAAAGTGCGATACTTTGCCGAGTCATTTTATTTTCTTTTAACCCCAGACCTGTAGAATAGATAGAATAACAATCCGTACTAGAAAACAAGCGTGGATCCCATCGAGTACGACGGACGTGAGGGGTGCTAATACCTTCCCCTTGTGTAACCGACTCCCGAATTCAGGATTTGGTTGCGATGACCATTCCTTTCCCGTCTTTGCGTTAGGTTTACTTCGAGCTTTTCCTTTCCCTCCGTTGGGATAAATAACGCACGGTGGCGACTCTTCTGTTCAGCCGACGCCGATTTTCGCAGTAGCGACAACCAGATGGAGACCAATGGTGACTGCCTTGAAGATGGCTAAAGATCTGAACAAGATCTCTTTAGAAGAACTCATCAGCTCACTGAGGAGCCATGAAATTGAGCTTCAGGAAGATGAACCTTAGAAGAAAGAAAAAGGTAAATCTGTTGCTTTAAAATCTAATAAATCTGCTAAAGCTTTGCAGGTTATTGAAGAAAGCTCTGAAGAATCTTCTTCTGAAGAAGAAGATGAGTTATCCATGTTGTCCAGAAGGATCAACAGGCTCTGGAAGCACAAGGGAAAGAAGTTCAACAACTTCAGAAGATCTGATTATAGAAAGGAATCTTCTGGGCACAGAAGATCTGGCAAGAAAGAAGTTGTGTGCTATGAGTGCAAAGAACCTGGGCATTACAAGAATGATTGCCCCAAGCTTCAAAAAGAAAAACCCAAGAAGAAGTTTAACAAAAAGAAGAAGGTTCTGATGGCAACATGGGATGACTCAGATGAATCTGAATCATCTTCTGAATCAGAAGAAGAATGTGCTAATGTTGCACTGATGGCCAGCACAGAAGATCAGGAGGAAGGAACCTCAGGATATGAATCAGATTCTGAATCTGATGATGACGCTGAAGAGGTAATGGCTAAACTTACCAAAGAAGAACTTATAAAAGTTTTATCAGAAGTTCTTAAAAGTTATAACAATATCAAACTCAAATACAAGAAGCTGAAAAACAATCTTGAATCTGAGATTGATCTTCTGAAGACAGAACTTGTTGAGCAAAAAGAAATTAATCTGAAAATCAAAAATGACTTTGAAATAACTCAACAAGAATCTGAATTTGAGACTAAGTCATGTGAAAACATTTTAGAAAAATATGACTCTAGCTTTCAGAGGTTCCTTACTAAGAGCATAGACAGAAGTAAGATGGCTTCTATGATCTATGGTGTTAGTGGGAACAACAGAAGAGGTATTGGATATGAATCTTCATCTGGAAGTAATCTAAATTTTGTTGACAAACTTTTCATCAAGAAGACACCTCTGTATTCTTAATTTAAATTTGGTCACCTAAATGACATTAAACACACAAGCTCTGAGAAGAATACTTATGTGTTTAAACCCAAGGCAAGTCAGAATAAACATTATGTTGAAAAACAGAAGTTTAGACAAACCTACAAACCAACTAACCCCAAAGGACCCAAGAAGATCTGGGTACCTAAAAATAAAACAATTCATGTTGTAGATGTTCTTAGCAACAAGGTCAGGACACCAATCATGGTACCTGGACTCTGGATGCTCACGACACATGACAGGAGAAAAGTCTATGTTCCAAAGCCTGGAACTTAGATCTGGAGGTGATGTGAAGTTTGGAGGGAACCAGAAGGGCAAGATCATTGGATCTTGCATCATTGAAAATGGTAAACTTCCCTCTATTACTAATGTTTTACTTGTTGAAGGGTTAAAGCATAACTTATTGTCCATAAGCCAATTAAGTGACAATGGTTATGATATTACCTTTAATCAAAAATGTTGTAAAGCTATTAGTCAAAAGGATGGCTCCATCCTATTTAGTGGTAAGAGGAAAAACAACATTTATAAAATAAATCTTTCAGAACTTAAAGTTCAAAATGTTAAATGCCTCTTGTCTGTTAATGAAGAGGAATGGGTCTGGCACAGAAGATTGGGCCATATTAATATGAGACGTATATCTCAGATTAATAAACTTAATCTTGTCAGAGGACTCCCTAATCTGAAGTTCACTTCAGGTGCTCTTTGTGAAGCATGCCAAAAAGGGAAGTTTTCAAAATCATCTTTTAAATCAAAAAATGTTGTTTCTACTTCCAAACCACTAGAATTACTTCATATTGATCTGTTTGGACCAGTGAAAACTGCATCCATCAGAGGCAAGAAGTATGGATTAGTCATTGCTGATGACTATAGTAGATGGACATGGGTAAAGTTCTTAAAACACAAGGATGAGTCACATTCTGCGTTCTTTGACTTCTGCAAGCAAGTCCAGAATGAAAAGGATTTCAAAATCATAAAAGTCAAAAGTGATCATGGTGGTAAATTTGAAAATAAATATTTTGAAAAATATTTTTCTGAAAATGGCATTGCTCATGATTTTTCCTGTCCTAGAACTCCACAACAAAATGGAGTTGTAGAGAGGAAAAACAGAACTCTGCAAGAAATGGCCAGAACCATGATCAATGAGACAAATCTAGCAAAACACTTTTGGGCAGAAGCAATCAACACAGCTTGTTACATTCAGAACAGAGTGTCAGTAAGACCTCTTTTGAAAAAGACTCCTTATGAACTGTGGAAGAACAAAAAGCCCAACATTTCATATTTTCATCCTTTTGGATGTATTTGCTATATGTTAAATACTAAGGAAAATCTGAACAAGTTTGATTCCAAAGAACAGAAGTGTTTCATGCTTGGATATTCTGAACGCTCTAAAGGCTACAGAGTATACAACACTGAGACACAGATTGTGGAAGAATCCATTCATGTCATATTTGATGATAAGCTTGGCTCTGAAAAGCCAAAGCAGTCTGAAAACTCTGCAGATAGGGAAGTAGTCTTCATTGACTCTGAAGTTCCAGAAGTAGACAAAATTCAAGTGAAGGAACCAGAAGCAACACCAGATGCTATTCCTTTAACTTCTCAGATGAATAATCTAAACATTTCTGAAGAATCAACCATTAGAGGATCATCATCCAGAATTAAAGCATCTCATCCAGAGGATGTCATTATTGGAAAGAAGGATGATCCCATCAGAACAAGATCCTTTCTAAGATCATCTGAAGCATCACTTTTTGGACTGGTGTCAAAAATTGAACCATCTTCTGTAGATGAAGCTCTGCAAGACAATGATTGGATTATTGCTATGCAAGAAGAGCTAAATCAATTTACCAGAAATGATGTATGGGATCTAGTTCAAAGACCACAAGGATTCAATATAATTGGTACAAAATGGGTCTTCAGAAATAAGCTAAATGAGAAAGGAGAAGTTGAAAGGAATAAGGCGAGGCTGGTTGCTCAAGGGTACAGTCAACAAGAAGGTATTGATTACACTGAGACATATGCTCCAGTGGCAAGGTTAGAATCTATACGCCTTCTTATTTCATTTGCTGCACAAAATAACATCACTCTGTATCAAATGAATGTTAAAAGTGCCTTTCTTAATGGTATTATAGAAGAAGAAGTTTATGTCCACCAACCTCCTGGTTTTGAAAATGAAAATTTCCAGATCATGTTTTCAAACTAAAGAAATCTCTATATGGTTTAAAACAAGCTCCCAGAGCTTGGTATGAGAGGTTGAGCAATTTTCTTCTAGAGAAAAATTTCATCAGAGGCAAAATAGATACAACACTCTTTTGTAAATCAATTAAAAAAGATCTTCTAATTTGTCAAATTTATGTAGATGATATTATTTTTGGATCAACAAATATTATGCTTGGAAAGGAGTTTGCTACATGTATGCAGGCAGAATTTGAAATGAGCATGATAGGAGAACTCAGATTCTTTCTAGGAATCCAAGTCAATAAAACTCCAGAGTGCATTTACATACATCAGACCAAATATGTTAAAGAACTTCTGAAGAAATTTAACATGACTGATAGTAAGCTGGCAAAGACTCCCATGCATCCAACTAGCTCACTTGGCAAGGAAGAGGTAAGTAAGAAAGTAGACCAAAAGCTCTACAGAGGTATGATTGGCTCTCTTCTTTATCTTACTGCTTCTAGACCTGACATATTGTTCAGTGTTTGTTTGTGTGCTAGATTCCAATCAGATCCTAGAGAATCACACTTGACAGCTGTCAAGAGGATTCTAAGGTATCTAAAAGGTACTTCTAATGTGGGTTTGTGTTACAGAAAATCTGATGATTTCAAATTAGTTGGATTCTGTGATGCTGACTATGCTGGAGACAGAATGGAAAGAAAAAGTGCTTCTGGAAGTTGTACATTTCTAGGAAGAAACCTAATCTCCTGGTACAGCAAGAAGCAACCCACAATTGCACTTTCAACCACAAAGGCAAAATATATTGCTGCTGCTGGATGTAGCACGCAGATGCTATGGATGAAAAGTCAACTAGAAGATTATCAAATTTTTTAAAGTAACATTTCTATCTTTTGTGATAATACTTCTGCTATATGTTTGTCCAAAAACCCTATTTTACACTCTAAGGCAAAACATATAGAGATTAAACATCATTTCATCAGAGACTATGTTCAGAAGGGAATAATAAATTTAGCCTTTGTTGATACAGATCATCAATGGGCAGAGATTTTTACAAAACCCCTTGTTGAAGATAGATTCAAATTTATTCTGAAAAATATTGGTATGGATTTTTGTCCAGAATAATATTTGTCAGAAGCAAATTTTTACAGATGCAAAAATGCCTAATGCTCTGAAGTATTTCTTCTGATTGCTTACTTATTCTGCTTAATATTATTTATTTTGTGAAACTCTAAACTAACAATCCTTAGAAGATCTGAATGTTGGCTAATGTTTCATTTCTTAAAAGAATTCAGAACACATGCAAGCAAACACGTGTCACACCAAATCTGAAGAGGTGGCGTGTACATTACTGAAGAGACGTTTGAGGTGAAGTTTGAATAGTGAAAATCTTGGTTTTCCCCCAAATTGTCAGAAGCAATTAATGTTTGAAATGATTTTTATTCCTTTTCATTTAATACTTGTTAAAACGTGCAAATTCTGACTGATGGTATGCCTGAGTGTTTTAGTATAAATACATGACTTGTCTTCACTTTCACACTTTTCACATTCTCAGAAAATTTCATGCGTTTTCATCTTCTCTTTGCTCTGCATAAAAACCCTAAACCTAAGCGTGTGACAAAGCATTCTTCAATGGCAACTTCATCATCAACAGCTGCTCAATTTCAATCTTTAATGGCTGCAGTAACTTCTGCAAACATGGGTGTTTCTCCTTATTCTCCTCCCAAAAGAACTCTTTTAACTCCTGTTGAGAAGTTGGAGGTTTTGTGTGAATCCATGGTAGAATTTGATTCACTTGCTGAAAATGGCTTTGAGTTTCGTTCTATCATTGATGCTCAAGGATGGGTAAAGTACTTTGATAGACTCTTTGGACCAGTTTACCCCCTCCTTGTGAAAGAGTTCTGGATCCATGCCTCAGTTTACCCTAAGTTCATCCTATCTTCTGTACTGGGAAAAGAAATCATTATCACAGAAGATCTGATCAGAAAGTTAATTGGATATGAAGAAACAGACGGTGTTTCCCACTTGCCAGCTGGGCGTGTGGACATGGATGAGGTGTATGAAGAAGTGATGACTGCTGGTCAAGCTTCTAACAAATTCAAGGATCTGAAGCCTGACTACAAGATCTGGGCCAAGATCTTCATGGGATGCATCCATCATAGGAAGTCAACAAACTCTTCAGACTATGTCAATAATGAACAACTCTATTTCATGTATTGCCTCAATCAGAGCACCAAGGTAGATCTTCCATATATTCTTTTTATGCATCTGTGGAACCATATAAATGCATCTAGAGAGTATGTGAAGGAAAAAGGACAGAAGATCAGAACCTGGATCCCTTTTGGAAGGTTGATCTCAGACCTTCTAACTGAGAATGGATTGGTCTCTGCTCTGTACGCTGCTGGAGTTACAGAGGAATTGGAATTCATAATGGGAAAGCCTCTGAATGCTAAAAGTCTTTAGAGACTTAAAATAGTTGATGAACTCACAACAGCTCCCAAGAAGCTGAATGTGTCTGAACTGAGTAAGAAGAGGGTTCCTGTAGATGACTTTCCACTGTTCTTTGCTGAAGAGCCAAGACACATTGTGGTTATGTACATTGATGAATGTAAGAAGGAAGGAAAGCCTGTTCCTGCAAACGTGATACAGCTAGCAAGACAACCCCTACCTGATGCAGAAGAAGAAGAAGAAGAAGAAGCTCAACTAAAAAGAAAGAGGACTCAGCCAGCAGCAGAAGCTGCACCTGTTCAGAAGAAGGTCAAGATTGCTGAAAAGCCTAAGAAGCTCTTGAAGAGAAAAGAATCTGAAGACACTTCTTCTATACCATCCAAGAGGATCAAGATAAAAGGTACTAAATCTTCTGTATCTTCTGCAAATACAATTGTTATAAATGACTCTAATATTAAGTCTGTTCCAAAACCACCCTCTACTCAAACTACTTCTGTTACTGCTCCTAGTTCTAAATCACCACAAAAACAAACTTCTGTTCCAACACCACCAACAACAAAAACAATTCCACAACCAAAAGTCTCTGTACCACAATCATCTCAACCAAAAATCCAAATCAAACAGTTTGTTCCTCAAAAACAATCTTCTCAGAATCAACCCTCAGATTAACAACCTACAGAACAACAACCACAACCTTCTGTACAACAAAAATCTTCTGAACCACCTAAACAAAAGGCATCTGAACAACAACAGCACCCACAAGAACAACAACCTGAAAAACCACAAGAACCTCCATCAGAAAAAGCCTCTGAACATCAACCACCATCAGATAATCCAACATCAAAATCATCTGAACCCATTGCACCTGTTACTTCTGAACCTACAAAAGTAACTTCTGTTCCAATTTCATCAGAACCAATCACTATTACATCTGTTTCACCCATCTCAGAACAACCCTCACAACCATCAAAACCCTCTGAAATTCCTTCAGAACCAACAAACACTTCTGAACCCCACATTCCTGAAACAGAAGTTCTTGATGTCACACCCTTAAAAACTATGTTTCAAGTATGTTCTACTTCCTGCACACCAGCCACCTCCTCAAACTCCTCAGAATCAGACCTCCACCCAGATTTTCTAATCTCTCCATCTCAAAAATACTCTGAGGTAAATCAACCTGAACCCATTGTACCTTCAAAAGCTCCCATTCCAGATCCTATTCCCACACCTGCACCATCATTTGAGATATTGATTCCAAATTCAAACCCAAGATCTTCTATATCTTGTGCCCAAGTATCATCTTTATTTCACAATTTGGCATATGGCTTCAAACTCAAAGACTTTTATGACAGAGTTGAACCATCTGACCCCATCAACCCTCTCAAACCCAAACCCACAATGACCCTTCCATCTGTGATTCTTGACTATATAAAATCCAAATCAGATGTAGATTCATTAGCAACTATATCCTGTTCTGCAAAATCTGATAAAGCTGTGGCTTCAGTTCTACCAATTACATCTGATACCAATGTTACATCTGAGGAACCCCCCAAATCTGCCTTCCAACCCTACTCAAATGAAACTTTTGATGTAGTTACCCTTCACACTAGAGCAAAACCTCATCTGTTAAATGCCTTAATCAGATCCAAAGAAAAAGCTCCTGAGATACCTTTCATTCCATACTATCCTCCTCCTCTAATCTCCATCCAAAAATCAATTTTTCCACCAACTCCCAAACCTAAACCTGTAACTCTGGAAACTCTGTTACATCCAAAGCCTAAACTTAATGTTAATCATTTATTTCAAACTTTTTTGCATGAAATACAATTGTATTTAGGTACTGTTCAGAAGAAATGCTCAGCAACAATGGATGCCAAAGAATCTGACATCATCTGGAATGGATTCATCAACAGATTCAACTCTGTGGCCTCAAATCTGAAGAACATCTGTTCTGATGATGCGAAGCTCAGATTTGCTGAGGCTGCAAGGACTCTATTCTGGACTGTCAAGAAATCTGATCCTCTGCTCCTTACAGATGCTCCTCCACCTTCAACAGAATCTACTAACATTGCATCTGAGGAAAATCCGTTGGCTATGACTCTAGTAGACTCTCCTTCTAACTCCACTGCTCCAGACTCTACAGAACCAATGGAAATTGACTTTGTTCAAGCTCCAGAACCTGATCATACTTCTTCATCTGAGTTAAAGAAAGAACATCCAGATTTTAAAGATAAGATTGCTGCTCTGGAAGCTGGTCAATCTGAGATCAAGTCCTGGATGGCAAAACAAGATAAGAAGTCTGAGGATATGACAGAATGGATGTCAAAGCAAGATCAAAAGAATGAAACTATGGCTAAATGGATGTCCAAGCAAGAGCAATCATCCTCTGAGATTACAGATCTATTGAAGATGCTTTTGTCCAAACACTCTTAGATTTTCATTTTTTTCATTCTAATGTTTTTGCATCTGTTGTTTGCATATGTACTTTATTGCTATATCTTCTGATGTCTGCCTATGTACTCTTGATCTATTGAATGAATCAAAGTTTTTCTCCACTGATTTATCTTCTTTACTATTTCCTTTTATTTGTCTTTTTAAAGTTTTACTTTTTGCTTATGACAAAAAAAGGGGAGAAAATATAGATCTGAACTGTTTAATATAACTTCACCAGAATGAAACTTCAGACATATTTATTCTATCTAACATTTAATCTGACTATTTCAGAACATTTGATAAGTAAATTCTATAAAAGAAACTCTGAGTCTCTCAGATCATTTGACCATTATCAAACTCTGAACATTAAATCTGCAAGACATTCTGATTTCAAATGTTAAAAGAACAAACAAGATCTAACTCTGAAGATTACTCAAGACAAAAGGGAAGTTTCTATTCCTTTTCTGTATTTAACTCAGGGGGAGATTCATCATCTCAGGGGGAGTTATAATTTAAATATTTTCAATTAAACAAAATTTCTGATGTTTTTGTCATCATCAAAAAGGGGGAGATTGTTAGAACACAGATTGGTTCTTAATAATATCTCTATGTTTTGATGATAACTATTAGGAAATTTTGTATTTAAGAATTATATACTCTAAAATTTGCTTGAGAGTTTTTACTGCAGATAGTAAAGAAATTGATACTCCAGAAGCAAATCTGAATTGAATGCAAGAAATTAATTAGACTCTGAAGCGCCAGATGCACTTATTAGAAGATTCTAATTGCCGCCAACAGAAGATTCTGAGCGTAGCCTCCAGAAGAATCTAAAGCAGAAGCTCCAGAAGAATCTGAAGCAGAGGCTCCAGAAGGATCTGAAGAAGTAGCTCCAGAAGAATCTGAAGCAAAGAAGAATATTGTATGAAGAGTTTTTCAAAGCATAGTTTCTACAGAAGTTTCTGAAAGTACTAAAGTTGCCAGTACTGAAATTCTGTTCCAAATATGCTCTGATATTCAACACGCTGAATGCACACCTGCTGCAGAAGACTCTGATCCAGCAAGCTCTGATCATCATCATCAGAAGACTCTGACTCAATTAGACTCTGATGAACTTGCTAAAAACTGAAGAAGAAATATTCAAAGATTATATCCGTTGATGTAAATCAAACATCTCTTTCCTTATTTATGCTAGACACAAGAACACAGACAAAAAGGATTTTTCTGTGCTTTCTTCTTCTAGGAAAGGTCACTTGATGTGAGGACAAAAAGGCTCAGACCTTTTGGGACACTCTTCTCAACGTGCAGCTCCCTTGGATCAGCTGCCTATAAAAGCAAGTCTCCACCAAATTCTTTAGTGAGACATTTTTGCTGAAAAGAAATTGAAACATTCAAAGTTCTCATATTTTCATATTCTTCTTAGAATCAATTTCATTGTACTTAAACTTAAGAGAAATATCACTGTTGTGATTAAAACTTTTTAGAAGCATTCTTACTCTTGTAATAGATTTACATTAATTGTAAAGGATTTCCTTAAGAGGATTCAGTTGGAATCAGTAGCTCTTGATAAGACTAAGAACAGTTGTTCTTAGGTGTTACTATTGTAATCTGTTTGATTAAATAGTGGATTAAGTCCTTGTTGAGAAAGGCAAATCACTCTAGGAAGGGTGGAATGGAGTAGTTGAGTTCAACGAACCAGGATAAAAATAATTGTGTTTTAATTCTAAGTTTTTAATCTTTCATACTTATTCAACCCCCCTTCTAAGTATTATCTCACCTTCACTTGTTATATTCATAAAGACAAGACAAGTACAACAAACACCACAATTTCGGATCAACATTATTTTTTTTTCATGTAAGGACATCCACGAGTTCGTGATCCATGACATACTGTTTCAACACGAGGTTAAATTAATCTTATGAATAACAAAGCCCAAAATGATTCAAATTATCAATAGATACTAGACAACAAATGAGAATTAGGACTATTATAATTATTGAGTCTTGTAAGGTGACATCATCCATTGCGCCTTGTAACTAAGACTTTTGCAACAATTTATCTCATCTTACATTTCCACTCCAACTAAGATGAGTATACATTAAGTCCTCACGCGGTTTCCCTTCGATATAACACATAAATTGTTTTTTACAAGGATATAAGTCTTAACCGAATACCACAAGCCTATCGCCGCTACTGACCAAATAATTCCTAAAGAAGCAGGAACAAAAAGGGACATTGACTTCATAACCACAAGTCCTCTTTTTTAATTAGAAGCTCACAACAAGCATTGTCTTTTGTTGAACATGGTCGTGAAACGTCGCGTCCACGAACAAGGTCCTACTCCACAGCTTCATGCATACCATCACCAACCGAGGCTTCCGCCCAATTTTGAATCCTGCAACAAACAAGTGAAGATCAACAATGTCTCGTTTAAAACATCAAAATCCAACATTATGCCATAATATACAAAGTATGCTCATGAGGAATCTCCAACGTGCAGTGCCTGTGAATCAAAGCTATGTTGTTATTCCCCGAAGGGTAAACTCCAACCATGAACTAAAACCGTACGACAAACCGTCATGTTATTCTTTCCGAGCTCACTTTCCAAACCTGCCAATAGAATTTGATAAAGTCAGTAATATAATGTTACAATCTACATTTGAAGGGATTTCTTGCAACAATGTACCCAAACCTCATAAAGAACCTCGTTTAAATCGTCATCGATTCAATTACGTGTTCATACAATAATTTACAAAAGAATTCAAGGTCTAGAGATAACCTAAGGGATATCCCTTATATCTTGGTGGAATAACTTGTCTTGATACCATATGTGCCATAACGGTGCTTGAGGAAAGGACGTTGTCGGAATTCACGAATCATGTTGAAATTTGCTACGAACAATTAGTTATCAAACAAGCTGCAAGTTCATAACCACAATCTCCTCAACAAATGTTGTCAATGTCACTTACCGCAATGGATGTTTATGCAAAGCTTGTCTTCTCAATCTTGAAGGGATTAAGCAAACTCTTTCTTCCCTCCAAGATTCTAGCTGTTACTGTCAGATTCTTTGTAAAAGATGCTGAGGAGAAGAAGATCTCTATTAATCCAAGACCTTTTTTCAGACTGTTCATCAACTGGCTTCTAGATATTGGCTCACTTAAGCCTGTTACTGATGGTGCAAATCTCCAGATTCTGACTGAGTTTGCCAATACCTTTCATGCTCTACAGCCACTCAAAGTTCCCGGGTTCAGTTTTGCTTGGCTGGAGTTGGTTAGTCACAGGAGCCTCATGCCAAAGATGCTGACTGGTAACCTTCAAAGGTTAGCCTCATATCTGAAGATTGCTTGTAGATTTGTTCCAATTTATGGAGCCCTTTCTGAGGCATGCCGAGCTAGGAGGTTCGTATTCTTACACACCTGCAAGTAACCAAACGGCCAGTGATTTCAAGAAGATATCAACAGGGAAGAATGACAAGGGACTTAAGCTTTATGACCCTGGATATTTAAACACAACTCCACTTCATTTCCATATCACATAACAATATTGCTACCATTATGACTCCATGAAACCGCAATTTCTGGTCACCACAGAAATAAAGTACCACCATCAAACCTGCAGAAAATTCACATCCTATTGGTTTAAGTTTTGAGTTACTCCATATATTTTGCAAAAGGAAGGATTATTGAGAAGTCTAAACTCGTCTGCTCGTCCATAAGAAACCGGAATTGTGATAAGAGCCATCGCAAGTTAAGAGGATGATTCTGTTTTTTCATCTGCTGGTCCACCCTTGGCCTAAGTTTTACCACCCATTAATGGGTTGTCGGCATAAGTCTCCCCCTGCAATAATTCTGAACGAGAACAAGGAATTACATAAAAAAAACTCCATACAGAAAAGCCACTTATGCAGTTGAAGTTGCTCCTCTTCGACAATCTGCAACAGCTAGAAGAAATTGTTGAACAATTATACGGCTACAGGTTTGAGAGCAATTTAACATTAAAAGATAGGATTACCCTAGATATGCTGTCGGATTGGAGTTATACGATTTCTTAGGCATGGCTAATAGCTGCAGCAACTTGTAGAGGTTGAGTTGATCCGTCAACACCTTCCTCAATCAAATCACCGTCACTGCACGATGTAACCCAACGTAAAGAGTGAGGCAGCAATTAGAAGAAGAGCGTGTAAAGTTCAGCAGCAATACTGAAAGGTTTCAGTTGTTATTTACCTCCGTACTTTAGAAGGATTAGTCCAAGTGCTTACCGCAAATCCCGTTTCTGAAGAAAAAGAGTGTCTTTACGACACTAGCCCTCACATACCAGACAACTGTAAACCAGCACGCAGCGAGGCTCTTACCAGCAGTGTTAGCGCCACCAGAGCAAGAAGCATCGCTCATTTAATTAATCATTCTTGTGCACCAAATTTCTATTCAAGAGTCATCAGTGTTAATGGTGACAAGCATGTTATAATATTTGCAAAGAGAGACATTAACCAAGGGGAAGAGCTTACATATGATTATATAAATGAACGACTTGCTTGTTACCGTGGCTTCCCGAAATGTCGAAGTGTAGTAAATGATACTGAAAAAAAAAACAAGTTGCTACCATATATGCACCGCGAAGTGAATTAGTAAATTGGAAAGAAGAATGAGGTGAGCAGCACTCATCTCGCTGTCTAACATCTTTGGCGATATTGAACTTCAAAGCAACTTTAACTTGTCATGGACTGTTAAGGTGGGATTTGGCAGTGTACAATTTAAGCAACGACGCAACTGGACCGCTTTTCACTATCATAATTTGCAGACGACCTTCGTTCTGGGAAGAATTTCTGTGGGCTTCGTAGTTCACTTCTTGTGCCTGGACAAACTTTAAGGAAGCTTGTTACGACAAATGATAAAACAACAGATAAACACAGCAAGAAATCGTGTTTGATGAAGCATTCAGGGTTAAGCAAATAAGGAAACTAAAATCGGAAGAGCATCTGAAGCAAATCAAATCCGGTTGAGATTGAAATATCAATATCATAATCAAAGCAATTCAAAACGTGTTTAAGATGGAATTACTCTGGTTCCAACGTTAACAAACCTATTTCCAAACCTAGCGAGTCCAAATCGGCAAGTTTCTGACCTGTCAGAAGGAAAAGAGGAAATAATTCATTACCATTAACAGCATTTACTTCGGTTTCCAAATCAACAAACTCGGAACGCCTATAAGAACAACTACAATCAGATTCAGAAGAGGGAGGAGAATACACACAGAGAAATACATCGACAGTACACACAGAACCCACAAAAAAAAGTCCCAAATCGAAAACCCTAATAACCGAAATCGTAAAAAGGAGAGAGAACTCATCTTTTCTCTGACATTCACCAAAGCTCGCCATTTTCGGAGCCACCACTAATCATCGTAAAACTTCGAACCCACGAATCACTATCGCTTTGCCGCCCTAAACCTCCATCGTCCACAATTCGCGGTAATCCTCCTGTTCGCGTCAAATCTATTGAAGTTTTTTATGTGTTTGTTTGTGTTTCAGGCTTGAAAGAAGGAAAAGGATAGGGGATTAAGAAGTTGAACGAGCAAAAAATAGAGAAGGGCGTTGAGAGAGGAAGAAGATCGAAGATGGTCGCGATGAGAGGGGAGAAAAATGGAATTAGGGTTTTCTTTGTTGTTTTAATTGTTGTAATCTGATAATGCACCCGCACACACATATAATGCACCCTTACGATCATCACCGTCAATTCTCCACTTAATCGCATCACACGATCCAGAGCGCAGCCCCACGGTAAGCCACTGCCCCTGCGCCACACACGATCCGTCCGACCCCCTAATTAACCCTAATTAGCCCACTAAACCTTTAATTAATTCCTAATAAGTTTTTAATCCATCATTAACCATAATTAACTTTTTAAAGAAACATTTAATCAGCTTTTTTAATTAATCAAACTTAGAACTTATTTAGTTTACCCTAAGTTTTTTCTTTTAACTAATCAATTTATTTTCAATTTACTCACCTTTTAATTTAATAAATATTTTATAGTATGATAAATTTATTTAAATTTAATATAACCCTTTTGTTTAATAAAATCCACATAATAATAATAAAACTCTTTTCAACCAAAACCAACTTATTTAATAAATATTTTATTTTTATCTAGAATATTTAATTAATCAATTAAATCATTAGGCCTCTTCTTTAATCACTCTTTTATAAACTAAACAAACCATTTTTTTTTAAATAAATAATAAAAAAACCTATTTCATAATCAATTTGTAATAATTAACAATACTTTTTTTCTCACCTATTATATTGAGTAAACCTTATTTAATTAAAATTATTTCACCCAAATTTAATTTATAATCTAACCTTTTAGTAAAAACTAATAAGACAACTCCAACCATTTTCTCATCAAATTAACTTTTATTAAAACTAATATAATCAATATAACCTTTCATAAAATCAATTCCCCCATTTTAAACAATTCTCTTAAAATCAATTCATCTAATAGAACTTTCTTAAAATCAATTAAACCTCACCAATTTCATCAAATAACATGTTTTCTCAATCCCAAATTAAAAATCAACCCTACATCGTAAATTAATCATCTGATCGTGCATACTTACACCCCTCTCCGTTCACACATGTACTTTCACACACTTTAGCGCTTTCATGCGTTGTGTATGTTTTACATCTTCCACAACTTTATTTACCTTATCATATTTATCTTTGTTGCATCGCATCGCATTCCGTCCAAAGGAAAAACCTAAACATGAGTCAACACTTGTGTGTAGTGTGTAACACCCCACTTCCCAAAAACAATTAAAATAATAAACATTATAAATAAACATCAGAGTTTTCTTCCCAAGTGGGATATCACATAGTAAAACCAACATTTCCTTATAAAAAGGTTTTTCTCCAAATACAGCGGAATATTAAATAGTAAAATCCAACAAAGGTTTTTGATACGTTCACAGGAACAAAATACAAGTTCAGCATAAAACAAATAAAAACACCCAAGTCCCGTGCTACGTATCAGAGCATCCTAGACTCGACTAGCACACCATAATCCAAGCTAGCTAAGTACCTGGATTATCTGTACTTCCGAAGAAGCACAGACCACAACAACAACAAAGGGGTGAGAAAACATGATCGAAAATATATTGGTAATGTAATACATGTAAACAAGGTAGTAAAACACACCAACACCCCAATATTCACCCCACAACACCAATCACGAACCTACTGTTCAAATTACAATGTAACATATTATAATGCAAATATGCAACTCAACATCATGCATGCGGTACCGACTCATTGGTTCATTCAATCGAGCCTGGACAGATCACTTACGCTCCTACTGAGATATAATCTATCCCCGACAGATCACTTACGCTCCTACTGAGATATGATCTATCCCCCACCATTCTCCTCAAAGGAGTACGGATGAATCACTTACGCTCCTACTGAGATATGATTCATCCCACCAAACACCATGATATGCAAGACACCAATGCATAACTATTATATTCAGGCACACTAAGTGCACACGATCCTCCTGATCATATCATCATACATCAATGCATATGTGTAGATATATTACACACCAACGACTTATAATTCAAATCACACAGTGAGCAGTTTCACATTCTAACACCAAGTATAAACACATCCCATCACCCGGGGATACCCTATCATAGTGATAACCTTATGATACTCCATATCGCACACTCATCCATCATTCACTTGATTTAAACGATAAAGAATCCACATCCTATCACCAAATGTACTCCCTACATTATCCAATCTCCATCCCTACACTCATCATGGTCTAAGGGATACTACACAGCTAGCGCACCAGGCACGACAACACAGAAAGTCACATTTTGCTACGCTCGCTACTCCCTCGCTAGGCGAGCTCCTAGCGAATGCTCGCTATCTGTTCGCTTAGCGAACCTCCTCGCGAATGACAATAGTGGCTGCTGTAATGGTTCGCTACCCAATTCGTCACAGCGAATACTCGCTATCTGTTCGCCTAGCGAACTACCTCGCGAAGGCAAACAGAGACTACTGGACACGCTCGCTACCTCACTCGCTAGGCGAGCACCTAGCGAACGCTCGCTACCAGCTCGATTAGCGAAGTGCTAGCGAGTTGCCTGCGACTTCCCAAATTCTCACAGTTCAGAATTCTCATTCTCCTCCGATTCAAGCCTATTCCACAACATCCACTTTCTATCCTATCAGTATTACAACCAATGCATATTACGCTTATCAATTGTCCTATAACTCTACTCCAGACCAACATTACGGTACATTACCGGCGCTCCAGAGTTACTCAGAACCTTACTCAAACCACACCAACACCAGCACTCATTCAACAATGGCAACATCAAACCTCAACATATCATCATATACATATTATTCAACATAATTCATCAATAATCAACAACATACAACAATCCACACATTTCATCAGAATACCTACGGGGTTAAGGAAATCCCCTCTACCCAATTTCATGTATTTTACCATCCCAATCCGTTTCTCCCCCCTTACCTGGATAATTGATTTAATCGGTGAAGGAATCCTCCAAGGTTGGCCAATTCTGACCCTCTGCCTTCTTCTCCGTTCTTCGCTTTCTTCCTTCGCTCTTGTCACTTCTATCGTATATTTGTCTCTTCTCTCTTTTCTATCGTATCTTCCTAACCCTTTCCACTTCTATCTTCCTTTTTATTTCCAATCCCAACTAATAATAATAATAAAATATAATATTACTAAATATTAATAATAGTAACCATAATAATAATAACAATATTATTATCTCACCAATAATCATAATAATATAATAACCATATTAATAATAATATTATATTCTCCATATTAATAATATTACTAATAATAATAATAATAATAATAATAATAATAATAATAATAATAATAATAATAATAATAATAATAATAATAATAATAATACCACCATATTACTACTATTTATTATATTATTATATCCACACCAAAACACCACCAATAATCCTCCCATATCAGGGACACCCACCAATCATCATCAAACACAATCCCCACCAAAGGGCACACCAACATATAATAATTAAAATAATAATAAAATGACTAAATAATTAAAATGGGTGTTACAACTCTCCCCCACTTTAATTATTTTCGTCCTCGAAAATTACCTGATGGAAATAGTTCCGGATACGCTTCTTGCATCCTACCTTCCAACTCCCAGGTCACACTGCCTCCTGCAGCACCTCCCCAAGCTACATTCACCAAAGGTATCTCCTTCCCTCGGAGCTGTTTCATCTTACGGTCCTCGATCCTCAACGGCATCATTTCAACAGTAAGATTCTCCCGAACCTGAACATCATCTCTTTGAATCACATGAGATGGATCAGAAACATACTTTCGCAATTGCGACACATGAAACACATCGTGTAAGTTCGACAACTCAGGTGGCAACGCCACCCTATAAGCCACATCGCCAATTCTCTGCAAAATCTCATAAGGTCCAATAAACTTAGAATCCAGCTTCTTGGACTTCAACGCACGACCCACACCAGTCATCGGATTAACTCTTAGGAATACGTGATCACCTACACAGAATTCCAACTCTTTCCTCCGATTATCATGATAACTCTTCTGCCTACTCTGAGACACTTTCATTTTCTCACGAATCATCTGAATTGTCTCAGTAGTCTGCTGTACAATTTCTGGTCCAAGCACCACATTCTTACCAGTCTCATACCAACACAGAGGAGTCCTACACCTCCTCCTATACAAAGCTTCAAATGGTGCCATTCCAATACTCGAATGGTAACTGTTATTGTACGTGAACTCAATCAATGGTAAATGAGTATCCCATGCACCACCCTTTTCCAACACACAAGCTCTCAGCAAATCCTCAAGCGACTGAATAGTCCTCTCTGATTGACCATTAGTTTGCGGATGATAAGCTGAACTCAACTTCAACTTAGTTCCCAAAGCTTCCTGCAAGCTTTTCCAAAATTCCGAAGTAAACCTCGGGTCTCTATCTGACACAATACTGGACGGAACACCATGTAGCTTTACAATTACCCGAATATAAATCCGCCAGCTTCGTCAACGGGAAACTAATATTAATCGGCACAAAGTGTGCAGACTTCGTCAATCGATCCACAATCACCCATATAGCATCAAATCCTCTCGCCGTATTCGGCAAACCTGTAACAAAGTCCATAGTAATACAATCCCATTTCCAAACCGGAATCTCTAATGGTTGCATAAATCCAGACGGTCTCTGATGTTCTACTTTCGACTTCTGACACGTCAAACAGGCATACACAAATTGAGCAATGTCTCTTTTCATACCAGACCACCAAAATAATTTCTTCAAATCATGATACATCTTCGTAGCTCCCGGATAGATACTCAAACTACTACAATGTCCTTCACTTAAAATTGACTTTTTCAATTCTTCATCATCTGGTACACAAATCCTGCCTCTAAATCTCAACACACCTGTACTATCCAATTTAAAGTCACTATCGGAGTCACTTCCTATTCCAGGCATCAAATCTACTAATTTCACATCCAACTTCTGATTCTCTCTAATCATATCCAAGAAGTCATTATTTACCTGCAACATACCCAACATCACACTATCTGCAGTAGTCTCACAAACCATGCTCAAATCTCTGAACTGTTCAATTAACTCAATTTCTTTCACCATTAGAGCTGCCATATGAATCGTTTTCCTGCTCAAGGCATCCGCCACTACATTGGCCTTTCCTGGATGATAACTCAAACTGAAGTCATAATCCTTCAAAAATTCTAACCATCTTCTCTGTCTCATATTCAGCTCTTTCTGATCAAACAGATATCTCAGACTCTTATGATCACTAAACACTTCAAATCTCGAACCATACAAATAATGTCTCCATATTTTCAATACAAAAACAACCGCAGCTAACTCGAGATCATGAGTCGGATAATTTCGCTCATGCACTCTCAGTTGACGCGAAGCATATGCTACTACCTTACCATTCTGCATAAGAACTCCGCCTAATCCCATCTTAGACGCATCACAGTATACCACAAACGGTTCACTTGGAGTCGGCAACACTAACACCGGTGCCGTAGTCAATTTCTTCTTCAGCTCTTCAAAGCTTTCTTCACAAGCAGCATCCCATACAAAAACTTGGTTCTTCCTCGTTAACTGAGTCAATGGCAACGCCAAATTAGAGAACCCTTCAATAAATCTGCGGTAATAACCTGCCAAACCCAAAAAGCTTATAATCTCTGTTGCTGTCTTTGGTGGTTCCCACTGCAACACTGCACTTACTTTTGACGGATCCACCGCTATGCCATCACCAGATATTACATTCCCCAAGAAACTCACTTTCTTCAACCAGAAGTCACACTTCGACAGTTTAGCAAACAATTTATTTTCCTTCAGCACCTGCAAGGCAATCCTCAGATGTCCTGCATGTTCCTCATCAGATTTAGAATAAATTAATATATCGTCAATAAATACCACAATGAACTGATCCAAATAAGAATGGAAGATTCTGTTCATATACTCCATAAATACTCCCGACGCATTAGTCACTCCAAACGGCATTACAGCATATTCGTAATGTCCATATCGAGTCCTAAAAGCAGTCTTCTGAATATCACCTTCTTTTACTCTGATCTGATGGTAACCCGATCTCAAATCGATCTTACTGAACACACGAGCTCCCACCAGCTGATCCATCAAATCATCAATCCTTGGTAGAGGATACTTATTCTTAATAGTCACTTTATTCAACTGACGGTAGTCGATGCATAAACGCATACTACCATCCTTCTTCTTCACCAATAACACTGGAGCTCCCCATAGCGACACACTCGGTCTAATAAACTTTCTATCCAATAATTCTCCAATCTGAGACTTCAACTCAGCCAATTCCACTGCAGACATCCTGTACGGCGCCATAGAAATAGGCCTCGTACCAGGAACAAGATCAATACTAAATTCAACTTCCCTCGTCGGAGGCAGTTCCGTAACGTCATCAGGAAGCACTTCCGGAAATTCATTCACCACTGCCAATTCCTCCATTGACGCTTTGCTATCCACCGATAATGATGCAAATAAAGCAAACACTTTAGCTTCATCTTCCAACAAGGTCCTCAATTCTTTACTAGACAAAGAATCTGCTAAAGCTTCCCCTTCTGGAGTCAGGAACAACAATTCCTTCCGAAAGCAATCGATGTAAACTCGGTTGAACTCTAACCAGTTCATACCCAGAATAACATCCAAATTACCAAGTGGTAGACAAATCAGATCCACTCCAAATTCTCTACCGAAAATAGTCAGCGGACACTTCAGGCATACCAAAGAAGTAGTCATTGAGCCAATAGACGGTGTCTCAATAGTCATTTGTCTCTCAAGAGTAGACGACACCAATCCTATCCTCTTCACACAGTCAACAGAAATAAACGAGTGGGTTGCACCCGTATCAATAATAGCAGTCAAAGGAATATTATTGATAATACAAGTACCTTTGATAACTCGCTCATCACTGACAGCTTGAGTTCCTGCCAAAGCAAACACTTTCCCACCAGCCGGAGATGTCTGAGGCTTCTTCGGCTTCTCACAATGGGTACTGATGTGACCCTTTTCACCACAGTTATAACAGGTCGGCATAGTAGCTCTGCAATCAGCTATCACATGACCTGGCTTCCCACACTTAAAACACTTCTTTACTTCATTAGGACAATCATTAGCACGGTGTCCCATGCCACCGCATCGGAAACATTTCCCATCAGCAGATGCTCTCCCCTCTCTGGGCTTCTTATCAACAACAGCTTTACGCTTCCCCTTATCAGCAGCAACACTATAAGGAGTACCACTGAACCTCTGCTTACCCTTACGGTCATTAACAACTTTGTAGTGTGCAATCCTGGCCCGGTTGTCATTATCATAAATTCTGCTCCTGCTTACCAGCTTGGGATAACTCCTGATCTTCTGACAAGCAATCCCCAACTTAATCTCTGGACGCAATCCATTCTCAAATTTTAAACACTTAGAAGTCATTCCCCCATCAATATTATAATGAGGACAATACTGCACCAGCTCTTCAAACTTAGCAGCATACTCTGCTACCGTCATACTACCCTGCTTCAGATCTAAGAATTCAATCTCCTTAGCACTTCGAATATCTTCCGGAAAATACTTTTCCAGAAAACCTTTCCGAACCACCTCCCAAGTAATGGCAGTTCCAGCAGCTTCCAATCTTTGGCGAATGTTGTCCCACCAAGCTTCAGCTTCTCCCTCCAGCATGTGAGTACCAAACCTCACCTTTTGCTCATCACTACAATCCATAGTTCTGAAAATTTTCTCAATTGCCTTCAGCCACTTCTGTGCAGCTTCAGGATCCAGAATTCCTCCTTCAAACGTCGGCGGCTTGTTGCTCCGAAACTGCGCCAAACTCCTGAATTGGGCATCTGCAGTTTGGTTCTGATTAGCAACCGCCTGCGCCATTGCTTGCATAGCAGCAGCCAACACAGCATCGTTCCTTCCTGCCATACTGCTCAAAAATAACAACACCAGGTTAAAAGATACTCAACTCTATCCTAAAGGACAAACTCAACTCGACTCAACAACACTGGCCGGACGGACCGACCTGCTCTGATACCAATTGTAACACCCCACTACCCAAAAACAATTAAAATAATAAACATTATAAATAAACATCAGAGTTTTCTTCCTAAGTGGGATATCACATAGAAAAACCAACATTTCCTTATAAAAAGGTTTTTCTCCAAATACAGCGGAATATTAAATAGTAAAATCCAACAAAGGTTTTTGATACGTTCACAGGAACAAAATACAAGTTCAACATAAAACAAATAAAAACACCTAAGTCCCATGCTACGTATCAGAGCATCCTAGACTCGACTGGCACACCATAATCCAAGCTAGCTAAGTACCTGGATTATCTGTACTTCCGAAGAAGCACAGACCACAACAACAACAAAGGGGTGAGAAAACATGATCGAAAATATATTGGTAATGTAATACATGTAAACAAGGTAGTAAAACACACCAACACCCCAATATTCACCCCACAACACCAATCACGAACCTACTATTCAAATTACAATGTAACATATTATAATGAAAATATGCAACTCAACATCATGCATGCGGTACCGACTCATTGGTTCATTCAATCGAGCCTGGACAGATCACTTACGCTCCTACTGAGATATAATCTATCCCCGACAGATCACTTACGCTCCTACTGAGATATGATCTATCCCCCACCATTCTCCTCAAAGGAGTACGGATGAATCACTTACGCTCCTACTGAGATATGATTCATCCCACCAAACACCATGATATGCAAGACACCAATGCATAACTATTATATTCAGGCACACTAAGTGCACACGATCCTCCTGATCATATCATCATACATCAATGCATATGTGTAGATATATTACACACCAACGACTTATAATTCAAATCACACAGTGAGCAGTTTCACATTCTAACACCAAGTATAAACACATCCCATCACCCGGGGATACCCTATCATAGTGATAACCTTACGATACTCCATATCGCACACTCATCCATCATTCACTTGATTTAAACGATAAAGAATCCACATCCTATCACCAAATGTACTCCCTACATTATCCAATCTCCATCCCTACACTCATCATGGTCTAAGGGATACTACACAGCTAGCGCACCAGGCACGACAGCACAGAAAGTCACATTTTGCTACGCTCGCTACTCCCTTGCTAGGCGAGCTCCTAGCGAATGTTCGCTATCTGTTCGCTTAGCGAACCTCCTCGCGAATGACAATAGTGGCTACTGTAATGGTTCGCTACCCAATTCGTCACAGCGAATACTCGCTACCTGTTCGCCTAGCGAACTACCTCGCGAAGGCAAACAGAGACTACTGGACACGCTCGCTACCTCACTCGCTAGGCGAGCACCTAGCGAACGCTCGCTACCAGCTCGATTAGCGAAGTGCTAGCGAGTTGCCTGCGACTTCCCAAATTCTCACAGTTCATAATTCTCATTCTCCTCCGATTCAAGCCTATTCCACAACATCCACTTACTATCCTATCAGTATTACAACCAATGCATATTACGCTTATCAATTGTCCTATAACTCTACTCCAGACCAACATTACGGTACATTACCGGCGCTCCAGAGTTACTCAGAACCTTACTCAAACCACACCAACACCAACACTCATTCAACAATGGCAACATCAAACCTCAACATATAATCATATACATATTATTCAACATAATTCATCAATAATCAACAACATACAACAATCCACACATTTCATCAGAATACCTACGGGGTTAAGGAAATCCCCTATACCCAATTTCATGTATTTTACCATCCCAATCTGTTTCTCCCCCCTTACCTGGATAATTGATTTAATCGGTGAAGGAATCCTCCAAGGTTGGCCAATTCTGACCCTCTGCCTTCTTCTCCGTTCTTCGCTCTCTTCCTTCGCTCTTCTCACTTCTATCGTATATTTCTCTCTTCTCTCTTTTCTATCGTATCTTCCTAACCCTTTCCACTTCTATCTTCCTTTTTATTTCCAATCCCAACTAATAATAATAATAAAATATAATATTACTAAATATTAATAATAGTAACCATAATAATAATAACAATATTATTATCTCACCAATAATCATAATAATATAATAACCATATTAATAATAATATTATATTCTCCATATTAATAATATTACTACTACTACTACTACTACTACTACTACTACTACTACTACTACTACTACTACTACTACTACTACTACTACTACTAATAATAATAATAATAATAATAATAATAATAATAATAATAATAATAATAATAATAATAATACCACCATATTACTACTATTTATTATATTATTATATCCACACCAAAACACCACCAATAATCCTCCCATATCAGGGACACCCACCAATTTTCATCAAACACAATCCCCACCAAAGGGCACACCAACATATAATAATTAAAATAATAATAAAATGACTAAATTATTAAAATGGGTGTTACATAGTGCACGTCATTTGCATCATTCTCCCACATGATCCTTGATCCCATTCAAGTCGATCTTTAAGTTAGATCCTACCCCATAGGAAGGACCTCTTTTACAACTTAGATACAAACATACAATACAATTCAACACAATATCCAAACACAATAGAGAAATAGATGTTAATCATCTTAAGCGAGATAGAATCTCCACCCCACATCAATACAATCAATATCGTAGGAACTTTGCCTTAAGAGAGATAGAGGCGTACCTCGTCGATCTATATCCGAGTACTTGAGCCCTTCTCTTAAGACGATGCAAAGACCATTTTCCTACAACTTGTGGCGGTTACATCTCCCTTAGAATGATAACGCATCTCTTCTCCTAAAATCAATCAACCAACTACACTAAACCCGTAGGAACTTTGACCACAGTCAAAGAACTCCTCATACCCTTTAGGAGAACTACAAAATACTCTGATTCCACTCCCGTAAGGATATGTAAGCATAAGATGCGACATCTTATCGAGTATACTTAGAAATAAACCCCTAGGTCTTTCAACCATTAAGCAGATGAACACTTGGCAATAAACAAATATAAAACAAGAGGTTCCTGTAGAGTACTACAGAAATTTAGGATGCTAGTACCTTCCCTAAGTTTAACCAACCCCCAAACCTATAACTCTCTAAACCTTGCATTTGCATTGCATTGTGGGAATTTCGATCTTTATCCCTTCCTTTGGAAAAATCAAAGTTCGGTTGCAAATTGAATTAAAGATTCAAACTAATCAATAGTTTGGTATCCGATTTTCACCGCGACAAATTACATGCTGAAGAATCTGATGACTTGAAGCTCTGAAGGCTAAAGGCTCTGAAGACCAAGTGCAGAAAGAATCTGAAGACTAGATTCTAAAGATAAAGATTATGTAGCTTCACCCAGACAAAGACGTGTTAATCAGATAAGCTGTTGCTATCAACTCTGATAAACAAGGTGCTGAAGTCAGACTCTGATGTTATTATGCTATCATACCAAAGTAGTTTATGAACTACTCATCAGATACATCATCATAAGAACCAAATCCATAAGCTAATATGTCCTAGATGATAAATGAAGATCACATCATTTGTGGATAAGAGTTGTCTCCCACAATGATATATTAACATTACAAGAAAAGGACAAAGTAAGTGATGTACTATCCAACACGTGAGTATTCTATCCATAGGGAAATGACCGTTGGAATATTTGAATGGACATCTCTACCCTCACAACATCTCTTTTGAATGCACTATAAAAGAAGAACATTTGATTCATTCAAATGTTAGCTCATTACAAAGCAAGCCAGCTTGTTACAAAGCAATGATGCTGACGAGTGAAGTTAGCAACATAGTTGATTAACAAGAAAAACTTTATGCTAAGAATTCACAGTGCTCACATAAGAAATCTTTTAAGCAATATGGAAACTATTGTTCTAATAATCTCATAGAGATTTATCTTTAGATTAGTTTCTATATTAGGAAGCAAGGAGTTGTTGCTCAATACTTGCTATGTACTTAATTAGGAGTAATCTGCTTGATAAGAAGCACTCATGTAATCTCCGGCAACACAAATTCAATTTTGAATTAGTGGTTCCTAAAGTGATCTTGTGAAGATTAGAATACTTGAGATGACAAGTGACTATAGTCATTTATGGAATCTAATAGGAGATCTTAATTGATCGGATTCTATTAGATGTCAATGAACGTTATATCCTAAGGGATCCCTGAACGTGTCATTGTCTATTTGTTAGTCACCTGCAGTTAGCTTGTGCAACTGTAATCAGTTTGGTTATAGTGGATTAAGTCCTTACTTGAGTGAGGCAAAATCACCTTGGAAGGGTGGACTGGATTAGCTTGAGAGTTGCTCAAGTGAACCAGGATATATCATGTGTTCTTTACTTGTGTTATTCTTTATTATATATGCTTCCGCAATGCATCTTAAAGAACTCTATAGAAAGCAACAAGTAAAGAAACCCAAAAATAGTAATAATGGAGTGAATACCCAATTCAAACCCCTCACTTTCTTGTGTATTTCTCACACCTTCATTTGGTATCAGAGCTCCGGTTCTATTATTGATGGATATCAAACACCTAACAGTGTCAGAAAAAGATCCAAAAGTTGTGTGAAGAAATACTCATGGTGGTTTTTCACTTCACTTACAATTTCAGTCTAATATCAGTTTTTGATGAAGATGAGTACTGAAATTGTAATCAAATGGGTTATCTTGAGCAAGTCAATGATTCGTTGAAGTTTGAAGTTTTGAAGTTATCAACAACTAAATCTTCTCCACTAGAGCTTGGAAGAAGATTGAAGAATCAGTTGACAAGAGAGATTCATCAATTAAGAAGTTCTCTGTTGAATGCTTATCTTAAATTGCGTTTGGATATACAACGTATTCGCTCAAAAGATCAAATCATCAGAAGCAACAAATCTTGTTTGCTGAAGATTATATCTATGTGAGTATGAGATGTTTTCAAGAAACAGATTAGTCCACTCTTGACTTTCTCATGAAAAGCTCATTGGGAATTTTCTTTAGTAAATAAAGAAATATTGTTGGCTAATGTTTTTGATTCATAAGAGTTTCAGAACGAAGTCTTCAGAAAAAAGGGCTAGATCAGAGCAAGCTCAAATCTTGAAGAAATGATCCCTCTGATTCAAGGCATCTGAAAGTTGTTGTCCTTGAGAAGCTTCAAAGACATCTGTAGATGTTTCGTGTAAAGAAGTTCACTAACTCATCATGGATATGATGTAAGATGAACTCTGAGATTTTATTAGAAGTAGCATGGATAATTAAGTTCTGTTAACTTGAGATTTCATCTCAGTTGAACAAACTGTAATTGGTCATAATGATTGGATTCTGAAGTCAAGTTGTTCAGAAAGATACAATGACAGAAGTCATTCAATCTGTTTTTAAAAGGGATTTAAGTCACTGGTGTTGTTCATAATGAATAAGTCAGTTGACATTCTTTTCAGAAGCAAATGTACTGTCAACTCTGGTTGAACTAACTCTATACAAGTTAGCTCAGCATTGCAAGAACAAAATTATCATTTAGACTGTGTCATTTGATGCATCTAAGTTTGATGATAATTGTAACTAGACTGGATCTACGTTTGATTCTAGTAAATCAAATCAGAAGATAAAGCCTGATGGATGTTAGATGCTCTAATCATGAAGACTAGTTTATCTGTGCTATGAAGATATCTCTCAGAAATCAGATGGATGATCTGTTGTGAAAGCTGCTGCAGAATGCAACTGAAGAATATGAGATAAGCTCTGAAAAGTTTTCAGAAGCAAATCCAGATGCCATTCCATTAGCTGCTTCTAGAAAACCAACTCTGAAAGGATTCTCCTGAATCAAATCTTCTCATCCAGAAGAGATGATTAGCGGAAAGAAAGAGAAGTCATCAGAAGTCAGCAAGAAAGTATTGATTACACAGTGACATATGCTCATGTGGCAAGTCTATGCAGAAAAAGGTTGAAATGAGCATGATGGGAGAGCTAAGACTCTTTCTGAGCGTTCAAGTCAGTCAGACTCTAGAAGGCATCTACATACATCAGATGAAGTATGTGAAGGAGCTTCTGAAGAAGTTTAATCTGACTGAAAGAAAGCCAGCTAAAGACTCCCATGCATCCATCTAGAACTCAAAAGAATAGAAGACTCTAAAAGAGCTAAGCTACAGAACAAAGCTACAGAAGACTCTGTGCGCAGAGTATAAAGATTCAGTAGATTCAGAAGACTCTGTGAGTACCAAACTCAACACTACAATTGCAGAGGCTCTGAGAATCTATACACGCATGGCTCTGAAGCGTCAGCAACAAAGAATACCTATAGAGGAGCAAAGATCTGCTATGATCTGAAGCGTTCCTATGGAAGAAGCTTACTCTAATTAGAAGAAAATGGAACTTCTGATCTGATTTAAGAAAAGCAAGTTGCAACTTCACAGTCTGAAGAATCTATTCTAGAAATCAATGAAATCTAGTATCTGAACCATATCAGTATCAAACCCTCTGAAGAAACACTTTTGGGCTTGATGTCATTGATTGAGCTATCATCTATTGATGAAGATCTTCTGGGAAAAGGCTGAATGTCTATGATAAGAAGGACTAACTAACATAAATCTAATATTTATGGTTAGAAAGACTGGTACAGAGAATCTCTCCAGAAGATAAAGCAGAAGTTTTGATAGCTTTTGAAGAAATATCAGAAAGGAAATTTGTTCAGTAAAGTTGTTGATACATGAATGTATTTGTTGATGTTCACCTTCTTCTGAACTCTTGGGATTGAGTTGAAGTATGAACTTGAGATTGATTTGGTTGCAAGATTGGAATCAGAAACCAAAGGCGGGTTAGCAGAAGAAGTCACCATCAGATGATTTGATGCTGATTGATAAAGAGCAAGATTGTCAGTCAAATCGATGCTAGATACACATCTTGGTTTGATGATAAGTTAGTGATGAACAATTGTGTCTATTCAAGGGATAAATTCTTATGATGCAAGAAGTCAGCAAGTTTCCTCAGCTCATAATTTTTTTTAAACTTATGCTTATTCTGAGAAACTAACGTTCATCTGAAAACAAGTTGTCTGGAAGAAGATAAAGAGGCGTGATCATTGATATCAGAAGATAGATGATCAGAAGATGAAGACCAAAGGAAGAATCTGGATTTCGCAACTATTGTTCAAGATGATACAAACATCAGAGGAGATTTGTTTCTATTCAAAAGAAAGGAAGCTGAAGAAGTCATTATGATTCAGATGAAGACTGTAGCAGAAAGAAGATTAATCTGTCAGAGAGTAGCCAACTAAGACTCTCATGCTTTCAACGTACACTCTGGGAAAAGAAGAAGTTAGTAAAAAGGTAGATCAGAAGCTGTACAGAGGTATGAGTTATTCTCTTATGTATTTTACTGCTTCTAGACCTGACATTCTTTTCAGTGTATGTTTATGTGCTTGATTTCAATCAGATCCTAGAGAATCTCACTTAACAGTTGTTAAGAGATTTCTGAGGTATCTGAAAGGTACTACTAACGTGGCTTTGTGTTACAAAAAATCAGATGAATATAATTTAGTAGGTTTCTATAATGATGATTTTGCTGGAGACAGAGTTGAATGCAAGAGCACCTATAGAAGTTGTCAGACAATCTGATCTTGTGTTATAGCAAGAAGCAACTCAAAATAGCACTCTCTACTGCAGAAGTAGAATATGTTGCTGCTGCTTGTTAAAATATCAAATGCTCTGGATAAAGAATCAGCTGGAGAACTATCATATGCATAAGACTGAAGAATCAGAACGCATTCTTCGCACATTACCTTCTATTGGTGTCAAAGATGCTCTTCTAAAGTCCTGAGCAAATCTGATGTCGTAGATCATCTGAAGATTTGGATTATCTGGAGATCTAGATAAAAGATTTAATTAGAAGAAGTTCTGTCAAATCAAACTCTGATACTTCTGAAGTATAATGTTTTGATGTTGAAGAAACAAGATGAAGAAAGATAAAAGTCAGAATGGAAAGCTCTCAGAAAAAGAATAACTCTGAAGATCTCAGAATCTCAAAGGAATATGAGCTCTCTGAAAAATTAAAGTTTTGACTCTGAGAGCTCCTCTCATCATCTGCATCTGCTCCGTTAAAAGAGAATATGTTTTCAACAATTCCTACACCTCCTTCAATTGGTATTCCTCAGGAAACCAATTCTGATAAAGTCCCCTCCTTAAAAAGAACAGATGATGCAAACCCCTTTGAACCTGAAAATGTTTCATTCCTCACAGTCTAACTGGTTTTCCTATCTCATCCAACTCATCTGATAAATCAGATGCTAAACCTCATCTTCCTTCTGAAACCTTTATCACATCTGAACCTTATCCTCTGTCCCCTCATCACTTTACCATTCACACCTTCATTTGGTACCATTCACACCTTTGAGCACTATTCATTTCTCTGAGTATGTTCATGTTTCTGAAACCTCTCCTCACACTCAATAAACCTTCATCCTCTGTTGAAACTTCATCCTCTGGAGTTTGAGACTTTTCTGGAACGTCTTTCAGAAGTAGTTAAAGTTTGAATCTGGACGCTTTTCAAAGTCACTAGAAGCTGAAGTTCAACTGGTTAAGGAAAGAGAAGACAAGCTAGAAAGGATAAGAAACTTCAAACTTTTTACTAAGAAGCAAAAAGAAGCTGAAGAAAGAGCTGCTGAAGAAGCGAGAATTCTAGCAGAGGAAGATTCAAGAAAAGAAACTGTCAGATTGACACAAGAAGCTGAAGATGCTGAGAAGGCTAAGCAAGTTGCTGTAGTTGGTTCTTCTTCTGAAACTACTCTTGTACGTTGAGAACGTGACGATAGTGAGATTCAAGAAGATCAACAAGCTATGAAGAAAGAACAATAAGTTTTCAGAGAAAGCTTTGTTGAACAGAAAATTGTTAACAACTCTCTTCTGTGCATGCTTCAACAAATTCTGGAAAAGATGTCAACCTATAAGAATTAGGTACTCAGGTATTATTTCTTGACTCTAATATTTTAAAATTTTGAAATTCTGTTATTAAAGAGGAAGAAATAGAATATATTTTAAATCTTGTTTTTAATGAAAACTCACCTTTTTGATGATGTCAAAAAGGGGGAGAAATAGAAAATGATTTTGATATAACCTGGAGAAATAGAATATGTTTGATATAACCTAAAGAGAATGCAAAACATCAACTATGATATAAAGTGCGTTTACTACTAACTGTATGTTTGATGTTTTACCGAGGAACTCTGAACAAGTTCACTAGGCATTCTAAACACAGGTCAAATGAAAGAACTCTGAGTTAAATGAACTGATTGTTCATATAATGTTCAAAAGATGTAAACTGTCTGTGAATATGATAATCAGAGCATAAGAATCAGAAATCTTCATAAAAGCAAGAATTGGTCTCAGACTCAGAATCAAGAACTAGTATCAGATTCAGGGGGAGTTCTGAAGATCTAAATATCTGACCTATTGTAGCCAGGGGGAGTTCACCCAGAAAGGTTCACAAGTCAGAATATTTGATTTTCACCCAGTCTGAAACTCAGGGGGAGCTTCTCATTTGAAGAAAAGCTAGTTCTGCTTCTGATAAACAGCGTGGCTAAGTTATTATAAAATAATTGTTTTTTATCTGTGCTACAGATGTGCAAATGCTTTAGAAGGCTCTGATGTTATACGACTCTGATACGATGTTTAGAGAAAACAAGTTCTAAAGATCTGAAGATGGAAGTTCTACTGAACTAGTCCAGATGCTAAAGACTTATGCTCTCTTATATCGTAGGGAAGTATTCCTTCTCTTCTATTTGTTTTTGTTTTAAGTATTTCTATTTTGTGAGTCTTGGGATCAGAGAAAGTCTCTGAACAAGCATAAAAAATAATTTTTAAGGTTAACACATTCAGGGGGAGCTGTTGCTTGAAACTCTGAACATGTTAATGCTTGGTGATTACCCTATATAAAATGTTCTATCAAAATACATGTTTTTGTCATCATCAAAAAGGGGGAGATTGTAAGAGCAAGAATTGTCTCTGCATGTTATCTCTATGTTTTGATGATAACAATTAAGTATTTGTGAAAGAACCATTTTATGTTCTAATGTTTGTTGTGTGCAGATCGTTAAATAAAGATAACAGATCAAACAAACAATATCAAGAAGTGCATTAAATACAATATGGAGTTACTTTGTGGGACGTGACATAAAGCGCTTATTAAAGAAGCAAGTTTGCCTCTGTATCTAATCACAATCAGAAAGATCCAAGGATGCTGTTTATTGCAGTTGCAATGCTCCTGTGGATTCTGCTCTGAGAAGTGCATCTGATCTGAAAGCAACCAAAGCATTGAAGAAGCAAGTATGGCTCTGTATCTGATCATAATCAGAAAGATCCAAAGATGCTGTATATTGCAGTTGTAATGCTCATGTGGATTCTACTCTGAGAAGTGTATCTAATCTGGAAGCTACCAACGCATCTGAGATATAGTCCTCTGAAGAACCAAGATCTGAAGACTCTGATGACTTGAAGTTCTGAAGGCTGAAGGCTCTGAAGACCAAGTGCAGAAAGACTCTGAAGACTTAAGGGTTCTGAAGATCAAGACTCTGAAGATATAATCCTCTGAAGAATTACGTGCTGAAGACTCTGATGACTTGAAGCTCTGAAGGCTGAAGGCTCTGAAGACCAAGTGGAGAAATACTCTGAAGACTAGATTCTGAAGATAAAGATTATGTAGCTTCACCCAGACAAAGACGTGTTAATCAGATAAGTTGTTGCTATCAACTCTGATAAGCAAGGTGCTGAAGTCAGACTCTGATGTTATTATGCTATCATACCAAAGTAGTTTCTGAACTACTCATTAGATACATCATCAGAAGAACCAAAGTCAGAAGCTAATATGTCCTAGCTGATAAATGAAGATCACATCATTTGTGGATAAGAGCTGTCTCCCACTATGATATATTAACATTACAAGAAAAGGACAAAGTAAGTGATGTACTATCCAACACGTGAGTATTCTATCCATAGGGAAATGATCGTTGGAATATTGGAATGGACATCTCTACCCTCACAACGTCTCTTTTTAATGCACTATAAAAGAAGAACATTCGATTCATTCAAATGTTAGCTCATTACAAAGCAAGTCAGCTTGTTACAAAGCAATGATGCTGACAAGTGAAGTTAGCAACATAGTTGATTAACAAGAAAAGTTTTATGCTAAGAAGCCGCAATGCTCACATAAGAAAGCTTTTAAGCAATATGGAAACTACTGTTCTAATAATCTCATAGAGATTTATCATTAGATTAGTTTCTGTATTAGGAAGCAAGGAGTTGTTGCTCAATATTGCTATGTACTTAATTAGGAGTAATCTGCTTGATAAGAAGCACTCATGTAATCTTCGGCAACACAAATTCAATTTTGAATTAGTGGTTCCTCAAGTGATCTTGTGAAGATCAGAATACTTGAGATGACAAGTGACTGTAGTCATTTGTGGAATCTAATAGGAGATCTTAATTGATCGGATTCTATTAGATGTCAATGAACGTTATATCATAAGGGATCCCTGAACGTGTCATTATCTATTTGTTAGTCACCTGCAGTTAGCTTGTGCAACTGTAATCAGTTTGGTTATAGTGGATTAAGTCCTTGCTTGAGTGAGGCGAAATCACCTTGGAAGGGTGGACAGGATTAGCTTGAGAGTTGCTCAAGTGAACCAGGATATATCATGTGTTCTTTACTTGTGTTATGCTTTATTATATATGCTTCCGCAATGCATCTTAAAGAACTCTATAGAAAGCAACAAGTAAAGAAACCCAGAAAAAGTAATAATGGAGTGAATACCCAATTCAACCCCCCCTTTCTTGTGTATTTCTCACACCTTCAGCTATTTATAAGAAAAATAGCAGAGTAACCTAATGGACTTTTAACAATTATCCTTTACAAACTAACTTAGGGTACAAGCTAGCTTAAACAACTGGGCTTACAAGTAAGACTCAATCCAACATGCTAACAAACCTAGCAATATTGACTAATGCATGTTGTAACAAACTTCGTCTACAACACGCATTACTCGCGAACAGACTTCGACCATACTAGAGTTCGATCCAATATCTCACACAGTTGATACATCAATTGCCACATCATGCAATTTAAACAATGATGAAAGATGAAAGCCAATTGATGAAAGCATATATTGATGTATGACCGACTCTCTCCTTTATCTTACTACATCTTGTCTTAATATTATGTTTGTTGTTTGTTTGTGTGCATGTTTTCAAGCATCTCTGAAAGAATTACATATTTTTGTAGTAAAACGCGTTATGAGATATCTCATTGACACACATCAGGTGGATTTATGGCACCCTAAAGGGACAAATTGTGTCTCAATTGGGTACTCTGACTATGATTTTGCTGGATAAAATTTATATCCAAAGGATATTAGGGGTGTATGTTGCTAACTTCGCAAATCACTTGTCTCATAATATAAAAAGAAACAAGCAAGTGTAATAATATCTATAATTCATATAAAATATGTAGTTGTAGGTAGCCGTTTCACGCAAATTATCGAGATGAAACACCAGCTAAATGTTTGCGGAATTAATCTTAATGTTATCATATCCAATAACACTGGCGCCATAAACCTCCCAAAAAAATTAGATGCTTCACTCAAGAGTCGGTAAATTTGGGCCTGAGGATTTTGAACAAGTCATTGCCCCCCTGCAACAAAGCTATGTGCATGAGTGCATTTGAAACACCATGGTTTCTAATATTTAAAGAGTTAGAGAAACACGTTTTAGCATATGAGAAACTCGAACGTCGATGATTTAACTAGGGAAACTAGATTTGCTTGAGATAAAAACAATTCATGTCTTTGTAATCTAGAAATAGATGCATACAAATGAAACGAATTTAAAATTCTCGTTCAATCGTGCTAAACTTGAATCTTAAATTCACCAAAGAATTATTATACGGATATTTAAAGAATTTGGTAATAATTCAATATAAAAATTCAATAGTCATAGTTAAGGTGTTTTCAGGAACGCTCAATCCATTATTGCTTTAATTTTTAAATTACTCAACTAGAAATGTTTGCTCCGGAAAAAGAATATTTTTATTTCTTTATTTTATATCTCTATTATGACTTAATTAGTCAATAAGTAATTTTATTTATTTTAGTTCTATTCTCTAAAAATATTTTTTATTTTGATTTCAATTTTTGTTTTTGTGACGTAGTCTTTGCAAAATTAATACTCATTAAAATTAAATTTTTTGTGATTTATAAAATATTTAATTTTTATTCTTACATTATTAAAATTAATTTATATAAGATTTTAGTTTTAGTTTTTATTAAATATTCTACATAGAGACTGATTTTAATATAAATTAATTTTATAATAATTGAAATAATAAGACTGAAAAATATTTACAATGATTGAAGGAAAATTTTAAATAATTAAAATTTAAAATTATCAATAGTCAAATGTTCAGTGCTAATTGACATTAGATTTAATAAAAATATCACGATTCGATCTCTTAATTGTGATTGAAAAGGGATTGAAATTATTTAATGTTAAAAGTGACATTCAAATCGGATTAATCGATCTAATGGATCGAATAATGGAGAAGAAGAAAAATTATATTCTATATTTAAGGTAAAATATATTTTTTTCTTAACTATATCTTTGGATTCAGATTGATTCTTTAATATTTTTTCGTGTGAGAATGATTTTCTTAACTTTTAAAATGTATCATAATTATTCTTTTGGTACTGTAGCAACGAATTGAATGACTGATTTTTAAATTTTTTCATCTCTAATTAGACAAAAAATAACTATTATAATATATTTTAAAAATTAATAGACCAATTGTTGGCTCTAAATTTCGACGTCTGAATTGAATTAAAAGGAAGTAATAGAGTTTTTGAAGAAATCAGTTGACTTCGACCAAAACTATATTTTTGGAGTGTGAGTCGAAGGCGTTTGCAAGGAGAAACTATTTTATGAACTTAGAAATATTTCCTAACAATTGCAAAATGTGATTCGACAGAGGTGCTACTGAAGGCATTTCGACAGAAAGATTTGAATTCAAATAAAGAAGGAAATGTTCGTTTTTATCCATTTCTCAAAGAAGACACGTGGAACGCTTCCAAGAGTCGAAGACATACAGAACGCCACTTGTCTCAATCTAGTTCGTTGGGCGTTGATGACAGTTATTTTCGACTAGTATAAATAACAAGTCTTAGTGTTAGGATTAATATGTGTTCAATTATGTACAAATTCCTCAATATATTCAAAATATCCGCGTGTAGAGAAACGAGTTCGTGAGAATGTACATTGATGCAACACAATGTTTACATTTCAATGCAATTCAATAAGTCTTTTCATTAAAAAATTATATTTTCCTTGCGCATGTTACTTTCTACATTTTTTATCAGTTTTTTAATTTTAATCTCTTATGTTCAATTCCATTTATATTTTAGAAACAAATTGTTTTTATCATTAACTGTGTGGAAGTGTTTATTGTATTTTTAAACTTTATTTAAAATCAATTAATACATATTCTAAGATTTGTGTGATCAATTCTACGAATAAAACAAATCTTTATTGATTTAAAAAACCAACAATTATTTATCAATTTTTACGACGAACACCAATATAAAAAAAAATAAAAATAAAAATTTAAATTCAGATATATAAGAAATAAAAAAGATATTTTGCATTTAACAAGAGTAAGTATCTATTTAAACATTTTTCTTATTATTATTTTTAGTTTATGCATGTTCACTTGCCTTTCCGAAGCATGGCTGCCAATTTAATTTTACGAAACCAGATATTGGTTGGTACAATTGTCATTATTATGAAAGAAATATTGTGGTTTTGAGCCCTATTCCCACACCACAGACCCTTTTTCAAGTTATTTTCCACCGATAACTGAGAAAAGTTACTGTTTCCTGTCTTGTCATTTAGCACTCAGCACAGCAAGAAAGAGAAAAGGAGCCAGCAAGACAGCCATTGATAAAGAAACCCTTTGGTTAGGGTTTTTGGGACCTGGGCTCTCAGAAACAACAATACAAAAGGAAATTGTGATTCAGATTTGAATTTTTTACCAATTTGCCACAAGCTGAAATCAAATACACCAAATTGCCATTAGCTGAAAAAAAATTACACAATTGCCACAAACCCAGAAAGGGTTCGTCCAACCATTGGACGACTCAATGGAGAGCATTTTGGCGCAGCTAGGGTTCGGCCAATGGATGGCCGACCCTGCTCTAGGTCTTTTTTTTTTTTTTTTTTTTAATTTCAGAATTAAAATGAATTTTTTTTATTATTTTTTGTTTTTAATAGATTTTTTTATATTTAAATGATTTAAATAATATTATATAATAATAAAAAAATAATTTAATTATTTTAAAAATAATTTAATATAAATAATATAAATTTTACATTATATAATTAATTATTAAATATTAATAATTGTTTTTTACATTATATAATTAAGTATTAAATATTAATAATTGTTTTTTACATTATCTAATTAATTGTTTTTTATATATTAAAATTAGTTAAATGATATTTTATATTACCTAATAAGTAATTTAATTATTTCAAATTATTTTTTAATATTTTTATATATACAAAATGATAAATAATTATATAAAATAATAAATTATATAATTAATTGTTTAATTAAATAATTAGATAAAATAAAAAAAGATATTTTATTAATATTGATGAGTGGAGAAAATACATCATATTTATCTACGCAAATGACCACCAGTTCCACACAATGTACTCTTTTTCACACGTTTCCCCCTGCCTAACTCTTGAGTTTGCCGTATTGGAGGTGATGTTGGAGGTGATGGGGTAGAGTCGGAAGTCAACTCTTCATTTTCAGGTTGACGTGATTTATCAAGCATGTCCACATCAGTAACCGAAAAACCTGGCCATTCCATGAGTTGATCATCCGTTAGGGTAAAGTTAGGGGCTGACTGGAATGGTTGGGTGAAAGTGGTTGGAGGGTTTTGTTGGATGGGAGGGTAATAAACATTGTCGGTGCGACCGGATGAACTTGGATGAGACATTGAAGGGTTAAATGTTTGGTGTTGTGGTTGGGGGTAAGAGAAATCAAAATTAGGCTGAGGGATCGGAGTGAATTGAAAAGAAGGTTGAAATGTGGCTTGTTCCTGATATTGTTGTCGATAGTAGTAGTTTGGTTGTGGGGTTGGGGTGTACGGTGTTGGTTGTTGAGAGGAGGTGGCAAAGAATGTAGTATGAGTGCGTTGATATGTTGGTTGGGGTTGTGGTTGTGTTGGTTGTTGAGAGGAGGCGGCAAAGAATGTTGGCTGGTTGAATGAGGATGTCTGTGTTTCAAATTGTGAAGGGTTCACCTGAGGCATTTCTTGAGGCATGGGCGAAGAGGATCTTTGTTGTGATGAAGACGTTGCATACTGACGGGGGTCCTCTAGGAACTGACCTTGAGAAGCGTGCATAAATGGAATGGATAAAAACCATTGCATATATTCAGCACTATGAACACAGTTACCGTTAACCATGTTACCTCGTAGGGTCAAATTTGTTCTGTTTCTCCACTCGTTATTTTCTTCTTTATTTATATTGCGCCAATGATCTCCCCATGTATTAGGCATATCAGTCTCATGTTGTTGACGTAGACATCTAGGCTGAGGAGGGATATCTTGTTGAAATCCAAACTGCAATTTGACCCTATCAGCCTGATGCATTTCAACGATATGGAAACTGATAATTGATGTTGTAGCGCTCCAAATCTGGCTATCTTGAAGGACGCATTCGGGGTAGCTTGGGTATGGCCTCCAAATAAACTGTTACAGAAAATATAAGTGTTAGAGTTTTAATACAATGGGTGACACATATTTAGAGAATGTTGCGTTAACAAACTTACATCGTTAGCCCTTAATCTGTCTAGTGCGAATCTAAATCCTCGGACGTAGTGCCGAGGATTATTTTGATAAGCCATGCCTCTTCGAACAAATCTTGCAATGTTAAAAAAAAAGATAAATAATTTAGGGATGGAAACAAAAAGAAAATAAATGATAAAGAAAATGTAAACAAAATTTACCTTGTTGCATAAGGATGGTGTGCAGTGGCGGGAGACTCTGGAGCTATTAGTGGTATACGCCAATATGTCCAAACACTTAGTAGTAGAACACACCCACCAATACTTTTGACCCCTACCATACATGCTTTACACATATGTCTATATAATGTAGCCAAACAAGCAGAACCCCAACTATATCTTCTGCATTTATCTAAATCTCCAACTAGGGGTATCCAAGAAGAATGCATATAGTTATGGCTCTTGTCTGGCATTAATACTTTAGCTATTAGTAATAAAATATATATTTTTGCATGTAAAAGATTTTCCTCATCGGTTGGTCTTGCTTTTTGTCGTAATCGTGCTAATGTAGTTTGTAGCCAAACAATTTTAACGTACCCTTTATGTTTATCAGATGTTGTAGGTTCTACGCCTAAATGTTCCATATATACATCACCTCCTACCTGAGTAGGACCATTCACGGCCTTACCATTCACGCGAAGACCCAATAACATACTCACATCCTCCAAAGTGATGGTACATTCACCTGTTGGTAGATGGAAAGTATGTGTTTCTGGTCTCCACCTCTCCAACATAGCGATTACAAGCTTTGAATCAACTTTGATCGAGGAGATTTCTGCAACTTTTGCGAAACCAGCTCGTTCCAAAAACGGTTTAATTTCTTTGCTTGGTGCATCGATAGCATGAGAATGTAGTCTGAATCTCTCGCTATCGGACTGTTACAAATATAAAAACAAATAAATACAAACTTGTTGAATGATTGAAATGAATACAAATCAATAAATTCAAATAGATAAATAACAGAAATGTGAATAAAAATAACATACAAATGCGGCAATATTGGCCGGTGTTCCCCGATGATTTTCTCCCAACCACAACATTGCAATTTAAAAATATTGAATTATTGATTTAGAAGTAAGTAGTGATATATGTTGAAGTGATGATTTTTAAAATGTGGATGTGCATTGTATTTATAAGAAAAATGTTGAAGTGGTGAAGTAGTGATACACACTAATAGCCTTTGGAAACTCACATGCATGCACCCTATACTGCACCCTATTATTTTTCATCAGCCTTAATGGATTCTTCTGCACCCTAATAGTTCAAACCCTAGAAGCATGCAACGACAAGTGGCTTGCATGCAAAATTACCTCTTCAATGGTTCGCCCTTTCGTTGGCCGAACCCCTACACGTTTCCCATGGGTTCGTCCTTTTGTTGGACGACCATATACTAAAAATTAATAGGTACGTCCTTGGGTTGGACGACCCTCTACTATGCATGTGTGGGTTCGTCCTTTGAATGGACGTCCCTTAACTTGTTCAGCATGCACGCTTCTCCTATATATTTTACATGCAAATGTTGTAGTCTGCACATCTACCTCCCACTCATACACTCATACTGTTAATTTCCAAAAACCTTGGTCATGGCAGATAGAAACACATTGGTCACTATGCACTATAACGGTTCCGTGTTTACTGATGAAAATATCGGTTTTTCATTCAACGGAACAGATACGGTGATGTTCAAACTTCACCGAAGTTCTGATATCCGTCATCTAAAAGATAGAATTGAAAAAAAAGTGAATCGTTCTGTCCAGGATATTACTTACCGTCAACCAATACGTAATGGGGTAGACGATGATGTGTTCTACGTAATGATGCAGATAGATACAGATAGCGCAGTCAAATCAATGTTTCAATGTCATTACACAATGCCCCAGTTGAAGACAATTGAATTATATGTTCGCCTTGAAGACGAGGCATATCCAACGCAATCATCATATTCGCATCAATACGGGGTGAGCCAAACAACTGATGATGAAATAACGCAAAATAATGAACCTTTCATCCGGAACGAGGAGGTTGGTGAATACAGTGACGATGAGCTCGATGATGTTCGCTTTGAAGACCTATTCGGTGATGACGATGACGACGGTCACGATGAACTCATGCAGTCAGAGGTAATATATGCTCAACCTATAAATCTGTACAATCCACCAGTGCATATGTCAAACATATGTATGGAGTCATCTCAACCCATCTATATTTTTGAAAATGAAAAACCAAACCATAATGGTGAAAAATTGGAAGTAGGCTTGGTGTTTGAAAATAAGGAAGAATGTGTTCTTTTTTTACAACATTGGCATATTAGTAACAACCTTGACTATGCAGTATATAAATCTGATTCAGTAAGGTATATAATAAAATGTACAAACCCACAATGCGTCTTCAAATGTAGAGCTGTTGTGCGTAAAAAAAGCACATTATGGGAGATCGCTACTATAAAGGGTTCACACACGTGCACTACAACCTCAATGTCACAGGATCATAGAAAATTAGATTCTGAAATTATTAGCCACAGCATCAGAGAACTTGTTAACAGCGACGCTTCACTGAAAGTCAAAGTTATACAAGCCCACATTGCTGAAAAATACGGTTATAGAATCTCGTATCGGAAAGCTTGGATTGCAAAGATCAAAGCTGTAGAAGCACTTTATGGAAATTGGGAGACGTCTTACAATGACCTACCACAGTGGTTGTTGGTGCTGAAGACATATCTTCCTGGAACTGTTATACAGTTGGAAACATTGCCGATTATTACAGATGACGGAACCCAGTTGGGTGACAAACGAAAATTTCACCGACTTTTTTGGGCATTTGAACCGTGTATCCGTGGTTTTAGTTTCTGTAAACCAATCGTGCAAATAGACGGAACCTGGTTGTACGGCAAGTACAAAGGGACTTTGTTAATGGCTGTGGCACAAGATGGAAATGGTAACATTTTTCCGATAGCGTTTGCATTGGTTGAAGGAGAGACAAAGGATGGTTGGAGTTTCTTTCTCAAGAATTTGAGAATGCACGTGACCCCCCAGGCCAATCTTTGTCTAATATCCGACCGACATCCATCAATCAAGAGTGCTTACGATGATCCTGAAAATGGATGGCAGTTTCCTCCATCTTCACATGTTTACTGTATCAGACATATTGCGCAAAACTTCATGCGTGAGTTCAGAAACAAAGCACTACGAAAAACAGTTGTCAACATGGGTATGTCTACATCTTCACAAGTTTTATTGATAATTTTTTGATCATTTTGTTTTACTAATCATTTTGTTTAATTATTTTCAGGATATGCACTAACAGAGGCAACATTTAACTACTACAGGGGCGAATTACGAAGAACAGATAGAGCAGCTTTGGAGTGGATTGACAATATTCCCAGAGCGAAGTGGTCGAGGGCGTTTGACGGAGGACAGCGGTGGGGACACATGACCACAAATTTAGCCGAATCTATGAACTCGGTACTTAAGGCTACCCGAAACCTTCCTATTACAGCATTGGTCAAGTCAACGTACTATCGTCTAGGATCGCTGTTTGGAAAACGAGGACACGATTGGACAAAACTGTTGGCATCCGGTCAAACTTTCACGAAAAACTGTATCAAGGGAATGGCCGACGAGGCTATTAAATCTAGCAGTCATAACGTCATTCAATTTGATCGCGAGAGATTCTGTTTTATGGTTGCCGAATGCATTAACCAACGCGATGGCCGACCATTAGGTACTTTTAGCATTGATCTCAGGAGAGGGTGGTGCGATTGTGGGAGGTTTCAGGCATTTCATTTACCTTGCTCTCATGTAATCGCAGCATGTGCCAGTATACGACAGGACCATAACATGCACATACCAGATGTTTTCAAAGTTCTAAGTGTATTCAAAGTATACAGCCAAAGCTTCCTTGGACTACCACACCAGCAAAATTGGCCAACATATGAAGGATTCACTCTTTGCCATGACGAGACAATGCGACGAAATAAGAAAGGGCGTCCAAATAGTACAAGAATTACAACTGAAATGGACGATTTTGAGAAAGAAAAGAGAAGATGTGGGATTTGTCGAGAAATCGGTCATATGCGGAGAAAATGTCCAAACGTGGCAGGCCCATCAAATCGGCCCGTCTAAAAATGATGTATTTTTCCCCTGATTAAATATTAATAATATTCTTTTTTTATGATTCAATTTATTCTTTTATATACTTATTAGGTAATATAAAATATCATTTAACTAATTTTAATACATAATAAACAATTAATTAGATAATGTAAAAAACAATTATTTATATTTAATAATTAATTATATAATATGAAATTAATATTATTTATATTAAATTATTTTTAAAATAATTAAATTATTTTTTTATTATTATATAATATTATTTAAATAATTTTAATATATCAAAAACAATTAAAAACACAAAATTATTAAAAAATTAATATAATAATTTATGAAATAAAAAATATAAAAAAAAAAACAAAAAAAAAAGCAGCTAGCTAAGGGTCGGCCATCCATTGGCCGAACCCATGCTGCGCCCAGAAGACCTTCAATGGGTCGTCCAACCATAGGACGAACCCTTAAAGAAGTAGTGGCATTTGTGAAATTTTTTTTCAGCTAGTGGCACTTTAGTGTATTTGATTTCAGCTTGTGGCAAATTGGTAAAAAATTCTTCAGATTTCACTACTAGTATTATAAATATACTCCAAATATTTTTAGTTATAAATTTTTTTTTTCAATTTTCGTTATCTTTAAAACATTTCACACGAATAAATGAAAAAATAATTATTAATTTTATTTAATTTTTATTTTATAAAAAATAGAGTGTTTCAATATTAAGGATGTAAATGAATATCTAAGAGATAAATAGATATTTATATTTGTTTCATATTTATATAGATATTCGTTAAATGAATAATCTATTAATGTTACGATACTCATAAATATTTATGGATAATATTTTTTTTATGATATTTTTTTAAAATTATTTTTTAAAAAAAAATACTATAAGCTTCTTTTTAATGACACAAATAAATAATTATTACAAAATATTCATACAATCCGCTTTTAGTAAACAACAAAATTTCATTACATTCATTTTCTTTTATTTTCCTAAAAATTTAAATATAATATTTATATATTTTATTTTTAATCAAATAAATAAAAATATATTGTGATTGAGAGATATAATAGAAGAATCAACGATAAAAAAGTAGAATGTGCGACATTAATTCAATATAAAAATATCGATATTAGTTAATTGAACAATAAAATTATTAAAATGATATACAGAGTATCGAAGAACTTATATAAAAAATTGCTAATAAAATTTGTATAAAATATGAAAAAAATTTCAAAGAAAAATTCAAAAAAACATTAAAAAAATAGAAAGATTAAATTTTTTAGAATGTGAAAAGACAATATACAATAACTTAATAATATTTAAATAATTTTTAATTTATTAATAAATATAAATATTCATAGATACAGCTATTATTAAATTTAAATTCATATTTATTAACAAATCAATATTTAAATATTCATAAATATTTATTAAAGTATTTGTTTCATATCGGTAATGAAGTTTATACGCAAACAATATCTTTTTTTATCCTATATTTAAAATGTTGTTCATTAAATACAAGTTTTTAGCAAATTAAACTTATAGTTATGCTATTTGATTCGAACATTCTTTTTTAAGAATTGCACTCTCTCAAGTATTCGCTTTTGCAAACAAACATTTAAGCAGAAGTCAGAATTTGACCACGTGTGGATAGTTGAAAGAAAGAAGGGAAATCATTATTGGTTACTGTAGTATTCTTTTTGCCAAACCTTTCTTAACATAAATCTGCTTATAAAAAAATTATTTCTCATTAATTTTAAATTAATTGAAGAGTACTGTTATGAATGATATCATCCAAAATAATAAAGTAACAAAAACATAAATTTCAACACATTCTTTTTAATCGCTTGAAAATAAAATGAGTCCTACAAAATTTATATAAGCCTACATAGTTTGGTATTTATATAGATTAAAGTTTACTCTGTTTTTAAGTTTATCTCTATTTTTCGTGTTGAAAATCGTTAAAAACATAAAAATGTAAAAAAAAATAAAGTATATTTAAAATAATGACATTTTTTTATACCAAAGATAATATATTAGGAAACAGAAACTGCCAAATTGGTTATAGCAAGAGAATCACTCAAATATAGGATGTGATTAGACCAAGTCCGCGATCCGACGGTCTTGCCAACTCCAATCAAAAAATAGGCATCAAAGTTTAGATTCCTATAATGAAGACAATAGAGGAATTACATATAGTGCTAAGAATAGATCTACAATCTACAACAATATGATCAAGAGCTGCTCTCACTAGTGGAAAAAAAGGCTTTTTAAGTCGGGTCCGAGCCCGATCTAAGACTTACCGACATAAGAAATTTTGACTTCTTAAATCGGTTGTGGACCTGACTTAACAAACTATTATTAGGTCGGTTAGACAAAACCCGACTTAATAAGTCTAGCCTGAAGAAACCTCTCGGGTCATTTATACCCGACCTAAGAACTTACTTTCTTAAATCGGGTATAACTAACCGATCTAAGAAGTTGTTGTTTTTTTTTTGTTTTGGATAATCACACAGATCAGATGCAGCTTTCCCATTTAATAATTTACCCTCAAATCAGACTATCCAACTCAATCAACAAATTACACAAAAAAAAATCACACAACACAGCTCACAGTAAAACCCCTAATTATCAAATAAAATAAACCAGCAACTTATAAACACAATTATGTATATTAATAATACTAATACATAAACAAACACGTGCATGTTAATTCTAAAAGTACGTACTTATCAAAACATCATCAAAATAAGAAACCTTAAAGATTGGCCTGAAAAAATCATACCATCTTCTAAACAGCCAACAACCAACATCCAACACAGAATTGCACCTAATTTATATCATATTATGCACTTACTTCAATATGTTCCAATATCATATTTGCACAAAGTTCTTGAACATTTTTAACTTCTTCTTTTTGTAATGGATTTGAATCCTAAAATATCTAAATAAATAAACGTTGACATAAAATTAAATTAATATATCAACATAATTTTTTTTAATTAATTGATACAACTTGCTAAAAATATTCTATTACTTACATGTGTCCATGAACCAACAATAGTAGCAGATATAATGTTCAACATGTGAGCCATGATGTAATAGCCGCACTCATAACTAACTTGTTGCTTTTGACTCTAAAATTTATTATCAAATGTGAACGTATAGGCAATAGATATTACTCAAAAATTGTTATAGAATACATACATATATATATATATATATATATATATATATATATATATATATATATATATATATATATATATATATATATATATATATATATATATATATATATATATATATATATATATATATATATATATATATATATATATATATATATATATATATATATATATATATATATATATATATATATATATATATATATATATATATATATATATATATATATATATATATATATATATATATATATGTGTGTGTGTGTGTGTGTGTGGAATTATTCATTTGTATGTAAAGTAAACAACTTACAGTGGGATAAAACCATTCTACCTTCTTCTGCTTTCTCACACGTTGTAACTTATTATAAGCTCCCAAAGCTATGCAATTATTTATAATTAACAAAATAAATAAGATACTTACATTTGTTTTAGAACCATAAATCATTTGATAAATTTGCAACAGAAACAAGAAACTAAAAATCATAGTATAATAATATTATTACTTCACTTTTATACTATTTACTTACAAATTGAATCAATTAACAAATGTAGTATAGACTTACAATTCAATAATGTCATAAAATTTTTTATCTGGCTTCTTTCCCAAAGAACATAGAAAGGCTACTTCAAACTTCTTAGGATTAATGACGAACAACTGCCAATGATGACTACAAGAACAAAATACAATAAGTGATTGACTATAAGTGATTGACATATAGTCATTTTGACTATAACAAAGAAAATTCTTACTTGTTAAAATAAGGAGTAAGGTAACATTCTTTTATATCATCACACATCTTCTTTTGTATGTAGGACTGAACACTACCACACTCATTTTGACTATGAGTGAAACCCGGATAAATAAATCCATAAACATTATTGTTGTCCAATTCCATACAAATGCAGTGTAGATATTTATAACATATTGAAAGTTATTTGCATTATAAATGAAATTAAGTAAATGATAAATTATTAAATTTACAAATAAAATATACTTACATGAGCCACACTTGTAAGATAGTGATGCCTAATTCTTTTGTACCCATACACAAGTCTACAATATCTTCCCTTAGGAGCTCAATAGAGGCATATGTCCCACCGAATTCACCAACCGTTGTAACCTCATCTGTGGGCACTGGTACTTTAGCATTTTCATATATCACCTTGGTAACAACCACTCTCACTATATCATTATTCAGCACCTGATTGTGTATATCAGGCCCCAACTTATACACATTAGCATATGCCACTAAATGAGTGTTTCCATCAACATACAATTCACATTCTTCAGGAATATCCTATTGATCATCATTTGGCATATGCGACACCCTTGAACAACTACCCTTTGTGCTTGCATATTGTAAATTGGTATTAGGAGAACAAACAGGGTCATTTGGGTATTTTTGAGAAAAAGCTGGCAAAGATGATATATCCCGCATCACTTACTCTCTAATCTCCTTAGTAAGCTCAGCCTTTATGGTCTCTATTTGGTCGTTATTCAAAATAGGCGGGGTACTAAAATGTTTACGAGAATGGGATCCAAAGAATTGTCGAATCCCCACACCTCGACCAACAGCACGAACACGACCAGGGTGCTCACCTCGCCCTGTGGCTTATGTCAAAATATCTTGTCGTCCTTGTGGGATAAAGGTCCCTTCCAACACCAGAATATCCTACAAATATCATCAATTCAACTTCAAAAAATAGTAAAAATTGATATGTCGGTGCATTAATTCTTTTTTCCACCGCATAGAACAACACACTGTTATGATACTGCATCTTTTTTCCACCGTAATAAACTTTAACAATTTTCAGTTTGACAACATCTTGATAGATAATGACATTTTTCAATGATGTAACAAATTGTGATATTATGTGATGATAAAGTATAATGATGTTATTTAGATGAATCCAATATTGGAAAATTTTAAATGAACAAATGAAAGGGAATTGCTGCTTATATAATCAAAGTTGTTGATATTTTAAATGCTGTTCAAATTATAATGCTGTTCAAATTTTAAATGAAAGGGAATTTGAACAAATGAACAAATTTTAAATTGTGATATTTTAAATGAAAGTATAATGCTGCCACAGCTCCACCAAGAGATAAAGTTGTTATCCAAGGAAGCTACAACTCTCTATCCTGATGTTAAATACACCACTGTAGATGAGTTTCTTAATCAATTTGTCTGAGTTGCAAAACGATATGTGATTTTTCCTCTGGCTAAAACTGTGGCAAATTATATAGCCGTAAGTGTACTTTACTCCGTAAAGAAACTATGAATGAAGAATCCTAATTTCTGAATAATTTCTTCATGTTCGAATGCCTAATGTTGTTACATGTTTTCTGTAAGTAAATGGATTGGAAAGCATACATTATGCACACCTTGATCAATGGTTACGAATAATAGTTCCATTACTAATATGACATCTACTCTGCTCCAAAGCCAATTCAAAAAATCCACCTCCTCCAATACTAGAATTCACACATGGAGGTGGAAACATACCCTTCACTCTCCACAGACTCTCTCTCTCTCTCTCTCTCTCTCTCTCTCTCTCTCTCTCTCTCTCTCTCTCTCTCTCTCTCTCTCTCTCTCTCTCTCTCTCTCTCTCTCTCTCTCTCTCTCTCTCTCTCTCTCATATTCCCCACAGACTCTCTCTTTCTCACTGTCATAGTACCCACATTTTGTCACCATGGCAGAGTTGTAAAAGTAAATATATGCATATGTTGAATTGAAATGATGCATACCAAAACAAAGTAACACTACTTACAATTTTTTCTGTAACAAGACGTGTGTCTTCTGATGTATACTCTCCTGATGGTTTTAGTCGGGCTCTCTTCCACTTCTCATGTCGTTGTGGTGGAGATGGAGGTGGAACCTCTGACCTTCCAGTTGCTGCTTGTCTTTCTTTTATTTGCCATCATACTTTTCTCAAGCAAAACATATCCCCCTTGGGACAACCTATGGAGATATTTATTATAAGACTGTGTCTCGTGTCCCTTCTTTATTTTCTCCTATTATATTGCACGTTGATTCATTAAGTTGTACTAAAAATTAGTTGATTCATGAACTAAATAATAAAGTCAACTAACCAGAAAGGAAGGGTCCTCTCACGATTTAACAAAATCCTTCCACGTTTCTTCATTAATATAAGGGTAATCATCAATAGCAGACATTCCACTCTTAATTCCATTATTTAAATAGCTACTTGTTAAGCTGTTTTTAAAGGACCTCCAACGCTTACCCCCATATATCATCGTTTTCTTATCAACAACATCATTTTTAGAAATGTACCATATTTGCTATGTTACATAACAAATAAAAGAGTTAGTACATATCAAAATATTAAAGTTATGTATAATTGTGACAAATGCAATTAAAATTACCTCAAGTTCTTTCCAAATTTCTTTCCTGTCTTCACTACCAACCTTATCCCATTCATCAATCAGAATACTGATTTTCTCTCTAGCGAGACAAGCAACATGATACTTAAAATCTTTTGCAAGTTCCCCCATAGGATGTCCATCTGAATTGAAATCAATTGGTATTCTCTCATCCGTGCAGTCAAAAGTTGCAACTTTTTCATCCTGGTGCAACCTCTTCCTTTTGTTTTAGTTGATAGAGTATTCAACCCACTTTGCGAAGGAGCTGATGCATCACCCATGAATGTTGAGAAGTGTTCCGATTACACTATTACACACATTTTTCTCCACATGCATCACATCAATACAATGTCTAACATCTAAATTGCACCAGTAAGGTAGATCAAAGAACACAGACCTCTTCTTCCATATATTTGTATGAGTGGTTTGTTTTTGGTTCTTTCCTAATAGAACATTGACATCCTTCACCCGTCCATAAACTTCCTTTCCAAATAATGCTCTTGGAGAAATTCCATTCTCCTGGTCTCCATTAAATGCTTTTCTCAACCTACGATATAGGTGATTAGGTTTAAGAAATATCTGATGCCCAAGGTACACTGTCTTCTTTCCATGTTTTAATTGTTGGAAGCATGTGTTATCTTCATATATAGGACACACCTTATGTCCTTTAACACTATAACCACACAAGTTCCCATATGCGGGAAAATCATTGATAGTGCAAAATAACATTGCACGTATCTTGAAATTCTCGTGGGAATAGACATCAAACACATCAACACATAAACATCTATATCATTTCCTGGCTGCCTTGGGCCCGAAATCATCATGGATAACATGATATATTTTCGTTTCATACAAATTGAAGGATAAAAATTGTAGATGATTAATATAACAGGCCATGAACTATGATTACTACTTAAGTTTCCATATGGATTCATTCCATCAGTAGCAAGTGCAAGCCTAAGGTTTCTTGCCTCATTACCGAAATCCGGATACAAATCATCAACTTTCTTCCATTGCAAAGAATCAGCTGGATGACGAAGTTGTCCATCATGTTCTCTCTCAATCGCATGCCATATAATATTCTTTGCATATTTTGAATTAGAGAATAATCTTTTGAACCTTGGAATTATTGGAAGATACCACAACACCTTTGCAGGAAGACGCTTTGTGTTTTCATCACTATTCAAATCACCATCTTTCACTTTGAAACATGATTGCCCGCATGTGGGACACTTCTTCAACTCTTCATACTCATTTCGGTATAATATGCAATCATTAGGACATGCGTGTATTTTCTTGTACTCCATACCCATCGGACACAATATCTTTTTTGCCTCGTAATTACGATTTGGCAATCTATTTCCTTCAGGAAGCATTTCATACAACAACTCAAGTAGTTCGGTAAAACTTTTATCCGTCCATCCATTTCTTGCCTTCAAGTTGAACAATCTCAACACCGCATATAACCGTGTTAAGTTAGTGCATCCTGAATACAATGACTCTTCATTGTCACTGCACAAAGTATCGTACATATGAGCATGCTGAAAAGACTCGGGTCCATATCATTGATCATGTCCTCTAGCCGATTGTCCATATCTACATCAACTACCTCCCTTTCCGACACACATGACATATTGTTTGACGGTTCACCATGCCATATCCAATTGGTATAACTTTGGCAAATGCCCTCACAAACAAGATGATTTCGTATTTCATCTATTAAAAGTGGCGGCTCTCTATTCAAACAATTAACACATGGACAATAAAACTTATTATTATTAGGAAGTTTTTCACGAGCATATTGAAAAAATGCTTCCATTCCTTTATCGTATTCTGCACCTAAATGATTAGCTTTCATCCAACTACGATCCATAACAATTTCTGAAAAAAATAATCATTTCTTAGAAAAACAATGATTATTGGGAAAACAATGAGAACTCTGATGCCTCAATTAAATCATTGTGTGGTAGCAATATTAAAAATAATGAGAACTATGATTACTACATATGCCAAGTCAAGTCGTATAGACATGCTGTTGAAACAGAAGAAAAATACATGTTTCCTAACATTTTGTTTGATAACTTGTTAGTATTGTTGAAACAGAAGAAAAATACATGTTTCCTACATAAAAATTAGTAGCAATTGTTTAGTATTGTTGAAACAGAAGAAAAAGTCGAAAGCATAACTCAATATACATTTAGTAGCAATTGTTTCAGTTATTAGAAATATCAACCAATGCTTTATACAGTAGCAATCTCAAGCAATGAACCTTGCATCAAATCACATATAATACAAACACTACACCCCACATAAAAATTATTTATTTATTACTCTTCATACGATACACACATAATTGTTATCAACATCATATTCTGCAAAACTCAGGCATCAAAACTCAGGAAAAATTAGCATTTGATAAAAAGGCAAGAACAGGCAGCAGAAAGTAACCATGAACTCATGAAGAAAGAAATTATTCATGCACAACTCAGGCAACAGAATAGAGGAAAAGCAACTACGTGCAGCAGAATAACAACTATAAAACTATAGGTTTAAATATAGCTTCAAGCCACACACATGTCATCAAGAATATAGAATTTGAAGGAACATCATAGCAAGAACAGAAAAAGCAACGACAACACGATCATTAGGCAACAGAACAAAAAGCAACTACATACGATACACACATAATTGTTATCAACATCATATTCTGCACAACTCAGGCATCAAAACTCAGGAAAAAGTAGCATTTGATAAAAAGGCAAGAACAGGCAGCAGAAAGTAACCATGAACTCGTGAAGAAAGAAATTATTCATGCACAACTCAGGTAGCAGAATAGAGGAAAAGCAACTACGTGCAGCAGAACAACAACTACAAAACTATAGGTTTAAATATAGCTTCAGGCCACACACATGTCATCAAGAATATATAATTTGAAGGAACATCATAGCAAGAACAGAAAAAGCAACAACAACACGATCATCAGGCAGCAGAACAAAAAGCAACTACATACGATACACACATAATTGTTATCAACATCATATTCTGCACAACTCAGGCATCAAAACTCAGGAAAATGTAGCATTTGATAAAAAGGCAAGAACAGGCAGCAGAAAGTAACCATGAACTCATGAAGAAAGAAATTATTCATGCACAACTCAGGCAGCAGAATAGAGGAAAAGCAACTACGTGAAGCAGAACAACAACTACAAAACTATAGGTTTAAATATAGCTTCAGGCCATACACATGTCATCAAGAATATAGAATTTGAAGGAACATCATAGCAAGAACAAAAAAAGCAACGATAACACGATCATCAGGCAGCAGAACAAAAAGCAACTACAGTCAGTATACACATTTAGTATTTAAATACTTGGACACACGTTTAGTAACTCAAAGCCATTTATGATACACTCTATGTGTTGCACCCTAAAATTTGCTCAACCTATTTTACTTGGTTTATGTTTCAATTGCATTAGCATTTGCATATAGAGTCATGTACATAGTCTAATCATCTGCATAACATAACATAGCAAGTCATCCAACAGGGGACCAAGCACTATTCTCATCTCTATGAGCCTATCAAGAGGTTATTGTTCAAAATCAAGCACATTCAAGTCATCAGAGAAGAAATTGAAACCTAAGAAGTCAGTGGATCAAGCAGTGCATCTATCTCCTATCTGAGGGTATTTGAAGATCATCAAAGAGATTGTAAGCTGTGAGCTGAGCATGGAGGGTATATAGACATCATGGAAGACTTAGAGAGTCATTTTGAAAGTGAGGCAAGTCATTGATATGATCACAAGAGTTGCAGTTGAAGACAGTCAACTAGGGTTTCATCTGGGTCAACCCTGGGTCAACCCTAGGTCAAATGATTGATTGAAAGGCATTAAGGTCTATTTGAGAGATGTGGGGTTCATCATTTGACATGTAGAGAAGGATGTGGTGTTGTACCAAGAAGAAATCAAGAGAAATCAAGGAGAAGAGGAGTTTCTAAATTAGGGTTTCTGTGTAAAATCCCCTGATTTAGGTCAAACTTCCAAGAAAGATAAGTCAAAATGCAAGCTTCAAATGGATCCTTGGCCAACATGAAACTTGTAGAGGATCTCAATACCTTTAATTTGAGATGTAGAAGACATCAAGGAGATTTATAGAACTCAAGTTATGGTCCTTGCAAGTTACAGGTCATCTGAGGTATCTGAAATTTTGTCTGTGAAAGTTACTTGTCTTCCAAGCAACTTTTACCCCTCAAGGGGATTTCAAATGAATTTCTGGTCAACATAAGAGTTGTTCCTAATTGTCTTAGATTTCTAGAAAGGTATGGTATGCCTTCATATGATTTGTGGAACTCTACTTATGGTCTTGGCAATCAAAGGGTATTTTGGTCATCTGAGAATTACAGGTCATTTCAAGCCTATGCCCAAAACTCATACAAGGAAGCTTCAAATGGAAAACTTCACAACATCAAACTTGCTCCAAATGACATTTTGAGTCTAGAAAAGTGATCATGAAAGATTGGAAAGGCTCATAGCTCAAGGTTTCAAATTTAGTGAATTTAATGAATAAAAAGTGACCTAAAATTGAGATTTTTCATAATTTGGCCAAATGGGATGAAATTATAGGTCATTTTGATTGGAAAAAATGTTTTAAGAACATTGGCAAAAGTGTATTTTTGAGTTTGGTTCAAAATATGGAAGTTATGCTTGGTTACTTATGTATGAAGTAACATAATCCAAAATTCAAGGAAAGTGTGCATGGGAAGTTTCTACAAAGTTCTAGAGATTTCTAATGTCATCTATATATTGCATTGAGAGGCTTCATGCATTGGTTGGTGATTCATTTTGTTCATAATACCAAGTTACACTTCATTCTTCCATTTTGCAAATTCATCTCAAACTTCATCAAATCTTCATCAATTCCCAAAGTTCTTGATCCTATCATCATCAACATCATTCATATATCCAATTTCCATCAAAGATTTGGTTGAATTGAAGAGGAATCGTGTGCTACCAACTTCATCATCCAAAGTGCAAGAAGAAGTGGTTACAAGGATTTAAGGCATTGGAGCAAGAACTTTTGCATACAGAACAAAGAATCAAGTGTGTGGATCAAATCCAGATCATTGCAAGCTTTGAATCTCAAGAATTCTCCATCTGTTTTCATCCTCAAACCAGGTTGGTGTTTCCCTTCGAATTGGCTAAATTAGTTAGCATGTTAGAGAATTTTAGGGTTAGAACTGTTAGGTTAGGTTAGATGATGGAATTCAGAAAGTTTGAGAAGGTTTCATGGAGGTTACCAATGGTGCACTAAATCTGTTGTGGCTTAGAACTCTTAGATTAAAGCATGATAATCTTAGGTTTATAGCTCAGAATGATCAGTGCAAGGTGTAGATCATGTTAGGGTAATAATTGGCAAGAATTGGCAAGGTGGATATCAGTGAACAATGGTGGAATCAGAATCTTCTACCTATCGGGTTTGACATGTGAGTGAGTTTTAGAAGAAACTATTGCCATGGATGTGTAGAGGGGAAGAAGTAGAGCAACTTTGCTCTTTGCATCGTGAGGTTTCATCAAGGTATGAGGGAGCACGAAGGACTGGAAAATTCATGCATGAATTTGGAATTTCTGAAACCCTAGGGTTCCAAGGTTGAAGACGAACCCTGGACCACACGATCATGCATTTGACCTTGACTCAGACCTTAATCCAATGGCCAGTGTTTAAAAAAAATTCGGAGGGAAATTTGAAAGCAGAAACGCACCGTTTCATTTATTCCTTCAGACTGAGCTCAACAATCCCTTGCTCTTCACACCCCCAAACGCAGGCCCATTCCATTTACAACTGAAATTCTTACTATATGCACCGTTTCAGGTTTTTTTATTTTTTGATTGTGTTTTCTGATCATTGGGCCCAGACGTGCTTTGCTAGGCGCGCCCCCCAGTCTGGGCCCATTCTATTATTTTAACTAGAATTAATACTCATTGCACCCCCTGACCCAATTAATCCATATTAATTTCTTTTGATTTTGTTAATTCTTTAAAAATTCACAACAAATTGGAAATGGCATGTTTTTAATTGGTTGTTTTTGCATATTTTTCATATTTTGGTTAAGAAAATTATCATACAAAAAAATTAGCATTTCATTTTATTTTTATATTTTTAGTATATTCTTCTTTTAAATAGGTTGTAAATAATGTTTAGTTTGATGCATGATATTGTTGATTTTAGTTTAGTTAGATGCTTTTATATTTTTGATCCATTCTTTTTAGGTTGATTAGCTTAGAACTTTAGCTTGTATATAAAATTTAATTCATAATTTTAGATTAAAATTTTAGATGATTTGTTTAGGTGTGATTAGTGTGATCAAAACTAGGGTTTAGGAGATAACATAGGTGTATTAAATCAATTCTTTTAAGAGTTGTAGTTTGAATCTTTGGGGTATGGGACTATAGGGGTTATGGGTAGATAATAGATCCCTTAGAAATTGCTAGGTTTCCCTATTCTACTATTACTATCAGTATGTTGCTTGTATTTGCTTGACTGTGTGGTGTGCCCTCCCTAGGGTTATTTCATTTGTCTGTATGGGGTATTGGGCTTGCTTGGGGCTTGGGGTTTGAGCTGAAGACTGTGCTGATGATGAAGCCCATTGGAGATTGAGAGAATTAAGACCAACTTCCAGAGTTGATGAGGAGTATCCCTTGCTGGCAGCTTTTGAGGAGAGTAGGGTTTAGGAGCTAGGCAGAGCTCTAGAGTAGAAAACTTGATTCACAAATATGGAAGGTCTTGTCTGCCTCCATTCTTTCTCTATGATTCAAAGTCTCTTTCAAATATCCACCTCCTTCCTTTGGAAGGATTAGTGAATGTATTTGAAAGATAGAACTTTTGAGAGAAAATTGTCTGTATAATGTTAACAGTTAATGAGCCACCCTTGGTAGGCAATTGACTGTTTAACATTCATTTCATCTTGTTGACTGATATTCATCTTGGAGATTGAGACTTGAAGAAAAGCCATTGCAGATTGAAGACAAAGACCTTGCTTGAAAGTTTGATGATGGAGATTGATGCTTGCTTGAAGCTTGTAGACAGATGATGATGACTTGAAGTCAGATGCTGATGCAGAGCTGCTGTTGCTGTCTCTTTTTGCTGTTTATATTCTTGGTGTATTGATTTGTTTTCCCTGACTGTATTGTTTGCTGTTTAACCTGTTAGGTTGAAAGTGAATTCTGTTCACTTTTGCCTATTGTTTTCTAGGTTCGAGGTTGAGTGGGACTCCCTTGCCTCGCTTGTATTGTTGCATCCATGCATTTTACTGCTTTATTGTATATATGCTATTGTTTCTGTTTCCGTTTATCCCTTAGGATCTCTGTTTCTCTCTGCGCAAGAGAGGAGCATGATAGACATTAGGTCTTAACCCATGCATGATAACATTAGGTTAGTGTGATTCCCTTTGCAACCGTAGGTTAGAGTTCTGTCTTTTCTTTCTCAAAACAAACAGAAAAACACAATAAGATTTCAAACCCAATAAAAGACACTTCTTCCGTAAAAGAATGTGAACTCATCAAAACGTCAATTTTTGTCCGCTTGGACTGTTAATCAGGAAAACCCTTTTTCAGAAGGAATAAAAACAATCAAAACAGACCTGTGTCGTACGTGGCCCGAACTACGTTTGCTCTGATCTTTCATGCTGTATGAAAGTACGTAGGCATAGGATGCGATATCCTAGCGAGCAACCTTCCCCTCCTTTCCAGTAGGTAGGCGAACTACGTTGACTCTGATTTCTCGTTTCAGACGGGAATACGTAGGCATAAAGTGCGATACTTTGCCGAGTCATTTTCTTTTCCTTCAACCCCTGACCTGTAGAATAGATAGACCAACAATCCATACTAGAAAACAAGCGTGGATCCCGTCGAGTACGACGGACGTGAGGGGTGCTAATACCTTCCCCTTGCGTAACCGACTCCCGAATCCAGGATTTGGTTGCGATGACCATTCCTTTCCCGTCTTTGCGGTAGGTTTACTCTGAGCGTTTCCTTTCCCTCCTGTGGGATAAATAACGCACGGTGGCGACTCTTCTGTTCAGCCGGCGCCGATTTTCGCAGTAGCGACAGCTGGCGACTCTGCTGGGGATCCAACGTCCCCTGGCTGCTAAGGACTGCGATAGTTCCTTATGCATTTGGGATCCAACGTCCCTTAAGCGAGTCAATCCTAGCGCTTGTTTTCCCGTCGAGGATTTTGTATGGATTTATTTTTTTGTCATTTATTTTCAGCATTATATTATTGTTATTATTGTTGTATTGGGGTGTGACGGGTGTTCCATGATTGAGAGATAAGCCGGACCTGAGCTTGAGTGCACCTAGAATTAGAGTAGAAAGTAGTGGACGCGTGCCAGCTTTGCTTGCATTAGTGTCTCATGAAATCTACACTCAGACGAGGTTCTTCTGGTTGACTTCTTTTTCTACCCTTTGGGTCGAAGGGGTTGTTTGTTAGCTGAATTGTCGACTCCGGGAACCGATCATTTGGAAGTTGGCTAAGTGAGGCCTCTTCAGGATTTGATGATGCCACTCCTTCTGGGAATCGTATCATTAACCCTGAAAGTCTGTGACGCCGACGACCGCATAGGATGCCGTACCTTTGTCAGTTACTAGGACACCTACCTGTGAGAGGGTTTGGGGTTATGCAGGTAACTAGACCTTCAGATACCAGTTATTTCTTGATCTGAGATCCTGGGTATTTATGGAAAGTTTTGAGGTCTGTCAGAGACCAGTTGGAGATATGATATGGGGTCTGTCAGAGACCAGTCAGAGTTATGATATGAGGGTCTATCAGAGACCAGTGTTGGAGCTTTGTTTTGGGTCTATCTGAGACCAGGGTTTGAGGAATTCTGGAGGGTCTATCTGAGGCTTTTTGATATGGTTCAGGCTTCTCAGCCACGACATTTGGTCCCTGTTGCATGTATTTGCATTGCATTATTTGCATAACCATTATCATTGCATCCCATTAACGTGTGTCTGTGCTGCAGGTGCATTTGCATATTCCCTGGTTCTAGTGCCCGGACTTCTGCTTATTGATCATGGCTGGTTTGAGGAAGACAGTTGCGTACAAGTTGCCTACACCTGACATTACTCCCTTACTTGGTCTGATGTCCCTTGCTGATGAGGAGGTTAGAAGAAGTTTCAGGATGAGTCATGGAAGATTGCTGAGATTAGTCTGCAAGCCCACTGCTGTTGAGATGAATGAGCTGTACACCTTGATGCAGTTCTATGACCCCGCATTGAGATGTTTCACGTTTGCTGACTTTATTTTGGGGCCTACCATTGAAGAATATGTGGAGTTTACTGAGCTACCAGTACAGAACAAGGTTCCCTTTATTCATTCAGCCGCTGATCCCAAGTTGGAGGACTTAGCTAAGGCCTTGCACATGAACGCTGCTGAACTATTAGTGACTTCTTGGCTTGGGGTTCCAGGTTTCTCCCTTGATTTTCTGGTTGGCAAAGCTCAAGAGTATGCCAAGAACGGGTGCTGGATAGTTTTTAATGCTATCTTGGCTTTATGCATTTACGGAATAGTGCTGTTTCCCAACTTACCCAATTTTGTGGACTTGGACGCTTTCCATCTGTTTGCTGCTGGCAACCCGGTGCCCACTTTGATCGGAGATCTCTATTATTCATTGCACTACAAAAATGAAAATAGAAGGGGAAAAACTGTTTACTGTTGTGCGCCATTGTTGAACATGTGGTTTAAGAGTCACCTTCCTCTGAAGGGACCTTTTGTGGATAGTGCAACTACAGCTAATTGGCCAGAGCGCATGATGAGACTATCTTCCGAAGACGTTGAATGGTTTGACCGAGATTTGTTGGGGTCTGAGCTTATTTTCAGTTGTTCTGGGTATCCTAATGTTCCGTTGATAGGAAGAAAAGGGTGCATCAATTACAACCCATCTCTGTTTATTCGCCAGTTCGGATATGCGTTGAAGAACCCACCAAAGGAGGAAGAAGTACATGAATCTCTGTACTTCACAGGTGATTTGAATGGAGAGTTACTAGCCAAGCTTCAGCATGCCTGGATGCGTATCAACAGAAGAGGGAAGCCACTGTTAGGGAAGAATGATTGTCAGGCTTATGCACCTTACAAAGCATGGATCCAAGAGAGAGCAAGGCAGTTGCTGATGCCATTTCCAGCTGCACCAGTCCCTGTTCATATTCCGGTGGAAGAGCCAACTACTGTTACTAGGGAGGCCTACGAGCAAGTTGTAAAAGAAAAAGAAGCCTTGATGAAGATCAATTAAGGGTTAGAACAAGAACTAGCCCAGATGCGTAGTGAGAAAAACAAGGTCGTGCATGCTTTCCAACAGCAGATCGAACTAGTAAACAGGCTAGGTGCTGAGTTGACTGAAGAGAAAAAGAAGTGCGAACGTCTGGGGCAAGAGTTCAGAAGCTCTCATGCCATGCTGGAGTCCAAAAAGAAAGCACTCGATGCCGCTCACCGGGAAATCTCTTCTTGTAACAAGACATGGAATGCTACGCTAACCAACAACAAAAAGAGGGAAGATAAATTGAAGCAGCAAATTTCTGACCTCGAAGAGCAGTTAAAGGCTAGCATTAAGAAGTATGAAGAAGAGGTGATGACCAGATACAGTCTCCAGAATGCATTGAACAAGGCCATCGAAGGCAGGAACGAAGCTATATCTCAGAAGCGGAAGCTAGAGGATCGCTTCGGAGAAGGGGCATGGGAAGAAACCGCTGGTGACGTGCAACGTGTTCTCAAGAGAAGAAACCAGCTTGTCGAGGGTCTGCTTACCCGACCAAGTCATCCAGAGACCAAGAAGTTACTAGAAGAATACCAGGCTTATGAGTGTACTTGACCATTTCATGTATTGATGCTTTATTTGCATAGTGCTGACCATCACCAGGATTGTTGGTTGAGGTCATGCCTTCTTATTGTATACTCAGTGATTTTGTATTCTTGGCTGAATGGTTTTCTCTGCAATATATGAGGCGTTTTCTATGATTCGGCTCCGATCTTCGTATTGCTAGCACTGTCACTGCACTGGCACATTCGCACTAGAATCGGGGAATGATATTCCCTAACGCACAGACACATATTGCATTGCATTCATATTCATATTGCATTACAGGTGATTACTGCACGGTATCTCATTCCTTGTACTGAACCAGGTCTTTTCAGGATTGAAGATCAGCGCCTGCACCGATACTCCACTCGCACCAACTGCCGAAGAATCATGGATCAAATGCAGAATGAGATGCAAGATATGCGTGAGAAGCTGGCGCTCTTCATGCAGACAATGGAGACTATTGCAAAGGGTCAGGAGAATTTGCAAGCCTTGGTGCAGCCTCTGTTGGTCAGAAATGCTGGGCTCGGGAATGAGGATCATCAGTCTGTGCGAGTCGACATTATTCATGGGGATGGTACCCCCACACCAGTGGCTCCACCTGTAGTCAATATAACTGCTGGTAATATCAACAACGGCGCTGCTGCCGGAAATGGTAACGTTGGAATTGGGAACGAGACTATCGTTAACAATGTTGGGCTTGGAGATGTCAACTTGGGTGATAATATGGGAGGCAACGGCTTCGGTAATGCTGGATTCGGCTTCAATGACCAGGGATTCGATAATACTGGGAAATATGGTTTCAATGCTCAGGGCTTCGGGCAGGACGGATTTGGTATGACTAATCAGGGTTACGGTGGATTCGGAAATGGAAATGGCGCTGGGTTAATGGCTTTTGGACCTGCAGGAGTTACTCTGGGGTACGAAATCAGGGGGCGAGGCCCGATAATGAATCAGACCAGAGCTGGCCGCAACAATGGATACAATGGGTATGGAGCTGGGAATGGTAACTGGCAAGAAGACTAGCAAGAGGACGCTTTCTCGGGTGGAGGTTTCGAAGGGCCGATGGATGACTCCCAGAGGATCAGAATGCTAGAAGAGCAGATGAGGGGGGTCGTAAATCAAAGTGCTGTGGGCTTAGACATGTCAACAATGGGTCTGGTGCCTGGATTAAGGGTGCCAATCAAATTCAAAGCTCCCACATTTGACAAGTATAAGGGGGACACCTGCCCAAAAGTGCACGTGCGGTCATATTACAGAAGAATGTCTGCGTATTCTAATGATGAGAGGATGCTAATGCATTTCTTTCAAGATAGCTTGTCTGGTCCTTCCCTCGAGTGGTATATGGGATTGGAGCCAACGCATATAAAGACATGGAAGCAGCTGGCAGAAGCATTTGTAGCTCACTATAAGTATAACAACGACTTGGCACCCAACCGGGTCCAATTGCAGGGGCTGTCCCAGAAGAAGGGTGAGAGCTTCAAAGAGTATGCGCAGAGGTGGCGCGACATGGCTTCTAGAGTCCATCCCCCTCTAGAGGACAAGGAAATGAATGACATGTTCATAGGAACATTCACCGGCATGTTTTATGACAAGTTGTTTCACACTTCTTTGGGCAGTTTTTCAGACTTGATTCTGATGGGAGAAAAGATTGAAAGTAACATTAAACAGGGGAGATTCCAAGCTGAGGAATCCACCTCAGCAGGCAGTAACAGAAAGGCTTTTGGTGGGCACCGTCAGGGCGATGCAAGCGCAGTGTTTGGGGGCCGAGGCCGAGGCCGGGGCAGAGGTCGAAACCAGTACCATCAGCCGCAGCAGGTGGCAAGCGTTACTATTCCGTTTCAGCAACAACCATTTCAACAACAATAGCAGCAACAACAGCCACAGCAGGGGGCACAGCCTGTCCAGCGCAGATTCCAGGGGGGTAAACCCAGGAGGGTGTTTGAAAAACCTCCTTCAACATATGCAGATTTGCTACAGACGTTATTGGGTTTGAACTTGGTAGAGAAGAGAACTCTGGCGCCAATAACAGGCACTCCTCTGTACGGTTATGATGCAAGCAGGCACTGTGAATTCCACTCTGGGGCTCCGGGCCACGATGTAGAGGGTTGCCATGCGTTCAAACATGTCGTGCAGGATCTATTGGATAGTAAGGCTATCAATTTTGGAACGGCGGGTCTGAATATAGTGCAAAAGCCCATGCCCAACCATGGGGCAAACACCATTTTGACTGAGGAGGGTTTGAATTTGATTATGAATGTCGACGATCTAAAGACACCGTTGTGCGAGATAAAGAGCAGATTATTGCAAGGTGGTGTGTATCCGGGGTGCGACGAGTATTGTTCAGAGTGCTGGACCCTAGCTGGGGGGTGTGATGATTTAAAGAAGGGTATTCAGGCTTTAATAGATGGCGGTACATTGCAGTTTGACCGAGCAGCAATTGAAGAGCCTGTAGGGGTATTAGCAGACAAGCAAAGTGATGTGGCCACTGTGACGATTCCTCGAAAAACGATCACCATAACGGCACCGGCCAAGCGACCGCCGATCACTATCACTAAGGCCGGACCAATCCCGTACGAGAGCACTAAGGCAGTCCCATGGTCCTATGGGTTGGAAATGTATTGTGATGGGGTAAAAATTGATGTTAATAAGCAGCCAGCTGAGACTGTAGACAATGTCGTTGGTACCGGAGGTATGACAAGAAGCGGGAGAATCTTCATATCGCCGGAGGTAGAGGCTAAAAGACTGGCGAAGGGAAAGGGAAAGATGATTGAGAATGTCCCAGTGCAGGGGAAGGAAAAAGAAACGGCATCGAAGGATGTGGAAGAGTTCATGCGCTTGATTCGTAAAAGTGATTATAAAATTGTTGAGCATCTGCAACAGACGCCTTCAAAGATATCTATACTGTCATTGCTATTGTGTTCTGAAGCTCACAGAAATGCATTGTTGAAAGTCCTGGATACTTCCTTCGTACCCCAAGATGTTTTCGTGAATCAGCTGGAGGGAGTGTTGGCGCATGTGAATGCAGGCCATAGCTTGGGCTTTACAGACTTCGATTTGACCCCGAAGGGGAGATAGCATAATATGGCGCTGCACGTATTTGTGGAGTGTAGAGGATCAGTCATGTCTCATGTACTGGTAGACACCGGATCGTCTTTAAATGTGCTGCCCAAGAAAGCGATGATGAAACTGGATGTCAGAGGAATCCTGTGCACGCCTAGTGACCTGGTGGTCAGGGCATTTGATGGTACGCGAAGAACTGTTTTTGGATCCATAACATTACCTCTACAGGTGGGGCCGGAGGTTTTCGCGACTGAATTTTATATCATGGACATCCAGCCTCCATACAGCTGCCTGCTCGGAAGACCTTGGATTCATGGGGCTGGGGCAGTCACGTCTACCTTGCATCAAAAGTTGAAATATATGGTAGGAGACAGTGTGGTCACAGTCTACGGCGAAGAAGATATACTGGTCAGCCATCTGTCATCATTTAAATATGTGGAGGTCGATGGAGAGATTCACGAAACACCCTGTCAGGCATTTGAAGGGTTGCGCATCAAAGACAAAGGTCCCGGGCCGGGTAAAGCGTCGGAGATAGCCGTCTCGTCATACAAAGAAGCTCAAGCTCTGGTAGAGACTGGTGAGACAAAGGGCTGGGGCAAAGTGCTGGATATTCCCGTGAAGATGGACCGGTTTAGGCTGGGATATCAACCGTCGTCATCAACACCTACTGTGGGGGTACCCCGTTTCAGAGGACCAATAACCATCACTGCTAGTGGAGTATGTCATGAGACCATCAACGCTGCTTCAGAGTCTGACGAAGGAGACAGCGATTGTGATATGGACGCCTGGATTCAGCCGAGCGTGCCAGGACAAGGATTGTGCAACTGGTCTATTCAGGAGATTGTTCCTGTGACTCTTAAACAGTAATGCTTTGTTTTTTAATTGTTGAACAATCGGGTGTCTTGCCCGGGGCATCATGATTTGCTTAGGGCTGTGCTGTTATGAACATTGCGTGTTTAATCATTAAATAAAAGGCGTTTTTTCATGTGCAAATATTGCGATCTCTGTTTTTCCTGTTTTGTGTTTTGCAATAAAATGGCAACGTGGTTATTCGCTTTATACGCATTTTGAAGCATTTAACCATTCCTTTTGCAGGATAACATTTTCAGATGACATCATTGAACCACCTATGACTCGTCTCGACTTTGAGCACCCGATATTTCAGGCTGAAGAAGAGACTGTTGAAAATGGTGACGTTCCCGAAGAATTGTCTTGGTTGGTGAAGCAAGAAGAACAAGTCATTCTGCCTCATGAGGAGGTCATCGAGATTATTAACCTGGGGTCGGAAGGGGTTGAAAAGAACATCCGTAAAGGAGCCGCGCTGCAGAGCGACGTCAAGCGAAGACTGGTTGAAATGCTCAGAGAGTATAGTGATGTGTTCGCTTGGTCGTATGAAGACATGCCTGGGCTCGATACGAATATGGTTGTGCACCGTCTGCCGTTAAAAGAAGAATGCCCTCCGGTCAAGCAGAAACTTCGCAGAACTAGACCAGATATGGCAGTGAAGATTAAAGAGGAGGTTCAAAAACAGTGGGATGCTGGTTTCCTAGCTGTGACAAAATATCCCTCATGGGTCGCTAATATTGTACCAGTGCCCAAGAAAGACGGTAAAGTGAGAATGTGCGTAGATTACCGTGATTTAAATAAAGCGAGCCCGAAAGATGATTTTCCGCTTCCTCACATCAATGTGCTAGTTGACAACACTACTCAATTCTCCGTATTCTCCTTCATGGATGGCTTCTCGGGCTATAATCAGATTAAAATGGCGCCAGAAGACATGGAGAAGACTACTTTCATAACACCTTGGGGAACATTTTGTTACAAAGTGATGCCCTTCGGATTAAAGAATGCTGGGGCAACGTATCAGCGTGCAATGATGACTCTTTTTCATGATATGATGCATAAGGAGATCGAAGTTTATGTTGACGATATGATTGCCAAATCCCAGACGGAGGAAGAGCATTTGGTGAATCTGCTGAAGTTATTCAAAAGGCTTAGGAAGTTCAGGCTGAGGCTGAACCCTAACAAGTGCACCTTCGGGGTGAGATCGGGTAAACTGCTGGGGTTTATCGTAAGTGAAAAAGGAATAGAGGTCGATCCTGCAAAAATAAAAGCGATACAAGAGATGCCGACGCCTAAAACAGAGAAAGAGGTGCGCGGGTTTTTAGGGAGGTTAAACTACATTGCCCGGTTCATATCTCACCTAACAGCTACGTGTGAACCATTGTTCAAGCTGTTGAAGAAAGATCAGGCTGTAACGTGGAACGAAAATTGTCAAAAGGCGTTCGATAAAATAAAGCAGTATTTGCAGGAGCCTCCTATTTTGATACCCCCAGTGGCAGGGAGACCCTTGATTATGTATTTGACAGTTCTTGAGGGAAGTATGGGTTGTGTTCTCGGTCAACACGACGAGACAGGAAGAAAAGAGCATGCGATCTATTACTTGAGTAAGAAATTTACTGAATGTGAATCTCGATATTCAATGCTTGAGAAAACTTGTTGCGCGCTAGCTTGGGCCGCCAAGCGTTTGAGGCAATACATGCTGAATCATACAACCATGCTCATCTCGAAGATGGATCCTATCAAATATGTATTTGAAAAGCAGGCATTATCAGGGAGAATTGCCCGTTGGCAGATGGTCTTGACTGAATACGACATCCAGTATGTCTCGCAGAAGGCTATAAAGGGGAGTGTACTGTCTGAGTACTTGGCAGAGCAGCCTATTAAAGATTACCAATTGATGAGGTTTGATTTTCCTGACGAGGATATCATGTACCTAAAGATGAAAGATTGTGAAGAGTCGTTGCCAGACGAAGGACCAGAATTGGGTTCCAAGTGGAAGTTGATATTTGACGGAGCTGTGAACGCTTACGGTAGCGGAATAGGGGCAATCATCACTACTCCACACGGGTCGCACATCCCGTTTACTGCTCGATTGACCTTTTCAGTTACCAATAATGAAGCCGAATACGAAGCTTGTATTATGGGGCTTGAAGAAGCCATTGATTTGCGAATCAAAAATCTGGACGTATACGGAGACTCAGCTCTGGTGGTGAATCAGATAAAAGGGGAATGGGAGACACGTCAGCCCAATTTGATACCTTACATGAATTATGCAAGGAGATTGTTGCCTTTCTTTGACAAGGTTGAATTGCATCATGTACCGAGAGCAGAAAATCAGATGGCTGACGCCCTGGCCACTTTGTCTTCCATGTACAAAGTCAACTTCTGGAACGAGGCTCCCAAAATTATTATCTCTCGGCTGGACAGACCTGCCTTCGTATTTGCTATCGATGAAGCATCCGACGATAAACCGTGGTATTTCGATATCCTTAATTTCCTGAAGAACAAAGAGTATCCGGCTGGGGCATCCAGTCAAGATCAGAAGACTCTCAGGAGATTGGCGGGTAATTTCTATTTGAATCCGGACGGTGTCTTGTACAGAAGAAATCACGACTTGGTGTTGCTGCGTTGCGTAGATGAAAAAGAGGCGAAGTTGCTCATGGAGGAAATACATGAGGGTACATTTGGTACGCATGCTGGTGGGCATGCTATGACGAGGAAGCTGCTGCGGGCAGGTTATTTTTGGCTAACTATGGAAACTGATTGCTTCAAGTTTGCGAGGAAGTGCCACAAGTGCCAAATCTATGCTAATAAGATCCATGTGCCTCCGAGTCCTCTGAATATGATGTCATCACCATGGCCATTCTCGATGTGGGGAATTGATATGATTGGAAAGATCAAGCCGACAGCTTCTAATGGGCACCGGTTCATTCTAGTAGCAATCGATTATTTCACCAAATGGGTGGAAGCGGCGTCTTATGCAAATGTGACTAAGCAGGTGGTAGCTAGATTCATCAAGAGAGATATCATTTGCCGATACGGAATCCCCGAGCGGATAATCACTGACAACGGTTCAAACCTGAATAACAAAATGATGAAGGAGCTCTGTCAGAATTTTAAGATCGAGCACCACAACTCCTCCCCTTACCGACCCAAGATGAATGGTGCTGTCGAAGCGGCCAATAAGAATATAAAGATGATCGTTCAAAAGATGGTGGTGACCTATAAGGATTGGCATGAGATGCTACCTTTCGCCTTGCACGGTTATCGTACGACGGTACGCACATCAACCGGGGCAACCCCGTTCTCGTTGGTATACGGAATGGAAGCAGTGCTACCATTGGAAGTTGAGATTCCCTCTCTGAGGGTATTGCGAGACGTCCAACTAGATGAGGCAGAATGGGTGAAAGACATGTTGAACCAACTAAGTTTAATGGATGAGAAGAGGCTAGCTTCTCTAGCATATGGTCGTTTGTACCAGAGCCAAATGAAGAAAGCATATGATAAGAAGATACATCCGAGGAGCTTTCAGACGGGCGACCTGGTGCTGAAGAGGATTCTCCCGCCGCAGGCAGATCACAGGGGCAAGTGGACTCCCAACTATGAAGGGCCATACATTGTCAGAAAAGTCTTTTCAGGAGAAGCTTTATTGTTGTCCACCATGGACGGTGAAGACTTTGCATCGCCTGTGAATTCGGACGCAGTTAAAAAATACTTTACTTAAAATTGACCCGCTGGACAGAAAAAAGAGAGTCCAGGCAAAAAGGGGGCATCCTGGCGAACCAAAAACAGAATGAAAGGTTCGGGCAAAAGTTAGGGATAAAAATTGAAAAAATGTACACCCGCGAAGTTGAAAACCTACACTGGGCGGCTTCGGCAAAAAGGGGTATCCCGGTGAACTGAAAACCCGTAAAGGGCGGTTCACGCAAAAGTTAGGGATTTGAAAAGCAAATGACTGCGGTCCGAACTTGACACTGCAGTGAGCATTGGTGCGGGAGAATATACCTGAGGGGTCGATTATCAGATACAATCTCTTCGGAAGTGTGAATACCGGGAAAGCATTAGAGTCGGGCGAGTCATAGGAGGATCAGTTCGTGGTGTTCATCTGCATCCCGTTGCCGACATGTGTATAAATTCGATTTGTCATTATATTTATGCTTCTTGTGCATACTTGTATATCTGTTGTGCGTAGCTTCCTCTTTTCAGGAGTTACATCCCGTGTACAAAACTCTGCCCATTTATGGGCCCTATCAATAAAACATGTTGCTGGTTCTTTACTGTTTTGTGCATGATAAACGCCTAGGTTTAATGAAACTAGCAAGTACATAACGTCACTGGCCCTTGCCAATAATTGCTAAAACTTTGAATTAACTGGAAATAATGTCACTAACACTAATCTGAATAGATTTGGTTGCATGGACTTGTCTTGTCTTGTTTGTGGTGTTGCAGGGTTCATAGCCGTATGAAGAGGACGATCAAAAGATTGCAATATGGATCAGAAGCTCGTAACAAAAGACTTGACCCCCACACAGGTCGTGCATGTTCCTTACTGAAGAAGGATCAAATTCCCCAGCTAGTCGTAGCTTATCTAAAGGACATTCTCCAGCCAAGTCGTTTATCCTTAGTAGAGTTTGGCGATTCCAAGATCGAAGACTGTACTCAGACAGTGTGGTGTCCCCAGAAGGATTCCCCCATCTCAAGCAGAGTGGTTTAGCCTCCGAAGATTAATATTTCCAACTCGTGAGTTGTACTTAGACAGTCTACCCTTCCCAATAGGGTCATTTGCTCTCCCCCAGCGGAGTCAGTTGATTGCCCCCAAGAGAATTGGTTCGTCCTCAGCGGAGTTCTCTTTTCAGCAAGTGTTTTCTTTCCTCCCAGTGGAACTCGAAGATTAAGACTCTCCCCGACAGAGTTGGTTGGGCGCCCTGGCATTTATTTTGTCAGAATACCGTGTGATATCCGTTCACTCTCCAGCAGAAGTCCAATCCTACCGGGCGCATCTGCTATTCCCCAGCAGAGTTATATTCCCCAGCAGGGTTAACTTCATTCTTCCAGCATTTATTTTGCTGGAATAATTCTGTAACACCTGGCTATCCCCGGCGGAGTCGGCATTGTCTTCAGCATTTATTTTGCTGAAGCGGCTTTCTGTATCCCGGCAATTCGAGTCTGCATTTGCATTGGTATATAGTGTCATACTTGCATCCACCAAACAAAAACGCGTAGCATTCCCATGTCGGAGGGAGCATTGCGTCATTGTCAAACATACGCATTTTTGAAACATAAACCAGGTTGGCTAACTGTTTGTTTCAAGTCTTGTTCTTTTGCAGGCGGAGAGAGCTCTTGCTCAAATGAATTACCAAGCATTTAAGATCTCGGCGTGAGATATTCAACGAAAGTGTCCGTTTTGGCATTATTCCCCACAGAGTTAGTAGGGAAAATATCTCCTTGTCCCCAAGCAGAGTTATTTGTCATCAAAGGGTTTCAGGAATCAGAATTTCAGAGGTTGCCGCCGGTTATCAGAACAGGCGTCCGGTAGTTGGGTTTCCAAGTATCCCCAGTAGAGTCCGCCTCAAAGTCGTTGTCACGTCAGTACTAAGAAGTTTGTGGGTTGGGACTAATGGAGAAATGGGTCCTGACGTGGACAATTTTATTGACTGGATTTCTTCGTGCTAGAGAAGTGGGTGTCCTAACGTGGACAGATTTATCTCCCTGGGTTGACGAGATGTGCTAGTCCTAACGTGGACAGATTCGGTTTCTCAGTATTGATGGAATGTGAAGTCATGACGTTGACAAAGTTGGTTACTCTTTGTGTTGGTGTCCTGACGTGGACCATTTATTCCCAGCATATATCTTCCTTCGTAATGGTGAAATGTGTGTCCTGACGTGGACAAGTTTATCTCTCTTCGTGTTGGTGAAGCGTGAATCCTGACAGGGACAAGTTTTATTTCCCCAGCAAGACGAAGCGTGAGTCCTGACGTGGACAAATTTTATTTCCTCAGCGAGTCAAGAGGTGAGTCCTGACGTGGACAAATCAAGACGAGATGTGAGTCCTTACGTGGACAAATCAAGATAAAGATTGATTCCTTACGTGGAAAGATGGGATTCCTTACGTGGAAAGAGATTATTCCTAACGTGGAAAGATTGTATTCCTTACGTGGAAAGATGGGATTCCTTACGTGGAAAGAGATTATTCCTAACATGGAAAGATTGTATTCCTTATGTGGAAAGATGTGATTCCTTACGTGGAAAGAGTTATTCCTAACGTGGAAAGAGACGTATTCCTTACGTGGAAAGATGGTTTCCTTACGTGGAAAGAAGATGTATTCCTTACGTGGAAAGAGGTATTCCTGACGTGGAAAGATTTATTCCTAACGTGGAAAAATGTATTCCTAATATGGAGAGTTTAGTCCTGACGTGGACAACTTCAGACGAAGTGTTATTCCTAACGTGAACAAGAGTTTATTCCTAACGTGGAAAAGTTTATTCCTAACATGGACGATTTATTCCTGATGAAAGGTAGACGAGTCATCCCCAGCGAAGTCGCCGAGATTTTTTGTGTTGACGGCAGGTGGAGTCCTAACGTGGACAAGTGTAGCTGAGATTTTCTTCGATGATAGAATCTTTTTCAGGCTGATGAAAATAATCCCCAGCACGTCGCTAAAGGATCAGTTGGTTGTTGTGAACAGCTAGATTCAGTTGATGAATGTCGTTCCCCAAGCAGTGGCGCAGTTTATTTCTGCGGTTGGCAAATTTCCGGGTTCTTAGTATTCAACCGTCTCGTACCTCGAATGTTTGAAGGCCGTTCGCTCTTCACCCAATCGGGTCCAAGTCGCTTGAATAGGTGCAACTGTTGCACCCTAAAATTTGCTCAACCTATTTTACTTGGTTTATGTTTCAATTGCATTAGCATTTGCATATAGAGTCATGTACATAGTCTAATCATCTGCATAACATAGCATAGCAAGTCATCCAACAGGGGACCAAGCACTATTCTCATCTCTATGAGCCTATCAAGAGGTTATTATTCAAAATCAAGCACATCCAAGTCATCAGAGAAGAAATTGAAACCTAAGAAGTCAGTGGATCAAGCAGTGCATCTATCTCCTATCTGAGGGTATTTGAAGATCATCAAAGAGATTGTAAGCTGTGAGCTGAGCATGGAGGGTATATAGACATCATGGAAGACTTAGAGAGTCATTTTGAAAGTGAGGCAAGTCATTGATATGATCACAAGAGTTGCAGTTGAAGACAGTCAACTAGGGTTTCATCTGGGTCAACCCTGGGTCAACCCTAGGTCAAATGATTGATTGAAAGGCATTAAGGTCTATTTGATAGATATGGGATTCATCATTTGACATGTAGAGAAGGATGTGGTGTTGTACCAAGAAGAAATCAAGAGAAATCAAGGAGAAGAGGAGTTTCTAAATTAGGGTTTCTGTGTAAAATCCCCTGATTTAGGTCAAACTTCCAAGAAAGATAAGTCAAAATTCAAGCTTCAAATGGATCCTTGGCCAACATTAAACTTGTAGAGGATCTCAAGACCTTTAATTTGAGTGGTGGAAGACATCAAGGAGATTTATAGAACTCAAGTTATGGTCCTTGCAAGTTACAGGTCATCTGAGGTATCTGAAATTTTGTCTATGAAAGTTACTTGTCTTCCAAGCAACTTTTACCCCTGAAGGGGATTTCAAATGAATTTCTGGTCAACATAAGAGTTGTTCCTAATTGTATTATCTTTCTATAAAGGTATGGTATGCCTTCATATGATTTGTGGAACTCTACTTATGGTCTTGGCAAGCAAAGGGTATTTTGGTCATCTGAGAATTACAGGTCATTTCAAGCCTATGCCCAAAACGCATACAAGGAAGCTTCAAATGGAAAACTTCACAACATAAAACTTTCTCCAAATGACATTTTGAGTCTAGAAAAGTGATCATGAAATATTGGAAAGGCTCATAGCTCAAGGTTTCAAATTTAGTAAATTTAATGAATAAAAAGTGACCTAAAATTGAGATTTTTCATAATTTGGCCAAATGGGATGAAATTATAGGTCATTTTGATTGGAAAAAATGTTTTAAGAACATTGGCAAAAGTGGATTTTTGAGTTTGGTTCAAAATATGGAAGTTATGCTTGGTTACTTATGTATGAAGTAACATAATCCAAAATTCAAGGAAAGTGTGCATGGGAAGTTTCTACAAAGTTCTAGAGATTTCTAATGTCATCTATATATTGCATTGAGAGGCTTCATGCATTGGTTGGTGATTCATTTTGTTCATAATACCAAGTTACACTTCATTCTTCCATTTTGCAAATTCATCTCAAACTTCATCAAATCTTCATCAATTCCCAAAGTTCTTGATCCTATCATCATCAACATCATTCATATATCCAATTTCCATCAAAGATTTGGTTGAATTGAAGAGGAATCGTGTGCTACCAACTTCATCATCCAAAGTGCAAGAAGAAGTGGTTACAAGGATTTAAGGCATTGGAGCAAGAACTTTTGCATACAGAACAAAGAATCAAGTGTGTGGATCAAATCCAGATCATTGCAAGCTTTGAATCTCAATAATTCTCCATCTGTTTTCATCCTCAAACCAGGTTGGTGTTTCCCTTCGAATTGGCTAAATTAGTTAGCATGTTAGAGAATTTTAGGGTTAGAACTGTTAGGTTAGGTTAGATGATGGAATTCAGAAAGTTTGAGAAGGTTTCATGGAGGTTACCAATGGTGCACTAAATCTGTTGTGGCTTAGAACTCTTAGATTAAAGCATGATAATCTTAGGTTTATAGCTCAGAATGATCAGTGCAAGGTGTAGATCATGTTAGGGTAGTAATTGGCAAGAATTGGCAAGGTGGATATCAGTGAACAATGGTGGAATCAGAATCTTCTACCTATCGGGTTTGACATGTGAGTGAGTTTTAGAAGAAACTATTGCCATGGCTGTGTAGAGGGGAAGAAGTAGAGCAACTTTGCTCTTTGCATCGTGAGGTTTCATCAAGGTATGAGGGAGCACGAAGGACTGGAAAATTCATGCATGAATTTGGAATTTCTGAAACCCTAGGGTTCCAAGGTTGAAGACGAACCCTGGACCACACAATCATGCATTTGACCTTGACTCAGACCTTAATCCAATGGCCAGTGTTTAAAACAAATTCGGAGGGAAATTTGAAAGCAGAAACGCACCGTTTCATTTATTCCTTCAGACTGGGCTCAACAATCCCTTGCTCTTCACACCCCCAAACGCAGGCCCATTCCATTTACAACTGAAATTCTTACTATATGCACCGTTTCAGGTTTTTTTATTTTTTGATTTTGTTTTCTGATCATTGGGCCTAGACGCGCTTTGCTAGGTGCGCCCCCCCAGTCTGGGCCCATTCTATTATTTTAACTAGAATTAATACTCATTGCACCCCCTGACCCAATTAATCCATATTAATTTCTTTTGATTTTGTTAATTCTTTAAAAATTCACAACAAATTGGAAATGGCATGTTTTTAATTGGTTGTTTTTGCATATTTTTCATATTTTGGTTAAGAAAATTATCATACAAAAAAATTAGCATTTCATTTTATTTTTATATTTTTAGTATATTCTTCTTTTAAATAGGTTGTAAATAATGTTTAGTTTGATGCATGATATTGTTGATTTTAGTTTAGTTAGATGCTTTTATATTTTTGATCCATTCTTTTTAGGTTGATTAGCTTAGAACTTTAGATTGTATATAAAATTTAATTCATAATTTTAGATTAAAATTTTAGATGATTTGTTTAGGTGTGATTAGTGTGATCAAAACTAGGGTTTAGGAGATAACATAGGTGTATTAAATCAATTCTTTTAGGAGTTGTAGTTTGAATCTTTGGGGTATGGGACTATAGGGGTTATGGGTAGATAATAGATCCCTTAGAAATTGCTAGGTTTCCCTATTCTACTATTACTATCAGTATGCTGCTTGTATTTGCTTGACTGTGTGGTGTGCCCTCCCTAGGGTTATTTCATTTGTCTGTATGGGGTATTGGGCTTGCTTGGGGCTTGGGGTTTGAGCTGAAGACTATGCTGATGATGAAGCCCATTGGAGATTGAGAGAATGAAGACCAACTTCCAGAGTTGATGAGGAGTATCCCTTGCTGGAAGCTTTTGAGGAGAGTAGGGTTTAGGAGCTAGGCAGAGCTCTAGAGTAGAAAACTTGATTCACAAATATGGAAGGTCTTGTCTGCCTCCATTCTTTCTCTATGATTCAAAGTCTCTTTCAAATATCCACCTCCTTCCTTTGGAAGGATTAGTGAATGTATTTGAAAGATAGAACTTTTGAGAGAAAATTGTCTGTATAATGTTAACAGTTAATGAGCCACCCTTGGTAGGCAATTGACTGTTTAACATTCATTTCATCTTGTTGACTGATATTCATCTTGGAGATTGAGACTTGAAGAAAAGCCATTGCAGATTAAAGACAAAGACCTTTCTTGAAAGTTTGATGATGGAGATTGATGCTTGCTTGAAGCTTGTAGATAGATGATGATGACTTGAAGTCAGATGCTGATGCAGAGCTGCTGTTGTTGTCTCTTTTTGCTGTTTATATTCTTGGTGTATTGATTGGTTTTCCCTGACTGTATTGTTTGTTGTTTAACCTGTTAAATTGAAAGTGAATTCTGTTCACTTTTGCCTATTGTTTTCTAGGTTCGAGGTTGAGTGGGACTCCCTTGCCTCGCTTGTATTGTTGCATCCATGCATTTTACTGCTTTATTGTATATATGCTATTGTTTCTGTTTCCGTTTATCCCTTAGGATCTCTGTTTCTCTCTGCGCAAGAGAGGAGCATGATAGACATTAGGTCTTAACCCATGCATGATAACATTAGGTTAGTGTGATTCCCTTTGCAACAGTAGGTTAGAGTTCTGTCTCTTCTTTCTCAAAACAAACAGAAAAACACAATAAGATTTCAAACCCAATAAAAGACACTTCTTCCGTAAAAGAATGTGAGCTCATCAAAACGTCAATTTTTGTCCGCTTGGACTGTTAATCAGGAAAACCCTTTTTCAGAAGGAATAAAAACAATCAAAACAGACCTGTGTCGTACGTGGCCCGAACTACGTTTGCTCTGATCTTTCATGCTGTATGAAAGTACGTAGGCATAGGATGCGATATCCTAGCGAGCAACCTTCCCCTCCTTTCCAGTAGGTAGGCGAACTACGTTGACTCTGATTTCTCATTTCAGACGGGAATACGTAGGCATAAAGTGCGATACTTTGCCGAGTCATTTTCTTTTCCTTCAACCCCTGACCTGTAGAATAGATAGACCAACAATCCATACTAGAAAACAAGCGTAGATCCCGTCGAGTACGACGGACGTGAGGGGTGCTAATACCTTCCCCTTGCGTAACCGACTCCCGAATCCAGGATTTGGTTGCGATGACCATTCCTTTCCCGTCTTTGCGGTAGGTTTACTCTGAGCGTTTCCTTTCCCTCCTGTGGGATAAATAACGCACGGTGGCGACTCTTCTATTCAGCCGGCGCCGATTTTCGCAGTAGCGACACTATGTATTCAAACATATCATACTTTCCATTATAGAAGAGATTATGAAAGAGATAATTGCATGTAGTTTATCAAAGAGAGTGCAACAATGTATGTTGTGTGTCAAAGAATTAAAAGGTTTATATTATTTGGTTGGCAATAAATTACATAGACACATAATAAATACATCACTGTCTTATAGACCAAAACAAGAGACTAACTATGTAAGATATTATGTGTTCATTTCACAGACGCGGTATATGCATAGTTACGTTGTTGAAAAATGTACCCCAGACTTCTCAACAAAGTAATAATCATTGCACTGAAAATACTATGTACCTTGCTACACCTATGTATTTTGAGACTCCTCTGAAAAATCCATTGTTTTTTCTACATATTATACTAGTTATTAGATAAATCAGCATTAAACATACAATTTAGGAGTTCTTAGATTATGTCATTCAGCATCAAGGTTAATGCAGATACACAAATTTTGAGAAAGGACAACAAGAACGTCATAATGAACTTTTCCACAAAAGTACTTAAAAAAGCGGAAGCCAAACGCCGCCAGAACTTTGAAAGACAGAAATAAAATAAGTTGAGAGAGAAAAAGTAGAGAGAGTATAAAGTTTGAGGAGACCGAAGGTGAAAGACAGAATAATGATAATCAACAACCGCAAAAGCAGATGAAGAAGAAGAAGAAGAAGGAATCAGGTTCAGCAGAACAAGTTCTGTTTCAGTTAATGAAAGTTAGAGATCATGAGATTGTAGAAAAGCATCACTGCAGTAGTAACTGGAAACCGATTCTCTTCTTAAATATAATAATAAATCTAAAATTTAAATCAATTCCATCTTCAATTTCATAAAAACATTTCATCAATACTCCATCAAACATTCAAATAAACTGAACCACCATACATGAATAATCATGAAAACATACCTAATTTGCAGAGTTCAAAGCCTTTGCTAGTATCACCAAAGCCTCTAACAAATCTTCCACAAGTACCTACTTCAAATTTGAAAACACGAAATACTCTTTACAATGTATTCATTGAAATTTCAAAAAACCTGACATTTCAAAACGTAGAGAGAAGAGAGAACCTAGAGAAAAAAGAGTGAGTATGGTGACAGTGGTAGCAGCAGCGAAGAAAGTGAAACGTTATAGCAGCGATTGGAGATAAAACGAAAGTTGTGATGAAAGATTGAGAGAATGATGAAACCTAAATATGAAAATGTATAGTGGTGATGAGAGAGTGAAGAAACCTATATCAATACATAAGAAAGACAGAAAGACATTGCAGTTAGGGCAGAAAGACACTGCAAAGGCAGAAAGACATTGCAGAACCTAAGAAATTCACTCAGTGGTATTTGTCAAAAAATAAATTCATTAACTAAAATTTATTTTAATTATATATAATATATTTTCGATAAATATATCATAATTGTTAGCTAGCTTGGTGGTAAATTTACATTTTTGGGAAGCTGAGGTCATCTGTTCGATTCCTCATATCAACATAAATTATATTATAATTGTTTTATTTCACTAGAATGTATTAAGTAGGAATCGAACCGGAGCCTTGTAAGAACCTCTTAGGTCAGGTAATAAACACGTGACTTAATAAATAAACTTAAGTCATTTCAGTAAAAGAACCGACTTAAGAAATTTAATGTAAATTACATTTTTTTATTTAATCTTTGATAGGCCGGTTAAACATAGACACGAAATAACAAAGTTTCAAATATTTACAAATTTGCCACCGTGTGGCTTCTTAAGTCGGGTTATTGATGAATTGACTTAAAAACCTCTGCTAAGAAAGTATTTTTCCACTAGTGTCTAAAATCACACTCATTAATACAATCTACCATCACAAGGGCATCAGACGGAAAGATAACATTACTCAAGTTAAGACTTTTTGTCAATTGGAGACCCCTACGGATAGCCAAAACTTCCGCCAAAGCAGGATCCGCAAGGCTTGTGAATCTGTGAGAAGCATACATGAACACCTTATTATCTAGATCTCTAATAATACAACCAAACGAGACAATTCCATCATCGAAGCAGCCTGCATCCGTCTGGACAATCCACCCTCCGTGTTCAAGCTTGTCTGCACCAGATGGATTATCACCACAACTCCACACTTAACCTTCCAATCTTCCTCCAAATGGTTCCAAATGTCCATAGCTAACCGGAAAGGCTCAACAGAAACAAAATTAACCACCCTATCATTTCGATCCTTCCAAATCATCTACAGATTGGTGAAAACAATTCTGGCTATAACCTTCTCCTTGCACTCAAGGGTATCCTCCAGCCAATCCAACAATTCACCATTAAGGGGGGACATGTAATCCGATGGGAAGAGCAAAGAACATTCGCTTGACGAAGTCACAATGAAGGAAAAGATGAATGGGGTTTTGTAACACCACTTTTACATGTCGCATCGCTGCGAAGAGGGGCCGACAATGACAGATGAGTCGCCACCGTTCGTTATTTATCCCAAAGAGAGGGAAAGGAAACGATCAGAGAAAACCTAACAAAAAGGGAATAAGACAGGTCATTGCAACCAAATCTCGGGTTCGGGAATCGGTTACACAAGGGGAAGGTATTAGCACCCCTCACATCCGTCGTACTCGACGGGATCCACGCTTGTTGTCTAATCTATAAGGGTGTAAAACTATCTAAGCTACATGCCACGGGGACAAAGAAAAGAAAAAAAGACTCGATAGAGCATCGCCGCTCTATGCGTACGTATTCCCTCGTGCAATGGGAAAGTCAGAGTCAACGTAGTTCGGAAAACTACTAGTGAAGGTAGGGGAGGTTGCTCGCCAAGACATCGTCGTCTTGTGCCTACGTATCCTCGCCTGGTACGAAAAATCAGAGGAAACGTAGTTCGGGCTGACACGACCACAGGTTGGTTCGAGTGTTTTAAACCGAGTAGGGTTAAACAGTGATTCCAGCAGTTAGGGACGATGCCTGTTTGCGGTAGAACCAAAGCTTAACAAAACTCTTTCTGAAAATGGTTTTCCAATTAAGATCCCGAGGAATAAAAAAGATTTGATGTTTTTGTTTTGTGTTTTTTAAGACAAGAAGTGGATTGAGTTATGGTTTGAAACTCGTGTTGCACTAAAGACTATGACTCGAGAGCGAATGCATTGCATATCTCCCAAAGGGCATACGCTAAACACTCTAGACAATTGAGAGGAGGCCCCCCAACCATCATTCCTCGAGTACTTAAGGCTCGTAGCGTACGACACAAATCTTTCTTTATTAGGTGTTTTGAAATGTTTAGGAGATGAGAAGAGAAAGACTCAAACTAAGGAGAAACTGGACCCTAAAGTTATCATGCACAGTGCTCCTAAAGTCGGGATGAAAGGGAATGAAACTATCCTAATGTTATCATGCAAAAGATTGAACACGTAATGTCTCTCCTACTCCCATCCTAAACGGAGGGACTAGGAATCCTAGGGGGATCATGGCACAAGGACAAGTAAACATTAAATAAATTCACTCACAAATGAAATAAAAAAGAAGAGAAATGAATTTGTAGATTCAAAAATAAAAATAATAAAATGAAAAATGAAAAAAAAATAAAAGGATGGAAAATGAATTAGCACATTAAAATAATAAAAATATGATTTTTTTGGATTTTAGATATTTGAGACTATTTTTTAAAATAAATAAAAGAAATAAGAAAATAACTAAAATAAAATAAAAATAAACAAGGTGATAAAAAAGAAAGGGGCTCCATCCATGGGTAGAACCCATGATCTCATGGTTCAGAAACTAGCAAATAACCATCTCAACCAAACACGCGCGTGTGACAATGGGTGGAGAAAGAAAGGAAAAATAATAAAACCAAGAAAATCAGGAAATTAAACCAAAAAGTGTCCCCCTGGGGATCGAACTCAAGTTCAAGGCATGGCAAGGCAAGGTCACAACCACTGGGGTGGCGATACATCCGTGTATTAATGCCACCCCATTAATATAAATACTTAAACAAAGCCAATTTCTGGGCAACAATGCAAGGCAAGCAAAGCAAAACATCCAAAATGCATTTTCAATCCAAACTTCTTCAAATCTCAACCAAATTGAGCAAACTTTTAGTCTAACTTGACTAACTTTTCACAAGGAACACAATGACTTTGCTAAAATTTCCAAATTATGCACACAGTAGAGAAAACGATGGCTTATGCAAGAATGGGCTTTGAGATGCATTTTGAGATTCATGGATTAATGCAGTGCTACCAGGCTAAAAAAAAGCATGAACATGTTTCAAATATGTTGCTAAATGATTCCAGATAGTAGGCAGGTCCAAATTCACACTAAATCCACACATCATACATGAATAGCAACATGAATACAAGGCTAAGCAATGGTGCTTCCAAACAAACAACTCATGGCAGTTAGCACACAAAACATAGACATGTTCATGACAGTTTGCAAACACTCAAAATATGGTATACAAGAAGTTACAAAATCAAAGGGGCTTAAATTCAAGCTAGAACAGAATGTGACCTATGAGTTGAAATTGTTGCATAAGTTGAAATGACAAATTTCAAAGCAAATTGTGACAGAACCAATTAAGCAAACGGTCATGATTCAACCAAAACAACAAGCATATAAATGAGTTCCAAACATCTATACCTCATGAGCTTAACACACATAAATCATACTGACAGAACCAACACAAAGCAGACTGGTATTACAATGCCTAGGACAACCTAAAGCTCACACCCTGCCCCAAAGTTCTAAAGGAACCTACCTAAAACTAGGCAAGAACCAAAACAGCAGTGAAATATCCAACTCAAACAAACATGTCATACATGAGCTGCAACAAAAACTCATAACTTGCAAAAGGGTGTTTTTTCAACAAAAAAAAAAAAACAGTTGTGAGGTATTATACTTCAAATGGTTCAACATCATTCTCAACACCAACAATGTTCCTTGATTTTGAACTTCAGCAGAACATACACTTTAAACAACCATGGTTTTTTTTAAAGATTTAAACATGAAACTATGGATTAAACCTCCAACTGAAATGGCCAATGATACTAACTGGTGTACCCTGGCAGATATGAATGTAAGGGCACCACTACTTGACAATTATCAAAAGGCTGAACCTAAACCCAACCAACAAATTCTAACAGGTCCAGACCTGATTCCACTCCTCATTAAACACTAGCCAACAAGAGTCTAAATAAGATTCTCGTTCAGAATTAGATTGGTTTACCTCTTCACAAACTTTGGACAACAGGTAATAGCAGAACAATAAGAGGTCAGCAATTGACATAATCTCATCCTAAAACTAAACAGTTCTAGGAGAAACAACCTTCTCCTTGCTACATCAGAATAGCAGAGAAAATTACCATATTCTAGACTCAAACTAGCATATGCCTGTAGACACTAGCAGCAAGAAATCAACATGGACTACACCTAAAAAACAACTAACAGCCAGCCAGGACAAATTTCCTCCAAGGACCAACACAGACTGAGGCAAACAACCTTAAACTCCTATGACAATTCTCAATTGGTTAACCAACTCTATTCTAACAGTAAAATCATATGGAAACCAAATTAATATCATGTGAAAAAAAAACCTCTAGCAACAATTGTGAAATGACCAAATCTGTTCTAGCAGCAGTCAAATACATTTGACAAACTTCAACACAGCAGTAAACAACAGTCTAGAAAGAAATTGGTTTTAAAACAGGATCAACAACCCAACTCTTCATTATTATGCTCTTACCAAGACCAAACATCCTTACATAACTCAAAATAATCTAACAGCCAACAGGTTCATAACATCAACTGAAAAAGATCCTATCATGGTGTTCTCACAATTATGCATCAACCAACTAGCAGAATTCTAAAGGAATCTAGGCTGACTAAACTCCCTACAAACCTGGATAACAAGCTAAACATCAGTGCAATAGGTCCACCAATGATCCGTTCTGCTAAGAATATCAACTAGACTCATGATGATAGTCTTCCTCTCATCAGAGCTTACCTACTGATCATATCCTCAAAGCCCTAAACCAAACTGCCTACAACAATCAGACCAAACTCAAACAGGCTTAAGACGCTCAAAAGTAAACTCTTACTTGCAACAGGCTGGCTGCACTGAACAGTCCATAATCCTCATGACAACAAACTTGGTTTACACATCTTGTTCCAACAAAACCTCCTTACCTGCCACAATGTGAACTAGTCTGTTGTACCAAAAAATCCACTGAACACAGAAAACTTGATGACAACAGCTAATCCCTTCTTCCATCTCAAGATAGTAACACCTTAAATCTAAAGACAACCTCCAATGCAGGCCATAATGTTGGACAGATCCAACAATGCCTTATGATAGTAATCTGATCATCCAACTCTGCTCCAAACCAAAACTCTTGGATAGAAACCAAAACATGAACCAAATCTCAACAATAGAAATGCACTTGACAACACTCAGCCCTCAAAACAGTCACTGATAACATGGTCACAACCCAAACACTGCCAGGGTCCAATCTAAACCAAACATAATAGGAAGCCAACACTCAAGGAGGAAAAGCAACCTAGAACTAAAGAGCACCAAACCAGGGATAAGGCACTCAAAGCATGTCAAATCCAATTGACAGGTTCAAAGCATCACAAATTAATTTCAACACAAGATTAACTCTAACATTTTCACATGACAATGTTAAACATGAAATCAATATAGGTCTCATATGACCAAACAAAACTCATGACATTAGGCTAAAGTAACATGTCTTAACAGCACAGTCTCCATCAATCATTTTAAATGAAAGTCAACCAAAAAAAAACAAATAAACACACAAACACACTCAAACATGCTTTAGTGGTATCTATGCATATGAAACAGAGGAGAGATATTTTTTAAATCCTCTGAACAAAATTTCCCATAGTTTTTGTCATCATCAAAAAGGGGGAGATTGTTAGAACACAGATTGGTTCTTAATATATCTCTATGTTTTGATGATAACATCAATGAAATTTTGTATGAAGTAAATATATACTCTAATCGTATTCAAGTGTTTTTTGTTTCAGATATTAAAATTAATATTCCTCTGGAAGCAAAAACTCCTCTAAAAGTTAAGAATCAGAAGACTCTGAAGCGCTCGCTGAAGAAAACTCTGAAGCGCTTGCTGAAGAAGACTCTGAAGCGTTTGCTGAAGAAAACTCTGAAGCGCTTGCTGAAGAAGGCTCTAAAGCAGAAGACTCTGAAGCACTTGCTGAAGAAAACTCTGAAGCAGAAGACTCTGGAGCGCTACTTACAGAAAACTCTAAACACAGAGTATAAAGACTCAGAATATTCAGAAGACTCTGAGAACTTAACGCTGCAAGTACAGAGGCTCTGAATCAAGTCAACTCTGATTATAACTCACGCTAAGCACTTTGCTGCAAGACTCTGAAATAGAGTGACTCTGATAAGAAGAACAAGGAACAACATCAGAGGATCTGATGCAAGAATAATTTTCATACATGTTCATTTGAAAAAGAAGTGTTCAAGAAAGAGACGTTGCTAAACCCATGGTCTACCAATGGTACTATTTCTCATTCGTGCATGACACAGGATTTCAGGCAAAAAGGGAATGTCAAATCAAGACGAAAAGTAATTGTCCTTCCTGTCTACATCCTACAGTACTTTCTTCTACACACTATTAAGAAAGTGGTGTATATAAAGAAGTCTTCATCAACACTTCAACTACAACAATTAACAACAATTTTGCTACAACATTTTGAAAGAAAGAATTCAAAGAAGAAATCAAAGAAAACATTCAAACAACTTTCTACATAAAACACTAAGTTTTATTCGTTCTTCATTTGTGTAAAATCACAGTTGTGATATAGCTTTTTAGAAGCAACTCTTAAACACATTGTATTTTACTTATTTGTAAAAGGTTCCTTAAGAGACCAAGTTGTGGTCAGATTTCTTGAGAAGACTAAGACTGTTTGTCTTAGTGGTTAACACTGTAATCAGTTTGATTTAGTGGATTAAGTCCTTGTTGAGAAAGGAAAATCACCTTGGTAGGGTGGACTGGATTAGTTTGAGTTCAAACAAACCAGGCTAAAATACCTTGTTATTTTTACTATTGCCATAGTTGTTATTTGAAACCCTTATTCAACCCCCCATTCTAAGTGTTTTTCCTACCTTCAGTTGGTATTAGAGCTCCGGCTCTATAGTGCTATCACTTAACAGTGAAAGAGAAAGATCCAGTTGGGAAAAACTCTTGAGTTATTATTCTTGATTTATCATGGCTGAAACTTCAACTTCATACAACAACAAATATGATGATAGAGATAGAATCAGCACATAACCTCCCATGTTTGATGGAGAGAAATTTTACTATTGGAAAGATAGAATATAAAGTTTCTTTCTAGGATATGATGGTGATCTATAGGATTTGGTCACTGATGGTTACATTCACCCCACTGATGGTGAGGGCAAAAAGGTTGACAGAAAGTCAATGACTCACCAACAGAAAAAGGATTTCAAAAATCATCATAAAGCTAGAACCATTTTGTTAAATGCTATATCTCATACTGGGTATGAGAAAATTAAAAATAGAGAAACAACATTTGACAAGTTTGAGTCATTAAAAATGACACATGAAGTCAACTGAGTCAATGGCAATGCCAACTTTGAAAAGCCTTCTATAAACCTGCGATAATAACCAGCCAATCCAAGGAAACTTCAAATTTCAGTAGCAGACTTTGGAGTTTCCCACTGCAACACAACATCAACTTTCGAAGGATCAACATAAATTCCTCCACTAGAAATCACATGGCCAAGGAAACTCACTTCCTTCAACCAAAACTCACCCTTGGAAAACTTGACATAAAGCTTCTTGTCCCTCAAAACCTGCAATACCTGCGCATGCTCTTCTTTGGACTTAGAATATATCAAGATATCGTCAATGAACACTACCACAAACCGATCCAAATAAGGATGGAAAATCCTATTCATATACTTCATGAATACACCAGGTGCATTAGATACACCAAACGACATCACAGTATATTCATAGTGTCCATACCTCGTCCTGAAAGCAATCTTTAGAATATCATCATTGTTAGAACACAGATTGGTTCTTAATAATATCTCTTTGTTTTGATGATAACTGTTAGGAAATTTTATTTAAGAATTATATACTCTAAAATTTGCTTGAGATTTTTACTGCAGATTGAAATGAAATTAACACTCCAGAAGCAAATCTGAATTGTATACAAGAAGTTATCTAGACTCTGAAGCGCCAGATGCATTCTTTATAAGATTCTGATTGCTATTTACAGAAGATCCTGAGCGTAGTCTCCAGAAGGATCTGAACCAAGAAGCTCCAGAAGATTCTGAAGCAGAAGCTCCAGAAGAATCTGAAGCAAGCAGAAGCATCTGAAGCAAGTCAGAAGCTAAGAAGAATATTGTATGAAGAGTTTCTCAAAGCATAGTTTCTACAGAAGTTTCTGAAAGTACTAAAGCTGCCAGTACTGAAGTTCTATGTTAAATATGCTCTGATGATCAACACGCTGAAAGCACACATGCTGCAGAAGACTCTGATACAACAAAGTTCTGAACATCATTAGAAGACTCTGACTCAATCAGATTCTGATGAACTTGCTGAAAACTGAAGAAGAAATATTCAAAGATCATATCCGTTGGAGTAAATAAAACGTCTCTTTCCTCATTGGTGCTAGACACAAGAACACAGACAAAAAGGATTTTTCTGTGCTTTCTACTTCTAGGAAAGGTCACTTGATGTGAAGACAAAAAGGCTCAGACCTTTTTGGGACACTCTTCTCAATGTTCAGCTTCCTTGGATCAGCTGCCTATAAAAGGAAGACTCCACCAAATTCTTCAGTTAGACATTTTGCTGAAAAGAAATCATAACATTCAAAGCTCTCATTCTTTCATATTCATTCTTAGAATTATTTGTACTTAAACTTAAGAGAAATATCACTGTTGTGATAAAAGCTTTTTAGAAGCATTCATACTCTTGTATTAGATTTACATTGATTGTAAATGATTTCCTTAAGAGGATTCAGTTGGAATCACTAGCTCTTGAGAAGACTAAGAACAGTTGTTCTTAGGTGTTACTATTGTAATCTGTTTAATTAAATAGTGGATTAAGTCCTTGTTGAGAAAGGAAAATCACTCTAGGAAGGGTGGACTGGAGTAGTTGAGTTCAACGAACCAGGATAAAAATAATTGTGTTTTTATTTCTAAGTTTTAATCTTTCATACTTATTCAACCCCCCCTTCTAAGTATTATCTCACCTTCAGTTGGCATCAGAGCTCCGGTTCTGTGTGTGCTACCACTTAACAGTGTCAGTAAAGATCCATAGAGAAATACTTTGATATATATTTAGTTGTTACTATGGCTGATAATACAACATCCAACATTAACAATAAATATGAAGAAAGGGACAGAATCAGCACAAAACCCCCTATGTTTGATGGGGAGAAATTTGACTACTGGAAAGACAGAATTGAGAGTTTTTTCCTTGGATATGATGCTGATCTATGGGATCTAGTCATAGATGGATATGTCCATCCCACAGATGGGAATGGCAAGAAGATAGACAGAAAATCTATGACAGATGCTCAGAAGAAAATTTTTAGAAATCATCACAAGGCCAGAACTATATTATTGAATGCAATTTCTCATATTGAGTATGAAAAAATTACTAACAGGGAAACTGCTTTTGATATGTTTGAATCCTTAAAAATGACTCATGAGGGAAACTATCAAGTCAAGGAGACAAAAGCTATGGCTCTGATCCAGAAGTATGAGGCGTTCAAGATGGAAGACTCTGAATCTGTTGAAGCCATGTTCTCCAGATTTCAGATCCTCACAGCTGGGCTAAAGGTTCTGGACAAGGGATACTCTACATCAGATCATGTAAAGAAAATCATCAGAAGTCTACCTACCAGATGGAGACCAATGGTGAATGCCTTGAAGATGGCTAAAGATCTGAACAAGATCTCTTTAGAAGAACTCATCAGCTCACTAAGGAGCCATGAAATCGAGCTTGAGGAAGATGAACCTCAGAAGAAAGAAAAAGGTAAATCTGTTGCCTTAAAATCTAACAAATCTGCTAAAGCTTTGCAGGTTATTGAAGAAAGCACTGAAGGATCTTCTTCTTCTGAAGAAGATGAATTATCCATGCTGTCCAGAAGGATCAACAGACTCTGGAAGCACAAGGGAAAGAAGTTCAACAACTTCAGAAGATCTAATCATAGAAAGGAATCTTCTGGGCACAGAAGATCTGGCAAGAAAGAAGTTGTGTGCTATGAGTGCAAAGAACCTGGGCATTACAAGAATGATTGCCCCAAGCTTCAAAAAGAAAAACCCAAGAAGAAGTTTAACAAAAAGAAGAAGGTTCTGATGGCAACATGGGATGACTCAGATGAATCTGAATCATCTTCTGAATCAGAAGAAGAATGTGCTAATGTTGCACTGATGGCCAGCACAGAAGATCAGGAGGAAGGAACCTCAGGATATGAATCAGATTCTGAATCTGATGATGACGCTGAAGAGGTAATGGCTAAACTTACCAAAGAAGAACTTATAAAAGTTTTAACAGAAGTTCTTAAAAGTTATAACAATATCAAACTCAAATACAAGAAGCTGAAAAGCAATGTTGAATCTGAGATTGATCTTCTGAAGACAGAACTTGTTGAGCAAAAAGAAATTAATCTGAAAATCAAAAATGACTTTGAAATAACTCAATAAGAATCTGAATCTGAGACTAAGTCATGTGAAAACATTTTAGAAAAATATGACTCTAGCTTTCAGAGATTCCTTACTAAGAGTATAGACAGAAGCAAGATGGCTTCTATGATCTATGGTGTTAGTGGGAACAACAGAAGAGGTATTGGATATGAATCTTCATCTGGAAGTAATCCAAAATCTGTTGACAAACTTTTCATCAAGAAGACACCTCTGTATTCTCAATTTAAATTTGGCCACTTAAATGACATTAAACACACAAGCTCTGAGAAGAGTACTTATGTGTTTAAACCCAAGGAAAGTCAGAATAAACATTATGTTGAAAAACAAAAGTTTAGACAAACCGACAAACCAACTAACCCCAAAGGACCCAAGAAGATCTGGGTACCTAAAAACAAAATAATTCCTATTGCAGATGTTCTTAACAGCAAGGTCAGGACGCCAATCATGGTACCTGGACTCTGGATGCTCACGACACATGACAGGAGAAAAGTCTATGTTCCAAAGCCTGGAACTTAGATCTGGAGGTGATGTGAAGTTTGGAGGGAACCAGAAGGGAAAGATCATTGGATCTGGCACTATTGGAAATGGTAAACTTCCCTCTATTACTAATGTTTTACTTGTTGAAGGGTTGAAGCATAACTTATTGTCCATAAGTCAATTAAGTGACAATGGTTATGATATCACCTTTAATCAAAAATGCTGTAAAGCTATTAGTCAAAAGGATGGCTCTATCCTATTTAGTGGTAAAAGGAAAAACAACATTTATAAAATAAATCTTTCAGAACTTAAAGTTCAAAATGTTAAATGCCTCTTGTCTGTTAATGAAGAGCAATGGGTCTGGCACAGAAGATTGGGCCATATTAATATGAGACGTATATCTCAGATTAATAAACTTAATCTTGTCAGAGGACTCCCTAATCTGAAGTTCACTTCAGATGCTCTTTGTGAAGCATGCCAAAAGGGGAAGTTTTCAAAAACATCTTTTAAATCAAAAAATGTTGTTTCTACTTCCAAACCACTAGAACTACTTCATATTGATCTGTTTGGACCAGTGAAAACTGCATCCATCAGAGGCAAGAAGTATGGATTAGTCATTGTTGATGACTATAGTAGATGGACATGGGTAAAGTTCTTAAAACACAAGGATGAGTCACATTCTGTGTTCTTTGACTTCTGCAAGCAAGTCCAGAATGAAAAGGATTTCAAAATTATAAAAGTCAGAAGTGATCATGGTGGTGAATTTGAAAATAAATATTTTGAAAAATATTTTTCTGAAAATGGCATTGCTCATGATTTTTCCTGTCCTAGAACTCCACAACAAAATGGGGTTGTAGAGAGGAAAAACAGAACTCTGCAAGAAATGGCCAGAACCATGATCAATGAGACAAATCTGGCAAAACACTTTTGGGCAGAAGCAATCAACACAGCTTGTTACATTCATAACAGAGTGTCTGTAAGACCTCTTCTGAAGAAGACTCCTTATGAACTGTGGAAGAACAAAAAGCCCAACATTTCATATTTTCATCCTTTTGGATGTATTTGTTTTATGTTAATCACTAAGGAAAATCTGAGCAAGTTTGATTCCAAAGCACAGAAGTGTTTCATGCTTGGATATTCTGAACGCTCAAAAGGCTACAGAGTATACAACACTGAGACACAAATTATGGAATAATCCATTCATGTCAGATTTGATGATAAGCTTGGCTCTGAAAAGCCAAAGCAGTTTGATAACTCTGCAGATAGGGAAGTAGTCTTCATTGACTCTGAAGTTCCAGAAGCAGACAAAATTCAAGTGAAGGAACCAGAAGCAACGCCAGATGCTATTCCTTTAACCTCTCAGATGAATAATCTAAACATTTCTGAAGAATCAACTTTTAGAGGATCATCATCCAGAATTAAAGCTTCTCATCCTGAGGATGTTATTATTGGAAAGAAGGATGATCCCATCAGAACAAGATCCTTTCTAAGATCATCTGAAGCATCACTATTTGGACTGGTGTCAGAAATTGAACCATTATCTGTAGATGAAGCTCTACAAGACAATGATTGGATTATTGCCATGCAAGAAGAGCTAAATCAATTCACCAGAAATGATGTATGGGATCTAGTTCAAAGACCTCAAGGATTCAATATAATTGGTACAAAATGGGTCTTCAGAAATAAGCTAAATGAGAAAGGAGAAGTTGAAAGGAATAAGGCAAGGCTGGTTGCTCAAGGGTACAGTCAACAAGAAGGTATTGATTACACTAAGACATATGCTCCAGTGGCAAGGTTAGAATCTATACGTCTTCTTATTTCATTTGCTGCACAAAATAACATCACTCTGTATCAGATGGATGTTAAAAGTGCCTTTCTTAATGGTATTATAGAAGAAGAAGTTTATGTCCACCAACCTCCTGGTTTTGAAAATGAAAAATTTCCAGATCATGTTTTTAAATTAAAGAAATCTCTATATGGTTTAAAACAAGCTCCCAGAGCTTGGTATGAGAGATTGAGCAATTGTCTTCTGGAAAAGAATTTCATCAGAGGCAAAGTGGATACAACACTCTTTTGTAAATCAATTAAGAAATATCTTCTAATTTGCCAAATTTATGTAGATGATATTATTTTTGGATCAACAAATATTATGCTTGGAAAGGAGTTTGCTACATGTATGCAGGCAGAATTTGAAATGAGCATGATGGGAGAACTCATATTCTTTCTAGGAATCCAAGTTAATCAAACTCCAGAGTGCACTTACATACATCAGATAAAATATGTTAAAGAACTTCTGAAGAAATTTAACATGTCTGATAGTAAGCTGGCAAAAACTCCCATGAATCCTACTAGCTCACTTGGCAAGGAAGAGGTAAGTAAGAAAGTAGACCAGAAGCTCTACAGAGGTATGATTGGCTCTCTTCTTTATCTTACTGCTTCTAGACCTGACATATTGTTCAGTGTTTGTCTGTGTGCTAGATTCCAATCAGATCCTAGAGAATCACACTTGACAGCTGTCAAGAGGATTCTAAGGTATCTGAAAGGTACTTCTAATATGGGTCCGTGTTACAGAAAATCTAATGACTTCAAATTAGTTGGATTCTGTGATGCTGACTACGCTGGAGACAAAGTGGAAAGAAAAAGTACTTCTGGAAGTTGTCAATTTCTAGGAAGAAACCTAATCTCCTGGTACAGCAAGAAGCAACCCACAATTGCACTTTCAACCACAGAGGCTGAATACATTGCTGCTACTGGATGTAGCACGCAGATGCTCTGGATGAAAAGTCAACTAGAAGATTATCAAATTTTTGAAAGTAACATTTCTATCTTTTGTGATAATACTTCTTCTATATGTTTGTCCAAGAATCTCATTTTACATTCTAAGGCAAAACATATAGAAATTAAGCATCATTTCATCAGAGACTATGTTCAGAAGGGAATCATAAATTTAGCCTTTGTTGATACAGATCATCAAATATTTTTACAAAACCCCTTGTTGAAGATAGATTCAAATTTATTCTGAAAAATATTGGTATGGATTTTTGTCCAGAATGATATTTATCAGAAGCAAATTTTTATAGATGCAAATATGCCTAATGCTCTGAAGTATTTCTTCTGATTGCTTATTTTATTCTGATCAATATTTCTTTTGTGAAAATCTGAACTAACAATCTTTAGAAGACCTGAACGTTGGCTAACGTTTCATTTCTTAAGAGAATTCAGAACACATGCAAGCAAACACGTGTCACACCAAATCTGAAGAGGTGGCGTGTACATAACTGAAGAGACGTTTGAGGTGAAGTTTGAATAGTGAAAATTTTGATTTTCCCCCCAAATTGTCACAAGCAATTAATGTTTGTAATGATTATTATTCTTTTCATTTATTGCTTGTTAAAACGTGCAAATTTCTGACTGTTGATATGCCTAAGTGTTTTAGTATAAATACATGACTTGTATTCACTTTCACAATTTTCACATTCTCAGAAAATTATATGCGTTTTAATCTTCTCTTTGCTCTGCATAAAAACCCTAAACCTAAGCGTTTGACAAAGCATTCTTCAATGGCAACTTCATCATCAACAGCTGCTCAATTCCAATCTTCAATGGCTGCAGTAACTTCTGCTAACATGGGTGTTGCTCCCTACTCTCCTCCTAAAAGAACTCTTTTAAACCCTGTTGACAAATTGGAAGTTCTATGTGAATCCATGGTTGAGTTTGACTCTCTTGCAGAAAATGGGTTTGAGTTTCGTTCCATCATTGGAGCTCAAGGATGGGTTAAGTATTTTGATAGGCTTTTTGGACCAGCTTACCCCCTCCTTGTGAAAGAATTCTGGATCCATGCATCTGTTTACCCCAAGTTCATCTTATCTTCTGTACTGGGAAAAGAGATCATTATCACAGAATATCTGATAAGAAAATTAATTAGATATGAAGAAACAAATGGTGTTTCCCACTTGCCAGCTGGGCGTGTGGACATGGATGAGGTATATGAAGAAGTAATGACTGTTGGTCAAGCTTCTAAAAAATTCAAGGATCTGAAGCCTGACTACAAGATCTGGGCCAAGATCTTCATGGGATGCATCCACCATAGGAAGTCAACTAATTCTCCAGACTATGTCAAAAATGAACAACTCTATTTCATGTATTGCCTCAGTCAGAGCACAAAGGTAGATCTTCCATACATTCTTTTTATGCATCTATGGAACCATATAAATGCATCTAGAGAGTATGTGAAGGAGAAAGGACAGAAGATCAGAACCTGGATCCCCTTTGGAAGGTTGATCTCAGATCTTCTAACTGAGAATGGTTTGGTCTCAGCTCTGTACGCTGCTGGAGTTACAGAAGAACTGGAATTCATAATGGGAAAGCCTCTGAAAGCTAAAAGTCTTCAGATACTTAAGATAGTTGATGAACTCACAACAGCTCCCAAGAAGCTGAATGTATCTGAACTCAGTCAGAAGAGGGTGCCTGTAGATGACTTTCCCCTATTCTTTGCTGAAGAGCCCAGACATATAGTTGTTATGTACATTGATGAATGTAAGAAGGAAGGAAAGCCTGTTCCTGCAAACGTGATTCAGCTAGCAAGACAACCTCTACCCAATGCAGAAGAAGAAGAAGAAGCACAACTACAGAGGAAAAGGACTCAGCCAGTAGTAGACTCTGCACCTGCTCAGAAGAAGGTCAAGATTGCTGAGAAGCCAAAGAAGCTCTTGAAGAGAAAAGAATCTGAAGACGCTGCTTCTGTACCAGCCAAGAGGATCAAAATAAAAGGTACTAAATCTTCTGTATCTTCTGCAAATATTGTTATAAATGATTCAAATATTAAGTCTGTTCCAAAACCACCATAAACACAAACTACTTCTGTTACTGCTCCCAGTTCAAAATCACCACAAAAACAAACTTCTATTCCAACAACAACAAAAACAAAAATCACTCAAACACCACCAGTCTCTATCCCCAAATCATCTCAACCAAAAATCCATATCAAACAGTTTGTTCCACAAACAAAACCTACAGAACAACAACCTACAGAACAACAACCTACAGAACAACAACCACAACAATCTGTACAACAACAATCATCTGAACAACCAGAAAAACAACAAGAATCTCAACCAGAAAAAGCCTCTGAAAATCAACTACCATCAAAATCATCTGAACCCATTACACCTGTTACTTCTGAACCTACAAAAGTAACTTCTGCTCCCATTTCATCAGAACCAATCACCGTTCCATCTGATTCACCCATCTCAGAACAACCATCCAAACCATCTGACATTCCTTCAGAACAAACCAATTCTTCTGAACCTCACATCCCTGAGACAGATGTTCTTGATATCACACCTTTAAAAACTGTGTTTCAAGTATCTTCTACCTCCTGTACACCAACCACATCTTCTAACTCCTCAGAATCAGACCTCCACCCAGATTTTCTAATCTCTCCATCTAAAAAATACTCTAAGGTAAACCAACCAGAACCCATCATACCTTCAAAAGCTCCCATTCTAGATCCTATTCCCACACCTACACCATCATCTGAGATTCTAATCCCCAATTCAAACCAAAGATATTCTATATCTTGTGCCCAAGTATCCTCTCTGTTTCATAATTTGGCCTATGGTTTCAAACTAAAAGATTTTTATGACAGAGTTGAACCTTCGGATCCCATCAACCCTCTGAAACCAAAACTAACCATGACCCTTCCATCTGTGATTCTTGATTACATAAAATCTATGTCAGATGTAGAATCTTTAGCAACCATATCTTGTTCTGCAAAATCTGATAAAGCTGTTGCTTCAGCTCTGCCAATTACATCTGATAACACTGTTGCATCTGATGAACCACCAAAATCTGCTTTCAAACCCTACTCAAATGCAACTTTTGATGTAGTTACCCTTCACAGAAGAGCAAAACCTCATTTGCTAAATGCTTTAATCAGATCAAAAGAAAAAGCTCCTGAGATACCCTTCATCCCATATTATCCTCCTCCTCTGATCTCTATTCAGAAATCTCTCTTTCCACCAACTCCCCAACCTAAACCTGTAACTCTGGAAACTTTATTACGTCCAAAGCCCAGACTTAATGTTAATAATTTATTTCAAACTTTTTTGCAAGAAATACAGATGTATTTAGGTACTGTTCAAAATAAATGCTCAGCAACAATGGATGCCAAAGAATCTGACATCATCTGAAATGGATTCATAAACAGATTCAACTCTGTAGCTTCAAATCTGAAGAACGTTGTTGCACCCTAAAATTTGACCAACCGGGTCCCGTATCTGGCTCAATGTTTCGATGCATGACCGCATTCGCATTCGCATATCGCATACAGTGCATTTTTTCAGTTGTTTTGATTTTATCGGGATCACAGCCCTCTTCTCGCGTCTCAGGTGTTTTTAATCAGTTTAGATAGGTAGAATCGTATTTTTTGGGAAGTCGTGCTATTCCCGGTGTTTTCAGCTCGCGCTGTTGTTTTTGGGGTATTTCGGTGTCCGTTTATTTTTACCGGCTATTTTGGTGCGCTCTCGCAGTGTTATTTGTCGTTCTAGGCTATTTTTGTTCCTCTGGGAATTATTGTGAATTTTCTGGATTTTATTAGATATTATTAGGGTTTTAATAGATTTTTTTAATCATTTTTAGAATTTTATAGATTTTTTAATAGGTTTTAATGATTTTTAATAGTTTTAATAGAATATAATAGATTTTTCTTTTATTAGTTAAATAGAATTTTAATAGATATTATAGAATAATAGTTTTAGATATGTTTTAATATAGGATTTAATAGTATAGATTTTATTAGAGGTTTAATAGAAATTTAATAAAATTTTAAATAGAGGTGTTTAGAGTTTTTATTTTATTAGTTAATAGTTTTTAGAATTAATTAGAGTAAGTCAGATTTTAGTTAGTTAATTAGGTTTAAGGTCTTTAATTAGTTCTTACTCAGGTTTAATCCATTTTAATCCATTTCAATTCAGTTTTGGGTTTTGTTAATCATTTTCGTTTGGGCCCAGATTTTCGTTTTTGGAGGCCCAGTTTATTTTTCAGTCCATCCTTTTGTTCCATTTTTCAGTCCGCGCCAGGTGTTATTATATAAGTCCAGCCACGTGTTATCTGAAAAAGGCCCCACCTCATAATTTTTCACTCTCAGAAATCCCCACATCACGCCACGCGTAACCCATTCTCCTTCTCCTCTCACCACGTGGCTTCACGCATGCAACTCCCTCTGCCACCCATCGCCACGCGTCCTCACCGGAACCCTCACCGGTTGCATGGCCGGCGGCCATGCAACCACCACCCTCAACTCCTTCCGGCGACCGTAACTTCCTCCGACCACCATCCAAGCTCGCCGGAAACTGAAAAAGTTCCAGAGATTCATCTTCTTCTCCAATCACCTTCTTCTCCGACCGATCTTCATCATCAATAACTCGCCGGAGATACCGCAAGAATCTTCAAACTATCACCGGAAATTCAAGAACACCTTCAAACCGTTTTGCCAGAAAACGATCCACAATCTTCATCGATTTGTCATCAATCCTCAACTGATTTCCAGATTTTTCCAGAAAACCTCATGAACATTTCGGAACCTTCAACGATCCAATAACCGTTCATCACCTTCAAGCCTTTTCCCAGGAAACTTGAAGAACATTCATCAGGTTCATCCGTTTCCAGAATCTTCAAGTAAGATCCATCACGAATAAACTCTGTTACGCATCTGCGAACCGATCCTCGTCTTCAACCGATCAAGAACTTCACAGTTCTTCATTGATGATTCATTTTGTGTCTAGAGTTCATCATTATTTCATCCGCGTTCTTCACAATTCTCCAGAAGCATGCAGGTTCATAGGACCTCCAAACGATTTCCAGAAAGTCGCAACTGATGTTCAAGATCCGCCAAGACTCGCGTCTTCAGTGAGCGCCAGAAATCCTCGTCAATCGTCCAACGCGTCGAGAAATCCTCCAAATATCATCAGGTTTATTATCAAGAACATGAACCTTCATCTTTTTAAGAATTTCTGCTGAGATCTTCAAGCTGTGAGTGATCCGCGTTGTTTGAGTGTTTATTATTGAGGACGAGAGTTGGAGGAGAGTGAGGCTGAGAAAGGCTAAGAAGAGAGGAGAGTGGGAGCATCAATCGGAGAGCAGAAGACTGAGGACGGAGAGGGGTAGAGGGAGGAGTAGTGTTGACGGCGCTGCGAGAGAGGAGGAGAGCCTCTAGGGTTTCAGAAAGGGGAATGAAAGTGAAAGGAGAGTGTGGGGGAGATTGGACCGGGTTGGGTTTGGGGCCACTAGGCCCAGAGTTTTTTTTCTTACACCTATCCCTCCGTTTTTTTTGCTGAAGGACAATGGGCCAAGCCCAACGCCTTTCTGCTATCAGCACCTTCCTTTTCAGTATCTCCCCCTCCCCAGTTTTTTTCTGTTTGTTATTTTTTTTCTGGGCTGGGTCCAATGTGTTTTACTGCTTGTATACCCCCTGTAACTGCATTGTACCCCCCTTATTTTCTTTTCTTTATTTTATTTTATTTAGTTTTTTAGAAGAAAAAATAATAAAGAAAAAGAGGATATTTAAAAAGAATTTTGAAAAGAAATACAATAAAAAGAAATATTTGAAAAAAAGAAAAAGAAAAGAAATACAATAAAAAGAAATATTTGAAAAAAAAGAAAGAGAAAAAGGAAAAGAGTGAAAAATATATGAAGAAAAATAGAAAAAAGAATTTTTGAAAAAAAAGGGAAATAATTGAAAAAATAGTAAAAAATATTACATTGTAGATTTAATATTTTTCTTTTAGGACAATTTTTCATAGGAGTTTATTTCACATTTTTAGAGATAGCTTTAGAAGTCCACTTGTTAGGGGACTATTTTCCATTTGATTTTTTCCAGGATAGGATAGGATAGTATTTCATAGGAGTTTATTTTCCAGTATTCAATCATTGTAACCATTTTTCAGAATATCAATAAAACGAGATTTGAGCTGTGGTCCCGAAGTAGCCAAACTACAGCTGCTCTGATTTCTCGTACCAGACGAGAATATGTAGGCATAGGATGCGATATCCTAGCGAGCACATTAACAATTAACCTTTTGTTCTCTCGCTGCTGTGCGATCGAGACTTTCCCGCTGACGACTGATGTTACCCTTTTCTCTTGCCCGAGTGCATTTGAGACCAGACCGTAGTTCTAGGATCCCGTACCTGTAAAACCAGATTAATTTCTCACTGCTGTGTGAGAACACCCCGCCTAGCCGTAGTTAGCCTGAACTACGTAAGCTCTGATCTTCCATGCAGTGTGGAAGTACGTAGGCACAAGACGCGAGGTCTTAGCGAGCCAATTTCCCCGTAGTCCCGAACTACGTTGACTCTGACTTTCTCTCTTGAGAATACGTAGGCATAGAGTGCGACACTCTATCGAGTCAATTCCCTCCCGTTTAGATTTAGCAGCCGTAGATAGATTGTTTTGCATCCTTTAGACAACCCAAGCAAGCGTGGATCCCGTCGAGTACGACGGACGTGAGGGGTGCTAATACCTTCCCCTTGCGTAACCGACTCCCGAACCCAGGTTTTGGTTGCGATGACCATACCTTTTCCCGTTTTTTGCGAGGTTTACTTCGAGCATTTCCTTTCCCTCCGTTGGGATAAATAACGCACGGTGGCGACTCTTCTGTCAGTCGGCGCCGATTTTCGCAGTAGCGACAGCTGGCGACTCTGCTGGGGACTGCAATAGTTCCCTATACGAGTCTTGCCTTAGGTTTTTTCCTAGCTGTTTGGGGCGATCCCCAGCAGCTGGCGACTCTGCTGGGGCTCCAACGTCCCCTGGCTGCTAGGGACTGCGATAGTCCCTACGCATGTGGGACCCAACGTCCCCTAAGAAAGTCAATCCTAGCGCTTGTTTGCTTGTCTTTTGGGTGTTTATTTTTTCCATCGCTTTTATCTGTTGCCGTTGTGCTGGGGAGGGTGATATTTTGAGTGATAGTCGGACCTGGGCTGCTTGAGTATGCATTTAGACGTAGTTGTGGAGATTAGTGGAAGAACCTGTCTGCTGAGCAGGCATAAGTTCCCCACGAAATCCGCGCTCAGACGAGGTTCTCTCCGAGGTGCTTCTCTAAGGTCCTGAGGATCATAGGGGAGTCCAGACGTGAGGATTGTCGACTCTGGGGACCGATCAATTGGAATTCAGCTAAGTGAGGCCTCTTCATGAGATGACGATGCCACTCCTTCTGGGAATCGTATCATTCCTCATGAAAGTCTGTGACGCTGATGACCGCATAGGATGCCGTATCTTAGGTCCATATCCTGGCGTTCTCTTTTAGAGAGAACGTACTCCGTCAGCAGTACAGCGGTACTCAGATTGTGTGGGGGCTGTGATCCCGTGTTTGCTGCATTGCATTGCATTTGCATAGCATCTTTGCATCATATTGCATAGCATTTCTCCAGCTGGCCAGAGCTCTTATCCAGCCGTTGTTTGATTTCAGAAGGTGATTATCCGATGATTGGTCTGAGCAATTGTGGATTGTTAGAAGACGACCAAGGGGTTGAAACGGATCAAGCAGAATCAAGCAGTGCCGTCAGTTGAAAGTTGCTGATAGTCATGTCAGGAAACGACTTCCAGATTGCTGATGCCTTGTCGGGCTTTATTATGACGTCCAATCCTTTGTATGATTCCACATCTGACGAAAGCTTTCCGCAAGTGAATAACCTTACTGCAGCTCAACTTGTGTAGACTTCTGTTAGAGGCCAAAATCTGCACCAACAGTTTGTCATCCCGAGTGAACGTTCTTCTTCTGATGCTGCGAATTATCAGAATGTTATTCCTGCTGGTTTGATCTCCCGAAGAGAAGTTCCGATAGTGAGGACTAATAATCCATTAGCTCTTATGCAAGCTAAGAGGCTGCACGCATTGGAAGAACAAGTCAAAGCCCTGGATGTTAAGAACGATGTTGGTCTCAATGCTTCAGATATGTGCTTGGTTTCTGACCTAGTGTTACCTCCTAAATTCAGAGCGCCGAGGTTTGAAAAGTATAAAGGAGATAGTTGCCCGAGGCTACATTTGGTGATGTTCTGCAGAAAGATGACTTTGTTTGTGCGAAACGACAAGTTGATGATTTACTGTTTTCAGGACAGTTTGATTGGGGCATCTCTACGTTGGTATATGCAGTTAGAGAAGGATCAGATTCGATCATGGTTGGATTTAGCCAGAGCTTTCCTGAAGCGGTATGATTACAATATGGACGTAGCTCCCTTTCGCATGGAGTTGCAATCTTTGTCTATGGGGATCAATGAACCTTTCAAAAAGTATGCTCGGAGATGGAGAGATTTTGCTTCCAGAGTGGAACCACCGATCCCTGACCGAGAGTTAGCAGGCATGTTCGTAGACTCATTGCAAAGCCCGTACTTTGAGAGATTGCTTGGAGTTTCGCTGAACTTCTCCGAATTAGTGGGATTCGAAGAACGTATTGAGAATGCTATAAAGATTGGAAAAATTCAGATTGATTCAAGCAGCCAGGCTAGTGAAACTGAATCTCTTCACGACTATCAGAATGAGGAAGGGGTCGTGGTCAATGCCATCATGCCAGATGTTGGGTATCCTCGAGATGAATCGGTGAAATCTGTTGGATCAGTATCTTCTATGCCTTGTTATGCTGGACAGACAGCTGTGCCTGGGGCACCCTATCAGGAATCTTATGTCGCTTCCCTTGCAAATCAGCGAACTCGTGGTAGAGGTCATCAGACTCAGCGTCAGAATCAGAACAGACCTCGTAGCAACTTGGAACGAAGGAATGGTCCTTCCCACCCAGTTCCTGTGCCGTACAGTCAGATTTTGCCACAATTGGTCCAGAGTTCTTTGGTGGAACCTAAAGCTCTCAAGCCCGTGCCAGAACCTTACCCTCCTGGGTATAATCCCCATGTTCAGTGTGGTTATCATGGCGGATCACCGGGGCATGCAACTGAAGATTGTAAAGCGTTTCAGGCGAAGGTACAATAGTTGATCGACCAGGATTGCATTTCCTTTCGAGAAGGATTTCTATTTGTTCATACCAACCGCTCAGCTGTCTAAGCTCGTAGACTCGGAAAGTATTCCCCAGCAAAAGCCAGTGATTCAGACAGGCAGGCGCCCTCAGCATTGGCAGTCCTCAGACTTTATATCATTTGCATTTGTAGTTTCTTTTCTGTTAGTTACTACCTGCTTTTAAACATTGTATGTTTTGAATGGTGATACTAATAAAGTGACTATGCATTTTTCTGAATTAATCATGTCGCTGTCGCTCATTTACTGCATTGCACTGACACTTGCATTTTATTCACTCCACTTTATCACTATGTCTAGCAAAGATTGGAGGGAGGATGACGAAACTAAACTCATAACCGATGATCGTATGCTTTCAGATAAGACCTTACCGATGACGTACAAGGCATTGTTTCAAATCCCCAAAACACTGGAGATATAAGGAGTTAGTCCCTTGTTAACCACTTCGAGCCAGGAAGTAGAAGTTTTTTCGGACTTTTAAACCCTCACATCTTAACCCGGGGCAGGGTAGTTGTCAGTTAGCTTGACCGAGCATTCAAGTCTCACAGAGGAGTGTTGTCTTTCGAGGACCAATCAGTTTGTGCTTCTCAACCACAGTGGTTAAACCTCACCAATCAGGAGTGAGACAGTTACCATCCTTTCGGAGCAATCAAGACAACCAGTGTCACACGACTTTGTTCTAAAAGAAAGAAGAAAGAAAGCCCGCTAAGTAAAAAGAAAGAAAAAGCTGGAAAGCTAATACTTAGGCAAAAATCAGGGCATCCCACTGGACTTCAAAAGAAATCGAAAAAACGAAAAGAACTCAAAAGGAGTCAGTCCAGGCAAAAATTAGGGAATCAAAAGAATGAAAAGAAAGGATATCAATAGAAATTTTTTCCCCAGCGAGTCACAAAGTCGTGTACACAGACACCGAAAACGAAAAAGGAGTAACTGTCACTCCGGAAAAGCCCTGTGAGTTCCTTACTTGTGGTTCTTACCATTCAACATACCTCTCGAAGAGGCGAACGCTTGTGCCAGGTTAACTGAACCTTAGGATCGGAGATCATCACATAGAAGGGGTGGGTACAAATCAAAATTTGAGCCAAATATCCTTTGTTTCACGAACCGTGAACCCGACCACGATACAACCCTTAAAAGACCTAATTGAGGCAGGGTTTATTCTGAAAGCATTACGATAAGGTTGAGTAACCTGACTCCTTCTTGACTTGCTAGTCACATCCTTGTTGTGTTTTTCACCGACCACGTAAGCACTACGTTTGAACTTTGGTTCATTCGTCACTCACAATCATGACATGTAAATGAGTGACAGCACAAAATTTTTCAAAATCTGCATGAACACTGCATTAAGATTACCATTCGGGAATAGACAGTTTTAATTGCAGGTTAGTAGTTGGCATGAAAGAAATCCCAACAGGGAATCGTCAAGCAGGACTGAGTAATTCAGTAGTCTGGATCAGAATGGTGTATGTTGTGGAGACCTGTGAATCCGGGGCATTGACTTCCAGTGAGTTCGGAATCAGTCAGTCTGAGGACAAGTTCCGAAGCTTCAGTTGATCAGGGGCAGTATGCTTGAGAAGCAGTTGATCAGAGGTGAGCCTTCTCGAGATCCAATCAGAGGCATTTATACAGAACGTGGAGATTTGAAAGCATATACTTCAGGTGGATAATCAGATCGGGTTAAGTCGCTAGAACGCTCATTCAGGGGCAAGTCACCGCAGAGAGTGTTGAAGACCAACCGAGTTGATAGGGGTTTTAATGGAGATTGAATTCTGTTGTCGTATAGATACTGGGGCAAGTGATCTCGAGGTCGCCTCGTGGTAAGCTGTTCAGAGCAAGTATTCCCAAGAGTTAGATTGGGGCAGGTTGAGTGTACTGGGGCAAGTTATTCAAGCCAGTTTGTTTATCCCCAGCCGGAGTTGAGTATCGGGGAATCACGTCATTACCCTTATCAAAAACCTTAGCATTCCAAAAAAGGCCTTGCTGTCATTTGATTGTTATCCTACAGTTTAAACCTGTTACGTGTCAGTAACCAGTCGTTTCCAAAGTCCAGTTCTCGCCTGGCAAACCAGTAACCAGTTTTCGTCTGGCCCATCCTTCTGTAAGCATCAGTTCCCGTCTGGTGTAGTTTATTGTAAGCATCAGTTCCCGTCTGGTGTAGTTTATTGTAACCAGTTCTCGTTTGGGTCACCGTCTCTTCAAGTGTTGTATCAGTTCTCGTCTGGTACATGTCATTGCTAAATCAATTCTCGTCCGATAACCTATTTTGCTATCAGTTCTCTCCTGGTAGCCTACCTTTGAATGCTAGTTCTCGTCTAGTATTTTCCATAGCTTCCACTGTGTACATAATCCATGTTTATCCTAAACCAGAAAAACAAAAAACCTAAAGACGCAGTAGTTCCCAATGACTCGCATGTTGTCATGTTCCCCGATACGAAGCTCGACGGATACCAGTGTTCCGGTTAATGTTTGAATTCCTTGTGGATGTTGTTAAATCAGAATTGCTACTCTTCAGCAGATGAAAGTTGTGTATTATCCCCGGAAGAATTGAGATTGTATTGCTATCCCGCATCAGAGTAGGGTCAGGAGTATCCTCAGCAGATTAAGATTGATATCCTTGATAGTAGGGGCATTTCCAGCAGCGTGCTGCGCGCAATCAACCCCAGTTTGGGTCAATCCTCGCAGAGCACAATCAGTTGCCTATGGTTTGAAGAGAGCATCCCCAAGCAGGGTTGTTTGTTCTTTCTCCCCAAGCAGGTTTGCCTTTCCATTTCTCCAGCAGGACGGTTATCCCCAGCGGATTTGGTTTCCCTTTTCCAGCATTTATTTTGCTGAGATGATTCTGTGATATCAGGTTACCTTCAGTGGAGTTGATGTCTACCTTCGGCATTTATTTTGCCAAGCGGTTCGCAGACCTGGTGTTCTCTGGCAGCTCGAGCCTGCATTAGCATTTGCATATATCGTCATAGCATTTATACAAACATATAGCATTCCCATGCCGTCTGGGCCTCGCATTTTCAAACAGAACGCATAGCATTTACATGCCATATAGGGCGTTGCATCATTTCAGACATACGCATTTCGAAACATGGACCAGGTTGGTTACCTATTGGACTTCGAGTTTGTTCACCTGCAGAGTTGTTTGGTTCATCTTCTCTTCTTCCCCAACGGAGTGATTCTTCACATTTGGTTGTTACGTCGGCACTGAAAAAAAAAAGATTGGCATGTATCAGGTTTCTGAAGCTGCGGCCTGTTGACAGAATGGGTGCCGAGCAGTCGATTCAGAAGTTCCCCAGGAGAATTGTCCTCAAGTTCGCAGTGAACTGTGAGATGACAGGATTTGATCCCATAAGAGAGATGGGAATCAAGTTGTTTGCTTTCCGAAGCATTGTTCCAATACTTGTGGCGTCGCACAGGTGATTGATGTTGAAAAGGAGAAAAATTCATCAGATAATTGACCAGTTGTTGCCGTGACAGCCAGACTTCAGTTCATTGGAGGCTATTCCTCAAGCAGTTTTGCGGTATATTCCCACGGTTGGCAAATTTCAGGGTTTCATTTGTATTCAACCGTCATCTACCTTTGAATGTTTGAAGGTTGGGCGCTCTTCAACCATTCAGGTCCAAGCCGCTTGAATAGGGGCAGCTGTTGCACCCTAAAATTTGACCAACCGGGTCCCGTATCTGGCTCAATGTTTCGATGCATGACCGCATTCGCATTCGCATATCGCATACAGTGCATTTTTTCAGTTGTTTTGATTTTATCGGGATCACAGCCCTCTTCTCGCGTCTCAGGTGTTTTTAATCAGTTTAGATAGGTAGAATCGTATTTTTTGGGAAGTCGTGCTATTCCCGGTGTTTTCAGCTCGCGCTATTGTTTTTGGGGTATTTCGGTGTCCGTTTATTTTTACCGGCTATTTTGGTGCGCTCTCGCAGTGTTATTTATCGTTCTGGGCTATTTTTGTTCCTCTGGGAATTATTGTGAATTTTCTGGATTTTATTAGATATTATTAGGGTTTTAATAGATTTTTTAATCATTTTTAGAATTTTATAGATTTTTTAATAGGTTTTAATGATTTTTAATAGTTTTAATAGAATATAATAGATTTTTCTTTTATTAGTTAAATAGAATTTTAATAGATATTATAGAATAATAGTTTTAGATATGTTTTAATATAGGATTTAATAGTATAGATTTTATTAGAGGTTTAATAGAAATTTAATAAAATTTTAAATAGAGGTGTTTAGAGTTTTTATTTTATTAGTTAATAGTTTTTAGAATTAATTAGAGTAAGTCAGATTTTAGTTAGTTAATTAGGTTTAAGGTCTTTAATTAGTTCTTAATCAGGTTTAATCCATTTTAATCCATTTCAATTCAGTTTTGGGTTTTGTTAATCATTTTCGTTTGGGCCCAAATTTTCGTTTTTGGAGGCCCAGTTTATTTTTCAGTCCATCCTTTTGTTCCATTTTTCAGTCCGCGCCAGGTGTTATTATATAAGTCCAGCCACGTGTTATCTGAAAAAGGCCCCACCTCATAATTTTTCACTCTCAGAAATCCCCACATCACGCCACGCGTAACCCATTCTCCTTCTCCTCTCACCACGTGGCTTCACGCATGCAACTCCCTCTGCCACCCATCGCCACGCGTCCTCACCGGAACCCTCACCGGTTGCATGGCCGGCGGCCATGCAACCACCACCCTCAATTCCTTCCGGCGACCGTAACTTCCTCCGACCACCATCCAAGCTCGCCGGAAACTGAAAAAGTTCCAGAGATTCATCTTCTTCTCCAATCACCTTCTTCTCCGACCGATCTTCATCATCAATAACTCGCCGGAGATACCGCAGGAAACTTCAAACTATCACCGGAAATTCAAGAACACCTTCAAACCGTTTTGCCAGAAAACGATCCACAATCTTCATCGATTTGTCATCAATCCTCAACTGATTTCCAGATTTTTCCAGAAAACCTCATGAACATTTCGGAACCTTCAACGATCCAATAACCGTTCATCACCTTCAAGCCTTTTCCCAGGAAACTTGAAGAACATTCATCAGGTTCATCCGTTTCCAGAATCTTCAAGTAAGATCCATCACGAATAAACTCTGTTACGCATCTGCGAACCGATCCTCGTCTTCAACCGATCAAGAACTTCACAGTTCTTCATTGATGATTCATTTTGTGTCTAGAGTTCATCATTATTTCATCCGCGTTCTTCGCAATTCTCCAGAAGCATGCATGTTCATAGGACCTCCAAACGATTTCCAGAAAGTCGCAACTGATGTTCAAGATCCGCCAAGACTCACGTCTTCAGTGAGCGCCAGAAATCCTCGTCAATCGTCCAACGCGTCGAGAAATCCTCCAAATATCATCAGGTTTATTATCAAGAACATGGACCTTCATCTTTTTAAGAATTTCTGCTGAGATCTTCAAGCTGTGAGTGATCTGCGTTGTTTGAGTGTTTATTATTGAGGACGAGAGTTGGAGGAGTGTGAGGCTGAGAAAGGCTGAGAAGAGAGGAGAGTGGGAGCATCAATCGGAGAGCAGAAGATTGAGGACGGAGATGGGTAGAGGGAGGAGTAGTGTTGACGGCGCTGCGAGAGAGGAGGAGAGCCTCTAGGGTTTCAGAAAGGGGAATGAAAGTGAAAGGAGAGTGTGGGGGAGATTGGACCGGGTTGGGTTCAGGGACACTAGGCCCAGAGTTTTTTTTCTTACACCTTGTTGCACCCTAAAATTTGCCTAACCTTATTCACTTTGGTTTATGTTTCAATATCATTAGCATTTGCATATAGAGTCATGTGCATAGACTAACCATCTGCATAGCATAAGCATAGCAAGTCATTCAACAGGGGACCAATCATTATTCTCATCTCTAGAGGCCTATCAAGAGGTTATTATCCCAATTCAATCTCATTCAAGTCATCAGGGAAGAATTTGAAAGCAAAGAGTTCAGCAGATCAAGCCTTGAGTCCATCTCCTAGCTGAGGGTATCTGAGGGTCCACAAGAGGGTTGTGAGCTGTGGATTGAAGGCATGGAGAGTATCTAGACATCTTATGAGAGACTTAGAAAGTCATTTGGAGAAGGAGACAAGTCATTGATATGAGCACAAGAGCTACAGTTGAAGACAGTCAACTAGGGTTTCATCTGGGTCAACCCTAGGTCAACCCTAGGTCAATTGACTGATTTAAAGGGAATTCAAGGCTATTGGAGAGATGTGGGGTTCATCATTGGACATATGAAGAAGGATATGGAGATATGCCAAGGAGAATTCAAGAGAAATCAAGGAGAAGAGGAGTTACTAAATTAGGGTTTCTTTGTAAAATCCCCTAGTTTAGGTCAAATTTCCAAGCAAGATAAGTCAAAATGCTAACTTCAAATGGCTTCTTGGCCAACATGAAACTTGTAGAGGATCTCAATACCTTTAATTTGAGTGGTGGAAGACCTCAAGGAGATTTATAGAACTCAAGTTATGGTCCTTGCAAGTTACAGGTCATCTGAGGTATCTGAATTTTTGTCTGTGAAAGTGACTTGACTTCCAAGCTAGTTTTGCCCCTCAAGGAGATTTCAAATGAATTCTTGGTCAACATAAGAATTGTTCCTCATTGTCTTAGCTTTCTAGAATGGTATGGCATGCCTTCATATGATGTGTGGAACTCAACTTATGGTCTTGGCAAGCAAAGGGTATTTTGGGCATTTGTGGATTACAGGTCATTTTAACCTATACCCAAAACTCATACAAGGAGGCCTCAAATGGAAAAACTTACAACATCAAACTTGCTCCAAATGGGATTTTAAGTCTAGAAAGAAGGTCACAAATTATTGGAGAAGCTCATAGCATGAAGTTGCATAATTGGTCAAAATATGAACTAAAATGGCTTATAAAGTGAATAAATTCAAGATGGAAAATGGTTTGGGAGATTTATGAATCCAAATGGAGACTTCCAATATATGATTTTGAATGGAAAAACAATTCTAAGAACAATGGTTCAAACACTTTTTTGAGTTTAGAAGGAAAAAAGAAAGTTATCTTTGGTTACTTGTAATTGAAGAAACACTTCAAAAATGGATCAAAGTTGGAAAGCAAGGGAATGTGCAAGATGGATCTAGAATGTTCATATGAGGTCTATATATTCACAAAATGAGAATTTAGCAAGGGTTGGCTTCATTTGCACCAAGAATTTCACAAACTTTCTCATTCTTTCTCTTTGAAGTTTCATTCCAATTCCCCAAATTCTTCACAAAATCATCATCCACATCAATTCAATCTTGTTCCATCATCATCCTAGATCAGAATTGAAGCAAAGGTTTGGTGGTTAGGATCCATTTTCGTGCACTATCTTCAAGAACATCAAAACTGCAAATTCCATTGGACAGCATAATTCAAGCCAAGTCTCATCCAAATCTTGCAAACAGAATCAAGTACATCAAGGATTGATCAAGATCCAAAACCTAGAAGCTTCAGATCCACGAGTTCCATAGCTGTTTTCAAGATTTCACACCAGGTGAGTTTTCATTCACACAGCTCGATCTAGTTAGTTTGGCATGTTGTTGTTAGTTTAGATATGATCTAGGTGGTTAGTAGAACAGTTAGGATGAATTTGGAGTGATTTGGTGACAATTGTTAGCAGGTGCCATAAACTGTTAGGGTTTAAATCTCTTAGGTTAATGCATTAGAATGTTAGTTTGATGGATCAGATTAATCACCATTAGTTGTAGGTTAGCTTAGTGCAAGTTTGAGGGAGAATCGTGATGATGCATCTCAGTGTACTTCCATGGTGACCAGACCTTGGCTTGATCGGGTTGAGAGTTGTGATGAGTTTCAGACTGAATTAGTGCCATAGACGTGTAGAGGGAGAGTTGTAGAGTAATTTTCATGTTTACATCATGATGATTCGTGGCTTGTAGAGTGCTAACAGCTTGGTGTAAGTTTGGTTCGTGCATGGACGTTCATGGTGAAACCCTAATTTCAGTTGATCCAAGGAAAGAGACGAAATCGTGGCCGTTTATTGGGCGTTGGACTTTTGACTGGATGAGCAATCGTGTGGCCTATATTTGATTCAGAATTGGAGGGAAGCTGTGAGGCCAAAACGCGCCGTTTCATTAATTGAAACGGGCGGGCCTGAGTTTATGTTGTTATTCCCACCCCCAGCTATCAAGCCCAATGCAGTTTTAACGTGATTCTGATGCTATTTTCACCCCTGCGTGGTTTTTTTTCTTTTCAATAATTCTGAATGAAGCTGGGCCTTAACCAAAACGCTACCTACACCCCCTATTGTTGGCCCATCCTGGATTTTTAACTGGGCGCATATTCTAAATACACCCCTCTCTCATTTTATTTGGTTTAATTGTTTTTATTTCTCTTAATTTTTTATGCATTTTCATAAATTCATAACAAATTCATAAAAAATTATTTTCACTCCATTCTTTTTACATCATTTTCACTAAAATGTCTAGAAAATTTTCATTAAATAAAATTGCATTTTTATTTTCATTTCATATTTTTTTCATATTTTTTAAATAAATGTCATATTAAATAGATTCATTTCATGCATCATTTTACTAATTTTTGTTCTATTACATGCTTTAATATTTTTTGGTCATTCTTTTTATATTGTTTAGATGAGATATTCAACTTGTAGAAATATTTTAGTTCCCATTTTTAGGAATTAATTTTAGGTGATTAAAATAGGTTTGAACATCATGAACAAAACTAGGGTTTTAGGTGATGACTTAGGAAGTTCAATTCTTTCCCTTAGGACTTAGGATTCAACTAGATTAGTTATGGGACTATAGGGGCTATGGGTAGTTACTAGATCCCTTAGAAAAAGTTAGGATTCCCCTACTGCTATTAATACTGTCTGTATATCTGATTGTCTGGTGTGGTGTGCCCTCTGGGGATTTATTGCTTGCTTGTTTGGGTATTGGGTTTGTCTGGGACCCTGGGGAAGCTGAAGACTTGAGGAGATGAAGACCATTGGAGATTCAAAGATTGAAGATCAACTGTCAGAGTTGAGGAGGAGATTCTTGCTAGCAGATGCTGAGGAGACTAGGGTTTAGGAGCTAGGCAGAGCTCTAGATTAGAAAGCTTGTTTCTCAAACATGGAATGCCTTGTCTGCATCCATTCTTCTCTGTGATTCAGAGTCTCTCTAAGACACTCACCCCCTTCCTTTGGAAGGCTTGGTTATAGGGTCTAAGAGATAGAACTCTTGAGAGAAATGTCTTTTGTGTTAGAAGCAGTCTGTTCACCACCCTTGGTAGTCAACTGATTGCTTAACACCCGATTCACTCTTGTGACTGATCCCTCATCCTGGAGGTTTGAGCATGAAGGAAAGCCATTGCAGATGGAAGACTGATGATCAAAGCCCTTGCCTGAAGGCCATGAAGATGAAGATTGATGCTTGTTGAAGCCTGTGAATGATTGGAGATTATTTGAAGCCAGATGGTGATTCAGAGCTGCTGATGCTGGTTCTTTTGCTGTTGTATTTCATTTGCTGATGTATTGATTGGTTTTCTGAACTGTATTGTTTGCTGTTTACCCTGTTGGGTTGAGAGTGAAGCCTGTTCACTTTTGCCTATTGTTTTCTAGGTTCGAGGTTGAGTGGGACTCCTTTGCCTCGCTTGTGCTGCTGCATCCATGCATTTTACTGCTTTACTGTATATATCTGGTATTGTTTCTGTTTCTGCCTATCCCGTAGGATCTCTGTTTCTCTCTGTGCAAGAGAGGAGCATGATAGACACTAGGTCTTAACCCATGCATGATAACATTAGGATAGTTTGTTTCCCTTCGCAACCGTAGGTTAGAGTTCTGTCTCTTTCTTTCTCAAAATAAACAGAAAAACACAATAAAGATTTCAAACACAATAAAAGACACTTCTTCCGTAAAAGAATGTGAACTCATCAAAACGTCATTTTTTGTCCGCTTGGACTGCTAATCAGAAAAAACCTTTTTCAGAAGGAATAAAATCAACCAAGACAGACTTGTGTCGTACGTGGCCCGAACTACGTTTGCTCTGATCTTTCATGCTGTATGAAAGTACGTAGGCATAGGATGCGATATCCTAGCGAGCAACCTTCCCCTCCTTTCCCGTAGGTAGGCGAACTACGTTGACTCTGATTTCTCGTTCCAGACGAGAATACGTAGGCATAAAGTGCGGTACTTTGCCGAGTCATTTCTATTTTCATTTTCATTTTCTTTTAACCCCAGACCTATAGTTTAGATAGAATAACAATCCATACCCGAAAACAAGCGTGGATCCCGTCGAGTACGACGGACGTGAGGGGTGCTAATACCTTCCCCTTGCGTAACCGACTCCCGAACCCAGGTTTTGGTTGCGACGACCATACCTTTCCCGTGTTGTGCGAGGTTTACTCTGAGCGTTTCCTTTCCCTCCCGTGGGATAAATAACGCACGGTGGCGACTCTTCTGTTCAGCCGGCGCCGATTTTCGCAGTAGCGACAGCTGGCGACTCTGCTGGGGATCCAACGTCCCCTTGCTGCTAAGGACTGCGATGGTTCTTATGCATTTGGGATCCAACGTCCCTTGAGAGAGTCAATCCTAACGCTTGTTTTCTCGTCGAGGATTTTGTATGGAGTTATTTTATATTTCTAACCTTGTATTTTTAGCTTTATATATTGATTATTGTTGCTGTATCTGGGGTGTGACTGGTGTTCTGATATTGAGAGATAAGCCGGACCTGGGCTTGAGTGCACCTAGAATTAGAGTAGAAATTAGTGGGCGCCCGCTTGCTTTGCTTGCTTTGGTGTCCCATGAAATCTACACTCAGACGAGGTTCCTCTGGTTGGCCTCCTGCCCCTTCCTTTGGTTGGCGTGGGTTGCTGGTTAGTTGGATTGTCGACTCTGGGGACCGATCATTTGGAAGTTGGCTAAGTGAGGCCTCTTCAGGAATTGATGATGCCACTCCTTCTGGGAATCGTATCATCAACCCTGAAAGTCTGTGACGCCGACGACCGCATAGGATGCCATACCCTTGTCAGTTATAGGGCCACCCACCTGTGAGGGGATTCAGGGTTATGCAGGTAACTAGACCTCCAGACTACCGGTTATGTCTTGATCAGAGATCCTGGTTATTTATGGAGAGTTATGAGGTCTGTCAGAGACCATTTGGAGATGTGTTATGAGGTCTGTCAGAGACCATTTGGAGATGTGTTATGAGGTCTGTCAGAGACCATTTGGAGATGTGTTTTGAGGTCTGTCAGAGACCATTTGGAGATGTGTTTTGAGGTCTGTCAGAGACCAGTTGGAGATGTATTCTGAGGTCTGTCAGAGACCAATTAGAGATGTGATTTGAGGTCTACCAGAGACCAGTTGGAGTTATGGTTTGAGGTCTGTCAGAGACCAGTATTGGAGTGTTATTTCAGGTCTATCTGAGACCAGGGTTTGATGACTTCTGGATGGTCTATCTGAGACCTTTCTTGATTGGGTTTAGGCTATTCAGCTGCAGCTTTGGTCCCTGTTGCATGTTACTTGCATTGCATCGCTGCATATCCATTACCATTTGCATTTCACTAACGTGTGTCTGTGCTGCAGGTGCATTTGCATTTCCCTAGTTCTAGTGCCCAGACTTCTGAGTGTTTGATCATGACTAGCTTAAGGAGAACGGTTGCTTACAAATTGCCTACGCCTGATATTGTTCCCTTCCTGGGGTTGATCTCTCTTGCTGATGAGGGTGTTCGTAGGAGCTTCCGGATGAGCTATGGTAGACTACTGAGATTAGTGTGCAAACCTACAGAGGTAGAGTTAGATGGGCTGTATGCTTTAATGCAATTCTACGACCCTGCTTTGAGGTGCTTTACGTTCTCTGACTTTATTATGGGACCAACCCTGGAGGAATACGCTGAGTATGTTGAGCTGCCCGTGCAGAACCAGGTTCCATTCATTCATTATGACGCCAAGCCCAAGCCGGAGGATTTGGCAAAAGCCTTGCATATTGATGCTTCTGAACTTGTGACTACTGTTTCCCGTGGAATCCCAGGCTTCTCACTTCAGTTCTTAGTTGGTAAAGCACAAGAGTACGCCAAGAGCGGGTGCTGGGTTGCTTTCAATGCTGTGTTGGCTTTGTGCATTTATGGTATAGTTTTGTTCCCCAACATACCGGATTTTGTGGACTTTGATGCTTTCTACTTGTTTGCCGCTGGTAATCCTGTACCTACCTTACTCGGAGATCTCTACCACTCACTGCATTATAAGAATGAGAAGGGAAGAGGGAAGAATGTTCACCTGTGCGTGCCCTTGTTGAGTATGTGGTTTGAGAGTCACCTTCCTAAGAGAGGATCTGCTGCAGAGACTACAGTTCCAGTTGGTTGGCCAGAGCGTCTGATGAGGCTATCGTCGGAAGATATGGAGTGGTTTGATCGAGATTTGTTGGGATCTGAGCTCATCTTCAGTTGTTCTGGGTATCCTAATGTACCGTTGATAGGAAGAAAGGGGTGTATCAATTACAACCCCTCTCTATTCATTCGCCAGTTCGGATATGCGCTGAAGAATCCACCTCAGGAGGAAGAAGTACAGGAATCTCTGTACTTCACAGGTGATTTGAAGGGGGAGTTGTTAGCCAAGTTGCAACATGCCTGGACGCGTATTAACCGCAAGGGGAAACCACTGTTAGGAAAGAATGACTGTCAGGCCTATGCACCTTATAGAGTTTGGATTCAGGAGAGGGCTAGTCAGTTGAGGATGCCGTTTCCAGAGGCACCAATTCTTGTTCCCGTTCCGGTAGCAGAGCCGACTACTGTTTCTAGAGAAGCCTATGAACAGGTTGTGAGGGAGAAAGAAGCCTTGATGAAGATTAACGAAGGGTTAGAGCAAGAGTTAGCCCAGGCACGCAGTGAGAAAAACAAGGCCGTATATGCTTTCCAACAACAGATCGAGCTGGTAAACAGGTTAGGAGCTGAGTTGACTGAGGAAAAGAAAAAGCGCGAACGTCTGGGGCAAGAGTTCAGAAGCTCCCATGACATGCTGGAAGCCAAAAAGAAGGCGCTCGACGCAGCACACCGAGAGATATCTTCTTGCAATAAGACTTGGAATGCTACACTCACTAACAACAAGAAGAGGGAAGATAAGCTGAAGCAGCAAATTTCCGACCTCGAGGAGAAGTTGAAGTCTAGCATCAAGAAGTGTGAGGAGGAAGTGATGACCCGGTATAGCGTCCAGCATGCACTGAACAAGGCGATCAAATCCAGAGATGAAGCAGTGTCTCAGAAGCGAAAGTTAGAAGATTGTTTCGGAGAAGCAACCTGGGAAGAAACTGCGGAAGACGTACGCCGTGTCCTTAAGAGGAGGAACCTGCTTATTGAAGGGCTGCTTGATCGACCAAGCCATCCGGAGACCAAGAAGTTGATAGAGGAGTACCAGACTTTTGGGAGGATTTGATCATTTCCCGTAGTTATTTGTATGCTTTATTTGCATAGTGCTGACCATCACCAGGATTGTTGGTTGAGGTCATGCCTTCTTTGTATTCTCAGTGATATTGTACCCTGGGCTTATTGATTCTCCTTGCAATATATGAGGATTTCTATGATTCAGCTCCGATATCCCTATTGTCAGCACTGTCACTGCACCGGCACCTTCGCACTAGAACTGGGGGAATGAACTTCCCTAATGCACAGACACATTGCATTGCATTCATATTCATATTGCATTACAGGTAATCTTTGAATGGTGTCTTATTTCTGGTTCTGTACCAGGTACTTAACAGGATTCCAGATCAACATCCGCACCGCTATTCTACACGCTCCAATTGTCGGAAAGTCATGGACCAAATTCAGAACGAAATGCAGGATGTGCGCGAGAAGCTCGCCCTCTTCATGCAAACCATGGAAGCTATAGCAAAAGGGCAGGAGAACTTGCAGGCCATGGTCCAGCCTCTGTTGGCTCGCAACGCTGGTCATGGTAACGAAGATCATCAGTCTGTCCGGGTTGATACTGCTCATGGAGACGGCACTCCCACGCCAGTGGCTCCGCCCGTGGTCAATATGACTGCTGCTAACGTCAACAACGCTACCGCTGCTGTGAATGGTAACGTCGGAGGGGGGAATGAGACTGCTGTCCATAATGTTGGGCTGGGTGATGTCAATGTGGGAGATAATCTCGGAGGCAATGGCTTTGTTAATACTGGGTTCGGATTCAACGATCAGGGATTCGACAACACTGGCAAGTATGGCTTTAATGCTCAAGGCTTTGGGCAAGATGGTTATGGTATGGTCAACCAGGGTTACGGAGGCTTTGGAAACGGAAATGGTACTGGATTTATGGGTTTTGGTCCTGCTGGAGGTGTTCAAGGGTACGGCAACAGAGGCCGAGGTCCGGGGATGAATCAGATCAGAGCTGGACGTAATAATGCATATGATGGGTACGGGGCTGGAAACGGTATGTGGCAAGAGGATCAACAGGAAGACGCCTTCTCCGGAGGAGGTTTTGAAGGGCCGATGGATGATTCCCAAAAGATTAGAATGCTGGAAGAACAGATGAAGGGAGTCCTAAATCAGAGTGCTGTGGGACTGGACATGGCAACAATGGGCTTGGTACCTGGCTTGAGGGTGCCAATTAAATTCAAGGCGCCTGCGTTCGATAAGTACAAAGGAGACACATGTCCGAAAGTGCATGTACGAGCTTATTACAGAAAGATGTCTGCATACTCCACTGATGAAAGAATGCTCATGCATTTCTTTCAGGATAGTCTATCGGGTCCTTCCCTAGAGTGGTACATGGGGTTGGAGCCAACTGATATCAAGACTTGGAAACAATTGGCGGAGGCATTTGTAGCCCATTACAAGTATAACAGCGACCTGGCACCCAATCGGGTCCAGTTGGCCGGGCTTTCGCAGAAGAAGGGGGAGAGTTTTAAAGAGTACGCGCAAAGGTGGCGCGATATGGCTGCCAGGGTCCGTCCTCCGGTGGAAGATAAGGAAATGAACGATATGTTTGTTGGCACATTCACAGGGCTGTTTCATGATATGCTGTTTCATACGTCTCTGGCTAGTTTTTCAGACCTGATTTTGATGGGGGAAAAGATTGAGCGTAATATTAAGCAAGGAAAGTTCCAAGTCGATGAATCAACTGCATCTGGCAGTAATAAGAAAGCTTATGGTGGGCGCCGTCAGGGCGAAGCTAGCGCGGTATTCGGAGGCCGAGGCCGAGGCCGGGGCAGGGGAAGAGGTCAATATCGTCAGCCGCAGCAAGTGTCGAGTGTTACTATTCCATATCAACAACGACCAATTCAGCAACAACAACCGGCTCAGCAGCAACCAATGCCGCAGCAGCAGCAGCCTCAGCAGGGGGCACAGCAAGCTCAGCGAAGATTCCAGGGTAATAAGCCGAGAAGGGTGTTTGAGAAACCTCCCTCTACCTATGCTGATTTATTGCAGACATTGTTGGGATTGAATCTGGTAGAGAAAAGAACGCTGGCGCCGATAACGGGAACTCCCCCGTTCGGCTACGATGCAAATAGACACTGTGAGTTTCATTCTGGGGCCCCGGGCCATGATATCGAAGGTTGCCATGCTTTTAAGCACGTTGTGCAGGATCTCTTAGACAACAAGACTATCAATTTCGGGACGGCGGGTCCGAATATAGTCCAAAAACCAATGCCTAATCATGGGGCGAATGCAGTTCTGACTGAGGAAGGGTTGAATCTGATTATGAATGTTGAGGATTTAAAGACGCCGCTGAACGAGATAAAGAGCAGACTGTTGCAAGGAGGTGTTTACCCAGGATGTAATGAGTACTGCTTAGACTGTTGGACCCTAGCTGGGGGGTGTGAGGATTTGAAGAAAGGCATTCAGGCCTTAATTGATGAAGGTATATTGCAGTTTGATCGAGCGGCAACTGACGAGCCTGCAGGGGCAGTAGTGGATGATCAGAGTGATGTGGCCACGGTAACGATTCCGCGGAAGACGATCACTATTGCAGCACCAGCTCAGCGCCCACCGATTACCATAACTAAGGCCGGGCCAATCCCGTATGAGAACACGAAAGCAGTCCCATGGTCATATGGGCTAGAGGTGTATTGTGACGGGATAAAGATTGATGTCAACAAGCAGCCAGTAGAGATTGTGGATAATGTTGTTGGCTCAGGAGGCATGACGAGGAGTGGCAGGATCTTTATATCTCCCGAAGTCGAGGCTGAAAGGCTAGCGAAAGGAAAAGGGAAAGCGGTTGAGAATGTTCCGGTACAAGCAAATGAAAAAGAAGCAGCATCTAAGGATGTAGAAGAATTCATGCGCTTGATTCGGAAAAGTGATTATAAAATTGTGGAGCATCTGCAGCAGACACCGTCCAAAATATCTATCTTGTCATTGCTGTTGTGTTCGGAAGCTCACCGAAACGCTTTGCTGAAAGTCCTGGACACTTCTTTTGTACCCCAGGATGTCTCCGTAAATCAGCTAGAAGGAGTATTGGCACATGTAAATGCAGGCCACAGTCTGGGCTTTACTGATTTTGACTTGACTCCGAAAGGAAGGGACCATAATATGGCATTACACGTATCTGTGGAGTGTAGGGGATCAACAATGTCGCACGTATTGGTTGACACCGGATCATCTTTGAATGTGCTGCCTAAGAAGGCGATGATGAAGCTGGATGTTCGAGGGATTTTGTGTACACCCAGTGATTTGGTAGTCAGAGCGTTTGACGGCACGCGGAGAACAGTCTTCGGATCGATTACCTTGCCTCTGCAAGTGGGGCCGGAAGTGTTTGCAACGGAATTTTATATCATGGATATACAGCCTGCGTACAGCTGCTTGCTGGGAAGACCCTGGATTTATGGGGCAGGGGCAGTCACGTCTACCCTGCATCAGAAGTTAAAGTATATGGTCGGAGACAGCGTAGTCACCGTGTGCGGAGAAGAAGACATCCTGGTCAGCCATCTATCTTCGTTTAAATATGTGGAAGTCGACGGGGAGATCCATGAGACACCATGCCAGGCATTCGAAGGTTTGCGCATCAAGGACAAAGGTCCAGGGCCGAGCAAAGTGCCAGAGATAGCTGTCTCATCGTATAAAGAAGCTCAAGCTCTAGTCGAAGCAGGAGAAGCCAAGGGCTGGGGCAAAGTGCTGGACATTCCGGTGAAGATGGACCGGTTCGGACTGGGGTACCGACCGTCGTCATCAACTCCTTCCGTGGGGGCCCCCCGTTTCAGAAAGCCGATTGTCATCTCTGCCAGTGGAGTATGTCATGAAACTGTCAATGCTGCTTCAGAGTCTGATGAAGGAGACAGCGACTGTGATATGGATGCCTGGATTCAGCCAAGCACGCCAGGACAAGGACTGTGTAACTGGTCTATTCAGGAGCTTGTTCCTGTGACTTTTAAACAGTAATGCTTTGCTTTATTAATTGTTGAATAATCTGATGTCTTGCCCGGGGCATCAGGATTTGCTTAGGGCTGTGTTGTTATAAACATTGCGTGTTAATCATTAAATAAATGGCGTTTTTTCATGTGCAAATACTGTAATCCCTGTTTTTCTTGTTTTATATTTTTCAATAAAATGGCAATGTGGTTATTCGCTTTATACGCATTTTGAAGCACTTAACCATTCCTTTTGCAGGATAACATTTTCAGATGACATCCTTGAGCCACCTATGACTCGTCCCGACTTCGAGCACCCGGTATTCCAGACCGAAGAAGAGGTTGTCGAAGATAGTGACGTTCCTGAAGAACTGTCTTGGTTAGTAAAGCAAGAGGAAAGAGCCATTCTGCCTCATGATGAAGTCATCGAAACTATCAATTTGGGGTCGGAAGGGGTTGAGAAAAATATTCGTATCGGGGCCGCATTGCAGAGTGATATCAAGCGAAAACTGGTTGAAATGCTCCGAGAGTATAATGATGTATTCGCTTGGTCGTATCAAGATATGCCAGGGCTCGATACAGATATGGTTGTGCATCGCCTGCCACTGAAAGAAGATTGCCCACCGGTCAAACAAAAGCTTCGCAGAACTCGACCAGATATGGCAATGAAGATCAAAGAGGAGGTTCAGAAACAGTGGGACGCTGGTTTCCTGGCTGTAACGAAGTATCCTTCATGGGTTGCCAACATTGTACCAGTGCCAAAGAAAGATGGCAAGGTTCGAATGTGCGTGGATTATAGAGATTTGAATAAAGCAAGCCCAAAAGACGATTTTCCACTTCCTCACATTGACGTGTTAGTTGATAATACCGCTCAATACTCTGTATTCTCCTTCATGGATGGCTTTTCAGGCTATAATCAAATTAAAATGGCGCCAGAGGATATGGAGAAGACTACTTTCATAACGCCTTGGGGAACATTTTGCTACAAAGTGATGCCCTTTGGTTTGAAAAATGCTGGGGCAACATATCAGCGTGCTATGACGACTCTTTTTCATGACATGATGCATAAAGAGATCGAAGTTTATGTTGACGATATGATTGCCAAATCCCAGACGGAGGAAGAGCATCTGGTGAATCTGTTGAAGTTGTTTAAAAGACTTAGGAAGTTCAGGCTGAGGCTGAACCCTAACAAATGCACCTTTGGGGTGAGATCGGGTAAACTGCTGGGGTTTATCGTAAGCGAAAGAGGAATAGAGGTCGATCCTGCTAAAATAAAAGCGATTCAAGAAATGCCGACGCCTAAAACAGAGAAAGAGGTGCGCGGGTTTTTAGGGAGGTTGAACTACATTGCCCGGTTCATATCTCACCTAACGGCCACGTGTGAACCATTATTCAAGCTGTTAAAGAAAGATCAAGCTGTAACGTGGAACGAAAATTGTCAAAAGGCGTTCGACAAAATAAAGAAGTATCTGCAGGAGCCTCCTATTTTGATACCCCCGGTGGCAGGTAGACCCTTGATAATGTATTTGACGGTTCTTGAGGGAAGCATGGGTTGTGTTCTCGGTCAACACGACGAGACAGGGAGAAAAGAGCATGCGATCTATTACTTGAGTAAGAAATTTACAGACTGTGAATCTCGATATTCAATGCTGGAGAAAACTTGTTGCGCGCTAGCCTGGGCCGCCAAGCGGTTGAGGCAGTACATGCTGAATCATACAACCATGCTCATCTCGAAGATGGATCCAATCAAATATATATTCGAAAAGCAGGCGTTGTCAGGCAGAATTGCCCGTTGGCAGATGGTCTTGACTGAATATGACATCCAATACGTCTCGCAAAAGGCTATAAAGGGGAGTGTGTTGTCTGAGTATCTGGCGGAGCAGCCTATTGAAGAGTACCAATCGATGAGATTTGATTTTCCTGACGAGGATATCATGTACTTAAAGATGAAGGATTGCGAAGAGCCGTTGCCAGACGAAGGACCAGAGCCGGGGTCCCAATGGAAGATGATATTTGACGGAGCTGTGAATGCTTACGGTAGCGGAATAGGGGCAATTATCACTACGCCGCACGGGTCGCACATCCCGTTTACTGCCCGATTGACCTTTGCCGTTACCAACAATGAGGCCGAATACGAAGCTTGTATAATGGGGCTTGAAGAAGCCATTGATTTGCGAATCAAACATCTAGACGTATACGGAGACTCAGCTCTGGTAGTGAATCAGATCAAAGGGGAATGGGAGACACGCCAGCCTAATTTGATACATTACATGAATTATGCAAGGAGATTGTTGCCTTTCTTCGACAAGGTTGAGTTGTATCACGTGCCGCGGGCAGAAAATCAAATGGCTGACGCCCTTGCCACTTTGTCTTCCATGTACAAGGTCAATTTCTGGAACGAAGCTCCCCAAATCACTATCTCCCGGTTGGACAGGCCAGCTTATGTATTTGCTATTGATGAAGCGTCTGATGACAAACCGTGGTATTTTGATATCCTTAACTTCCTGAAGAATAAAGAGTATCCGGCTGGGGCATCCAGTCAAGATCAGAAGACTCTCAGGAGATTAGCGGGTAATTTCTATTTGAACCCGGATGGCGTCTTATACAGAAGGAACCACGACTTGGTGTTGTTGCGTTGTGTAGACGAGAAAGAGGCAAAGCTTCTCATGGAGGAAATTCACGAAGGTGCCTTTGGTACGCATGCTGGTGGGCATGCCATGACGAGAAAGCTGCTGAGGGCAGGTTATTTTTGGCTGACGATGGAAACTGACTGTTTTAAGTTCGCGAGGAAGTGCCACAAGTGCCAAATATATGCTGACAAGATACACGTGCCTCCGAGCCCTCTAAATGTGATGTCATCTCCATGGCCATTCTCGATGTGGGGAATCGATATGATTGGAAAGATTGAGCCGACGGCTTCTAATGGGCATCGGTTCATACTAGTAGCAATCGATTATTTCACCAAGTGGGTGGAAGCGGCGTCTTACGCAAATGTAACGAAGCAAGTGGTGGCTAGATTCATCAAGAGAGATATCATTTGCCGATATGGGATCCCCGAGCGGATAATCACAGATAATGGTTCAAATCTGAACAACAAAATGATGAAGGAGCTCTGTCAGAATTTCAAGATCGAACATCACAACTCCTCCCCTTACCGACCCAAGATGAATGGCGCTGTCGAAGCGGCCAATAAGAATATCAAGAAAATTGTCCAGAAAATGGTGGTGACTTATAAAGATTGGCATGAAATGCTACCTTTCGCTCTGCACGGTTATCGTACGACGGTACGCACATCAACCGGGGCAACTCCGTTCTCGTTGGTATACGGAATGGAAGCGTTATTACCATTGGAAGTTGAGATCCCTTCTCTGAGGGTATTGCGAGACGTTCAGCTGGACGAGGCAGAATGGGTAACGAATAGATTGAACCAACTGAGTTTGATGGATGAGAAGAGGCTAGCTTCTCTGGCTTACGGCCGTTTGTACCAAAGACGAATGAAGAAAGCATACGACAAGAAGATACTTCCGCGAAGCTTTCAGACGGGCGACCTTGTGCTGAAAAGGATTCTCCCGCCGCAAGCAGATCACAGGGGCAAGTGGACCCCCAACTACGAAGGGCCATACGTTGTCAGTAAGGTCTTTTCAGGAGGAGCGTTGTTGTTGTCCACCATGGACGGAGAAGACTTTGCGTCACCTGTGAATTCGGACGCAGTTAAAAAATACTTTGCTTAAAACAGACCCGCTGGACAGAAAAAGAGCGTCCAGGCAAAAATGGGGCATCCTGGCGAACCAAAAACAGAATGAAAGGTTCGGGCAAAAGTTAGGGATAAAATTGAAAAAAATGTACACCCGCGAAGTTGAAAACCTACGCTGGGCGGCTTCGGCAAAAAAGGGTATCCCGGTGAACTGAAAACCCGTAAAGGGCGGTTCACGCAAAAGTTAGGGATTTGAAAAGCAAATGACTGCGGTCCGAATTTGATATTGCAATGAGCATCAATGCGGGAGAATATATTTGAGGAGTCGGTTATCGGATACAATCTCTTCAGAAGTGGGGATACCGGGAAAGCATCAGAGTCGGATGAGTCATAGGAGGATCAGTTCGTGGTGTTCATCTGCATCCCGTTGCCGACATGTGTACAAAATTTAATTTGTCAAAATAATTATGCTTCTTGTGCATACTTATGTATTTGCTTTGCGTAGCTTCCTCATTTCAGGAGTTACATCCCGTGTACAAAAACTCCGCCCATTCAGGGGCCCAATCAATGAAAATGTGTTATTCAGTGCTTGATGCCTGGTCTTTACTGTTTTGTGCATGATGAAACGCCTAAGTTTATTGAAACTAGCATGAGTATAACATCACTGGCCCTTGCCAACGATTGTTAAAGCTTTGAATTAACTGGGTGTAACGTCACTAACCTGAATTGATTTGATTGCACAGGCTTGTCGTGTCTTGTTTGTGTTGTTGCAGGTTTCATAACCATACGAGGAAGATGATCAAAAGGTTGCGATAACGAAAGATTTGATCTCCACGCAGGTCATGCATGTTCTTCCTGGAGAAGGATAGAATTTCCCAGCTAGCCGCAGCTTATCCAAAGGACGTGCTCCAGAAAAGTTATTCGTCCTCAGCAGAGTTTGGCGATTCTAAGATCGAAAGGCTGTATTCAGACAGGTTCATCTTTCCCCGCAGGGTCAGGCACTCTCCCCCAGCGGAGTCAGTTAATTCATCCCAAGAGAATCATCCCATCCCCAGCGGAATTCTCTTTGCAAGTGTTTTCATTCCTTCCAGTGGAACTCGAAGATCAAGACTCTCCGAAGCAGAGTTGATGGTGGGTCCTGTCATTTATTTTGTCAGAGATACTGGTGATATCAGTTCACGTTCCAGCAGAAAGTCCGATCGAACTATGCACATCTGCTATTCCCCAGCAAAGTTATATTCCCCAGCAGGGGGTTACCTCAACAAGGTGTTTGGATTGAGTTCCCAATTTCCCAGCAGGGTTGACTTCACCCTTCCAGCATTTATTTTGCTGGAATAATCCTGTAGCATCTGGCTATCCCCGGCGGAGTCGGCATTATCCCTCCAGCATTTATTTTGCTGAAGCAGTTTCTGTACCCTAGCAATTCAGATGGAGAGAGCTCTTGCTCAAATGAATTACCAAACATTCAAGATCTCGGCATGGGACATCCAATGTCAGTTTTGGCTGTATTCCCCACAGAGTTATCATGATGAAGTTCTCTTTGTCTCCGAGCAGAGTCATTTATGCAAATGTCTCTTATTTTCCCCACCAGAGTTGCCAGGATAAGTGTCTCCTTATCCCCAAGCAGAATTAGTTATCATCAGGGGTTCCATGAGTCAGAAGTTCAGAGGCTGCCACCGGTTATCAGAGCAGGCGTTCGATAGTTTGGTTTCCAGACATCCCCAGTAGAGTTCATCTCAAAGTCGCTGTCACGTCAGTGCTAAGAAGTTTGTGGGTAGGGATCAGTGGAGAACCAAGTCCTGACGCGGACAATTTACTCCTAGATTGACGGGATTTCTTCAGAAGTAGGCGTCCTAACGTGGACAGGTTTATTCCCCTGGATTGGTGAGTTGTGTTAGTCCTATCGTGGGCAGATTCGAGTTCTCGAAATTAGTGGGATGGGAGGTCATGACGTTGACGAAAGTGATTACTCTTTGTGTTGGTGTCCTGACGTGGACAAGTTATTTCCCCAGTGGGTCGAGGGTGTGAGTCCTTACGTGGACAAGTTTTATTTCCTCAGCAGGTCGAAGATGCCTGAGTCCTAACGTGGACATATCAAGACGAGGTCAGTGTCCTTACGCGGACAAATCAAAGAAACTATTATTCCTAACGTGGAGAAGTGGGTCCTAACGTGGACGATGTAGTCCCTACGCGGACGTATCAGAAGAGGATTCCTTACGTGGAAATGACAGCATTCCTGACGTGGAAAGAGAAGGTGTTTCCTTACGTGGAAAAGTTTAGTCCTGACGTGGACAGATCAAGGTTTGATTCCTAACATGGAAAGATTGAGTCCTGACGTGGACGTATCAAGAGCATTCCTTACGTGGAAGAAAAATGGTTTCCTTACGTGGAAAGACGAGTTTATTCCTTACGTGGAAAGATTGAGTCCTGACGCGGACATATCAAGATTGATTCCTGGCGTGGAAAGAAAGAGATTATTCCTGACGTGGAAGAGTTAGTCCTGACGTGGACAGATCAAAGAAGTTATTCCTAACGGGGAAGAATGAAGTACGCCTTACGTAGAATGTTGAGTCCTGACGTGGACAGATTCAGAACCAAAAGTTGAATTCCTTACGTGGAAAGATTGAAGTCCTGACGCGGACATGTCAAATGATATTGGAGTCCTTATGTGGACAGATTGATACAGTTCGCCTTACGCGGAAAGAAGACTGCTTCCTGACGTGGAAAGATGAAAGGGTTAGTCCTGACGTGGACAGACGCAGAAGAAATGATCCCTAACGTGGACGATTCAGTTTATGGAAATGCAGACGAATCATCCTCAGCGGAGTTGCCGCGATTTTTCTGAGTTAACAGTAAGTGGAGTCCTAACGTGGACAGGTTCTAGTGGAGATTTCTTCGTATTGACGACAGACAGAGTCCTAACGTGGACAAGCAAGCGATCTGTTATGACAGAATCCTCTTCAGAACGATGAAGACAATCCCCAGCACGGTCGCGCGAGATCAGTGGGTTACTGTAGCAGTCAGATTCAGCTGATGAATGTCGTTCCCCAAGCAGGAGCACAGTTTATTTCTGCGGTTGGCAAATTTCTGGTTTCACTAGTATTCAACCGTCTCGTACCGCGAATGTCTGAAGGCTCCGGGCTCTTCATCCAATCGGGTCCAAGTCGCTTGAATAGGGGCAGCTGTTGCACCCTAAAATTTGCCTAACCTTATTCACTTTGGTTTATGTTTCAATATCATTAGCATTTGCATATAGAGTCATGTGCATAGACTAACCATCTGCATAGCATAAGCATAGCAAGTCATTCAACAGGGGACCAATCATTATTCTCATCTCTAGAGGCCTATCAAGAGGTTATTATCCCAATTCAATCTCATTCAAGTCATCAGGGAAGAATTTGAAAGCAAAGAGTTCAGCAGATCAAGCCTTGAGTCCATCTCCTAGCTGAGGGTATCTGAGGGTCCACAAGAGGGTTGTGAGCTGTGGATTGAAGGCATGGAGAGTATCTAGACATCTTATGAGAGACTTAGAAAGTCATTTGGAGAAGGAGACAAGTCATTGATATGAGCACAAGAGCTACAGTTGAAGACAGTCAACTAGGGTTTCATCTGGGTCAACCCTAGGTCAACCCTAGGTCAATTGACTGATTTAAAGGGAATTCAAGGCTATTGGAGAGATGTGGGGTTCATCATTGGACATATGAAGAAGGATATGGAGATATGCCAAGGAGAATTCAAGAGAAATCAAGGAGAAGAGGAGTTACTAAATTAGGGTTTCTTTGTAAAATCCCCTAGTTTAGGTCAAATTTCCAAGCAAGATAAGTCAAAATGCTAACTTCAAATGGCTTCTTGGCCAACATGAAACTTGTAGAGGATCTCAAGACCTTTAATTTGAGTGGTGGAAGACCTCAAGGAGATTTATAGAACTCAAGTTATGGTCCTTGCAAGTTACAGGTCATCTGAGGTATCTGAATTTTTGTCTGTGAAAGTGACTTGACTTCCAAGCTAGTTTTGCCCCTCAAGGAGATTTCAAATGAATTCTTGGTCAACATAAGAATTGTTCCTAATTGTCTTAGATTTCTAGAATGGTATGGCATGCCTTCATATGATGTGTGGAACTCAACTTATGGTCTTGGCAAGCAAAGGGTATTTTGGGCATTTGTGGATTACAGGTCATTTTAACCTATACCCAAAACTCATACAAGGAGGCCTCAAATGGAAAAACTTACAACATCAAACTTGCTCCAAATGGGATTTTAAGTCTAGAAAGAAGGTCACAAATTATTGGAGAAGCTCATAGCATGAAGTTGCATAATTGGTCAAAATATGAACTAAAATGGCTTATAAAGTGAATAAATTCAAGATGGAAAATGGTTTGGGAGATTTATGAATCCAAATGGAGACTTCCAATATATGATTTTGAATGGAAAAACAATTCTAAGAACAATGGTTCAAACACTTTTTTGAGTTTAGAAGGAAAAAAGAAAGTTATCTTTGGTTACTTGTAATTGAAGAAACACTTCAAAAATGGATCAAAGTTGGAAAGCAAGGGAATGTGCAAGATGGATCTAGAATGTTCATATGAGGTCTATATATTCACAAAATGAGAATTTAGCAAGGGTTGGCTTCATTTGCACCAAGAATTTCACAAACTTTCTCATTCTTTCTCTTTGAAGTTTCATTCCAATTCCCCAAATTCTTCACAAAATCATCATCCACATCAATTCAATCTTGTTCCATCATCATCCTAGATCAGAATTGAAGCAAAGGTTTGGTGGTTAGGATCCATTTTCGTGCACTATCTTCAAGAACATCAAAACTGCAAATTCCATTGGACAGCATAATTCAAGCCAAGTCTCATCCAAATCTTGCAAACAGAATCAAGTACATCAAGGATTGATCAAGATCCAAAACCTAGAAGCTTCAGATCCACGAGTTCCATAGCTGTTTTCAAGATTTCACACCAGGTGAGTTTTCATTCACACAGCTCGATCTAGTTAGTTTGGCATGTTGTTGTTAGTTTAGATATGATCTAGGTGGTTAGTAGAACAGTTAAGATGAATTTGGAGTGATTTGGTGACAATTGTTAGCAGGTGCCATAAACTGTTAGGGTTTAAATCTCTTAGGTTAATGCATTAGAATGTTAGTTTGATGGATCAGATTAATCACCATTAGTTGTAGGTTAGCTTAGTGCAAGTTTGAGGGAGAATCGTGATGATGCATCTCAGTGTACTTCCATGGTGACCAGACCTTGGCTTGATCGGGTTGAGAGTTGTGATGAGTTTCAGACTGAATTAGTGCCATAGACGTGTAGAGGGAGAGTTGTAGAGTAATTTTCATGTTTACATCATGATGATTCGTGGCTTGTAGAGTGCTAACAGCTTGGTGTAAGTTTGGTTCGTGCATGGACGTTCATGGTGAAACCCTAATTTCAGTTGATCCAAGGAAAGAGACGAAATCGTGGCCGTTTATTGGGCGTTGGACTTTTGACTGGATGTGCAATCGTGTGGCCTATATTTGATTCAGAATTGGAGGGAAGCTGTGAGGCCAAAACGCGCCGTTTCATTAATTGAAACGGGCGGGCCTGAGTTTATGTTGTTATTCCCACCCCCAGCTATCAAGCCCAATGCAGTTTTAACGTGATTCTGATGCTATTTTCACCCCTGCGTGGTTTTTTTTCTTTTCAATAATTCTGAATGAAGCTGGGCCTTAACCAAAACGCTACCTACACCCCCTATTGTTGGCCCATCCTGGATTTTTAACTGGGCGCATATTCTAAATACACCCCTCTCTCATTTTATTTGGTTTAATTGTTTTTATTTCTCTTAATTTTTTATGCATTTTCATAAATTCATAACAAATTCATAAAAAATCATTTTCACTCCATTCTTTTTACATCATTTTCACTAAAATGTCTAGAAAATTTTCATTAAATAAAATTGCATTTTTATTTTCATTTCATATTTTTTTCATATTTTTTAAATAAATGTCATATTAAATAGATTCATTTCATGCATCATTTTACTAATTTTTGTTCTATTACATGCTTTAATATTTTTTGGTCATTCTTTTTATATTGTTTAGATGAGATATTCAACTTGTAGAAATATTTTAGTTCCCATTTTTAGGAATTAATTTTAGGTGATTAAAATAGGTTTGAACATCATGAACAAAACTAGGGTTTTAGGTGATGACTTAGGAAGTTCAATTCTTTCCCTTAGGACTTAGGATTCAACTAGATTAGTTATGGGACTATAGGGGCTATGGGTAGTTACTAGATCCCTTAGAAAAAGTTAGGATTCCCCTACTGCTATTAATACTGTCTGTATATCTGATTGTCTGGTGTGGTGTGCCCTCTGGGGATTTATTGCTTGCTTGTTTGGGTATTGGGTTTGTCTGGGACCCTGGGGAAGCTGAAGACTTGAGGAGATGAAGACCATTGGAGATTCAAAGATTGAAGATCAACTGTCAGAGTTGAGGAGGAGATTCTTGCTAGCAGATGCTGAGGAGACTAGGGTTTAGGAGCTAGGCAGAGCTCTAGATTAGAAAGCTTGTTTCTCAAACATGGAATGCCTTGTCTGCATCCATTCTTCTCTGTGATTCAGAGTCTCTCTAAGACACTCACCCCCTTCCTTTGGAAGGCTTGGTTATAGGGTCTAAGAGATAGAACTCTTGAGAGAAATGTCTTTTGTGTTAGAAGCAGTCTGTTCACCACCCTTGGTAGTCAACTGATTGCTTAACACCCGATTCACTCTTGTGACTGATCCCTCATCCTGGAGGTTTGAGCATGAAGGAAAGCCATTGCAGATGGAAGACTGATGATCAAAGCCCTTGCCTGAAGGCCATGAAGATGAAGATTGATGCTTGTTGAAGCCTGTGAATGATTGGAGATTATTTGAAGCCAGATGGTGATTCAGAGCTGCTGATGCTGGTTCTTTTGCTGTTGTATTTCATTTGCTGATGTATTGATTGGTTTTCTGAACTGTATTGTTTGCTGTTTACCCTGTTGGGTTGAGAGTGAAGCCTGTTCACTTTTGCCTATTGTTTTCTAGGTTCGAGGTTGAGTGGGACTCCTTTGCCTCGCTTGTGCTGCTGCATCCATGCATTTTACTGCTTTACTGTATATATCTGGTATTGTTTCTGTTTCTGCCTATCCCGTAGGATCTCTGTTTCTCTCTGTGCAAGAGAGGAGCATGATAGACACTAGGTCTTAACCCATGCATGATAACATTAGGATAGTTTGTTTCCCTTCGCAACCGTAGGTTAGAGTTCTGTCTCTTTCTTTCTCAAAATAAACAGAAAAACACAATAAAGATTTCAAACACAATAAAAGACACTTCTTCCGTAAAAGAATGTGAACTCATCAAAACGTCATTTTTTGTCCGCTTGGACTGCTAATCAGAAAAAACCTTTTTCAGAAGGAATAAAATCAACCAAGACAGACTTGTGTCGTACGTGGCCCGAACTACGTTTGCTCTGATCTTTCATGCTGTATGAAAGTACGTAGGCATAGGATGCGATATCCTAGCGAGCAACCTTCCCCTCCTTTCCCGTAGGTAGGCGAACTACGTTGACTCTGATTTCTCGTTCCAGACGAGAATACGTAGGCATAAAGTGCGGTACTTTGCCGAGTCATTTCTATTTTCATTTTCATTTTCTTTTAACCCCAGACCTATAGTTTAGATAGAATAACAATCCATACCCGAAAACAAGCGTGGATCCCGTCGAGTACGACGGACGTGAGGGGTGCTAATACCTTCCCCTTGCGTAACCGACTCCCGAACCCAGGTTTTGGTTGCGACGACCATACCTTTCCCGTGTTGTGCGAGGTTTACTCTGAGCGTTTCCTTTCCCTCCCGTGGGATAAATAACGCACGGTGGCGACTCTTCTGTTCAGCCGGCGCCGATTTTCGCAGTAGCGACACACCTATCCCTCCGTTTTTTTTGCTGAAGGACAATGGGCCAAGCCCAACGCCTTTCTGCTATCAGCACCTTCCTTTTCAGTATCTCCCCCTCCCCAGTTTTTTTCTGTTTGTTATTTTTTTTTCTGGGCTGGGCCCAATGTGTTTTACTGCTTGTATACCCCCTGTAACTGCATTGTACCCCCCCTTATTTTCTTTTCTTTATTTTATTTTGTTTAGTTTTTTAGAAGAAAAAATAATAAAGAAAAAGAGGATATTTGAAAAGAATTTTGAAAAGAAATACAATAAAAAGAAATATTTGAAAAAAAGAAAAAGAAAAGAAATACAATAAAAAGAAATATTTGAAAAAAAAGAAAGAGAAAAAGGAAAAGAGTGAAAAATATATGAAGAAAAATAGAAAAAAGAATATTTGAAAAAAAAGGGAAATACTTGAAAAAATAGTAAAAAATATTACATTGTAGATTTAATATTTTTCTTTTAGGACAATTTTTCATAGGAGTTTATTTCACATTTTTAGAGATAGCTTTAGAAGTCCACTTGTTAGGGGACTATTTTCCATTTGATTTTTTCCAGGATAGGATAGGATAGTATTTCATAGGAGTTTATTTTCCAGTATTCAATCATTGTAACCATTTTTCAGAATATCAATAAAACGAGATTTGAGCTGTGGTCCCGAAGTAGCCAAACTACAACTGCTCTGATTTCTCGTACCAGACGAGAATATGTAGGCATAGGATGCGATATCCTAGCGAGCACATTAACAATTAACCTTTTGTTCTCTCGCTGCTGTGCGATCGAGACTTTCCCGCTGACGACTGATGTTACCCTTTTCTCTTGCCCGAGTGCATTTGAGACCAGACCGTAGTTCTAGGATCCCGTACCTGTAAAACCAGATTAATTTCTCACTGCTGTGTGAGAACACCCCGCCTAGCTGTAGTTAGCCTGAACTACGTAAGCTCTGATCTTCCATGCAGTGTGGAAGTACGTAGGCACAAGACGCAAGGTCTTGGCGAGCCAATTTCCCCGTAGTCCCGAACTACGTTGACTCTGACTTTCTCTCTTGAGAATACGTAGGCATAGAGTGCGACACTCTATCGAGTCAATTCCCTCCCGTTTAGATTTAGCAGCCGTAGATAGATTGTTTTGCATCCTTTAGACAACCCAAGCAAGCGTGGATCCCGTCGAGTACGACGGACGTGAGGGGTGCTAATACCTTCCCCTTGCGTAACCGACTCCCGAACCCAGGTTTTGGTTGCGATGACCATACCTTTTCCCGTTTTTTGCGAGGTTTACTTCGAGCGTTTCCTTTCCCTCCGTTGGGATAAATAACGCACGGTGGCGACTCTTCTGTCAGCCGGCGCCGATTTTCGCAGTAGCGACAAACGTCTGTTCTGATGATGCAAAGCTTAGATTTGCTGAGGCTGCTCGAACTCTATTCTGGACTGTCAACAAATCTGAACCTCTGCTTCTTTTAGATTCTCCTCCATCATCACCAGAATCTATTGACATTGCATCTGAGGAAAATCCGTTGGCTATGACTCTGGTAGACCCTCCTTCTAATTCCAATGCTCCAGAATCTACAGACCAAATGGAAATTGACTCTGTTCAGGCTACAGAACCTCATCATACTTCTTCATCTGAGATAAAGAAAGAACATCCAGATTTTGAAGATAAGATTGCTGCTCTGGAAGCTGGACAGTCAGAGATAAAATCCTGGATGGCAAAACAGGATAAGAAGTCTGAGGATATGACATAATGGATGTCAAAGCAAGATGAAAAGAATGAAACTATGGCTAAGTGGATGTCCAAGCAAGAGCAATCATCCTCTGAGATTACAGATCTATTGAAGATGCTTTTGTCCAAACACTCTTAGATTTTTTTTCATTCTAATGTTTTTGTATCTGTTGTTTGCATCTGTACTTTATTTCTATATCTTCTGATGTTTGCCTATGTACTCTTGATCTGATCTTTTGAATGGATCAAAGTTTTCTCCATTGAATTATCTTATTTACTGTTTCCTTTTAATTGTTTTTTTAAAAGTTTTTACTTTTTGCTTATGACAAAAAAGGGGGAGAAAATATAGATCTGAACTGTTTAATATAACTTCACCAGAATGAAACTTCAGACATATTTATTCTATCTAACATTTAATCTGACTATTTCAGAACATTTGATAAGTACATTCTATAAAAGAAACTCTGAGTCTATCAGACCATTTGACTTTTATCAAACTCTGAATCTTAAATCTGCAAGACATTCTGACCTTCAAATGTTATAAGAACAAACAAGATCTAACTCTGAAGATTACTCAAAGACAAAAGGGAAGTTTCTATTCCTTATTTGTATTTAACTCAGGGGGGGATTCATCATCTCAGGGGGAGTTATAATTCTAATATGTTCAGTTAAACAAAATTTATGATACTTTTTGTCATCATCAAAAAGGGGGAGATTGTTAGAACACAGATTGGTTCTTAATAATATCTCTTTGTTTTGATGATAACTGTTAGGAAATTTTATTTTAGAATAAAATTTGCTTGAGAGATTTACTGCAGAATAAAATGAAATTAACACTCCAGAAGCAAATCTGAATTGTATACAAGAAGTTATCTAGACTCTGAAGCGCCAGATGCATTCTTTAGAAGATTCTGATTGCTGTTTACAGAAGATCCTGAGCGTAGTCTCCAGAAGGATCTGAAGCAAGAAGCTCCAGAAGATTCTGAAGCAGAAGCTCCAGAAGAATCTGAAGCAAGCAGAAGCATCTGAAGCAAGTCAGAAGCATCTGAAGCTAAGAAGAATATTGTATGAAGAGTTTCTCAAAGCATAGTTTCTACAGAAGTTTCTGAAAGTACTAAAGCTGCCAGTACTGAAGTTCTGTGTTAAATATGCTCTGATGATCAACACGCTGAAAGCACACATGCTGCAGAAGACTCTGATACAACAAAGTTCTGAACATCATTAGAAGACTCTGACTCAATCAGATTCTGATGAACTTGCTGAAAACTGAAGAAGAAATATTCAAAGATTATATCCGTTGGAGTAAATCAAACGTCTCTTTCCTCATTGGTGCTAGACACAAGAACAAAGACAAAAAAGGATTTTTCTGTGCTTTCTACTTCTAAGAAAGGTCACTTGATGTGAAGACAAAAAGGCTCATACCTTTTTGGGACACTCTTCTCAACGTTCAGCTTCCTTGGATCAGCTGCCTATAAAAGGAAGACTCCACCAAATTCTTTAGTTAGACATTTTGCTGAAAAGAAATCATAACATTCAAAGCTCTCATTCTTTCATATTCATTCTTAGAATTATTTGTACTTAAACTTAAGAGAAATATCACTGTTGTGATAAAAGCTTTTTAGAAGCATTCATACTCTTGTATTAGATTTACATTGATTGTAAAGGATTTCCTTAAGAGGATTCAGTTGGAATTATTAGCTCTTGAGAAGACTAAGAACAGTTGTTCTTAGGTGTTACTATTATAATCTGTTTGATTAAATAGTGGATTAAGTCCTTGTTGAGAAAGGCAAATCACTCTAGGAAGGGTGGACTGGAGTAGTTGAGTTCAACGAACCAGGATAAAAATAATTGTGTTTTTATTTCTAAGTTTTAATCTTTCATACTTATTCAACCCCCCCCCCCCTTCTAAGTATTATCTCACCTTCAATCAGGCTTAACGCGAATCTGATGATAACCAGACCTCAAATCAATCTTATTGAAAACACAATCACACACCAATTGATCCATCAAATCATCAATCTGTTGCACCCTAAAATTTTCCCAACCTTTTCTTAACTTGGTTTATGTTTCATTTCATTTCTTTCTAGCATTTGCATTGCATATCATTTTTCATTGAACAAGGGATCAAGAGATTGTGCATAGCAAGAGGAGTCTACTCAGAGGGTTGAGCCTAAGCAAGGGGTTTTACTCAAGTTTGGATGGTCATCAAGTCATAAGGAGTGGGCATTGGTCTTATGAAAGAAAGGATGGATGTATGTGGGTCAACTCCTAAGTTGGAGGCCAGTTCAAGATCATCAGAGAATTGTGAAGCATGTTTAAGGATATAAGATTTTGAGAGAGCTCATTGAGTGCCTTGAGGGTCATTGTGGAGCTCATCCAAGTGTTTGTGCCAAGTGTGAAGAGTTACAGTTGAAGGTGTTGCAATTAGGGTTTTCATCTGGCTAATCTTCAGTCAACTATGCAATTGAAGGAGATTAAAACTCAATTCAAAGTCTCTATGGTCATGGGATGTTGTGTTAAGACATATGAGACATCATTTCAAGTTCAATTCATCAAGGGTTAAGTGCGTGAGAAGTTACTAAATTAGGGTTCTCAGGGTAAAATTCCCTATTTAGTGCCTGACTTCAAGACCACCTATCTCAAGATACAAGTTTCATCTCAACTTTTGACCAACATGGAACTTGTAGAGCATGTTCTTAGCATTAATTTGAGTACTAGAAGTCCTTGATTGGATTTATAGAACTCAAGTTATGGTTCAGACAAGTTACAGGTCATTAGAGGGATGTGATTTTGGTCAACAAAAGTCAACCAACTTCCAAGCCATTTTTGACCTAGAACGATGTTTCTCCTAAACTTTTGGTCAACATGAAAGTTGTAGTTCTTGATCTTAGCTTTCCAAATTGTACTAGAAGTCTTTCATCTGATTTGTAGAACTCAAGTTATGAGGCTTACAAGTTAGGGGTATTTTGGGAAAGTAAGATTACAGGTCATAAAATTATAGGTCCATTTCACCAACTTGCACACTTCAACTGAAGATTTTTCCAACATCAAACTTGCTCCAAATGGTGTTATTTGCTTAGTCAAGCATTGAGAAATTAAGGAATTTGCTTGGTTTGAGGTCTTGATATTTGAATTTTCATGGAAAAAGGTTAAAAAGGGGAAAATGAGAATTAATTCACTTTTGAACATTTTGGTGCAAATGGATGCATTTACTTAGTGCAAACATCATTTAAAACACTTTGGAAATTTTACATTTTTGAATTGAGGTGTTTAAACAAGCCATTTTCAAGGTTTCTTCATTATGAAGTTACACAATCAACATGAGCTATTTAGATCAAACAAGGCTCCAATCCTGACCATTCATGATCCATGAGATACCAGCAAGTGATTCCAACCATTTTGGAGCCAAAATTAGTGCATTTTCGTGTACATGAAACTTGGAAATTTTCAATTCCTTAGATTTTGGTATGGACTGTTAGAGGCTTTGATTGGGCCTAATCTTCATCAAGATCCATCATATATATTGTTTTGGCCATGAACAAACTCTCAGAAGTGAAAATTGGAGGCAAATTCATCAAGTTCATCTTTCAAAAAGTGTGGAAAATTCAAATTTCGAATTTGGAGATTGAGGCTGTTTCAGGAGAAATTGTGAATTGAGAAAGCTTCCTTGAAGTTCAGTGAACGATTTTGGTTAATTACTTGCAAGCTCGAGCTCCATTTGAAGGCTCAGTGGAAGTTCTCCACTAGGTAATTGAAATTCAACACTACACTCTTGTTAAGCATCAATTCACTGCCATTTTTGCATACTTGAGACGTAGAAGTCATGTAGATCATTAAAATGTAAAACGAACTGGCATTGGTTGTGATTGTTGGATGATGCTCATTTATGTTTGGATCTGGTTTGGCTTGTTTGTGCATGATTTTGCTTGTTTGACAATTGATCTGTGATCTACGTGAGCTCTAGATGAGTTTTGGATCAAATTGGAGAAGTTTTGGTGTACTTTGAATTTTGATGTTCTTACTTGTTGTCTTCGGTTTTGGAGATTTATGCATGATATGTGAGTTTTGAGGCCAGAAATGAGATCATTGTGATCTCTAGTGCAATATTGGTATAAGAATCATGCAAAACGGTTGAGTATTGAAGTCTGTGTATTGTTGTGTATGAGGCGCGGTGGCCGGTCGTTTGAGGAAGACGATCGGAAGTTCAGTCCGTCCGCCTCTGGTTTTTCCATGGTTCCATGAGGAAGACGCATGCGTGGCAGTGTGTTAAGTGTCTAATGTGATTACTTTCCATCCCAACGGTTAGGATTAAGAAACACGGTGGACCGTGTTTGACTTTTGAGAATGTGATTCATTTTGAAATTCATTAATGTGCTGTCACTTTGTAAATCGTATGATGAGAATACCACTTGATCACATGTTCCAGATTGCATGTCCTTGGTGTAGCGCGTTTGACTGGTTGCATAGGATTTCCAGATTTTATTTTTCTGGGTGGGCCTAGTGCGCCTTGCTTTCCACACCCCCAGTTGGGCCCAGTTTGTGTTCTGAACTTGTATTGGTTGCTATTTGTCACACACTTTTTCTATTTCATTTTATTTCTTTTGTGTTTTATTTTATTTTTCTGTTTCAATTTTAATTAATTAAAATAGTTCCAATACTCCAAAAATTCACCAACAATATTTTTAGTCAACTTTGAGATGTCTACTTTTTTTTGATATTTTTATTTTATTTTTTCCATTTTATCTTTAATTAAAAAATGAATTGAGTATTGGAATTGTTTTAGTTGGTTCAAATTGTAACATGTTTGGTGTTTGCATTTATTTCTCTCATTCTTTTTTGATCCAATGACTAAAAATTGATCCTCATCTCAATGATGAGTTGATCAATTTTTGAGGACCATTTTGCCCCTGCTTGTTGACTTTTGGGTTGACTTTTTGGGCTTTTCTTTTTTGCACTTGTTTCTTCCATTTCAAAGTGGTACATCCAAATGATTTAATTCTTTTGATGGTGCTTTGAAAGGAAATTTGTCTTGATTTCTTAGCCTCTGGTTTCCAACTTGTGTATCTTCTTTTTTCCTTTTATTTGATATTTTTTTAGCCCTTTTCCTATTTTTGAAGTGACTTACAAGTTAGGTCATCTCATAGGACAGCTCACACAAGTGCTTGACCTAGTTTGGATTGGAAATGACCTTTGTGGATCCAATAAGCTCTCAACTCTTCTTGTTTCACATTTTAGACATGTTGAGCTTGCTGTATGTTCATTTTTAGGTCAAAATATTGTTCATAACTTGTTGTTTGATGCTTTTCTTTTTGCGTTTCCAACTTGAACTCCTATATGATACTTGCTTGCTTCCTTCATGTTATTGCTTGCATTCCTTCTAGTTATGTTTTGATATTGCTTTTTAGCTCTTTCTTTTTCATCTCCCTTCTGTCCAATGACATTGGAGTGTCATTTAAGGTAGCTTGGTGCCTCCTTAGGAGGAATTTGAAGCTTACCTAAAGTGATGAATCCATGAGGACCCTTTCTTTGTGTTTGTCACTTGTTTGTTTGCTTTTGATGCATTTCTCTTCTTCTTCTTCTATTTTCTTGCATTTCCATATGCATACTTGGTTGAGATGAGCTTGTGGTGGCTACTTCCTCACACTATTTTCCTCCCATTATCATTCTATGTGTTGCATTTTGTTTGCATTCTCATTTGCATATGCATTTCTTCTTCTTCTTCTTCTTCTTCTTCTTCTTCTTCTTCTTCTTCTTCTTCTTCTTCTTCTTCTTCTTCTTCTTCTTATTCTTCTTCTTCTTCTTCTTCTTCTTCTTCTTCTTTAGCTTTTCTTTGCCATGTTCCCCATAAGTTCTCTAACCTCTTGAGGTTATGATAGATATTAGGTGCCTAACTATGCATGATAACATTAGGTAGTTCCCTTTTCAAACTCAACTCTAAGTCCACTTTGCATGATAACTTTTAGGATTGACTAGTCTCCTATTAGTGTTCCTACTTCTCTTCTCATCTTCAAACAAGTTTAACAAACTTAATAAGGATAATGAATGTTGTGCCATGAGCCTTATACTTGGAAAATGGTGATTGAGGGGCCACCTCTCAATTTCCTAGAGTGTTTGGTATACGTCCTTAGGACGATATGCGACGCATTCGATCATAGGTTTTAGACTTTGTTACAACATACATTATGAACACTCTAATTCAAAACACTTCTTCTCCTAAAAAACACAAAAACAATTCAAACTCTTTTTCACCCTTTGGGGTTCTTAATCAAGGAAAATATTTTGATAAACAAGAGTGTCGTTAACTCTTAGTTCTACCGCAAACGGTAACGCCTAAGTCTCCAATGGTCGAGCTGCATACACCAACTGCTAGAACTATTTGTTAACCCTACTCGGGCCTAAAAACTTTTGAACCAACCTGTGGTCCTTTTAGCCCGAACTACGTTTGCTCTGATCTTTCGTACCAGACGAAAGTACGTAGGCACGAGACGTGACGTCTCGGCGAGCAACCTTCCCCTTTCTTTAGCCGTAGTTAGGCGAACTACGTTGACTCTGACTCTCCCATTGCATGAGGGAGTACGTAGGCACAGAGCGGCGATGCTCTTCCAAGTCATTTTCTCCTTTCTTTTTCTTTTGTCCTTAAGGCTTTAGCTAGATAGTATCAACACACCCTTTTAGATAGACAACAATGTGTGGATCCCTTCGAGTACGACGGATGTGAGGGGTGCTAATACCTTCCCCTTGCGTAACCGAATCTCGAATCCAGACATGGTTGTGATGACCTTGTCTTTTCCTTTTTCTTTAGGTTTTTGCGATCGTTTCCTTTCCCTCTCTTTGGGATAAATAACGAAAGTGGCGACTCTTCTGTTTTTTCCGCCGGTTGTTTTTCGCAGTTGCGACACAATCCTCGGAAGTGGATACTTATTCTTGATTGTTACTTTATTCAATTGACGATAATCCACACACAATCTCATGCAACCATCTTTCTTCTTCACCAATAACACAAGAGCACCCCATGGAGAAACACTCGGTCTAATAAACTTCTTCTCAAGCAGCTCTTCCAATTGTTTCTTCAATTCCCCTAACTCAGATGCAGACATCCGATAAGGAGCCATCGACACAGGACTAGTGCCCGATATCACATCAACATTAAACTCTACCTCACGCTCAGGAGGTAAGTCACTCACGTCGTCTGGAAACACTTCTAGAAATTTCCAAACAACTGTTAGCTCCACGCTCACTGCTTCATAATCAACTTGAAGTGATGCAAACAATGCAAACATCTGAGCCTCATCTTCTAAGAGTTCTTCTACTTGCTTAGCAGATAAAAATATCAGCTTTCCACAATCACCAAACTCTAGGAACCTCACAGTCTTGTTGTAGCAATCAATATGAATATAGTTATACTCCAACCAGTTCATTCTAAGAATAACATCGATTTGATGAAAAGGTAGACAGACCAAGTCTATCGCAAAATTCTTATCATAAATGGTCAAAGGGCAGCTCAAACAGACTAACATAGTAGTCACAGAACCATTAGTCGGGGTATCGGTGACCATACTCCCAACCATAGAAAATAATTTAAAATTCAATCTCTTAGCACATTCTAGTGAAATAAACGAATGAGTAGCACCAGTATCAATCATAGAAATCAATTCAACATCATTAATAAAGCAAGTACCTTTGATCAAGTTATCTGTCTTGGGTTCTTCCACATCGCTCAAAGCAAACACTCTGCCATTCGTCTGAGCAGCAATAGCTGTCTTCTTCGGCTGCTGACACCGGGTACTGATATGACCCTTCTCTCCACAGTTGAAGCAAGTCGGAGCTTCATCTTTATAGTCAGTATCTCTATGACCTCTCTTGCCACAACGATGACATCTCAGCGCCATACAAACCTCAGCACGATGACCTTGCTCGCCATACTTATAACACTTGCTTGGAGCAGTAGCCGCTCCCCCACTTGACTTTTTCCCATCTGAAGCCTTCTGCTTCCCTTTATCACCAGAAGTCACATACGGTTTCCCTCTATATTGACCTTTCTCTTTCTTCTCACTCAACTGCTTGTAGTGAGTAGATCGAGCTCGACTATCCTCATCATAAATTCTGCTCTTGTCCACCAGTTCCGCAAACCGACGAATCTGTTGGTACCCAATTCCTTGCTTAATCTTGGGTCTCAATCCATTCTCAAACTTGAGACACTTTGAAATCTCTGCGTCAGCGCAACTGTAATGCGGACAAAACTTTACTACAGACTCAAACTTTGCCGCATACTTATCCACAGTTATATTCCCTTGTTTCAGCTCAACGAATTCCACCTCTTTCTTGCCCCGAACATCTTCAGGAAAATATTTCCTAAAAAATTCTTCCTTAAACACAGCCTAAGTTATTGCAATGCCAACACCTCCCAATCTCTGACGGGTGTTATCCCATCAGTCCTCAGCTTCCTCTGCTAGCATATGTGTACCAAATTGCACATGCTGAGCATCAGTGCACGCCATAACTCGGAAAATCTTATCAATCACTTTCATCCACTTCTGCGCACCATCAGGATCACGAGTGCCCATATAAGTTGGCGGATTGTTCCTCTGGAACTTCCCCAAAGCATGAAACTTATATGGAGGTCCACCATTCTGGGTCATCACTTGGGCAAGTGATTCCAGCGCATTAACAATAGCACAATTATTTCTTCCAGCCATCTGCAACCACCAACAAGGTTAGAATAAACAACTTATCCAATAGTATTCTCACACTATTGACTGATAGGGGACTAACAACATAAAAACTTGGCCAAACGGACTGACCTGCTCTGATACCACTAATGTAACACCCTTTTCTACCCCACAATTTTAATGGTAAAACATTCACATTTATCAGAGTAAAATATTAAACTAAAAAAAATCACCTCAAAGGGCATACATTTCCCAATAAATCAAATATAGGTCAAGGCTCCGTAAACAACGGGTTTTCCCAAAAGTTATCAAAAATTGCTCAAAAGGCATCGAAACTCAAAAAGGCATAATCCAAAGTTTTCCTTGTACGAAAACATAATCAAAGTAATTAAAATCAAATAAAATATGAATTAAACCAAAGACCCCAACCCGATGTTACACTATCAGAGCAAGACCCTCTAAGTTAACCAAAATAGCCAACAACTCAAAACTCCAAAAACATCATTGACGGCATCCACGGCTAAGCCTGGTCATCTGCACGTTGTTGCACCCCAAAATTTGCCTAACCTTTTCTTACTTGGTTTATGTTTCATTGCATTAGCATACCATTGTTCTAGCATTATCATAAGCATTGCATTAGCATTTATGCAGGGGATCAAGTGTGATATATATCAAGAGGAGCCTATCTAGAGGTTTTATTCAAGCTTGAGAAGGTCACCGAAGTCATCAGGAAATGGTTTGTGTTCTCGAGAAGTTTGGATGCTTGTATGTGGTTCATCTCCTAACTTGGGAGCCAATTGAAGACCATCAGTGGGTTGTGAAGCCTTGATTATGGATAGAGTATGTGGATAGAGCTCATAGAGTGCCTTGAGGGTCATGGTGGAGCTCAGTCAAGTCATTATGCTAGGTGTGAAGAGCCACAGTTGAAGGTGTTGCAATTAGGGTTTTCATCTGATCAACCCTAAGTCAACTGTACAATTAAAGGAGGTTAAGACTCAATTCTAAGTCATGGTGATCATGGGATGTTGTGTTGAGGCATTTGAGATGTTATTCCAAGATCAATCAAGAAGAATCCAAGGTGTGAGGAGTTGCTAAATTAGGGTTCTTAGTGTAAAATCCCCTGTTTAGTGCTTAACTTCAAGACCACCTAGCTCAAGATGTGATATTCATCTTATCTTGGCATCCACATGAATGTTGTAGAGCATCTTCATACCTTTAATTTGAGTCCTAGAAGTCATTCATCTGATTTGTAGAGCTCAAGTTACAAGCTTTGTAAGGCAGGGGTATTTTGGGAAACTTTGATTACAGGTCATAAAATTACAGGTCAAGTTCACCACTTTGCATAACTCAAATGGAATTTTTTCCAATATGAAAGTTGCTCCAAATGGGGCCATTTTGTCAACTAAACCTCAAGTTATCAATGGGCTAGCTTGTAGTTGAAGATTGGTGAAGGAGATTTTGGTAAAAGCATGTGAAAATCCAAGTTTGTGATCTTGCCAAAATTTAATCAAATATGGTCATATTTGTGCTTATTTTGAATGGAAACACATTATAAGAACATTGGTGACAAAATCAATTGCAATTGATGTAGAAGCATGCTTCATCTCAAGGTTTTGATGACGTCAACAACAAGACTCAAGCTCATTTCATTTGTGCAAAAAGTCAAAAGCTTTCAAAAGACCAAGATCAAAGTATTATGGAAGTGATCAACATTCAAGCTTCATGTACATTTGCTCGATCATCTTTCAAGACTTGGACACAAGCTATGGTATATCAAAATTCTCTAATTTAATTGATATACAAGTGTTCAAATAATTTATCATTTGATCATAGTGCATGAACATGTTTTTGAAACAATTGTAATTGGTATGACATTGTTTTATTAAGTATTTTTCTGAAAAATAACAGTGTTAACCGATTAACCATATAGGTTAACCGGTTAACCATTTCAAAACTTCAATTTTCTGGCCTAACATTCCAGTGTTAACCGATTAACACTGAATGTTTTCTGAAAAATTGCTTTGTTTTTAATTCAAATGTTGTGTGATTGTTATACCATTTCATCTTTTGAATTACACATAATTATACCTTTTTGAATGGGTGTTTTTACTAATATAAATTCTGAAAATTTCTATTTGAAAAAACACCTCCAACAATTTTCAAAAACAATCATTGAATCATATTCACTACTTTTCAAATAATTTCAAATACATTCAAAAGTGTTCATACTTGCATAACCTTTCACATCCAGTTGTTTGAACACTTGTATTGAGATTAAGTTGTGAATTCTGATTAAAGGAGAAGATCAATCTTTGTATTGATATTACTATTGTACTCTCAAATTATAAAAAGAACTACAGAATAGTCCGTTGTAACTTGTGATCCACGATTGTTGGACACAAGGGTTAGTATTTGCAAGAGGATTGTTCTTGCACACTAGTTTGTTTTGTTGTTAGATTGTAGGCCTCACCAGTTGATGGTGTGATAGGTTGTACTTTCTAAAACAATAGTGAAAACTCTCTTTCGTGTGGAAAGGGGAGTGGAGTACCTTCGGATTGTGAAGGGAACCAATATAAATCACCGTGTCATCTTTTTACTTTCTGCTATTACTGCTTTCCTTTTCAAGATCATTAACCAGCAAAATTCAAGAAAGTATAAAAACCGGAAAAAGTTTAAAAGGCCTAACAATTGGCATCAGAGTATTCTGTAGTTCTTTTTATAATTTGAGAGTACAATAGTAATATCAATAGTAATATCAATACAAAGATTGATCTTCTCCTATACTTAAGTATAGAGTAGGTACAACGGACTATTCTGTAGTTCTTTTTATAATTTGGCATCAGAGTAGGTTAAGGTAACCTGTTCCTAACGATTCAGTATGGCTTCCGCAAGTACCAACCCGGTTTTCAAAGATGGTGGAAGTAGTAACAAGCCACCACTCTTTTCTGGAGAATATTTCGATTTCTGGAAAATCAGAATGAAGGCACATCTTGAAGCCCAAGGAGAAGGTATATGGGAAGCAATCGAAGAAGGACCACACAACCCAGTAAATGTGGTCAATGGCGTTGGAACCGCAAAGTTGAAAAGCACGTATGATGAAAACGATAAGAAAAAGATTCTTGATGAGAAGAAAGCAATCAACATACTCCAAAGTGCTCTCAGTATGGACGAATTCTTCCGTGTATCACAGTGTAGATTGGCAAAAGAGATTTGGGACACCTTGGTAGAAACGCATGAAGGAACCGCTGAAGTAAAAAGATCAAGACTCAACACTTTAAGTTAAGAATATGAGATGTTCCGTATACAGCCCGATGAATCTATTGTTGCCTTACAAAAGAGATTCGTCCATCTAACAAATCATTTGATTGCTCTCGGAAAGACCTTCACCAATGATGATCTCAACTTGAAAGTCCTAAGATCTTTGACAAGAGAATGGCAACCAAAGGTCACCGCCATTTCGGAAAAGAAAAGTCTCTCAACAATTACGTCTGCATCTTTTTTTGGAAAACTTCAAGAGCATGAATTGAAACTTGGAAGGCTCGAGAAACACGAAAGTCAAGACAAAAAGTCCAAAGGAATTGCCTTGAAGATTGACACGAGGGATGACAAAAACGATGAATCTTCCGAAGATGAGAATTTCATGCTTCTAGTAAAGAAGCTTGGTAAGTTTTTTAACAATAATAAAAATTCCTCTTTTCCTAAAAAGAATAGACATTTCAGGAAAAAGGATGCATCCACATCAAATCAAGAAGTCACATGTTACGAATGTGGGAAGCAAGGTCATATAAAGTCGGATTGCCCGAAACTCGCAAATAAAGGAAAATTCAAAGGCAAGAAGGATTTCAAAACTAAGAAGGTCTATGTTGCATGGTGTTGCACCCTAAAATTTGACCAACTGGTCCCCATATCTGGTTTATGCTTCGACGCATTTTGCATTCGCATTCGCATACGGCATGCATGACATTTTTCTCAGTCAGTTGGATTTTATCGGGATTATAGCCCATGGCGTTTCAGGCAGTTCTGGCCGGTTGGAATAAAAGTCTGTTGAGAATTGGTGCTCGTTCCCTGTGTTTTCAGGCCATCTCGGTGCCCGGGTTTCGCTACGGTTGCGCAATTGGGTTTTAATTGGTTTAATCGGCTTCCTGGCATTTTTAGGATTTTTCTTTTATTTTTCTGGATTTTTAAGGCATTTAATTGGATTTTTCTGGATTTAATAGTTTTTTTATATATAATTTTTAGAGTTTTAAATAAATTTTCTTTTCTTTTTTTAGAGATTTAAATAGATACTAAAGTTTTAGATATTATTTTCCTTTTAATAGATTTTAATAGATATAAATAGATATTATCATTTTCTTTAATAGAATAGATTTTAAAAATAGATAGTATTGTTTTTTAGATTTTATTAGAGTTTTATTGTTTTTTTTTTAAAATTAAGAGAATAGATTTTAAAAAAATAGAGATTAATTGTTTTTTAGATTTTATTAGATTTTATTTGTTTTTAAAATGTTAATAGATTAGATTTTAAAAAGAAAAAGGATTAAAATGTTTAGATTTTTTTTAGATTTTATTTGATTTTTTTTCAAAATTAATTAGGTTTTTTAAAGATAATTTTTTAGATATTAAATAATAGTTTTTAGATTTTTTTTTTGATTAATTAGGAGTTTTTTTTTAATTTTCGTTTTATAGGTTAATTAGAGGTTTTAATCAGGTTTTATTTTTAATTTTCGTTTAGGCTTAATTAGGTTTAATTTTCATTTAGTTTAGTTAATTAGGTCATTAATATTTTCAGTTAATCATGTTAATCAGCTAATCAGAGTTTAGCAATTGGGCCATTTATCCATTAATCAAAGCCCAAGTCCAGGTCCAGCGATGACACTTGTCATATAAAAAGAAATGCCACACGTACGTCCCAGACTTCTTCCACCTCATCTGAACTCGCACACTCATCTCCTGCCACCTCACTCCCCCACGTGGCTCCCTATCCTCTCTCTCCACTCCCACGCGTCCGTTTCTCTTTCTCCTTGCACGCATGCACGCCACCTGGCTCCTACCGGTCAAACTCGCCGGAAAACGTACCGCCGGCCATGCAAACAGCTCAGAACTTCACCGATGAAATCACACGGTGGTTCCTACGGTTGAATCTCGCCAGAATTCCACCGGAAATCATCATCCACCAGTAAGCACTTCCATCAATTTCCAGAACTCCTCCTTCAAGATCTCGATTCGTTTTCCCGATCCACTCTTTCATCATCAAGATCTTCATAGGAACCATCAGCAATCCAGAGATTCATCATTCATCAGCATCATCTCCAGGATCTTCATCAACCGGTTCTCCAAGATCTTCAACTGTGGTCTTCAAACGTGATTCAAGACTTTGAATGTGTTCTTTGACCTTCATCTCCAGATTCGCTTATGCACCTTCAGATCTTCAATCGAATTCCAGAAAATCTTCATCGTCTTCCTCAGAGAACTTCATCGTGTTCTTGAGTCTTTTACCAGAAATCTTCAACTCTCATCAAGAACATCATCTCCAAATCCGCGAAGAACATCCATCGCTCGCCCAGAACTTCCTCCAGATCTCCAGTTTTGTTTAGATCTTCGCAGATCTTCTCATCTTCAACAAGGATCCTCAGGCGTTCGTCAAAGCCTCCGATCTTCCTCGATTCGTAGATCCTTGTGCATCTGGAGCTTCGTCATCCCCGTCGTTTTTCATCATCCATCTTCTCCACCAAGTTCTCCAGGTTTTTTGTTCTTCTTCCTTAACTCTTCACGCATTCGTAGCTTGTATGATTGTTAGGTGTTAAAATGGATTTAGGTGAGAGTTTGAATAATGATTTTGTGAGGCGAGTTCAGATCAAGATTAAGTTGAACTGAAGGGTTGAGGTGTGGGGTGTTGGATGGATGAGCGAAGTTTGGGTGAAGAACTCTGTGGGTTTGAGAGGTTTCAGAGGGCGCCGTTTAGGGCTTGTTGGGAGAGAAGGTGAACAATGACATTGGAAGGGAGAATGAGAGGAGTTTTTAGGGTTAGTTTTGCTGAAGTTGTGAATGGGTTAGTCTGGGCCTTAGGCCCATTTGCTCGCTTACTGAATCCACTCCCATTGTTTCCATTGACACCCCCTCTCCCTTTGCATTTTGGTATGGGCCATAGGCCAGTTGCTATCTACACCCCCCGTTTGGGGCCCAAACGAGAATACAAGTGATTTTGTTGATATCCGCCCCCCTGGTATATTTCTGTTTTGTTTCTTTCTTAATTTTCTGGAATAAGACTGGGCCCAGCGTGTTGCTTTCAACACCCCCCCTTCTGGGCCCAATATGTTTTCTTGATGTAAATAAATGCTGTTAGCGCCCCCCCCCCCCTTGTTTTTTTTTCATTTTTATTGAATTTTCCTTTTCATTTCACTTGCATATAGTTTACAAAATAATTCATAAAAAATCCAAAAATAATCATTTTAACATGGGATTTTTTACCTCATTTTAATAATGATGTCAAGAAAATTGTGGGAAAATAAAAATAGTATTTTAGGCCTTTTTCCATTTATGGTGATTTTTTACATTTTAATTGCTTTTATTTTCATATTGTTTGTACATATTATTTGGTGAATTTTGTTTGGTCATCTAAATCCATATTTTGATTCCATTCTTTTTGTGGTAGTTAGATTAGAATATTAAGTTCCCCCTGGATTTATTCCATATTTTTGTGGATTAAGCTTGATTAGTTTTGATTAGAGAACATTAAGGTGATAGTTTTAGGGTTCAAACTCAACATAGGTGCACTATAACATTTTCTTTTGGGGTTTTTAGCATGAATTAGGTTATGGGACATATAGGGTATGTTGGGTAGATATAGAAATCCCCTTAGAATAAATCCTAGAATTTTAAATACTATTTTGCTATTTTTAGTATATTTTGCAAATTGTGTGATTGTTTGGTGTTCCCATTTGGGGTTTATATTGCTTGCTTGGGCTTTTGGGTTTTATATATGGGGTATGGGGCTTGGTTTGAGCTTGTGGAGCATGAAGACATCAAAGGAGAAGATTAAGGATAATAATCAAAGATTTGTGCATGAAGATTGCTTGGATTGAAGATGTTTTGAAGACATAGGAAATAATAGGAATAAGCAGAGCCTTAGAATAGACTGAATTGTTTTGTACAAACATGGATAGCTTCATGTGCTTCCATTCCTCTCTATGACATAAAGTCCCTCTATGGTATTCAACTCCCTCCTTTGGAGGGATAAGTGGCCTTGCCTTAGAGGTAGAACTTTGAGAGAACCACTCTTCTATTATGTTAAACTGTATGTAGGCTTCCTTTGGTAGTCAATGAACTGTTAACATTCAACTCATCTTGTTAAGTTACTATCATCTAGGAGAGCTTGCCTTGAAGAAAGAAGCCATTGAAGATAGAGATGAAGATCAAAGATTGACAAAGATGAAGATTATTCATGTCAAAACTGTGCAGCTGTTGAAGCTAGGGTTACTGCTGTCTGGAGCTATTTGTTGTCTGATGCTGTCAACTGGTTAAGATTCTGTGCTTGCTTGAGCTTGGTGATTTCTTGGAGATAGAAGCTTGTTGTAGCTTGGGTATCATTAGAGTTTGACTTTGGGGTTCGTTGGAAGATTGCTGTTTGTCAACTGTCAGAGTTGGGTGTTTTTCAGAGTTGTTGCTGTAGGAGTTGGGGGGATATCAGAGCTGGTTTTGGGGGTTTTATTTTCTTTGCTGTATTGTTTGTTAAATTTCCCCTTAGGGTTGAAGTGAAGCCATTTCACTTTGCCTATTGTTTTCTAGGTTCGAGGTTGAGTGGACTCCCTTGCCTCGCTTGTACTGCTGCATTCATGCATTTTACCGCTTTACTGTATATATGCTTTCTCTTTTCCGTTTATCCCTTAGGATCTCTGTTTCTCTCTGCGCAAGAGAGAAATATGACAAACATTAGGCTTTCATCCATGCATGATAACATTAGGGTAGATTTTGATTCCCATTTTAACCCTAGGTTTTAGAGTTCTTTCTCATCTCAAAAATCAATCAAAAATACAATAAGAGGTCAAACATCAATAAAAAAACAGTTCTTGCGTAAAAGACTGTAAACCAATCAAAGAGTCATTTTTGTCCGCTTGGACCCGTAACCAAGAGAAAAACCTTTTTCAGAAGGATAAAAAAAAGCCAAACAAATTTGTGTCTTCCGTAGCCCGAACTACGTTTGCTCTGATCTTTCATGCTGTATAAAAGTACGTAGGCATAAGATGCGATATCCTAGCGAGCAACCTTCCCCTCCTTTCCCGTAGGTAGGCGAACTACGTTGACTCTGATTTCTCGTTCCTGACGGGAATACGTAGGCATAAAGTGCGATACTTTGCCGAGTCATTTTATTTTCTTTTAACCCTTGACCTGTAGAATAGATAGAATAACAATACGTACTAGAAAACAAGCGTGGATCCCGTCGAGTACGACGGACGTGAGGGGTGCTAATACCTTCCCCTTGCGTAACCGACTCCCGAATCTAGGATTTGGTTGGGATGACCATTCCTTTCCCGTCTTTGCGGTAGGTTTACTTCGAGCGTTTCCTTTCCCTCCTTTGGGATAAATAACGCACGGTGGCGACTCTTCTGTTCAGCCGACGCCGATTTTCGCAGTAGCAACACATGGGACAATAACAAGATAAGTTTATCATCGGAGTCGGAAAGCGATGAATGTGCTAATATGGCTCTTATGGCGTCACATCATTCCGATGAAGAAATTGATGAGGTTAGTAACGATTTTTCTATTTATGATAATGATGCACAAGAAGTCATAGATGAACTTCTAAAGGAACACAAGACTTTGTATAAAAGCATTTCATCCCAAAAGTAAAGAATTTCATTTTTAGAAGAACAAAATACTGTTTTCATGAAAAATATTGAAAATGAAAAACAAGAATTGGTGGATGAAAAACAAAGTCTTGTATGCAAAAATTATGAATCCTTATCTTTCCAAAATTTTCAACTTAAACGAGTTTTAGAAAGATACGAAAAAGGTCAAATTGGCTTGGAGGAAATTCTTAGGCATCAAAGATATCCTAATGATAAAAGTGGACTAGGGTATTCTAAGTTTTCCAAACCAAGCACAAATGAAACCATTTTTGTAAAAGCAAGTGAACAAGGTGTGAAAGAAAAGGCCAACACTTCTAAAATTCAGCATCAAAGTCATAAAAAGAAAAGAATTATTAAGAAAAAGAATTATATTTCTAGATATAGAAGTCATTTTCAACCTACTTGTTTTTATTGTGGAATCAAAGGCCATACACTTAATGCTTGCTATGCGCGCAACATTGGCGTTGCTAAAGGGCATTATGTGTGGGTTGAAAAAGGTACTAACTATCAAGGACCCAAAGCAATTTGGGTACCTAACGCTACTTGATTTTGCGTTGTAGGTATGCTTGAAGACAACTTCTAATCAATGGTATCTTGATAGCGGTTGCTCGAAGCATATGGCGGGAGACATAAACAAATTTTCAAGTCTATCTTTAAAGGCCAAAGGATACGTTACTTACGGTGATGTTAATAAAGGAAAAATTCTTGGAGTTGGAACTATTGGTACACCTCCATGTACAATCATCGAAGACGTTCTTTATGTGGAAGGCCTTAAACACAACCTACTTAGCATAAGTCAATTGTGTGACAAAGGGTTTCGAATCAACTTCACAAAGGATGAATGTTTGATAGAACATGAAGTCACCCGCGACATCTTGCTAAAAGGTAAAAGATTTAATAATATTTTTATGATCTCTTTTGATGATTTTTCCTTGAAGGTAAAATGTCTTATGGTGAACAACAACGAGGTGTGGCTTTGGTATGAAAGATTTGCTCATATTCACATGGAGCATTTAAACAAGTTGATAAAACATGATCTAGTTGTTGGACTTCCAAGGATAAAATTCATCAAGGATAAACTATGCGATGCATGTCAAAAAGGGAAACAAACCAAGACAACTTTCAAATCCAAGCAAGTGGTTTCTACATCAATGCCACTTCAATTGTTGCATATGGATCTTTTTGGTCCATCAAGAACAAAAAGCTTCGGAGGTAACTTTTATGCTTTAGTTATTGTTGATGATTTCTCTCGATACACATGTACATTGTTTTTAGTGCAGAAAAATGATGCTTTCAAAGCATTCAAGAAGTATGCGAAGCAAATTCAGAATGAGAAATCACTCACCATAGCCTCTATAAGAAGCGATCACGATGGAGAATTCCAAAATTCAGACTTTGAAGATTTTTGCGAAGAGCATGGAATTTCTCATAATTTTTCAACACCAAGGACGCCTCAACAAAACGGTGTCGTAGAACGGAAGAATAGATCATTGGTGGAGCTTGCAAGGACAATGCTTAGCGACGCAAATCTTCCTAAATATTTTTGGGCAGATGCAGTTAGTACAGCATGCTTCGTAAGCAACCGTGTCAATATTCGACCACTTCTCAAAAAGACTCCGTTGAGTTGTTCAAGGGTAGAAAACCAAATATAGCATTCTTCCACATATTCGGATGCAAATGCTTTGTTCTCAACAACAATAAGGATAATATCGGTAAGTTTGATGAGTAATCTGACGAAGGTATATTTCTTGGTTATTCTCTTTATAGTAGAGCATTTAGAATTTTTAATAAGAGAACTCTTACTATTGAAGAATCCGTTCATGTTTCTTTTGATGAGACTAACCCCTCGAAAGAGGATAATATTATTGTTGTTGATGATGATGACATAGTAGTTACTCAACAAGAGGAGATTTCAAAGAATCAAGAAATACCCCAAAAAGATATCACGCAAATCATTGAAGAACATCAAGATCTTTCGAAAGAATGGAGAACACATAGAGATCACCCAATAGACAAAGTTATTGGTGATATTAGCCAAGCTATTGCAACTCGACTTAATCTAAACGATGCTTGTCTCAACATGGCTTTTGTGTCTCAAATTGAACCATCCAAGATTGATGAAGCTTTAGGCGACGACCAATGGATTGTAGCAATGCAAGAAGAACTCAACCAATTCGAAAGGAATCAAGTTTGGAGTCTTGTACCAAGACCAGATCATAAGCACATCATAGGAACAAGATGGGTGTTCAAGAACAAACTTGACGAGAATGGGATCATAGTTCGTAACAAAGCAAGATTGGTTGCTCAAGGCTACAACCAGGAGGAAGGAATTGATTTTGATGAAAAGTTCGCTCTGGTAGCAAGGTTAGAAGCAATTAGATTATTACTTGCTTACGCTTGTTCTATGAATTTTCAGTTGTTCCAGATGGATGTCAAAAGCGCTTTCCTGAATGGCTACATCAATGAAGAAGTCTACGTCAAACAACCTTCGGGTTTTGAAGACTTCAAGAATCCCTCGGATGTTTACAAACTGAAAAAGGCACTCTACGGACTAAAACAAGCACCAAGAGCATGGTATGACCGCCTTAGCAACTTCTTATGTGAAAAGCGATTTACAAAAGGAAAGGTTGACAAGACATTGTTCATAAAGAAGATCAAAGGAAACACTTTATTGGTTCAAGTCTATGTCGACGACATCATCTTCGGATCAACAAACAAAGAGCTCTGCGAAGAATTTTCACTTATGGTGCAAGGAGAATTCGAGATGTCCATGATGGGAAAGTTGAACTATTTTCTTGGACTACAAATCAAGCAAACAAAGGATGGCATCTTCCTCAACCAGTCCAAGTATTGCAAGGAATTGTTGAAGAAATTCGATATGGATAGTTGCAAGGTGATGTCCACTCCTATGGGATCCGGAACGTACGTTGATCAAGATGAATCCGGTACTCAAATTGATATTACAAAATATCGAGGTATGATCGGTTCATTACTATATTTGATGGCAAGCCGTCCTGACATTATGTTTAGCGTTTGTTTATGTGCGCGCTTTCATGCAAGTCCGAAGGAATCACATCTCACAGCCGTAAAGAGAATCATAAAGTATCTCAAAGGGACAATGAACGTTGGATTATGGTATCCTAAAGGTAGTACTTGTTCTTTAGTTGGTTACTCTGACGCTGACTATGCAGGATGTAAGACCGATAGAAAAAGCACAAGTGGTACGTGTCACATTCTCGGGAATGCACTAGTGTCATGGGCCTGCAAGAAGAAAGCATGTGTGGCTCTCAGTACAGCCGAAGCGGAATATATTGCAGCAGGAAGTTGCTGTGCTCAAATTCTGTGGCTCAAGCAACAACTCCTCGATTACGGTGTAGATCTCGGTTACATTCCTCTTCGATGTGATAACACAAGTGCCATCAACATCACGAAGAATCTGGTCATGCATTCAAGGACAAAACATATAGATATCCGACATCACTTCCTTCGATATCACATATTGAATGGAGATGTGGATGTTACTTTCGTCGACATGCACAATCAACTCACCGACATCTTTACCAAAGCATTGGCGAAAGAACCATTCTACAAAATTCGGCGAGAACTTGGGATTCTTGATGAAGGTGACATCTGACCTTTTGCTATTTTATGTATGCGTGATATTATGTATGTTTTCAATATGTTTGCATTCTGTTTTGCATAAATTTTCAAAATTTTCGCCTGTGTTAACCGATTAACCTATATGGTTAACCGATTAACACTGTTAATTTTGCACTTCTGATTTAATTTTTTAATGTGTTAACCGATTAACCTATATGGTTAATCGATTAACACTGAAACTTTTTATTTTGGAAATTAATTTTTAATATGTTAACCGATTAACCTATGTGGTTAATCGATTAACACTGTTAAACCAGTCAAAAAATCATAAACGAAAATTAATTCAACATTTGGAAAGTTGTGTGTGTTTTAAATGTTTTGTTATGTGGTCCATATTTCTTTTAATATCCAAATCCATATTCCTCAAAACTCTTCTTCTTCTTTGACTCATTATTGGATATTGGACTTCCAACCCTAAAACTTTAAAACCCCACTCTCATCTCTCTCATATATATTGCCACACCTTTACCACTCTCTCCTCACAACTTCAAACCCTAAAAATTCAGCAAACCCTAATCTCTCAACACCTCTCAAACTTTCATCCATGGCATCCTGACACAAGGGCAAGGGAAAACTTCCTGAATATGCTTCTGCCTCTGAAGACGACAGCATTCCCATGGAGACTACCAAGAAGAGGCGAATGGATTTCAAGGTTCGTGTCCGACAACTTCTGCCGGTAAAGTATGTGAATCTTAAAGCATTTCCAGCATCTTCATTTGATTTCCCTGCACTGCTTGAGTATCAGCACATAGATAAGTTTGTTTCAGATTCTGGTATCATTTATCCAGACTTGGTTAAAGATTTTATGAATAAATTGGCTATATATTTGGATATTGATGAAAATCATATGATCAGTTCTGTGGTTAGAGAAAATGAGTTTACTGAGAAACTGTCCACCATTGCTAGACACCTCAAAATACCTTCAAGAGGCTGTTTCTTAAGGAAGGGTGTCAACCATGTTGATGGACTATGGGCAAACTATGACAAGATGGAGTATTATTATCAAATCTGCCGATTCCCCAAAGAGACGGTCATAGCAAACTCTCGGACCGCCCGCATGCTGTGTTATGCGAAAAACCTGACGGTTTCCGATAGAATGCTGCACTATGTGATCTTTTATGTTTTGATACCCAAGGATTCAAATCATTCCCAAATTAATGATTTGGAGATGCAACTTATGTATGCAATCAAGAACAGAATTAGGGTGAACTGGATTTTGACTATCATGTACCATCTTCAGCAACAACTTCACTGCATAACAAGGCTGCCGTATGCACGGTTGATTTCAAGAATTCTGAAGTTGACAGAATTGGACCTCAACAGAGAACCGTTCACCAAGATGAAACCTACCACAAATGAAATCAACGAGATCACCATTGTTAAGAATACGAGTATCATTAAGGAAGCTAACGGAACATACCGATATGCAGATGACGGTCCTGCCAATCAAGCCTATCCTATTCTCGAAGGAGGTCTAACCAATGAGTTTCTCTATACTACCATTATGAACCAGCATAGGGAATCCATGAATATGCACTACGAAACCTCCCGAGCCATTGCCTCTCTCCGTAACCTCATCCTTAATCCTCAACATTCAACCACCAGGGTCGTGGAAGACGAGATTGAAGAAGCGGATGGTAGTGAAGAAGAGGGAGAAGACGATGAGGATATGCCTGATGAGGATATTTAGAGAATATGCTGTTGTTGCTGTCTTTTATTGCTTTCTAGTCATTAAGTTTTAAGCTTATGTTTTTAACTTTGTTTCATTTGCGTTGTACTCATACTCTATTTTGTTGCACTTTGCTGCATGTTTAATTTTATTTCAGTATGTTTTGCTTATCTACTTGATTATTCTTTTGATTGCTTTCATAATTGTCGATATTTTCTAGTTTTGTTTGAAAGCTCCTTCCTTTTTGCTGATGACAAAGGGGGAGAAGAACTTTGGCTTTCTAATGTCTATGTGTGCAGAATTTTTGCCTCTGTTTTAGATAGGGGGAGTTCATGGACATAGGGGGAGAAACAAGACCAGGACCAAACATCGTCAAAGTTTGCACAAGACTTAATTGGTTGTCATCATCAAAAAGGGGGAGATTGTAGAAGCATGCTTCATCTCAAGGTTTTGATGACGTCAACAACAAGACTCAAGCTCATTTCATCTGTGCAAAAAGTCAAAAGCTTTCAAAAGACCAAGATCAAAGTATTATGGAAGTGATCAACATTCAAGCTTCATGTACATTTGCTCGATCATCTTTCAAGACTTGGACACAAGCTATGGTATATCAAAAATCTCTAATTTAATTGATATACAAGTGTTCAAATAATTTATCATTTGATCATAGTGCATGAACATGTTTTTGAAATAATTGGAATTGGTATAACATTGTTTTATTAAGTATTTTTTTGAAAAATAACAGTGTTAACCGATTAACCATTTCAAAACTTCAATTTTCTGGCCTAACGTTCCAGTATTAACCGATTAACCATACAGGTTAACTGATTAACACTGAACGTTTTCTGAAAAATTGCTTTGTTTTTAATTCAAATGTTGTGTGATTGTTATACCATTTCATCTTTTGAATTACACATAATTATACCTTTTTGAATGGGTGTTTTTACTAATATAAATTCTGAAAATTTCTATTTGAAAAAACAATTTTCAAAAACAATCATTGAATCATATTCACTACTTTTCAAATAATTTCAAATACATTCAAAAGTGTTCATACTTGCATAACCTTTCACATCTAGTTGTTTGAACACTTGTATTGAGATTAAGTTGTGAATTCTGATTAAAGGAGAAGATCAATCTTTGTATTGATATTACTATTGTACTCTCAAATTATAAAAAGAATTACAGAATAGTCTGTTGTAACTTGTGATCCAGGATTGTTGGACACAAGGGTTAGTGTTTGCAAGAGGATTATTCTTGCACACTAGTTTGTTTTGTTGTTAGATTGTAGGCCTCACCGGTTGATGGTGTGATAGGTTGTACTTTCTAAAACAATAGTGAAAACTCTCTTTCGTGTGGAAAGGGGAGTGGAGTACCTTCGGATTATGAAGGGAACCATTATAAATCACCGTGTCATCTTTTTACTTTCTGCTATTACTGCTTTCCTTTTCAAGATCATTAACCAGCAAAATTCAAGAAAGTATAAAAACTGGAAAAAGTTTAAAAGGCCTAATTCACCCCCCTCTTAGGCATACTCTGTACTTACAATTGAGACATGTTTTGTGGGGTATTTCAAGCTTTCTTCATGTTTAAGCAACATAATGGATCATAGCCATTGAGATGGAAACAAGGAGTAATTGTGAGCCATAGATCTTCCTTACATCACAAGGAATGGAATTGAATCAAAAACAAGGAAACTCAGCCATGAATTGAAGCATTTCCATGGGCTTCCATAATTGAAAATCCAAAAACCCAATTGGGTGTTTAAGCCATAATTGGGCCCCCATTTTATCACAAACACATTCTATAAGTATCATAGAGTGAATTCAGATCAAAGTTGATGATTTTTGGTGGAGAAACAAGCCATAACCAGTTGATCAACGTGAGTGCAAAGTGAGATTTCAAATTCTCAATTTCTCTCCAATTCAAGTCATTTCAATCATTCAAACATCTCTAGCAATAATCCTTGATTGATTCTGGGCAAGAAGATTGGATAATTCGTGTCTGTGTGAAGCTCACCATCTCCATTTTCAGAGGTATTTGAAATTCAGCATATCTCATTATTTATGGATCTTTATGGAGCCATTGTTGTACCATTGCATCACCCGTGAAGTGTATTTGGATTCTGGTAACATCTGGAGCATTTTCATGAAGTTTTCGTGTTCTTGGTATTTTCTTGGAGTGGCACGGTTTTGATGATTTAGTGGATAAAAGTGGAATTAAATACCATGGTTGTGTTCTACGTGAAAAATGGAGCATGATAGGCACAAGAATATTCAATTTTGATGAAGATTTGAGATTTTCACCGTTCGTGTTCAAGGAAGAAGATGACCGAAGCAAGTCCGGCCACCACCCACGGTGTCTCTGCATTTCCCTCTCTTTCTCCATTCAAAACAAGGAAGACAACACGTTGGCCATTGGATTTTGTTGAGATCATTGACTGTGTATGCTGATCCAGCGCGCGAGAATCAGCCACATCACCCCTCCTCCAAAACGCGCCGTTTCATTTAGTTTGGCTGAGTGGACTGGACCTTTATTTGCTATCCACTCACTCCTTCCAGGCCCAACCCAAATATGCACTGTCTTGTTTTGCTATTCCACATGCAAGTTTGTTTATTTTCATTGTTTTTCTTATTTCTTTATTTTCTTGCTTGCTTACTTTTGATTCATGAAAAATGGAAAAAATGCATATTAATTTATGATCTTTTTACATGATGATATTGGACATGATTAGGAATTTTAGGAATTGAGAAAATTGATTTTGGATTTATTTTCAATTTGTTTGATTTTTTCTATTTTTAATAGTCATTAAAAATATGAATTTGTGCCATCTTCTTGTGTTTTTTGTTGAGGTATCAAAACAAATAATAAATGCCTAATATTTTGTGAGATCATTGTATACATCTTGAGGGATCTATGTGTATTTTTCTATGGATTTTATTGTACCATTTGCATAGGTTTTGAATAGCATTTTGTTCATGCTCTAGTTTACCCTTGTTTTGGGGTACCCTTGATTGTTTGCCCCCTGTTTAGGCCCTTCCCTTTGGTTTATTTTCTTCCCCTTTGAACCTATAATCACCTATACTTTGTAGGACCTTAGAGAATTTAATTGGTATTTGTTTATGTGTTGTACTATTTTTGCCTTATTTTGCAAGTTGACTCATAATTTGGCACTTTCACTTGTACACTTGTATTGTTTTGGCTCCAAAAGTCTTGTAATGCTTGTATGATGGGTCTTATGGTGATTGCTTCATGTTATAGACTTATTATAGGTCTTGTGGACCAATTTGGGTATCTTTGTATTGTGTGTAACATTCTCATTTGATGGCTTACTTTCATGCTTGCACATTGTGGTACCATATGGGGGTGTATGTACTTTCTTTTGCACATTTCTCTTGGTTCCTTGCCACTTTCCTTTTGATATTCATATATGGATTATGTTGTATGATTATAATGTGTAAATATATGTCTAATGACATAGGTGTGTCATTTAAGGAAGTCTTAGGTCCCTCCTTTGGAGGTCTCTAAGGCATGCCTAAAGTGGTGAATCCTTGAGGACATCTTTTGTATGTTTTGTGAATTGCTTTTTGTTGCATTTCTTCCCCTCTTCCCTTTGCATTTACTCATATTTGGCTTGAGGTTGAGATGGGCTTGTGTAGGCTCATGCCCCAAACATATTTCCTCCCTCACTTGTATTGCATTCTTACTTTCCACGTTTGCATTTCATGTTTGCATTCTTATAATTGTTTTCTTCTTCTTCTTTTGTCTCCCTTCCCTTAGGATTTCCATTCCTTCTTGTTCAAGTTGGAATGTTATAGACATTAGGGTTCTAACCATGCATGATAACATTAGGTAGTTCCCTCCTAACCTCAACCATAGGATGAACTTTGCATGACAACTTTAGGATTGGATTAACTCCCCTTTAGTGCATCCTTTCTCTTCTCATCTTCAAACATTCTTAAAACACTTAATAAAGGATAACACGTGTTGTATGCTACGAGCCTTAAGCACTTGAGAAAGGGTTGTTGGAGGGTCTCTCTTCAATAGCTTGGGTGTTTAGTGTGGTACCCTTTGGGTGACATGCGACGCATTCACTCTTAAGTCCAAGTCTATAGTGCAACATGAGTTACAAACAAAACTCAAAACACTTCTTCTTTAAAAGACTTCAAAAACAAAGATCAAACTCTTTTTGTCCTCTTGGAACTTTAATCCTTAGAAACCCTTTTCTTAAGGAGAGTTTTGTTAACTCTCGGTTCTACTGCAAACGGTAAACGCCTAAGTCTCCAAAGGTCGAGCTGCATACACCAAACTGCTAGAACCATTTGTTAATCCTACTCGGGTTAAAACATTTGAACCAATTTATGGTCTTGTTAGCCCGAACTACATTTGCTATGATCTTTCATGCCGTGTGAAAGTACGTAGGCACGAGATGCGATATCTCAGCGAGCAACCTTCCCCCCTTTTCCACCCGTAGTTAGGCGAACTACGTTGACTCTGATTTCTCGTTCCGGACGGGAATACGTAGGCATAGAACTGCTGTGTTCTGCCGAGTCATTTTCTTTTCTTTTAGGACTAACCTTTTAGATAGATAGATAAACCAACCTGTCAGATAAACAATTAAGCGTGGATCCCATCGAGTACGATGGACGTGAGGGGTGCTAATACCTTCCCCTTGCGTAACCGACTCCCGAACCCAGACATGGTTGCAATGACCTTGTCTTATACCTTTTCGTCAGGTTTTTTCCGATCGTTTCCTTTCCCTTTCCGTGGGATGAATAACGAAAGGTGGAGACTCTTCTGTTTTGCCGGCACCTTATTTTCGCGGTAGCGACAGCTGGCGACTCTGCTGGGGACTCCAACGGTTCCCTATATGAGTCAATCCGAGCACTTGTTTGTTAATCTTTTGGGTTTGCATTTTTGCTTTTATCTTTCGCTTTTTACTTTCCGCACTATATTATTACTTTTGTGCTGTGGGAAGGGTTTCACTTTGAGAGATAAGCCGAACCTAGGCTTGAGTATAGACTTAGAATTAGAAGTGGAGATTAGTGGTGAGCCTGTATGCTTTGCATGCACCAGCTAGCCATGAAATCCGTCCTCAGACGAGATTCTCTTTGATGATTTTCCTCCTGGCCCTTTGGGCTCTGATGCGTGTTTTTCGCAAGTGTACGAATCACGTCAAAGTAATATAAAAGATTATCGAATCCACAGAGACCAAGTGTCAATCTATCGTACCTGTTGTTATGGTGTTTATCTAAGGCAACTATTTTTAAGGGTTTTAGTAAGGGTGCAATGGTAAATAAAATTATAATTTTAAATAATAAATAAAAGACAGGCTCGAATGTAATTCACGTAATTAATGATAATCCAGTACTTGTTAATGGAACTACTTATGGGCAATGTTTTCTCCTTTGAAAAGAACTAATTTAACAGGAACTGTCGCTTTCGCGTATTCAGAACCGAGTTGTACTCTCTAATCAACCCCTCCTATTGTCACGGATAAAAAGGTGCGTACTGCGTTAGAGTAGTAAACCTATTTTTAAGAAATATAGTTTCTTAACAAAGTTGAAAAGTATTTTAACCTGGACTTCTTAGCAAAAAGAGGTTCTTATGAACCAGACTCTAAATCTCATAACGCGTCCGAAAATCGTTTTAAAATCTCTTTTCTTTTTAATCTAAAAACTCCTAATGAACTATACAAAGCGCTTTTGGCTGTTTTTGAAATAGTTAAAAACAATTACTTGAATTGAAAGATAAAATAGCCCTTAGGTGTTTCCACGAACAATTATACTGATTACTGGTTTAATTACGATCCTTACATTCTAACCTTTATGGGATTAGTTAGACATGATAAAGTAAATATTATTTTTATAGTTTTTCATATGAGTAATTTAAAGCGAGTGCGGGAAGTAAACAAAGTAAATGTGCGAGTGCGGGAAATAAACAAAGTAAATGTGCGAGTGCGGGAAATAAACAAAGTAAATGTACGAGTGCGGGAAATAAACAAAGTAAAGTGCGAGAAAATAAATAAAAGTAAAGCAATGCGGAAAAATAAAATACGAACTGGAATTAAAATGGTGGCAGGATTAACTTCCTCCAGAGTGCTCCAAAACTCGAACCACAGACAGATTACAGACTCGATCACTCGATTGCAGAGGCACCCCGATGTGGAATGGCAACTGCTTTATAACTGATATATGCCTAGAGAATTCTAATTCTGGATGAAGAAAAACGAAAATCTAAGGTCCTATTTATAGTAAAAACTGAAAGCATGAAATGACCGGGACGCCCCTCCACTAAAAAGTGGAGGTTATGAAATTTTGCCTTGTGGCGCCCGCCACAAGGTCATGGCGCCCGCCATGGTCCCTACAGGGGATGATGGAGTGGGGATCGTGGGTCTTGGAGGTTGAGGAGTGGTCTTGAGACGTGGCCACGTCATGGCTAACCCCATGGCGCCCGCCACGGTGGGTGCCGCAAGTGCAAAATGCTGAATTTCTAGGTTTTCGTCCGTTTTCACTCCTTTTTCGCTCCTTTTCCCGATTCAAGCTCCGATTATTATAAAAACCTGAAAACGTAAGAAAACAAAGCAATAACAAAGCAAAACAACAATAAAAGCTAAGAATGCATGCGAAATCGGAGTCAGAAATACGGTGAATTTTAGTGTGATCAAATTCTCCCACACTTAAACCTTTGCTTGTCCTCAAGCAAACATTAAAGCTTAAGAAAATATGGTGTCAACATTTGTCTTTGGGATAAAGGGATTCTAAGTTCAAGTCAGGATGCAGTGACAGATACTAACTAAGTGAACCAAGGGTACCATAGTAACACAAACACAAACTTCAATCCTATATTAACCACTCCATGTCATCCCACGATACCTAGGCCTATCTTCTCATCTTTTTGTGTCCTTTTCATTCAGGCGCAATCACATTAAGCCCGTTATCCGTACATGCTTCATAGTAGAGTGACCGTTTAGTGATTCTGATCCATAACACAAGGTTTCTGGCACATAAGCATGTGTAAACCTGTTTTTATTTCGCCTAAATGTAGCTGCGGGGGATCGGATCGTAATCCGCCCTACCAAGTTCAGTGCCAGATACCTCTGAACCAACTAACAATAGGTGACTTGCAATTTTTTTCTTTTTGTGGCAAAAATTTTTTTTTCTTCTCTTTTTTCGGTTTAAATGACTTTGTGAGGGTCACCTATACCAGAGTTTGCCTTTTTTTTTTTTTTTTTTTTTTTTTATTAGCACTGGATCATTCACTTATATTCATCGGCCCCCTGCGTAGAGTATGCTTAGGCCGGAGCTGACTGCTAAAATAAACTACTTAGGACAATTTTTTGAATGATAGTAAAGGCCATGGTGGTGGGGTTTAGGAGTGATTCCTATATTCAAGAGGTCTATGGTGCTAAAATGGTTCTGATGTTTCAAAAAGTTGACCTAAGTCACCACATCCTAATCTAAACCTGTCTCAAAGCCCAAAAAACATGTGAAACAACATTGTTTTCTTTTTAAAAATTTTCTGGTAAAGCTAAGGAAATGGGAAAAAATGAAGATGAACTAAAAAGACACTATACTGGTGACTCGTCAGACTCATGCATTATCTAAGAAAAATAAATTACTGAAAAGGGAAATAACTGAAAGGAAATTAACTAAAAAGGGAAATAACAGAAAGCAATAAAATCCCCTCCCACACTTAAATCGAACATTATCCCCAATGTTTCGAAATAAGATAAGGGGGGTAACCTGGAAAAAGACTACTGAGGAGGGGCACTGGTGCCTTCGCCGTCCTGATGTGATGGTCTGGAACGACGGGATCTACTACGATGCTGGTCCCTCCGGTCGAGTCGTGCTGATAAAGCAGCCTGAGCACTCCGGACCTCTCGAAGGTTACCCAAGATGGAACCCTGAGTAGCCTCTACAAGCTGGTAGTGTCGGCTGTTGAACTCTCTCTGACGGTTCTGCTCTAATGAATTATCGTTCAAGGTACGGCAAACGTTGCTATAAGCACGATCCGAAACCAATCGCGATTGTTGCATGAAGCTCATATTGTTCGTCAGCTGCTGTGAAATAGTAGAGAGAAGGCCATCACGCCTTTCTTCTCTAGCTGTCATATCACGCCACATCTCCTCGGTGACAAAGAATCCAGGAGCAGTACCTGCAACAGGGTTAGAGGAAGATGGTGCAGTGTGTGACTGTGAAGGACGATGGGGGGACATGTGAGGGATGGGATACTGCTCTCTCCGATCATACTCATCATCAGTGTCATGTGCCTCCCCATCGGGAATATTAGGAGGAAGTGGACCCAAAACACGTGGAGCATTAAGATCATAGGTCCAGTTCCTTTCATCACGTACATCAGTACGTCTACTGCATGGTAAAGCAACAGATGGGATAGCTACCCCATGAACCATCAACTCATAACCACCTTCTCTCCTTGTTCGGCACAATTTCATGTCTTTCAGAAATTTTAAATTAATTGTGCGAGGAGGTAGTGGTTCAAGTGTAGCTATCTCATCATTCAGGCCAAGAGCCCGAGCAATAGACGTAACAAACCCTCCAAAAACAATCGGTCCTGTTTTATTAGTAAATAAAGTCATGTGGGCAAGCATAAACGGGACCGGATTGATGTGGGTTCTAGTGAGGCATCCTTGCAAAAATAGGAGTTCACGAGCATTAACCTTGTTTGGACTTTCCCGGCCAAAAATAGTACATGCCAAAAGAAGTCTAAAAACTCTTATGGCCGGGTTGTGAATGGTCGACGCAAGTATCCCTTCAAAAGAATTAATTGAAGTACTTGAAAGCCTTAGCCAGAAGGTAAATACCTCGGCCGACCATTCAGCATCCAAAGGTGCCTCACAAATCGAACCTTCCCTATGAGGGATTCCTAACAAACCTGCTAGCTCATTGGTACTGAATTCATATTCAATTCCAAACAGTCTAAAAATAGCAGTACCGACAGTGCTAGCAGTGTCAGGACTGACAGTGTATATCAAAGAACTCAAAAACTCAGTTGTCAGCCTCTCATAGGTAGGTTCCTGATTAATGAAAATATTATGCAAGCCTAGAAATTCTAATAAATTAAAAACACTATGATAAATACCCAAAGCATACAGACAGTTATCGTCGACGTACCTAGTCGAGAGGATTTCTCGACTTTGAAGCCTCTGAATAATTTTCCGTTGCCTTTCGCCCGGTCTTCCATCACGAAGAATAAATCCGTTGAACTCCATTGTTGAAAGCTCCTTAGGTAGTGAAAATAGTAGAAAAGTGGTTTATGAGGGGAATGATAAAGTTTTGATTTTTTTGGTTTTTGATGGATGAAAATGGAAATGGATGTTGGATATGTTTTATGGATGGAGGGTATTTTGGAAATGGGGGAGCTTTAATAGGGTTCAAGGAGGATTTGGAAGGTTGGAAAAATGGGTTTTTGGTGAAGAAAGGGATGAAAATGGTGGAAATGGGGATTGAATCCCGTATTTGGTGATGATACGGTGTGGCGCCCGCCACAGGGCCTATGGCGCCCGCCACAAGGCCAATTCCTGGGCCTTGTGGTTTTGGATCCTCCTTTTGGGCCTTCCTTGCACCTTGGTCTTCCGGGGGGTCTGAATAGCATTTTCTTCTTCTTTTCAAGGCATTGGCTTGCATATTTTTGTCTTATATATTTTTTTTTCTTTACACGATAAAAATAAAATGATTAAAAATCAAAAAAGAAAAATAAAAATAAAAATTAGTGCATAATATGTATATATATAAGGAATTCAAAGTGCATGAAAATGTAAAAGCTGCAATAAAGTAAAATATGTCTGGAAATGCGATAAATAAAAGTAAGTTAAATACTAGGGTAGTGCTGTCAGGGTGGAATGAGTCATGTGGTAGGTTTCTTATCCTGGCTTGATCCACGAATCTCAGCTATCTCCCTCCGAAGCTCGTCGATCGCCTGATGTAGAGCATCGGTCTCTGAGGCATGAGTGAGATCAGAAACCTGCATCTGTAACTCTAAGTCTGCCACTTCCTGCTTGAGCAGGGCAGTCTCCTTGCGGAGCTCATAAATCTGTGTTTGTAGGTCAGGCGGCTGCAGAGACATATTGTTAGACATAACAATGATTCGGGGAGTAAGAGGTGTAGGAGTGTACTCAGCGGCGGGAGGCGATTTCGGCTCTTCGACAGTCTCTCCATAACCCTCTAGAGCATAACTCCAATTGGCAGGATCATGGACACTGGTCATCAGCGGATCTGGTAATGTAAAGTAGTGTATCGCTTCGCCGTCGATCAGCAATCTAAACATGTTGGGCTCAAAAGAAGCCCTCCTCATCAGTCCTCTATCAAGACAAAAATCAATATCCAGGGTGGTGTAGCGGAAAAAGGTCCTGAGGTGCAATAGCTTGCGAGACAAACCCAATGCAGTAGCAATCTGTGTAACAATCCCACCGACATGGATGATTCCTACTGATGATCTGGCAACACTAGCAAGGCCCTTCAGTAGAAAGTTGCCACAAGCAACAGGGCGAGACTGAGTCGCACAAAACAGTAGGAAAATCTCCTCTTCACTTAGCAGTGTCTCTGTATCTGGAAAACCTAGGAAAGAATGTGCTAGAATCATCTGGAAGTACCTCAATGCAGGGTTGTGGATTACCTGAGAAAACTGGGTAGAAGGATCTTGGCTCCCTCCGCCTGATATTTTAGTCCAAAACTTTTCCACTTCTCTGCTCATAAAATACCCCATCGGAGTTTCTGGAATAGCATCAGGAGTAGTCTGGAAACCTAGTAAATCACCAAACCCTTTGTGAGAGAATGAGTAGTCAATCCCGAACAACCTGAAGACAGCGAGTCCATCGGGTCCAGCCCAAGGGTCATGATGAAACGAGCTGAGGAACTCAAGAGTCAAGTTCCTATAAGTGTCGTTCCTGTCGTCAAACTGGTCCCACTGGAGTTGATGGCATAAAAATCTGACGCTTGGCTCTATCCCCAAGGCATTCATGCAGTCATGGTCAGGGTACCTGGTAGGAGCCATAGGGCGTCTCATGTGAACATAGTAACTCTCTCTCTGTGCATCATCTCTAAAGGCCACGTGCATGTCATCAGGGTTCTGCATTCTGTACAAGGTTAGCAAACAAGTCCTGAAAGCACATAAAACATTCAACCGTGAGTCCTGACATAATAAAATAAACAAATTAAAATAAAGTAAAAAAATAAAAATAAAAAGTACAAAAATAAGAAAAACCATGGGTTGCCTCCCATGCAGCGCTTGTTTAACGTCATTAGCTCGACGACCGATATTTAAACATCATTGGAAGGATATGGTGGATCACTCAGAGTATGACAGGTGTATGTTGTTGGAATGTCACCTCCTTCGTAGGGCTTCAACCTCTGTCCATTGACTATGAACGGTTTACATGTTTGGTTCTTGATTTCAATAGCACCGGATCTCAGGATCTTAGATACTTCGAAAGGGCCAGTCCATCTCGAACGGAGTTTACCTGGAAATAGTCGTAACCTAGAATCGAACAGGAGAACAGGATCGCCTATTTTGAAGTCTCTTCTTATGATTCTTTTGTCATGCCAAGCTTTTGTTCTTTCTTTGTATATGATGGCATTTTTGTAGGCAGATTGTCTGAGCTCTTCTAATTTGTGGATATCAAGGATACGTTTCTCACCAGCTGTCAAGTAATCCAAATTCAAAGTTTTGATGGCCCAATAGGCCTTATGCTCCAACTCAAATGGTAAGTGACATGATTTTCCATAGACCAGTTGATAAGGGGTTGTTCCTATAGGAGTTTTGAAAGCGGTTCTATAGGCCCATAATGCTTCTTGAAGTTTCTGCGACCAATCTTTTCTAGATATAGAGACAGTCTTCTCGAGGATTTGTTTTATCTCCCTATTAGATACTTCCACTTGTCCATTGGTCTGTGGGTGGTATGGTGTTGCTACTCTATGCTTAACTCCATACTTGCTTAAAAGTTTATCAAATATTCTCGATATGAAGTGTGATCCTCCATCACTTATGACTAAACGGGGTGTTCCAAACCTGGGAAATATATAATTCTTGAATAATTTGATGACTACTCTGGTGTCGTTTGTGGGTGCGGCGATAGCTTCAATCCATTTAGACACGTAGTCAACAGCTACTAATATGTACTGATTTCCAAAAGATGGTGGGAACGGTCCCATAAAGTCCATACCCCATACGTCGAAGAGTTCTACTTCTTGGATATTTCTTAACGGCATTTCATTACGTCTTGAAATATTTCCTGTGTGTTGGCATCTGTCACACTTGACAATGAAAGCATGGACATCACGCCACATAGTAGGCCAGAATAGGCCAGCTTGAAGAATCTTGGCGTAGGTCTTAGATGTGCTTGCATGTCCACCATAGGGTGCAGAGTGACAATGCTCAATTATATTATTTACCTCTTCTTCTGGAACACAACGGCGGAAAATGCCATCTTTACCTCTCTTGAAAAGAAATGGATCGTCCCAATAGAAGTTTCTCACATCACTATAGAACTTCTTCTTCTGGTGGTAGTTTAGATCAGGGGGTATGATGTCAGCGGCTAGGTAATTAACAAAATCTGCATACCAAGGTACATTGCTTATAGCTAAGGATTTATGAAATTGCTCATGAGGGTCTGGGTTGTCATCTTCAATGGTTTCTAGTTGGGCTATCAGTCTATCGTAGGCAAAATCGTCATTTATGGGTACTGGATCAGGTTTCAGGCATTCTAGCCTAGATAGGTGATCAGCTACCACATTATCAGTGCCTTTCTTGTCACGGATATCCAAATCAAACTCTTGTAATAATAGAATCCATCGAAGTAACCTAGGCTTGGCATCCTTTTTGCTTAGTAAGTAACGAATGGCAGCATGGTCGGTGTAAACTATAATCTTGGCTCCTACTAGATAAGATCTAAATTTGTCTATTGCAAAAACTACAGCTAGGAGCTCTTTTTCGGTTGTTGCGTAGTTGAGCTGTGCAGCGTCTAGGGTTCTACTGGCATAATAAATCACATGTAACTTCTTATCTTTTCTCTGACCTAGAACGGCTCCAACAGCATAATCACTGGCGTCACACATTATCTCAAACGATTCCGACCAATCAGGGGGTTTCATTATAGGTGCTGAAATCAGAGCTTGCTTCAGAAGATTAAATGCTTCAGTACATTTTTCATCGAAGATGAACTCAGCATCTTTCATTAAAAGACCAGTTAAGGGCTTTGTTATTTTGGAGAAATCCTTGATAAAACGTCGGTAAAATCCGGCATGTCCAAGAAAACTTCTTATCTCCCTGATAGTCTTCGGCGGTTTTAGATTCTCTATGACTTCTATTTTTGCTTTATCTACCTCTATACCTTTTTCGGAAACTATATGTCCTAAAACAATCCCTTCGGTGACCATGAAATGACATTTTTCCCAATTAAGCACAAGGTTTACCTCCACACATCTCTCCAGGATTTTCTCAAGGTTGACAAGACAATTTTTGAAATCTGACCCACAAACTGAGAAATCGTCCATAAATACTTCCATGATTCCATCCAAATAATCAGCAAAGATAGACATCATGCAGCGTTGGAAAGTTGCAGGAGCATTACAAAGTCCAAAAGGCATTCTTCTATAGGCAAAGGTTCCAACTGGGCATGTAAAGGTAGTTTTTTCTTGATCTTCGGGGTGAATAGGTATTTGGAAGAATCCTGAATATCCATCTAAATAACAAAAGTAAGAGTGTCTGGCTAGGCGCTCCAACATTTGGTCTATGAATGGTAATGGGAAATGGTCCTTCCTAGTTGCTTTATTTAATTTTCTATAATCTATGCACATACGCCAACCTCCATCAGTTCTTTTTGCTACAGGTTCGCCCTTCTCGTTTTGCACGACTGTGATGCCTCCCTTTTTAGGTACTACATGCACAGGACTCACCCATTTACTGTCCGAGATCTGATATATTATACCTGCCTCTAGTAACTTAAGAACTTCAGTCTTAACTACAGTACTCATTATAGGATTTATTCTACGTTGGTGTTCTCTAGAAGGTTTTGAATCTTCTTCAAGCAAAATCCGATGCATGCATACGGATGGGCTTATTCCTTTTAGATCAGAGATCTTATATCCTAAGGCTGAGGGGTACCTACGTAAAACTTCTAATAATTGATCGGTTTCTTCTTGGTTTAAGGTAGCACTGACTATAACTGGACGGTTCATATCTTCATCAAGAAATTCATATCTCAGGTTTTTAGGCAGTTCCTTAAGTTTTACGGTCGGTTTTATAGGGCAAGGCATAGGATCTGGGGTAAGAGATAAACATTCGTGAAGGTTATCATCAATGTAGGGTGTTTTATAATTGTCATCTTCCAAAATAAGGGTTGATGGCAATTTTATAGATTCAGTTTCTTCTTCTTGTTCTAATTCCCTAATACATTCTTCGATGATATCTAAGGCATAACAAGAATCTCCTATCACAGGTGCCATAAGAAATTTTGACAATATAAATTCTATCTTCTGGCCACCTACCTCAAAAGTTAGTTTTCCCTTTTTAACATCTATTACGGCTCCAGCAGTCGATAAGAACGGTCTACCTAGGAGGATTGGTATGTCGTCATCTTCTTTAATGTCCATGACAACAAAATCAGTAGGTATAAACAGCTGACCTATCCTAACAGGGACGTCTTCAAGTATGCCTATAGGGTATTTAACGGATCTATCGGCTAATTGAAGTGACATCTTAGTAGGTTGTAATTCTCCTAAGTTTAATCTCTCACAAACTGCTAAAGGCATTAAGCTCACACTAGCTCCTAAGTCTAGAAAAGCTTTTTCGATGACATGATTCCCCAAAACACAAGGAATGGAAAAATTTCCGGGATCTTTATCTTTCTTTGCTAACCTATTTTCGGAAATAGAATTACATTCCACGGGTTTCAGATCTTCGAGTCTACGTTTATTTGTAAGTATGTCTTTGAGAAACTTAGCATAAGAAGGTATTTGGGTGATGGCTTCTGTAAAGGGGATTTCTACGTGAAGTTTTTCTATAACCTTAACGAATTTTTTATATTGATTATCGATTTGGGTTTTCTTTAATCTTTGAGGGTAAGGTATTGGTGGTTTGTATGGCGGTGGCGGTACATAGGTTTTATTTTTAGGTTCTTCTCCTTTTTCTTGACTTTCCGGGGTTTCAGGCTTCTCTGGTTCCTTTTCCTCATTCCTCTCAGAAGTTTCGGGCTCACTTAATCTAGGGTTTAAAGGTTCCTTATAAGCGGTTCCACTTCGTAGAGTAATGGCATTAGCTTGCCCTTTCGGGTTTTGTTGAGGTTGTCCAGGGAACTGTCCTCCAGGTGTAGTCTGTGGGGCTTGGTTTAACGCTACCTGAGAGATATGGGTTTCAAGCATCTTATTGTGAGTAATAATTTGATCAACCTTGGTTCCTAACTTGGTAATTAGTTCGTTAACATGGACGTTATGGTTCATGAACTCTTTGTTTTGTTGTTTTTGAGCAACGATAAAATCTTTTACAACTTCCTCAAAGCTCGGGCTAGGTGGTACAGGTTGCATAGGTTGATTTGTTCTAGGGGCTTGGTAACCTTGTTGTCTCGGAGGTGCGGTATTTTGGGTAGGGTTATTATTTTTGTAGGAGAAGTTTGGGTGATTCCTCCATCCAGGGTTATATGTGTTTGAAAATGGGTTCCCTTGGGTATAGTTCACTTGCTCGGTGTTGGTTTCATTCAACAGATTGCATTCGGCGGATTGGTGTCCTTGCGTTCCACATATCTCACAATTCGGCAAAACTGCGGCAACAGTATTCGGAGTTGTACACATATGTTCGACTCTAAGGGCCAACGCGTCCATTTTAGCCTGCATCATGTCTATAGAGCTTAGCTCATGTATTCCTCCTTGGGCTTCCTTCTTTTCCACTGTCGCTCGTTCTACTCCCCATGATTGATGGTTTTGGGCCATATCCTCGATAAGGGCACTAGCTTCAGGGTAAGGTTTGTTCATCAGTGCGCCACCAGCGGCAGCGTCGATGGTCATTTTAGTGTTATAAAGAAGTCCATTATAGAAGGTTTGGATGATTAGCCAATTCTCTAGGCCATGGTGTGGGCATGCTCTTAATAGTTCTTTATATCTCTCCCAGGCTTCGAACAACGACTCTCCTTGGTGTTGGGTAAATCTAGTTATTAGGTTTCGAAGAAGAGCGGTCTTACTTGGGGGAAAATATCTAGCAAGGAAAACTTTTCTAAGGTCATCCCAAGTTGTTATTGAATTGGGTGGAAGGGAATCTAACCATGATAGAGCTTTATCTCTGAGGGAAAAGGGAAATAATCTTAAGCGTATTGCCTCAGGAGAAGCTCCATTAGTTTTAAAGGTGTCTGCTAATTGAAGAAAGTTTTTTAAATGTTGGTTCGGGTTATCAGTAGCGAGACCTGCGAATTGTCTCTGTTGCACTAATTGCAGCAGGGATGGTTTAAGTTCAAAATTATTGGCTGGGATAGCGGGGTTTACTATACTGGAACTAGGTTCCTCGTTTGATGGTTGGGCGAAGTCCTTAAGAGGTCTTCGATTTTGATCTTCGGCCATAGCTCTCCTATTCCTATGGAAAAATAAACGTGCGCGAGCGTAACGTTCAGGTTCAGCTAGAGGGTCTACTAAACTTCCGGCACTGCGAGTCTTTCGCATTGACCGGTGGGTAACAACCTTAGTCTAAACGGTATAACTACAGGGTAATGAAATTTGACGATATTGGTCCCCGGCAACGGCGCCAAAAACTTGATGCGTGTTTTTCGCAAGTGTACGAATCACGTCAAAGTAATATAAAAGATTATCGAATCCACAGAGACCAAGTGTCAATCTATCGTACCTGTTGTTATGGTGTTTATCTAAGGCAACTATTTTTAAGGGTTTTAGTAAGGGTGCAATGGTAAATAAAATTATAATTTTAAATAATAAATAAAAGACAGGCTCGAATGTAATTCACGTAATTAATGATAATCCAGTACTTGTTAATGGAACTACTTATGGGCAATGTTTTCTCCTTTGAAAAGAACTAATTTAACAGGAACTGTCGCTTTCGCGTATTCAGAACCGAGTTGTACTCTCTAATCAACCCCTCCTATTGTCACGGATAAAAAGGTGCGTACTGCGTTAGAGTAGTAAACCTATTTTTAAGAAATATAGTTTCTTAACAAAGTTGAAAAGTATTTTAACCTGGACTTCTTAGCAAAAAGAGGTTCTTATGAACCAGACTCTAAATCTCATAACGCGTCCAAAAATCGTTTTAAAATCTCTTTTCTTTTTAATCTAAAAACTCCTAATGAACTATACAAAGCGCTTTTGGCTGTTTTTGAAATAGTTAAAAACAATTACTTGAATTGAAAGATAAAATAGCCCTTAGGTGTTTCCACGAACAATTATACTGATTACTGGTTTAATTACGATCCTTACATTCTAACCTTTATGGGATTAGTTAGACATGATAAAGTAAATATTATTTTTATAGTTTTTCATATGAGTAATTTAAAGCGAGTGCGGGAAGTAAACAAAGTAAATGTGCGAGTGCGGGAAATAAACAAAGTAAATGTGCGAGTGCGGGAAATAAACAAAGTAAATGTGCGAGTGCGGGAAATAAACAAAGTAAAGTGCGAGAAAATAAATAAAAGTAAAGCAATGCGGAAAAATAAAATACGAACTGGAATTAAAATGGTGGCAGGATTAACTTCCTCCAGAGTGCTCCAAAACTCGAACCACAGACAGATTACAGACTCGATCACTCGATTGCAGAGGCACCCCGATGTGGAATGGCAACTGCTTTATAACTGATATATGCCTAGAGAATTCTAATTCTGGATGAAGAAAAACGAAAATCTAAGGTCCTATTTATAGTAAAAACTGAAAGCATGAAATGACCGGGACGCCCCTCCACTAAAAAGTGGAGGTTATGAAATTTTGCCTTGTGGCGCCCGCCACAAGGTCATGGCGCCCGCCATGGTCCCTACAGGGGATGATGGAGTGGGGATCGTGGGTCTTGGAGGTTGAGGAGTGGTCTTGAGACGTGGCCACGTCATGGCTAACCCCATGGCGCCCGCCACGGTGGGTGCCGCAAGTGCAAAATGCTGAATTTCTAGGTTTTCGTCCGTTTTCACTCCTTTTTCGCTCCTTTTCCCGATTCAAGCTCCGATTATTATAAAAACCTGAAAACGTAAGAAAACAAAGCAATAACAAAGCAAAACAACAATAAAAGCTAAGAATGCATGCGAAATCGGAGTCAGAAATACGGTGAATTTTAGTGTGATCAGGCTCGAAGGGATTTTGGATCTGAGGGTTGTCGACTCTGGGAACCGATCATTTGGGATTCAGCTAAGTGAGGCCGCTTCAAGAGATGATGATGCCACACCTTCTGGGTATCGTATCATCGTTTCTTGAAAGTCTGTGACACTGATGAACACATAGGATGCCATACCTCGTCGGTGAATTAAGTCCATACCTGTGAGTGGGCTGGGGTTATGCAGGAAACTCTAGACTTCAGATTACCCGGTTCCGTACAAGTGTGAATTTAATACAAGGGTTCCTATTGTTGGATTGGTTCTTACTAAGGCGAAGCGCTGATTATTCTCAAGCTACAGCACAACAAACTTCTGATTATTCTCAAGCTACAGCAGCAAGCTTGATCCCTTGTTTGCATATGCATTCACACTTTCATTTGTGCATTTCATTAACATGTACTTATGTTGCAGGTGTGCTTTTCCCCTCAGATTCTAGTGTTCTACCTTATTGCCTGACATGGAGCCTCTGAAGAAGACTGTTGCTTACAAGCTTCCTTCTCCCGACATCAGTTCTTTGTTGAAGTTAGTTGCTTTAGCTGATCAGAAGGTGAGGGCTGAGTTCAGAGAATCGTACGGGAAACTACTTAGTTTTGTATGCAAGCCATCTGTGTTCGAGTTGAACGGGTTATATGCTCTGATGCAGTTTTATGACCCTCAGCTGAGGTGCTTTCTATTTCCTGATTATGTCTTGGCGCCAACTTTGGAGGAATTCTCTGCTTTATTAGGAGTCTGGGTGTTAGATCAGATGCCGTATGTTCATGATGATGCTGAGCCTAATCTGGCTAAGCTTGCTGAAGTTGTTTGTCTGGATGCTTCTGAGTTCTCAGGGAGTTTGGTTAAGCTGAACGGAGCGTATGGGTTTCATTTATCTTTCTTGGTTGACAAGGTTGCGCAATATGCAAAGGACGGGTGTTGGATCGTATTCAGTGTTATTCTAGCTGTGTGCATTTATGGTATCATCTTATTTCCCAACCAGCCTGATTTTTTGGATTCAGATGCTTTCTTCATTCTCGCTTTAAAGAATCTGGTGCCTACACTATTAGGAGACGTTTATCATTCTATCCACTATAAGAATGAGAAGCAAAGGGGTAAGAACGTTTCCTGCTGTGTACCCATGTTGTACAAATGGTTCCATAGTCACCTTCCGAAGACAGGACCATTTATTGCTACTGCCAGTACTTTAGAGTGGTCTTCCAGGTTGATGGGTTTGTCTGCGGAGAATATTATATGGTTTGATTGGAATATGCTTGGAGCTGATATCGTATATAGTTGCAGTGGCTTTCCGAATGTCTCGCTGATTGGTCGGAAAGGCTGTATTAACTATAACCCTTCCTTGCTTGTAAGACAGTTTGGGTACGCTCTGAAGAGTCCTCCTAATGAAGACGAGATACAGGAATCTCTGTATCTCACGGGCTTATTGGAAGCAGATACCCTACTCAGATTGGAGCATGCATGGGGTAACATCCAAGAAGAGGTAAAGCATTGCTTGGAAAGAGCAATAGTCGAGCCTATAATCTTTATTTGGTCTGGATTCGTGAGAGGGCTAGGAAGTTTCTAATGCCATTTCCTGCAGCAGAGCCAATATACCCTCCCGTGATTGAGGAACCTACTACCGTGGAGATTGAAAAGTACAATAAGCTGTTGGCCGAAAAGAAAGAGTTATGAAAGGCAAATGAAGAACTAGAGAAGGAAATCTTTCAACTTCGACATGAGAAGACTGAAGCGACCTATGCTTTAAAGAAGCAAACTGAGGTGGTAAACAGAATGAGTACAGAGTTGACTGAGGAGATTGACAAAAGAAAGCGATTGGGTATGGATATGAAGGCCGTTAGTAGTGTGCTTGCTACTAAAAAGGAGAATCTAGACGTGGCTTATTTGCAATTCTCTAAGTGGGAATCATTGTGGAATGCCACGCTTACTAGCCGCAAGGAGCGTGAGGACAAGCTGAAGCTGTAGATTTCCAAGTTGAATATGCAACTTAACGCCAAGGAAGCGAAGATTACAGAGGAGTCATCGCTTAGGCGGGATGCTGACTACAGATTGAGCGATATTGTTAAAGAGCTGAAGAGTTGTAAACTGCAGGCTAATTTCAAGAGGTGTAAGCTCGATGCATGTTTCAGTGAGGGAACTTGTGAAGAGGATGCTAGGAGTTGGTAGTCCACTATTATCCAGCAGGAGTTGCTTATACAGAGACTACTATCCAGACCAGGCCACCCTGAGACGTTGAGATTGCTAGAGGATTTCCGGGCGCGTCACCCGTCTTGACCGACTTTGTTGTTTTCCTTTGTACTTTGTTATCTTGCTTGTACTTGACCATCACTAGACTTGTTGGCCGAGGTCTTCTCTATTTGCACTCAGTCGTAGTTTGTACACTGCCTGTTGGCTCATGCTTATATACGAGGATTTCTGATTATATGCTTGTCTATATGGGTTCCATTGTCTTTATGGCTTCTTTCCGGAACTAGAATTGGGGGGAATTTCCCTGTCGCATATTTACATGTTAGCATTTTGCATATTCATTTTGCATCGCAGGTGCCTTGAACTCTGTATCTTATCTCCTGTATCTCTTGTCAGTTGTTTCAGGATTGCCGATTAGCGAATTCACCGATACTCTACAAGAGGTAATTACAAGAAAGCTATGGATCAAATTCAAACTGAGATGCAGGAGATGCGCGACAGGATGGTGCAATTCATGCAAGTCATGGAAACTGTGGCCAAGAGCAGCTTCAGACTCTGGTGCAGCCTCTGATTGCACGGGTTGACGGTAATGGTGTGCTACATGGAAGAGTTGCTACTAATCCTCCTCAAGTCGAGACTCCTCGAGCAGGTGACGTTGTACCAGTGGTCGTTCTCAATGCTACTGAGAACGGTAATTGGGGCTGGGAATGGGAACGTAGCTGGTAATGGTAACGAACATGTTGAAACCAAAGGAAATGTTGGAGCTGGGAATGCTGGTTTTGGGGTTGGTGTTGGAAACAATGGTGTAAGTATTGGTGGTGCTAATGTAGGCTTTGGCAATCAGGGCTTCGGCAATGCAGGTTTTGGCAACACAAGCAACAACGGTGTTGGGATGGGTGCCTACAACGCTGGTTTTGGGCCGGGTGTTGCTAATCAGGGCTTTGGTAATGTGGGGTATGGTCCCAGGTTTAATCAGACTGGCTTTGGTCCTAATGCCGCTTACGCTGGGTATGATAATGAGGATTCTCATTGGGGCGAGGATCGTCAAGAGGATGCTTTCCCTCCGCTGGGCAGGGGTTTCGAGATGCCCATAGAAAATGACCGAAGGTTCAAGCTGTTGGAGGAACAAGTGAGAGGTCTTGCCAATCAGAATTCCATGGGGTTGGACATGGCTAATATAGGGTTGGTTCCTGGCTTAAGGGTGCCACTCAAGTTCAAAGCGCCTACTTTTGATAAGTATAAGGGGGATACTTTCCCAAGAGTTCATGTACGGTCTTATTATCGGAGAAGGGATGCTTATTCGAGTGATAAAAAGATGCTGATGCATATTTTCCAAGATAGCTTGTCGGGACCGTCACTGGAGTGGTATATGGGGTTAGAGCCCACTCAGATTGGTAGCTGGAAAGAGTTGGCGGAAGCCTTTGTAAAGCATTATCAATATAACAGCGACCTTGCTCCAAACAGGGTCCAACTCCAAAATCTTTCTCAAAAGAATGGCGAGAGTTTTAAAGAGTACGCCCAGAGGTGGCGTGAGCTTGCAGCTAGGGTGCAGCCACCCATGGTAGAGCGTGAGTTGATGGATCTCTTTGTGGGCACTTTTTCTAGTATGTATTATGACAAGCTTCTCGGTTGCATGATGAGTAGTTTTTCTGATATGATACTCCTGGGAGAGCGTATAAAGAATGATATCAAGATCGGAAAGATTCAAGCAGGAGAATCAGCCTCAGCTGGAGGAGGGGAAAAGGTATTTGGAAATAAAAAGCAGGGAGACACTAATTCGGTATATAGTGCACGGAGAAGGGATAGAATTCAGAATTGGCGCAGGCAGCAGATCGCCAGTGTGATAATTCCCATACCTCAACAGCAACAACAGCAGTCGCAGCAGCAATAGAGACAACAGAATTCTGCTCCGCAAAGGTTCCAAGGTCGGGATAGGGCCATGAAAAGAGTATTTGATGTGCCCCCAATGCCGTATGCTCAGCTTTTTCAAACTTTATGACAACTGCAGCTTGTTGAGAAAAGGACGTTAGATCCGCCGAAGGGCACGCCTCCTTTTGGTTATGATGCCAATGCACATTGTGAATTCCACTCTGGGGCACCCGGTCACAGCATAGCGAATTGTCATGCATTCAAGCACAAGGTACAAGACTTGATCGATAGCAAGGCAATCAACTTCTCCGATGATCTTCCCAACGTGGTACATAATCCTCTGCCAAACCACGGACAAGCTGGAAGCGGCTGAGTCGCCAACAAGTCAAGATACAAGGAGCCCAGTTCCTAGAAGCTGGCAATCTGCATTTTTCATGTCATTTCTTTACATTTGTAGTTTCTTTCCTGTTTGATTGCAAATTTCGTTTTTAAAGCCTATTATTTTCAATCGATATTGATAATGAAATAAATATACATGTTTTGAATTAATCCATTCGTGTTCACTCTATTGCTTTCTTTTATTTCTAACGCTTGTTTAAGTGGAATCCGGGGAGGATGACGAAACCCTATGATGCGTAAGCTTCCGATGCTATGCTGTTGAATAAAAACCTGTTGATGATGTACATGCATTGTTTCAATCTACAAACACCAGAGATATAAGGAAGATAATCCCTTGTTAACCCCTTTGAGCCGAGTAGTAGGAGTTTCTTTCTGGAAAAAAAACCCTTAATATTAACCCGGGGCAGGGTAGGGGTCAGTTGATTTGACCAAGCGTTCAAATTACAAAAGGAGTGTCTGTTCGAGGATAGATCACACCTATATAGGTCGTACCTAAAAAACCACAATGGTTAAGCCTGGTCAATCAGGAGTGAAACAATCACAATCTCTTTAACAAGTCCTACGAGCCGATGTTATACGATTTGTTCCAAAAAAAGAAGAGAGAAAGAAAAGAATCGAAAAGAAAAGCCCGTTAAGTCGAATCTTGAAAGCAAGCGACTTAGGCAAAAATTAGGGTACCCCGCTAGACCTCCAAATTGAAGAAACTCTAAAGAGTTAGTCCAGGCAAAAGTTAGGGGAAAACGGAAAAAACGAAAAATGAAAAGCGAAAAGGGATTGCGAAAGAAAAATCCTCAAACAAGAATGAAATTGTGTGGCTCCGGACGCCAAAAGACGAAAAGGGAGCGACTGTCACTTTGAAAAGTGTAATTCCTTGAACTGTCACTCAACCTTTGAAAGGAGAACGCTAAGGTTGAATTAGCTGAATGTAGGATCGGAGAACATCACGGAGAATGGGTTGGTTAAAATGAATTTTGAGCCTTTATCTTTTCTTTCATAAACCGTGAACCTGACCATGTTACAACCTTTAAAAATCCTAATTGAAATAGGTTTGTTTCGAAAGCATACTTCGGTAAAGATCGCATTGGAACTGACTCCTAGAAAGGATTCCCTTTATAGCGTTGTATTAATATTGACATGTGGATGAATGATTTCATACACTTTATGTCATAATTTTTTTTCCAGTGAACAGGAATAGATTTTGAAAACTGCCATATGCATTGCATTTGATATGTCTTTTATGCAGAACAGTTTGTTTTACTAGTGAGTAAGCACTTGACAGTTGTTGCGATGAGAATTGTGACACCAAGCTATTGATTAAATTGAATCTTTAATTCTTAAACAACCGGACTTTAATTTATCCAAAGGAAAGGTCTAAAGAAAGAAAAACCCTTTTCGCGATGTAACCACAACGCTAAGAGATTCGGGGATCGGGGGTTGGTTATTGTTGCACCCTAAAATTTGACCAACCGGGTCCCTATCTGGCTCGATGTTTCGTTGCATGACCGCATTCGCATCTGCATATCGCATACAGTGCATTTTTCAGTTGTTTTGATTTTATCGGGATCACAGCCCTCGTCTCCCGTTTCAGGTGTTTTTAATCAGTTTAGATAGGTAGAATCGTTTTTTTGGGAAGTCGTGCTATTCCCGATGTTTTCAGCTCGTGCTGTTGTTTTTAGGGATATTTCGGTGTCCGTTGATTTTTACTGGCTATTTTGGTGCGCTCTCGCAGGGTTATTTGCCGTTCGGTGCTATTTTTGTTCCTTCGGGAATTATTGTGATTTTTCTGGATTTTATTAGGCATTATTAGAGTATAATAGATTTTAATAGAATATTAATAGATTTTCTTTATATTTTTAATAGTTTTAATCTTTTTTTTAGAATATATTAGATATTAAATTGATTTTTTATCATTTTCTTAATAGAATAATATAGATTTTCTTAATAGAAAATTAATAGATTTTAGAATATTAGGTTTTAATCTAGATATAAAATAGGGCTTAATTTCCTTTTATTTTTAATAGGATTTCAGATTAATATAGGTGTTAATAAGGTTTAGAATATTAATTGGTTGTTTTAATTTTGATTAGGATTTTATTAGGTCCATCAGATTCATTAATCACACCATTCTTTAGTTTCCATATTAATCCATTTAATCAGAATTAATCAGGTCATTAGCTTTAATCCATTTAGTCCATTTCCATTAATCACGTTTTTTCTTATTAATCCATATTAATTCCATCAGAGTTTCGTTGGGCCATTATCCATAAACCATCAGTCAAAGCCCAAAGTCCTACAAGGTCCACAAAGCCAGGTCATATATAAGTCTTTACACGTGTATTACCCAGAGGACCCCACCACATTTTTGCATTCATTGCATGCAGGACGCGTGGATTCCACTATCTCTCTCTCCTTCTCCCTCTCTCACCACGCGTCCCCACCCACTACCACTCCCCTCACCACGTGGCATCCATGCAACGTTTACTCTGCCACCCAGCCACACCACGTGTCTGCACCAGAGTCTTCACCGGTTGCATGGCCGGCGGCCATGCAACCAACGCAACCAACTCGCCGGCGATGCCATAACCTACTCCGGCCACCATCAATCTCGCCGGAGACACCAAAAACACTAAAACATCCAAAAATTCCCCAAGAACTTCGTCCAACATTCAACGATTTGCCAGATTCCTCGTTAATCTTCATCAATGTTCATCATGTTTTCATATCATTTTTTCAGATCTGTGCGGAGATTCACCCGTGTTCTTCATCACCCATTGTCGTTTTTTTTCCAGAAATTAACCAACCTTCAAGATTCTGCAAAGAACATTCATCGTTCTTCGTCAAAGTTCATCACCATTCCAGTTTCGTACACGGTCATCATCAATCTTCATAGCAACCTCACACGAGTTTTCATCAAATCTTCAGCGGTTTTTTTTGCAGATCTCTCCGAACGTTCATCAATTGTTCATCATTTCTTCACCCAAGTTCAAGATCTCCGAACCGTTTTGTAAGAACGTTGATAAACCTTTGAATCTTCATCCAAGATTGATCATGTTCGTCAAACCTTCTTCCATTTCCCATATTTTTCCGTCAAGATTCATCGGATCTTCATCAACATCATCCAAGATCTTCATTCAACATTCTTCAAGATCATCACGTTCATCAGTTCATCGAGTTCATCAGAAACTCAATGATCTTCGTCAAGAACTTCACGAAGCTTCAGCAGTCTTCAGAAATCTCCCAAGAACGATCTTCAACCCTCAATTATCTCTGCCAACGAACACGGATCCAAATGTCAATCGTCTTCGTATCAACATCTGAGCCTTCTTTGTGTTCTTCAACGAGTGAGATCCTCCAGTCTCGCGGATCTTCACCAGGCAAGTCCCAAATCCGCTTTTTGTTTTTCTTCTTCTTCGTGGATTGGTAAATCTTCAGACGATTATCAAAGACGAGGTGGTGACGGTGATTATAGGAATGGTGAGGAAGAGGGATTGAAGGTGATGAGGACGGCGACGCTGTGAAGGGAGAAAGGAGAATTAGGGTTTCGATTCAGAGGAGAGTGAGAGTGAGACGAGGAAGGTCATTGGCTTGATTTCGGATTGGGCTTCTTGGGCCCAAAGTTTTTCTCAACATACCCCCTCAATTTCCTATTCCCCCCCTCCGTGTGGATCCTGGGTCAGTGGGCTAGGCCCAACGAGCTTTTTGCTGGCATCACCCCAGTTCACTAGTCACACCCCACCCCTCCGTTTTTGTTTGGTATTGTTTTAGTGGGCTAGGCCCCCAATTCCCATTGTTTTTCTGCTGGTATAATCCCCTGAACTGATGTACCCCCCTCCCTTTGTATTTTCTTTATTTTATATTTCTTTCCTTTAGTTTTTTTACTTTATATAGAAAATAAAATCAAAAGAATATGAGAAAAAATGTTGAAAGGAGAGTAAGAGGAAAAGAATATTAAAAAAAGAGAAGAAAAGAATATTGAAAAAAATAGAAAAAGATTAAAAAGAGAAAGAAGAAAAAGAATAAAGAAAGAATATTAAAAAAGATAGTGAAAAATATAGAAAAAAGAGAAAAAATATTAGTGTAGATTTAATATTTTTTAGAGTACATTTTTCATAGAGTTTAGTTTACCTTTTAGAGATAGTTTTAGAAGTCCACTTGTTAGGGGACTATTTTCCATTTGATTTTTCAGGATAGGATAGGATAGTATTTCCTAGGGGTTTATTTTCTGTATTCAATCATTGTAACCATTTTTCAGAATGTTAATAAAACGAGATTTGAGCTGTGGTCCCGAAAGTAGCCGAACTACAGCTGCTCTGATTTCTCGTACCAGACGAGAATATGTAGGCATAGGATGCGATATCCTAGCGAGCACACTAACAACTAACTCTTTTGTTCTCTCGCTGCTGTGCGATCGAGGCTTTCCCGCTGACGACTGTTGTTATCCCTTTCTCTTGCCCGAGTGCATTTGAGACCAGACCGTAGTTTTTCCCATAGGTTCCCGTACCTGTAAAACCAGTTTAATTTCTCACTGCTGTGTGAGAATACCCAGTTTAGCCGAAGTTATCCTGAACTAAGTAAGCTCTGATCTTCCATGCGGTGTGGAAGTACGTAGGCACAAGACGCGAAGTCTTGGCGAGCCAATTTCCCCGTAGTCCCGAACTACGTTGACTCTGACTTTCTCTCTTGAGAATACGTAGGCGTAGAGTGCGACGCTCTATCGAGTCAATTCCCTTCTGTTTAGATTTAGCAGCCGTAGATATATTGTTTTGCATCCTTTAGACAACCCAAGCAAGCGTGGATCCCATCGAGTACGATGGACGTGAGGGGTGCTAATACCTTCCCCTTGCGTAACCGACTCCCGAACCCAGGTTTTGGTTGCGATGACCATACCTTTCCCGTTTTTTGCGAGGTTTACTTCGAGCGTTTCCTTTCCCTCCGTTGGGATAAATAACGCACGGTGGCGACTCTTCTGTCAGTCGGCGCCGATTTTCGCAGTAGCGACAGCTGGCGACTCTGCTGGGGACTGCAATAGTTCCATATACGAGTCTTGCCTTAGGTTTTTTCCTAGCTGTTTGGGGCGATCCCCAGCAGCTGGCGACTCTGCTAGGGATCCAACGTCCCCTGGCTGCTAAGGACTGCGATAGTTCCTTATGCATGTGGGACTCAACGTCCCCTAAGAGAGTCAATCCTATCGCTTGTTTGCTTATCTATTGGGGTTTATTTATTGATATTATCTGTTGCTGTTGTGCTGTTGGGGTGTGACGGATGTTCTATGATTGAGAGATAAGTCGGACCTGGGCTTGAGTGCACCTTAGACTTAGAGTAGAGATTAGTGGGCGCGCACATGCTTTGCATGTCCTAGTGTCCTGCGAAATCTACACTCAGACGAGGTTCTTCTGGTTGGCCTCTTGTCCCACCCTTTGGGTGGTTCGGGTTGCTGGTTAGTTGGATTGTCGACTCTGGGAACCGATCATTTGGAAGTTAGCTAAGTGAGGCCTCTTCAAGACTTGATGATGCCACTACTTCTGGGAATCGTATCGTCAGTTTTGAAAGTCTGTGACGCTGACGACCGCATAGGATGCCGTACCTTGACAGATATAGGTCCACACCTGTGAGTGAGGGTTTTTTTTTGCAGGAAACTTGACTTCCAACCTACCCGTTATTTTGGTCTTCTCTTCAGAGCAAACGTACTCCGTCAACAGCGCAGCAGTATTCAGAGATTGTGTGGGGGCTGTGGTCCCGTTGTTTGCTGCATCTTGCATATCATGTGCATATCAGTGTTGCATCATATTGCATATCATCCTCCAGTTAGCCAGAGTTCTGATCCAGCCTTTGTTTCCTGAAGGTGATTACCCGGAGTTTGGATTGAGCAGCTGTTGATTGTCAGAAGACCGACCTAGGGGTTGAGTAGATTTGAGCAGAATTGAGCATTGAAGTCAGCTGAAGACTATTGGTAGCTATGTCTGAAGGCAATTTCCAGTCTCCTAACACCTTGACCGGGTTCACTATGGCGTCCAACCCTCTGTATGATTCTATGGAAGACTTCCCGCAAGTGAACAACGTTACTGCAGACCGAGTTGTACAGCCTTTTGTTGAGAACCGAGATCGACATGAGCAGTTTGTTGCCTGAAATGAACGTACTCCTCCTGTTAACAATCAAGGTGTTGTTTTCCCTGTGATGAATTACCGAAGAGATATTCCAATAGCCAGGATGGTAGATCCAAGAGCTCTTGAGACGGATAGAAAACTCCGAGCGTTGGAGGAAGGAATGAAAGCTTTGAAAATGAAAGATGCTGTTAACCTGGATGCTGCAGACATGTGTTTGGTTCCTGACCTGGTGTTGCCTTATAAGTTCAAAGTGCCGAAATTTGAGAAGTACACCGAAGATAGCTGTCCGAAGCAACATTTGATGATGTTCTGTCGAAGAATGACTCCGTTTGTGCGAGATGACAAATTGATGATCCATTGCTTTCAAGATAGTCTGACTGGGGCATCTTTGAGGTGGTATATGCAGTTAGAGAGAAGTCAGATTCAGTCATGGATGGATTTATCCAGAGCTTTTCTGAAGCAGTACGATTATAATTTAGACATAGCTCCCCATCGCATGCAGTTGCAAGAACGGTCTCAAGAAAACAATGAACCTATCAGGAAGTATGCTCAGAGATGGAGAGAATTTGCTGATAGAGTGCATCCACCGCTTTTGGACCGAGAGTTGACAAGCATGTTTGTAGATTCTCTACAGGATCCGTACTTCGAAAGATTGCTTGGACTTCCATTAAGTTTCTCTGACGTGGTAACATTAGGAGAACGCCTTGAGTATGCCATAAGAATTGGGAAAATTCAGATTACTTCAAACGATCAAGCTGGTGAAACTGAATACCCTTGTGACTATCAGAATGAAGAAGGAGTTGTGATCAATGCAGTCATGCCAAAGGTTGAATATCCTCAAAGCGAATCAGTGAATTTTGTTGGTTCTTCATCTTATCAGAGATCAGTACCTCCTGTGGCTTGTTACGCTGAACAGACAGCCGTGCCTGGGGCACCATATCAGGGACCTTATGTCGCTCCTCATGCTAATCAGCGGACTCGTGGCCGAGGTTATCAGAATCAGCGTCAGAATCAGAATCGGCCTCGCAACAACTTGGAACGAAGGAAAGCTCCTTCTCACCCAGTGCCTATGCCGTATAGCCAGCTGCTACCATCCTTGATCCAGAGTTCTTTGGTGGAACCTAAAGCTCTCAAGCCCGTGCCAGAACCTTACCCTCCTGAGTACAATCCCCACGTTCAGTGTGGTTATCATGGTGGCTCTCCGGGGCATTCAACTGAAGATTGTAAAGCATTTCAGGCGAAGGTACAGCAGTTGATCGACCAGGATTGCATTTCCTTTCGAGAAGGATTTCTTTTTGTTCATCCCAACCGCTCAGCTGTCTAAGCTCGTAGACTCGGAAAGTATTCCCCAGCAAAAGCCAGTGGTCCAGACAGGCAGGTGCCCTCGACATTGGCAGTCCTCAGACTTTTATATCATTTGCATTTGTAGTTTCTTTTCTGTTAGTTACTACTTGCTTTTAAACATTGTATGTTTCGAATGGTGATATTAATAAAGTGACTACGCATTTTTCTGAACTAATCATGTCGCTGTCGCTCATTTACTGCGTTGCACTGACACTTGCATTTATTTCACTCCACTTTATCACTGTGACTAGCAAAGATTGGAGGGAGGATGACGAAATAAACTCATAACCGATGATTGTATGCTTTCAGATAAGACCTTACCGATGACGTACAAGGCATTGTTTCAAATCCCCCAAACACTGGAGATATAAGGAGTTAGTCCCTTGTTAACCACTTCGAGCCAAGAAGTAGAAGTTTTTTCGGACTTTTAGACCCTCACATCTTAACTCGGGGCAGGGTAGTTGTCAGTTAGCTTGACCGAGCATTCAAGTATTACAGAGGAGTGTTGTCTTTCAAGGACCAATCAGTTTATACCTTTCAATGGCTAAACCTCACCCATCAGGAGTGAGACTGTTACAATCCTTTCGGAGCAATCAAGACAACCAGTGTCACACGACTTTGTTCCACAAGAAAGAAAGAAAGCCCGCTAAGTAAAAAGAAAGAAAAGCTGGAAGGCCAATACTTAGGCAAAAATCAGGGCATCCCGCTGGACTTCAAAAGAAAACGAAAAAAATCGAAAAGAACTCAAAAGGAGTCAGTCCAGGCAAAAATTAGGGAAACAAAAGAACGAAAAGAAGGGATAGAAATTTTTTTTCCCCAGCAAGTCACAAAGTCGGGTACACAGACACCAAAAATGAGAAGGAGTAACTATCACTTCGGAAAAGCCCTGTGAGTTCCTTAATTGTGGTTCTTACCATTCGACATACCTCTCGAAGAGGCGAGCGCTTGTGCCAGGTTAACTGAACCTTAGGATCGGAGATCATCACGTAGAAGGGGTGGGTACAAATTTTAATTTGAGCCAAATATCCTTTGTTTCACGAACCGTGAACCCGACCACGATACAACCCTTAAAAGACCTAATTGAGGTGGGTTAGTCTGAAAGCGCATTACGATAAGGTTGAGTAACCTGACTCCTTCTTGACTTGCTAGTCACATCCTTATTGTATTTTTCACTAACCACGTAAGCACCACGTTTGAACTTTAGTTTCATTCGTCACTCACAATCATGGCATGTATATGAGTGACAGCTCAAAATTTTTTTCAAAATCTGCATAACCACTGCATTAAGATTACCAATAGTGAATAGACAGTTTTAATTGCAGGTTAGTAGTTGGCGTGAAAGGAATTCCAACAGGGAATCGTCGAGCAGGACTGAGTAATTCAGCAGTCTGGACCAGGATGGTGTATGTTGTGAAGACCTGTGAATCCGGGGCATTGACTTCCAGTGAGTTCGGAACCAGTTAGTCTGAGGACAGGTCCCGAAGCTTCAGTTGATCAGGGGCAGTATGCTTGAGAAGCAGTTGATCAGAAGTGAGTCTTCTCAAGAGCCAATCAGGGGCAATCATGCAGAGCGTTGAGATTTGAAAGCAAATACTTCAGGTGGATAATCAGATCAGGTTAAGTCGCTAGAACGCTCATTCAGGGGCAAGTCACCGCAGAGAGTGTTGAAACCAGCTGGGTTGATAGGGGTTTAATGGAGATTGAATTCTATTGTCATACAGATACCGGGGCAAGTAATCTCGAGGTCGTCTCGTGGCAAGCTGTTCAGAGCGAATATTCCCAAGAGTTGGATTGAGGCAAGTTGAATTGTACTGGGGCAAGTTGTTCAAGCCAGTCTGTTTATCCCCAGCCGGAGTGGAGTATTGGGGAATTGTGCCATTACCCTTATCAAAAACCTTAGCATTTCAAAAAAAGGCCTTGCTGTCGTTGGATCGTTATCCTACAGTTTAAACCTGTTACATGTCAGTAACCAGTCGTTTCCAAAGTCCAGTTCTCGCCTGGCGAGCCGGTAACCAGTTCTCGTCTGGCCCACCCTTCCGTAAACATCAGTTCCCGTCTGGTGTAGTTTATTGTAAGCATCAGTTCCCGTCTGGTGTAGTTTATTGCAACCAGTTCTCGTCTGGTCACCGTTTCTTCAAGTGTTGTATCAGTTCTCGTCTGGTACATGTCATTGCGTAATTAGTTTTCGTTTGGTCATCGTGTGTTGTAATCTATGTGTCCTACCAGTTCTCGTCTGATACATGTCAGCTTTCAACCAGTTCTCGTCTGGTTGTCTATGCCTCAGTCTGTTATCCAGTCAGCCCCGTCTGATGCCTAAGCCAAATCAATTTTCGTTCAATTTTCCTAGTCTATTTTCCTATCAGTTCTCGTCTGGTAGTCTACCTTTGAATGCTAGTTCTCGTCTAGTATTTTCCATATCTTCCACTGTGTACATAATCCATGTTTATCCTAAACCGTAAAAACAAAAAACCTAAAGGTATTTGACACCGTATTTCCCAATGACTCGCATGTTGTCATGTTCCCCGATACGAAGCTCGACGAATACCAGTGCTCCGATTGATGTTTGAATTCCTTGTGGATGTTGTGCTACTCTTCAGCAGATGAAGGTTGTGTATTATCCCCAAAAGAGTTGAGATTGCATTTTATCCCGTATCAGAGTAGGATCAGGAGTATCCTTAGCAGATTAAGATTGATATCCTTGATAGTAGGGGCATTTTCCAGCAGCGTGCTGAGCGCAATCAACCCCAGTTTGGGTCAATACCCGCAGGGCACAGTCAGTTGCCAATGGTTTGAAGAGAGCATCCCCAAGCAGAGTTGTTTCTTCTTTCTCCCCAAGCAGGGTTGCTTTTCCATTTCTCCAGCAGGACGGTTATCCCCATCGGATTTGGTTTCCCTTTTCCAGCATTTATTTTGCTGAGATGATTCTGTGATATCAGGTTACCTTCAGTGGAGTTGACGTTGCCTTCGGCATTTATTTTGCCAAGTGATTGTAGACCTAGTTTTCTCTGGCAGCTTGAGCCTGCATTTACATTTGCATATATCATCATAGCATTTATACAAACATATAGCATTTCCATGCTGTCTGGGCCTCACATTTTCAAACAGAACGCATAGCATTTCCATGTCATATAGGGCATTGCATCATTTCAGACATACGCATTTCGAAACATGGACCAGGTTGGTTACCTCATTGGATTTCGAGTATGTTCCCCCCCAGAGTTGTGTGGTTAAGCTTCTCTTCTTCCCCAGCGGAGTGATTCTTCATTTGGTTGTTACGTCGGCACTGGAAAAAAAAAAGATTGACATATATTAGATTTCTGAAGCTGCCTCCTGTTGACAGAATGGGTGCCGAGCAGTCGATTCAGAAGTTCCCCAGGAGAATTGCCCACAAGTTCGCTGTGAACTGTGAGATGACAGGATTTGATCCCATAAGAGAGATGGGAGTCAAGTCGTTTGCTGTCTGAAGCATTATTCCAATACTTGTGGCGTCGCACAAGTGATTGATGTTGAAAAGGAGAAGGAAATTTATTAGAAAATTGACCAGTTGTTGCCGCGACAACCAGACTTCAGTTCATTGGAGGCTATTCCTCAAGCAGTTTTGCAGTATATTCTCGCGGTTGGCAAATTTCAGGGTTTCATTCGTATTCAACCGTCTTCTACCTTTGAATGTTTGAAGGATGAGCGCTCTTCACCCATTCAGGTCGAAGCCGCTTGAATAGGGGCAGCTGTTGCACCCTAAAATTTGACCAACCGGGTCCCGTATCTGGCTCGATGTTTCGATGCATGACCGCATTCGCATCTGCATATCACATACAGTGCATTTTTCAGTTGTTTTGATTTTATCGGGATCACAGCCCTCGTCTCGCGTTTCAGGTGTTTTTAATCAGTTTAGATAGGTAGAATCGTTTTTTTGGGAAGTCGTGCTATTCCCGATGTTTTCAGCTCGTGCTGTTGTTTTTAGGGATATTTCGGTGTCCGTTGATTTTTACCGGCTATTTTGGTGCGCTCTCGCAGGGTTATTTGCCGTTCGGTGCTATTTTTGTTCCTTCGGGAATTATTGTGATTTTTCTGGATTTTATTAGGCATTATTAGAATATAATAGATTTTAATAGAATATTAATAGATTTTCTTTATATTTTTAATAGTTTTAATCTTTTTTTTAGAATATATTAGATATTAAATAGATTTTCTTATCATTTTCTTAATATAATAATATAGATTTTCTTAATAGAAAATTAATAGATTTTAGAATATTAGGTTTTAATCTAGATATAAAATAGGGCTTAATTTCCTTTTATTTTTAATAGGATTTCAGATTAATATAGGTGTTAATAAGGTTTAGAATATTAATTGGTTGTTTTAATTTTGATTAGGATTTTATTAGGTCCATCAGATTCATTAATCACATCATTCTTTAGTTTCCATATTAATCCATTTAATCAGAATTAATCAGGTCATTAGCTTTAATCCATTTAGTCCATTTCCATTAATCACGTTTTTTCTTATTAATCCATATTAATTCCATCAGAGTTTCGTTGGGCCATTATCCATAAACCATCAGTCAAAGCCCAAAGTCCTACAAGGTCCACAAAGCCAGGTCATATATAATTCTTTACACGTGTATTACCCAGAGGACCCCACCACATTTTTGCATTCATTGCATGCAGGACGCGTGGATTCCACTATCTCTCTCTCCTTCTCCCTCTCTCACCACGCGTCCCCACCCACTACCACTCCCTTCACCACGTGGCATCCATGCAACGTTTACTCTGCCACCCAACCACACCACGTGTCTGCACCAGAGTCTTCACCGGTTGCATGGCCGACGGCCATGCAACCACCGCAACCAACTCGCCGGCGATGCCCTAACCTACTCCGGCCACCATCAATCTCGCCGGAGACACCAAAAACACTAAAACATCCAGAAATTCCCCAAGAACTTCGTCCAACATTCAACGATTTGCCAGATTCCTCGTTAATCTTCATCAATGTTCATCATGTTTTCATATCATTTTTTCAGATCTGTGCGGAGATTCACCCGTGTTCTTCATCACCCATTGTCGTTTTTTTTCCAGAAATTAACCAACCTTCAAGATTCTGCAAAGAACATTCATCGTTCTTCGTCAAAGTTCATCACTATTCCAGTTTCGTACACGGTCATCATTAATCTTCATAGCAACCTCACACGAGTTTTCATCAAATCTTCAGCGGTTTTTTTTGCAGATCTCTCCGAACGTTCATCAATTGTTCATCATTTCTTCACTCAAGTTCAAGATCTCCGAACCGTTTTGTAAGAACGTTGATAAACCTTTGAATCTTCATCCAAGATTGATCATGTTCGTCAAAACTTCTTCCATTTCCCAGATTTTTCCGTCAAGATTCATCGGATCTTCATCAACATCATCCAAGATCTTCATTCAACATTCTTCAAGATCATCACGTTCATCAGTTCATCGAGTTCATCAGAAACTCAATGATCTTCGTCAAGAACTTCACGAAGCTTCAGCAGTCTTCAGAAATCTCCCAAGAACGATCTTCAACCCTCAATCATCTCTGCCAACGAACACGGATCCAAATGTCAATCGTCTTCGTATCAACATCTGAGCCTTCTTTGTGTTCTTCAACGAGTGAGATCCTCCAGTCTCGCGGATCTTCACCAGGCAAGTCCCAAATCCGGTTTTTGTTTTTCTTCTTCTTCGTGGATTGGTAAATCTTCAGACGATTATCAAAGACGAGGTGGTGACGGTGATTATAGGAATGGTGAGGAAGAGGGATTGAAGGTGATGAGGACGGCGACACTGTGAAGGGAGAAAGGAGAATTAGGGTTTCAATTCAGAGGAGAGTGAGAGTGAGACGAGGAAGGTCATTGGCTTGATTTCGGATTGGGCTTCTTGGGCCCAAAGTTTTTCTCAACATACCCCCTCAATTTCCTATTCCCCCCCTCCGTGTGGATCCTGGGTCAGTGGGCTAGGCCCAACGAGCTTTTTGCTGGCATCACCCCAGTTCACTAGTCACACCCCACCCCTCCGTTTTTGTTTGGTATTGTTTTAGTGGGCTGGGCCCCCAATTCCCATTGTTTTTCTGCTGGTGTAATCCCCTGAACTGATGTACCCCCCTCCCTTTGTATTTTCTTTATTTTATATTTCTTTCCTTTAGTTTTTTTACTTTATATAGAAAATAAAATCAAAAGAATATGAGAAAAAATGTTGAAAGGAGAGTAAGAGGAAAAGAATATTAAAAAAAGAGAAGAAAAGAATATTGAAAAAAATAGAAAAAAATTAAAAAGAGAAAGAAGAAAAAGAATAAAGAAAGAATATTAAAAAAGATAGTGAAAAATATAGAAAAAAGAGAAAAAATATTAGTGTAGATTTAATATTTTTTAGAGTACATTTTTCATAGAGTTTAGTTTACCTTTTAGAGATAGTTTTAGAAGTCCACTTGTTAGGGGACTATTTTCCATTTGATTTTTCAGGATAGGATAGGATAGTATTTCCTAGGGGTTTATTTTCAGTATTCAATCATTGTAACCATTTTTCAGAATGTTAATAAAACGAGATTTGAGCTGTGGTCCCGAAAGTAGCCGAACTACAGCTGCTCTGATTTCTCGTACCAGACGAGAATATGTAGGCATAGGATGCGATATCCTAGCGAGCACACTAACAACTAACTCTTTTGTTCTCTCGCTGCTGTGCGATCGAGGCTTTCCCGCTGACGACTGTTGTTATCCCTTTCTCTTGCCCGAGTGCATTTGAGACCAGACCGTAGTTTTTCCCATAGGTTCCCGTACCTGTAAAACCAAATTAATTTCTCACTGCTGTGTGAGAATACCCAGTTTAGCCGAAGTTAGCCTGAACTACGTAAGCTCTGATCTTCCATGCGGTGTTGAAGTACGTAGGCACAAGACGCGAAGTCTTGGCGAGCCAATTTCCCCGTAGTCCCGAACTACGTTGACTCTGACTTTCTCTCTTGAGAATACGTAGGTGTAGAGTGCGACGCTCTATCGAGTCAATTCCCTTCCGTTTAGATTTAGCAGCCGTAGATAGATTGTTTTGCATCCTTTAGACAACCCAAGCAAGCGTGGATCCCATCGAGTACGATGGACGTGAGGGGTGCTAATACCTTCCCCTTGCGTAACCGACTCCCGAACCCAGGTTTTGGTTGCGATGACCATACCTTTCCCGTTTTTTGCGAGGTTTACTTCGAGCGTTTCCTTTCCCTCTGTTGGGATAAATAACGCACGGTGGCGACTCTTCTGTCAGCCGGCGCCGATTTTCGCAGTAGCGACAGTTATGCATAGAGTAGGTATTTCACATCCTAAACATCTGTAGTACTCTACAGGAATCTTTTGTTTATTTGCATGCTAAGTTTGTTAAATGTTTGCTAAGGTTTGGGATTGGGTAAAGGGTGTAGGTTAAAACCTAAAGATATTTCTAAGTTTGCTCACAAAGACATCGCGTCCTCTACCTACGTATCCTAACTAGGATAGAATCAGAGCAATTGTAGTTCACCTCACTAGGGATGAAGAACACTTGATTATGATCAAGGTTCAAAAGGGAACAAACATATCCATGCTTGTGTAGAGTTTCACAAAACTCTCTAGATCTATGTTATAACACTCAAGAGGGTAGTAAGTAATCATTGCTATGATTCTTACATAGAGTTTACAAACTCTATCCTAGGGTTCTAGTTGAAGAACACTCCTAGCGTAGGTAGGTTTTCTAGACTTAAAGCAAAGTCTAATGGCTTGTATGTTCTAACTTAACTAAGCTAGGGTTTAGGATGACTTCACAAAGTCATGGAAAAGGGGTAATGAGCTATCCATGACACAAGGGTCAATGGAGAGACTTTTCCTTTGGAAGGAGAGAGAGAGAGAGAGAGAGAGAGAGAGAGAGAGAGAGAGAGAGAGAGAGAGAGAGACAACTTGGATGAGAACTAAAAAGTTCCATCACTTGGGGAGGAAATACTTAACAAAGTAAATAAGCAAATAAGCAAGATGAACAAGATTACAATCAAGTAAGCATGCATATTACAATAAGCAAGGATCAAATAATACCAATGGTTACAACCAATAATCAAATATCTTAACAAAGATGAAGGTATATCTTGACAAAGATTGAAGGTAACAACCATGTAAACAAATCACAATTTGAAGGTAAGCATGTCATAGGTTCAAGGTATAACAAATGTAACGACATTTAGGCATTGATAATAATCAAATACGCAAGGACTGATCACAACAGTTAAACTCAAGATTTTAGGAAAGGAACAATAACTCATGGTAACAACCAACAAGAAAATGAAATCTCAACATGTTAACAAACATAAAGAATTCAAATACTAATAAATCTCACAAGATAAAATAAGCATGGCATAATGGAAATTTAATCGAGACGTACGGTAACGACCTAAGAACGAATCTACTAACAAGCAAGCACAAAGCATTGTAAAAACAAGAAATTTATGAGATTTCAAACCATTTAATACAACTAGACATCACAATGAAAAAAATTGCAAAAAGAACGGGTTGAAAATAATAAACGATGAACAAGTTATGAAATTTTGAAGTTTTAATTGATTTATGATAACAAAACCACACAAATAAATAAAAAAAGAAAGAAAATAAATCAATTACAATTGGAAAATGAAAAACAAAAAGGGTTGATCCCAAGGATCGAACCCATGGCTGGCAAGTGAAAGGTGAATATGGCGCAAGTTGATTACCACTGGGGTGGCTGTACATCCAAGTACAAAGCCACCCCCATAAATACATAAGGTAAGTATGGTGGATACCTGGGCAAAATGAATCAGGCAAACAAGCCAAAACGTGAAGGATTCAAACACTGTCAATTCTTAATCATTTTTCATGAAATTTTATTCAAACATGACTGTTTTTTAACAAGGAAGAAGATAGTGCCAATGAAATTTTGAAATAATGCCTTGAAATGGAAACACGATAGAAGATGCAAGTTTGGTGATTGGGTTGCATTTTGAAAACTACCAACATCTATGAGTTCAAATACATGTAAAAAACTTTGCACACACAACATATATACCATAACAGAAGTGTAGGACCCTTAGGGCTCAAACATAAACTAGTAAAAATGGAATTGGCACATGAATTGCAAAACATGATATGAAAGTGAAGGAAAACTGTCAGGGCAGTGTAACACCCCACTTTACCTCGATTAATTTCTCAATCGTTAAAGAATCTTGAAGGATTGACAGCCCTAGCCTCCGTCTTTTCCTCCTTGTTCTTCTTCTCACTTTTTCTCCCAAAACCTTTCTCTGGTAGTTTATCGTGTTCTAATTCTCTTTCCCCAAAAAACTTCTCTATTTCCTTTAATCCCTTCTTTCTTATTTTATTATTTAAATCCTATAATAATAATAATAATAATAATAATAATAATAATAATAATAATAATAATAATAATAATAATAATAATACTAATATTATTCTCCCACTAATAATAATATTCATACTAATAGTAATAATATGAATAATAATAATATTCCACCAAATAATATTATTAATACGAATAATAATAATAATAATAATAATAATAATAATGATAATCTCATTAACATTATTATTAATAATAGTTGGAATAATATTAATCACTATAATGCTCTCGATATCATAATTAACTTACTCCTTTATCTAGGTCCACAGTACCCCAACTAAGGTCACCTCTCTCCCTTACTCCTAACCTCATACCCTTAATTAAGGACAACACACAACTACACATCACAGAAAATACCAAAGCGACTGAATAATTTAAATGGGGTGTTACAGGCAGCATGTTGGCAGATGAAGAATATTCAGTTTGTACACATGGTCTATGGATCCTAATCATGTTAATGGTGATGCTCCCAAGCCAAACAAATTAATTCAACAATGTTCAGGTAAAGAAAAGAAGTAGAGTGTATCATGACAACATTTTGAATAAAATTGGAACAACGGGTCAACATGGATGTGTACATCAAAATTTGATCAAACAAGACAAGGAAATCATGAGGCAATCACCAACATATTTGAAATGCAATGAGGAGCAAGCATACAACAATTACCATACCAAACTCAAACACAAGAACATGACTGTTATGCCCTAACAAGTGAAATAGGAAGAAAGTGCAATATTGAGACCAAGTCAAGTAACAAGCATAATTGAAATGAATAGACCTTGCATACATCCTCAAAACATCATATGAAGTGTGTCCATACTTAAAAGATATTCACCAACATCATGGAAATGAAAATCATAAGTCAACTGCTCAAACACTCATAAAATTGCAATATTAGAATCAAAACTGAATTGGAACAGATTGAGGTCAGGAAAATGCCACACACAAGTCTCAAATACATTAGGGAATGATGCTAGCACTTGAGATGATCATGAAATGCACAGAACCAGAAAATGGCTATCAAGCTTCAATTGTATCAAACACGTGAGGCAGGCTGTCATGACAGAGAAGTAATGCATACACAAAGATGTTGATTCATGCACATACAAGTCCTAAATACTTTTAGAGGTCTAATGTTTCATGAACTAACCTAAAACAAATCAAGAAAAACAAAGTGAAGTGTGTGGCAATGGGTTTCAAAATAGTGTGACAGCAAAATGGTACAAACATGGTCTATCTGTGAATAAGGGGTCTTATGTTGACAAACATAGCACACACATATCATAAATGTAGAAGTGAATGAGTTACAACTCAGGAAATAAGCATATGGCAATTGACATGAGATTTGGTATGTTATGGCAAGCAGTGCCAAAATACTGTCTTGGTAAATTGATGAGGCAGCAAGTGGTTTCTTCAGATGGTAAGGTTTCAAACCAAAAAAATAACACACACACACATCATAGATATGATAATAGATGAGATTAAGTCCAAAAATTAAGGCATATTCCACTTAAAACAGAAATTGGTACTTGTATGAGATGCACAAAAGATGTTTGGCAGTTTAATGATGCAACAGATGAAGTTTTAAAATTGTGAAGTTTCAAACCAAAATAAAGACATACACACATCATAAATATGATAATAGACACTTCCATGCTCACAAACCAGTTCAAATCATCATCACACAAAAGGAAGCACATTGGAACTCAAAAAATGCACAAACAACAACATATTAGGGCAGTAGGTAAGTTCATGACAGATAGGAAGTTTTGGCACCACATACAACTTTCAAATGAGTAGAACAATGATTCCATGCACATAGATAAAGTAGAAATCAATTGAAATAGAATATGGCATGGTGGTGGTATCAATGAGGTTTTGAAATGCAAGTGAAGAATGACAAAACAATTTTGAGCACATAATGGAGATTTGAACATATAGGCACAACATACATCTTGAAAACATATTAACAAATGATTCTCCAATCTTAAAATCAAACAACAACTGCTCCAAACCATAAATGGTATACCTATCCAAATTTGACAGCAAAACCAACAAGATCTCATGACAGGCCCTAATGGCAAATCTCATGTTTCTCATATTTAACCAATTCAAACAGGCAAGTAAGATCATATAAACATTAACCAATGATTTAGAATAATACAATCATGGCAAGCACAACAGTCAAATACACAACTCATTGTAGTGATAAAGCTAGATGACACAAAATAACATAAGTGTGAAATCAAGAGCCACATTAGATTCAAACATGATCTAGGGCAGGGGGAACTCATGAGATAACTTACAAGTCAATCAAATCTCACTAATGAACCAAAGCTAACAGAACTAGGGCAAACACATCAACATTTCAATGTTGGATTCTTAAAAACACCACATAACCAAAATCTTCAAAGATAAGTCAAGCATGATATCTAAGTACAATCTTTGTAACACATCATCAACAAGTCATTTACAAATGAAAATACATTAACAAAAACAAATAACCTAGCTACAAAACCTAAGTTCTTGACTAAGAACTAGTATGGGACATCAATGGTATATTTTACAACAAGCATCTCAAAAATGATAAACATGACAATGTATGATCAATAAGGAGTTTGAACATCACATACCTCTTGTAGACGAGTCTTGAGCAAGCTAAGAAGATGAGAAACCCAGAGATCCTCTTCTTTGGCAAGCTAAGAAGCAATAAACCACTTTTCAGGACAGTTGCAGTTATGAAGTTTCCAACTGGTTTTTTTAGAGTTTGGACAGTTGAGATATGATGTATATGAGATGTTGGGAGTGTTAGAATGGTGGGAAGTGCCTCAAGTAAGGATTTGGTTTTCAAAGTGCAAGAAAGTCAATATACTAAGGTGTGAAGGTTGACTTTTGTGAAAATGATATTTTTTAGTGTTTTGAATGTATGGACACCTTCTACACAATGTTTATGGATTGTGTAAAGGGTTTTGAGTGACTTAGAAATGGTAGAACTGAGCTTGAGCAGAGTTTGGCTCAAGACAACTTTTTAGTGAAAAATGGAAGTTTTGTAGATTGAGATTCTTGAGGAAATGAAAGAGAGTTGAGAGCTATTGTTTCTATTGGTTTTGGAGATTGCTCTGGTGTATCTAACATCAATGAGGATGCCTCTATTTATAGTGAAAACAAGAGTGAGGGCAGCTTTGTATTTTACCACTTTTGGAGGGAGTTTCATGAGGTTTTCAAATGAATCTTGCCAAGATCTCTTCCTATCAGTTCCATGGCCCAAAGAAGATCAGAAAATTAAATGAAATGACGGACATGAAGTGACTGAGGTAAGCTTAGAGTGTAGGCTGAGCAGCTGCAACAATTTTGGAGGAAAAAGTTTCTCTTTCCTCTTACACATTTGAAAATTTTAATGCACAATGCTTACAACTTGCCACTTTCCTCAAGCTTCTCATTTCTATGCATTTTACTTCCTCCATACATCTAATTATCAGATTGGATCATGATCCAAGGGTTGAGGATATCTCAAGTTGTGAAAATCTGAATTTTGAGAAGTCTTGACATAGTGGTTTCAAGTGTTGGCACCCCTAACTTCCATAGTTCATAACTTTCTTCTCACACATGCTATTGAGGAGTTATACCATAATTTAGAAAGCCCTCAAGTAGCTCTATAACTTTCATGTTTTGGATATTTCCAAATTCTAGATGGAACTAGGTTGAAAAACCCTTCCAAGTTGCTGAAAAAATCACTTAAAAAGGCTAAATAACCTAGAATTTTTCTAAGTTATTTCCCTCCTTAAAATGAATCTTGTCATAAGTCCAAATCTATGCATTTTTTGATCATGGACCACTTTTAGGCTTTTGTAGGATTTTTCAAGAGCTTTCCAATGAGCTTTGAACCACTTCATTTGGATGTGTGGTTGAGGAGTTATGGTCTTGCCCCTTTTGAAACCCTAATTCCCAATTTTTGCAATTACTTATTAACCCTTGTTCCAATGGTCATGAAATTTTATGGAGAGGTGTAATATGACATAAGGAACATTTTTTATTCATATCTTGAAGTCAAATTCCTTATTATTGAAGAGTTGACTTTTTGGTCAACCGTTCGATCAATCGGTGACTACCGAGTCGACTGTTGGTGATCCGGGCATTCTAAAGACTTGAAACTCTTTGGATGGACTTTACTAAGCCATATGAGCTTAATGGACCAAAATCCCACCATTGAAACACTCTTTAAACCAAAAGTCAAACTACATTTGCATTTTATATATCGAAAACCCTAATCGGGTGTCTTGAATTGCACTGTTCTCAATTCCCGGGTGACCGCCTCAAATTGGATTCATACTTGACCCAATTTTGTATTCTTGATATTGTTTGAAGTTGAATCACTCCAAAACATTGATTGATCAAACCATCGAAGCCTCGATTTTGACGGTACGGAACCCTAATTCATCTGCATTTTGACAAAGATAAACTGGTAATGGGTTAAGGTTAGTTAATTAAATGAATATGATCCTACAATGAAGATGAGGATCTAAGGGGTCAAAATTTGGGGTGTGTTATGCCCCTATTTAAATATCTTCATTAGATGGTAATGAGAGATGACAATCCTCATAGAATCGCAGTAAAAGGTATTTAAATATAGCAAGCCAGAAATTTTGTCCCTTAGGTCCGATGGTATGCAAAAGGACGAATGCAAATATGCCATGAATCTAAATGATGTTATATGATGCTTGAATGCAAGACAGATGCAGACGCACGAGCAAAGATAAAAGAATGGCAACACGACGAGTAACCACTCACGGGGACCCAACACACCGGGGAAAGATTCCAAGCGAAGTAAGCAAGACAGTTCAAACATGACTAAAGATGCTGTTCAAGGAAATCTTTCACGCAGGGGACACAAATTCCACCAGGGAAGACACATCTTCATTGGGGAAAAGAGATATGAACCTCACTGGGGATAACCAGATGAGGAAGCCCACCAGGGAAGATGACAATTCTTCACTGGGGAAACGAAAGAAAAGAAATGCAAACCACACTGGGGAAGAAACCCATTGGGGAAAACTTTGCTGGGGAACAAAATCAATGGGGAAGCAAAGCTTTACCGGGGAAAAGACAGAACGAAGACATGAATCTCACTGGGGATAACCAGATGAGAAAAACTTCCTATAACGAAGAGTTCAAACGGGATCTTCAGGAAAAGATTGGAAACAAGACCGGACGTGCCGGGGAAACTAGTATCCACTAGTTCTCCGAGACTCGACTGGAAAAGCAAAAGCTTCAACTGGGGAGACTGGTGATAACCAGAATAACGAATAGCTTCAAACAGTGCTAGTTTCCACTAGACGTACTGGGGAGGATGGTGATGACCAATCCAAAGTTCGGTTTCCAAAAAGTGCTAAATACCACTAGACTTCCTGGGGACATGGTGACAACCAAATCAACAACAGTTTCCCAGAAGTGCTAAATACCACTAGACTTCCTGGGGATATGGTGACAACCAAATCGAAGTTCCAATCTCAATTTGGAATTTCCAACAATATTGATAAAGCACAGGACTTCGGCTGGGGAATTGGTAACAACCGACTAGTAACGATTAGCCTTCAAGCAATGCCAGTAGCTATTGGACTTAGAGGGGACTGGTGATGACCAAATCTGGATGTACTAATAACAATAGGTTCTGGATAATGCTAGTAACCACTAGACTTAACCGAAGAAATTGGTAACGGACGAGTCCAAGGAGACCAATGACCATTGGATTTTCAAAGAGTTTGGTAACGACCAGACCAAAGTGATGATAACAATCTGATTTAAGCGATGCCAATGACCATTAGACTTAAGCTAACTGGTGACGACCAAATCCAGGGGTATACCAATAATAACTGGTACTGGATACTGCTAGTGAAAACTAGATTTTCCAAACAATGCTAGTGACCACTAGGCTTAGACAGATTGGTAATAACCGAATCAAGAGGTACCAATAACAATAGAAGGTAATACTAGTAACCACTAGACTCAGAAAGATCGGTAATAACCAAATCAAAAGGCACCAATAACAATTGGTTTCGGACGATGCCAATAACTATTGGACTTTTAGGGAATTTTGGTAACAACCCACCCAAGCACCAATGACCACTGGTTTTAAAAGCAATACTAGTAACCATTAGATTTTAGCAAAGATTGGTGAAAACCGAATCAAAAGGGCTCCAATAACGATTGGTTGACTTTATAAATGAATCAGTGACGACTGGGTTTGGAAAATTGTTGGTGACGACCAAATCAAGATACCGAACATAAATGGTTCTGAACAGGTGCTAGTGACTACTAGTCTTTCAAAGATTATTGGTGGCAACCAAATTAAAGATGAATATTGGTAACAACCACCCACTCGTGTAAATTGGATATTGCTAGTCACCACTAGCTTCCAAGAGAAGTTAGGTAACCCCAGGATGTCAACTTCGAAGCGAAATTGCAGCAACAAATCAAAGATAAAGGTAACGACCAAAGGATCCCAAAGGCAACAGCCAGACAAACAAAGACCAAAACCAAAATGCAAACAAATGCGTATGCTGGTATGATGTTGTATGTAAAATGCAGACCGACCCGCTGGAACAAAGGAAAGCAAAACAAGGAAAACACAGAGAGGACTCGTCACGCTGAGTCTCAATGCTTCAAGTCAGGAGACACTTCCTTTTTTGGCGTAGATAACAATCTTTCCGGATAATATCCTCGTAACCTTGTAGTGGAGAAGTCTTGGCTTAAGAGCCGGAATTGTTGTCGGACGTATCTAGTTTGGTCAAGGGTGACAGCAAACCTTCATAACTTTGAGAACTGTGTAATGTTATCAGATTACCTCTAGAACTCCTCAATTGTTTTGTCAAATTGTGTTTTCTTTTTAAAACAAAATTTAAATTTTCCAAACACTTTGCTTTCGAGAAAATTCTTATTAATGAATAAGTGAAATTGTATAACAAAAATAGAGGATCATAACAATGGTTGGCTAAAATCTGATTTTATTGATAGACAAGAACTTTACAAAGGGCAAAGCCTCGAGAACTTTATATATTTGAAAAAAAAATGGCAAACAGGAAAGGTTACAGAATCCCATAATAATTCGGTCCTTTTAATTGTCAGTTCACTTGCTTTGCTGCTTCTGACGAGAATGACAGACGTTGATCCTTCTTTTGATACCTTGCACAAGACTATGCCCCAACGTTCGACAACTTATAATCATTGGACTTCCATCTTGTTGAAGCACTAGAATCTCCTTTCTAGGTCTTCTGCTTTAGGCATAATACTTTCTCACTGCATCTGAGTTGATGGGATACTTGAGTTGTTCGCCATCCATGGTCTCAAGAATTAGAGACCCTCTAGAGAAGACAGTTTTTACAGCGAAGGGGCCATCGTAGTTGGGTATCCACTTTTCGCGCATATCCTTTTGAGTTGGTAGGATTTTTCTAAGTACAAGCTCTCCTTCCCTATACTCTTTGGGACGAACCTTCTTGTTGAACGCTCTTATCATTCTTTGTTGATAGATCTGACTATGACACATGACCGTCATTCTTTTCTCATTAATGAGATTCAATGAGTCGAACCTTTCTTTTATCCATTTGTCTTCATCGAGCTTTGCTTCTGTCAAGATCTTTAAAGAAGGTATTTTGACTTCAATGGGTAGCACAACGTCCATCCCATATACTAAGGAAAATGGAGTTGCCCCTGTTGAAGTTCGCACGGATGTTCGGTATCCATGTAGAGCAAATGGTAACATCTCGTGCCAATCCTTGTAGGTTATGACCATCTTTTGTACTATTTTCTTGATATTTTTGTTTGCAGCCTCAATTGCGTCATTCATCTTAGGTCTGTAAGGAGACGAATTGTGATGTTTGATCTTGAAATCGTTACAGAGTTCCTTCATTGTTTTGTTGTTTAGATTCGACCCATTTTCAGTGATGATCTGGTTAGGAATACCGTATCAACAGATGATTTCCTTTTTGATGAAGCGAGCAACCACTTGCTTTGTCACGTTCGCATACGACGCTGCTTCCACCCATTTGGTGAAGTAATCAATGGCAACAAGGATGAAGCGATGGCCGTTGGAAGCTTTTTGGCTCTATTGCCCCAATCATATCTATGTGCCCCACATTGTAAAGGCCATAGTGATGTCATCACATTGAGAGGATGTGGAGGGACATGCACTTTATCAGCATAGACTTGACATTTATGACACTTTCGAGCGAAGAGTATGCAGTCCGTCTCCAAAGTTAACCAGAAGCAGCTTGCCCTTAAGATTTTCTTAGCCATAGGGTGGCCGTTGGCATGGGTGCCAAAGGTTCCCTCGTGTACTTCAGTCATTATGAGATTCGCCTCTCTTTCGTCGACACATCGGAGTAGAACCATGTCATGGTTTCTTTTGTACAAGGTATCATTGCTGATGAAGAATTTAGCCGATAATCTTCGTATGGCTCTTTTGTCAATTCTGGATGCATCAGCTGGATATTCTTGATTTTGAAGGAAGTTTTTAATGTCGTGGAACCACGATTTCTCATCAGTTTCTTCATCTATTGTCATGACATATGCAGGTACTGTCCTTCTTTCAATACGGACCAGAGGTGCCTCGTTAACAAACTGGACCTTCCACATTGATGACATCATGGCTAATGCATCGACAATGTGATTTTCCACTCTCGGTACATGCTTGTAGGTAATTTCATCAAAATATTCAGCCATCTCCAAGATATGATTTTTGTAAGGGATCAACTTTTCATCTCTGGTTTCCCATTCTCCTTTGAGTTGGTAGATCACTAAAGCAGAATCACCGATCACTTCCAAGATTTTGATGCGAAGATCGATAGCAGCTTCCAACCCTAAGATGCAGGCTTCATACTCGGCTATGTTGTTCGTACACGAGAAACAAAGTTGGGCTGTAACGGCAGTATACCCTATAGTTGGATTTTTTAGAACAGCTCCGACACCATGCCCATTCTTGTTTGATGCTCCATCAAACATCATTTCCCAGCGGGATCCAGGCTCGGGACCTTCTTCCGGACCAGGCTCTGGTTTTGTGCGTTGAATATACATCACATCTTCATCAGGAAAATCGAACTTGAGTGGTTGATAATCTTCCATAGGATGCTCTGCGAGGTGTTTTGACAAGACACTTCCTTTGATAGATTTTTGAGCCACATACTGAATGTCGTACTCTGATAAGAGCATATGCCATCTGGCTAATCTTCCTGTTTGAGCTGGCTTTTCAAAGATGTACTTGATGGGGTCCATCTTAGAAATCAGCATTGTGGTATGACAGATCATGTACTGTCTCAGACGCTTGGCGACCCATGCTAAGGCACAACATGCTTTTTCCAAGGGAGAGTAACGACTCTTGCAATCGGTGAACTTCTTGCTCAGATAGTAGATTGCGTGTTCTTTCTTTCCTGACTCATCAGTCTGACCTAAGACACAACCCATTGAATCTTCTAGTACTGTCATATACATGAACAAAGGTTTTCCGGGTACAGGAGGAATCAACACGGGAGGTTCTTATAAGTACTATTTGATTTTCTCAAATGCGGCCTGGCAGTTTTGATTCCATACCACCGTCTGATCTTTTCGTAACAACTTGAAGATCGGCGTGCAAGTAGGAGTTAGATTGGAGATGAATCTGGAAATGTAGTTCAGACGTCCAAGGAAGCCTCTGACTTGTTTCTATGTTTTAGGAGCAGGCATCTCCTGGATTGCTTTAACTTTGTCGGGGTCTACTTCAATTCCTCGTTGACTAACGATGAAACCAAGTAACTTGCCTGAGCGAACCCCGAAGGTGCATTTTGCTGGATTTAACCTTAGTTGATACTTTCGGAGTCTCTCAAATAACTTCAACAGATGATCCAAATGGTCTTCTTCACTTTGGAATTTTGCGATTATATCATCCACGTATACTTCAATTTCTTTGTGCATCATATCGTGAAAGAGTGTGACCATGGCCCTCTGATACGTTGCCCATGCGTTCTTTAAACCGAAAGGCATGACCTTATAACAATAGATGCCCCAGGGTGTGATGAAGGTTGTCTTCTCCATGTCGGTCGGATCCATTTTTATCTGGTTATAACCAGAAAATCCGTCCATGAATGAGAATACTGCGAAGCTTACTGTATTATCCACCAAAGTGCCAATATGTGGTAGAGGGAAATCGTCCTTCGAACTTGCTTTGTTTAAATCCCTGTAATCGATGCACATCCTGACCTTGCCATCCTTCTTCGGGATTGGTACAATGTTTGCCACCCATTCTGGATATTTGGATACCGCTAAAAAGCCTGCATCAATTTGCTTCTTGACTTCGTCTCAGATTTTAAGAGCCATGTCTGGTCCTGACCTGCGAAGTTTTTGTTTGACCAGAGGACACTCTGGCTTCAGGGGGAGCTTGCGCATAACAATTTTAGTATCCAACCCTGGCATGTCTTGGTAAGACCAAGCAAATATGTCGACATAATCTCTGAGGAGCGTTATCAGTCTGTTTTTGATCTCTGGCCTCAATGATGCCCCAATCTTGACTTCTCTTTTCTCTTCTTCTGACCCCAAGTTGATGACCTCAGTCTGCTCTTTGTATGGCTAGAGATACACATCTTCGTACTCAGCCATTCTCTTCAACTCTTTTGGGACTTCTAACTCTTCATCATTCTCTTCTTCAGCTTGAAAGACAGATGAACCACTAGTAGAAGGAGCCGAAGGATCATAGGATTCTGTGGTGGATGGAGGTATTCTGCATGTTTTATTTTTTGGGAACAATTAGACACACGCACACAGACATGCAAATGAAGGGTTATTTTTATTTTTATTTTAAAAAGATTGCCATTTTTCCTTTTAACAAAAAGAGTGAAAATGATGCGCAAAATAATAAACAAGAGTTTTAACAAAAACACTTTTTCATTAATGATTTTCAAATTGCAAAGTGGCCCAATACAAAATAATTCGCAGGCATTGGGCAAGGCCAGGAATTTTAAAGAAAACACAAAGCTAACAAGCAGAGTGAATTACTCTAAAGGTAAAAAGACGGGAATTTCCACAGCCTCCCAGTTGCGTAAAGCTGCTCCTCCCCTAGTTATTAGATGATCTAGATTACCATCTTCATCTTCAGCAATGATGGCATTGATTTGTATTCCACCACTGGTAAATATCTCCTTCAAAGACTTCTTTTTCATGGTGCTTTCCTCTGACTCGCCTTCTAGAGTTGGTTTATAACCCAACCCTTGTCGATCATTTTTGGCCCGAGCGTTGACTTCAATGACCTCCCCCCATCCCAACGGGATTCCATCTTTCAGTCCCACCTTGATACTCTGAACAGAGGTGAATGATGGGCCGCGAATTATATCTGATTCGTCGACTAGAACAACGTGGGCTATTTCTAGTGCTTGAAAGGCTGTCTCAAGGGAATCTTCGTCGGCTTCAATATACCGGAATGTAGACCGGATTAATATCCATCACCTGAAAGGTGACTTCAAAGATTTGTGGTCCGATCATGATAGGAAGATCAACCTCCCCTATCACAGCTCTCCTAGATCCATCAAATGCCTTCACTATGAGAGAAGTTGGCCTCATGGTAGTGCCCTACTAAGCCAGCTTGGCTAGTGTCCTCTTCGGCATCACGTTGAGCGTTGATCCTGTGTCAACAAGAACCCTGGAAAGTGTATTTTCTTCACATTTGATCGACACGTGTAGAGCACGATTGTGCTTATGTTTCTCAGCTGTCAGATCGTTGTCGTCAAAGCTTAGCATGTTGCAGGCAGCGATGTTTGCTACAATGGAGTCAAATTTCCCCACTGTAATATCTTTGGTAACATGGGATTGTGTCAAGATTTTGAGCAAAGCCTGGGGATGTGCCGGAGAGCTTAGGAGTAAGGCCATGACCGAGATCTTAGATGGTGTTTGATTTAGTTGGTCCACCACCTTGTAATCACTTCGTCTGATGATTCTCAGGAACTCTTCTTCATTATTTTTGACGCTTTCTTTTCCTTTGACCAAAGGCTCTTTAGTGACAACTGCCTCTGGAACGGGTTTTAGAGGAACCACAACTTTTGGAACAGAAATTGCTGGTGGAAGAGCCACATTGTATGTCCGAGGTTGGTAAATGCGACCACTCCGGGTCATCTTGCTTCCACCGGAAATGTTAGCCATATTTGCTGGCTTCCTTTCTTTGAAGATTCCCTCGCACCTTGAGTAGTCCTGCTTCGGTGTTACAACCATTGGGTGAGGTTTGGATCCTCCCCTTGATTCAAACCTGGCTTGTCCCCTCCCAAATTTCGGGGGTGCATCGTCGCGGAATACCGGTCGAACGTTCTTGTAGTTGTTATTGTTGTTATTATTTCTGAACACAACTCTTTTGTTGGGCTCTTCTGGCATGTTAAACACAGGTTCGATGACTGCCACATCTTCCCCTTTTTTCCTGTGAGCGATTTCTATCATCCCTTGTTCGATCATTGCTCGAATGTCTTTTTTCACAATGTCACAACCTTTGGGGTTCAGCATGCATTGTTCGCAGTTTTTGTGAGATGTCTTAAACGCTCATGCTTGAGCGAGACGTTTGTGTAGGTCTGCCAATGGCACCTTGATCTCACCAATAGTGGTAACTTTCTTGTCTTCTGACCCTTCACCTTCTTCAATAATGGCATTGATTCCACCATGATTTCGCAGAGGGTTGTTCTTTACGTTTGGATGATTATCTTCAAAGGACAAAATTCTTTTTTCAATTAATTCACGAACGAGGTGCTGAAGTGCGAAACAACCTTCAAGATCGTGGCCTGGAGCATTCTCATGAAATAAGCAGCGAGCTTTGGCATTGTAGTAGAACGGGAGTAGATTAGGTGGGGTACCTAATTTTCTTGTTTTGACCAACCCTCTTTCTATCAACATGGGGAACAGATCAGTGTAACTCATGGGAATAGGCTGTATTTTTGGCCTATTTGCTTGGTAATTCTCCCTTGGGCCCCTGTTTTGAGGCTGTTGACCTTGCGGCTAATGGTATTGTTGTTGATTGTTGGAGTGATATTATTGATGATTGCCAGAATGATATTGGTGTTGATTGCTGGATGCCCCAGGCTGGGGACCCTGCTGTGATGACGGTTGAAAAACTGGAGTCACCGCTGCTATATATGATGATGGATGGTACTGTTGGCGATTGCTTCTGGAATTTTGCGCCTTTTTCCCATATGTGATCGCACTTACATCCCCCTCTTTCTTTTTGTGAAAATTGCTGACTGGTTTCTTTGCTGTACTGGCGCTTGAATTAATATTTGGGGTAGCCACTTTTCTACTCATTAAACCAGCTTCAACTTTGACCCCCACTGCCACAATATCAGAGAAGTTAGTTGTGACACTACTGATCAGCCGTTCATAGAATTATTGCCGGACTGTATCTATGAACCAATCTGCCAATTCCTTTTCGGTAAGGGGGGTTCTACTTGAGCAGCGGTTCCACGCCATCTTTGCGTGTACTCTTTAAAGGTTTCAGTATTTTTCTGTGTCATGTTGAGAAGCTAACGACGTTCAGGAGCTAAGTCCATGTTGTATTTGTACTATTGAATAAAAGCATCTGAAAGATCTTAGAAACCGTGGATCTTTGGTTGATCCAAGCTGAGATACCATTTAGCCGAAGCTCCTTTGAGACTGTCTTGAAAATAGTGTACCAACAGCTTGTCATTTTCAATATGTGGAGCCATCCGCCTGCAGTACATGATTAGGTGCACTTTGGGATAAGTAGTCCCCTCATATTTGTCGAATATTGGCATCTTGAATTTCTGAGGAAATACCAAACCAGACACCAGACATAGGTCCTTGGCATCAGACCCAAAAACATGGCTTCCTTCGATGGCCCTCATCCTCTTAGCCATAATGTCCATCTTTACCCTCATTTTTTCGTGCTTTTCATCCTCGGCTTCAGAACCATCAGGTATGTCAAAGATTGGTTGTTGATTGTTGAAAATAGGTCGCACTGTAGTGGGTCCACCCGCCTGAGTGAAAATAGGATTCCTGATTGTTGAATCAAACAGTGGATTAAGACTTGACGATTGCATATTGTTGAATGGTGGCACAAAATCCCGAGACATGCCATAGGGGAATTCTACAGTGGTAACCGGAGCTACTGTGACATTGGCCGCTGCCGTGGCGACTTTGGAGATTACCGTAGACTGTGTGTCCATCTTTGCCTTGCATAATCTGGATGACGTCACCCTTGATTCCTTCAATGTCATTGTCCATCTGATCGAACCTCTGTTCATTATCTGCCATCTTCTTCTGAGCTCTGGATCGAGTGTTGTATCTGTGAGTATTCAGCGTGACTCCTTCTCCCCTTTCTGAACAAGAACAAAGGATGAGTTGCGGAACCCATATGCAAGACCCATGCAGGATGAAATGCGAATGTAAATGCAAATGCAGATGCATAAAGCATTCAAGGAGAAACAATTTTTTGTTTACAAACAAAAAAGTTGGAACAACATGTAACGACATGCTTAAAAAGCGTTTTTTTCATTCATTGATAGCTGGAAGTCTATTACAATAGATGGCCCTTGCTAAAAAGCAAGACCTTTCTTACAAGAAGTGAAAGTAAATGCAACATTAGGATTTCAATCCTTTTAGGGAAAGCAGGGAAATGGTGAAACAACGATCATTCTAACAAGATGATCCTTCTCCTTCTTGGAATTCAACATGAGCTTGGTCCTGGCGGATGATTTCCCACAGGTCGTCGTTCTCTCGTTATGCTTTGATCAAAGCGTATTTCAGCTCTTCCTTAGTCGTGGGGACCTCAGGTTCCATAGTTACCTCATAATCATGAGTATAGAACATGGTCAAGGAAATTTCTTTCGACCAAAGCAAGTACCCTCTGGAAGTTAAACAGCTTGCATTCTCCATTGAAGTTAGGCCTAAGAGGTGAGGATCTCTCTGGGCATATTGAGCACGGGCTTCTAGTTCAGGGTTGCGACCAGTTTCGCAGAAGCAAGGCCTCAATAGTTCCGGTTCGGGCTCTGGCCCAGTGGGATACCCATATTGACGCCGGGCAAGAACAGGATTGTAGGTGATAACCCCCTTCGTCCCAATGAGAGGCACATTGGGGAACTCTCCATAACTAGGGATCATGACTAGATCACCAAGGCTGATGTCATACCACGTGATGTCATAGTGCCTGAGAGTGACGAGCTTAGAGATCCATGCACTTTTGCTGGGAAGCCTTCAAAAAATATGGGTCCTGGGCAGATGAGAAGTAAACCACCGGTCAAGTAGTGCGAGGTAGCATGAGAATTGCCCGAGATCGTATAAGATGAAGCGATGGATGACCATATAAGTATCAGCTAGTATCTCGTTTACTGGATTTCTAATAATGAAGAGACGAATCGCCTCCTCACTGATGAAGTCATAACGGCTTGGGAAGAGATACAACCCATATATTAGAAATGCCAGAATTTATTCAAAGATGCCCATATTTCTATTTTCATAATGATATTCGGCCATCTCCATTAGAGGTCCTGCCTCCATTCCGTACCATCCTCCTTTCGCTTTCATTGGTGGTAAATCCTCTTGCTTGATATGTAGGGTTTTAGCCAAATCCCTTTTCTTCGGTTTTCCATAAGGTAGTGTGAAAGTCCATGGAATCTTCAAATAGTTGGTGTACTCCTCTATGGTCGGGAGTAGCTGAAAGTCTGGGAATACGAAGCAGTGGTAGGTTGTAGAGTAAAACTCAACCAAAGCCAGCAGCATGGGCTCGTTGACCTGAGCAGTTATTAGTGGTAGGAGGTCTCCATATTTAGCAATGAAAGCAGCGGGGTTTCTGACAAGTCTTGCCAACATTCTAAGATGGCCCAATCTCAAATCCGGGAACGGAAGCATGTCTCTTCTCACCATGTTGTTGTCTGCAAAAAAGAAAAGTTTGAATTTCCTTGAATGATTAGAAAAAATGCAAATGCAAATGCAAACGGTGTCATGGAACTTAGACATTTACGAACATCAAAAGTCGCCATTTCATTGATCAAAAAAATAGGATTACAAAATATTGTTTCCTCTTACAGGAGTTTTAAACATAAACAACAGCTAAATGAATCCTAACAAGGTTCCCCTAGCAGCCTTAAGTTGAGCTTCTCGATCTTTCTTTCCATCTGAGCCTTCTCAAAAATGAGTTTGTCCACAATTATCTTCCATGGAGTAGACTGGGGCTCATAAGGTTCTTGTTGTGCTTTCCTCTTCTTACAAGAGAGTACTTCTTCGTCTTTCAACTGAAGTTGCTTCTGGAGCTCCGCATTCTCTTCGACGACTACTTGATACTTGTGCTTCCAAGCTTCTTCAGTTTGTTGTGCTTTGACTAAAGCAATCTTTAACTTTTCTTCTTCAGACATGAAGACCAAAGGGTGTTCTTCCTTCAAAGCCATAGGCTCTTGCTTAGGATAAGGCATCCTTAGTGTGATGGCTCTCTTTTGCACCCATTGGAGGTAAGGTTCCAAAGAGACACAGTTGAGTCTTCCAAGATCCTTTTTCCCTTTCTTATGTAGATGCTTCCAAGCCTCTAGAATCTTTCCTTTTAGTTCTTGACTATCTTTTTCTTCTTTGAAGAAGATGTTTTCCACTTGAACACCATTGGGTTTGTCCTTTAGAGGGTATCCCAATTGCCGGCGGGCGAGGATTGGATTATAACTGATTCCTCCATTAGCACTGAGAAGAGGTACATTGCCAAAATCCCCACAATTGTCGATGATCATTGTCCCATCATAGTCACGACTATACCAATCAATATCGGAGTGGGTGAGAGCCATGATCTTTTGTGACCACCATCCTTTCTTTGGATCCCAAAAAGTGTTGGCTTTGGGCAAGTGTGAAGTGAACCATTTGTATAACAAAGGAGCGCAACAAGTAATCATTCCTCCATTGTGAAAGTTCCTCAGATGAACAGAATGGTCTGTATCTGCTAGCAAGATAGGCACAGGATTCTTATTCAAGAAAATTTTAATGGCATTGAGGTCCACAAAATTCTCAAAGCTAGGGAACAAGAAGATGCCAAAGGTGAGTAAGGCAAGGATAGCCTCGAATGTATCCATGCTTAAATAATCCGCATAATACTGAGCTTTCTCAACCAAGAACTCTGCTTTTAACCCAAAAACTCCACCTTTTGTAATCAGATTCTTTTTAATATCAACCAATCCCAAACGTGTAGCTGTCGCGGTGTAATTTGGATACCAAACTATCGATTAGTTTGAATCTTTAATTCATTTTTTGCAACTGAACTTTGATTTGTCCAAAGGAAGGGATAAAGATCGAAATACTCACAATGCAATGCAAATGCAAGCTAGAGAGTTTTAGATTCGGGGGTTGGTTAAACTTAGGGAAGGTGCTAGCATCCTAACTTTCTGTAGTACTCTACAGGAACCTCTTGTTTTATGTTGTCTATTGCTAAGGTTTATCTGCTTAAGGTTAAAGGACCTAGGGGTTTATTTCTAAGTATACTCGATAAGATATTGCATCTTATGCCTACATATCCTGACGGGATTGGAATCAGAGTATTTGTAGTTCCCCTAAAGGGTTAGAGGAGTTCTTTGACTGTGGTCGAAGTTCCTACGGGTTTAGGGTAGTTGATTGATTGATTTTAGGAGAAGGAGATGAGTTGTCATTTTAAGGGAGATTTAACCGCCACAAATTGTAGGAAAATAGTCTTTGCATCGTCTTAAGAGAAGGGCTCAAGTACTCAGATATTGATCGACGATGTACGCCTCTATCTCTCTTAAGGCAAAGTCCCTACTGTATTGATTGTATTGATGTGGGGTGGAGATTCTATCTCGCTTAATATGATTAACATCTTATTCTCTATTGTGTTTGAATATCTGTATTGAGTTGTGTTTGTTTGGATCTAAGTTGTAAAAGATAACGGCCCTTCCTATGGGGTAGGATCTAACTTAGAAAGATCAGCTTGAATGGGATCAAGGATCAAGCGGGAGTATGATGCAAATGAGATGCACTACACACAATTGTTGAATCATGTGTAGGTTTTTCCTTTGGACAGAATGCGATGCAAGAATATAAATTGCGATAATGTAAAGTTGCGAAAGATAAATTGCGGAAAATAAAGCCATACACACGCATGAAAGTGCTAAGGTGTAGGTGAGTGAATTGTGTATGTGAGGTGCACGATTGATTATATTACGATGTGAGATTGATTTTAGACGGATTGATTAGTAAGAAAATGATTTAATTACAGGGTTTTAAGAGAAATGTTGGATTGATTTTAAGGGGTGTTGGAATTGTTTTTAAGAAGTTATATTAATGAGATCGGTTTTGAGGGGAATGTCTTTAAAAAAGGGGATTGATTATCGTTATTAAACGTTATTTAAATTATAAAATGGTTTTCGCTATAAAGGTTTATTAAAATTATAAAAAGATCATGAAGTGAATAAATAAAATAGTTTAATTATAAATTCTCTATTATAAAAGTTAGTATTATTATTAAAAAAGTTCTTAATTATAAAACAAAAGGTTGATTTTAAATTAAAGGTTTTATTACTACATTTCTAAGTTATTTTAAAAAGTTGAATAAATGTTATATTATGTAATGAATTAATAAAATAAAAAGTTGATTTAATTAATAAAAAAAGTTACTAGTTTTTTTTATTTATAAAAAAAGGCTAATTTAGATTAACTAATTAAAAAGGGGTTAATTAATTTCTAAAAGGGATTGCTTAATTAAATAAGTTAACTATAGAAACTAGATTTAAATAATAGGTTTTATTTGTTGGTTTAATTAAAAAAGATGATTAATTATTGGTTAAAAAAGGTTAATTAAAAACTGATTAGGAAAATGGGGATAATTAGTGGCAGTGTAGTGAGTGTGTAGTGGGTGTGATCGTAATACACAAAGACAATACAAAGAATTCATAACAATAGTGAAGAACCCTAGCCCCTTTGAGTTTTCCAAATCGAAACCCCAAATTGTACGGCTTCCTCTCATCGTCTCCGATCGTACTCGCCATTTCCTTTCATCGTCTTTGTTACTTTCTTCACCCTGAAACACAACAGAAACATCAAACAATCCATAACCTCGACATGAACCGATGGCTTACCGAAAGTTGGGGATATTGGGGTCGTGTTCGAGATGAACGGAAAGGGAACGTCGTTAGTTGCTCGCAGTGGCTGATGATGATGAGTTTTGACGGTTGAAACAGATGAGTCTCCTCCTTCAATCTCTTAGGTTTACGAGCTCTGGGCTTTTGGTGTTTTTTCGTGATGATTTTTCTAGGGTTTCGAACTTGTGGTTGTTCGTGGATTCTTCTGAATGTTGTCAATTTCCTTCCAATTTATAGGCCTCTGAGTAGAAGATTTCTGATTAATTGGTGTTAAAGCCTTCCGTTTTCGTGTGATTTGGATTCAAAAAATTTCCTTCTTCGGATGATTGCGTTTAATTGTGTTGATGAAAATCAGATTGTGTGATTTGATTTGAGGAATATTCACTTGATGCTGAAGGAATCTAAATGGGATATTTTCTGCACATGGTATATTCTTTACTAATCCAAACCCTACATTTTTTGCAGGCATGGAAAGCAGGGGATTATGGGCCAAAGGAATTAGTAGCCCGGAATGGTTTTGATTAGGGAGGTTCTAATCTTTCTTCTTCCTGTATTGATTTGTAATTTTCCTCGTTGACCTTGTGACTTGGTTCCTTGCCATTGTGGGATTGCTAATACTTCTCTTCTTCTTCTTCTTCTTTGCAGAGAAAGCTGTACTCGAGTTCAGACGCTCGCCTTGTCTTATGTCGTGGCTGATGTTGGGTTGAAACGACGATGACGACATTGTGTCTGAGCCTATGAGGGATCGTGGTTGCCTCTTGTTGTTTTCGAATTTCGTTTGACGCTCTTGAGTTGGTAAGGAGTTGACGACGGCTTCTCGTTATCCTCCTGCCTACTCGAGCCTTGCCCCAATGATGTGTTACCTGAGGGCTAAGAATATTCTCTCATCTTTACTCTTGGACCTCGAATTGTTTTGTGGTCGATATGTAGTTGTTGTTGCAGATGATGAAACAGGATTATTGCTGTTGTTCTGTTGGTGATTGTGGCTAACTCGTGACTGATACTTGTTGCTGTTATGTTTGTTGCGCCATTCTTTGTTGCCAAATAATACTCTTGCTTTTGTTCTTGCTTTCGTTGCTATTGAACTAACATGGTTATTGTTGCTTGTAGTTGATGTTAGTGATGTTGTTATGCTGCGCTGTTATGGTTTGCAGATGATGACTTGATATTGTTTTGCTTCTTCTTTCAGGATGTTGTTAGAAGTTCAGCAGCTGCCGGTTATTATGCCGTCGTCGAGAAGGGTTCAAAGTGGCAGTGATGGCTTACATGTCTGAGCTATGAGGGAAAGAGGCATTGTATTGGTAGGAAGTAGGTGACAGCTTCGGTTGTTTTGCATTGTATTGGGCCATTGAGACTTAATTGCTTTGCTTTACTGAATTTGATCTTCGATGTTCGGTAGGAAGTAGGTGACAGCTTCGGTTGTTGCCCTCTTGGCCGCTCGTTCCTATGCCCGGTGATGAGTTTTCTGAGGGTTTAATTTCCCCAACTCTGCTTGGAGTTTTTGGTTGCCTCCTAAATAGTGGCTGTCTTTGATTATTGTTGGTGGAACATGGTATTTACATCAAACTGAGCATGAGCTTTTCTTGTAATTTCTAACTAAATCCCTTCATCGTTTCGTGTGTTGATGCAGGAGTTTGGGGAACTGCTTGCCATCTTGGTCTTCATATGAGTCAATTGCTGCGGTTAATTTTTGAAGTCTAACTTGACTTCTATGCTCTATGCCACAAACAGGTTTTTGGATGGTAGAGTGGTGGTGGAGCAGCTTGGGATGCAGGATCAATGTTGTTGGTCGCAACTTGTTGTTGTATGCAGCTTGTTGTTGTTTGCAGCTTGTTGAATTCTAATTGTGGCCTGCTGCTGTTTGTTGCAAACCTGTTATTGTCTTTTAACTGATGCAGCTGATGCTGCTTGTTTGAAGTTGCTACCTGCTATTGTTATTGTGCTAATTTCCTCTTCTTCTTTCAGGACCCGATCATAAGTCTAGGAGTTGCCGGTCTAGTGTCACTGGCGAGAGAGGTATAACGGTAATGATGACTTGATGGTATGAACCGTGTGTGCTTGAAATTGCAGTTGTCTGTAGTTGTATGCTTTGCATTGTGTCGGGTCATCGAAGTTAATTGTTTTGCTGTCCCAGAATTCAATTTTTCAGTGTTCGGTAGGGAACTGGCGGCATCCTCTGTTGTTGCCTTCCCAGCCGCTCGTGCGTCTGCCCAATGATGAGTTTTCTGAGGGCTGAATCTAAATCATCTCATTCTCTTCTCTTAACTCTAAGTTTTAGTTCAATTCTTTTAACGGTATCCTGATTACCGGTTGTATTTCTGCAGGTTATGGCATGTGAACTTGGAAAAGCATGGAGATTTGTCGCATGTCTTTAGGTTGGAGTTTGCTTTAGGGAATGGAACCAAGGGCTCGGGTATGAGCTTCATGAAGCTAGCTGTCGCGTTGGCTTCACCCTTCACATGTTGCCAAAAAAAACATGAAGTATACGGATTGTGTACATTTGTAACGCCTATGTTGTAATGACTTTGATGGAATTCTTGGATAACTAATTATTGTAATGATCTTTCAATATCATTCTTGGACCATTAGTAATTGACTTAGTTGAACATAGTATTACTTTGATAATAAAGCCCATATTGCGTTTAATTTGAGACCATAAGACCTTAATACATGATCTCCTTGAGCTCGTAAATTGGGTACTTGAGTGTGAATGATAAATTGATTAAAGTTGTCCTTGAATTTAATTTGAAACTTGAATTGGGTCTCAAAGTTAACTTGACTATCACGGCCACGAATCCCTTGGAGTATAAGAACTCCCATATGTACTAAAATGAAAATGTAGCACAAATCCTCCAATGTGGTTGAAACCATAAGAGTCGAAGTCTTGGAATTTGAGTTTGGATCTTATGATAATATGAGTACTGAGGTTGGGGATGGATCTTGATAATTGCCACATAAGGACCCCTCTTGTTCATATATCTTTGATTGTTGGCTTGGGTTCATGTCCTTGAATTTGTAATAAACCCCCTCATATACTTGAAATTGACTTCAGGATGCGAACTTCTGATTCACAAATTCTTGGGTCTGCAACCTTTGAGATTTACACATGCACATACTTGTTAGTGATAATAACATAAATATGCACAAAAGAGGTGAGATCTTATGGTCAAAAATTAGGGTGCAACAGATGCCCCTATTTAAGTTACTCCTATTCGGAGCTATGGAGATTGAAATCTCCGTCTCGACGAGATAGGAGGGACTTAAATACAAACATTGCGTGAATTTTTGGCCTTAAGAAATCACCGAATGCGAATGATATGCAATAATATGAGAAATGCAAGTTGGACGGTCCTATGAAGGAGAGATGTCACAGGGGATGAACTGGGCACAACACGCGAGAGACAAAGGAGCAACAGACTCAACAAAACGGGACTCCACAGGGACAGGAAACAACTGCCAAAGGGAAATCTCCAAACGTATAAGAGTGTAGCACATACACCAGGAATACAGTGTTTTAATAGTAGGTGAGAAATTTGTGATCGAAGGATAGACTTACTACCAAAATGAGGTGGTCGGTAATAGTCCAAATGAAGTCTCTTGTTCGAGTCAGTAATTCAGTTTTGTTTCATGTCCCTTTTTTTTCTCTTTCTGTTTTTTTTTGAAATCCGACTGGAAATAGTAAAAAGGTAAAACTTCCCTGAGCGTCTTGGTATGGGAACCATGAGCTGGTATCAGTCTCTGATGCAGAACCTCCCCGAGCGTCATGGTATGGGAACCATGAGCTGGTCTCAGTCTCTGATGTAGAACCTCCCCGAGCGTCATGATATGGGAACCATGAGCTGGTCTCAGCCTCTGATGTAGAACCTCCCCGAGCGTCATGATGTAGGAACCATGAGCTGGTCTCAGTCTCTAATGTAGAACCTCCCCGAGCGTCATGATATGGGAACCATGAGCTGGTCTCAGTCTCTGATGTAGAACCTCCTCGAGCGTCATGATGTAGGAACCATGAGCTGGTCTCAGTCTCTGATGTAGAACCTCCCCGAGTGTCATGATATGGGAACCATGAGCTGGTCTCAGTCTCTGATGTAGAACCTCCTCGAGCGTCATGATGTAGGAACCATAAGCTGGTCTCAGTCTTTGATGTAGAACCTCCCTGGGCATCATGATATGGGAACCATGAGCTGGTCTCAGTCTCTGATGCAGAACCTCCCCGAGCGTCATGATATGGGAACCATGAGCTGGTCTCAGTCTCTGATGTAGAACCTCCCCGAGCGTCATGATGTAGGAACCATGATCTGGTCTCAGTCTCTGATGTAGAACCTCCCTGAGCGTCATGATGTAGGAACCATGAGCTGGTCTCAGTCTCTAATGCAGAACCTCCCCGAGCGTCATGATATAGGAACCATGAGCTGGTCTCAGTCTCTGCCCGAAATGAAGAAAACTCGTGCGAATACCTTCACAGGGGATCAAAATGTCATCGTGGATTGCGGAAATCCTTGGGTGTGAGCCATAATGTGTTGTGGACTGTAGAATTTTGTAGATTGTATTTGTAGAGGTAACTTGTAATGTATTGGAGATTGGAAAACTTCACCGGGGATCTTCAGAAGAGATGTAAGCCAGTTGATTTGTAGTGTATGTCTTCTCAAATAAAGAGAGACTAATGTAATAAACTTCCTCGATTTCTCTGGGGAGATGTCACTTGATGGGATAAATCTTGTGTAGTGAAACCACTGGGGAATATATTCCTAGGGAGTACCCTTGTTGTGGTTGTAGAAGTATTTATCATTGCAGATTCTCAACTGAAGAGAAATATTTGTAGTGGGAATTCTCAAATAAAGAGAAGTGTCTTGTAATGTCTTTGGCGGACCTTTCTGATGGATTGACGAAGTGATGCCATTCGACGAGTTGATAAGGTTGAAGAACCCACTGAGGATGAACGAACTGCCTTGTAGAAGCTGTCATTTGTCGTTTTTAATAAGATCTTAGTCAAAACGAGTTGCTCAAATAAAGAGATTGTTTATAGTCCCAATGTAGATGGTTGAGAAAACCTGTGATATTGTTGGAGAGATATATGTCTTCATGACAATTCTTCGAAAATATTATTCCTGGGGGTAGAGTGCAAAATAAATGCACACCTGTTCCATGTTCAAAATTGGAGATTTTCCACACTGTGATTGTCTAGGACCGAAGTTCAATTCGGGAAGTAACCGAAGAGAAGACTATCAAGTAAGACCTGACCATTGAGGTATGAACTCAAATGAAATATACTGGAATAACCATCTTCCACGAGGATCGAACTCCATGGGGAAAGTAGAAACACCGTGCTCTTTCTGCCTAGGGTTGGTAACTCTATTTGGAGGGATGCAACACACCAAGACGCTTAGGGATAGACACAGCCAAAGCGATAGAATAAAACAAACACAAAGAGATGTAACAAGATGCGCATGCCATGCTATCTGTCTATATGCTATGCTATGCTGACAAACCAGGAGAGGCGAAAAAGGAACGTCTCAAACGGAAAGGTACCCAAGCAAAATCTCCACAGACCTCTTACCACCCATAAAGAAAGCTTGAACGTAAACCAACCTCGTCTCCGGATAAAATAAATATCCTTTGCTTGTGGAATTAGATTGATGTTCTTCCACGGATGAAATAAACGTCTATGGTCATCCTTTTGTTATTCATATACCGAGTAAAACACAAAGTAGTGAAAAAAGTTCAAATCTATTTAGATTTTGCTATCAGGAATAAAGATTTTGACAAACAAAAAACTTTATTGAATGATGGTCAGCAGAAAGGCGTGACCCCAATATTACAGTGTTGGAAAATAATAGAGATTACATCAAGGGAATAACAACTTGCTCTCCCTAAGTCAATGAGAACTCCCCAAGTTCTAAACAAAATATTTCTTGACAGCATTTGTATTCACAGGGCAAGTGATTTCTTCTCCGTCCATTGTTTCTAACATCAAAGCACCTCTTGACAAAACCTTTCTTACTACGTACGGTCCATCATAGTTCGGGGCCCATTTTCTTCTAACATCGGTGAGGAAAGACTGAATCTTCTTGAGTACGAGGTCGCCTTCTTTGAATACGCGGGGTCAAACTTTCTTGTCAAATGCCTTCTTCATCTTTTGTTGATACAACTGACCATGGCATAGCGTCGCCATCCTCTTTTCTTCGATTAAGTTCAACTGATCATATCTGCTTTGGCACCACTCGGCTTCTGACAACTCTGCATCCATCAAAATCCTCATAGAAGGAATTTCAACTTCTATCGGGAGTACTGCCTCCATACCGTAGACAAGTGAAAATGGAGTTGCCCCAGTCGATGTGCGTATTGTCGTACGATACCCATGCAAGGCGAACGGGAGAACTTCATGCCAATCTTTGTAAGTAACAACCATTTTCTGAATGATCTTCTTGATATTCTTATTGGCGGCTTCCACAGCCCCATTCATCTTTGGTCTGTAAGGAGAAGAATTATGGTGCTCTATCTTGAATTCTTCGCATAATTCTTTCATCATTCTGTTATTCAAATTGGACCCATCATCTGTAATGATCCTGCTCGGCACACCATATTGGCAGATAAGCTAATTCTTGATAAATTTGACAACCACATGTCGCGTTACATTAGCGTAAGAAGCCGCTTCGACCCATTTGGTAAAGTAATCAATGGCTACTAAGATGAATTGGTGCCCATTAGATGCTTTCGGTTCTATCATACCAATCAAATCAATTCCCCACATAGAGAACGGCCACGGGGATGAAATAACATTCAACAAAGTTGGAGGCACTTGAATCTTATCCGCGTAAATCTGACACTTGTGACATCTTCGAGAAAACTTGTAACAATCTGATTCCATCGTGATCCAATAATAACCAGCTCTTAAAAGTTTCTTAGCCATAGCATGTCCATTGGTATGAGTGCCAAATGATCCTTCGTGAATTTTCGTCATTAACATATCTGCTTCTTGTCTGTCAACACATCTCAGCAAGACCATGTCAAAATTTCGTTTGTATAACACATTGTTACTTAGAAGAAAACTCCCAGCCAAGCTTCTCAAAGTCTTCCTATCTTTGTTGGAAGCTCCTAAAGGGTATTCTTGAGTTCTAAGGAATACTTCAATGTCATGGTACCAAGGTTTTCCATCTTCAACTTTCTCGACGGCAAAGATATAGGCGGGTCTATCAAGACGTTTTACTTCAATCCGAGGACACTCATTCCAAAAGTTCACCACAATCATTGAGGCCAAAGTTTCCAATGCATCTGCCATTCTGTTCTCATCACGAGGAATATGATGAAATTCGACCCTATCAAAGAACGGTAACAGTCTTCTAGCATAATCTCTATACAGGACTAAATTATCATGTCGAGTTACCCACTCTTCAGTGATTTGGTTAATCACCACTGCAGAATCACCAAACACATCCAAATTCTTAATTCTCAAATCTATTGCTTCCTCAAGACCCATAATGCATGCTTCATACTCAGCCTCATTATTAGTACACTGGAATGTTAATCTGGAAGTAAATGGGAAGTGGGTCCCTTGAGGGGTCACAATAACAGTACCTATCCCTTTTCCATGAGCGTTGACAGCTCCATCAAAAACCAAACCCCATTGAGAACCTGGTTCCGGTCCTTCACCATGCACGGGTTCTTCACAATCTTTCATCTTTAAAAACATAATATCCTCGTCTGGAAAATCATCATTTGAAGGTTGATGATCCAAAATAGGCTGGTGAGCCAAATGATCAGCCAAAACACTTCCTCTGACCACTTTCTGAGTATGGTATTCGATATCATATTCAGATAACAACATCTGCCATCTAGCAATTCTCCCAGTCAAAGCGGGCTTTTCAAAAATATACTTGATAAGATCCATCTTCGAAACTAACCAAGTGGTGTGATTCAACATATACTGGCGCAAACGTTTGGCGGCCCACGCCAAAGCACAACAAGTCTTCTCTAACATAGTGTATCTTGTTTCACAATCAGTAAATTTCTTGCTCAGGTAATAAGTGACATGATCTTGTTTTCCTGTTTCATCTTGCTGATCGAGTACACAACCCATTGAATCTTCTAAGATAGTCAAATACATAATCAAAGGTCGTCCTTCAATTGGCGGTATCAGGATAGGTGGTTCAAGCAAATACTCTTTGATGCTATCAAAAGCCTTTTGACAATCTTCAGCCCAAACATACCCTTGTTCTTTCCTCAGGAGCTTGAAAATAGGTTTGCATGTAGCAGTCATGTTGGATATAAACCTGGAGATATAGTTCAAACGTCCCAAGAACCCTCTGACTTGCTTCTCAGTGGTAGGAGTTGGCATTTCCCGGATAGCCTTCACTTTATCGGGGTCCACTTCAATCCCTCTTTGACTGACAATAAAGCCCAGTAGTTTCCCTAATCGCACTCCAAATGTACATTTGTTGGGCTTCAGACGAAGCTTGTATTCCCTTAAACGACCGAACAGCTTGGCCAGGTGTTTAACATGATCATCCTCAGTCTTTGACTTAGCTATCATATCATCCACATAGACCTCAATCTCTTTGTGCATCATATCATGGAATAAAGTAGTCATAGCTCTCTGATATGTTGCCCCTGCATTCTTTAATCCAAACGGCATAACTCTGTAACAAAAGGTGCCCCAGGGCGTGATGAATGATGTCTTCTCTCTGTCCTCGGGAGCCATTCTAATCTTATTGTAACCTGAAAAATCGTTCATAAAGGAGAAAACCTCATATCTTGTGGTACTGTCAACCAAAATATCAATGTGAGGTAGCAGGAAATCATCCTTCGGACTGGCTTTATTCAAATCCCTGTAATCTACACACATGCGAACCTTACCATCCTTCTTCGGAATGGGCACAATATTAGCCAACCATAGCGGATACTCGGCAGTGACAAGGAAACCTGCATCAATCTGTTTCTGCACTTCTTCCTTAATTTTTAGAGCCATGTCGAGTCGAGTTCTTCTAAGCTTCTGCTTTACTGGTGGGCACTCTGGTTTCAAAGGTAGACGGTGTTCAACTATAGCAGTGTCCAATCCAGGCATATCTTGATATGACCAAGCAAACACATCAACAAACTCTCCAAGCAAATTAATCAGCTGTTTCTTCACATCAGGCTTGAGCAAGGCTCAAATTTTCACTTCTCTACGGATTTCTTCTGTTCCCAAATTGATTACTTCCACCGGCTCTGGGTGAGGTTGGATAGCTTTCTCTTCCTTCTCAAGCAGTCTGGAAATCTCTTCTGGGATATCATCATCTTCATCTTCGGCTTCGTACACAGGAAACTCAAAATTCGGAGAAGGCATTGGATCACTATTCCCAGGATGTAATTTATGTAGCAATCTGCGCAAGTGATATGATTTTTTAATAAGTTTTTGTAAAGTGGAAAGTGTGTGTACGCAAGATGATACCTATTATTTTCCCACATCGTAAATATATATAAAAACACAAATGAAAATGAAGGCAATTTATTAATGATAGCAAAACCAGAGGGACACGCACAACAAAGTCACCTTCGCCTTAGGTAGAGCAAAGGGAAATATTTTAAAGTAAGCCCTAATAATGCAGATTCGCCTTGGGCAGAGCGAAAATTTTAAAAACAAATGCTTTACTTAGATATATGAACGACAGCAGGGGCTTCAACCGCACTCCAGTTCCTAACCAAAACTCCTAGGGTTACGCAGTCTAGAACATCCCCATCTGAATCTTCCTCGGTAACAGCATAAACTCCAAAGCTATAGTCAAAATCATCTGAAACATAACCTAGATCTTCCATGTAGGGCTCATAATCTTCATAAGGAATGGAGAACCTTGCAGAACTATCTGTTATGTAGCCTTCAAGCTCATCCTCTAACACAACATTAACTTGAGGGTGATGGACGACCCCTCCTCTACGGAACACTTTATTAATCAGCGGAAACCCTTGATTCTTGGTAATTTGTTGAGAAGAACTGTTGGTGAAACCAAGACCTTCCTTATTTCTATTCTCTGGCAAACACAACACCCTACCCCAAGTTGTTTGATGACCACTATTCACTACTCGCTGCGCATCCTTAAATGATGACATAAATGCCTGAGATTTCCGGACACCCTCGCCCACAATAGACAGAGCTTGAAATTGCGTGCCAACCTCTTCCTCAGCTTCAACATACGAGAATGATGACAAGTGACTCACCACCAAAGCTCTTTCTCCGTAAACTGTAACTGTTTTTCCCTCAAAAACATATTTCAACTTCTGATGCAGAGTGGAAGTAACTGCCCCATCGTCATATATCCATGGCCCTCCTAACAAACAACTATAGGCCGCACGAATGTCCATGACCTGAAACGTGATCATAAAAGTCTGCCATCCAATAGTCATCGGCAAGTCCACTTCACCAATTACAATCTTCCTTGACCCATCAAAAGCTTTGACAATGACATGACTTAGCCTCATCGGCGTCCATGGTAAGACAGCTTAGATAGAGTAGTTCTAGGCATCACGTTTAGAGAAGATCCTGTATCAACTAATACAATGGACAGAGAATCATTTCCGCAGTTCACTGAAATATGTAAAGCCATGTTGTGCCTCCTTCCTTCCTCTAGGAGATCATCCTCATTAAAACCCAGATTGTCACATGAAGTAATATTACCAATGATATTGTCAAACTGCTCCATAGACACATCTTGTTCAACATACGCTTGTTCTAATACCTTCTGGAGCGCTTCCCTATGAGCCTCATAACTCATCAATAATTGCAACACAGAAATCTTCGACGGGGTTTGCAGGAGCTGATCTGCAACCTTGTACTCACTTCTCTTGATCACCTTTAGACATTCATCTGAATTGGACAGGTTGGACCCACCAGATTGCCCTACAATTGGATCCTTTGAGGCTGGTAGTTCCAACGAGACCTCCTTTTCTTTCGGTGGTACATTCGGGTAGATTCGACCACTCCTTGTTACTCTACTGACATCTGCAATGTTAACTACTAAAGGTGTAGCGGGCAAGGGCACTTCCTTTCCATTCTCCAACATTGTAGTATAATATCTATAGGGGATAGCCTTGTTGGAAGTATAAGGGACGGGTCCAGGCACATTGATTACCAACGAGGTAATAGCCGGCTTTCTGATATTATAAACAATTCGATACGCTCCACTTCCTTAAAGTGAGGCACTATAACACAAACCTCTTCAGCCCTTTCACTTGAAACTTCCTGATCACCATCTTCTAAACAATCTTCAATCATGTTAACAGAGGGTGAACCATGCGGGGGTAACGAATTAACCTGCACATTAGGGTCGGAATCCTTGAAGGATAGAATTCCGCACTTAATGAGCCTCTGGACATCTGCTTTCATACCAAAACAACTCTCAATATCGTGACCTGGAGCACCCTGATGATACGGATAAAACTTGTCAGCTCTATAAGAAGGATGAGGATTTGCGGGGACCACAAGTGGAGCTTTTGTTTGAATATGACCCTTCTGGACCAAAGCTGGAAATAAATCAGCATATTTCATAGGAATAAGCTCAAAGTTTATCTTTCTATACACACGACCTTGATTGTTGAATGGCTGATTCTGCTGAGGATACTGCGGATTTTGCTGAGGCTGTGGCTGTTGAGCACTGGGGGGGCTAAGGTTGCTGACTCGGTTGCGGAGACTGTAACTGTAACAGCCCAAATTTCATTAAATAATTAATTATAGTAATTAATTGATTTAGTGGGGTTTTTATTAATGTTGGAATTAATTTTTATTAATTGGTATGGATAGAAAATTAAGAAGGAATTGGAGAGGAAGGAAAATGAAGGAAATATATAAGAGAGAAAGAAAAGAAAAGAAAGATAGAAAAACATTTGGAAAGAAAGAGGAAAGAAGAAGAAAGGAGAGAAAGAGAGGAGAAGAAGAGGAAAAGTGGAAATCATCAAGAACCAACATCAAAGCTCCGATTAATCGAGGTAAGGGTGAGAAATGTTTCTATTTGATCATTGCATGATGTTATGTATGTTGGGTTGGGGTTTTGGTAGAGTTTCCATCACTTTCTATTTAGAGCAAAAGTTGGATTAATCGGTAGATCGAGGATTTAATCGGTTGAAACTGAGTAATAATGCTGTAGAATAGTCGGGTAACATGTATTGATGCTGTTTATACTGATTTCGATGTGTAAGAGAGGGTTGATGATGGATTGGTGAAGGAAGAACAAAGTGTGAATCTGTTCTGCGCAGGTTCGCTGGCTCTCGCCAGGCGAGCAAAGGCGAAGCCCAGCGAATGTTGGCGAGTAATTATATTTAAGTCCCAGTGGACTTAGCTGGCGGGTTCGCCAGGCGAAGTTGGATAGCGAAGGTTCGCCCAACGAAGGTGCTGGCGAATGGTGGCGAATGAAGTCAGTAGCTACTGACTTGGGCTCGCTGGGAAGTCTCGCCAGGCGAAGCCTAGCGAAGGTTCGCTGCGAGGGTTCGCCAGGTGAATGAAAGCGAATGTGACAACATTTTCTTTTGCTGTGTGGTTCATGTGGTGATGGTTTAGTGGCTTCACATAGACTAATACCTCTACATTATGAGTATGTATGTGATCTATTGTGATGATGTGTGCTGTGGGTAGCCTCCGGGCGTGAAACCTAGTTGATATGCGATGCGCATTAATTGTGATAATTAGAAGTACATGTGAATACAATGATGAATGTATGTGTATTGTCTAATAAATTGTGAGTGCATATTTATATGCGATTGTTGTGTAAATGCATGGGAACATATGTGATATGTGTGCATTGTTGTTGAATATGATGATTGTTGCGGTGGAAATAGGATCACAAACTATTAATGAGTTTGAATCGCAATTCAATTCACAACCGCTCTTTGATTTATCCGAAGGAAAAGGTCAAAAGAGGGAAAACCTATTTTTGCATCGTAAACACAATGCGGGGAAAGATCTAGGGTTCGGGGGTTGGTTAAATTTAGGGAAGGTGTTAGCACCCTAAACTTCTGTAGTACTCTACAGGAACCTTTTGTTCAAATGTTTACTATTTGCTTTATTATTCTTAAGGTATATGTACAAAGGGATTACAAGTGAGAAAGAAGACCTAAGGGGTTAATTCTAAGTTTACTCGGCAAGACATCGCATCTTGTGCCTACGTATCCTTACGGGAGTGGAATCAGAGTAATCGTAGTTCCCCTCAGAAGGGAGGTTAGAGGCTTCTTGACTGTGGTCAGGGTCTCAAGGGGAATAAACATGTCTTAAGGACACGCTTACGTGGAGTGTAGAAACTCCAATATCTACGTTGTAAATTGTTAAGTTGTAATTAGGGTTAGGTTAGGTTAGGGATTCCGCGGCGGGAAACCCTAAACTGAGCGCGGCGGCTCTTTGACCTGATGCTAGGGGTAAAATTGTAATCTTGCCTGCGGCGAGGCATTTATGGAAATTAGGGTTTGTAAAGTGTAAGGGTTTGAAGTTGAGGACTATTGACACGGCGGCCAAACGCTAGACCTAACCTTCGGATGTGTGTAGTGTGACTGGAATATTAATGAAGATGTGAGATGATTGAGTTATGCAAGCAGAAAATAAAGACAGCAGTTAAAGCCATACAAACAGAAATTTAAAGGCAGAAACTTAAAGCGCGATTATTAGATTCGCGGGGTTACATATGAGAAGCAGTTACAATATAGTAATGAAACTTAAATGAGATAAGTAACGGTAGATGTAATGAGCTGCAAAATGAACAAATGGCGTTAGTGGGCAGAGTTAGGCGGCAATGAGTTACGAGAAGATGTAGATTGAGACTTTACTATTGTTTTATTTAAAAAATCTTACTAATTTAATGTTAGCTTGCAAAAGAAATTTTTAAAAAAAGGTTTTTATTTTTATATTTTTAAAAAAGTCTTTCTTATTTTATTAAAAAAAGGTTTTTATTATCCTTAATATTTATATTTTAAAAAAGATTTTTTTATAACTACAAAATTAAAATGTTATATTTTTTTTTATAAAGATTTTTTTAAATTATAAAATTAAAATGTTAAAAAAAATGGGTTTTATTTTTTAAAACATAAAACAAATTAAATTAAAAAACAAAACATAAAATAAAATAAAAAAAGGGGGGGGTTGGGCCGGTCATCACACCCGGACCCAACCCATTTGTTAGTCATGAGGGAACACTTTAGGGTTTCACCCCAGAGTACGTTCGCGGCGCCGTTTCACTCTTCTTCTCCTCTCTCTCGCTTCTCTTCTCTCTCGCTCATATCCTGAAATCAGACAGAAATTGGGTGAGGCAAAAATCTCATAGCTTACTTTTAGAGTGAAACGGCCGGTGATGTGCAGAACTGAGGCCCAAAGGTTGATTGCCCGCCGTTTTTTAACGAACGGCGAAGGTGGTCTTCCTTCGTTCGGTGGCGCGGTTGTTGATGTTGGTTCGTCGGAGACGATGATGAGGGTGCTGGTCCCTCTGAGTCTCGCGATTCTCGTTCGTTAGGGTTTCTGCGCTTGGAGTGTTCTTCGTTCTCTCTCTCTCACGCGGCTACCTTCCTCTCTTTTGATGGTGAGATCGTTCCCCTCTTATACTCTTCTGACCCTCTCCTTTTTGGGCTTTTGATGTTGGATTTGCATTATTGCCTCAGGATTTCGTGGTGATTCGATTTGATTTGATTTTCGTAACCAGCATACTTTTGGTTTGATTGAAAGTTTGATATGATTTTGTTTGGTTTTTTTCAGATAACGATTGAACCATGTTCCCTCTTTTAGGGTTCGATTGGGATTTCGGTGAGATTGGATTTCATTTATTTCTGATATATTTGATCTCATCTGATTTGTGATTCGCTTTTACTTTGATCTTATCTGATTGAATCTTATTTCCCTTCTTAAGATTTGATTGGGATTTCTTTTGTCATGATTCTGGGCTCGTGATTTGTGAACTTGGTGCTTTGGCTCGTTTTGATTCACTTGATACGATTTAATCTTCCCTGATTTGGAATTGATATCAATATCAAAATTGTTTTCTGTCATTTTTCTGATACAATTTGCCTTGCACCTTCAGGGTGGATACGGTTATGATCTGTCATGGACTTGGTCTGCTTTCCAGATGTTGATTGGATTCATACAGATTCTGTTTGACACAACTGGATTTGTTTCGAAATGTTTTCATTCTGATTTGTTTTGGTTAACTGGATTATTTATTCTGATTCCATTTGAACTGCTTCGTGATAAACTGAATCATTCTTCTCTGATTTACTCGAACTCAATTCTTCTGATAGGGACCGTTTTGATACTATGGGCATCTTTTTTTACTGATGTGGTTCTTTTGATGCAGATTTTCAGTAAACTAACTTTGGTTATTCAATTTTCGATGTCGCTGTGGGTTTATTGGTTTTGGTCCTAATTTGATATCACTGAGTTTCGAATCTGGCGTAGACTGATACGGCCATAGGGTTGGATCCTTTTGATGTCGATCGGATTTGTCTGGGGATTCATTGACGAACTGGGCGGTTTTTATACTTTATGAATTGAATTGTCCATTCAAGTTTATGCAGCTCGTGACTCGTTTTTGGCTTTGAGTTCTGTTATGAACTTTGGGGAATGTTGATGTTGTTTGATCTTTGATGCTTGTGTTAAACTTCCGGCGGGGGACTCATAACCTGACTGATACACTTACTTGCCTGGGCAGTGATGTTCGAACTGAGCCCAGGCCTGTGCCTTTCGATCTTCTGCAATGAGCTTGCTCATTTGGTTCAAAAGGTGTTGCACTATTATGACATTCAGATTTATGAACTGGTTTTTTTCTGATATGGATTCGGCTGGTTTTGTTTGGTTTTGAGACAACCTTTATGATGTTATTTGATTGTTGTTTTCAGACCTTGACCCGTGGGGATCTTATTTGAGGCGAGTTTCAACTGATCAAATTTGGGATTCTTTGTTTGATTGTTCTTGCGCTGAGCTTGTCTTGAACCGAACTTATTCTTTTGATTTACTGCCTTGTTGCTGTTGTTTCAGATATTAGTATTGGCTCTGATTCGTTTTCTGATACAAGTTCACTGACTCTTCTTTTTCTTCTTTCAGAGGGCAACTGATGGTGTGGTTATTGCCAGGTCAAAGCCATCAAGAAGGGTTACCCGGTGATGATGACCTTAGGGTCTGAACCATTTGGAACTGGATACTATAACCCTGACTTGTGTTTTATATTTTTGCTTCTGATTAAATTGGTGATGAGCCCTGTGTTTGTGCACTTGTTTGTTTCATGAACTGAGTATGGTTTCGCTATGATCTTGTGCTGGCGCTCACTTATGTGTTGCTTGCCATTGAAACTGGTTTGAATGGGGACTTGCCTTTAACTGATGTTGCTGAATCTTGTGATACCTTGTCCTATGTTATTTTGCCGCAGCTTGTTGTGTCTCATTTTTCTGTACATGGTTCAGAACTGATGCTGCTCCTGAACTATTTAGGTTTTGAGTTCCAAATTCTGAATCTTGACATTGATGCGTTTGTGGCTTTTCAGGTGTTGGAAGTTTTGAAACCAAGGTGACTCAGACCTGCCGGCATCCGGGTTTGAGTCAAAACTTGCCTATGTTGCCTTATTCTCGTATCAGTTTGGAAATCCAATCGCGGCAAAACGAATCAGCCCCACTTCTTTTATTTTTTCTATCTCTCGGATGTCCCGCAACGATTAAGAACAGGTGTTACCTGATCTGACGCCTACGGCGCGGATTGGTAACGGGGGTAGGTCGCAGCTTCGGTTGTGCCACTCCCGGCACTCGATGATGACATCGTTCTGAGAGTGTCAAAAGCATCTTCTAACCTTTTTTCTATATTGTCTGTTTTGCTTTGATGTGCAGGTTAGTCGAGATTTGCGGCGAAGCTTAAAGACAGCATGAAGACCCTTAGGAACTTTTAGGATTTAAGATAGATGCTTATTGACTTAATGTAATTCCTTGTGAAACAATTCAAATTCACTTATCAATTTGTAAATTATAAATATTGATGAAATGAAATTCAACAAATATTCATATTTACTTTCTCACTTGTAAATTCAAAGTATCTATGAATACTAAATTCCTTCTTGAGTTGCAGCTTATAAGTACTTATGAACACAAAGTTCAAACTTACTTCTCTTTTGCCTTTTATAAATGATATCCCGCCATATAGTTATATCCAAACAAATTCAAATTAAAATCTCGTTGATCACATCACTTCTCAAAATAACCATAACAGTGCCCACTTCTTTTTCAAACCAACTTCATCTTATTAAGAGGAAACAAAGCTGCTTTAGAAATGTTTTAACATCAAACAAGACGCGGCCCCGAGTCCAATCATATTTCTGACAAAACATACCGGCACCTTGACCCAATTGGCAAATAAATGCCTGTAATAACAGCCCGTTTTCAAGGAATTAGCAGAAGTTGTGTAAAATGACCAAAATACCCCTGGAACCAAATCTGCAAAACAAAAACCTCCATAACTGGTTAGCGGTTAGCAATGTACATATGAGATGATATGCGAAATGACTGGCTAAATATAAGGGTAAAATTTGGGGTATTACAGTTGCCCCTATTTAAATAGCTACACCGGACGATTTGAGTGACAGAGACTCGAGGAATCGTGGTGGAGAGATTTAAATATAGATAACCGAAAATTTTGCCCTTATATGCGACGATATGCAATGCTATGGACAAAACGGGAACAGCTTAATGCAGATGATGCCATAAATATGATATGATGCGTATGCTGGAATAATGAATGCGAAAATGATGACGAATACGACGACACAGGGACAGACGCTACGAGAAGAACACACTGGGGAAAACGACGCGCTGAGACATAGTACAACACTGGGGAATTCTAAAAATGATGGTCAACTGGTGCGAACACGACCAATTGTCTTTTTTAGAAAACGAGATTCTCAAATGGAGATGGTACCTATGAGACGGCCTCCACTGGGGAATCTAAAAATAAAACTGGATCATGTACGACTGCAAGATCGATTACAGAATGCTGGAGCATTGAGCAAAGAATAACATCCAAGCTTCTGTAAACTATCTCTCGTGACACGATCAAACGGACTTTTCGGGAATCCGGAGCAAAATATACAGGGTAAAGACCGGCTGTATGCCAAGATAAATGGGTTTTAATAAGACATGCCCTGATAAGCTTCTCGAGGGAGAACTGTCACTTATCGTTGGAAGGGACTTATGTGCAAAAAATGGATAAGCACTCAAATAAAGAGGCTGCTGCTTATCTGATAAATAAATCTTCTCGCATTTTAAGGTCGGCGCCTGGAATACGATTTTGATTCCTCTCTTACTGAAGGATAAATGTTCTCCTGAACATAAAAAGAGTAAACTGAATTTCCTCACACTTCAGAATCGTGCTCTCCTGAATATGATTCGGATAAAGGGTAAATGAAAATCTTCATACTTCAGAATCGTGCTCTCCTGAATATGAAACTGGCTGACTGGATTTACTCATACTTCAGAATCGTGCTCTCCTGAATATGAAACTGGCTGACTGGATTTACTCATACTTCAGAATCGTGCTCTCCTGAATATGATTCGGCTCCTGAAATTTCTTCATTCTTCAGAATCGTGCTCTCCTGAAAAACGGCCAACTGAACTTCCTCATAACTCAGAATCGTGCTCTCCTGAATATGATTCGGCTCCTGAAATTTCTTCATTCTTCAGAATCGTGCTCTCCTGAAAAACGGCCAACTGAACTTCCTCATAACTCAGAATCGTGCTCTCCTGAATATGATTCCGCTCCTTCTTTTACTAAAGGATAAATGAACTTCTTCATAACTTCAGAATCGTGCTCTCCTGAATATGAAACTGCTCAAACCTCCCCGTAACTCAAGATCGTGCTCTCCTGAATACGATTTGGTTCAAACCTCAAGACGGCAGGGAAATGGAAGCCCAACTGCTCCATGGAGATGGCCATTTGCTGCGAGTCATAACGAGGATATGATCGACTTCTTAGGTGAGAAATGTCGTGTGTTGATGCTGTAAAATTTAAAGTGTAAAGGGTTGTAACATGTAGGATTGCAAAGTGTTGTACTGATATATTTTCCGGCGTGAACTGGCGTGTATTTGTAAAGGATTGTAGTTGATTTTCTTGAAAGATAGTGCAAAATAAATGCACGTCCGGTTGGGATTGACGACCGACATGACTGAGGTTCAATCTAGGATCGAGCTAGAAAGAAAACTGGTAATCAAGACTCCCTCGAGGGAATGATCTCGGAGGGTAAATATCTAATCCTGGCGAGGAAAGATAGCTGAAGTAACCGTCATCCACGAGGATCGAGCTCCGTGGGGAAACTGGAAACCAGTAAGTACTTTATGCTTAGGGCTGACAATCTATTTGGAGAGAATGGACGAACCCGGTTACTCGGCGGTAACAACATAATGAACCTGTGAATGCTACCGCATATGTTGATGCATATGTTAATGTGAATATATGTTAATGTTTATGTATGCAAGATGTTATGAAATGAGTATGTAATGAATATGTAATGAATATGTAATGAATATGAAATGAAATAGGCATGTGATGCTTATGCCCCTGCGTATGCTGACGAGACAGACTAGAGACAGGACGAGAGACGAAATAAACATCTCGACGGAGATACCCTGCGTTCTCTGCGACCAATACGTCAATCATGGGTAAGAAAGATCAATGGTAGAACCAAGTCTGGTTTTAAAGTTCTGAATTCTCTGGGGAGAAGAAAACCTGAGGAACGCTTTTGAGTTTCCCAAGAAAAAGTTGTCAGCTTATAGTCTCTCTGGGGACTATCACTGGGCAATGGTTTGAAAGTGTTTCTGCAATAATGATATTTCCGGGGAATGAAGAGATCCTTTCGGAATTTCCACTAGTCAAAGTAATTTATTACATTTCAAATTTGTTTGTTTTTTGAAAAACAGTTTTGAAAAATCTACAATGCACCTTTCATTTTCAAATTTTAGGAATAAACGCATTTTGCATAACAAATAGAAAATAAAGAGCAATGCACCAAGGAATGTAAGTAACGAGATGGTATCTTTTATTAAAGGGTGGTTGCTTGCTGAAGGCATAGCTCCACAGATGATTATGTTTTAAAATTGGCAACATGGGAAAAAGGTTACATTGAATCCAATAACACCTACTGACACTAATAACTAAGACTAATCCAGAATCTTGCTTTGGGCAAGGATGAAGGAACTGAAACATGGCTCTCATGAGATAATCAGTGTCTTCTGATGCAATGAAATGCCTCTGTCCCTAACTTTTGCCTGGACCGCCCTTTCGGGTTTTCAATCCACCGGGACGCTCTTTTTTGCCTAAGCCGCCCTTTCGGGTTTTCAACTTAGCGAGCTTTTTATTATTGTTTCTTTTTTTCTATTTCCAACCCTTACTTTTGCCTAAGTCGCCTTTTGCAGGTTTTCGACTTAGCGGGTTTTTAGGCATAATATTTTCGGACTGCATCAGAATTCACGGGGTGTGCTAGTTCTTCACCATCCATTGTCGTAAGTATCAGAGACCCTCCGGAGAAAACGGTCTTTACAACAAACGGGCCTTCATAATGGGGCATCCACTTTCCACGCATATCCTTGTGTACTGGCAAGATCTTTTTGAGTACGAGCTCTCCTTGACGGAACTCACGGATACGGATCTTCTTATCAAACGCTCTTTTCATCCGTTTCTGATATAATTGCCCATGGCACATGGCTGTCAAACGCTTCTCGTCAATGAGATTCAACTGATCCAGTCTGTCTTGAACCCACTCAGCTTCCTCAAGTTCAGCCTCCATTAACACTCTTAACGAAGGTATCTCTACTTCAATGGGGAGCACGGCGTCCATTCCATACACCAATGAGAAAGGTGTTGCCCCTGTCGAAGTTCTCACTGAGGTTCTGTATCCATGCAAAGCAAACGGTAACATCTCATGCCAATCTTTGTAAGTCACAACCATCTTTTGCAGGATCTTCTTGATATTCTTATTCGCAGCTTCAACGGCCCCATTCATCTTAGGACGGTACGGAGAAGAGTTATGGTGAGTGATCTTGAAACTGTCACACAGCTCCTTCATAGTCTTATTATTCAGATTGGTGCCATTGTCAGTTATTATCCGGCTTGGGACTCCATAACGGCAGATAATCTCCTTTCTGATGAATCGGGTAACCACTTGCTTGGTCCCGTTAGTGTAGGAGGCAGCCTCTACCCACTTGGTGAAATAATCTATAGCAACGAGGATAAAACGATGTCCATTAGAAGCTTTCGGCTCAATTGCCCCAATCATGTCGATGCCCCACATAGAGAACGGCCATGGTGAAGACAAAACATTCAACGGTGACGGAGGTACGTGCATTTTATCAGCATAAATTTGGCACTTATGGCATTTCCTAGTGTATCGGATGCAGTCGGCTTCCATGGTTAACCAGTAATACCCAACCCTTAACATCTTCTTGGACATAGCATAACCATTGGCATGGGTTCCGAAGGTCCCCTCATGAATTTCCTGTAGTAACATGTCCGCTTCCCGTTTATCAACACATCTGAGCAGGACCATGTCGTGATTTCTCTTGTATAACACGCCATTACTGATAAAGAATTTGGACGCCAGTCTTCTCAATGTCTTTTTGTCCAGACCAGTAGCACCATCGGGATACTCCTGCTTGACGAGGTAGTTCTTGATATCATGAAACCAAGGCTTTTCATCCACCTCAACTTCTTCGACCGTCTGACAATAAGCGGGCTCAACCTTGCGCTCAATATGGATAAGAGGTGCTTCATTAACGAACTTAACTTTCCACATGGATGCTAACATGGCTAAAGCATCGGCTACGTGATTCTCGGATCTAGGAACATGCTCGAACTCTATCTCGTCAAAATACTTGATCAGCTCAATAATATAGTCTTTATAAGGGATCAGCTTCTCATTCTTCGTTTCCCATTTGCCTTGTACTTGGTAAATAACCAAAGCTGAGTCACCACTTACTTTAAGAAGTTTGATTCGGAGGTGAATCGCCGCTTCGAGGCCGAGGATACACGCTTCATACTCTGCGACGTTATTAGTACACTCAAAGTCCAATCTTGTTGTAAATGGAGTGAATCCGCCTTTTGGGTTCATCAAAACGGCGCCTATACCATGCCCATTGACATTCGAGGAACCATCAAACATCATCTTCCACCAAAGACCTGGTTCTGGACCTTCGCTCGGATCTGGCTCTTCACAATCTCTTTTAATCAACAAAATATCCTCATCGGGAAAATCGAGCTTAAGAGGTTCATAATCTTCAACTGGCTGGTCTGCAAGGTAATCAGATAAGATACTACCCTTAATCGCCTTCTGGGGTACATACTGGATGTCATATTCGGATAACAACACGTGCCAACGGGCTAGCCTCCCGGTTTGAGCAGGTTTTTCAAAAATATACTTGATCGGATCCAATTTAGAAATCAATAACGTGGTATGACAGACCATATACTGCCGAAGGCGCTTAGCGGCCCATGCCAATGCACAACAAGTTTTCTCTAATGGTGAGTATCTGTTTTCGCAATCGGTAAACTTCTTGCTCAGGTAATAAATTGCATGTTCCTTTTTCCCAGTCTCATCATGTTGCCCAAGCACACAACCCATAGACTTCTCGAGAACGGTAAGGTACATAAACAACGGTCTTCCAGGTACGGGCGGGATCAGAATAGGGGGATCTTGCAAATAACCCTTAATCTTCTCGAACGCTTTCTGACAATCAGGGTTCCACTCAACTGTCTGCCCCTTGCAAAGCAATTTGAATATCGGCTCACAAGTAGCGGTCATATTAAAGATAAACCTGGAAATGTAATTCAGACGCCCCAGAAAACCTCTAACTTGCGTCTCTGTTCGCGGAGCTGGCATATCCCGAATGGCTCGGACTTTGTCAGGATCCACCTCAATCCCTCGCTGGCTAACAATGAAACCAAGCAGTTTTCCAGATCTGACACCGAAGGTACATTTTGCAGGATTCAATTTCAACTGATATTTCCTGAGTCGTTCAAACAGCTTCACCAAGTGGTCTAAATGCTCCTCTTCACTCTGGGATTTGGCTATCATATCGTCCACATACACCTCAATTTCTTTGTGCATCATATCATGAAAAAGAGTGGTCATAGCACGTTGGTAAGTTGCCCCTGCATTCTTTAAACCGAAGGGCATGACTTTGTAGCAGAAGGTTCCCCAAGGAGTAATGAAAGTAGTCTTCTCTCGATCGTCGGGATCCATCTTGATCTGATTATAGCCAGAGAAACCATCCATAAATGAAAACAACGCAAAACTGGCTGTATTGTCTACAAGTGTATCAATATGTGGCAGTGGGAAATCGTCTTTTGGACTTGCTTTGTTCAGATCCCTGTAGTCTACACACATCCTAACTTTACCGTCCTTCTTAGGTACTGGCACAATGTTGGCAACCCAATCTGGATATTTCGCGACTGCCAAGAAACCTGCATCCAACTGTTTTTTAACCTCATCTCGAATCTTCAAAGCCATGTCGGGTCTCGTTCTTCGAAGCTTTTGTTTGATAGGCGGACAATCTGGCTTAAGCGGCAACTTGTGAACAACAATATCTGTGTCCAGGCCCGGCATATCTTGATACGACCATGCAAACACATCAATATACTCTTTTAACAACTCAATCAACCTCGGCCTAATCTCCGTCCCAAGCATTGCACCAATCTTGACCTCTTTCTTGCTCTCATCCGTACCGAGATTAATTAGGTCCACCTGCTCTTTATGCGGTTGAAGCTCTGTGTACTCGTACTCAATCAATCTTGTCAGTTCCGCGGGCACTTCAAAATCTTCTTCACCCTCGTCCTCAGCTTGATTGATGGGTGCATCCCAGTCAGGAGTGTCAGTAAGGTCATTGGATCCAACAAGGTTTACGATGTCTCTGCATGATGGAAGGCTTACTTAATTAAAATGCTCGAAGATATGTAAGAATGAAATGCTGTTTTTTTTTATTATTATTATTTTTTTTTTTGAAAAAGGTTGCCAATTTCATTTTTAAAGGTGAAAACGAAAAACGCAAATGAACCAAAGTGGAATTGAACAAAATGCTTTTATTAATATCTTTTTAGAAATGAAAGGTGGCCCGACAAAACAACCCTATAGCCTTGGGCAGAGCTACAGATTTTTATTTGAAAATGTAAATGAAACTTTTTAAAAAACAATTACTTTGACAAGGGAAAGATAACAGGGATCTCTACGGCCTCCCAGTTGTTCAAAACTGCATCACCCTTAAACACCAGGTTGCTCAGCTCTTCATTTTTCTCACATTCACTGATGGCATTGACTTGGAAGCCTCCGCTGACAAATACCTCTTGGATAACCTTCGGACGCCCTTCGACGGTTGTGGCAGCTCTATTCTGAGTTGGTTTGTAACCCAACCCAGAGCGATCAGTCTTGGTCTTGACATCAATTACCTCTCCCCAGCCTTCAGGAATGCCCCTGTCAATTGTTGCTTTGGTACTCTTCAGAGATGCAAAAGATGGATTACCCTGACCCACTGTCTCTTCGACCTCCAGCAGAACAGCATTGGCGATCTCAAGTGCTTGAAAGGAAATGTCTAAAGCATTCTCATCGGCCTCGATGTAACGGAAAGAGGACAGGTTGCTGACCATCAGATCCTCCTCACCGTGTATAATAACCAACTTTCCATCGATCACGAATTTCATCTTTTGATGTAACGTTGAGGTCACTGCCCCAGCGGCATGAATCCACGGCCTTCCGAGTAAACAACTGTAGTTGGGATTAATGTCCATGACTTGAAACGTGATATTAAAAACTTGCGGACCAATCAGGATAGGAAGCTCAACCTCCCCCATTACCGATCGGCGAGAACCATCGAAAGCCTTGACGACCAAAGGAGTAGGTTTCAACACAGACTCTTTACAAGCCAACTTATCAAGAACCCTCTTGGGTAGAACATTCAGAGAAGAGCCGGTGTCCACTAGCACTCTCGCTAAATTGTCCTCCTGACATTTCACCGATATATGTAAAGCACGATTATGGTTCGGACCCTCTTTCGGTAACTCTTCATTGCTGAAACTGAGGGTGTTACAAGCGGTCAAATTGGCAATCACACTATCAAACCGACTGGTGCTGATATCTTGATCCACATGTGCTTGAGTCAAAACCTTCTGCAAGGCCATCCTATGAGCGGGTGAATTCATCAACAGAGATAAAATCGAAATCTTGGAAGGAGTCTGATGAAGTTGGTCAATAACTTTATAGTCACTTTTCTTGATGATCCTTAAAAATTCAGCATCTTCATCATTCGTAACGGCTCCTTTACCTTTGTCTTTGGCAGGCACTGGGATATTAGTGGTCTCCTTAGGTGGAACCTCATTAGAACGGGGAGTATACACACGGCCACTGCGGGTCATCCTGCTTACCTCTGCGATATTGGTCACAGTATCCTTACCCTCTTCCTTTGGAATAACCTTCCCAGACTCCTTGTCAATCATCGTCACGTCGTATTTCCAAGGCACGGCTTTAGGATCACTGAAAGGAAACGGACTCGGTCTTCGAATAACTATAGGCTTAGGCTGATTCACTTCAGGGATATACGACCTCGGCATATCGAACACGAGATTGGCGGAGCCTGCCCCTGATAGATTAAACACTGGCACCTTACCCTTTGATTCAGGCTGATGGAATACGGGCTCAACCACAGCGACTACATCCTTCTTGACTTGGCTTGTCACTTGTAAAACACCCTCATTAATCAAACTCTGCACATCATTCTGAACCACCACACAACCCTTGCTACTGGCTTCACAACTTGCGCATGCAGCGTGGGAAGTATCTACCAGACCGGCTTCAAACAGTTTCGAATGGAACATCTTGAGAGGAGTCTTAATCTGTTCAACATCAAGGGCATAACCTTCTTCCGAATCAGCACCAATGGCATTGACACTCTCATGGTTAGGAAAAGGGTTCTTCTTAACATTCGGTTGAGGATCTTCAAATGACAAAATCTTCTTTTCCAATAAATCCCTGACAATATTTTTGAGAGCATAACAATTCTCCAGATCATGACCAGGCGCACCCTCATGAAATAAACAGTGAGCGGCGGCGTTGTAATTGGCGGGCAGAGGATTAGGAGGCGGACCCAAAGCCCGAGTAGTGATTAGACCTTGCTTGACCAAAGAGGGATACAACTCGGTGAAGGTCATTGGAATCGGCGGACAAGGCTTATACGTTCTTCTATTCGGCATATTCTGGCGAGGAGCCGGACTCTTTGGCTGTTGAGGAGCAGGAGTATTGGGCGCCTGTGGATAGTTGACAGGAGGCGGATAAACAGGAGGTTGTTGCATAGGTTGATACATAGGAACCTGTTGATTGAAAGAAGGTGTAATAGCTGCCACATAGGGTTGTTGAGCATATTGGACTGGGTACCCTTGAGGTTGATCATAACCTTGCGGATGCCGATAAAAGCGTTCCCTTGGTCTACCAGAGGATATAGCATTAGTCTCACTCTCCTTCTTTTTCTGGGAGCTATACGGAGGTTTCTTCGGCTGATCCTTAGAAGCGCCATGATTATTTGTCATTTTACCACTTTTCATACCCAATTCAATCTTGACACCCACAGCAACGATGTCGGAGAAATTTGAAGTCACACTACCCACCATTCTCTCGTAAAATTCTGGACGGACTGTGTCGACAAACCAATCAGCTAACTCTTTCTCGGTCAAAGGAGGTTCTACCTGCGAAGCAGTCTCTCTCCACCTTTGAGCATACTCTTTGAATGACTCAGAATTCTTTTGTGACATACTCAGCAACTGTCTTCTGTCAGGAGCCAGATCCATATTGTACTTGTAGTGTTTGATGAAAGCGTCAGATAAATCTTGAAAGCTCTTAACGCGGGATTGGTCCAAAGTTAAATACCACTTGGAAGAAGCACCCTTCAAACTGTCTTGGAAGCAATGAATCATCAGTTTATCATTCTCAACATGGGCAGCCATTTTGCGATAATACATGATCAGATGACTCTTAGGATAGGTGGCACCTTCATAGCGATCGAAGTTCGGAGTTTTGAACTTCGGGGGAATAACTAAACCCGAGACCAAACAAACATCCCTTGCGGCAGTCCCAAAAATTTGATCACCCTCTACCTTTTTCAATCTCTGGACGATAGTGTTTACTTCCTCACGAAGCTTATCATGTTTCTCATAACCCTCAACATTCTCATCAAGATTATCAAAAACTGTCTCATTGAAGTACGGTTGCGCACGAGTGTGTACAACAGGTGGTGCAAAGATAGGAGCCCCCCTAGAAACTTCAGAAAACAAGGGCACGGCTTGCTGAACAGGTTGATTAATCGGAACAGTGGCTTGAGGAGGCACAAAACCGGGAGCGAGACCATAAGGTGGGTCCCTTGCTACGGTCACACTTGGTGGAGGGTCCACAGTAACGCCGGTAATCTCAGAAACAACAGTGGGCTGGGTATCCATCTTAGCATTCATGACATGCAACAATTCCATCATACGCCCCATACCCCCTCGAAGGTCTTCAAGTTCATTGCTAAGGCGATCAATCTCTTTTGCCTGATCCTCCATTCTTTTCCGAGTTTGAGCTCTGGTGTTGTATTGGTGCCGAGAACTCAGGGTGACGAAACTGGAAGGTGAGAGAACCGAGTGTGAGAAATCGGGAGACATATGCAATGCAAAAAAGTATGATGCTAACATGTGAATGTAAATGAAGATTTCATGGAATTCAAAACATTTACTAATGCCGTGGGGTACCAAGGAAATCTTTTTCTTGTTTTTTCATTTTATATTTTTTTTATTATTTATGGTATCCCGCGATATCCATAAATGATGTTTGAACTCCATGAAATACAATGCGATGAGATGCTTTATGGATGCAATGCATGAAAACACACAAAGTCCTAGGTTAAAGGCTTGCATGAGGTTCAAAGGCAAGTACCCTCCCCTGAAGTTAGATGGTTCATCCTGTCCTACAAAAGTAACCAGGTTCTAAGGGGTCTCAATATCATTGATCCTTCACAAGGGTGGTTGTTCAGAAGGCAACTTACTTGCCAACCAAAACCCTCCAAGTTTAAGATCTCAATGAGCTAGTATCGAGTGTAAACCAACTTCAATCTGCACCAAAGCCGGTTACCTCACTACTTTCTAAAGGCCAAGGTGAGTTAACTAGGGTTCTAAAAGTCAGTTAGTGCATTGACAACATATGGCAGCCTCAATATTATCCTCAACTTGACTTAAGGAATATAAGCACCAACCAAGAAGTCGCACTAACTATGGCCACCAGATCAACCGTATCGATATACGTCGTACAGTTTCCTTGGTCTATTGCCATTTACCTAAGGTACACTAGATCCGGGTGTAGGACTCATCTCACAGCACAAGGAACAGTCCCACAATCAAAGCACAAATATATACATGCAAATGTATAATAACACAGATAGTAATAAATATGAACAAGTTAGGGATAACCCTCAAAAATTAAGACAGTCCCCAGTGAAGTCGCCATTTTCTGTTGCGGTGGAAATAGGATCACAAACTATTAATGAGTTTGAATCGCAATTCAATTCACAACCGCTCTTTGATTTATCCGAAGGAAAAGGTCAAAAGAGGGAAAACCTATTTTTTCATCGTAAACACAATGCGGGGAAAGATCTAGGGTTCGGGGGTTGGTTAAATTTAGGGAAGGTGTTAGCACCCTAAACTTCTGTAGTACTCTACAGGAACCTTTTGTTCAAATGTTTACTATTTGCTTTATTATTCTTAAGGTATATGTACAAAGGGATTACAAGTGAGAAAGAAGACCTAAGGGGTTAATTCTAAGTTTACTCGGCAAGACATCGCATCTTGTGCCTACGTATCCTTACGGGAGTGGAATCAGAGTAATCGTAGTTCCCCTCAGAAGGGAGGTTAGAGGCTTCTTGACTGTGGTCAGGGTCTCAAGGGGAATAAACATGTCTTAAGGACACGCTTACGTGGAGTGTAGAAACTCCAATATCTACGTTGTAAATTGTTAAGTTGTAATTAGGGTTAGGTTAGGTTAGGGATTCCGCGGCGGGAAACCCTAAACTGAGCGCGGCGGCTCTTTGACCTGATGCTAGGGGTAAAATTGTAATCTTGCCTGCGGCGAGGCATTTATGGAAATTAGGGTTTGTAAAGTGTAAGGGTTTGAAGTTGAGGACTATTGACACGGCGGCCAAACGCTAGACCTAACCTTCGGATGTGTGTAGTGTGACTGGAATATTAATGAAGATGTGAGATGATTGAGTTATGCAAGCAGAAAATAAAGACAGCAGTTAAAGCCATACAAACAGAAATTTAAAGGCAGAAACTTAAAGCACGATTATTAGATTCGCGGGGTTACATATGAGAAGCAGTTACAATATAGTAATGAAACTTAAATGAGATAAGTAACGGTAGATGTAATGAGCTGCAAAATGAACAAATGGCGTTAGTGGGCAGAGTTAGGCGGCAATGAGTTACGAGAAGATGTAGATTGAGACTTTACTATTGTTTTATTTAAAAAATCTTACTAATTTAATGTTAGCTTGCAAAAGAAATTTTTAAAAAAAGGTTTTTATTTTTATATTTTTAAAAAAGTCTTTCTTATTTTATTAAAAAAAGGTTTTTATTATCCTTAATATTTATATTTTAAAAAAGATTTTTTTATAACTACAAAATTAAAATGTTATATTTTTTTTTATAAAGATTTTTTTAAATTATAAAATTAAAATGTTAAAAAAATGGGTTTTATTTTTTAAAACATAAAACAAATTAAATTAAAAAAACAAAACATAAAATAAAATAAAAAAAGGGGGGGTTGGGCCGGTCATCACACCCGGACCCAACCCATTTGTTAGTCATGAGGGAACACTTTAGGGTTTCACCCCAGAGTACGTTCGCGGCGCCGTTTCACTCTTCTTCTCCTCTCTCTCGCTTCTCTTCTCTCTCGCTCATATCCTGAAATCAGACAGAAATTGGGTGAGGCAAAAATCTCATAGCTTACTTTTAGAGTGAAACGGCCGGTGATGTGCAGAACTGAGGCCCAAAGGTTGATTGCCCGCCGTTTTTTAACGAACGGCGAAGGTGGTCTTCCTTCGTTCGGTGGCGCGGTTGTTGATGTTGGTTCGTCGGAGACGATGATGAGGGTGCTGGTCCCTCTGAGTCTCGCGATTCTCGTTCGTTAGGGTTTCTGCGCTTGGAGTGTTCTTCGTTCTCTCTCTCTCACGCGGCTACCTTCCTCTCTTTTGATGGTGAGATCGTTCCCCTCTTATACTCTTCTGACCCTCTCCTTTTTGGGCTTTTGATGTTGGATTTGCATTATTGCCTCAGGATTTCGTGGTGATTCGATTTGATTTGATTTTCGTAACCAGCATACTTTTGGTTTGATTGAAAGTTTGATATGATTTTGTTTGGTTTTTTTCAGATAACGATTGAACCATGTTCCCTCTTTTAGGGTTCGATTGGGATTTCGGTGAGATTGGATTTCATTTATTTCTGATATATTTGATCTCATCTGATTTGTGATTCGCTTTTACTTTGATCTTATCTGATTGAATCTTATTTCCCTTCTTAAGATTTGATTGGGATTTCTTTTGTCATGATTCTGGGCTCGTGATTTGTGAACTTGGTGCTTTGGCTCGTTTTGATTCACTTGATACGATTTAATCTTCCCTGATTTGGAATTGATATCAATATCAAAATTGTTTTCTGTCATTTTTCTGATACAATTTGCCTTGCACCTTCAGGGTGGATACGGTTATGATCTGTCATGGACTTGGTCTGCTTTCCAGATGTTGATTGGATTCATACAGATTCTGTTTGACACAACTGGATTTGTTTCGAAATGTTTTCATTCTGATTTGTTTTGGTTAACTGGATTATTTATTCTGATTCCATTTGAACTGCTTCGTGATAAACTGAATCATTCTTCTCTGATTTACTCGAACTCAATTCTTCTGATAGGGACCGTTTTGATACTATGGGCATCTTTTTTTACTGATGTGGTTCTTTTGATGCAGATTTTCAGTAAACTAACTTTGGTTATTCAATTTTCGATGTCGCTGTGGGTTTATTGGTTTTGGTCCTAATTTGATATCACTGAGTTTCGAATTTGGCGTAGACTGATACGGCCATAGGGTTGGATCCTTTTGATGTCGATCGGATTTGTCTGGGGATTCATTGACGAACTGGGCGGTTTTTATACTTTATGAATTGAATTGTCCATTCAAGTTTATGCAGCTCGTGACTCGTTTTTGGCTTTGAGTTCTGTTATGAACTTTGGGGAATGTTGATGTTGTTTGATCTTTGATGCTTGTGTTAAACTTCCGGCGGGGGACTCATAACCTGACTGATACACTTACTTGCCTGGGCAGTGATGTTCTAACTGAGCCCAGGCCTGTGCCTTTCGATCTTCTGCAATGAGCTTGCTCATTTGGTTCAAAAGGTGTTGCACTATTATGACATTCAGATTTATGAACTGGTTTTTTTCTGATATGGATTCGGCTGGTTTTGTTTGGTTTTGAGACAACCTTTATGATGTTATTTGATTGTTGTTTTCAGACCTTGACCCGTGGGGATCTTATTTGAGGCGAGTTTCAACTGATCAAATTTGGGATTCTTTGTTTGATTGTTCTTGCGCTGAGCTTGTCTTGAACCGAACTTATTCTTTTGATTTACTGCCTTGTTGCTGTTGTTTCAGATATTAGTATTGGCTCTGATTCGTTTTCTGATACAAGTTCACTGACTCTTCTTTTTCTTCTTTCAGAGGGCAACTGATGGTGTGGTTATTGCCAGGTCAAAGCCATCGAGAAGGGTTACCCGGTGATGATGACCTTAGGGTCTGAACCATTTGGAACTGGATACTATAACCCTGACTTGTGTTTTATATTTTTGCTTCTGATTAAATTGGTGATGAGCCCTGTGTTTGTGCACTTGTTTGTTTCATGAACTGAGTATGGTTTCGCTATGATCTTGTGCTGGCGCTCACTTATGTGTTGCTTGCCATTGAAACTGGTTTGAATGGGGACTTGCCTTTAACTGATGTTGCTGAATCTTGTGATACCTTGTCCTATGTTATTTTTCCGCAGCTTGTTGTGTCTCATTTTTCTGTACATGGTTCAGAACTGATGCTGCTCCTGAACTATTTAGGTTTTGAGTTCCAAATTCTGAATCTTGACATTGATGCGTTTGTGGCTTTTCAGGTGTTGGAAGTTTTGAAACCAAGGTGACTCAGACCTGCCGGCATCCGGGTTTGAGTCAAAACTTGCCTATGTTGCCTTATTCTCGTATCAGTTTGGAAATCCAATCGCGGCAAAACGAATCAGCCCCACTTCTTTTATTTTTTCTATCTCTCGGATGTCCCGCAACGATTAAGAACAGGTGTTACCTGATCTGACGCCTACGGCGCGGATTGGTAACGGGGGTAGGTCGCAGCTTCGGTTGTGCCACTCCCGGCACTCGATGATGACATCGTTCTGAGAGTGTCAAAAGCATCTTCTAACCTTTTTTCTATATTGTCTGTTTTGCTTTGATGTGCAGGTTAGTCGAGATTTGCGGCGAAGCTTAAAGACAGCATGAAGACCCTTAGGAACTTTTAGGATTTAGGATAGATGCTTATTGACTTAATGTAATTCCTTGTGAAACAATTCAAATTCACTTATCAATTTGTAAATTATAAATATTGATGAAATGAAATTCAACAAATATTCATATTTACTTTCTCACTTGTAAATTCAAAGTATCTATGAATACTAAATTCCTTCTTGAGTTGCAGCTTATAAGTACTTATGAACACAAAGTTCAAACTTACTTCTCTTTTGCCTTTTATAAATGATATCCCGCCATATAGTTATATCCAAACAAATTCAAATTAAAATCTCGTTGATCACATCACTTCTCAAAATAACCATAACAGTGCCCACTTCTTTTTCAAACCAACTTCATCTTATTAAGAGGAAACAAAGCTGCTTTAGAAATGCTTCAACATCAAACAAGACGCGGCCCCGAGTCCAATCATATTTCTGACAAAACATACCGGCACCTTGACCCAATTGGCAAATAAATGCCTGTAATAACAGCCCGTTTTCAAGGAATTAGCAGAAGTTGTGTAAAATGACCAAAATACCCCTGGAACCAAATCTGCAAAACAAAAACCTCCATAACTGGTTAGCGGTTAGCAATGTACATATGAGATGATATGCGAAATGACTGGCTAAATATAAGGGTAAAATTTGGGGTATTACAATGATGATGTGTGAAATGAATACATTGATAAATGTTTGATATATGTTGTATGTGCAATCATGATGAAATTCTCGAAGGGGTGAATTATTCGAATGCATGGGATTAAGACGCGAGAACGGTCTTAAGTGCATTTATTGTGATTGGTTGATTGTACATGCATCATTCAGTCAAGAGGAAATGTCTGTTAGTTTCGTGGAAACTAGTGGCTTGTCCCAAACCTAGAAGGGTGGGTTTGAAGCCTAGGGGACGGGCTTGGTTGTTATCGGTCTAGAAGGGTGGACCCGGTTTAAAGTAAAAACTGAAAAATGATAACGAATTATCGGTCTAGAAGGGTGGACCCGGTTTAGAGTGAAAACCGAAAAAAGATAACGAGAGTCGGTACCGCATAGCATTAAGTTGCATTGGATATGTTAAGTCACATTGCATAATATTGTTGTTGTATAAATGTGCTTGTGAATGATTGTGAAATTAAGCATGAAGGGATGTGCTTGCGAATGTTCATAATGTTGATATATGTGAGCATGATATAATTATGATTATGAGGATGAAGTGTGGTGAGAAATGTGAATATGTGTTACATGATTACCTATATATATATATAATCTTATGCTTTGATTATTATGGTTATATTTCTCACCCTTCTGCTGTTTTATAATGCTCTATGAGGCATTGCAGATTAGGATGCTGGAGTCCTTTTGTGAAGTTAGTCTTCATTCTTTTGAGTCGGCTGCTCTGATATGTAACACCGGGTAGTTAGACTAGTATAGTCATTCTTTTGTGATACATTGCGATGTATCAGCTGATGTGGTTTTGTAATCTAACTGATATGATGTATTAATCTGGATGACTTATGTGCATTTGAATTAATATTTTGGAACTGATTAAATGATGTTATCTTCCGCTTAAATTAAATGTTAAATTAAATGTTGAAATGTGATTTCTAAAACTATGAAAATGTTACATATTTTGTGGAGCAAAATGTTAAAGAGTTTTGTTGGTGAAATTGTGACATTCTTCCTTTATACCTTATCCTAAAATTTTTACTCTGATGAATTTGTATACGCTTAATTGTTTTATATGCATATATAAGTGGGGTATAGAAGGGGGTGTTACAATAGTGGTATCAGAGCAGGTCGGTCCGTCCGGCCAAGTTGTTAGAGTGTTTTTCCCTGTGTGTTATTGATATGCGTGTGATGCATTATCAATATTGGTTGTTCTTACATAGTTCTGTTGTTGGAATTAGTAAGATGGTTGCAGGGAGGAACAACGAAGCGATTGCGGAGGCATTGACAAGATTGGCGGGGGCAATTGGGCAGAATCCTCCGGCCAATGTGAATGTGAGGAATCATGCTGATGATGGATTCCGTGCTTTGGGGAAATTCCAAAAGAATAACCCTCCGGTCTTCAAGGGAACTCATGAACCGGACAAGGCACAAATTTGGTTGAAAGGTGTGGAAAAGATTTTTCGAGTTATGAATTTCTCGGATGCACAGAAGGTGCAGTTTGGGACTCATATGATCGAAGAAGAAGCTGAAGTTTGGTGGGGTAATACTCGCCAAAGATTTGAGGAAGATGATATTGTGATTACGTGGGATTTGTTTAGAGAAACCTTTTTGGAGAAGTATTTTCCAGAGGATGTGCAGGGGAAGAAAGAGATCGAATTTCTTGAGTTGAAGCAAGGTAATTCGACGGATGCTGAGTATGCGGCGAAATTTGAGGAGTTGATCAAATTTTGTCCTCACTATAAAACTGGTAATGCTGAGAGGTCTAAGTGCCTCAAGTTTGTGAACGGTTTGAGACCCGAGATTAGGCAAGCTATTGGATACCAGGAAATCAAACGGTTTTCTGAGTTGGTTAACAAGAGCAGAATTTATGACGAAGACAGCAGGGCTAGGTCTAGCCACTACAAGAGCCTAAGTGATAAGAAAGGAAAAGGACAATTCAGAGGAAAACCTTACGTAACTCCTGCCGATAAGGGGAAACAAAGGGTTGGTTTCTGTAAGAAACCAAGTGGGGGAGTTTCTACTCCGGTGAGATGTTATAGGTGCGGTGAAGAGGGACATCGTGCTCCGGAGTGCAAAAGTGTTGAGAAGACGTGTTTTAAGTGTGGCAAGCCAGGCCACAAGGCTCTAGAGTGTAGAAGCGGTGCGGGTGTTACTTGCTATAACTGTGGTGAGCGAGGGCACATCAGTACCAAGTGCGAAAAGCCGAAGAAGAATCAAGGGAGCGAGAAAGTGTTCGCTCTATCTGGATCTGAGACTGCTAGCGACGATCGATTGATCCGAGGTACGTGCTTCATTAATGGTACACCTTTGATCGCTATAATTGATACCGGAGCTACGCATTCTTTTATTTCTTTGGAATGTGTTAGAAGGTTAAATCTTGAGTTGTCTGTGATTGGTGGCGGTATGGTTTTTGATACTCCTGCTATGGGTTCGGTAACTACACCGTATGTTTGCTTGAATTGCCCGTTGAGTATTTTCGGTAGAGATTTTGGGATTGATTTAGTGTGTCTTAATTTAGATCATCTGGATGTCATTCTTGGAATGAATTAGTTAAAATTCAATCGTGTGTATATTAACTGTTTTGACAAAACGGTTATTTTTCCCGACTCGGATGTTGAAAGGGAATTGTTTATGACGAGGAAACAAGTAAAGGAATCGGTACAAGATGGGGCTAAGGTATTTATGCTTATGGCAACTTTGAGGACTAGTGAAAGTGAAGAGATTGATGCTGTGCCCATTGTTAGAGATTTTCCGGAAGTATTCCCTGAAGAGATAAAGGATTTACCGCCGGAGCGAGAAGTGGAGTTTTCGATAGATTTGATTCCTGGAACTAGTCTGATATCGATGGCTCCATATCGTATGTCGGCCTCGGAGTTAAAAGAGTTGAAGAGTCAACTTGAGGATTTGCTTGAAAAGAGGTTTATTCGTCCGAGCGTGTCACCGTGGGGTGCACCGATGTTGTTGGTTAAGAAGAAAGAGGGTTCTATGAGGCTCTGTGTGGATTACAGACAGTTGAACAAGGTGACTATTAAGAATAAGTATCCACCTCCAAGGATTGATGATCTGATAGATCAGTTGGTTGGTGCAAGTGTGTTCAGCAAGATTGATTTGAGATCTGGGTATCATCAGATTCGTGTGAAAGCTGAGGATATTCAGAAGACGGCCTTTCGGACGAGGTATGGACACTATGAGTATTCCGTGATGCCATTTGGTGTGACTAATGCACCAGGTGTATTTATGGAGTACATGAATAGGATTTTCCATCCGTATTTGGATAAGTTTGTGGTGGTGTTTATTGACGACATCTTGGTTTATTCGAAGAGCGAAGGAGAGCATGCCGAGCATCTGAAGATTGTGTTATCTGTGCTGAGAGAGAAGCAGTTGTTCGCGAAGCTTTCTAAGTGTGAATTTGGGTTGAAGGAAGTTAGTTTCCTTGGTCATGTGATTTCTAGTAGTGGTATTGCGGTCGATCCGTCGAAGGTTGAAGCGGTGTCGCAATGGGAGACTCCGAAGTCAGTTTTTGAGATCAGAAGTTTTCTTGGTTTAGCCGGTTATTATCGGAAGTTTATTGAAGGATTTGCTAAGTTATCGTTGCCGTTGACGCAGTTGACTAGGAAAGGTCAAGCCTTTGTTTGGGACGCCAAGTGTGAAGCGAGTTTTCAAGAACTTAAGCAAAGGTTGACGACAGCTCCTGTTTTGATTCTGCCAAATCCAGAAGAACCATTCGTTGTGTATGGTGATGCTTCCTTGATGGGTTTAGGAGGTGTGTTGATGCAGAATAATCAAGTTGTAGCTTATGCTTCGAGGCAACTCAAAGTGCATGAGAAGAATTATCCGACGCATGACTTAGAGTTGGCCGCCGTTGTGTTCGTGTTGAAACTTTGGAGGCATTATTTATTTGGCGCAAGATTTAAAGTGTTTAGTGACCACAAGAGTTTGAAATATCTTTTTGATCAAAAGGAATTGAATGCAAGACAAAGAAGATGGCTTGAACTTTTGAAGGATTATGATTTTGGCTTGAATTACCATCCGGGAAAAGCGAATGTAGTAGCGGATGCATTGAGTCGGAAATCATTGCATATGTCGGCATTGATGGTGAAAGAGTTGGAATTGATTGAGCAATTTCGGGATTTGAGTTTGGTATGTGAGAGGACTTCTTTTGGATTTAAGTTGGGTATGTTAAAGCTTACAAGTGGTATTTTGGATGAGATTCGAGAAGGACAGAAATTGGATTTGAATTTAGTTGATCGGTTGACCTTGATCAACCAAGGCCAAGGTGGTGATTTTCGGATTGATGAGAATGGTATTATGAGATGTCGGGATCGAGTTTGTATTCCGAACATGGTTGAGCTTAAGAAGAGCATCCTTGAGGAAGGACATCGTAGCGGATTGAGTATTCATCCGGGTGCTACTAAGATGTATCAGGATTTGAGGAAAGTATTTTGGTGGCCTAGTATGAAGAAGGATATCGCGGAATTTGTATATTCTTGTTTGACTTGCCAGAAGTCAAAGATCGAGCATCAGAAGCCATCGGGTTTGATGAAGCCGTTGTTTATTCCTGAGTGGAAATGGGATAGTATCTCCATGGATTTTGTATCGGGTTTGCCGAGGACGCCGAGTAATTTTGAGGCTATTTGGGTTATCGTGGATAGGTTGACTAAATCTGCTCACTTTATTCCTATGCGTATGGATTACCCTTTGGAGAAGTTGGCTAAATTGTATATTGAGAGGATTGTGTGTCTGCATGGTATTCCGTCGAGTATTGTTTCGGATAGAGATCCGCGGTTCACTTCGAGATTTTGGGAGAGCTTGCAGAGTGCTTTGGGTACTAAGTTGCATTTGAGTTCAGCGTATCATCCTCAGACTGATGGTCAGACGGAGAGGACGATTCAGTCGCTTGAAGATCTTTTGAGAGCTTGTGTATTGGAGAAAGGAGGAGCTTGGGATAGCTACTTGCCTTTGATTGAGTTTACCTACAACAATAGTTTCCATTCGAGTATTGGTATGGCACCATTTGAGGCGTTGTATGGTAGGCGGTGTAGGACACCATTGTGTTGGTTCGAGTCCGGAGAGAGTTCTGTTGTTGGACCCGAGTTAGTTCAATAGACTACTGATAAGATCAAGATGATTCAAGAGAAGATGAGAATTACTCAGAGTCGTCAGAAGAGTTATTATGACAAGAGGAGGAAGGCACTTGAATTTCAAGAGGGAGATCATGTGTTTCTTCGAGTCACTCCGATGACAGGTGTTGGTAGGGCACTGAAGTCGCGCAAGTTGTCACCGCGTTTCATTGGTCCTTATCAGATTTTGCAAAGGATAGGAGAAGTGGCCTATCGTGTGGCTTTACCACCGTCGCTTGCTAATCTTCACGACATATTCCATGTATCTCAGTTGAGGAAATACATTGCGGATCCGTCTCATGTAGTCCAAATAGATGATGTGCAGGTAAGAGATAACCTGACTGTTGAAACATCACCTATGCGGATAGAGGATCGAAAATTGAAGCAGCTTCGAGGTAAAGAGATTGCTTTAGTGAAGGTCGCTTGGGGAGGACCGGCTGGTGGAAATGTTACTTGGGAGCTTGAGAGTCGGATGAAAGAGTCGTATCCAGAACTGTTTGAATCAGGTAACATTTTCGAGGACGAAAATTCCTAAAGTGGGGGAGGGTTGTAACAGCCCAAATTTCATTAAATAATTAATTATAGTAATTAATTGATTTAGTGGGGTTTTTATTAATGTTGGAATTAATTTTTATTAATTGGTATGGATAGAAAATTAAGAAGGAATTGGAGAGGAAGGAAAATGAAGGAAATATATAAGAGAGAAAGAAAAGAAAAGAAAGATAGAAAAACATTTGGAAAGAAAGAGGAAAGAAGAAGAAAGGAGAGAAAGAGAGGAGAAGAAGAGGAAAAGTGGAAATCATCAAGAACCAACATCAAAGCTCCGATTAATCGAGGTAAGGGTGAGAAATGTTTCTATTTGATCATTGCATGATGTTATGTATGTTGGGTTGGGGTTTTGGTAGAGTTTCCATCACATTCTATTTAGGGCAAAAGTTGGATTAATCGGTAGATCGAGGATTTAATCGGTTGAAACTGAGTAATAATGCCGTAGAATAGTCGGGTAACATGTATTGATGCTGTTTATACTGATTTGGATGTGTAAGAGAGGGTTGATGATGGATTGGTGAAGGAAGAACAAAGTGTGAATCTGTTCTGCGCAGGTTCGCTGGCTCTTGCCAGGCGAGCAAAGGTGAAGCTTCGCCAGGCGAAGCCCAGCGAATGTTGGCGAGTAATTATATTTAAGTCCCAGTGGACTTAGCTGGCGGGTTCGCCAGGCGAAGTTGGATAGCGAAGGTTCGCCCAGCGAAGGTGCTGGCGAATGGTGGCGAATGAAGTCAGTAGCTACTGACTTGGGCTTGCTGGGAAGTCTCGCCAGGCGAAGCCTAGCGAAGGTTCGCTGCGAGGGTTCGCCAGGCGAATGAAAGCGAATGTGACAGCATTTTCTTTTGCTGTGTGGTTCATGTGGTGATGGTTTAGTGGCTTCACATAGACTAATACCTCTACATTGTGAGTATGTATGTGATCTATTGTGATGATGTGTGCTGTGGGTAGCCTCCGGGCGTGAAACCTAGTTGATATGCGATGCGCATTAATTGTGATAATTAGAAGTACATGTGAATACAATGATGAATGTATGTGTATTGTCTAATAAATTGTGAGTGCATATTTATATGCGATTGTTGTGTAAATGCATGGGAACATATGTGATATGTGTGCATTGTTGTTGAATATGATGATGATGTGTGAAATGAATACATTGATAAATGTTTGATATATGTTGTATGTGCAATCATGATGAAATTCTCGAAGGGGTGAATTATTCGAATGCATGGGATTAAGACGCGAGAACGGTCTTAAGTGCATTTATTGTGATTGGTTGATTGTACATGCATCATTCAGTCAAGAGGCAATGTCTGTTAGTTTCGTGGAAACTAGTGGCTTGTCCCAAACCTAGAAGGGTGGGTTTGAAGCCTAGGGGACGGGCTTGGTTGTTATCGGTCTAGAAGGGTGGACCTGGTTTAAAGTAAAAAACGAAAAATGATAACGAGTGATCGGTCTAGAAGGGTGGACCCGGTTTAGAGTGAAAACCGAAAAAAGATAACGAGAGTCGGTACCGCATAGCATTGAGTTGCATTGGATATGTTAAGTCACATTGCATAATATTGTTGTTGTATAAATGTGCTTGTGAATGATTGTGAAATTAAGCATGAAGGGATGTGCTTGCGAATGTTCATAATGTTGATATATGTGAGCATGATATAATTATGATTATGAGGATGAAGTGTGGTGAGAAATGTGAATATGTGTTACATGATTACCTATATATATATATATATATATATAATCTTATGCTTTGGTTATTATGGTTATATTTCTCACCCTTCTGCTGTTTTATAATGCTCTATGAGGCATTGCAGATTAGGATGCTGGAGTCCTTTTGTGAAGTTAGTCTTCATTCTTTTGAGTCGGCTGCTCTGATATGTAACACCGGGTAGTTAGACTAGTACAGTCATTCTTTTGTGATACATTGCGATGTATCAGCTGATGTGGTTTTGTAATCTAACTGATATGATGTATTAATCTGGATGACTTATGTGCATTTGAATTAATATTTTGGAACTGATTAAATGATGTTATCTTCCGCTTAAATTAAATGTTAAATTAAATGTTGAAATGTGATTTCTAAAACTACGAAAATGTTACATATTTTGTGGAGCAAAATGTTAAAGAGTTTTGTTGGTGAAATTGTGACATTCTTCCTTTATACCTTATCCTAAAATTTTTACTCTGATGAATTTGTATACGCTTAATTGTTTTATATGCATATATAAGTGGGGTATAGAAGGGGGTGTTACAGTAACTGATAAGTTGGAGCATTAAACACTGGTGATACTGCTGCAACTTGGTGTGATGGTCAATACCTCTTCCTAAATTGTCCCTTTTGAACAACGTTCACTCCTTGCTCTTTTTCTTTACAAATCCACTCCCATACTTCTTAGGAGCACTCTCCTCTTTAGCCAATCTTCCTTCACGGACACCTTCTTCCAAGTGCATTCCCATATTAACCATTTCAGTAAAGTCACTGGGTGCACTGGCTACCATCTTCTCATAAAAGAAAGGACCCAGGGCGTTCAGAAAAATCTTGATCATCTCTTTTTCCTCCAACGGAGGTGTGACTTGCGCGGCCAACTCGCGCCAATGTTGGGCATACTCCTTAAAATTCTCCTTATCTTTCAGTGTCATAGCCCTCAATTGATCACGGTCAGGAGCCATATCCATATTATACTTATACTGCTTGACAAAGGCACCCCCTAGATCATTGAAAGTTCGAATCTTCGTACTATCCAATCCCATGTACCACTTGAGCGCAGCGCCTGTCAAACTGTCTTGGAAATAGTGAATGAGCAGTTGATCATTATCGGTTTGGGAAGACATCTTCCTGGCATACATAATAAGGTGACTTTGAGGGAAAGTATTCCCCTTGTATTTCTTAAAATCAGGGACCTTGAACTTCGGCGGAACCTTGACATTTGGGACCAAGCACAGCTCAGAAGCGCTCTTTCCAAACAAATCCTTCCCACAAAGAGCCTTCAACTCCTTTTGCATTTCAGAAAATTGGTCTTGAAATCCATCCATCCTCTCTTCCAAACCCACAGTTTTGGTCGGCGACCCTTGCAAGATTGGCTCATCTAGGATATATGGAACAACATTCACATGTGGAGATGCAGTAGTCATCACAGCAGAAACTACAGGAGCAGCTTGAACAGTGGTCACAGCAGGGATCTCAGACACAGACGGACGGTAACCGGTCGAAAAGAAATTGGGAGACAACCCCCACGGAAAACCTTGAGGCATGCTGTAGGACAATTCAGCAACAGAAGACATCACTGGGATCGGTGTGGGTGTGACTTCAGAGATCACGGTCCTCGGGACCTCTTGGTTGTTGATCGAGGCTTGATTGGACAAGGCTTCCACTAGACCATTCAACCTCTCCAAACTTTCTTTCAGAACTGCAACTTCATCATGGAGCACTCTGTTCTCTTGTTCAAGTTGGTCCATCTTCTGGCGTTGACTAACTCGAGTGTTGTATCGGTGATTCAACTTGTCTGTGGAGATGAAGTAAGAGTGAGACCCTGGGATGCAAACAATGATATGCTTATGCAAAATGAAAATGAGTATGAAACTTCAAGAAACTCAAATTATTTTCTGGTATTGTAACGTTAGAGAAAACTTATTTTATTCGATATTTGAAGCATTACAAAAGCAAAGTACTCTTTTAAGAGTTTATTACATTGAACCAAAAGAAAAGGAGAACTCAGAGATCTACTCCCTACGCTCCTTCTGCATGCGAAGTTCCTCTTCTAACTGGCTGACACGTTCTTGTAACTCGGCTTTCTCATTGATGAGTTGATTGACGCATTCTTTCCAAGTCACAACATTCAGGGGAAGATCATCACTGGTGATAGCTCTTGAAGAGGTGTGAGAGGAAAATAAATCCTCTCGCGCCTTCCTTTTTATTGCAAATTCTATCTCTGGCAGCTTCTGGGACTTCTCCTTCTCTGCCTTGAGGGTGAAAAACTTGTTCTTCCAAGCGGCCTTTAGTTTCCGAGCCTCATCCAAGGCAGCCTTCAACTATCTACTTCGCTCATATCAAACCATTCAGGATCATGAAAAGCCAATACCATGGGTTCATGAAAAGGGAAAGGCATCTTAAGGTCGAGAGCTCTTTCTCGCACCCAATGCAGATATTCTTCAGAGACAGCACAATTGGGGTGTCCTAAAGCGGTCTTTCCTTCCTTATTGACGTATCTCCATACGTAAATTATGACGATCTTCAGGTCTGGATCTTCCCCTTCCTTGAAAAAGATCCCTTCCAACAGAGCTTGGTCAGGTACTTCGGTCATGAGATGCCCAAATTGGAGGCAGGCCAGAGCAGGGTTGTAACTTATGCATCCTTCTCTCCCAATAAGCGGTATGTTTGTAAATCCTCCAATGCTAGGAATCATACATATACCTCCATAGGTAGGGTCGTACCACACAATGTCAGAGTGAGTAAGGGCCATGACTATCTCGGACCAATGAGGTGTTTCTACCTCATCCCAAATAGACGGGTGTCGAGTTAGGTGAGCAATGAACCATGAATACAGCAAAGCGGTACAACATACAATATGTCCTCCTTTTTCAGCATTCTTAGAGTGGATTGAATAGTATGTGTCAGCTAACAAAGTGGGAATCGGATTCTTGAGTATGAATAGTTTAATCGCATCCATATCAATGAAATCATCAATCTTAGGGAACCAAAAGATCCCATAGGCCAATAAAGCAAAGGTAGCTTCTAAGATAAAGACCTCTTTTCTTTCAACATGGTAACGAACTTTTTCGATCAAGAAATCAGCTGGGAATCCAAGGAATCCTTCCTTGGTGGTTAAGTGTGCTTGAACATCTGCTAGGCTGAGACGAGTAACGTTTGCAATTTCTTGGTGACTGGGTATGTCTTCCTGGCCGGTGAATATAGGTCGGGCCGTCACAGGAATCCTCAAGAAATCAGAATACTCTTCCAGAGTCGGCATCAGCTGGTAATCCGAAAAGGTGAAACAATGGTACAACAGATCATAAAACTGAACAAGAGTCTCCAACAACCCTTCTTTCATCTTGAGTTCGAGAGAACGGAAGACTTCTTCATATTCTGTTGCGAAAGCGTGACGGTTCTCGATGAGATCTGCTAGCTCTCTTAAGCTTTCAATGTTAGGACTCCGAAAAGTGTACTCCAATGCTTCTCTCTTGAAGTCCATGGTTACAATACCTGTGAAATAAATTTGAGTTTCTTGAAGTGATCAAAAAGAAAGAATGCAAGATGAATAGGACTTCATGGGATCCCAACTATTTATAAACATTGCAGTAAAAGAAAACGTCTTTATTAATTTTGAAACGGAATACAAATAATTGCTTTTAAAAGTCCCAAATAAATAGCTAAATAAAAGCTAATGAAAGCCCTAAAGAAGTTTTGAATTCCGCTGCTTGAGCTCTTCTTCCAATTGGGTCTTCTCACGGACAAGGTTGTCCACAATCAGCGTCCAAATAGTACATTGCGGGTTGGAGAAAAATAAATCCTCCATGGCTTTCCTCTTCTTGCAAGGAAGCAACTCTTCATCCTTCAACTGTAGCTGCTTCTGAAGTTCATCTTTCTCTTTCTGAAGTTCATCCTTCTGCTTCTGAAATTCATTGTTTTCTGCAACCACTACTTGGTACTTGTTCTTCCATGACTCTAACTCGCGTTGCGACTTCCTCAAGGAAACCTCTAACTTCTCAGCTTCAGACATAAAGACATAAGTGGGCTCCCTCCTAGAAGATATAGGATCTTGACGAGAATAGGGCATTTTCAGCTTGACTGCTCTCTCTCTAACCCACCGAAGGTAGGGTTCTAACGACACACAATTAAGTTTCCCAAGGCTTTCTTTCCCTTTCTTGTGCAAATGGTCCCATGCAACCAAAATCTTGTCTCGGAGTTCTTTGTCTTCCCTAAAGAAAATGCTCTCCACTTGAACACTCTTAGGCGGCTCCTTTAACGGAAATCCCAACTGTCGACGAGCTAAGACTGGATTGTAACTGATCCCTCCATTTAAACTGAGTAACGACACATTAGCAAAGTCACCACAACCATCAATAATTAAAGTTCCGTCGTACGCTCGGTTGTACCAAACGATGTCTGAGTGAGTCAACGCCATAGCTTTCGGAGACCAAAGCCCTCTATAGAGATTCAAAAAGGAAGTAGACCTCGGCAAGTGCAAAATAAACCACTTGTAGAGTAAGGGCACACAACAGGTGATCATTCCTCCACCATAGAAGTTTCGGAGATGCACAGAATGATAAGCATTACCCAATAGAGTTGGTATTGGATTGTTCTTCAAAAAGATCTTAATTGCATTGAGGTCGACGAACCCTTCAAAACTTGGGAACAAAAATACACCATAAATAAGTAAGGCAAAGAGCGCCTCGAATGAAGTCTTGTTCGTATAATCGGCATAGAACATAGCTTTACTGATTAAGAATTTCGTAGTTAAACCAAAAATACCACCTTTACTAATCAAATTTCCCTTGACGTCAGATACCTTTAGATAAAGGGCCTTAGCAATATCTCTTTCATCGGGGTCTTTCTCCAAAAAAGGCAAATGGGACTCTTCTAAGATAGGTAGACCAACCAAAAAGGAGTATTCTTCCAATGTAGGCAATAGCTGGAAGTCTGAAAATGTAAAACAATGATATAGAAGATCATAGAACTGCAATAAAGTGGAAAGGAGTCCTTCATCTAATTGGCGACTCAATAAGGATATCAGCTTCCCATACTTGCTCTTGAACTTCCCTTGGTCTTCATTCAAATTTACCAACTTCTTTATGTCATCCAATTTGGGACTTTTAAAAGTGTATTTCAAAGTGTGCCTTCTATTGGAATCCATAGTACCCTACAATGTTCATAAACAAAAGTAAATCCCATGAAGTCCAATGTGGTATGATGCTTTATGAATGTAACAAACACAAGTAAGCACATAGAAACATAAGGATAAACAAACAAAAGGGGACCCTAGGTTTGCAACGAGCGTGGAGCAGAGGTATACCCATTCCCAAAGGATGCGGACTAAAGGTTGATTGTACCTGCAGAACAGGGTTCTAATAAGGTTCCCAAGGTCATTAGCCCATCTTTCGGATATTATCAACTTCCCAAGTACTCGGAGGTTAATAATATTCTCAAGAGAACTTCTTTTGAGCGTAGTATCGCGTAGCACTATTTCGGGGGTACCCCCTCATAGCCCCGCACTACATCCTAATAAAGGTCAAAGTGGGGTTAAGGTAACTACGGTCCTCAATATCATAGGCTCCAACATCGAATATACTGCATGTTTTCATGATTAAGAACTCGTTCAACAATACAACTTTCGAGAGGGCCTAAATTGAACGTGATTTTCAAGTCAGCTTGGTCGGGATAGACAGTTCGCAATTTTATTTAGTGTATGCTCGTTTCCTCGTAAAAGAAAGGTCAAGGATAGTATGTTGACGATTCACACTTTTCTTTAGTGCATGCTCATTTCCTCGTAAAGGAAAGGTCAAGGATAGTACATTGACGGTTCGCACTTTTACATAGTGCTATGCTCGTTTCCTCATAAATGAAAGGTCAAGGATAGTACATTGACAGTTCACACTTTTATTTAATGTATGCTCGTTTCCTCGTAAACGAAAGGTCAAGGATACTACATTGACGGTTCACACTTTTATTTAGTGCATACTCGTTTCCTTGTAAACGAAAGGTCAAGGATAATACATTGACGATACGCACTTTTATTTAGTGTATGCTTGTTTCCTCGTAAACGAAAGGTCAAGGATAGTACATTGACAGTTCACACCTTTATTTAGTGTATGCTCGTTTCCTCATAAACGAAAGGTCAAGGATAATACATTGACAATACGCACTTTTATTTAGTGTATGCTCGTTTCCTCGTAAATGAAAGGTCAAGGATAATACATTGACGATATGCACGGTTATTTAGTGTATGCTCGTTTCCTCGTAAACAAAAGGTCAAGGATAGTACATTGACGGTTCACACTTTTATTTAGTGCATGCTCGTTTCCTCGTAAACGAAAGGTCAAGGTGTTGCACCCTAAAATTTGCCCAACCTTATTCACTTGGTTTATGTTTCAATTGCATTAGCATTTGCATATAGGGCCATGGACATAGGTTACTCATCTACATAGCATAAGCATAGCAAGTCAGCCAACAGGGGACCAATCATTATTCTCATCTCTAGAGGCCTATCAAGAGGTTATTATCCTGATTCAATCTCATTCAAGTCATCAGAAAAGAATTTGGAAGCTATCAAGTCAATGGATCAAGCAGTTCATCTATCTCCTAACTGAGGGTGTCTGAGGATCATTAGAGGAAATGTGAGCTATGAGCCAAGAGCATGGGGTGTGTATGGATGTTATGAAGAGTCTAGAGAATCATTTTTGAGGAGAACCAAGTCATTTGAATGATTGCAGGAGCCTCAGTTGAAGACAGTCAACTAGGGTCTCATCTGGGTCAACTGTAGGTCAATTGACTGATTGAAGGGCATTAAGGGCTATTGGAGAGATGTGGGGTTCATCATTTGACATGGAGAATAAAAATATGTTGTTATGCCAAGAAGAAATCAATAGAAATCAAGGAGAAGAGGAGGTTCTAAATTAGGGTTTCTAGGTAAAATTCCCTGGTTTAGGTCAAACTTCCAAGCAAGATAAGTCAAAATGAAAGTTTCAAATGAGTCCTTGGCCAACATGAAACTTGTAGAGGATCTCAATAACTTTAATTTGAGTGGTGGAAGACATCAAGGAGATTTATAGAACTCAAGGTATGGTCCTTGCAAGTTACAGGTCATCTGAGGTATCTGAAGTTTTGTCTGTGAAAGTGACTTGACTTCCAAGCAATTTTTACCCCTCAAGGAAATTCCAAATGAATTTCTGGTCAACATAAGAGTTGTTCCTCATTGGCTTAGCTTTCTAGAATGGTATAGTATGCCTTCATATAATTTGTGGAACTCTACTTATGGTCTTGGCAAGCAAAAGGTATTTTGGTCATTTGTGAATTACAGGTCATTCATAGCATATGCCTAAAACTCATACAAGGAAGCTTCAAATGGAAAACTTCCCAACATCAAAGTTGTTCAAAATGGGATTTTAAGGCTAGAAAATAAGGTGTGAAAGTTTGGAAAAGCTTGGAGCATGGAATTTTAAAAAGTGGTGAAAATGACTTAAAAAGGCATATAACTTGAAAAAGTTCAAGTTGGAAAATGGTTTGAGAGATCTACAAAGCCAATATGGGTCATCCAATATACCAAATTGATTCCCAACATCATTTTAAAGACATTGGTTCAGCCACATTTTTGAGTTTAGGTTTAAAAATTGGACTTCCTTTGTAAATTTGTTTCTTACATCATAAGGCAACATGGTGAAGCTTAACACAAGGCAAGGAAAACTTGGTTTTTCATGCATACACTCCTAATATCTCATGAGGGGAGATTTTCACTCAAGTTTACCCAAGGTGCAAGCATGATATGATATGATTCAAAATGCCATCAAATGATAAATTCATGAAAGTTCCATAAGCTTCTAGATCCCTCTAGGACCAATCTAGAAACTTCTCATTCTGTTAATCCTCTCCTATATAAGGAAATGAAGCTATTTGTTATTGGGTTGGTGATTCTATTTGCTTGCAAACCATACTTTCATCTCATAACTCCAAAATTGCATTTTGATTCCCATCTCTCCCAAACTCCATTGTTTATGCTAGCTATCATCATCATCATCATCCTCCATTGTTGTAGAGTAAAAAGCACGAAGAAGGTACATCAAATCGTGGCTGGATTGTGAGTTCTTCTCCATCACTCCAAGAGGCGTGAAGCTTCGAATTGGCATTTTCAAGAGGTGTAAACACGAATTCTCTTCACCAGCATCATCACCATCATATAAAGATCATTTGGCACCATTGGCAAGGGCTGAAACAGGGCATAGCAACCATCACCATATCCAATTGGTAAGGATGCGTTTTGTTTCGAATCACCATAATTATGCATGGTTAGGGTTAGTTGTTGTGATATTCATGATAGAGACCACTTAAGGATCATTTATGGTGAGTTTAAGGTCAATCCATGGAGGTTCAAGATGTGGTGTCAATTCTTTCAAGATCAAGAATGGTTGGAATATGAGGTTTTAATGCATGTGCTATAGTTTAGTATACTCAGTGTAACATGTAGAACACGTGGCTACAATTATTTTCAAGGTTTGTTACAGTTGCATGTCAAGCTTTCATGGTGGACCCAAGACTTGTGGTGTTCGGTTTGAAGTGTAGAGAAGGTTTCAAGATAAACCAGGGCCATGGTTGGATAGAGGGGAAGAAGGAGATCATTTTTGGTCTTTATTTCGAGTCATTTCATGGAGAGATGAAAGAGCTAGGGTGGCTGGAAGTTTCACTCGTGGTTATGGAGTTTGTATGAAGCTAGGGTTTTCATGTGGGGAAGAAAGAAGGGAGGCGTCGGATGAAGGTTAAATGTTTGACCAAGACTGGGATCAAACGGCCCACGTTCAAACGAAAAAGAGAGGGAAATCCTAGACGCAGCCAAACGGCGTCGTTTGGATTAGTGAGCTTCTTGGGCTCATGCGCTATTCGCACCCCCCCATCAGCCAGGCCCACACGCGCGTGAACTGATCCAACATGCTATCTGCACCCCTCCTCTTTAATTCTTTTATTTTCATTTTCAAATTGCATTTTATTTTACTCATCTTCCAAAATTCATAACTAAATAAATAATGCATGTTTTTTACTCATTCTTTTTTTTAATATTTTCCTTAGCATGTCTGGAAAATTAAAAAAATATAAAAATTGCATTTTATATTTTTTTCGCATTTTTCACATATTTTACAAAATAATGCATTCTTTTCCTTAATTCATTTTACACTTGAACTTGTACATTTTTGTTCATGACTTTAGGAATAGATTTTTTGCTCATTCTTTTTGGTGATGTTAAATAATGAATTGTATTACTCTCTGGATTTATTACTAGATTTTTTTAGAATAAAATTTGATTAGTTTAGATAATTGAACTTAGGATAGTTTAATTAGGGTTTTTAAGTAGTATACTTGAATTTCAACATTTTATTTTTGGGATTTTTAGGACAAGTTAGCCTATGGGGAATATATGGGACTTAAGGGTAGTTAAATAGGATCCCCTAGAATTTATATTAGGAATTTATATTACCATATGCTATTTTTTGGTTGATTTTTGAATTGATTGATCATTTGTGTGGCCTTTAGGGCATAGTTTGTATTGTTTTGCTTCCTTTTCTTCTCCTTTGGGTGTGGACCTTTGAAGATTGAATTGAGGACTTTGTGAAGACCTTGTGGATGAAGCACATTGAAGACTCAAGATGGAAGATCAAGTTCAACTTCATTGAAGATGTTGTGTTTGCTAGAAGACTGTGGAAGACTATAGGATTTAGGGTTAGGAAGAGCTTAGTCTAGCAACTTGATTCACAAACATAGATGGCTTTGTTTGCCTCTATCCTTTCTCTATGATTCAAAGTCTCTTTCAAATATCCACCTCCTTCCTTTGGAAGGATCAGTGAATGTATTTGAAAGATAGAACTTTTGAGAGAAAACTTTCTGTTTAATGTTAACAGTTGATGAACCACCCTTGGTAGGTAATTAACTGTCTAACATTCATTCACTTCATCTGGTTGATTGATGTTCATCCTGGAGCCTGAGACTTGAAGAAAAGCCATTGTAGACTAAGGACTGGTGCTCAAGATCTTTGCTTGAAGACTGTGAAGATAGAGACTGCTGCTGACCGAAGCTTGTAGCTGATTGGAGATGACTTGAAGATGGATATTGATGTAGAGCTGCTGTGGCTGTTTATTTTTGCTGTATTTCATTTCTGATGTATTGACTGGTTTTCCTGACTGTATTGTTTGCTGTTTACCCTGCTGGGTTGAAAGTGAAGTCTGTTCACTTTTGCCTATTGTTTTCCAGGTTCGAGGTTGAGTGGGACTCCCTTGCCTCGCTTGTATTGTTGCATTCATGCATTTTACTGTTTTACTGTATATATCTGATATTGCTGCTGTTTTCCGTTTATCCCCTAGGATCTCTGTTTCTCTCTGTGCAAGAGAGAAATATGATAGACATTAGGTCTTAACCCATGCATGATAACATTAGGTTAGTTTGTTTCCCTTCGCAACCATAGGTTAGAGTTCTATCTCTTCTCCCTCAAAACAAACAGAAAAACACGATAAAACTTCAAACACAATAAAAGGCACTTCTGGCGTAAAAGAAGTTGAACAAATCAAAAAGAGTCATTTTGTCCACCGTGGACTTTTAATTAGGAAAACCTTTTTCAGAAGGAATAAAATCAACCAAGACAGACTTGTGTCGTACGTGGCCCGAACTACGTTTGCTCTGATCTTTCATGCTGTATGAAAGTACGTAGGCATAGGATACGATATCCTAGCGAGCAACCTTCCCCTCCTTTCCCGTAGGTAGGCGAACTACGTTGACTCTGATTTCTCGTTCCATGCGGGAATACGTAGGCATAAAGTGCGATACTTTGCCGAGTCATTTTTATCTTCATTTTATTTTCTTTTTAACCCTCGACCTATAGTTTAGATAGAATAACAATCCATACCCGAAAACAAGCGTGGATCCCGTCGAGTACGACGGACGTGAGGGGTGCTAATACCTTCCCCTTGCGTAACCGACTCCCGAATCCAGGTTTTGGTTGCGACGACCATACCTTTCCCATGTTGTGCGAGGTTTACTCTGAGCGTTTCCTTTCCCTCCCGTGGGATAAATAACGCACGGTGGCGACTCTTCTGTCAGCCGGCGCCGATTTTCGCAGTAGCGACAGCTGGCGACTCTGTTGGGGACCCAACGTCCCCTGGCTGCTAAGGACCGCGATAGTTCTTATGCATTTGGGATCCAACGTCCCTTAAGAGAGTCAATCCTAACGCTTGTTTTCCCGTCGAGGATTTTGTATGGATTTATATTTCTGACCTTTATTTTCAGCTTTGTATATATGGATTATTATTGCTGTATTGGGGTGTGACGGGTGTTCTGATATTGAGTGAGAAGCCGGACCTGGGCTTGAGTGCACCTAGAATTAGAGTAGAAAGTAGTGGTCACGTGTCGGCCTTGCTTGCATTAGTGTCCCATGAAATCTACACTCGGACGAGGTTCTTCTGGTTGGCTTCTTTTTCTACCCTTTGGGTCGAAGGGGTTGTTGGTCAGCTGAATTGTCGACTCCGGGAACCGATCACTTGGAAGTCGGCTAAGTGAGGCCTCTTCAGGATTTGATGATGCCACTCCTTCTGGGAATCGTATCATCAACCCTGAAAGTCTGTGACGATGACGACCGCATAGGATGCCATACCTTTGTCAGTTACTAGGACATCCACCTGTGAGAGGGTTTGGGGTTATGCAGGTAACTAGACCTTCAGACTACCGGTTATTTCTTGACCAGAGATCCTGGGTATTTATGGAGAGTTAGGGGGTCTGTCAGAGACCATTTGGAGATGTGTTCTGAGGTCTGTCAGAGACCAGTTGGAGAGTTCTGAGGTCTGTCAGAGACTAGTTGGAGGTATGATCTGAGGTCCGCCAGAGACCAGTTGGAGTTATGGTATGAGGTCTGTCAGAGACCATTGTTGGAGCTTTGTTTTAGGTCTATCTGAGACCAGGGTTTGAGGACTTCAATAGAGTCTATCTGAGACTTCTTGATATGGTTCAGGCCATTCAGCTACGGCAGATGGTCCCTGTTGCATGTTACTTGCATTGCATTGTTTACATACCCATTATCATTGCATCCCATTAACGTGTGTCTGTGCTGCAGGTGCATTTGCATATCCTCCGATTCTAGTGCCCAAACTTCTGAGTATTGAGTATGGCTGGTTTGAGGAAGACAGTCGCGTATAAGCTGCCTTCACCTGATATTACTTCTTTGCTTGGTCTGATATCTCTTGCCGATGAGGAGGTTAGGAGAAGCTTCAGAATGAGTCACGGGAGATTACTGAGATTAGTCTGCAAGCCCACTACTGATGAGATGAACGGGCTATACACCTTGATACAGTTCTATGATCCCGCATTGAGATGTTTTACGTTTGCTGACTTCACTCTAGGACCTACCATTGAGGAGTATGTGGAGTTTACTGAGTTACCGGTGCAGAACAAGGTTCCCTTTATTCACTCTGCTGCTGAGCCCAAGTTGGAGGACTTAGCCAAAGCCTTGCATATGGACGCTGCAGAACTGTTATTGACTTCTTGGCTTGGGGTTTCAGGTTTCTCTCTTGATTTCTTGGTTGGCAAAGCTCAGGAGTATGCCAAGAACGGATGCTGGGTGGTTTTCAATGCTATTTTGGCTTTATGCATTTATGGGATTGTGCTGTTCCCTAACTTACCCAACTTTGTAGACCTGGACGCTTTCCATCTATTCGTTGCCGGCAATCCAGTGCCAACGTTGATTGGAGACTTCTACCACTCATTGCACTACAAGAACGAAAACCGAAGGGGAAAAGTTGTTTACTGCTGTGCTCCTCTATTGAATATGTGGTTCAAAAGTCATCTTCCAATGAAGGGGTCCTTTGTGGAAAGTGCAACCACTGCTAGCTGGTCTGAACGCCTGATGAGGTTATCTTCCGAAGACATTAGATGGTTTGACAGAGACCTACTGGGATCTGAACTTATCTTCAGTTGTTCGGGGTACCCTAACGTCCCGTTGATTGGAAGGAAAGGGTGTATCAACTACAACCCATCTCTGTTCGTCCGTCAGTTCGGATATGCGCTGAAGAACCCGCCAAAGGAGGAGGAAGTACAGGAATCTCTGTACTTCACCGGAGACGTGAAGGGGGAGTTACTAGCCAAGCTACAGCATGCCTGGACACATATTATCCGAAGGGGGAAGCCGTTGTTAGGAAAGAATGACTGTCAGGCCTATGCACCATACAGAGTTTGGGTCCAGGAGAGAGCAAGTCAGTTGCGGATGCCATTCCCAGATGTACCAATCCTTGTTCCTATTCCGGTAGCAGAGCCAACTACGGTTTCTCGGGAAGCCTACGAGCAAGTGGTGAGAGAAAAAGAAGCCTTGTTGAAGATCAACGAAGGGTTAGAGCAGGAGCTAGCCCAGATACGCAGCGAGAAAAACAAGGTCGTCCATGCTTTCCAACAGCAGATTGAGCTAATGAACAGACTAGGGGCTGAGTTGGCTGAGTAGAAGAAGAAGCGCGAACGTCTGGGGCAAGAGTTCAGAAGTTCCCATGACATGCTTGAATCCAAGAAGAAGGCGCTTGACATCGCTCACCGAGAGATATCTTCTTGCAATAAGACCTGGAATGCCACGCTCACCAACAATAAGAAAAGGGAGGATAAGTTGAAGCAGCAAATCTCCGACCTCGAAGAGCAGTTGAAGTCCAGCATCAAGAAGTGTGAAGAAGAAGTGATGACCCGGTACAGTCTCCAGAACGCACTGAAGAAGGCCATCAAGGGCAGAGATGAAGCCGTGTCTTAGAAGCGTAAACTAGAGGATCGCTTCGGAGACGGGGCATGGGAAGAAACTGCTGAAGACGTGCGCCGTGTTCTTAAGAAGAGAAACCAACTTGTTGAAGGGCTGCTTGATCGACCAAGTCATCCGGAGACCAAGAAATTGCTAGAAGAGTACCAGACTTCTGGGAGGATTTGATCACTTCATGTAGTAGCTTGTATGCTTTATTTGCATATTGCTGACCATCACCAGGATTGTTGGTTGAGGTCATGCCTTCTTATTGTACTCAGTGATATTGTATTCTTGGCCTATTAGTTTTCTCAGCAATATATGAGGCTTTCTGTGATTCAGCTCCGATATTTATATTGTTAGCACTGCCATTGCACCGGCACCTTCACACTAGAACCGGGGAATGAATGTCCCTAATGCACAGACACACATTGCATTGCATTCATATCCATATTGCATTACAGGTAATCTTTGAATAGTGTCTTATTTCCTGCTCTGTACCAGGTACTTTTCAGGATTGCAGATCAGCACCCGCACCGCTATTCTACCCGCACCAACTGTCGAAGAATCATGGATCAAATGCAGAACGAGATGCAAGATGTGCGCGAGAAGCTCGCTCTCTTCATGCAGACCATGGAAGCTATCGCAAAGGGTCAGGAAAATCTGCAAGCCATGGTCCAACCTCTGTTGGCTCGGAATGCTGGTCACGGTAATGAGGATCATCAGTCCGTACGGGTCGATACTGTTCATGGAGACGGCACTCCCACGCCAGTGGCTCCACCTGTAGTCAACATACCAGCTGCTAATGTCAACAACGCTACCGCTGCTGTGAATGGTAACGTCAGAGTTGGAAACGAGACTGCTGTCCATAACGTTGGGCTTGGTGATGTCAACTTGGGTGATAACATGGGAGGCAACGGCTTTGTCAACGCTGGATTCGGATTCAACGATCAGGGATTCGATAACACTGGGAAATATGGTTTCAATGCTCAAGGCTTTGGGCAAGATGGTTATGGTGTGGCCAATCAGGGCTACGGAGGTTTTGGAAATGGAAACAGCGCTGGGTTTATGGCTTTTGGTCCTGCTGGAGGAGTTCAAGGGTACGGCAACAGAGGCCGAGGTCCGGGGATGAATCAGATCAGGGCTGGCCGTAATAATGGATATGATGGGTATGGAGCTGGAAATGGTATGTGGCAAGAAGATCAGCAGGAGGACGCTTTCTCCGGCGGAGGTTTCGAAGGGCCGATGGATGACTCCCAGAAGATCAGAATGCTGGAAGAGCAGATGAGGGGGGTCCTGAACCAAAGTGTTGTGGGCTTGGACATGGCAACAATGGGGCTGGTACCTGGCTTGAGGGTGCCAATTAAATTCAAAGCTCCTGCGTTTGATAAGTATAAAGGGGACACATGTCCGAAAGTGCATGTGCGAGCCTATTACAGAAAAATGTCTGCATACTCAACTGATGAAAGAATGCTAATGCATTTCTTTCAAGATAGTCTGTCGGGTCCTTCCCTAGAGTGGTATATGGGGTTGGAGCCAACTAATATCAAGACATGGAAGCAATTGGCAGAGGCATTTGTAGCTCACTACAAGTATAACAACGATTTGGCGCCCAATCGGGTCCAATTGGCAGGGCTGTCGCAGAAGAAGGGGGAGAGTTTTAAAGAGTACGCGCAAAGGTGGCGCGATATGGCTGCCAGGGTCCGTCCTCCTGTAGAAGACAAGGAAATGAATGACATGTTCGTCGGCACATTCACAGGCTTGTTTCATGACATGCTGTTTCACACATCTCTGGCCAGTTTTTCAGACCTAATTCTGATGGGAGAAAAGATTGAACGTAACATTAAGCAAGGGAAGTTCCAGGTTGAGGAATCAACTGCATCTGGCAGTAATAGGAAGGCTTTTGGTGGGCGCCGTCAGGGCGAGGCAAGCGCGGTATTTGGAGGCCGAGGCCGAGGCCGGGGCAGGGGACGAAACCAATATCAGCAGCCGCAGCAGGTGGCGAGTGTTACTATCCCGTACCAGCAACAACCACTTCAGCAACAACAACCGTCTCAGCAGCTGCCAATGCAGCAGCAGCAGCCTCAGCAGGGGGCACAGCAGGCTCAACGAAGATTCCAGGGTGGCAAACCGAGAAGAGTATTTGAGAAGCCTCCCACGACATATGCTGATTTATTGCAGACATTGTTGGGATTGAACCTGGTAGAGAAGAGAACTCTGGCACCGATAACGGGAGCTCCCCCGTTTGGTTACGATGCAAGCAGGCACTGTGAGTTTCATTCTGGGGCTCCGAGTCACGATATAGAGGGTTGCCATGCTTTTAAGCATGTTGTGCAGGATCTTTTGGACAATAAGACTATCAATTTCGGAACGGCGGGTCCGAATATAGTGCAGAAACCCATGCCCAATCATGGGGCGAACGCCATTCTGACTGAGGAAGGATTGAATTTGATTGCGAATATCGACGATTTAAAGACGCCGCTGAGCAAGATAAAAAGCCGACTGTTGCAAGGGGGTGTTTATCCAGGATGTGACGAGTACTGCTTAGAATGTTGGACCCGAGCTGGGGGGTGTGATGATTTGAAGAAGGGCATTCAGGCTTTAATTGATGAAGGCATATTGCAGTTTGACCAAGCAGCAACTGAAGAGCCCGCAGGGGCAGTAGCATATGATCATAATGATGTGGCCACTGTAACGATTCCTCGAAAGACAATCACTATCGCAGCACCAGCTCAGCGACCACCGATCACCATAACTAAGGCCGGGCCGATCCCGTACGAGAACACGAAAGCAGTCCCATGGTCATATGGGTTGGAGGTGTATTGTGACGGGATAAAGATTGCTGTTAATAAGCAGCCAGCCGAGAATGTGGATAATGTTGTTGGTTCGGGAGGTATGACAAGGAGTGGTAGGATCTTTATATCCCCTGAAGTGGAGGCCGAAAGACTAGCAAAAGGAAAAGGGAAAGTGGTTGAGAATGTTCCGGTGCAAGCAGGAGAAAAAGAAGCGACATCGAAAGATGTAGAAGAGTTCATGCGCTTGATTCGGAAAAGTGACTATAAGATTGTGGAGCATCTGCAGCAGACGCCGTCCAAAATATCTATCCTGTCATTGCTGTTGTGTTCGGAAGCTCACAGAAATGCTTTGCTGAAAGTCCTGGATACTTCTTTTGTACCTCAAGACGTCTCCGTGAATCAGCTGGAAGGAGTGTTGGCACATGTGAATGCAGGCCACAGCTTGGGCTTTATCGACTTTGATTTGACCCCGAAAGGGAGAGATCATAATATGGCGCTGCACGTATCCGTCGAGTGTAGAGGATCAGTAATGTCGCATGTATTGGTCGACACCGGATCGTCTTTGAATGTGTTGCCCAAGAAGGCGATGATGAAGCTGGATGTTAGAGGAATCTTGTGCACGCCCGGCGACTTGGTAGTCAGAGCGTTTGACGGCACGCGGAGAACAGTCTTTGGATCGATCACATTGCCTCTACAGGTGGGGCCGGAGGTGTTTGCAACTGAGTTTTATATCATGGATATACAGCCTGCGTACAGCTGCTTGCTTGGAAGACCCTGGATTCATGGGGCGGGGGCAGTCACGTCCACCCTACATCAGAAGTTGAAATATATGGTCGGAGACAGTGTAGTCACCGTATACGGAGAAGAGGACATCCTGGTCAGCCATCTATCGTCATTTAAATATGTGGAGGTCGACGGAGAGATCCACGAGACACCCTGCCAGGCATTTGAAGGTTTGCGCATCAAGGACAAAGGTCCCGGGCCGAGCAAAGTACCAGAGATAGCCGTCTCATCGTATAAAGAAGCTCAAGCTCTAGTAGAAGCAGGAGAAGCAAAGGGCTGGGGCAAAGTGCTGGACATTCCTGTGAAGATGGACCGGTTCGGGCTAGGATACCAACCTTCGTCGTCAACTCCTGCCGTGGGGGCGCCCCGTTTCAGAGGGCCAATCACCATCTCTGCCAGTGGAGTGTGTCATGAAACCGTTAACGCTGCTTCGGAGTCTGACGAAGGAGACAGCGACTGTGATATGGATGCCTGGATTCAGCCAAGCACGCCAGGACAAGGACTGTGCAACTGGTCTATTCAGGAGCTTGTTCCTGTGGCTCTTAAACAGTAATGCTTTGCTTTATTAATTGTTGAATAATCTGATGTCTTGCCCGGGGCATCGTGATTTGCTTAGGGCTGTGTTGTTATGAACATTGCGTGTTAATCATTAAATAAATGGCGTTTTTTCATGTGCAAATACTGTAATCCCTGTCTTTCTTGTTTTATATTTTTCAATAAAATGGCAACGCGGTTATTCGCTTTATACGCATTTTGAAGCACTTAACCATTCTTTTTGCAGGATAACATTTTCAGATGACATCCTTGAACCACCTATGACTCGTCCCGACTTTGAACACCTGGTATTTCAGGCCGAAGAAGAGGTTGTCGAAGATAGCGACGTTCCTGAAGAACTGTCTTGGTTGGTGAAGCAAGAGGAAAGAGCCATTCTGCCTCACGATGAGGTCATCGAAATTATCAACTTGGGGTCGGAAGGGGTTGAGAAGAATATTCGTATCGGTGCCGCACTGCAGGGCGATATCAAGCGAAGGCTGGTTGAAATGCTCCGAGAGTATAGTGATGTATTCGCTTGGTCGTACGAAGATATGCCAGGGCTCGATACAGATATGGTTGTACACCGTCTGCCACTGAAAGAAGAATGCTCGCCGGTCAAGCAAAAGCTTCGCAGAACCCGACCAGATATGGCAGTGAAGATCAAATAGGAAGTTCAAAAACAGTGGGACGCTGGTTTCCTGGCTGTGACAAAATATCCCTCATGGGTTGCTAACATCGTACCAGTGCCAAAGAAAGATGGCAAGGTTCGAATGTGCGTGGATTATAGGGATTTGAATAAAGCAATCCCAAAAGACGATTTTCCACTTCCTCATATTGACGTGTTAGTTGATAATACTGCTCAATACTCCGTATTCTCCTTCATGGATGGCTTTTCAGGCTATAATCAGATTAAAATGGCGCCAGAGGATATGGAGAAGACAACTTTCATAACGCCTTGGGGAACATTTTGCTATAAAGTGATGCCCTTTGGTTTGAAAAATGCTGGGGCAACATATCAGCGTGCGATGACGACTCTTTTCCATGATATGATGCATAAAGAGATCGAAGTTTATGTTGACGATATGATTGCCAAATCCCAGACGGAGGAAGAGCATCTGGTGAATCTGCTAAAGTTTTTTAAAAGGCTTAGGAAGTTCAGGCTGAGACTGAACCCTAACAAATGCACCTTCGGGGTGAGATCGGGTAAACTGTTGGGGTTTATCGTAAGCGAAAGAGGAATAGAGGTCGATCCTGCTAAAATAAAAGCGATTCAAGAAATGCCGACGCCTAAAACAGAGAAAGAGGTGCGCGGGTTTTTAGGGAGGTTGAACTACATCGCCCGGTTCATATCTCACCTAACGGCCACGTGTGAACCGTTATTCAAGTTGTTGAAGAAAGATCAAGCTGTAACGTGGAACGAAAATTGTCAAAAGGCGTTCGATAAAATAAAGCAGTATTTGCAGGAGCCTCCTATTTTGATACCCCCGGTGGCAGGGAGACCCTTGATTATGTATTTGACAGTTCTTGAGGGAAGCATGGGTTGTGTCCTCGGTCAACACGACGAGACAGGGAGAAAAGAGCATGCGATCTACTACTTGAGTAAGAAATTTACAGATTGTGAATCTCGATACTCAATGCTGGAGAAAACTTGTTGCGCGCTAGCCTGGGCTGCCAAGCGTTTGAGGCAATACATGCTGAATCATACAACCATGCTCATCTCGAAGATGGATCCTATCAAATATGTATTCGAAAAGCAGGCGCTATCAGGGAGAATTGCCCGTTGGCAGATGGTCTTGACTGAATATGACATCCAATACGTCTTGCAAAAGGCTATAAAAGGGAGTGTGCTATCTGAGTACTTGGCAGAGCAGCCTATTGAAGATTACCAATCAATGAGGTTTGATTTTCCTGACGAGGATATCATGTACCTAAAGATGAAAGATTGTGAAGAGCCGTTGCCAGACGAAGGACCAGAGTTGGGTTCCAAATGGAAGATGATCTTTGACGGAGCTGTGAATGCTTATGGTAGCGGAATAGGGGCAATCATCACTACGCCACACGGGTCGCACATCCCGTTTACTGCCCGATTGACCTTTGCTGTCACCAATAATGAGGCCGAATACGAAGCTTGTATAATGGGGCTTGAAGAAGCCATTGATTTGCGAATCAAACATCTGGACGTATACGGAGACTCAGCTCTGGTGGTGAATCAGATAAAAGGGGAGTGGGAGACGCGTCAGCCCAACTTGATACATTACATGAATTATGCAAGGAGATTGTTGCCTTTCTTCGACAAGGTTGAATTGCATCATGTACCGCGGGCAGAGAACCAAATGGCGGACGCCCTGGCCACTTTGTCTTCCATGTACAAAGTCAACTTCTGGAACGAGGCTCCCCGAATCGTTATCTCTCGGCTTGACAGACCAGCTTATGTATTTGCTATTGATGAAGCATCCGACGACAAACCGTGGTATTTTGATATCCTTAACTTCCTGAAGAACAAAGAGTATCCGGCTGGGGCATCCAGTCAAGATCAGAAGACTCTCAGGAGATTAGCGGGTAATTTCTATTTGAATCCGGATGGCGTCTTATACCGAAGAAACCATGATTTGGTGCTGTTGCGTTGTGTAGACGAGAAAGAGGCGAAGCTGCTCATGGAGGAAATACACGAAGGTACCTTTGGTATGCATGCTGGTGGGCATGCTATGACGAGAAAGCTGCTACGGGCGGGTTACTTTTGGCTAACCATGGAAACTGATTGTTTCAAGTTTGCAAGAAAGTGTCACAAGTGCCAAATCTATGCTGACAAGATCCATGTGCCTCCAAGTCCTCTGAATGTAATGTCATCGCCATGGCCATTCTCGATGTGGGGAATCGATATGATTGGAAAAATCGAGCCGACAGCTTCTAACGGGCACCGGTTCATTCTAGTAGCAATCGATTATTTCACCAAATGGGTGGAAGCGGCGTCTTACGCAAACGTAACTAAGCAAGTGGTGGCCAGATTCATCAAGAGAGATATCATTTGCCGATATGGGATTCCCGAGCGGATAATCACGGACAACGGTTCGAACCTGAACAACAAAATGATGAAGGAGCTCTGTCAGAATTTCAAGATCGAACATCACAACTCCTCCCCGTACCGACCCAAGATGAATGGCGCTGTTGAAGCAGCCAATAAGAATATCAAGAAGATCGTTCAGAAAATGGTGGTGACCTACAAGGATTGGCATGAGATGCTACCTTTTGCATTGCACGGTTATCGTACGACTGTACGCACATCAACCGGGGCAACCCCGTTCTCGTTAGTATACGGAATGGAAGTAGTGCTACCATTGGAAGTGGAGATCCCTTCTCTGAGGGTATTGCGAGATGTTCAGCTAGACGAGGCAGAATGGGTGAAAAACAGATTGAACCAACTGAGCTTAATGGACGAGAAGAGGCTAGCTTCTCTAGCATACGGTCGTTTGTACCAGAGCCGAATGAAGAAAGCATATGATAAGAAAATACATTCGCGAAGCTTTCAGACGGGCGACCTTGTGCTGAAAAGGATTCTCCCGCCGCAAGCAGATCACAGGGGCAAGTGGACCCCCAACTACGAAGGGCCATACGTTGTCAGGAAAGTCTTTTCAGGAGGAGCGTTATTGTTGTCCACTAAGGACGGTGAAGACTTTACGTCACTTGTGAATTCAGACGCAGTTAAAAAATACTTTGCGTAAAATAGACCCGCTGGACAGAAAAAAGAGAGTCCAGGCAAAAATGGGGCATCCTGGCGAACCAAAAAACAGAATGAAAGGTTCGGGCAAAAGTTAGGGATAAAATTGAAAAATGTACACCCGCGAAGTTGAAAACCTACACTGGGCGGCTTCGGCAAAAAAGGGTATCCCGGTGAACTGAAAACCCGTAAAGGGCGGTTCACGCAAAAGTTAGGGACTTGAAAAGCAAATGATTGCGGTCCGAATTTGATATTGCAATGAGCATCAGTGCGGGAGAATGCCTAAGGGATCGGTTATCTGATACAATCTCCACAGAAGTGTGAATACCGGGAAAGCATTAAAGTCGGATGAGTCATAGGAGGATCAATTCGTGGTGTTCATCTGCATCCCGTTGCCAACATGTGTACAAATTTAGTTTGTCAATATATTTATGCTTCTTGTGCATACTTGTATATTTGCTTTGTGTAGCTTCCTCTTTTCAGGGGTTACCTCCCGTGTACAAAACTCCGCCCATTCAGGGGCCCAATCAATGAAATATGTTATTCAGTACTTGTTGCTGGTTCTTTACTATTTTGTGCATAATAAAACGCCTAAGTTTATTGAAACTAGCATGTGTATAACGTCACTGGCCCTTGCCAACAATTGCTAAAGCTTTGAATTAACTGAAAATAACGTCGCTAACCTGAATCGATTTGGTTGCATATGCTTGTCTTGTCTTGTTTGTGTTGTTGCAGGTTTCATAACCGCACGAGGAAGATGATCAAAAGATTGCATTAACGAAAGACTCGACCCTCACGCAGGTCATGCATGTTCTTCCCGAAGAAGGACAGAATTCCCCAGCTAGTCGTAGCTTATCCAAAGGACATGCTCCAGCAAAGTCATTTATCCTCAATAGAATTGACGATTCCAAGATTGTAAGGCTGTATTCAGACAGTATGGTGTCCCCCCAGAAGGATTCCCTTGTCTCGAGCCGAGTGGTTTAGCCGCAGAAGATTGATATTTGTGAGCTGTATTCAGGCAGTTTACCTCTCCCCGCAGGGTCATTTACTCTCTCCCAGCGGAGTCAGTTGATTTTCTCCAAGAGAATCATCCCATCCCCAGTGGAATTCTCTTCTCATCAAGTATTCCTCCCAGTGGAACTCGAAGATTAAGGCTCTCCCCGGCAGAGTTGGTGTGGGTCATGGCATTTATTTTGTCAGAATACCGTATGATATCCGTTCACTTTCCAGCAAAAGTCCAATCATACCAAGCGCATCTGCCACTCTCCAGCAGAGGTATATTCCCCAGCAGGGTATCACTTCAGCGAGGTGCTTGGTTCAAGTTCCCAATTTCCCAGCTGGGTCGACTTCACTCTTCCAGCATTTATTTTGCTGGAATGATTCTGTAGCACCTGGATATCCCCAGCGGAGTTGGTATTATCTTCAGCATTTATTTTGCTGAAGCAGTTTCTGTACCCAGCAGTTCGAGTCTGCAGTTGCATTGGCATATAGGGTCGTACTTGCATCCACCAAATAAAAGTGTAGCATTTCCATGTCGAATGGAGCATTGCATCGCCGTCAAACATACACATTTTTGAAACATAAACCAGGTTGGTTAACCGTTTGTGTTCAAGTATTGTTTCTCTTGCAGGTAGAGAGAGCCCTTGCTCAGGTGGATCAATAAAACGTTCAAAGTCTCGGCATGAGACGTTCGACGAAGTGTCAGCTGTGGCACTACTCCCCACAGAGTCTGCAGGATAAGTTTCTCTTTGTCCCTAAGCAGAGTTACTTATTTCCCCGCCAGGGTTCTTGTTGAAGTTTCTCTAGTCCGACCAGCGGATTATTTCCTTCAAAGTTGTTGTTACGTCAGCGTTAAAAGGTTTCATGAACCAGAATTTCAGAGGCTACCGCCGGTTATCAGAGCAGGCATCCAGTAGTTTGGTTTTCAGATATCCCCAGTAGAGTCAGCTCCGAAGTTGCTGTCACGTTAGTGCTAAGAAGTTTGTGGTTTGGGATCGATGGAGAAATGAGTCCTGACGTGGACAATTTTATTGAGGGGATTTCTTCGTGCTAGAGAAGTGAGTGTCCTAACGTGGACAGGCTTATTTCCCCGGGCTGATGGGAGGTGCTAGTCCTAACGTGGACAGGTTCGATTTCTCAGAATTGATGGAATGTGGAGTCCTAACGTGGACATTTCTTCCAGTTTGACGGTATGTGTTAGTCCTAACGTGGACAGCTTCGAGCTCCCGATATTGATTGAGTGTGGAGTCCTGACGTGGACAAAAGTGGGTTACTCTTCGTGTTGGTGTCCTGACGTGAACAATTTATTTCCAGCAGATGTCTCTATTCGTAATGGTGAAATGTGCGTCCTGACGTGGACGAGTATAGTTCTTCGTGATGACAAGACACGAGAGTCCTGTCGTGGACAAATTTATCCTTCTTCGGGTTGGTGGCAAAGTGTGTGTCCTGCCGTGGACGCAGTCTTATTTCCCCAGCAAGTCAAAGACGCGCAAGTCCTGACGTGGACAAGTTTACTTCTTCAGCAGGTTGAGATATGAGTCCTAACGTGGACAAATTTTATTTCCTCAGCGAGTCAAGAGGTGAGTCCTTACGTGGACAAATCAAGATGAAGTGCGAGTCCTGACGTGGACAAGGTTATTCCTTACGTGGAAAGAGAAGCTTCATCTCCTTACGTGGAAAAGCAAGTTCAGTCCAGACGTGGACAGACGCAGAAAAGACGAGTTGGTTTCCTTACGTGGAAAGATTGTGATTCCTTACGTGGAACGAAGATTGGAGTCCTTACGTGGGCATATCGAGCAAAATTGCATTCCTAACGTGGAAAAGAGATATTCCTAACGTGGAAAGAAAAGCGTGTTCCTTACGTGGAAGAAAAAGAGAAGTTGTTTCTTTACGTGGAAAAGTTTAGTCCTGACGTGGACAGATCATAGTTTGATTCCTAACGTGGAAAGATTAGAGTCCTTACGTGGACATATCAAGTGCATTCCTTACGTGGAAGAAAAATGGTTTCCTTACGTGGAAAGACGAGTTTATTCCTTACGTGGAAAGATTGAGTCCTCACGCGGACATATCAAGATTGATTCCTGACGTGGAAAGAAAGAGATTATTCCTGACGTGGAAGAGTTTAGTCCTGACGCGGACAGATCAAAGAAGTTATTCCTAACGTGGAAGAAGAAGATAGATTCCTTACGTGGAAAGTTTAGTCCTGACGTGGACGGAAAGAAGAAACGGTATTCCTTACGTGGAAAGAAGAAGCATTCCTAACGTGGAAAGAAAGATTGATATAGTATTCCTCACGTGGAAAGATAGGGGTTCCTTACGTGGAAAATTTGTGATTCCTAACATGGAAAAAGAAAGAGTCCTTACGTGGACAAAGCAAAAGAAGACGTATTCCTTACGTGGAAGAGTTTGACAAAGCAGAGAAAAGTCACCCCTGACGGGGAAAAGCGATGTATTCCTTACGTGGAAAGGTGAGTCCTAACGTGGAAAGGTGTTATTCCTAACGTGGAAGAGTTTATTCCTAACGTAGACGATTTATTTCTGACGAGAAGGCAGACGAGCCATCCCCGACAAAGTTGTTGAAGTTTTCCGAATTAACGAAGCAGGCGTCCTGACGTGGACAGTGTTCCATTTCTGCAATGATAGAATCTTTTTCAGAACGATGAAAATAATCCCCAGCACGGTCGCGCGAGGTCAGTGGGTTGCCGTAACAGTCAGATTCAGCTGATGAATGTCGTTCCTCAAGCAGGAGCGCAAAGGATGCGGACTAAAGGTTGATTGTACCTGCAGAACAGGGTTCTAATAAGGTTCCCAAGGTCATTAGCCCATCTTTCGGATATTATCAACTTCCCAAGTACTCGGAGGTTAATAATATTCTCAAGAGAACTTCTTTTGAGCGTAGTATCGCGTAGCACTATTTCGGGGGTACCCCCTCATAGCCCCGCACTACATCCTAATAAAGGTCAAAGTGGGGTTAAGGTAACTACAGTCCTCAATATCATAGGCTCCAACATCGAATATACTGCATGTTTTCACGATTAAGAACTCGTTCAACAATACAACTTTCGAGAGGGCCTAAATTGAACGTGATTTTCAAGTCAGCTTGGTCGGGATAGACAGTTCGCAATTTTATTTAGTGTATGCTCGTTTCCTCGTAAAAGAAAGGTCAAGGATAGTATGTTGACGATTCACACTTTTATTTAGTGCATGCTCATTTCCTCGTAAAGGAAAGGTCAAGGATAGTACATTGACGGTTCGCACTTTTACATAGTGCTATGCTCGTTTCCTCATAAATGAAAGGTCAAGGATAGTACATTGACAGTTCACACTTTTATTTAATGTATGCTCGTTTCCTCGTAAACGAAAGGTCAAGGATAGTACATTGACGGTTCACACTTTTATTTAGTGCATACTCGTTTCCTTGTAAACGAAAGGTCAAGGATAATACATTGACGATACGCACTTTTATTTAGTGTATGCTTGTTTCCTCGTAAACGAAAGGTCAAGGATAGTACATTGACAGTTCACACCTTTATTTAGTGTATGCTCGTTTCCTCATAAACGAAAGGTCAAGGATAGTACATTGACAATACGCACTTTTATTTAGTGTATGCTTGTTTCCTCGTAAACGAAAGGTCAAGGATAGTACATTGATAGTTCACACCTTTATTTAGTGTATGCTCGTTTCCTCATAAACGAAAGGTCAAGGATAGTACATTGACAATACGCACTTTTATTTAGTGTATGCTCGTTTCCTCGTAAATGAAAGGTCAAGGATAGTACATTGACGATATGCACTGTTATTTAGTGTATGCTCGTTTCCTCGTAAACAAAAGGTCAAGGATAGTACATTGACGGTTCGCACTTTTATTTAGTGCATGCTCGTTTCCTCGTAAACGAAAGGTCAAGGTGTTGCACCCTAAAATTTGCCCAACCTTATTCACTTGGTTTATGTTTCAATTGCATTAGCATTTGCATATAGGGCCATGTACATAGGTTACTCATCTACATAGCATAAGCATAGCAAGTCAGCCAACAGGGGACCAATCATTATTCTCATCTCTAGAGGCCTATCAAGAGGTTATTATCCTGATTCAATCTCATTCAAGTCATCAGAAAAGAATTTGGAAGCTATCAAGTCAATGGATCAAGCAGTTCATCTATCTCCTAACTGAGGGTGTCTGAGGATCATCAGAGGAAATGTGAGCTATGAGCCAAGAGCATGGGGTGTGTATGGATGTTATGAAGAGTCTAGAGAATCATTTTTGAGGAGAACCAAGTCATTTGAATGATTGCAGGAGCCTCAGTTGAAGACAGTCAACTAGGGTCTCATCTGGGTCAACTGTAGGTCAATTGACTGATTGAAGGGCATTAAGGGCTATTGGAGAGATGTGGGGTTCATCATTTGACATGGAGAATAAAAATATGTTGTTATGCCAAGAAGAAATCAAGAGAAATCAAGGAGAAGAGGAGGTTCTAAATTAGGGTTTCTAGGTAAAATTCCCTGGTTTAGGTCAAACTTCCAAGCAAGATAAGTCAAAATGCAAGTTTCAAATGAGTCCTTGGCCAACATGAAACTTGTATAGGATCTCAATACCTTTAATTTGAGTGGTGGAAGACATCAAGGAGATTTATAGAACTCAAGTTATGGTCCTTGCAAGTTACAGGTCATCTGAGGTATCTGAAGTTTTGTCTGTGAAAGTGACTTGACTTCCAAGCAATTTTTACCCCTCAAGGAGATTCCAAATGAATTTCTGGTCAACATAAGAGTTGTTCCTCATTGTCTTAACTTTCTAAAATGGTATAGTATGCCTTCATATGATTTGTGGAACTCTACTTATAGTCTTGGCAAGCAAAGGGTATTTTGGTCATTTGTGAATTACAGGTCATTCATAGCATATGCCTAAAACTCATACAAGGAAGCTTCAAATGGAAAACTTCCCAACATCAAAGTTGTTCAAAATGGGATTTTAAGGCTAGAAAAGAAGGTGTGAAAGTTTGGAAAAGCTTGGAGCATGGAATTTTAAAAAGTGGTGAAAATGACTTAAAAAGGCATATAACTTGAAAAAGTTCAAGTTGGAAAATGGTTTGAGAGATCTACAAAGCCAATATGGGTCATCCAATATACCAAATTTATTCCCAACATCATTTTAAAGACATTGGTTCAGCCACATTTTTGAGTTTAGGTTTAAAAATTGGACTTCCTTTGTAAATTTGTTTCTTACATCATAAGGCAACATGGTGAAGCTTAACACAAGGCAAGGAAAACTTGGTTTTTCATGCATACACTCCTAATATCTCATGAGGGGAGATTTTCACTCAAGTTTACCCAAGGTGCAAGCATGATATGATATGATTCAAAATGCCATCAAATGATAAATTCATGAAAGTTCCATAAGCTTCTAGATCCCTCTAGGACCAATCTAGAAACTTCTCATTCTGTTAATCCTCTCCTATATAAGGAAATGAAGCTATTTGTTATTGGGTTGGTGATTCTATTTGCTTGCAAACCATACTTTTATCTCATAACTCCAAAATTGCATTTTGATTCCCATCTCTCCCAAACTCCATTGTTTATGCTAGCTATCATCATCATCATCATCCTCCATTGTTGTAGAGTAAAAAGCACGAAGAAGGTACATCAAATCGTGGCTGGATTGTGAGTTCTTCTCCATCACTCCAAGAGGCGTGAAGCTTCGAATTGGCATTTTCAAGAGGTGTAAACACGAATTCTCTTCACCAGCATCATCACCATCATATAAAGATCATTTGGCACCATTGGCAAGGGCTGAAACAGGGCATAGCAACCATCATCATATCCAATTGGTAAGGATGCGTTTTGTTTCGAATCACCATAATTATGCATGGTTAGGGTTAGTTGTTGTGATATTCATGATAGAGACCACTTAAGGATCATTTATGGTGAGTTTAAGGTCAATCCATGGAGGTTCAAGATGTGGTGTCAATTCTTTCAAGATCAAGAATGGTTGGAATATGAGGTTTTAATGCATGTGCTATAGTTTAGTATACTCAGTGTAACATGTAGAACACGTGGCTACAATTATTTTCAAGGTTTGTTACAGTTGCATGTCAAGCTTTCATGGTGGACCCAAGACTTGTGGTGTTCGGTTTGAAGTGTAGAGAAGGTTTCAAGATAAACCAGGGCCATGGTTGGATAGAGGGGAAGAAGGAGATCATTTTTGGTCTTTATTTCGAGTCATTTCATGGAGAGATGAAAGAGCTAGGGTGGCTGGAAGTTTCACTCGTGGTTATGGAGTTTGTATGAAGCTAGGGTTTTCATGTGGGGAAGAAATAAGGGAGGCGTCGGATGAAGGTTAAATGTTTGACCAAGACTGGGATCAAACGGCCCACGTTCAAACGAAAAAGAGAGGGAAATCCTAGACGCAGCCAAACGACGTCGTTTGGATTAGTGAGCTTCTTGGGCTCATGCGCTATTCGCACCCCCCCATCAGCCAGGCCCACACGCGCGTGAACTGATCCAACATGCTATCTGCACCCCTCCTCTTTAATTCTTTTATTTTCATTTTCAAATTGCATTTTATTTTACTCATCTTCCAAAATTCATAACTAAATAAATAATGCATGTTTTTTACTCATTCTTTTTTTTAATATTTTCCTTAGCATGTCTGGAAAATTAAAAAAATATAAAAATTGCATTTTATATTTTTTTCGCATTTTTCACATATTTTACAAAATAATGCATTCTTTTCCTTAATTCATTTTACACTTGAACTTGTACATTTTTGTTCATGACTTTAGGAATAGATTTTTTGCTCATTCTTTTTGGTGATGTTAAATAATGAATTTTATTACTCTCTGGATTTATTACTAGATTTTTTTAGAATAAAATTTGATTAGTTTAGATAATTGAACTTAGGATAGTTTAATTAGGGTTTTTAAGTAGTATACTTGAATTTCAACATTTTATTTTTGGGATTTTTAGGACAAGTTAGCCTATGGGGAATATATGGGACTTAAGGGTAGTTAAATAGGATCCCCTAGAATTTATATTAGGAATTTATATTACCATATGCTATTTTTTGGTTGATTTTTGAATTGATTGATCATTTGTGTGGCCTTTAGGGCATAGTTTGTATTGTTTTGCTTCCTTTTCTTCTCCTTTGGGTGTGGACCTTTGAAGATTGAATTGAGGACTTTGTGAAGACCTTGTGGACGAAGCACATTGAAGACTCAAGATGGAAGATCAAGTTCAACTTCATTGAAGATGCTGTGTTTGCTAGAAGACTGTGGAAGACTATAGGATTTAGGGTTAGGAAGAGCTTAGTCTAGCAACTTGATTCACAAACATAGATGGCTTTGTTTGCCTCTATCCTTTCTCTATGATTCAAAGTCTCTTTCAAATATCCACCTCCTTCCTTTGGAAGGATCAGTGAATGTATTTGAAAGATAGAACTTTTGAGAGAAAACTTTCTGTTTAATGTTAACAGTTGATGAACCACCCTTGGTAGGTAATTAACTGTCTAACATTCATTCACTTCATCTGGTTGACTGATGTTCATCCTGGAGCCTGAGACTTGAAGAAAAGCCATTGTAGACTAAGGACTGGTGCTCAAGATCTTTGCTTGAAGACTGTGAAGATAGAGACTGCTGCTGACCGAAGCTTGTAGCTGATTGGAGATGACTTGAAGATGGATATTGATGTAGAGCTGCTGTGGCTGTTTATTTTTGCTGTATTTCATTTCTGATGTATTGACTGGTTTTCCTGACTGTATTGTTTGCTGTTTACCCTGCTGGGTTGAAAGTGAAGTCTGTTCACTTTTGCCTATTGTTTTCCAGGTTCGAGGTTGAGTGGGACTCCCTTGCCTCGCTTGTATTGTTGCATTCATGCATTTTACTGTTTTACTGTATATATCTGATATTGCTGCTGTTTTCCGTTTATCCCCTAGGATCTCTGTTTCTCTCTGTGCAAGAGAGAAATATGATAGACATTAGGTCTTAACCCATGCATGATAACATTAGGTTAGTTTGTTTCCCTTCGCAACCATAGGTTAGAGTTCTATCTCTTCTCCCTCAAAACAAACAGAAAAACACGATAAAACTTCAAACATAATAAAAGGCACTTCTAGCGTAAAAGAAGTTGAACAAATCAAAAAGAGTCATTTTGTCCGCCGTGGACTTTTAATCAGGAAAACCTTTTTCAGAAGGAATAAAATCAACCAAGACAGACTTGTGTCGTACGTGGCTCGAACTACGTTTGCTCTGATCTTTCATGCTGTATCAAAGTACGTAGGCATAGGATACGATATCCTAGCGAGCAACCTTCCCCTCCTTTCCCGTAGGTAGGCGAACTACGTTGACTCTGATTTCTCGTTCCAGGCGGGAATACGTAGGCATAAAGTGCGATACTTTGCCGAGTCATTTTTATCTTCATTTTATTTTCTTTTTAACCCTCGACCTATAGTTTAGATAGAATAACAATCCATACCCGAAAACAAGCGTGGATCCCGTCGAGTACGACGGACGTGAGGGGTGCTAATACCTTCCCCTTGCGTAACCGACTCCCGAATCCAGATTTTGGTTGCGACGACCATACCTTTCCCATGTTGTGTGAGGTTTACTTTGAGCGTTTCCTTTCCCTCCCGTGGGATAAATAACGCACGGTGGCGACTCTTCTGTCAGCCGGCGCCGATTTTCGCAGTAGCGACACAAGGATAGTACATTGACGGTTTGCACTTTTATTTAGTGCATGCTCGTTTCCTCATAAACGAAAGGTCAAGGATATTACATTGACGATACACATTTTTATTTAGTGTATGCCTGTTTCCTCGTAAACGAAAGGTCAAGGATAGTACACTGACAATTTGCACTTTTATTTAGTGCATGCTTGTGTCCTCGTAAATGAAAGGTCAAGGATAGTACATTGACGGTTTGCACTTTTATTTAGTGCATGCTCGTTTCCTCGTAAACGAAAGGTCAAGGATAGTATATTGACGGTTCGCACTTTTAATTAGTGCATGCTCGTTTCCTCGTAAACGAAAAGTCAAGGATAGTACATTGACAGTTCGCACTTTTATTTAGTGCATGCTCGTTTCCTCGTAAACAAAAAGTCAAGGATAGTACATTGACAGTTCACACTTTTATTTAGTGTATGCTCGTTTCCTCGTAAATGAAAGGTCATGGATAGTACATTGACGGTTCGCACTTTTATTTAGTGTATGCTCGTTTCCTCGTAAACAAAAGGTCAAGGATAGTACATTGACGTTTCGCACTTTTATTTAGTGTATGCTCGTTTCCTCGTAAACGAAAGTTCAAGGATAGTACATTGACAGTTCACACTTTTATTTAGTGTATGCTCGTTTCCTCGTAAACGAAAGATCAAGGATAGTACATTGACGGTTCAAACTTTTATTTAGTGCATGCTCGTTTCCTCGTAAACGAGAGGTCAAGGATAGTACATTGACAGTTCACACTTTTATTTAGTGTATGCTCGTTTCCTCATAAACAAAAGGTCAAGGAAATTATATTGATGACGCGCTTTACGTAGTGCTTTACTCGTTTCTTCAGAAATGGAAGGTCAAGGATAGTACATTGACGATTCACGCTTGACATAGTGCTTTGCTCGTTTCTTCAGGAATGGATGCCCGCTTCTTCGGAAATGGAAGATCAAGGATAATATTTTGATATAGTCCTATGACTCGGTGCCCGCTTATTGTAGCGTATATTTGAATATTGATTGTTGATTCAACGCCAGTGGCGTCACATAGGTGGTTGATGGTGAAATCAGGTGTTCCTTATAAGATGTCTGACCAGTTTGTCACTATGACAACCGGATTCAATTTTCTGGATGGTTTTCCCCAAGCAATTTTGTTGCAGTTTATTTCTTCGGTTAGAAAATTTCTGGGCTCTTTGGTATTCAACCGTCTTCTACCTCGATTGTTCGAAAGTCGTTCGCTTTTCACCCAGTCGGGTCCAAGCCGCTTGAATAAGGGCAGCTGTTGCACCCTAAAATTTGCCTAACCTTTTCTTACTTGGTTTATGTTTCATTGCATTAGCATACCATTGTTCTAGCATTATCATAAGCATTGCATTATCATTTATGCAGGGGATCAAGTGTGATATATATCAAGAGGAGCCTATCTAGAGGTTTTATTCAAGCTTGAGAAGGTCACCGAAGTCATTAGGAAATGGTTTGTGTTCTCGCGAAGTTTGGATGCTTGTATGTGGTTCATCTCCTAACTTGGGAGCCAATTGAAGACCATCAGTGGGTTGTGAAGCCTTGATTATGGATAGAGTATGTGGATAGAGCTCATGGAGTGCCTTGAGGGTCATGGTGGAGCTCAGTCAAGTCATTATGCTAGGTGTGAAGAGCCACAATTGAAGGTGTTGCAATTAGGATTTTCATCTGGTCAACCCTAAGTCAACTGTACAATTAAAGGAGGTTAAGACTCAATTCTAAGTCATGGTGATCATGGGATGTTGTGTTAAGGCATTTGAGATGTTATTCCAAGATCAATAAAGAAGAATCCAAGGTGTGAGCAGTTGCTAAATTAGGGTTCTTAGTGTAAAATCCCCTATTTAGTGCCTAACTTCAAGACCACCTAGCTCAAGATGTGATATTCATCTCATCTTGGCATCCACATGAATGTTGTAGAGCATCTTCATACCTTTAATTTGTGTCCTAGAAGTCATTCATCTGATTTGTAGAGCTCAAGTTACAAGCTTTGCAAGGCAGGGGTATTTTGGGAAACTTTGATTACAGGTCATAAAATTACAGGTCAAGTTCACCACTTTGCATAACTCAAATGGAATTTTTTTCCAATGTGAAAGTTGCTCCAAATGGGCTCATTGGGTCAAATAAACCTCAAGTTATCAATGGGCTAGCTTGTAGTTGAAGATTGGTGAAGGAGATTTTGGTAAAAGCATGTGAAAACACATTATAAGAACATTGGTGAAGGAGATTATGGTCATATTTGTGCTTATTTTGAATGGAAAACACATTATAAGAACATTGGTGACAAAATCAATTGCAATTGAGACATGTTTTGTGGGGTATTTCAAGCTTTCTTCATATTTAAGCAACATAATGGATCATAGCCATTGAGATGGAAACAAGGAGTAATTGTGAGCCATAGATCTTCCTTACATCACAAGGAATGGAATTGAATCAAAAACAAGGAAACTCAGCCATGAATTGAAGCATTTCCATGGGCTTCCATAATTAAAAATCCAAAAACCCAATTGGGTGATTAAGCCATAATTGTCCCTCCATTTTATCACAAACACATTCTATAAGTATCATAGAGTGAATTCAGATCAAATTTGAGGATTTTTGGTGGAGAAACAAGCCATAACCAGTTGATCAAAGTGATTGCAAAGTGAGATTTCAAATTCTCAATTTCTCTCCAATTCAAGTAATTTCAATCATTCAAACATCTCTAGCAACAATCCTTGATTGATTATGGGCAAGAAGATTGGAGAATTCGTGTCTGTGTGAAGCTCACCATCTCCATTTTCAGAGGTATTTGAAATTCAGCATATCTCATTATTTATGGATCTTTATGGAGCCATTGTTTTACCATTGCATCACCCTTGAAGTGTATTTGGATTCTGGTAACATCTGGAGCATTTTCATGAAGTTTTCGTGTTCTTGGTATTTTCTTGGAGTGGCACAGTTTTGATGATTTAGTGGATAAAAGTGGAATTAAATACCATGGTTGTGTTCTACGTGAAAAATGGAGCATGATAGGCACAAGAATCTTCAATTTTGATGAAGATTTGAGGTTTTCACCGTTCGTGTTCAAGGAAGAAGATGACCGGAGCAAGTCCGGCCACCACCCACGGTGTCTCTACATTTCCCTCTCTTTCTCCATTGAAAACAAGGAAGACAACACGTCGGCCATTGGATTTTGTTGAGATCATTGAATGTGTATGCTGATCCAGCGCGCGAGAATCAGCCACATCACCCCTCCTCCAAAACGCGCCATTTCATTTAGTTTGGCTGAGTTGACTGGACCTTTAGTTGCTATCCACACACTCCTTCCAGGCCCAACCCAAATATGCGTTGTCCTATTTTGCTATTCCACACGCAAGTTTGTTTATTTTCATTGTTTTTCTTATTTCTTTATTTTCTTGCTTGCTTACTTTTGATTCATGAAAAATGGAAAAAAATGCATATTAATTTCTGATCTTTTTACATGATGATCTTGGACATGATTAGGAATTTTAGGAATTGAGAAAGTTGATTTTGGATTTATTTTCAATTTGTTTGGTTTTTTCTATTTTTAATAGTCATTAAAAATATGAATTTGTGCCATCTTCTTGTGGATTTTTGTTAAGGTATCAAAACAAATAATAAATGCCTAATATTTTGTGGGATCATTTTATACATCTTGAGGGATCTATGTGTATTTTTATCTGGATTTTATTGTACCATTTGCATAGGTTTTGAATAGAATTTTGTTCATGCTCTAGTTTGCCATTGTTTTGGGGTACCCTTGATTGTTTGCCCTCTGTTTAGGCCCTTCCCTTTGGTTTCTTTTCTTCCCCTTTGAACCTCTGATCACCTATACTTTTTGGGACCTTAGAGAATTTAATTGGTAGTTTTTGATGTGTTTTACTACTTTTGCCTTATTTTGCAAGTTGACTCATAATTTGGCACTTTCACTTGTACACTTGTATTGTTTTGGCTCCAAAAGCCTTGTAATGCTTGTATGATGGGTCTTATGGTGATTGCTTCATGTTATAGACTTATTATAGGTCTTATGGACCAATTTGGGGATCTTTTTATTATGTGTAACATTCTCATTTGATGGCTTACTTTCATGCTTGCACATTGTGGTACCATATGGGGGTGTATGTACTTTCTTTTGGACGTTTCTCTTGGTTCCTTGCCACTTTCCTTTTGATATTCATATATGGATTATGTTGTATGATTAGAATGTGTAATTCTCTGTCTAATGACCTTGGTGTGTCATTTAAGGAAGTCTTAGGTCCCTCCTTTGAAGGTCTCTAAGGCATGCCTAAAGTGGTGAATCCTTGAGGACCTCTTTTTTATGTTTTGTGACTTGCGTTTTGTTGCATTTCTTCCCCTCTTCCCTTTGCATTTAATCATATTTGGCTTGAGGTTGAGATGGGCTTGTTGAGGCTCCTGCCCCACACATATTTCCTCCCTCACTTGCATTGCATCCTTACTTTCCATGCTTGCATTTTTATAATTGTTTTCTTCTTCTTCTTTTGTCTTCCTTCCCTTAGGATTTCCATTTCTTCTTGTTCAAGTTGGAATGTGATAGACATTAGGGTCCTAACCATGCATGATAACATTAGGTAGTTCCATCTTAACCTCAACCATAGGATGAACTTTGCATGACAACTTTAGGATTGGATTAGCTCCCCTTTAGTGCGTCCTTTCTCTTCTCATCTTCAAACATTCTTAAAACACTTAATAAAGGATAACACATGTTGTACGCTACGAGCCTTAAGCACTTGAGAAAGGGTTGTTGGAGGGCCTCTGTTGCGGTGAAATTTGGATGTCAAGCTATTGATTAACTTGAATCTTAATTCATTTACAACCGGTCTTTGATTTATCCGAAGGAAAGGTTAAAGAAAGGAAAAACCTAAAGGGGAGAGATCTAAGGTTCGGGGGTTGGTTAAATTTAGGGAAGGTATTAGCACCCTAAACTTCCGTAGTACTCTACGGGAACCTTTTATTTATTTTTTTTTATTTATTTCATTAATTATTTTGCTTTAGGGTATATACAAAGGATTGAAAATTAAAAAAAGACCTAGGGGTTAATTCTAAGTTTACTCGGCAAGACATCGCATCTTGTGCCTACATATCCTTACGGGAATGGAATCAGAGTAACTGTAGTTCCCCTCAAAAGGGAGGTTAGAAACGTCTTGACTGTGGCCAAGGTTTGTTCAGAGACTCCAATCTCTATGTTAAAAAAATGTTAATTAAAATCAAAATAGGGTTAAATTAGGGATTCCACGGCGGAAAACCTTAAAACAGAGTACGGCGACTCTTTTGGCCTAACACTAGGATAAAAGCAATTTTGCCCACGGCGGGACACCTAGGCTAAACAGGGTTTGATTCATTAAAGGGGTAAGGCTATTGACTCAGCGGCCAAAAGGCTGGACCTAATCCTTCGGAAGGATAAAACTGTAAAAAATGTGAAAATATGACAAATCATTATATGGAGGAATAATTAAGGTACAGAAATAAGAAAAGTAATAAAGGCAGAGGGTATAAAGAAACAAAGAAACATTTCTGAAAACATGAAGAATATGAAAATATGTAATGACACTTAGAATGAAGTGAGGGAGAAAAATAGTGTGGGACTGTGGCCACCACAAGCACATCTCAACCTCGAGCATGCACATGAAATGCCAAAAGAAAGAAAAGTAATAAAAGGGTACATAAAATGACACGACAAACATCAAACATCAGGAGTTCCTTACGAAAAGGTTTTAAATTTTTAATATTTTAATTATAAAAAAAAGGTTTAATTTTTTAATAAAAAATATTTAAGTTAAAATTATAAAAAAAATTAAGTTTAAATTATTAAAAAAAAGTTTTGGGGGGAAAAGTCTTTTCAGTTTTTTTTGGAACAAAAAAAGATTTTCATCCCAAAAAAGGCTTTTCAGTTTTTTGGGAAAAGGCTTTTCAGTTTTTTTTTGGGAAAAGGTTTTTTTTCTTCAGAACAAAAAGCCTTTTCAGTTTTTAAAAAAGGTCTTACTAAAAAAAAGGTTTTAATAATAAATAAAAAAAAGGGTTTTGTTAAAAAAAGGTTTTGATATTAAAATCTACGGACCTAAATACACATGGAGATTAACATGGCAAAATATGCACATAAATATGAAAAAGCAAAAGGTTTAGTAATTTAACGGACCTAAACACATTAAAATGGCAAAATATGCACATAAACATGAAAAAGCAAAAGGTTTAGTAATTTAACCTACGAAGCAGAGGTTTGCTTCGGTAAATGTGAAAAAGGTTTGAATAAGGGAACACTGGAGAGCTCCAATCCTTCTGACGAGTGGTGGGAACGACCGCCTTTCTTCTCTGGGGATCTCCTTTGTTTCTCCCTTTCTCTCTCCTCTTTTCTGAAGAAAACCTTCTGACCCCCCTTTTTCAACAAGGCAACACATGTATATATAGGGAACAAATTAGGGTTAACACCAAATTGTCAATAATGTCCCTAAAGCCCATTTTAAAGCCCAAACTAAATAATTAGTTAAGAAAAAATAAAATTTAAATAATTTAAAATAATTAAAATAAACTTAAAATAAAAACTAATAATCCTATTGATTCCTAAAATCAAAAATATTATAAAAAGAACAAAATTTTTCTAATATTTTTTATTTTATGATTTTTTGGATATTTTTATGAATAATTTAGAAAAAAGTGAAAAAAAAATATTTTAAAAAATGATTTAATTAAAATACGAAAAATAATAATTAAATAATAATAAAAAACTATTTTTGTTATTTTTTAATGAAAGATAGAAAAACTTAGAGTAAAAATAATAAAAAACAAAAAGTGACAAAGGTGAGATTCGAACTCTCAACCTCTCACACTCACAACTCCTTACACATGTCCTCTTGCCAATTATGCCATTTTTACATTTTTAGAAAAAAATGCATGCCATATGATATTTACCTGCAAAAAGTCAAACGACTACACAAATTTGTTAGTAATTGATTAAATGCAATAAAAATGCAATGAAATGCGACGACAAATCTTAGGGCAAAATTTGGGGTATTACAGTTGCCCCTATTTAAATAACTTCACCGGGTGATTTGAGCAACGGAGACTCGAGAAATCATGGTGTAGGGATTTAAATACAGATAACCGAAAATTTTGCCTTTAGACGCAGTGCTATGCAATGATATGGATAAAACAAAACGAACTATAATGCTAAATATGATATGAATCTGATATGATGCGTATGATGAAAATGACAAATGCACGGATACAGACGAAACAACGTCACAGGGGACGACCCATCGAGGAGTTGCACTAGGGAAGAAGACATGTCATATCTGGAAGAACGTCGGATAGACACGACACAGAATTGTTGATAGGTGCCAAGTAAATTAGAAATTGTCCGCAAGGTAAGACGCGGGTAAAACACGAGCTCAGGAGAAAAACGCAAATGGGGATAAAACACCCATGATGCCAAGTAAATAAATTTTGCCCACAAGGTAAGACGCGAGTAAAACACGACCTCAGGGAGAAAAACGCAAATGGGGATAAAACACCCAGGATAAAGGTACATGGGGGATAAAACACCCAAGGATAGAAGGTAAATGGGGAGTAAAGCACCCAAGATAGAAATGTAAATGAGGAGTAAAGCACCCAGGATAGAAATGTAAATGGGGAGTAAAGCACCCAAGAAATGTAAATGGGGAATAAAGCACCCAAGCTAGAAATGTAAATGGGGAGTAAAACACCCAAGATAAAAATGTAAATGGGGAGTAAAGCACCCAAGATAAAAATGTAAATGGGGAGTAAAGCACCCAGGATAGAAATGTAAATGGGGAAAGCACCCAAGCTAGAAATGTAAATGGGGAATAAAGCACCCAAGATAGAAATGTAAATGGGGAGTAAAGCACCCAAGATAGAAATGTAAATGGGGAATAAAGCACCCAAGATGTGCACATGTATAGGAATTATGCTATGACATATGATCAAATGCAAATGCAGACGTCAACGACAAGACTCGACTCTTTCTGTGAGATGACAAAACTGGAGGACTGATTCCTCAACACGGAGATCACTGTCATTCTGTTAAATTGTATCAAGTTGATAGTCACTGTAGGAATGATGAATAACTGCTTAGGGATTATGCGAGTAAACTGCCCCAGGTCAAATGAATTGATAATTGCTTCAGCTGTCTGATTCGTGGAATCGACTGTTTTGCTGTATCCTCGGAGGGCTTGCCCCAGTCTGGGTCTTGAACAATTCTCTGGATAAACCAAATCTGAGAAGATATTTCCTTGAACAAATCTTGAACTAATTCTTTGACAGGATGTAAAAGGAACTTGCCCTTGATAAGATCACTTGACCAAGTTTCTCATTGTTTGAAAATTCCTTAGAGGAAAGCCAGTTGGCAAACAAAAATATTCATACAAACATGGTAATGCAAAGTTCATGCGACTTTTGAAATCAAAATTATTTTTGAAAGATGGAAAATACATGAGTCGTTAGTCAGAACACAACGGTTCAAGACGCTCAAAGTTTAAAACAAAGGTGTACTGCCAAAATAAATGATTCACAAAGATCTTTAGGAGTCAGGTTACGCAACCTTGCTGTAGTATACTTTCAAAATAACCCTGTTTCAGTTAGGTCTTTTGAGGGTTGTAACGTGGCCTGGTTCACAGTTTATGAAACAAAAGATAAAGGCTCAAAATTTATTTGTACCCACCCAATATACGTGATGATATTCAGTCCTATGCTCAGTTAACTCATACTATGCATTCAGGTTCCCATAAGTTAGGGATTTCATTTATCGTAGCAATGATGACTCAGAAGTCAAAGGGACCTATGAAAAGGCAGTCACTACTCCCCTATAACATTTGATTGTTTTGACATTGAGGATTTTCAAGATAAGGATTTAAAAATCTCTTTGTATTATCCCTAAATTTTGCCTGAACTGTTTATTTTAGAGTTTACAGTCAGCGGGATGCCCCAGTTTTGCCTAAGTCTCCTTCATAGGTTTTGACTTAGTGGGCTTCTTTTGATTTTTTTATATTATTTTTTTGTGTGAAGGAAAGTGACTGTTTGATTTTAATGATTACGGTGAACCATCATCGACCTTTTGATTAGAAAACATCTTCGACACTTGTTTGACGTGTGCGAAGGAAAATTTGTTAATGAAAGGTGTATCGTATGAACACACAACCAAGTTAACTGAGAACTACCCATCCCAAGGTTAAAATTGTGGGTTTTTTGTAACGAAAGAAACTCCAACTTCTAGGCTCGAAGGGGGTAACGAGGGATTAACTTCCTTATTTCTCCAGTGTTTGGGAATTGAAACAATGCCTTACATCGTCAACAAGGTTTAATTAAAAGCATACTGACAGCAATTATGGGTATAATGTTTTCATCATCCTCCCTCCAATCTTAGCATATCAAAATTTTGGACAAGAAGTAAACATTTGAAAAATAAAGCATAAAGATGCAAATAAATGGACAGAAATGAATTGAATCAAAAGTCGCAATGCTTATTTCATTAATGAAAGTACAAACATAATTAAAAGCAAACAACTTAAACAAAATAAGGAAAGTGCAAACAATGAGAAACAAAAGGCCTAGTGACAAAACTTCATTTCTGATGTACTGGCAAGGGATTTTTCTGAACATCCGGATGACTGTCTGTAAAATCAAGTATTGCAGTTCTAACCAATTCACATACTCTAGTCTTCAATGCAAAACAATGCTCCAAGTCATGGCCTGGGGCACCCTCATGGGAAGCACAATGGAGATCAGCCCTAAATCCAGCCGGAGGATTAAGAGGAGGTGGTAAAGCCTTTGTAGTAATCAGTCCTTGCCGGACTAAGTCAGGATATAGCTCTGTGTAAGTCATGAGAATAGGATCAAAGTGACTCCTATTCCGTTTCTGGTCTGATATCTGTGTCGAGGAATCAACTTGATGACTCAAAGGTACACTAGAAGACGATAGGACCAAGAAGGAGAAACTGGGGGATAAATGCAATGCAAAAATGTGATGCTAATGCCATGCAATGGTCTCAAGAATTTCAACGGTCGATTGCAAACATTCCCTTTTAGGAAAGTGAGAAAAGCTGTTAGACTTTAAAATGTAGAACTTCTTGAATTTGCAAAGGACTTTTGAATTCCTTGAAACTAGAAATGATATGATGCTTTATGGATGCAAAGCACAAACGCACATAAGCAAACAAAGATCCTAATTTTAGAGGAACAATGAATGGAGTCAAGGTCTACCCTTCCCAAAGTGGTGTGTACTATAGGTTAATTGTACCTGCAGAACAAGGGTTCTAAAAAGTGCCCAAAGTCATCAGCTCATCTTTTGGATATTATCAACTTCTCGACTGACTCAAGGGTCGATAATATTCTCAAGAGAACCTCTTTTAAGTGTAGCATCGCGTAGCAACCATTGTAGGACTACTCCCACATAGTTCCCACACTACGTCCTAGATAAGGCCAAGATGGTGTAAAGGTACTACGGTTCCCAGTATCACAGACTCCAATCGATAACGGTAAAAGTTTTCACGACTACACTCGATCAACCGAACCATTTTCGAAAGTGTCTCAATTGAGCGGTGATTCTCGATTTAGCTTAGTCGGGACTCACTCCCTATAAGCCTCGTCGAATATATCGCCATCCTATAATAATGTCACTCAAGTCCGGGTGTAGGACTTATCTCACAAAACAGTAATTCCCAAGCAAGGTACCCCTGAACAATATATATACAAATGAGCAAAAATATTAATGAAACAAATATATAATGAAAAATAAATAAAATGGGGATAACCCTCAAAAGTTAGGACTCCCCAGTGAAGTCGCCATTTTCTGTTGCGGTGAAATTTGGATGTCAAGCTATTGATTAACTTGAATCTTAATTCATTTACAACCGGTCTTTGATTTATCCGAAGGAAAGGTTAAAGAAAGGAAAAACCTAAAGGGGAGAGATCTAAGGTTCGGGGGTTGGTTAAATTTAGGGAAGGTATTAGCACCCTAAACTTCCGTAGTACTCTACGGGAACCTTTTGTTTATTTTTTTTTTATTTATTTCATTAATTATTTTACTTTAGGGTATATACAAAGGATTGAAAATTAAAAAAAGACCTAGGGGTTAATTCTAAGTTTACTCGGCAAGACATCGCATCTTGTGCCTACATATCCTTACGGGAATGGAATCAGAGTAACTGTAGTTCCCCTCAAAAGGGAGGTTAGAAACGTCTTGACTGTGGGCAAGGTTTGTTCAGAGACTCCAATCTCTATGTTAAAAAAATGTTAATTAAAATCAAAATAGGGTTAAATTAGGGATTCCACGGCGGAAAACCTTAAAACAGAGTACGACGACTCTTTTGGCCTAACACTAGGATAAAAGCAATTTTGCCCACGGCGGGACACCTAGGCTAAACAGGGTTTGATTCATTAAAGGGGTAAGGCTATTGACTCAGCGGCCAAAAGGCTGGACCTAATCCTTCGGAAGGATAAAACTGTAAAAAATGTGAAAATATGACAAATCATTATATGGAGGAATAATTAAGGTACAGAAATAAGAAAAGTAATAAAGGCAGAGGGTATAAAGAAACAAAGAAACATTTCTGAAAACATGAAGAATATGAAAATATGTAATGACACTTAGAATGAAGTGAGGGAGAAAAATAGTGTGGGACTGTGGCCACCACAAGCACATCTCAACCTCGAGCATGCACATGAAATGCCAAAAGAAAGAAAAGTAATAAAAGGGTACATAAAATGACACGACAAACATCAAACATCAGGAGTTCCTTACGAAAAGGTTTTAAATTTTTAATATTTTAATTATAAAAAAAAGGTTTTAATTTTTTAATAAAAAATATTTAAGTTAAAATTATAAAAAAAATTAAGTTTAAATTATTAAAAAAAAGTTTTGGGGGGAAAAGTCTTTTCAGTTTTTTTTGGAACAAAAAAAGATTTTCATCCCAAAAAAGGCTTTTCAGTTTTTTGGGAAAAGGCTTTTCAGTTTTTTTTTGGGAAAAGGTTTTTTTTCTTCGGAACAAAAAGGCTTTTCAGTTTTTAAAAAAGGTCTTACTAAAAAAAAGGTTTTAATAATAAATAAAAAAAAGGGTTTTGTTAAAAAAAGGTTTTGATATTAAAATCTACGGACCTAAATACACATGGAGATTAACATGGCAAAATATGCACATAAATATGAAAAAGCAAAAGGTTTAGTAATTTAACGGACCTAAACACATTAAAATGGCAAAATATGCACATAAACATGAAAAAGCAAAAGGTTTAGTAATTTAACCTACGAAGCAGAGGTTTGCTTCGGTAAATGTGAAAAAGGTTTGAATAAGGGAACACTGGAGAGCTCCAATCCTTCTGACGAGTGGTGGGAACGACCGCCTTTCTTCTCTGGGGATCTCCTTTGTTTCTCCCTTTCTCTCTCCTCTTTTCTGAAGAAAACCTTCTGACCCCCCTTTTTCAACAAGGCAACACATGTATATATAGGGAACAAATTAGGGTTAACACCAAATTGTCAATAATGTCCCTAAAGCCCATTTTAAAGCCCAAACTAAATAATTAGTTAAGAAAAAATAAAATTTAAATAATTTAAAATAATTAAAATAAACTTAAAATAAAAACTAATAATCCTATTGATTCTTAAAATCAAAAATATTATAAAAAGAACAAAATTTTTCTAATATTTTTTATTTTATGATTTTTTGGATATTTTTATGAATAATTTAGAAAAAAGTGAAAAAAAAAATATTTTAAAAAATGATTTAATTAAAATACGAAAATAATAATTAAATAATAATAAAAAACTATTTTTGTTATTTTTTAATGAAAGATAGAAAAATTTAGAGTAAAAATAATAAAAAACAAAAAGTGACAAAGGTGAGATTCGAACTCTCAACCTCTCACACTCACAACTCCTTACACATGTCCTCTTGCCAATTATGCCATTTTTACTTTTTTAGAAAAAAATGCATGCCATATGATATTTACCTGCAAAAAGTCAAACGACTACACAAATTTGTTAGTAATTGATTAAATGCAATTAAAATGCAATGAAATGCGACGACAAATCTTAGGGCAAAATTTGGGGTATTACAGCCTCTATTCAATAGCTTGGGTGTTTAGTATGGTACCCTTTGGGTGACATGCGACGCATTCACTCTTAAGTCGAAGTCTTTAGTGCAACATGAGTTACAAACAAAACTCAAAACACTTCTTCTTTAAAAGACTTCAAAAACAAAGATCAAACTCTTTTTGTCCTTTTGGACCTTTAATCCTTGGAAACCCTTTTCTTAAGGAGAGTTTTGTTTACTCTCGGTTTTACCGCAAACGGTAAACGCCTAAGTCTCCAAAGGTCGAGTTGCATACACCAAACTGCTAGAACCGTTTGTTAACCCTACTCGGGTTAAAACATTTGAACCAATCTATGGTCTTGTTAGCTCGAACTACGTTTGCTCTGATCTTTCATGTCGTGTGAAAGTACGTAGGCACGAGATGCGATATCTCGGCGAGAAACCTTCCTCCCTTTTCCACCCGTAGTTAGGTGAACCCGTTGACTCTGATTTCTCATTCCGGACGGGAGTACGTAGGCATAGAACTATTGTGCTCTGCCGAGTCATTTTCTTTTCTTTTCGGACCAATCTTTTAGATAGATAGATAAACCAACCCGTTAGATAAACAATTAAGCATGGATCCCATCGAGTACGATGGACGTGAGGGGTGCTAATACCTTCCCCTTGCGTAACCGACTCCCGAACCCAGACATGGTTGCGATGACCTTGTCTTATACCTTTTCGTCAGGTTTTTTCCGATCATTTCCTTTCCCTTTCCGTGGGATGAATAACGAAAAGTGGCGACTCTTCTGTTTTGCCGGCACCTTATTTTCGCGGTAGCGACACACGTTACCCACGTGGAGGCAACATTCAAACAGGCAGGGTGAGTAAAACGATTCATAATAATCAATATAGGAAATCAATATATAAAACAACGTCATTTTCATATTATGCATCATTATATTTATCAATGGGCATCAAAGGCCACAACATCATAAATTACTCAAGATTATCTCATAAATTCAAATGCAACAAGACTCATGCATGTGGTACCAATCATCACAGCTCGATGGACATTGGGCCATCAACCCTCCATAGATCCCCATCAATAGGATCGACTCTATACAATAACCAGAGCACATCAAAGTACCTCACATCCATATAATGGGACTGAAGCCAAAGAAATCAAGGTCCTAAACCGAAGTCCGGATGCACATGAATGCATGATGCACACATCAATAATCATCCTCATAATAACATCATAGGTGCATCATCATTCCTCAAAATCATCATCTTCATAATAACATCATAGGTGCATCATCATTCATCAAAATCATCATCATCAAAATCATCATCATATATCATGTCATCATAGAATCATCAAAACTCATGGAACCATCATCATAACTCATCGTCATTACATCACAGGAATCATTATATAATCATGTACTAATCACATAGAAATCACAGTCATACTCATATTAATTCGTCAAAGAAATCACAACATCAAAACATCAAGGCGTCACTGCACAAAATCATAATTCGCGAAACTCTGCTACGTTCGCTAGCAAGTTCACTGTGCGAGTCTAGGGTGAGTTTATTCGCTGTGCGAAGGATTCTTCGTTGTGCAAACACGCGATTATAGCAAAATGTTGTTATGCACCAGAACCAAAAATAACCCAAAAGTCCACACGATTCACTTCCCCAATAACCCAAAAACATCCCTAAATCATTCCTAGCGTATTACTGTGGTAAAGGCACAAAATCTACGACTTATTAGATCAATCCCGTATCATATTCATGCTCTAATTCCCATAAATACTTACAACTACACCGCGGTCATTAAAGTTCTCACTATCTAATATCTCTATACGGTTAAAACCTCAACAACAGATTTTGGCCACGAAGGCCTACTTTCCCTCAAACCCAAATCGACCTCGAACCTATCAGATCATCAGTTCAAATCCCTTAAGACTCTTACACCTTAAAAAGGCAACAACAATACAAATGCTCACAAAACCTTCTACCCTTAAACCCTTAAATCGGCTTTAAACACATCGAAATCACACATTGAAAACAATGAAGGCAATACTCCCCATACATTAATTTGCCGATTGTAAGCCTTTCTCTTTGGATTCTTGGAAACCTCGCGAAACTTTGCCTGAATCCTCTTCCTCAGAGCTCTGGCCTATATTTCTTCTCTTTTCACGGTTTAACAAGAATGAATCATAATTCCCTAAAAAATCCCTTGTTGTTAAACCTAACTTTGGGCCTATAAATTGGGCTTTCCCAATATTACCCTCACTAACTCCTCCTTAATTGTCCAATTTTCCCTTAGGTAACTTATATTTATTTAAAAATTAATAATAATATCAATATATTTATATCATATACTATTATTTAAATAAATAACCTAAAATCCATAATTCTCAATATTTCACACCAACCACCGAAAATCACCAAAAATACGAATATTTCTATTTAAATAAATTAAATAAATATTCCATGCAAAGAATGGATCCAGTTATCAACATTAATTTTCACCGATTCACCATTCTCGATTCTCCAAGAGGAACCACCTAAAACCACCTCTTTAGCACTCAAAATGTTGCCCCAACCAAAACTGGGATTAAATCCAACCGAAGCATCAGACAAATTGCACCGAGATTAGTAACGGCCCTTGAAGAATTTTCCAAATAAAGAATCATCCCCTTGAATAAGTCTCTATAATTGCTTCCCTAATAAGCTCAAATTAAATTCTTGAATACTACGGAATCCCATTCCTCCATCCCCTTTTCTTTGAGACAGTCGTTCCCAACTCATCAAATGTATTTTACAATCACCCCCTTTTGAACCCCACCAAAATCTGGCCAACAGGTTTTCAATTTCCTTGCATCATTGTTCCAGAAGTTTGTAAAAACTCATGATATACATCGGAATCGCTTATGCAACAACCTTTTTAAGCACTTCTTTCCCTGCTTCAGAAAAAAAAAACCTTTCTAGCCTTTAACTTTTTTCCAAACTCGATCAATAACCAGTTGAAATACTTTCTTTTAGATCTTCTAAAAACTACCGGTAGTCTAAGGTAGCGAGAATGAGAGATAACTCCTTCAAAACCAAGCTTATTAGGAATCCCATCTGTTAGAGCATAAATTGGTGTTTAATACATCTCATTATTTTGATGATAACATTAATGAAATTTTGTATAAAAGAAATATATACTCTAATTCTCTTCAAGTGTTTATTTGTTACAGATATCAAAATTAATATTATTATGGAAACAAGAACGCCTCTGAACACTACAGAATGATAATGCTCTGAGCGTCAGAAGCAATTCATCAGAAGACTTTGATCTGCTATAGATGACTCTGAGCGAAGCTAAGAAGAATTTGAAGTAAAGAACATACAGTAAAGTTTCAGAAGACTCTGGAAGTACTTAACGCTGCAAGTACAAAGGCTCTGATAAGCAAGTCTTCTCTGTTAAAGATTTTCACACTAAAGCACTTTGTTGCAAAAATCTATTAGAGTAACTCTGATCTGAAAAACTAAGAACATCATTAGAGGATTTGATGCAAGACGTTCCAAAGTTGTTGAAGAAGATGATGTTCAAATAAAGATCCGTTGGCATATTCCTTGTCCTCATCCAAACGACTCTTTCCTCATTCGTGCATGACGCAGGAATTTAGACAAAAAGGATTTGTCTGAACATTCCCATTCTGAGAAACGAAAAGTCAATAGAAGACAAAAGCAACAGAATGCACAGTGTTGCACAGTCTTTGAGAAATAGACTTCAAGTACTATAAAAGCAAGTCTCAGCATCACTTCAAAGTTGACGAATCACTTGACAAATTATTCAATAAGCAACTCATACAAACATTCTTCAAAGCTGAATAAATTTTATTTCGTTCTTAAACTTGTGTAAAAATCACAATTGTGATATAGCTTTTTAGAAGCAACTCTTAAACACATTGTTAGTTTATCTTTTGTAAAAGATTCCTTAAGAGACCAAGTGTGGTCAGATTTCTTGAGAAGACTAAGACTGTTTGTCTTAGTGGTTAAACACTGTAATCAGTTTGATTTAGTGGATTAAGTCCTTGTTAAGAAAGGCAAATCACCTTGGTAGGGTGGACTGGAGTAGTTTGAGTTCAAATGAACCAGGATAAAAATACCTTTTTATTTTTCTATCATCTTAATTGTTTTTGAAATCCTTATTTAACCGCCCCCCCCCCCCTTCTAAGTGTTTTTCCTACCTTCAGTTGGCATCAGAGCTCCGGTTCTGTAAGTGCTATCACTTAACCGTGATAGAGAAAGATCCTGTTGGGAAAAACTCTTGATCTATTATTCTTGATTTATCATGGCTGAAACTTCAACTTCAAACAATAACATATATGATGATAGAGACATAATCAGCACCAAACCTCCCATGTTTGATGGTGAGAAGTTTGATTATTGGAAAGATAGAATAGAAAGTTTCTTTCTAGGCTATGACGCTGACTTATGGGATTTGGTCACTGATGGTTATATTTGTCCTACAAGTGATGAAGGAAAAAAGGTTGACAGAAAGTCAATGACTGATCAACAGAAAAAGGATTTTAGAAATCATCACAAGGCGAGAACCATTCTATTAAATGCTATATCTCATACTGAGTATGAGAAAATAACAAATAGAGAAACATAATTTGATATGTTTGAATCTTTAAAAATGACGCATGAAGGAAACTCCCAAGTAAAGGAGACAAAGGCCTTAGCGCTCATTCAGAAATACGAAGCCTTCAAAATGGAGGAATCTGAATCTGTGGAAGCTATGTTCTCAAGATTTCAGATTCTAACTGCTGGTCTGAAGGTTCTGGACAAAGGTTACTCTACTACTGATCACGTTAAGAAGATAATCAGAAGCTTACCAATAAGGTGGAGACCAATGGTGACATCGCTGAAGCTTGCAAAGGATCTGAATATGATCACTCTGGAAGAACTTATCAGTTCCTTAAGGATTCATGAGATTGAGCTGGAAGAAGACGAACCTCAGAAGAAAGGTAAGTCTATTGCGCTAAAATCTAACAAATTTGCTAAAGCTTTGCAGGTAATTGAAGAAAGCTATGAAGAATCTTCCTCTGAAGAAGATGAACTGTCTTTGTTGTCCAGAAGGATAAACCAACTCTGGAAGCATAAACAAAAGAAGTTCAGAAACTTCAAGAGATCTGATCAACGTGGCGATTCTTCTGGACACAAGAAATCTGGAAAGAAAGATGTAGTGTGCTACGAGTGCAAGGATCCAGGCCACTATAAAAATGAATGTCCCAAACATCTGAAGGAGAAACCCATAAAGATGTTTGAAAAGAAGAAGAAAGTTCTAATGGCCACGTGGGATGATTCAGATGTTTCTGAATCTTCATCAGAGTCAGAAGATGAATGTGCTAATGTGGCACTGATGGCTAACCTGGGGGACCACGAAGAAACAGATGAATCTGGATCATAATCAGATTCAGAAGAGGTATTTTCAAAACTTACCAGAGCTGAACTTACTGAAAGTTTATCTGAAATTCTTGAAAGCTACAATAAGATCAAAATCAAATACAAGAAGCTTCAGAGCTATCTTGCATATGAGACTGATCAGCCGAGATCAGAAGTTGCTGAGCTTAAAGCAAATAATCTTAAAATGAAAAATGATTTAGAAAAAGCTCAAAATTCTGACTCAGATCCTATGTCATGCTCTAAAAACATTTTAGAAGAGTATGATTATAGTTTTCAGAGGTTTCTGTCCAGAGCCCTAGATAGAAGCAAAATGGGTTCCATGATCTATGGCGTAAGCAGAAACAACAGAAAAGGAATTGGATATGAATCACCCTCTGGGAAGGATTTAAATTCAAAACCTGTTGATAAGCTGATCATTAAGTATTCTCCTCTGTATACTCACTTTAAATATGGTTACTTAAATGATATTAAGCACACACGTTCTGATCAAAACAACCATGTGTTTAATAAACCAAAACTTCATCAGAACAAATATGCTTTTAAGGGAAAGAAGTTCAGATAGAACTTCAGACCTACTAACCCCAGAGGACCCAAGAAAATATGGGTACCTAAGGACAAAATAATATTTGTTGCAGATGTCCTTAGCAGCAAAGTTGAGACACCAATCATGGTACCTGGACTCTGGCTGCTCACGACACATGACGGGAAGAAGGTCTATGTTCCAAAGCCTGGAACTTAGATCTGGAGGTGACGTGAAATTTGGAGGGAACCAGAAGGGCAAAATCATTGGCTCTGGAACTATTGGTAATGGTAACCTCCCTTCCATATTTAATGTTTTACTTGTTGAAGGATTAACACATAATCTATTGTCCATAAGCCAATTAAGTGACAATGATTATGATATAATCTTCAATCAAAAATGTTGTAAAGTTGTGAGTCAAAAAGATGGTTCAATCCTCTTTAATGGGAAAAGGAAGAACAACATTTAAAAAATTAATCTTTCAGAACTAAAAGTTCAGAATGTAAAATGCCTTCTGTCTGTTAACGATGAGCAATGGGTTTGGCATAGAAGATTGGGTCATATTAGTATGAGATGTATATCTCATATTAATAAGCTCAATCTGGTCAGAGGACTTCCTCAGTTGAAGTTCAACTCAGATGCTCTTTGTGAAGCATGTCAGAAAGAAAAATTTTCAAAATCTTCTTTCAAAGCAAAAAATGTTGTTTCTACCTCTAGACCATTAGAGTTGTTTCACATTGATCTGTTTGGACCAGTGAAAACTGCATCCATCAGAGGCAAGAAGTATGGATTAGTCATAGTTAATGACTACAACAGGTGGACATGGGTAAAATTCCTGAAATACAAGGATGAGTCACATTCTGTATTCTTTGACTTCTGCAAACAAGTCCAAAACGAAAAAGAATTTAAAATTGTTAAAGTTAGAAGTGATCATAGTGGAGAATTTGAAAATAAATACTTTGAAAAATATTTTAAAGAAAATGGCATTGCACATGATTTTTCTTGTCCTTGAACTCCTCAATAGAATGGAGTTTTAGAAATGAAAAATAGAACATTGCAAGAAATGGCCATAACCATGATCAACAAGACTAACATGGCAAAATATTTTTGGGCAGAAGCAGTGAATACAACATGTTACATTCAGAACAGAGTGTCTGTAAGACCTCTTCTAGAAAAGACTCCTTATGAATTGTGGAGGAATAGAAAGCTCAACATTTCTTATTTCCATCCTTTTGGATGTGTTTGTTTTATTTTGAATACTAAGGAAAATCTGAACAAGTTTGATTCTAAAGCTCAGAAGTGTTTCATGCTTGGATATTCTGAACGCTCTAAAGGCTAAAGAGTATACAATACTGAGACACAGATTGTAGAGGAATCAATTCATGTTATATCTGATGATAAGCTTGGCAATCAAAATCCAAAGCAACTTGAAATTTTGCAGATAGAGAAGTACTTCTCACAGACTCTGAAGAATCAGAGGCAGACAAAGCTCAAGCAAAAGCACTAGAAGCAACGTCAGATGCTACTCCTTTGACTGCTCAGATGGACAGCTTGACAATTTCTGAAGAACCAACTATTAAAAGATCATCCAGAACCAAAGCCTTTCATCTAGAGGAAATGATAATTGGAAAGAAGGATGACCCTATCAAAACAAGATCTTTTATCAGATCATCTGGAACGTTATTGTTTGGTTTGGTATCTATCATTGAACCTACCTCTGTGGATGAGGCTCTGTAAGATAATGATTGGATACTTGGTATGCAAGAGGAGCTTAACCAATTCACAAGGAATGATGTTTAGGATCTGGTTCCAAGACCAAATGGATTCAATATCATTGGAACAAAATGGGTTTTCAGAAACAAGCTGAATGAGCAAGAAGTTATCAGAAACAAGGCTAGGCTGGTTGCTCAAGGATATAGTCAGCAAGAAGGAATTGATTACACAAAGACATATGCTCCTGTGGCAAGGTTAAAATCTACTCGCTTGCTTATTTCTTTTGCTGCACAGAATAACATCACTCTGTATCAGATGGATGTTAAAAGTGCTTTCTTAAATGGCTTCATAGAAGAGGAAGTTTATGTTCATCAACCCTCTGGTTTTGAAAATGAAAAATTTCCAGAACATGTTTTTAAACTGAAGAAATCACTCTATGGATTAAAACAAGCTCCCAGAGCTTGGTATGAGAGGCTGAGTAATTTTCTTCTGGAAAATAATTTTATCAGAGGAAAAGTTGATACTACTCTCTTCCATAAATCAATTAAGAAAGACATTTTAATCTGTCAGATTTATGTTGATGACATTATTTTTGGAACTACCAATATTATGCTTGGAAAGGAGTTTGCTCAATCTATGCAAGCAGAATTTGAAATGAGCATGATGGGAGAACTCAGATTCTTTCTAGGAATTCAAGTGAATCAAACTCCAGAAGGCACCTACATACATCAGACAAGGTATGTAAAGGAGCTTCTGAAGAAATTCAACATGACAGAAAGTAAGCTAGCAAAGACTCCAATGCATCCAACAAGCACTATAGGTAAAGAAGAGGTAAGTAAAAAGGTATATCAGAAGCTCTACAGAGGTATGATTGGTTCTCTTCTGTACTTGACTGCTTCTAGACCTGATATCCTCTTTAGTGTTTGTCTATATGCTAGATTCCAATCAGATCCTAGAGAATCTCACTTAACAGCTGTTAAGAGGATTCTGAGGTATCTGAAAGGTACTACTAACATGGGTTTATGTTACAGAAGATCTGATGAATACATATTAGTTGGATTCTATGATGCTGATTATGCTGGAGACAGAATAGAATGTAAAAGTACTTCTGGAAGCTGTCAGTTTCTGGGAAGTCATCTGATCTCATGGTTCAGCAAGAAGCAACCCACAATAGCACTTTCATCAACAAAAGCAGAATATATTGCTGCTGCTGGTTGTAGCACACAGATGCTCTGGATGAAAAGTCAACTAGAAGATTATCAGATACATGAGAGTAACATTTCTATCTTCTGTGATAATACTTCTGCTATTTGCCTATCTAAAAACCCTATTTTACATTCTAAGGCAAAGCATATAGAAATTAAACATCATTTCATCAGAGACTATGTTCAGAAGGGAATTATAAGATTGAATTTTGTTGATACAGACCATCAATGGGCTGATATTTTTCACAAAACCCCTTACTGAAGATAGGTTTAAATTTATTCTGAAGAATATTAGTATGGATTTTTGTCCAGAATAAAACTATTATTCAGAAGCAAACTTATTCAGATGAAAAATGATTAATGTCTATACTCTGAAGTAATTCATCTGATTATTTCTTTTGGTACATTATTTATTTTGTGAAACTTTGAACTAACAAGTCTCAGAAGATCTGAGTGTTGATTAACGTTTCTTATTCTAAAGAGATTCAGAGGCACATCAACATCAAACACGTGTCACATGAAATCTGAAAAGGTGGAGTGTAATCAATAAGACACCGTTTAGAGGTACTGTTTGAATTCTCAATTCCTCGATTTCCTCCCCACGCTTGTCAGAATCATTTAATGCTATTAAATCATTATTCTTTTTTATGTGACTTTTTATTTTAAATTAATTGAATTAAATGTTGAACATGTGTATGTGTGCCCTAATTTTTGCCCCTTTATATTCCACAACACAACATTCTCACATTTTTCACTCTCTCTCACACCTATATGCGTTTCCGTTTGCTTCATTGCTTCATCTTCTCTTCCAAACCCAAATCTCAAAGAAGAACTTGTTATCTCTCAAGATCAGAAAAGGCAACTTCATCTTCAACCTCTCAACAGTTTGAATCTATAATGGCTACGGTTTCATCTTCTAATATGGGTCCTGCTCCGTTCAAAGAACATGTAAGAACTCTTCTCACACCTGTTGATCAACTGTAAGTTTTATGTGAGTTCTTGGTAGATTTTGAATGTATTGCTGTGAATGGTTTTGATTTGCGTCCAACTGTGTCATCACAAGGATGGACAAAGTATTTTGATAGACTGATAGGTCCAGTTTATCCTTGCTTGGTTAAAGAATTTTGGATCCATGCAACCGTTTACCCCAAATTCATCGTTTCTTCAGTTCTGGGTAAAGAGATTATCATCACTGAAGATATGATTCGCAAGTTGATAGGATATCAAGAAACAGATGGTGTTACTCATCTACCAGCAGGTCGTATTGAAATGAATGAGGTGTACAGTGAAGTTTTCACTTCTGGGGAAGTTTCAAGCAAAATAAAGGATTTAAAGGTTCATTACAAGATATGGGCAAAGATCTTCTTAGGCTGCATACATAACAGGAAATTCACTAATTCTCCTAAATACATCAACACAGATCAGATGTATTTCATGTACTGTCTGGGTAAAGGCATCAAGGTGGATCTGCCTCACTTACTTTTTACTCATCTGTGGGGACATGTAAAAATGTCCAGAGAATCTGTCAAAACAAAGCATCAGAAAGTCAGAAACTAGATCCCTATGGGAAGACTGATCTCAAATATTCTGACTAAAAATGGATTAGTGGCTCATCTGACAGAGGCTGGTCTAACAGAAGAGTTATCTTCAATTATTAGAAAGCCTCTGAATGGAAAGAGTCTACAGAGGATGAGGATAGTGGAAGAACTTACTTCTGCACCAGTTTAAATCAACACTGACGAAGTAAGCCAGAGAAGAATTCCTTTAGATGATTTTCCTTTCTTCACTGCTGAAGAACCAAGGGAAATTCTTCTGAGCTACATTGTTGAACGCTTAGCAGATGGAACCCCCTTGCCACCAGATTTGATCAAAAGAGCAAATGAACCTGTACCAGATTTCTATGGGGAGAAACAGAGAAAGAGAAGAAAGGTCTCAGAGGAAGGATCTTTGAAGCCTAAGAGGAAAGCTTCTGGAGAAGCATCTTCTGCAAAGCCAAAACGCTTCAAGAAGCAGAAAGGTAACCCTTCTGCAAATTTATCTTATATTTCTAAACAAGTAACAGAAACACCAACATCTGAACTGCCTCCTCCTTATGACCTAATTCCCACACCTTCTCCTCCTTACAACTCTGAACCCATTTCATCTGAACCACAAAAATCTCAACCACTACACTCTGAACCTTAACAACATCAAACTTCTGAACGAAACCAACCACAATCATCTGAACACACTACATTTGTACCATCCACACCTTCCTTCAACATCCATCAGAAAACTACTTCTGATAAAACCCCATCATCTATTCCACCAACATCTGAACCAAACCCTTCCTTAAACCAACCATCTGAACATGCACCATCTAAAAATCAAACATCTGAACCACAACAATAAAAAACCATACCATCTGATCCTGAACCTGTCATTCTTGATCTCTAACCTCTCACGGCTGTCTTTCTAGTTCCATCTCGATCATCCAAATCTTCTGATTCATCTGATTCCACTAATTCTGATAGATCAGATGTCATCTCCTCATTTCTCAAACCCTTTGTTTCTATCCCATCGGACCCTGAGGATGATACTTTTTCATCTGAACCTAAGGTTGCTAATACTTCATCTGTCCATATTCCATCTTCATCATATCCACCTATTATCATTATTCCTTCTTTTTCTATACCTTCAACTTCTGCTCCCATTAAAACACCACCATTAGAAGCCTAACTTAAACCCAAACCTAGGCTAGATGTTGGTACACTGTTTGCTGGTTTTGAAAAAGAAATAAATATGTGGTTATCTTCTGTTAAGAAGGAGTGCCTCTCAAGCGTTGATCCTGCTGATTCTGAAGCCATCTGGAAAAGATTCAAAACCAGATTCAACTCTATGGCTTCAAATCTTCAAGAGATTTGCTCTGATGATGCAAAAGTCAGATTTGCTGAAGCTGTCAGACTCACTCTTCTGAGTATTCGTAGAAATCCAACTTTGCTTCTGAGGAAAACACATCTATAAAGGATGTGTTTCTTCCTTCTGAAGACTTTGCTGCATCTGAGACTGCTGAAGCATCTAAGCCTGAAGAAGTCATTCCAGAAGGTTCTGTTCCTAGTCCTGAAGAAACACTTGACTATGTTCAACCTTCTGACATGATTGTACAGAATGCATCTGCTTCTATGGTTATTCACAATGCATCTGCTTTTGTGTCCGCTCCTGAGTCATCTGAAGTGAAGAACAAAGATGGAGATCTGAATGCTAAGTTTGCTTAGCTAGAGGATAACAACACTGAGATAAGATCTTGGATGGTAAAGTAAGAAAAGATCACTAAAGAAATCAAGACTTGGGTGGCGAAGCAAGAAGAGTCAACCTCTGAGATAACGAATCTTCTGAAGATTTTGGCTTCCCGTTCTTCTTCTTAGTTTCTTTGTTGTTTGTGCACTTATGTGTTAACTGTTTGTCTGTTTCTGTTTTGGATTATTTTTTCAATGCATATGTGAATGTTGTGTTTTTCGAACTGAATCTATCATATGATTTATTGTTTTCCTCTGTTATTTTTTTGTCTTAAAGTTTTTCTTAATCAGATTCTTTTTGATATGACAAAAAGGGGGAGAAAATGGTAATTTTGACAATTCAGATAAACAGATACCAAAAGGCAACTCATACATGATAAATTACATCTAATCATATCTTTGAGTGTTTCAGAACTAGTAATTCTCATCTGACAAATTTCTAAGAATTAACTCTGAACAAGAATCTAAGAATCTACAAGTTTGATCTGACGCTGAAAAGAATACAAGAGCTGAAAGGGAAGTATTTAATTTTTTCAGAAGTATTCATTTCAGGGGGAGATTAATATTCTCAGGGGGAGAGATATATTTTTCTATTTGAACAAAATTTCCCATAGTTTTTGTCATCATCAAAAAGGGGGAGATTGTTAGCACACAGATTGGTGTTTAATATGTCTCATTGTTTTGATGATAACATTAATTAAATTTTGTAAAAAAGAAATATATACTCTAATTCTGTTCAAGTGTTTATTTGTTTCAGATATCAAAATTAATATAATTCTGGAAATAAGAACGCCTTTGAACACTACATAACGATAATGCTCTGAGCGTCAAAAGCAATTCATCAGAAGACTCTGATTTGCTACAGATGACTCTGAGCGCAGCTGAGAAGAATTTGAAGTAAAGAACATACAGTAAAGTTTCGGAAGACTCTGGAAGTACTTAACACTGCAAGTACAGAGGCCCTGATAAGCAATTCTGCTCTGTTAAATATTTTCATGCTAAAGCACTTTGCTGTAAAACTCTATTAGAGTAACTCTGATCTGAAGAACTAGGAACATCATCAGAGGATCTGATGCAAGACGTTCCAAAGTTGTTGAAGAAGATGTTGTTCAAATAAAGATCTGTTGGCATATTCCTTGTCCTCATCCAAACGACTCTTTCCTCATTCGTACATGACGCAGGAATTTAGACAAAAAGGATTTGTCTGAACATTCCCCTTCTGAGAAAGGAAAAGTCAATAGAAGACAAAAGCAACAAAATGCACAGTGTTGCGCAGTCTTTGAGAAATGGAATTCAAGTACTATAAAATCAAGTCTCAGCATCACTTTAAAGTTGACGAATCACTTGACAAATTATTCAACAAGCAACTCATACAAACATTCTTCAAAGCTGAATAGTTTTTATTTCATTCTTAAACTTGTGTGAAAATCACAGTTGTGATATAGCTTTTTAGAAGCAACTCTTAAACACATTGTTAGTTTATCTTTTGTAAAAGATTCCTTAAGAGACCAAGTGTGGTCAGATTTCTTGAGAAGACTAAGACTGTTTGTCTTAGTGGTTAAACACTGTAGTTAGTTTGATTTAGTGGATTAAGTCCTTGTTGAGAAAGGCAAATCACCTTGGTAGGGTGGACTGGATTAGTTTGAGTTCAAACGAACCAGGATAAAAATACCTTGTTATTTTTCTATCATCTTAATTGTTTTTGAAACCCTTATTCAACCCCCCCCCCCCCCCCCCGGCCCTTCTAAGTGTTTTTCCTACCTTCACCATCTTGAAAATAATCACCCATGTTCCTGGTGAAAGATATTTTTGACTTATCAATGTTCACATGTTGCCCCGAAACTTCTTGATAGTTGCATAAGATCGTTTTGATGCGCTCAACTTCTATTTCGTTGGATATGGAAAAAAGCAAGCTATCATCAATGAAGAACAAGTGAGAAATAGTAGGTTCCTTCCTGGAAACCTTGACTCCATGAATTTTCTTTCCAATTGACGCACTTCTGATCAAGTCAAACAAAACATCTGCACATATAACAAACAATATAAGGTAAGAGTGAGTCTCCTTGACGAAGACCCCTTGAAGGGACAATTTTCTAACTAGGCTGGCCATTGATTAAAATTTGGTATGAAATTGTGAATATGCAGGATTTAATGAGCTGGACGAAAGAAGTAGGAAGCTCCATGACTTTGAGAGCTTTAATCACAAAATCCCACTATTCTATCATAAGCCTTTGACATATCCAACTTGAGGGCCATTATTCCTTTCTTCCCTTTCCTTTTATTCTTCATCCAGTGGAAACACTCCATAGAGATTAAAGCGTTGTTCGTGATGAGTCTTCCTTTAACGAACGCACTTTGTTCCTCACTGATAACCTCCGAAAGAATATCCTTGATCCTGTTAGAAATTGTTTTCGTAACCACCTTCATGATAACATTACACGAGTTGATGGGACGAAATCCAGTGGAGGATGAAGGATTCTTGTGTTTCGGGATAAGAGTGATGAAGGTAGAATTAAGGTCTGAAGGGTCTCTGTTGTGATTCAGAACTTCTAAAGCCAATTTGGTAACATCCAAACCAACATGCTTCTTGTACTTCTGGTAGAAAAGGGTCGGCAGTCCATCAGGACCTGGAGCCTTCGAGGGATGCATCTGAAACAACACATTATAAACCTCACATTCAGTGTAATGACCAACACAAACCTCCTTTTAAGCATTGGAAAGACGACCATAAAGATGACTACAAACCTGCTTGACATTAGAGGGTTGTGAGGAAGTGAAAATATTAGTAAAATACCGTACAAGAATCCTTTCACAATTATGCCTGCCCGATTTCCAAGAGCCATCAACATCTTTTAACCTCTTAATCATGTTTGTTTTCCTCTAATGACCCGCCTTGCCATGAAAGAACCCTCTTTTTATCACCCTCCTTGAGCCACAAGGCTCGATTATGTTGTATCCACATAGTTTCTTCCGTCTTCAACAACTTATCCCTTTGATTTTCCAAAGCTTTAAACTGCTTGATCTCCACTTGATCATTAGAACACCGTTTATCTTTCTTCAATAACTCATCCAATCGATTAATCTCCTTAGCAATGTAGCTGGTTCTATATTTTTTGAAGGAGTGTTGTAAGGATTGAATGTTGGCAGACTTTTGAGTATACGAACCTGCACTTCTATTCCACAAAATTTTCACCAACTCCTCACACCTACTATCCTTGGACCAAGCTTCTTCATATCTGAAAAGATATAACATTTTCTCTTTGAAAAACTCCTTATGGATCCTGATACAGATGACCGCACGATCATAACCAAATCTAGCCAGATGGGTCACATTTGAGTGGGGAAAACAGCTACCAAAATCCTTAGAGCAGAAAACATTATCAAGCCTACATTGCACATTGGCCTCTCCATGTCTACCATTGGTCCAGGTAAATGGATAGTCAGTGAACTTGAATTCCACCAAACCTGTCCTTTCAATAGTCTGTCTACTACAATTCAATTGAGAAGAGGATCTTCCTAATCCACCTTTCTTATCAGCTTTGCACGAAACATCATTAAAGTCTCCAAACAACATAAACTTGTCATTACTATCTGCAACTAAAGATTGAACCAAACTTCATGTATCTCTCTTATGGCACGATCCACAAATATGATTTAGAGAATGTGTGGAGATGAAAATTTCTTCCGCTTCAGACCACAACAGACAAAGACCACCAACTCTCTCCTTCCCAGAGCCCCTATTGTCCACAGCGAACATATTCTTAAACCTGAGTTTTTGGTTGATTTTTAAAATTTCGTCAACCATCAATCTGATTTCCATCAAGAACACCAGTTGGGGATTTTCAATATGCAGAAGCCTCGTAAGGCCTCGAACTGCACGGTAGCTCCCTAGGCCCCTGCAGTTCCAGCTCAAGGTTTTCATTATGCTAGGCGGTGTTGGTTGCCCAACACCACCTCTGGTACAGTGTTTGAAATTTTAACCATAACATCATCCTTCTTCCTCTTCTTGTAACCCACGCCACACTCCTCAACTGACCCTTTAGTTATCATTATATCTACTAACTGTCGTTTTGCTTTTGTAACCTTTGAAGTCCTCCCTTGAGTTATTCCATCAATTTTTGAAGCCCTTTTCCTACACCATTACCTTTTTTGTGCTACTGGATTTTCTCCTGTTGTCAACTTATCCCAACGTGAAATCACTACTGCCCCCAGGGACTCCGCAACCGTCTCCAAATTAATTTGGTTTTCCACAACATATCTCTCATTCCCTGGACTTTTAGCTTTGGGTTCATTTATCCCCTTGACTTGTTGAACTTCAACATCTTCAACCCTATTTTTTCCTTTAGATTTGCATCTTTCGGGGCTATAAGAAACGTTGAAAAGCGCCTTACTGCAAATGCTCGAGCCAGAATCACGTTTTTTTGACATCTTCCCCAACTTTCGATAGTGGAGACGCACGCAACCACTGACCAAAAGACATATCATTTTCCTCTATTTCTTTGTAACCTTCTCTATTTAGGTCTTCCACCACCTCATAATCCTTGATTTTGTGACCCATCCTCCCACAAATGAAACAAAATGTTGGCATCCTCTCGTACTTGAAATGAACCCTCAAGTTTTTCTCTTTAAATTTTAGCAATGTGCCGCTCTTCAAAGACTCTTTTAGGTTGATTCTATTTTAGTGCGCAAGAATCTCCCATTTATACGAGCTTCCTTCGTGTCCATTTCTTCAAACTCTAATAATATTTCCAATCTTCCGAGCCATTGTTTTAGATCTCAGCTTTAGGGGCAACTGATAACACTAAATCATACTATGTATTTGACTCGAATTGCACATGTTTCTTAGGATTTTATTGTTGTTTTCTTGTGTTATGCTTTTTGTTTTGTTTCGTTTTCAGGATTTTGTACTCCTAGAGCTCCTCGAGAAGAAATGAAGAAAAATGGGCAAGAAAGACCAGTTAGCTTGTTGTCGTCGCAACTATCAGATTCAGTTATTTCTGGATAACAAGTTTGCGGTTTTATTTCTGCGGTTGGCAAATTTTTCCGGGTTCTTTGGTATTCAACAATCTTTTACCTTGGATGTTTGAAATCCGTTCAATTTTCACTCATTCAGGTCCAAGTCGTTTGAATAGGGGCAGCTGTTGTACCCCAAAATTTGACCAACCTCTTTCTTTACTTGGCTTATGTTTCATTTCATCTTTAGCATTTTGCATTTGCATAGAATTGTTCTTTACAGGGGATCAAGAGAGGTGTGTCATTCAAGAGAAGAGTCTCACAGGGTTTCAAGCTCAAGCAGGAGTGCTTATTCAAGTCATCAAGTATTTACAATCATCAGAAAGTGCTCAGAGGTCTTTGAAAGAGAAGATTTATGTATGTTGCTTATCTTCTATCTTGGAGGGCAACTAGGGATCATCAGGGGTTCATATGCTCATGGTTATGGATGATAGATGTTTTAGAAGCTCATTGAGTGCTCCAGAAGTCATTTTGGAGCTCATCTAAACACTTATTTCACTTGCAAGAGGTCACAGTTAAAGGTTGTGCACCTAGGGTTTCATCTGGTCAACTCAAGGTCAACTGTGGACTTGAGGGAGTTTGAGACTTGGTTTTAAGTCATTGGAGATATGGGAATTTATTTTGGGACGTCTAGGATGTCATTTCAAGTTCAAATAAAGAAGAATCAAGAGTTTAAGAAGTTACTAAATTAGGGTTTCAGAGGATCTCAATGTAAAATCCCCTTCTTTAGTGCTCAACTTCAAAGGTAATTTATATCATGATACAAGTTCAATCTCATTTTCTTGTTAACATGAAACTTATAGAGCATGTTCTTAGCTTTCTTTTGAGTACTAGAACGCATCCATACGGTTTGTGGAGCTCAAGTTATGATGCCATCAAGTTATAGGCCTCAGATGAACATATTTTTTGGTCAACAAAAGTCAACTCAGTTCCAAGGCACTTTTGACCTAGAATCAAGTTTCTCCTTAACTTTATGTGAACATGAAAGTTTTTCCTCATGATCTTAGCTTTCTAAAAAGTCCTATAACTCTTTGATATCATTTGTAGAACTCAAGTTATGGATCTTGCAAGGCAAGGGTATTTTGGGAAAGTTTGATTATAAGTCATTTGTTACATAAGCCATTTTCATGCACTTGTGTACTTCAAATGAAATTTCAACCAACATGAAAGTTGCTCATAGGATTGTGTGAATTATGGATGTTTGTGACCATTAGGTGGAAATTTCAAGTAAAAAATGAACTTTAAAAGGTGATTTCAATTGAATACATTATATGTCATTTTCATGTCTTATTTTGATTCATTTCTCTTCAAGATACATTAATAAGTAAAATGCACAAATTGGCTTGGCACATGAGGAGCAAAAACACGTGAATTTTGGAATTTCTTCACAAAGAAGTTTCACCTTGAAACTTACTAATTGGATCAATTCAAAAGCCCAAGTCCATTCCAATGTGAAGTTGAACTCACCAGCTGCAAAACCAAATGATTTCCATGAGTGTATGCAAGTGTTTTCACGTGTGCATGAATAAGTTCCATTTTGGGAATTTTTTCAAATTCATCCAAACAAGGCTTCATGGGCCTTCCAATTGATCAGATATCCAACATATATAAGTTCAAAATTCGTTCCAAGGGCTCAGAAGTGGAAATTGGAGCAAGAGAGCGCAAACTCAGTTTTCAAATTCTCAAGAGAAATTCAAAATCATGTTTCCTTTTTCTATGCAAATCAAGGCAAATTGAAGTGCAATTCACCTTCCTTGTGCAATTTGGAGTGGATCTAGACGATTGGAAGCAAACATGCAAGCATCTGAAGCACCAACAGAGTGTCTCCGTTCAGTAAGTTTCCAATCAACTTTTCTCTCATTCTAGGCCATGATATAGGTCCATATTGGTTGAATCTGAAGCCCTACCTTGTGTAGGCCATGTTTGATCCATCATTGTTCATGTTTGATGAAGTTTTCAGATGTGCATCTTGAATTTCATCCGTTCGATTCTCTTAATTTATGCGTGTTTAGGATGAATGGATCTTGGATTTGAGACCTACGTGACTTCAGCTTTAATTTGGTACCATTTTTATGGATTTAGGTTGAGATTGGATGACCTGAACTCCAGCCACCTAGCCGGAGAAGACGACCGGAGCTAGGGCTCTGGCGTCTGGTCTTTAAACCCTCAGATCTGAGGTGGCATGACGTTGAATGTTTAACTTCATGTGTGGTTGTGTCCAATTCGTTTGACTTGCTCGCGTGTAAGGTTTGACTCCACACAGATTAATGAAACGATGCGTATCATTAATCTGAGCTTTGGCCTTTGGATTGGGCCCTTTCTGCTAACCACACCCCCATGATATTTGAGCCCAATGTGTGTGAACTGAATTCCTTTGTATCTGAGTTTACTTCATACACCTCCCTTGGCTTACATTTTATTTTCTTTTTATTTTATTTTCTGTTTTGCTTTTTGATTATTAAAGATACTTCCAAATGTCAAAAAATTCAACAAAAAATAGTTTCCAACACTTTAAAGTCTTAATTAATTTTTCATAATTTTTAATTTTGATTTTCTTTTATTTTTCAATTTATTTTGAATTTTATGATTGGAAGTGTTTTTAATATGATTCTCATTTATTCTTGCTTGATTTGTGGACCATTTACAATCACCTATGAGTAAGGCTTCCTCTCCATTTTGATGATGGATTGAGGTGCCTTTGAGGCTGAATTTGGTCAAAGTTTGACATAATTTTGTTTGACTTTGGTTTGCATTTGTTTGACCCTTGATAAATATCCTTCAAGGTGGAGCACCCTAGTTGATCAATTCATTTGGTGATGCCTTGATTGAAATTTGGTTTGGTTGTTTTGGCCACAGGTTACCAACATGTTTAGGAACTTTGTGCATTTTATTTGACATTTATTGAACCATTCTCCTATTTTTGGTGAACCTTGCAAGTCAAGTCACCCTAATTGAGGTTCATATAAACTAGTTGACCTAGTTCTTTTGGGAGATGACCTTTGTGGATCCCATATGCATCCTATGCCTCTTGAATCACATTCTTGACATGTTTACGATGCTGGTCTCAATTTTATTGGTCACACATTTGTTTGGTTTGTGTTGCAAGTTACTTTTAATTAGGGCTTTCCATTTGCATTTGGATGTTGAAAGTGTTTTGAACTTTGGTTCTTTACCTTGCCCTACTTTGTAACTTGTCTTGGATTTGTTTATTCTTTGGTTTGTGAACCTTCTTCTCTTGTTCTCACTTCTATCACTTAGACTTTGAAACTCATTCAAGGTGATTTGGTATTCCTTGCTTATTCTATGAGTTTGCCTTGAATGAGATGCCATCTTGAGAACTTGTTTGTGTTTTCTCCTTGCATGATCAATGTGATGATTTTGGTTGAGATTCTTCTTACGTTGCTTGCTGCCCAAGCCTATTCTCCCATTCTCATATTGATCATGGTTTCATCTTTTGTTTTTTTGTTTGCCTTTTGGTTTGGTGATTGATGTTTGAATGGTTGTAGGAGTTGTAACTTCACCCATTTCATCTCACCTTTTCTTGGACTTGTTTAAGTGTTTTTGCTTGCATTTCTATTTATTTTTGCATCTCTTTGCTTGTTTTCAAGAGGTTGAGATGTGCTTGTGGTGGTTTCTGCCCCACACTTTTTTCCTCCCTCTTTTCTTCGTGTTGCATTTCATGTTTGCATCCCTTTCTTCCTTTTCACTTGTGATTGATTTATCTTTGCCATGATCCCTTAGGATTCCTAGTCCCATTTGTTTAAGGTGGGAGTATGAGAGAAATTAAGTGTTCAATCCAAGCAATATAACATTATGATAGTTTTTCCCCTTTTAATCTTAATCATAGGAGCACATAGCATGATAACATTAGGGTTGAGTTAGTTTCCCTTTAGTTGTGTCTTCTCTCTTCTCATCTCAAAACTTCTTCAAAACATGTAATAAAGGATAATGAGTGTTGTACGCTACGAGACTTAAACATTTGGGGAATGATGATTGGGGGGCCTCCTCTCAATTGTCTAGAGTGTTTAGCATATGCCCTTTGGGTGATATGCGACGTATTCGCTCCTAAGTCATAGTCTTTAGTGCAACATGAATTACAAACAAAATTCAATTCACCTCTTCTTCATAAAAGACTCAAAAACAAACATCAAACTTTTTTATCCTTCAGAATTAATAGGAAAATCATGTTCATAAAGAGAGTGTTGTTAACTCTTGGTTCTACCGCAAACAGGTAACGCCTAAGTCTCCAATGGTCGAGCAGCAATACACCTAACCGCGAGAACTAAGATTTAACCCTACTCGGTTAAAACAGTTGAACCAATATGTGGTCGTGTTAGCTCGAACTACGTTTGCTCTGATTTCTCATACCAGATGAGGATACGTAGGCACAAGACGGGGATGTGTTGGTGAGCAACCTTCCCCACCTTTCACCCGTAGTTTTCTGAACTATGTTGACTCTGACTTTCCCATTCCACGAGGGAGTACGTAGGCATAGAGTGGCGATGCTTTATGGAGTCTCTTTTCTTTTCTTTTGTCCCTGTGACCTGTAGCTTAGATAGTTTAATACCCTTTTAGATAGATAACAAGCGTGGATCCCATCGAGTACGACGGACATGAGGGGTGCTCATACCTTCCCCTTGCATAACCGACTCCCGAACCCAAGATTTGATTGCGATGACCTGTCTTTTCCCTTTTTCGTAGGTTTTCTATGATCGTTTCCTTTCCCTCTCTTTGGGATAAATAACGAATGGTGGCGACTCTTCTGTCTTTTCCGACCCCTCTTTCGCAGCGATGAGACAGAGCCTTTTTATAAGTGACAATAAGAGGGTTCGATTAAGGGATAAACTCGGTTCTGAATACGCGAAAGTGACAGTTCCCGTTAAATTAGTTCTTTTCATAAGTGGAAAACATTACCCCGTTAGAAGTTCTATTTACAAACATTTGGAGTACTACCCGACTATGTGAATTACATTCAAGGCTGTTGTTTTAAATTGAATTTTATTTTCGCACTTTACTTTTACTTTGCATGCACGAACTCCCGATTAATTTGCCTTAGATAAACATCGTAACAATAGAAATCCATAGATTGATGTTTGGTCTCTGTGGGATCGATAATCTTTTATATTAATCTGACGCGATTCGTATACTTGCGAAAATACATTATCAATTTTTTTGGCACCGTTGCCGGGGACCAATTATGTCAAAATTTTGTACCCTGTTGTTGCACCGTCTAGACTAAGGTTTTACCTACTGGTCAATGCGAAGAACTCGCAACACCGGTAGTCTTAGAGATCCTTTAGAGAAGCCTGAACGTTACACTCACGCACGTCTCTTACTTCGTAGAATTAAGGAAACTATGACCGAAGACCGTAACCAAAGACCCCTTAAGGAATTTGCTCAACCATCCGATGACAAACATAGTTCTAGTATTATGAACCCCAATATTCCTGCTCACAATTTCGAACTAAAACCCTCCCTATTACAACTAGTACAACAAAACCAATTTGCGGGTCTCCCTTCTGAGAACTCGAATCAACATCTAAAAATCTTTATCGAATTAGCTAACACTTTTAAAACCAATGGTGCTACTCCTGAGGTGATTCGTCTAAGACTATTTCCTTTCTCCCTCAGAGACAAAGCCCTTACATGGTTAGATTCCCTTCCAGCCAATTCTATAACAACTTGGGAAGACCTTAGGAGAGTTTTCCTTGCTAGATATTTTCCCCCAAGTAAAACAACTATTTTTAGAAACCAGATTCACTCAAAACCAAGGTGAATCACTCTTCGAGGCTTAAGAGAGATACAAAGACCTATTGAGAATATGTCCACACCATGGTCTGGAATCATGGCTAATCATTCATATCTTTTATAATGGACTTCATTATAACACTAAGATGGCCATCGACGCTGCCGTTGGTGGCGCTCTGATGAATAAAACTTACCCTGAAGCTTGCGCTCTCATCGGGGATATGGCTCAAAACCATTGCCAATGGAGGATAGAATGAGTGACGGTGGAAAAGAAAGAAGCCCAAGGAGGAATACATGAGATAAGTTCTATAGACATGATGCAAGCCAAAATGGACGCTTTGGCCCTTAAGGTCGAACATATGAATGCAAACCCAGTTACCGCAGCATTAGTCTCGACGGAATGCGAATTATATGGATCCAAAGAACACCAATCAGCAGAGTACAATCTGTTGAATGAAACTCATTCAGATCAGGTCAACTATGCCCAAGAGAACCCATTTTCAAACACCTATAACCCTGGATGGAGGCATCATCCAAACTTTTCCTACAAAAACAATAACCCTATTCAAAACCCTGCACCTCCAAGACCACCGTATTTTCAAGCCCAGAGACAAAACCCACTTATGCAAGCTGTGCAACCTAGGCCGAACCTTGAGAAAATCATGGAAAATTTCATTTCGGCTCAAACCCAGCAAAACAAAGAATTCCTAAACCAGAACATTCATGTAAATGAACAGATTACCTAGTTAGGAACTAAGGTAGACCAAATAGTCACCCACAATAAGATGCTTGAAACCCAGATCTCTCAGATAGCTCTAAAACAAGCCCCCGAAACCACACTCGGAGGGTAATTCCCTGGACAACCTCAACAAAACCCCCGAGGGCAAGCCAATACAATTACTTTACAAAGTGGGACCGCCTATAATGAACCAGTTAACATGGAGTTGAGCTAGCCCAAAAATTCTAAGGAAAGCATAGTACCCACAGACGAAGAAGAGGAACCAATAGAATCTGAAAAACAGAAAAATCAAGATCAGGGAGAAACTATAGAAAAAACTAATGAACCACCCCCGCCATACAAACCTCGTATAACCTATCCAAAAAGACTAAAACAAACCAAGATCAAAAACCAATACTAGAAATTTATTAAAGTCATAGAGAAACTTCATGTGGAGATCCCTTTCACAGAAGCCATCATCCAAATACCATCCTATGCAAAGTTCCTCAAAGGCATCCTTACCAATAAACATAGACTTGACGATCCATAACCTTTGGAATGCAATTCCATTTCCGAAAATAAACTTGCCAAAAAGGAGAAAGATCCTCGAAATTTCTCCATACCTTGTATTTTGAGGAGTCATGTCATCAATAAAGCTTTTCTAGACTTAGGAGTTAGTGTAAGCCTGATGCCTCTGGCAGTTTTTGAAAGGTTAAAACTAGGAGAACTGCAACCTACTAAGATGTCTCTTCAGTTAGCCGATAGATCCGTCAAGTATCCGGTTGGCATATTGGAAGACGCCTTAGTCAGGATCGGTCAGTTATTCATGCCTACTGACTTCATTGTCATGGACATTAAAGAAGATGATGACATCCCAATCCTCCTAGGTAGACCATTCTTATCAACTGCAGGAGCCATAATAGATGTCAAGAGAGGAAAGTTGACTTTTGAGATAGGTGATGAAAAGATAGAATTTATTTTGTCGAAGTTTCTTACGGCACCGGTATTAGGAGACGCATGTTATACCATAGACATCATTGATGAATGCATTAGGGAACTAGATCAAGAAGAACCCATCACACTACCTTCAACCTTCATAAAGGAAGATGATGAATTTATGGAACCCTACATTGATGATAATCTTCACGAATGTTTATCCCTTACCCTCGATCTGATACCATGCCCCAAGAAACCAACTTTAGAACTTAAATAACTACCCAAGAATCTAAGATACGAGTTCTTGGACGAGGAAATGGGTCGTCCAGTTATAGTCAGTGCTACCTTAAACTAGGAAGAAACATACCAACTCTTATATGTCTTACGTAAATATCCCTCAGCCTTAGGATATAACATCTCTGATCTAAAAGGTAAAAGTCCATCCGTGTGCATGCACTGGATTTTACTTGAGGAAGACTCAAACCCCTCTAGAGAGCATCAGAGAAGGATAAACCCCATCATGAGTGATGTTGTGAAAAGAGAAGTTCTTAAGTTGCTGGAAGCAAGTATAATTTATCAAATCTCTTATAGTAAGTGGGTGAGCCCTGTGCATGTAGTACCTAAAAAGGGAGGCATCACAGTCGTGCAAAACGAGAAAGGAGAACATGTAGCAAAATGATTAGAAGGAGGATGGCGTATGTGCATAGGTTATAGAAAAATAAACAAAGCTACTAGGAATGACCATTTCCCTTTACCATTTATAGACCAAATACTGGAACGTTTAGCCAGACACTCCTATTTTTGTTATCTTGATGGATATTCGGGATTTTTCGAAATCCATATCCACCCAGAAGATCAAGAAAAAACTACCTTTACATGCCCTTATGGAACCTTTTCCTATAGACGAATGCCTTTCGGCCTCTATAATGCACCAGCTACCTTTTAGCGTTGCATGATGGCAATTTTCGCTGACTACCATGATGGAATTATGGAAGTATTCATGGATGATTTCTTGGTATGTGGATTTGATTTCAAAAACTGTCTCGCTAACCTTGAGAAAATCCTGAAAAGATGTGTTGATGTGAACCTGGTGCTGAACTGGGAGAAATGTCACTTTATGGTCACCGAAGGTATAGTTTTAGGACATGTAGTTTTTGAGAGATGTATTGAAGTAGATAGAGCCAAGATAGAAGTGATAGAAAACCTAAAACCCCCTAACACCGTCAGAGAATTCCGAAGTTTTCTTGGACATGCTGGTTTCTACCGGCGTTTTATCAAAGACTTCTCTAAAATAACCAAACCTTTAACTGGCCTCCTGATGATACATATCGAGTTTAATTTTGATGAAAAATGCCTTGAAGAATTCTACCTTTTAAAACAAGCGCTGATCTCATCACCCATTATCCAACCTCCAGATTGGGCCGAACCTTTCGAAATCATGTGCGACGCTAGCGATTACGCTGTAGGAGCTGTTATAGGACAAAGAAAGGATAAGAAGTTACATGTTATTTATTATGTTAGTAGAACCCTAGATGCTGCTCAGCTTAACTACACAACCACTGAAAAAGAACTCCTTGCCGTAGTTTTTACAGATCACGCTGCCATTCATTACTTATTAAACAAGAAAGATGCCAAACCTAGGTTACTACGATGGATCCTTTTATTAAAAGAGTTTAATCTAGATATTCGAGACAAGAAAGGCACAGAAAATATAGTTGCTGATCACCTTTCTAGACTTGAGTACCTGAAACTAGATTTACTACCTATAAATTATGACTTTACCTATGACAGGTTAATAGCTAAAATAGAAGCCATCGAAGAAAATAACCTAGATCCTTATAAGAACCCTGAGAAATCTATGGCAGTGAGTGGCGTACCTTGGTACGCAGATTTTGTCAATTACCTAGTCGCCGACGTCGTACCCCCAGACCTTAACTATCAACAGAGAAAGAAGTTCTTTAATGACGTAAGACAATTTTATTAGGGTGAGCCACTTCTTTTCAAAAGAGGTACAGAAGATATTTTTCGTCGTTGCGTCCCAGAAGAAGAGGTAAGGAATATCATACAGCACTGCCACTCTGCACCCTACGGAGGACATACTAGCACCTCTAAGACACACGCTAAAATTCTTCGAGCTGGCCTCTTTTGGCCCACAATATGGCATGATGTGCATGCTTATATAGTTAAATGTGACCGGTGCCATCGCACTGGGAACATCTCCTGACGTGACGAAATGCCCTTGAGAAACAATTAGGAAGTAGAACTTTTTGATGTTTGGGGCATCGATTTTATGGGACCTTTCCCATCCTCCTTAGGAAATAAATATATTTTAGTAGCTGTTGACTACGTGTCTTAGTGGATTGAAGGTATAGCATCACCCACAAACGACACATGTGTAGTGATTAAACTGTTTAAGATATATTCCCTAGATTCAGAGTTCCCTGTCTTATTATAAGCAATGGTGGATCGCACTTCATATCAAGGATTTTTGATAAACTTTTAAGCAAGTATGGAGTTAAGCATAGGATAGCAACACCTTATCATCCACAGACTAGCGACCAGGTAGAGGTATCTAATAGAGATATTAAACAAATCTTAGAGAAAATGGTTTCTATTTCGAGAAAAGATTGGTCTCAGAAGCTACAAGACGCACTATGGGCCTACAGAACCGCCTTCAAAACCCCTATTGGAACAACTCCTTACCAATTGGTCTATGGAAAGTCCTGTCATCTACCCTTCGAGTTAGAACACAAGGCATATTGGGCCATTAAAACCCTAAACTTTGATTATTTGACTGCTGGAGAAAAGCGCATCATTGACATTCATAAACTAGAAGAACTCCGCCAATCTGCCTACGAAAACGCCACAATATATAAAGAAAGAACCAAAGCCTGGCATGACAAACGAACTATAAAGAAAAATTTCAATATAGGAGACCCTGTTCTCCTCTTCAATTCCAGGTTGTGACTTTTTCCTGGCAAGCTTCGTTCAAGGTGGACAGGTCCTTTTACAGTTTCTAAAGTCCTAAAATCTGGAGAAGTTGAGATCCAGAACCATTCCCGTAGCCCATTCATTGTAAATGGGCAGAGGTTGAAACATTGCAAAGGAGGTGACATTCCCAATGGCTACTCCAGCCACACTCTGATTGATCTGCCACTGCCTATTTCAGCTATATAGGTTCTACTCGTCAAGCTAACAACGTTAAACAAGCGCTGCATGGGAGGCAACCCACGATCCTATCCTCTAAAATCTTTCTTTGCAGGATGTAGACCTTTGACGACATGCACATCACTTTCAGAGATGACACTCAGAGACATCGATATTTAGTCCTTCATCAGTGGGCCATGGCACCTACCCGTTACCTTGACTAGGCTTGCATGGATGCCTTGGGCATTGAGCCCAGTATAAGGTTCTATGTCACCAACTCCAGTGGGATGCATATGCTGATGATTTGCATCCGACCTACAGAGACCTCACCCTGAAGTTCCTCAGTTCATTCAGCCATGAGCCGTACGTTGGTCAGGACGATATCACCATATCCAGACTATTTAGGACGGAGTACGTTTTTACCCATAAGGGGTTCGACGATTTGCTAGGTTTCCAGACCTCCCCTGATGCCATTTCTGATTTACCTATGGGATACTTTATGATTCGAGATACCGACAAGTTCTAGAGTGATATTACAGGTGGAGGAATCCCTGATCCGTCCACTCAGTTATCTTACATTATCCATAACCCATCTCTTAGGTATTTCCAGATGATCCTTGCCCATACTTTCCTCGAAAAGGATGATGTTGATGTCCATGTTAGCAAGGAGGATATCTTCTTCCTTTTTTGTGTGAATCAGTCACGTCCGGTGGCCTGTGGGAACTTTCTGCTGAATAATCTCGAGCTCACAGCCAGATCTTCTAAAGGAATCATCCATGTAGGAGGTACGGTTACTCAGATTTCTACCGCTTTGGGTCTTACTAATAAGCTGCTTCACCTGACTCCCTACTGTGGGTATACCATGCTGGATATCAATTTCTACTTAGACCGAAGGTTTATGAGGAGAGCCTCCTTTCAACCTGACTATTTCATACTCTTGATCGACAGCCAGACCATCCATTACTTCACTTTACCTGATCCTACAATGACTAGTGTCCACGACCTTTCTAACTGGAGTTATGCCTTAGAAGGTTATGGAGAGACAGTTGATGAGCCGCGCTCTCCACCTTCAGCAAAGTATCATCCTTCACCACCATCTCCCATGATTACAGTGTTGTCGAATAATCATTCCTTGCAGAGGCCTGACCTATACACACAGCTAGCTGAGTTGCGTATGAAGACAACCAGACTTCGATAGACAGTTGCTGACCTTACCTTGCAGGTCCACGTATCTGATTTGACTCATGTGACGAAGGCTGGTAACTTGTAGCAGGAGATCGCAGACCTACGCCGTGAGTTAGACGCAGTTCGAGGTTTTGACCAGACCGAGGAGCATCTAGGTCCATAATGACACTATTTTCGTTGTTTCCTTTATAACTTTATTTTTTTCCATTTTCTTTTCAGACTTATATATATATATATATATATATATATATATATATATATATATATATATATATATATATATATATATATATATATATATATATATATATATATATATATATATATATATATATATGTTTCATATTCTTGCATCTTGTCGCATCGCTACGAAGGAGGGACCGGCAAGGACAGAAGAGTCGTCACTGCTCGTTATTTATCCGAAAGAGAGGGAAAGGAAATGATCAGATAAATCCTACGAATAGGGAGAAGACAGGTCATCGCAACCAAATCTTGGGTTCGGGAGTCGGTTACGTAAGGGGGAGGTATGAGCACCCCTCACGTCCGTTGTACTCAACGGGATCCACGCTTGTTGTATAGTTTATAGTTGAAAAACAAAGTATCTAAGGCTGCTGCGAAACGGGAAAAACAGAAAGAACTGTCTCGATAGGACATCGCCGCCCTATGCCAATGTATTCCCTCGTGCAATGGGAAAGTCAGAGTCAACGTAGTTCGGGAAACTACAGGGGAGGTTTCTCACTAAGACATCGCGTCTTGTGCCTACACATCCTCATCTGGTACGAGAAATAAGAGCAAACGTAGTTCGGGATGACACGACCACAGGTTGGTTCAAGTGTTTTAACTGAGTCAGGTTAAACCTTCGTTCTAGCAGTTAGGCGTATTGCTGCTCGACCATTGGAGACTTAGGCGTTACCTGTTTGCGGTAGAACCAAGAGTTAACACACTCTTTCTGAAAATGGTTTTCAATTAATCCTGGAGGATAAAAAGGTTTGATGTTTTTGTTTTTGTGTTTGTTAAATAAGAAGTGAATTGAGTTAAGTTTGTAACTCATGTTGTACTAAAGACAATGACTAGAGAGCGAATGCATCGCATATCGCCTAACGGGCATATGCTAAACACTCTAGACAGTTGAGAGGAGGCCCCCCAACCATCATTCCTCAAGTACTTAAGTCTCGTATCGTACAACACATGTTGTCCTTTATTAGATGTTTTAAAGTGTTTAGGAGATGAGAAGAGAAAGACATAGACTAAGGGGAAACTAGACCCTAATGTTATCATACACAATGCTCCTAAAGTCGGGATAAAAAAGGGGAAAACTATCCTAATGTTATCATGCATAGGATTGAACACCTAATGTCTCTCCTACTCCCCTCTTAAACAGAGGGACTAGGAATCCTAAAGGGATCATGGCAAAAGGCCAAGTAAACACAAGATAACTCAATCACAGATGAAATGAAAAAAGAAATTGACTTAAACAAGTTAAAGAACAATGCAAACAAAAGATGCAAGGATGCAAAGAAGAAATGAAAATGATGTAACAAAACTCAACAACACAAGAGACTTAACACAAAAGAATGACTTACACAAGTCAAGAAGGATGAGATGAAATGGGAGAAGTAAACTCCTACAACCATATACCACCAATCATCAAAAGAGAATGATGCTATCCTAAGATGCACACACAAAGAAAAGAGGGAGGAAAAATTGTGGGGCAGCCACCACCACAAGCACATCTCAACCATACAATTCTTTGAAACTCAAGTAAAACAAGGCAAACAAACAATGCAAAACCAACACCAATGTTCATGACAAACTCAAAATGTAAGCAAAAGCATCAAATTGCCATGAACAAGTGTCTAAACCCTATGGGGCAGAAGTGAATCATAATGGAAATGATCCTAATTAAAACATAAAACAAGAGACAAAGCACAAGCAAGAACATATGAAGTGAAAGAACCAAAGTCCTAACACAATCTCAACACCTAAGACAAGTGGAGAAGCATGATTCCAAGGTGACTTGTGATGTAAATAACAAACTCAAAAGACCTATGACAAGATGAAACAACACCTCAAGTATGTTAAGATGAACCAACAAAGCTCAAAAGGTGCATATGGGATCACTCATGATCATATCCCAAGGTTTTAGATCAAACTAGTTTGTAAACATGCCAAAAGAAAACTTGAACTTGAAGCAACTATGAAAAATAGAAGACTTGACCAATAAATCTCCAATAAAATGTCAAGGCAAGCTTGATCAAGCATAAAACAGCAAGCAAAGATCCATGGTCAAATTCCACTCAAGGCACCACAAAATAATTCCTAGAAGGTATGGTGTTCTACCTTATCGAAGGCTTATCGAGGGACATGAAAAAAACAATTCAAAATCAATTGTAAAATAATCAATCATGGACCAAAGTCACCCTCAAAGATGCCTCAATCCCTCACCTAAATGAGGGAGAATTCATGGTCTGGGATAGAGATTTGAGTTCAAGAGGTCATGATCAACTAAGGTGTACATCATTGAACACATTGATTTGTAAATTCAAAATAAAATAACAAAATAAATGGAGAATGAAAAATAAAAATTTGGAAAATTAGATAACATGTTAAAATGTAAGGAAATGTTTTTGGGATTTTTTTATGAAAGTCAGAACCATTTTAAATTAATTAAAATGAAAACAAGAAATAAAAATAAAATGAAAGCCAACGGGGGTGAAAAGATTAAAGTGAGAATGAACTGCAATTCAGTTAAACACGCGCTTGGGCCAAAGATGGTGGGGTGTGAAAAGCAAGCGAAACAAGGCCCAGTCCCAAGTTCCGATGCCAAGTTGGCACCTCATTAATTGACATGGCGCTGAGTCAAATGGGCTGGAAAATGGAAACAAGAAAACACAACACGTTCAAATTTGAAAAGAGGCGCCAAGGGCCACCTCATCTCGTCTTCTTCACATAGACGCCGAAACCCTAGTTTCGGTCGTCTTCTCCGGCGAGAAGCTGTCGGAGCAAAGCCAACCATGCCCAGAAATGGAGGAGAGTGGTACCCCTCGAAACCAAATTTCATGAGGATCCCAAATCCAAGCTTACTTTTCACAAAAAGTGTCATTTACATGGTGTTTCGAAGCAAAACAATTGAAGTCTCAAAAGTTAAAACTCCATGAAACTCAACCAAATCATTATGCAAACAATGCCTACATTAGTAGTGTTGCACCCTAAAATTTGCTCAACCTACTTCACTTGGTTTATGTTTCAATTGCATTAGCATTTGCATATAAAGTCATGTACATAGTCTAATCATTTGCATAGCATAGCATGGGCAAGTCATCCAATAAGGGACCAAATGCAATTCTTATGAGCATATCAAGAGGGTATTATTCAAATTCAATCTTAGCCAAGTCATCAGAAAGAATTGAAATCTGAGAAGTATGTGGACCAAGCAGTGGATCTATCTCCTATCTTGAGGGTATTTGAAGATCATCAAAGAAGTTGTGAGCAAGGAATTGAGGTCAGGGAGGGTATATAGACATCATGGAAAACCTAGAGAGTCATGTTGAAAGTGAGACAAGTCATTGGTGTGATTGCAAGAGCTGCAGTGGAAGACAGTCAACTAGGGTTTCATATGGGTCAACCCTGGGTCAACCCTAGGTCAAAGGCTTGATTGAAGGGCATCAAGGCCTGTTTGAAAGATGTGGGATGCCTCATTTGACATGTAGATATGGATGTGGTGTTGTGCCAAGGAGAAATCAAGAAGAAGAGGAATTTCTAAATTAGGGTTTCTGTGTAAAATCCCCTGGTTTAGGTCAAACTTCCAAGCAAGATAATTCAAAATGAAAGCTTCAAATGGATCCTTGGCCAACATGAAACTTGTAGAGGATATCAAGAACTTTAATTTGAGTGGTGGAAGACATCAAGGAGATTTATAGAACTCATGTTATGGTTCTTGCAAGTTACAGGTCATCTGAGGCATCTGAAATTTTGTCTGTGAAGGTTACTTGTCCTCCAAGCAACGTTTACCCCTCAAGGAGTTTTCAAATGGATTTCTGACAAACATGAAAGTTGTTCCTCATAATCTTAGCTTTCTATAAAGGTATGGTATGCCTCCATCTGATTTGTAGAACTCTACTTATGATCTTGACAAGCCAGGGGTATTTTGGGAAAGTGGAATTACATGTCATTTCAAGCATATGCCCAAAACTCCTACTTGCAAGTCTCAAATGGAAAAATGTTCAACATCAAAGTTGTTCCAAATGATGTTTTGAGTCTAGAAAAATGATCACAGAAGTTGGAAAATGCATGGAACTTAGAATTGCAAAATTGACCAAGTATAAAGGGAAACCGTCCATTTTAAATGACCAAAATTGTGAATTTTTGATATAAAAGCAAAACCAAGCATGTGGCCAACCATTTTGAAGGTAAATCATATTTTAAGACTAATGGCAATGTTAGTTTTTGGAGTTGAGGTCAAGAAATGGAAGTTATCCTAAGTTGCTTGTAAAAGAAGAAACACATGCCAAATCACAAGGAGATCAATGCACAAGGCAAGAGGTGGTTTCTACACTTTCAAATTATCATATGGGGAGAAATTCAAGCTACTTTGAGCTGATGCAACCATGCTTTCATGAACTGATTTTTTCAACTTGCAAGTTTCATTTTCTCATGCAATGATATATTCAAATACTCCTTGGATCATTCTAGCAAGTTCCAGAACATTCTATCCTCATCTATATAAGCATTAAAGATGATCTAGGGCATGGTTGGTGCTTCATTTGGTAGAAAATCTCAGAATCACTTTCTCACTTCTCTCTTGCAAATTGCTTCGAATTCTCATAATTCTCCATCACTCTCTCAAGTTTTTGATTCTATCATATTCCATATTCATCATAGAGCAAATTGCAATCAGGATCTGAGTGTATTGGTGCAAGAATCGTGTTCTGCAAATTTTCACATTCAAGTGCAAGAAGAATTGGTTATGATGATCCAGGGCATTTGAGCAAGATTTGTTGCAAACAGAATCAAGATCCACATATATTGATTGATCCTGGAGCATTGTAGGCCTTGAAATGAAGGAACTCACCATCTGTTTTCAATTTCTCACCAGGTTAGTGTTTCTCTCGATTTGGCTTGATTTAGATAGCATTAGGAAGAATTGTTATGTTAAGCATGATCTAGGTGGTTAGATGATTGTTTCTAGAGACTTTAGCAAGATTTGGTGAAGGTTGATGGATGAGCACGAAATCTGTTTGGACATAGAACTTGGTGATTAGGCTGTTAGAATCTTGAATTGTTAGTGATTATTGATCAGTGCAAGGCCATGAAGAGTTTAGTGTACTTAGATCACGGATTGGTGATGATGAAAATTCTGAGTAATTCTGAGGTAGTGATCGTGTTTCATGCTAGAGTGGATATTAATTGATGTTGATACCATAGGCTTGATCAGGGAAAAATTTAGAGTGATTTTGCTTTTTACACTTTTGAAATTGATGTTGAAATGAGGCTACACGAGTGAGGAGAAGAGAGTGTGCATGATGCTGTGTTCATGGCTGTTTTTCTGCAAACCCTAGACTAGTGGAGAAGATGAAGTTAGGCACGTTGGATTGTGGAGACTTGGTTGACTGGCAAGATGATCCAAGGGCTCACGTTCAAAGCTGAGATTTGGAGGGAAGTTAAACATGAAACTCTGTGTTTCATTTAATCACGCTCCTGGGCTTAGTAATGACTTTGCTTCCCACACCCCACGTCTCCAAGGCCCAAACATTTGAACTGATATTTGATGCTATTGGCACCGCGTGCCTTTTCTTTTTTTCCTTTGATTTACTGAATTATTTTGTTTTAATCCTGGGCTTAGTGGTTTTACTACGTGCACCCCAAGTTTCAAAGGCCCAAACGTTTACATTGAATTTTCCTGCTATTGGCACCACGCTCTTGTTTTATTTTCTTTTGATTTTCTGATTGAGTTTTGTTTTAATCCTGGGCTTAGTGGTTTTACTATGTGCACCCCTAGTTCCTGGCCCATATGACAATTGAACTGGGCGTATATGCTGTTTGCACCCCCTGGCTTATTTCTCTTTAATTTTTGTTTTAATTCATTTTGTTTTGCAATTTTATAAAATCCATATTAAATCAAAAAATGAGAATTTTGACATGAGAGTTTTTGCAATAGTTTAACATAGACTTGAAGAAAATTAAAATGATTAAAAATAATAGTTTAGCTATTTTCCCTATTTTTGCTTATATTTTACATTTTAATTGATTTTAAATAGATATAGTTTGTATATAGTTTTTGTAGAATTTCTTTTAGGTACTCCCCATAATCTTTTTAGGCTAATTTTTTTAGTATAACTAGATACATATATTAGGTGCCCCCTTGATTTTTATACCAATTTTTTAGGATTTATTTTAGGTAGTTTAGTTAGAAAACATTAGGCTAATCATTTAGGGTTGTGAACATAATCTAGATAATAAAACAAGTTTCTTTTTGGGTTTTTCTTTAGGACAAATTAGATGATGGGACTATAGGGGTATTATGGGTAAGTGATAGATCCCTTAGAAAATGCTAGGAGTTCCCCTATTATGTTATTACTAGTATACTTTCTGTAATTGATTGATTGTGTGGTGTGCTCTCTCTAGGGTTATTGTTTGACTGTGTGGGGTAATGGGCCTGCTTGGGGTTTGGGTTTGAGCTGAAGACTTTGCTGATGAAGCCATTGAAGACAAAAGGAATGAAGACTCAGTTCAGGAGTTGATGAAGAGTATCTCTTGCTGGCAGCTGTTGAAGGTCATAGGATCTAGGAGTTAGGTAGAGCTCTAGAATAGCAACTTGATTCACAAACATGGAAGGTTTTGTTTGCCTCCATCCCTCTCTATGATGCAGAGTCTCTCTAGGACACTCACCCCCTTCCTTTGGAAGGCTTGGTGACAGTGTCTAAGAGATAGAACTCTTGAGAGAAACTTTCTACATATTGTTAACAGTCTGTTTGCCACCTTTGGTGGTCAACTAACTGTTTAACATTCCAGTTCATCCTCTTAACTGCTGCTCATCTTGGAGAGTGAGACTTGAAGAAAAGCCCTGGAAGATTGAAGATGAAGACTGATGCTTGCTTGAATCCTTTAACTGGTTGAAGATGACTTGAAGACAGATGTTTATGAAGATTGCTTTTGCTGTTTACTTTTGCTGTTTATAATTCTTGATGTATTGTGTGAATTTCCCTGACTGTATTGCTTGCCCTTTAACCTGTTAGGTTGAAAGTGAATTTTGTTCACTTTTGCCTGTTGTTTTCTAGGTTCGAGGTTGAGTGGGACTCCCTTGCCTCGCTTGTATTGCTGCATCCATGCATTTTACTGCTTTATTGTATATATACTATTGTTTATGTTTCCGTTTATCCCTTAGGATCTCTATTTCTCTCTGCGCAAGAGAGGAACATGATAGACATTAGGTCTTAACCCATGCATGATAACATTAGGTTAGTTTGATTCCCTTTTCAACCGTAGGTTAGAGTTATGTCTCTTCTTTCTCAAAACAAACAGAAAAAACACAATAAGATTTCAAACACAATAAAAGACACTTCTTCCGTAAAAGAACGTGAACTCATCAAAACGTCATTTTTGTCCGCTTGGACCAGTAAGCAGAAAAACCCTTTTTCAGAAGGAGATAAAAACAATCAAGGCAGACTTGTGTCATACATGGCCCGAACTACGTTTGCTCTGATCTTTCATGCTGTATGAAAGTACGTAGGCATAGGATGCGATATCCTAGCGAGCAACCTTCCCCTCCTTTCCCGTAGGTAGGCGAACTACGTTGACTCTGATTTCTCGTTCCAGACGGGAATACGTAGGCATAAAGTGCGATACTTTGCCGAGTCATTTTCTTTTCTTTTAACCCCTGACCTGTAGAATAGATAGAATAACAATCCGTACCAGAGAACAAGCGTGGATCCCGTCGAGTACGACAGACGTGAGGGGTGCTAATACCTTCCCCTTGTGTAACCGACTCCCGAATCCAGGATTTGGTTGCGATGACCATTCCTTTCCCCGTTTTGCGGTAGGTTTACCTCGAGCGTTTCCTTTCCCTCCGTTGGGATAAATAACGCACGGTGGCGACTCTTCTGTTCAGCCGGTGCCGATTTTCGCAGTAGCGACAGCTGGCGACTCTGCTGGGGATCCAACGTCCCCTGGCTGCTAAGGACTGCAATAGTTCCTTATGCATTTGGGATCCAACGTCCCTTAAGCGAGTCAATCCTAACGCTTGTTTTCCCGTCGAGGATTTTGCATGGATTTACTTTTTCTGTCATTTACTCTCAGCATTATATTATTGTTATTATTGTTGTATTGGGGTTGTGACGGGTGTTCTATGATTGAGATAAGCCGGACCTGGGCTTGAGTGCACCTAGAATTAGAGTGGAAAGTAGTGGGCGCGCACGTGCTTTGCATGTCCTAGTGTCCCGCGAAATCCACACTCAGACGAGGTTCTTCTGGTTGGCCTCCTGTCCTACCCTTTGGGTGGCTCGGGTTGCTGGTTAGTTGGATTGTCGACTCTGGGAACCGATCATTTGGAAGTTGGCTAAGTGAGGCCTCTTCAGGATTTGATGATGCCACTCCTTCTGGGAATCGTATCATCAACCCTGAAAGTCTATGACGCCGACGACCGCATAGGATGCCATACCATTTTCAGTTACTAGGACACCTACCTGTGAGAGGGTTTGGGGTTATGCAGGTAACTAGACCTTCAGATACCGGTTTATTCTTGATTTGAGATTCAGGATACTTATGGGCAGTTATTGGGGTCTGTCAGAGACCAAGTTGGAGTGATTATTGGGTCTGAGGTTTGATTGGAGCTTATGTATGGGGTCTATCAGAGACCAAAGTCGAAGCTTTGTATTGGGTCTGTCTAAGGCCAGGGTTTGAGGAATTCTGGATGGTCTATCTGAGACTTATGATATGGTTCAGGCTTATCAGCCATGGCATTTGGTCCCTGTTGCACTTTATTTGCATTGCATTGTTTGCATAACCATTATCATTGCATTCTATTAACGTGTGTCTGTGCTGCAGGTGCATTTGCATATTCCCTGGTTCTAGTGTCCGGACTTCTGAGTATTGATCATGGCTGGTTTGAGGATGACAGTTGCCTACAAGTTACCTATCCCTGATGTTATTCCCCTCCTGGGTTTGATTTCTCTTGCTGATGAGGATGTCCGTAGAAGCTTCAGGAAGAGTTACGGAAGGCTGTTGAGATTGGTTCGCAAACCAACTGATGATGAACTGAATGGGATGTATACACTGAGATGTTTCACATTCGCTGACTTTATTTTGGGGCCTACCATGGAAGAGTATGCAGAGTTTATTGAGCTGCCAGTACAGAATAAGATTCCTTTTATTCACTTTGACGCTGAGCCCAAGCTGGAGGACTTAGCTAAGGCCTTGCACATGAATGCTTCTGAGCTGGTGATGACTTCTTGGCGCGGGGTTCCAGGTTTCTCCCTCCAGCTTCTGATTGGTAAGGCTCAGGAATACGCCAAGAATGGATGCTGGGTGGTCTTTAACGCTGTTTTGGCTCTATGCATTTATGGGATAGTGATGTTTCCCAATTTCCCGAACTTCGTGGACATGGATGCATTTCATTTGTTTGCTGCTGGCAACCCTGTACCCACATTGATCGGGGAATTCTACCATTCGATGCACTACAGAAATGAGAATAGGAGAGGCAAGAACGTCTCTTGTTGTGTGCCTTTGCTGTACATGTGGTTTAAGAGCCACCTCCCCCTAAAGGGACCTTTTGTAGATAGTGCAACTACAGCTGACTGGCCAGAGCGCCTGATGAGACTATCTTCTGAAGACATTGAGTGGTTTGACCGAGACTTGCTGGGGTCTGAGCTTATCTTCAGTTGTTCTGGGTATCTTAATGTTCCCTTGATAGGGAGAAAAGGGTGCATCAATTATAACCCATCTCTGTTCGTTCGCCAGTTTGGATACGCGTTGAAGAACCCACCTAGGGAGGAAGAAGTACAGGAATCTCTGTACTTCACTGGTGATTTGAATGGAGGGCTACTAGCCAAGCTTCAACATGCTTGGATGCGCATCAACAGAAGAGGGAAACCACTGTTGGGGAAGAATGATTGTCAGACTTATGTACCATACAAAGTTTGGATCCAAGAGAGAGCAAGACAATTGCTGATGCCATTTCCAGCTGCACCAGTCCCTGTTCATATTCCGGTAGAGGAACCAACCACTGTTACTATGGAGGTCTACGAGCGAGTTGTAAAAGAAAAGGAAGCCTTGATGAAGATCAATAAGGAGTTAGAAAAGGAACTGGCTCAAATGCGTAGTGAGAAGAACAAGGCTGTGCATTCTTTCCAACAGCAGATTGAACTAGTAAACAGGCTAGGTGCTGAATTGACTGAAGAGAAAAAGAAGCGTGAACGCCTGGGGAAAGAATTCAGAAGCTCTCATGATATGTTGGAGTCCAAAAAGAAAGCACTCGATGCCGCCCACCGGGAAATCTCTTCTTGTAACAAAACGTGTAATGCTACGCTAACCAACAACAAAAAGAGGGAAGACAAATTGAAGCAGCAAATTTCTGAACTCGAAGATCAGTTGAAGGCTAGCACTAAGCAGTATGAAGAGGAGGTGATGGCGAGATATAGTCTCCAAAATGCATTGAACAAGGCCATCGAAGGCAAGAAAGAAGCTGTGTCTCAGAAGCGGAAGCTAGAGGATCGCTTCGGAGAAGGGGCATGGGAGGAATCTGCTGGTGATTTGCGACGTGTTCTCAAGCGAAGAGATCTACTTGTTGAGGGTCTGCTTACCCGACCAAGTCATCCAGAGACTAAGAAGTTATTAGAGGAGTACCAGACCTATGGGAGCACTTGACCATTTCATGTATTAATGTGTATGCTTTATTTGCATAGTGCTGACCATCACCAGGATTGTTGGTTGAGGTCATGCCTTCTTATTGTACGCATTGATATTATATTCTTGGCTTAATGGATTTCTCTGCAATATATGAGGTGTTTTCTATGATTCGGCTCCGATCTTCGTATTGCTGTCACTGTCACCGCACTGGCACATTCGCACTAGAATCGGGGAATGATATTCCCTAATGCACAGACACATATTGCATTGCATTCGCAGTCATACTGCATTACAGGTGATTATTGAACGGTATCTCATTTTTTGCACTGTACCAGGTCTTTTCAGGATTGAAAGTCAACGCCCGCACCGATACTCCACTCATACCAACTGCCGAAGAGTTATGGATCAGATGCAGAATGAAATGCAGGACATGCGTGAGAAGATGGCGCTATTCATGCAGACAATGGAGACCATTGCGAAAGGCCAGGAGAATTTGCAAGCTTTGGTGCAACCTTTGTTGGTGAGAAATGCTGGGCACGGAAATGAAGACCATAATTCTGTGCGAGTTGACACTATTTACGGGGATGGTACCCCCACACCGGTAGCTCCACCTGTGGTAAACATACCCGCTGTTAATGTGAACAACGACGCTGCCGCCGGGAACGGTAACATTGGAATCGGTAACGAGACTGTCGTCAACAACGTAGGATTCGGAGATGTCAACCTGGGTGATAATATGGGAGGTAATGGCTTCGGTAATAATGGATTCGGCTTCAATGACCAAGGGTTTGATCATGCTGGGAAGTACGGCTTCAACGCTCAGGGCTTCGGACAGGACGGATTTGGTATGACTAATCAGGGTTATGGCGGATTCGGAAATGAAAATGGTGCCGGGATAATGTCTTTTGGACCTGCCGGAGTCGCTCCGGGGTATGGTAACAGGGGGCGAGGCCATGTAATGAATCAGACGATGGATACGAAACTGGGAACGGTAATTGGCTAGAGGATCAGCAAGAGGATGCTTTCTCCGGTGGAGGTTTCGAAGGTCCCATGGATGACTCTCAGAGAATCAAGATGCTCGAGGAGCAGATGAAGGGGGTCGTGAATCAAAGCGCTGTTGGCTTAGATATGACCACAATGGGTCTGGTGCCTGGCCTGAGGGTACCAATAAAATTCAAAGCTCCCACATTCGACAAATATAAGGGGGATACCTGTCCAAAGGTGCACGTGCGGTCATACTACAGAAGGATGTCAGCGTATTCAAACGATGAGAGGATGCTGATGCATTTCTTTCAAGATAGCTTGTCTGGTCCTTCCCTTGAATGGTATATGGGGTTGGAGCCAACACAGATAAAGACATGGAAGCAGCTGGATGAAGCGTTTGTGGCTCACTATAAGTACAACAGTGACTTGGCACCCAACCGGGTCCAATTGCAGGGATTGTCTCAGAAGAAGGGGGAAAGCTTCAAAGAATATGCGCAGAGATGGCGCGACATGGATGCTCGAGTTCATCCTCCTTTGGAGGACAAAGAAATGAACGATATGTTCATAGGAACATTTACCGGTATGTTTTATGACAAGCTGTTTCACACGTCCTTAGGCAGTTTCTCAGACTTAATCCTGATGGGTGAGAAGATTGAAAGCAACATTAAACAGGGAAGATTCCAAGCTGAGGAACCCACTTCAGCTGGCAGTAACAGAAGGGCTTTCGGTGGGCGCCATCAAGGTGATGCAAGTGCAGTGTTTGGGGGCCGAGGCCGAGGCCGGGGCAAAGGTCGAAACCAGTACAATCAGCCGCAGCAGGTGGCAAGTGTTACTATTCCATTTCAGCAGCAACCAATGCAACAACAGCAACAGCAGCCACAACAGGGGGTACATCCTGCCCAGCGCAGAATCCAGGGGGGCAGACCAAGGAGGGTGTTTGAAAAGCCTCCTTCAACGTATGCAGAATTGCTACAGACGTTACTGGGTTTGAACTTGGTGGAAAAAAGAACTATGGCGCCGGTAACAGGCACTCCTCCGTACGGCTTTGACGCGAACAAGCACTGTGAATTCCACTCCGGGGCTCCTGGCCATGATGTAGAGAGTTGCCACGCGTTCAAGCATGTGGTGCAGGATCTATTGGATAGTAAGGCTATCAATTTTGGACAGGCAGGTCCGAACATAGTGCAAAAGCCCATGCCCAATCATGGGGCAAATGCTATTTTAACCGAGGAGGGTTTGAACTTGATCATGAATGTTGATGACCTAAAGACACCGTTGCGTGAGATAAAAAGCAGGTTATTGCAGGAAGGTGTGTATCCGGGCTGCGATGAGTTTTGTTTAGAGTGTTGGACCCAAGCTGGGGGTTGTGCTGAATTGAAGAAGGGTATTCAGACCTTAATAGATGGAGGCACATTGCAATTCGACAGAACGGCAGTTGAGGAACCTGCAGAGGTATTAGCAGACAAGCAAAGTGATGTAGCTACTGTGACGATTCCCTGAAAAACAATAATTATAACGGCGCTAGCCAGGCGACCGCCAATCACTATCACCAAGGCAGGACCAATCCCTTATGAGAGCACTAAGGCAGTCCCCTGGACCTATGGGTTGGAAGCATATTGTGATGGGGTGAAAATTGATGTTAGTAAGCAGCCAGTTGAGGGTGTAGACAATGTCGTCGGTACCGGAGGGATGACAAGAAGTGGGAGAATCTTTATATCACCTGAGGTAGAGGCTGAACGACTGGCGAAAGGAAAAGGAAAGATGAATGAGACTGTTCCTGTGCAGAGGAACGAAAAAGAAATATCGTTGAAGGATGTGGAAGAGTTTATGCGCCTTATTCGTAAGAGTGATTATAAGATTGTTGAGCACCTTCAACAGACGCCATCAAAGATATCCATACTATCGTTGCTATTGTGTTTCGAAGCTCACAGAAATGCATTGCTGAAATTTCTGGATACGTCCTTCGTACCCCAAGATGTTTCTGTGAATCAGCTGGAGGGGGTGTTGGCGCATGTGAACGCAGGCCATAGCTTGAGATTTATAGACTTTGATTTGACCCCGAAGGGGAGAGAGCATAACATGGCGTTGCACGTCTCAGTTGAGTGTATGGGCTCAGTCATGTCTCATGTACTGGTAGATACCGGATCTTCCTTAAACGTGCTGCCTAAGAAAGCAATGATGAAATTGGACGTCAGGGGAATCATGTGTACGCCTAGTGACTTGGTGGTCAGGGCATTTGATGGTACACGAAGAACAGTCTTTGGATCCATAACGTTACCTCTACAGGTGGGGCCGGAGGTTTTCGAAACTGAATTTTACATTATGGACATACAGCCAGCATACAACTGCCTTCTCGGACGACCATGGATCCATGGTGTTGGGGCAGTCACATCTACCTTGCACCAAAAGTTGAAATACATGGTAGGGGACAGTGTGGTCACGGTCTGTGGAGAAGAAGATATATTGGTTAGCCATCTGTCATCATTCAAGTACGTAAAAGTCGACGGCGAGATTCATGAAACACCCTGTCAAGCCTTTGAAGGGTTGCGCATCAAAGACAAAGTTCCAGGGCCGAGAAAAGCGTCAGAGGTGGCCGTCTCGTCATACAAGGAAGCTCAGGCTCTAGTGGAGACTGGTAAGACAAAGGGATGGGGCAAGGTTCTGGATATTCCCGTGAAGATGGATAGATTTGGGCTGGGATATCAACCGTCGTCATCAACGCCTGCTGCAGGGGCACCCCGTTTCAAAGGACCGATAACAATCACAGCTAGTGGAGTGTATCACGAGGCCATCAACGCTGTTTCAGATTTCGAAGAAGGAGACAGTGACTGCGACATGGACGCCTGGATTCAGCCGAGCGTGCCAGGACAAGGATTATGCAATTGGTCTATTCAGGAGATTGTTCCTGTGACTCACAAACAGTAATACTTTGTTTTCTTAATTGTTGAACAATCCGGTGTCTTACCCGGGGCATTGTGATTTTGCTTAGGGCCGTGCTGTTATGTACATTGCGTTGTTTAATCATTAAATAAAAGGCGTTTTCATGTACAAATATTGTGATCCCTGTTTTTCCTATTTTTGTGTTTTACAATAAAATGGCAACGTGGTTATTCGCTTTATACATGTTTTGAAGCACTTAACCATTCCTTTTGCAGGATAATATTTTCAGATGACATCATTGAACCACTATGACTCGTTTCGACTTTGAGCACCCAGTATTTCAGTCTGAAGAAGAGATTGTCGAAGATGGCGATGTTCCAGAAGAATTTTCTTGGTTGGTGAAGCAAGAGGAGCAAGTCATTCTGCCTCATGAGGAGGTCATTGAAATTATTAACCTGGGGTTGGAAGGGGTTGAAAAGAACATCCGTATAGGAGCCGCGCTGCAGAGCGACGTCAAGCGAAGACTGGTTGAAATGCTCAGAGAGTACAGTGATGTGTTCGCTTGGTCGTATGAAGACATGCCTGGGCTGGATACGGATATGGTTGTGCACCGTCTTCCGCTAAAAGAAGAATGCCCGCAGGTCAAGCAGAAGCTTTGCAGAACTAGACTTGATATGGCAGTGAAAATTAAGGAAGAGGTTCAAAAGCAGTGGGATGCTGGTTTCCTAGCTGTTACGAAATATCCCTCATGGGTCGCTAATATTGTACCAGTGCCAAAGAAAGACGGTAAAGTGAGAATGTGCGTAGATTACCGTGATTTGAACAAAGCGAGCCCGAAAGATGATTTTCCACTTCCCCACATCGATGTGCTGGTTGACAACACTGCCCAATTCTCCGTATTCTCCTTCATGGATGGCTTCTCGGGCTATAATCAGATTAAAATGGCGCCAGAAGACATGGAGAAGACTACTTTCATAACACCTTGGGGAACATTTTGTTACAAAGTGATGCCCTTCGGATTGAAGAATGCTGGGGCAACGTATCAGCGTGCAATGACGACTCTTTTCCATGATATGATGCATAAGGAGATCGAGGTTTATGTCGATGATATGATTGCCAAATCCCAGACGGAGGAGGAGCATTTAGTGAATCTGTTGAAGTTATTCAAAAGGCTTAGGAAGTTCAGGCTGAGACTGAACCCTAACAAGTGCACCTTCGGGGTGAGATCGGGTAAACTGCTGGGGTTTATCGTGAGCGAAAAGGGAATAGAGGTTGATCCTGCAAAAATAAAAGCAATACAAGAGATGCCGACGCCTAAAACAGAAAAAGAGGTGCGCGGGTTTTTAGGGAGGTTGAACTACATCGCTCGGTTCATATCTCACCTAACAGCTACGTGTGAGCCGTTATTCAAGCTGTTGAAAAAAGACCAGGCTGTAACGTGGAATGAAAATTGTCAAAAGGCGTTTGATAAAATAAAACAGTATTTGCAGGAGCCTCCTATTTTGATACCACCAGTGGCAGGGAGACCCTTGATTATGTATTTGACGGTTCTTGAGGGAAGTATGGGTTGTGTTCTCGGTCAACACGACGAGACTGGGCGTAAAGAGCATGCGATCTACTACTTGAGTAAGAAGTTTACTGAATGTGAATCTCGATACTCAATGCTCGAAAAAACTTGTTGCGCGCTAGCCTGGGCCGCCAAGCGTTTGAGGCAATACATGCTGAATCATACAACCATGCTCATCTCGAAGATGGATCCTATCAAATATGTATTCGAAAAGCAGGCACTATCGGGGAGAATTGCCCGTTGGCAGATGGTTTTAACCGAATACGACATCCAGTACGTCTCACAGAAGGCTATAAAAGGGAGTGTATTATCTGAGTACTTGGCAGAGCAGCCTATTGAGGACTACCAATCGATGAGGTTTGATTTTCCTGACGAGGATATCATGTACCTAAAGATGAAAGATTGTGAAGAGCTGTTGCCAGACGAAGGGCTAGAATTGGGTTCCAAATGGAAGTTGATCTTTGACGGAGCTGTAAACGCCTACGGTAGCGGGATAGGGGCAATCATCACTACTCCACATGGGTCGCACATCCCGTTTACTGCTCGATTGACCTTTCCAGTTACCAATAATGAAGCCGAATACGAAGCTTGCATCATGGGGCTTAAAGAAGCCATTGATTTGCGAATCAAAAATCTGGATGTATACGGAAACTCGGCTCTGGTGGTGAATCAAATAAAAGGAGAATGGGAGACACGTCAGCCTAATTTGATATCGTACATGAATTACGCGAGGAGATTGTTGCCCTTCTTTGACAAGGTTGAATTGCACCATGTACCGCGAGCTGAGAATCAGATGGCTGACGCCCTGGCCACTTTGTCTTCCATGTACAAAGTCAACTTCTGGAATGAGGTTCCCAGAATTGTTATCTCTCGGCTTGACAGACCTGCCTTCGTATTTGCCATTGACGAAGCATCTGATGATAAACCGTGGTATTTCGATATCCTTAATTTCCTGAAAAACAAAGAGTATCCGGCTGGGGCATCTAGTCACGATCAGAAAACTCTCAGGAGATTGGCGGGTAACTTCTATTTGAATCCGGACGGTGTCTTATACAAGCGAAATCACGACTTGGTGCTACTACGTTGTGTAGACGAAAAAGCGGCGAAGCTGCTCATGGAGGAAATACATGAGGGTACATTTGGTACGCATGCTGGTGGGCATGCTATGACGAGGAAGCTGCTGCGGGCAGGTTATTTTTGGCTAACTATGGAAACTGATTGTTTCAAGTTTGCGAGAAAGTGTCATAAGTGCCAGATCTATGCAGATAAGATCCATGTGCCTCCGAGTCCTTTGAACGTGATGTCATCGCCATGGCCGTTCTCAATGTGGGGAATTGATATGATTGGAAAGATCGAGCCGACGGCTTCTAACAGACATCGGTTCATTCTGGTAGCAATCAATTACTTCACCAAATGGGTGGAAGCGGCATCTTATGCAAATGTGACCAAGCAGGTGGTAGCCAGGTTTATCAAGAGAGATATCATTTGCAGATATGGAATCCCCGAGCGGATAATACCGACAACGGTTCGAACCTGAATAACAAAATGACGAAGGACCTGTGCCAGAGTTTTAAGATCGAGCATCACAACTCCTCCCCTTATCGACCCAAGATGAATGGCGCTGTTGAAGCGACCAATAAGAATATAAAGAAGATTGTTCAGAAGATGGTGGTGACCTATAAGGATTGGCACGAGATGCTACCTTTTGCTTTGCACGGTTATCGTACGACGGTACGCACATCAACCAGGGCAACCCCGTTCTCGTTGGTATATGGAATGAAAGCAGTGTTACCACTGGAAGTTGAGATTCCTTCGCTGAGAGTATTACGAGATGTCCAACTAGACGAGGCAGAATGGGTGAAAGACAGGTTGAATCAGCTGAGTTTAATGGATGAGAAGAGGCTAGCTTCTCTAGCATATGGTCGGTTATACCAGAGCCGAATGAAGAAAGCATATGACAAGAAGATACATCCTCGGAGCTTTCAGACGGGCGACCTTGTGCTGAAAAGGATTCTCCTGCCACAGGCAGATCACAGGGGCAAGTGGACCCCCAACTACGAAGGGCCATACATTGTCAGAAAAGTCTTTTCAGGAGGGGCTTATTGTTGTCTACCATGGACGGTGAAGACTTCACGTCGCCTGTGAATTCAGACGCAGTTAAAAAATACTTTGCTTGAAATTGACCCGCTGGACAAAAAAAGGAGAGTCCAGGCAAAAATGGGGCATCCTGGCGAACCAGAAACAGAATGAAAGGTTCGGGCAAAAATTAGGGATAAAATTGAAAAAAATGTACACCCGCGAAGTTGAAAATCTACACTGGGCGGCTTCGGCAAAAAAGGGTATCCCGGCGAACTGAAAACCCGTAAAGGGCGGTTCACGCAAAAGTTAGGGATTTGAAAAGCAAATGACTGCGGTCCGAATTTGATACTGCGGTGCGCATTGGTGCGGGAGAATATACCTGAGGGGTCGATTATCAGATACAATCTCTTCGGAAGTGGGAATACCGGGAAAGCATTAGAGTCGGGCGAGTCATAGGAGGATCAGCTCATGATGTTCGTCTGCATCCCGTTGCCGACATGTGTACAAATTTGATTTGTCATTATATTTATGCTTCTTGTGCATAATTGTATATTGGTTGTGCGTAGCTTCCTCTTTTCAAGAGTTACATCCCGTGTACAAAACTCCGCCCATTTAGGGGCCCAATCAATAAAACATGTTATTCAGTATTTGATGTTGGTTCTTTACTGTTTTGTACATGACAACGCCGAGGTTTAGTAAAACTAGCAAGTGTATAACATCCTGGCCCTTGCCAATAATTGCTAAAACTTTGAATTAACTGAAAATAATGTCACTAACACTAACCTGAATAGATTTGGGTTGCATAGACTTGTCTTGTCTTGTTTGTGGTGTTGCAGGGTTCGTAGCCGTATGAAGTGGACGATCAAAAGATTGCAGTACTGACCAGAAGCTCGTAACGAAAGACTCGATCCCCACGCAGGTCGCGCTTCTGATATGACAATGTTCCTTACTGAAGAAGGATCAAATTCCCCGGCTAGTTGTAGCTTATCCAAAGGATATTCTCTAGCAAGGTCGTTTATCCTCAGCAGAATTAATGATTCCAAGATCGAAGGTTGTATCCAGACAGTGTGGTGTCCCCCAGAAGGATTCCCCCATCTCGAGCAGAGTGGTTTAGCCTCATAAGATTAGCATTTCCAACTCGTGAGCTGTACTTAGACAGTTTACCCTTCCCAGAAGGGTCATTTACTCTCCCCCAGCGGAGTCAGTTGATTTTCCCCAAGAGAATCGTTTCATCCCCAGCGGAGTTCTCTTTCCAGCAAGGGTTTTCTTTCCTCCCAGTGGAACTCGAAGATTAAAACTCTTCTCGACAGAGTTGGTTGTATGTCCTGGCATTTATTTTTCCGGAATACCGTGTGATACTCGTTCACTCCCCAGCAAAAAGTCCAATCATGATTGGCACATTCAGTTATTCCTTAGCGAAGCGGGCTTCACTCTTCCAGCATTTATTTTGCTGGAATAATTCTGTAACGCCCGGTTACCCCCAGCAGAGTTGGCATTATCTTCAGCATTTATTTTGCTGAAGCGGTTTTCTGTATCCCAGCATTTCGAATCGGCATTTGCATCGGCATATAGTGTCATACTTGCATCCACCAAATAAAAAACGCGTAGTATTTCCATGTCGAATGGAGCATTACGCCATTGTCAAACATATGCATTCTGAAACATAAGCCAGGTTGGTTAACCTTTTGTTTTCAAGTGTTTGTTTCCCTTGCAAGTGGAGGGAGTTCTTGCTCAAATTAATTACCAAACATTCAAGATCTCGGCGTGAGACGTGTAATGATAATGTCAATTGCAGCATTATTCCCCACAGAGTCGCTTGATTAAGTTTCTCTTACCCCTCCAGCGGAGTATTTCTTCAAGGTTGCTGTTGTGACAGCACCAAAAGATTTCGTGAATCGATTTTTGGAAGTTACCGCCTATGTTAAAATAGGTATCTGGCAGTGTGGATTCAGAAAATCCCCAGTAGAGGCCTTCTCCGATTTGCTGCCATGTCAGCACTGAAAATTGGAAGACTAAACTCATATTGTGTAACCCATGTGATCGATGGAGCTAGCTGCTGCAAAGATAGGCAGAAAACCTGTATTTGGCAGAGTTTACCCGTAGCAGTGACAGAGATATTTTCCTGTATTTGAAAGAGTATTACCCGTAGTAGAGGCAGAGATATTTTCCTGTATTCGACAGAGTATTGCCCGTAGTAGAGGCGGAGATATTTTCCTGTATTCGACAGAGTATTACCCGTAGTAGAGGCGGAGATATTTTCCTGTATTCGACAGAGTATTACCCGTAGCAGAGGCGGAGATATTTTCTTGTATTCGACAGTCGTTACCTGAGATGTTACCGGAGATATTTTCTTGTAGTCGACAGAGTATTGCCCGTGTTGACGGAGATGTTACCTGGGATGGACAGAGATTGTTACCTGTGTTTAGGCAGATGATTTTCCCGTGTGGATAGGCGGATGAAGTTTCCTGTGCTTAGGCAGATGATTTTCCCGTATGGATAGGCGGATGGAGTTTCCTGTGTTTAGACAGATGGTTTGCCCGTATGGATAGACGGATGGAGTTTTCTTGTGATTAGACAGAAATGTTTCCCCAGCGAAAGCGCCGGGATTTTTCCGTGATGTGAGTCCTGACGTGGACAGATTTGTGTTTATTCGTGATTTGGCGAAATTTGGGCCCAGATGTGGACAAGGTTACTCCTGTGACAACAGAATCTCTATTCGTGTTGACGGATTTGTCTCTCTTCTTGTGTTGATAAGGTTAGTCCAGTTGTGGACAAAGGTGTTTTGCGAAAAGTGTTCAATACCTGTGGCGTTACATAGGTGGTTGAAGTTGAAATCAGAATTATCAGAAGTCGGATCAGTTGTTGCCGTAACAACCAGGTTCAGTTGGTGGATGTCGTTCCCCAAACAGTGGTGCAGTTTATTTCTGCGGTTGGCAAATTTCCAGGTTCTTAGTATTCAACCGTCTCGTACCTCGAATGTTTGAAGGCCGTTCGCGCTTCACCCAGTCGGGTCCAAGTCGCTTGAATAGGGGCAGCTGTTGCACCCTAAAATTTGCTCAACCTACTTCACTTGGTTTATGTTTCAATTGCATTAGCATTTGCATATAAAGTCATGTACATAGTCTAATCATTTGCATATCATAGCATGGGCAAGTCATCCAATAAGGGACCAAATGCAATTCTTATGAGCATATCAAGAGGGTATTATTCAAATTCAATCTTAGCCAAGTCATCAGAAAGAATTGAAATCTGAGAAGTATGTGGACCAAGCAGTAGATCTATCTCCTATCTTGAGGGTATTTGAAGATCATCAAAGAAGTTGTGAGCAAGGAATTGAGGTCAGGGAGGGTATATAGACATAATGGAAGACCTAGAGAGTCATGTTGAAAGTGAGACAAGTCATTGGTGTGATTGCAAGAGCTGTAGTGGAAGACAGTCAACTAGGGTTTCATCTGGGTCAACCCTGGGTCAACCCTAGGTCAAAGGCTTGATTGAAGGGCATCAAGGCCTGTTTGAAAGATTTGGGATGCCTCATTTGACATGTAGATATGTATGTGGTGTTGTGCCAAGGATAAATCAAGAGAAATCAAGAAGAAGAGGAATTTCTAAATTAGGGTTTCTGTGTAAAATCCCCTGGTTTAGGTCAAACTTCCAAGCAAGATAATTCAAAATTCAAGCTTCAAATGGATCCTTGGCAAACATGAAACTTGTATAGGATCTCAATACCTTTAATTTGAGTGGTGGAAGACATCAAGGAGATTTATAGAACTCAAGTTATGGTTCTTGCAAGTTACAGGTCATCTGAGGCATCTGAAATTTTGTCTGTGAAGGTTACTTGTCCTCCAAGCAACTTTTACCCCTCAAGGAGATTTCAAATGGATTTCTGGCCAACATGAAAGTTGTTCCTCATGATCGTAGATTTCTATAAAGGTATGGTATGCCTCCATCTAATTTGTAGAACTCTACTTATGATCTTGACAAGCCAGGGGTATTTTGGGAAAGTGGAATTACATGTCATTTCAAGCATATGCCCAAAACTCCTACTTGCAAGTCTCAAATGGAAAAATATTCAACATCAAAGTTGTTCCAAATGATGTTTTGAGTCTAGAAAAGTGATCATGTAAGTTGGGAAATGCATGGAACTTAGAATTGCAAAATTGACCAAGTATAAAGGGAAAAAGTCCATTTTAAATGACCAAAATTGTGAATTTTTGATATAAAAGCAAAACCAAGCATGTGACCAACCATTTTGAAGGTAAATCATATTTTAAGACTAATGGAAATGTTAGTTTTTGGAGTTGAGGTCAAGAAATGGAAGTTATCCTAAGTTGCTTGTAAAAGAAGAAACACATGCCAAATCACAAGGAGATCAATGCACAAGGCAAGAGGTGGTTTCTACACTTTCAAATTATCATATGGGGAGAAATTCAAGCTACTTTGAGCTGCTGCAACCATGCTTTCATGAACTGATTTTTTCAACTTGCAAGTTTCATTTTCTCATGCAATGATATATTCAAATACTCCTTGGATCATTCTAGCAAGTTCCAGAACATTCTATCCTCATCTATATAAGCATTGAAGATGATCTAGGGCATGGTTGGTGCTTCATTTGGTAGAAAATCTCAGAATCACTTTCTCACTTCTCTCTTGCAAATTGCTTCGAATTCTCATAATTCTCCATCACTCTCTCAAGTTTTTGATTCTATCATATTCCATATTCATCATAGAGCAAATTGCAATCAGGATCTGAGTGTATTGGCGCAAGAATCGTGTTCTGCAAATTTTCACATTCAAGTGCAAGAAGAATTGGTTATGATGATCCAGAGCATTTGAGCAAGATTTGTTGCAAACAGAATCAAGATCCACATATATTGATTGATCCTGGAGCATTGTAGGCCTTGAAGTGAAGGAACTCACCATCTGTTTTCAATTTCTCACCAGGTTAGTGTTTCTCTCGATTTGGCTTGATTTAGATAGCATTAGGAAGAATTGTTATGTTAAGCATGATCTAGGTGGTTAGATGATTGTTTCTGGAGACTTTAGCAAGATTTGGTGAAGGTTGATGGATGAGCACGAAATCTGTTTGGACATAGAACTTGGTGATTAGGCTGTTAGAATCTTGAATTGTTAGTGATTATTGATCAGTGCAAGGCCATGAAGAGTTTAGTGTACTTAGATCACAGATTGGTGATGATGAAAATTCTGAGAAATTCTGAGGTAGTGATCGTGTTTCATGCTAGAGTGGATATTAATTGATGCTGATACCATAGGCTTGATCAGGGACAAATTTAGAGTGATTTTGCTTTTTACACTTTTGAAATTGATGTTGAAATGAGGCTACACGAGTGAGGAGAAGAGAGTGTGCATGATGCTGTGTTCATGGTTGTTTTTCTGCAAACCCTAGACTAGTGGAGAAGATGAAGTTAGGCACGTTGGATTGTGGAGACTTGGTTGACTGGCAAGATGATCCAAGGGCTCACGTTCAAAGCTGAGATTTGGAGGGAAGTTAAACATGAAACTCTGCGTTTCATTTAATCACGCTCCTGGGCTTAGTAATGACTTTGCTTCCCACACCCCACGTCTCCAAGGCCCAAACATTTGAACTGATATTTGATGCTATTGGCACCGCGTGCCTTTTCTTTTTTTCCTTTGATTTACTGAATTATTTTGTTTTAATCCTGGGCTTAGTGGTTTTACTACGTGCACCCCAAGTTTCAAAGGCCCAAACGTTTACATTGAATTTTCCTGCTATTGGCACCACGCTCTTGTTTTATTTTCTTTTGATTTTCTGATTGAGTTTTGTTTTAATCCTGGGCTTAGTGGTTTTACTATGTGCACCCCTAGTTCCTGGCCCATATGACAATTGAACTGGGCGTATATGTTGTTTGCACCCCCCTGGCTTATTTCTCTTTAATTTTTGTTTTAATTCATTTTGTTTTGCAATTTTATAAAATCCATATTAAATCAAAAAATGAGAATTTTGACATGAGAGTTTTTGCAGTAGTTTAACATAGACTTGAAGAAAATTAAAATGATTAAAAATAATAGTTTAGCTATTTTCCCTATTTTTGCTTATATTTTACATTTTAATTGATTTTAAATAGATATAGTTTGTATATAGTTTTTGTAGAATTTCTTTTAGGTACTTCCCATAATCTTTTTAGGCTAATTTTTTTAGTATAACTAGATACATATATTAGGTGCCCCCTTGATTTTTATACCAATTTTTTAGGATTTATTTTAGGTAGTTTAGTTAGAAAACACTAGGCTAATCATTTAGGGTTGTGAACACAATCTAGATAATAAAACAAGTTTCTTTTTGGGTTTTTCTTTAGGACAAATTAGATGATGGGACTATAGGGGTATTATGGGTAAGTGATAGATCCCTTAGAAAATGCTAGGAGTTCCCCTATTATGTTATTACTAGTATACTTTCTGTAATTGATTGATTGTGTGGTGTGCCCTCTCTAGGGTTATTGTTTGACTGTGTGGGATAATGGGCCTGCTTGGGGTTTGGGTTTGAGCTGAAGACTTTGCTGATGAAGCCATTGAAGACAAAAGGAATGAAGACTCAGTTCAGGAGTTGATGAAGAGTATCTCTTGCTGGCAGCTGTTGAAGGTCATAGGATCTAGGAGTTAGGTAGAGCTCTAGAATAGCAACTTGATTCACAAACATGGAAGGTTTTGTTTGCCTCCATCCCTCTCTATGATGCAGAGTCTCTCTAGGACACTCACCCCCTTCCTTTGGAAGGCTTGGTGACAATGTCTAAGAGATAGAACTCTTGAGAGAAACTTGCTACATATTGTTAACAGTCTGTTTGCCACCTTTGGTGGTCAACTAACTGTTTAACATTCCAGTTCATCCTCTTAACTGCTGCTCATCTTGGAGAGTGAGACTTGAAGAAAAGCCCTGGAAGATTGAAGATGAAGACTGATGCTTGCTTGAATCCTTTAACTAGTTGAAGATGACTTGAAGACAGATGTTGATGAAGATTGCTTTTGCTGTTTACTTTTGCTGTTTATAATTCTTGATGTATTGTGTGAATTTCCCTGACTGTATTGCTTGCCCTTTAACCTGTTAGGTTGAAAGTGAATTTTGTTCACTTTTGCCTGTTGTTTTCTAGGTTTGAGGTTGAGTGGGTCTCCCTTGCCTCGCTTGTATTGCTGCATCCATGCATTTTACTGCTTTATTGTATATATGCTATTGTTTCTGTTTCCGTTTATCCCTTAGGATCTCTGTTTCTCTCTGCGCAAGAGAGGAACATGATAGACATTAGGTCTTAACCCATGCATGATAACATTAGGTTAGTTTGATTCCCTTTTCAACCGTAGGTTAGAGTTATGTATCTTCTTTCTCAAAACAAACAGAAAAAACACAATAAGATTTCAAACACAATAAAAGACACTTCTTCCGTAAAAGAACGTGAACTCATCAAAACGTCATTTTTGTCCGCTTGGACCAGTAAGCAGAAAAACCCTTTTTCAGAAGGAGATAAAAACAATCAAGACAGACTTGTGTCGTACGTGGCCCGAACTACATTTGCTCTTATCTTTCATGCTGTATGAAAGTACGTAGGCATAGGATGCGATATCTTAGCGAGCAACCTTCCCCTCCTTTCGCGTAGGTAGGCGAACTACGTTGACTCTGATTTCTCGTTCCAGACGGGAATACGTAGGCATAAAGTGCGATACTTTGCCGAGTCATTTTCTTTTCTTTTAACCCCTGACCTGTAGAATAGATAGAATAACAATCCGTACCAGAGAACAAGCGTGGATCCCGTCGAGTACGACGAACGTGAGGGGTGATAATACCTTCCCCTTGCGTAACCGACTCCCGAATCCAGGATTTGGTTGCGATGACCATTCCTTTCCCCGTTTTGCGGTAGGTTTACCTCGAGCGTTTCCTTTCCCTCCGTTGGGATAAATAACGCACGGTGGCGACTCTTCTGTTCAGCCGGCGCCGATTTTCGCAGTAGCGACAAGTAGGACTTCAGATGTACACAGTATGCCCCTAGAATGTGCCTAAAATGATGGAAAAAGTTTGAGGGAGTACCTAGGGGAGAATGGTCCACTGCCTCTTTTATGCGTGTTGAAACTTCACAAAATTGTGCAGAACAACTCCTTGGCCAATGAGAAGATTGAAACTAAGCTCAAACAACCTTGATTCTTCTTCGAAAGCTCCAAACAATTCTGAAAAGGTGAGGCTCAATGTATCCACAGATGGTTTCTTTTGCATACAGATGGAAGAGGATGTTATGGTGATGATGGTTTGAGAGAAATTTTGTTGAATGGCTCAATGGCTTGTGAGTTTCAAAGGAATTTTCAGAGGATGCAAAAAATATCAACTTCTGCTTTTGGCTCAAATGGTGGCTGCCTTCAGCTAGGGTTTTTACTTTAGCTTATATATGAGGTAAAATGAAACTTTGAAAAGTTTAACTGTGGTAAAGATTGAAGGGATAAGATGTGGTGATTTCATGAAAAATTGGTTCAATGGTGGATGATGGATCACACGAGTTTCCTTGCACATTGTGGTTATTTTTGCTTGAGTGGAAAGAAAGGGCAAAGGGAATGTACAATAGCCAGAGCAAAGGGTTGCTTGTCCTTTCCTTCTTTGGCAAGGATTTTCAAAATGGCTCCTTTAGGGTACACAACATGTTGGTCTTGATTTGGCATTGTTTTGGAGTGTACCATTTGCCAATTTATGCGCATGGCTTGGCAAGTTGGTAATGCTGCATGGCTAAAATGTGAAACATGCCATAATAAACTAAAGATCATGCCTTGAAACAATGTCCAAACCACCATCTTTGAACCATGGTATCTTGATGCACAAGGCTCATCTTGATTGGAACTTGGGCTCTAATTAAAGATTGCATGGCAAGGAACAATTTTGATGTTAAATTCATCTTGGTTTGCATCTTGGAAGATCATGGAAATTGAGGTTGAAAGTCATGTCATGCAAGCTTCCTTGGAATAACTTAGAAAAATTTCTAAGTTATGAATTTGAACCACTTGAAACCCCAACTTTGGACATTCATATCTTGAGCTTCAAACATCACATGAGGGACTTCTAGTAATGGATGGAAAGCTTGGAACAAGATCTAAAACTCTCATGTGGGACAAAATTCCATTTGACAACAAGAGCTTGATGAAAATTGGCTTGGAAAGTTGGTCCAAAAATTTGTCCAAACTTGCTAAATTTGAGAGATCATTGAAAACCCTAACTTTGAATCACCATAACTTGAGATTCAAGCATCATATGATGATGAATTGGTACTCAAAAGAAAGCTTGGAATATGAGGAACAAGTTTGACGTCGGACAAAAGTTCATATGAAACCCTGACCATGAAGAAAAATAGCTTGGAAAGTGGTTGGTTCACACATGAAACTTTCCATAAATGGAATGGTTCTAAAACCCTAATTTCCCCAAAATGGCAAATTTCAACACTTCTTGATTTTTCATGATTCCCTTGACATTTCTTGGTTAAATTTCACCCATTGGTCATATTAAACTTGAGGAACATGATTTTGACCTTAAAAAGTCAGGAGTTGACTTTTTCCCTACACAATTGACTTTTCCCCCAAATCTCCTAATTTGCAATTGAGTGACCAATTGAAGCTCTTCCGGTTGAAATTGATGATCAATCTTCTACTTCTAGACCCCTTGGGACATATGAAGGATCATGGAAACAAGTTTAGTTCCAAGAAGCAAGTCTAGACTGATTATATGTGAAACCCTAAATTCATGCCCTTTTGCCTAGGCTCTTTGTAGATGAACTAAGTGGTCATTCCAACTCCACAATAGCCTCTAAGGTACTCAACAAACCTCTATCCCATGTTTACACCAATGGTAGGACTTCATGAACTCTTGACAATATCCTCTGGTGATCCTCAGATAAGGAGTTTTGACACACTTCTTCTCTTAAGGAGTTTGGACAACTTCATAATGATACCTCACACTTGATGACCTCTACCAATGCCTTGGCTTGAGCTTGAAGCCAATAAGACTCTCTTCTTGGATGGCACACAAAAAATCTTGATCCCCTGTAAGAACAATGCTATGCAAATGCAAGATACTAAAATGCAATGAGACATAAGCTAATACAAGAAAAAGGGTTGGTCAAATTTTGGGGTACAACACATCTTTTCTTCCATGTCATTTGCTATACACTTGGATTATATATATATATATATATATATATATATATATATATATATATATATATATATATATATATATATATATATATATATATATATATATATATATATATATATATATATATATATATATATATATATATATATATATATGTAATGTTATCATTTTTTATTTTATTTGATTACTTATTTTTTATTTTTTGCATTTTTTATGTCAAAATAGAAAAAAAGAATATAAATATAAGTGTGCTAGAACAAGTAAGTCTTGCTACCTGCACACGCAAGAATAAGGAGGAGCCACATAAACCCAAGCATGAAAGAAAAAATCCGGCCCATAACCATTTTGTGAAGATGGCGCCCGCCATGGGGTCTGGACCATATGCGGGGCAGAACCACCACAACCTCCATTTTTACACTTTCAAACCTTCAAACCCCCATTTTTACCCATTCCAAAACATCCTTCAAGCCCCTAAAAGTTCTAAACTTTCCCATCTACTCACCATCCCATTAACTTCTCCAAATTCCATTTTCATTTCTCTACATCAAAATCCCTTTAAAATGCATTTTCACCAATTGCTCATAAAATACCCATTTCTCTCATTTTGTACCTTGAAGGTACATCAATGGAGCACGATGGCTACATTATTCCTCAAGGCAAGCCCGAAGAAAGGCAAAAGAAAATTCTCGACAAATTGCAAGCCCGAGAGATTGCTTCGACCCAGTACGTCGATGGAAATTGTCTTTATACTCTTGGCATTTATCATAGCATTTTTTATATGTTAGGTATTTTAGGATTGCACGATATTTTTGCTAGGCAAGATCCTACTTCTGAAAGGCTGACCAGGGAGTTCTTGAGTTCCCTGATTTACATAGTTAGGCCTAACGCTGCTAGCACCGTCAGCACCGTATAATTTAGAATGTTTAATGTTGAGTATAAACTCACTACCAACAAACTAGCAGAGAGGTTAGGATTGCCTTTTGGTGAGGAAGCTGTTTGTGAAGCACCTTTGGATTCTGATTGTTCGGTTGATGCATTTTCCTTCTAGCACAGGTTGCCAAATTTTACAATTACATCTTTTGAAGGAATCCTTGCCTCCCGGATCCATAACCCGACCATCCGTGTTTTTCGTTATATGTTGGCTTGTACTATTTTCGGTCGGGAGAATCCAAACAAGGTAAATGTAAAAGAACTTCTGTTTTTGCAAGAGTGTCGAGGACAAATAGGAAGTTTAATATGGTTCCTTTTATGATTGCTTACATGACTGCTGCAGTAAAGAGCAGTGGAACCATCGCTTTCGGAGGTTTGATTACATCTATTGCAAAGGCTCTGAACCTCGGCGTAGAGATAACCACCTTAGCACCTCTTCCTCCTCACACGATTAATTTAAAATTTCTAAAAGACATGAAATTGTGTAAGGTAATGAAGGAAGGGGGATTTGCCTTGCACTAGACGTACTGACGTGGGCATAGCAAGGAACTGCACCTATGATTTAGATGCCCCACCTGTTACGGGTCCACTGCCTCCTAATATTCCTATCGGGGATGGAAACGCGACTGATGGCAAATATGATCAGCGAGAGCAGTCTCTAAATCACCCTATGTCGCCCCACTATGTATCACCTACACACACTGCACCGTCTTCTTCTCACCCTTCTGCAGGTACAACTCCTGGTTTCTATATTACTGAGCATATGTGGCACGACCAGCTGGCCAGAGAGGAAAGACGTAATGACTTGCTTGCTGCCATCCAGCGGCAATTGACTGACATAATGAGATTTATGGAAGAGTCACAGTAGCAAAAAAACCGCTCCATGTAAAGTATAATGCAATCCCAGGCTGCTTTGACTACTAGATTCAACGAGTTCGCAGCTTCTCAGAGCGATCGTCACCGCAGCAGATCTCGTCACCCTAGACACTCACCGCACGCTGGCGACAATATCGGTAGCATGCCATAGGACTTTCAAGTTACTCGTCCCTATCTTATTTTGAAACATTAGGGACAATGTTCGGCTTAAGTGTGGGAGGAGAATTTATTTGTTTTACTCGCATTTTCTTTTCTTTTTTTGATTTCTAGTTTATTTCTCTTAATTTTTAATTTGTTTTTAGAATATACATGTGCTTGACGAGTCATTTGTAGTGTATCCTTATTTTCCCCCATTTCCTCAGCCTTACCACAAAATTTTTTGACAAAAGAAAGTGTACTATTCTAAAATTTCGGGCTTTGAGGCAAGTTCGAGTTAGGATACGAATGACTTGGAAAAACCTTTTGAAACATCGGTATCATTTTAACACCTTAGACTTCGTAAATATAGAAATCAACCCCGATATCCCATATACCATGGCCTTAACAATTTTTTTAGTAAGTCCTTAGTAGTTTATCCTAGCAGTCAGCTCCGGCCTAAGCATGCTCTAGGTAAGGGACCGATGAATATAAGTGAATGATTTATATGTTGTGCTTTATAAAAAAATGTAACTCGGGTATAGGTAACCCTCACAAGGTCATTTAACCCAAAAAGTTGTAAAAAAAATTCCAAATAATATATATATAAAGAAAATCTCCCATTGTTGGTTGGTTCAGAGGCATCTGGTGCTGAACTCGGTAGGGCGGGTTATGATCCGATCCCCCACAACTACAATTGGGTCAATAAAAAGGGTTACACCAGTTTGTGTACCAGAGCCCCATGCTTGAGATCAGAATCACTAACCAGTCACTTTACTATGAGTATGTACGGATAACAGGCTTAATGTGACTGCACCTGAATGAAGAGGACCCAAAGAGAGATGCAAAAGTAGGCCTAGCAGCAATGGGGTAGTATGGATTGGTTTGTATAGGAATGAAGCTTATGTCCGTGTCTGCGGAAAAGTGTCATTACGGTATCCTTGGTTCAGTTAGTTAGTACCTGTCACTTCATCCTAGTTTGAACTTAGAAGCCCTTTTAGCCCAAACAATTTGTGGATGTCACTTTTTCTGTCATAGTGTTTTGCTTGAGGACAAGCAAATACTTAAGTATGGGAGAATTTGATAACACTAAATCATACTATGTATTTGACTCAAATTGCACATGTTTCTTAGGATTTTATTGTTGTTTTCTTGTGTTATGCTTTTGTTTTGTTTTTTTTTCAGGGTTTTGTACTCTTAGAGCTCCTCGAGGAGAAATGATGAAAAATGGACAAGAAAGACAAGTTTTTGAGGAAATTGTACACATGGCACCCACCATGGCGGGCGCCACCCTTGTATTATGCTTTCCCTCCCAAAAGAAGTTGGGGGGCACTTTAGACTTTCCATGTATTTTTCCTAGGCTATAAATAGATGAGTTCTTGTTCATTTATAATCATCCAATCTTAGTTATAGAACTCTAGCCATATATTTTCAATGTTGTAAAGTGATAAACTTCTCACATCGGGAAGTTATCATATTGTCCGATCGAGTCTGTAATCGAGTTTAGAGCACTCTGGTAGAAGTTAGTCCCGCCGCTATTTTCTTTCCAGTCTTTTATTTCCATTTGTACCAGATTTAAAACCTCCCGTTTGGAGCAGGTTTCTATTTACTTTCCATTTATTTCCCGCATTTATTTCCCCGCATTATTTACTTTCCGCATTATTTAACATGTCTATTTACATTTGCATGTCCGGATAAAATTTAAAGGTTAGAATGTAAGGATCATAGTTAATGTAGTATTCCATACAAACTGTCAATAGAAACGCTTAAGGGTTATTCTAATTTTTAACACTAGTTTTCTGCACTTCATTTCTGTTGGGTAAGATCGAAAGCCGTCCAACGTTTGGTTAAACTAGGTTAGTCTTAAATGTTCAAAGGAAGCAAAAGTGCTTTGTCCAGTTAAGTAGGAGTTTTTAATACTTTATAAAAATGATTTTAAAACTATTTTTGGACGCGTTTATGAGTTTAAAGTCCAGTTCGCATGAACCTCTTTTTGTTAAAAGTTCCAGGTCAAAATACTTTTCAGCTATGTCAAGAAACTATATTTCTTAAAAATAGGTTTATTACTTTAACGCAATGCGCGCCTTTTTATAAGTGACAATAAGAGGGTTTGATTAAGGGATAAACTCGGCTCTGAATACGCAAAAGCGACAGTTCCCGTTAAGTTAGTTCTTTTCATAAGTAGAAAACATTACCCCATTAGAAGTTCTATTTACAAACATTTGGAGTACTACCTGACTATGTGAATTACATTCAAGCTTGTTGTTTTAAATTTAATTTTATTTTCGTACTTTACTTTTACTTTGCACGCATGAACTCCCGATTGATTTGCCTTAGATAAACATCGTAATAATAGAAATTGAAAGATTGATGCTTGGTCTCTGTGGGATCGATAATCTTTTATATTACTCTGACGTGGTTCGTATACTTGCGAAAATACAGCATCAACAACTCGTAGATTCGAACCAAGAAAGTTTCAAAATGCATATTGATCTCTGAAGGTTGTTCCTCCCCGGAGATGTGGTTAAGCACCAACAACTATGAGGGCAAGTTGTCTAAATAATTATTTTAATTATGTCAAAACGTGTCTAGTTAGTGTTAGATGATGGCGCGGATCTAGAAGGGGGGTGAATAGAACGCTTGCTTATAAAGAGTCGGCGCTACCAATAAAATTGGTTTTTAAAAAATTGTTTAATTTGCAGAAATTGCCGAGGACTATACCGTCTATAACGAACGGTTACTAGAAAACCGGATATGTGTCAATCCTATAGAATCCGATAACGAGATATTCGAATCACTATGTTAATCACACTATTAATTTGATTTAGCTCACTATGTGGTATGACTAGTTCCAATGCCTTAATAATATTAGCACAATGAAATGGCAGCACACAAGGCCTTGGTTCAGACAATTTATCAAACACTCAGCGTGCAGATCACTACAAGTGAGTTCTGCTTTGAGTGAGTTGCTCAAGTTTCCTTGTATAATAAATGATTTTACTAGATTCAAAATCAGTTTAGCCCTACTCAAAACAGACCTAGATTGATATAATTGTTTGCACTAAAACCACAAAATATTAAGCAATGTAAAACCGTGAGGCAGAGAACACAACGATTTGTTGAGGCAGTTCCCCCGTCGTCCTCGTTCGGGGTACGTCTGCCCTCAATTCTAATAATTGAATTGAGACCTTATAATATAAATTTAACCTGTTATAGAATGTATATAAAAGAATTGAATAACAATCAAACAAACAAACACCCTTGTTGTTGTAGATGCTATCTCCTCTTACCCCTTGATTCGAGTCGAATCAAGTCCTTCGACACCTTGTGAATAAACCTCCGATTGTGGCAATATCTTTGAACAACCTTCCATCTTTAAAATATGGCTCGGCTGATTTCAATCACTCATGTGTCAAACCTGAAACTCTCCTTCACAATCCTCAGTTTACCCTTACTAAATTGATGGAACCCACCGCTCCTCGATTACCTTCACTCGGCGGAATATGTGTTGAGACGAATCGTGCAAAAACCCCTAAATTCAGAGAATCTTGGAGGATAAAACCCTAAAGGTTTTATTCAAGAAAAACCTATTAATTCCTCAACCCAAACCGAATTACCCGATCAGCGGCTTCAAACGTTATCACCTCTAACAATGCATAATGCCCAACAAAGATTATTATGTGTGATTGTTGTGGTACGTTATGAAGAAGATGAAGATGATGAGAACTGAATTGACACCTATTTCACTTTTCTTGTTTTTCTCAATGTTATGAAGTGAAAAGAGCAACTAAATATTTATACCAAACAACTATTATAACTGATAAAACCACTTTCCAAAAATGATGGACATAACATAAAAATAGCATAAAACAACGAGCGATCGACCTATGCAGAGTGCAGGGTCGACCTGAGCTAACTCGGAGGAACAGATTATGCAAAACACACAGCCATGCGTCGACCGGAACAAGGCATGCATCGACGCATAGCCTGGATTTTTAGACAAATGAAAAAGCCAACAGTATGGGTCAACCAATAGGTCGACGCAAGCACATCTTAAGAAAATACACAAACTAGACACATAGTATGAGTCGACCGGAACAAAGCTTTGGTCGACTCATAGACCTGAAATTGCTAAAAATGCCTAATTTTATAGTTTTGACTCTTTTAGATGATACCTATGATAGACCAATGAAGTTTAACTCATACGACACATATTTTGATAACTCTATATGCAACGCCAGAGATATTTTATACAAGCAAATGAATCATGAGAAACAAGTTATGCACGTGCAACATGGTGATAACGCCCAACACCGATCTTTCTATGAAGCTAAGTTTTGACATCATCGAAACAAGCATATCTTGTATATGAGGCTTTGCCCTTACATCATCCCCTTTTTGATGATGGCAAAACACACAGAACCTGTCTGTACAATATGCGTTATCCTCCCCCTTGTTCGATGCCTTCATTCCTACTTACTCATTTGCGTTAAATGCTACGTCTTCACTTTTGATCTTTATGGTTCTACTGAGATGCTTGACACTTTCTCCCCCTTTGACAACATCAAAAAGAAAGAAAGAATGGTCAAGGTATGGTAAACAAATAATAGATGCTCATCTCAAAACACGCACAATAGGATAAACATTAACATACATCCATACATAACGCAGTTAATGAACATAGAACACAGAGATAAATAACACCATACACAGACAAAAATAGTAATTGCTGCTAGAAAATACAAACAAGTAATGACATATAAGTTCATGATTCAAGACATTGATGCAGTAGAAGTATACTTAATACAAAGCAAAATGATGAAATGCAATATGCAAAATGCATAGCCTTCAATGTCTCCTCCCCCTGAAATGATGGCCTCTCCCATGAGATGGATACGACAGAGGTAGTTGAGCATCATCTCTTTCGGTAAACTCCAATACCGCTCTGTTTAAGGTATTGAAGCTTGTGGCAAGAGTTCTGTGCTGATTGGCGGTTGTTTCAACAAGACCATCGAACCGTTGCATGACATCAGAGGAAAATGCATTGAAATTTTCAGCATGCATCTCAAATTGACTCTGAAGTTGCGAGAGACGCTCATCCTGAGCATTCATGAAAGAACGTTGTTCCAGTTTTTTGTACTCCAAAATTTGACCAACCTTTTTTTTTGCTTGGCTTATGTTTCATTTCATCTTTAGCATTTGCATTTGCATAACTTTGTCTTTTACAGGGGATCAAGACAGTGTGTCATTCAAGAGAAAAGTCTCAAAGGTTGCAAGCTCAAGCAAGATTGTTTATTCAAGATATCCAGTGATTACAATCATCAGGAGGTGGTGAAGGCTCTTTGAGATAAAGGATAGATGTATGCTGCTTATCTCCTATCTTAGGGGTCAACAGAGGATCATTAGAGGTTTACAAGTTCATGGTTATGGATAAGAGATGTTTGAGAAGCTCATTGAGTGCTTTGGAGGCCATTGTGGAGCTCATCTAAACATTTATTTCACTTGCAAGAGGTCACAATTAAGGGTTGTGCACTTAGGGTTTCATCTGGTCAACTCAGGGTCAACTGTGGACTTGAGGGAGTTTGAGACTTGGTTTTAAGTCATTAAGGTCATGGGAAGTTATGTTGAGACATCTAGGATGTCATTTCAAGTTCAAATTAAGAAGAATCAAGAGTGAAAGGAGTTACTAAATTAGGGTTTCAGTGGATCTCAGTGTAAAATCCCCTTCTTTAGTGCTCAACTTCAAGGATAATGTACCTCATGATACATGTTCAATATCATCTTCTTGTGAACATGAAACTTGTAGGGCATGTTCTTAGCTTTCTGTTGAGTACTAGAACCCATCCATTGGGTTTGTGGAACTCAAGTTATGATGCCATCAAGTTATAGGTCTCAGATGAACACATTTTTTGGTCAACAAAAGTCAACTCACTTCCAAGACACTTTTGACCTAGAATCAAGTTTCTCCTCAACTTTTGGTGAACATGAAAGTTTTTCCTCATGATCTTAGATTTCCAGAAAGTCTTATAAGTCCTTGATATTATTTGTGGAACTCAAGTTATGGTTTTGGCAAGGCAAGGGTGTTTTGGGAAAGTTTGATTATAGGTCATTTGTTGCATAAGTCATTTTCATGCACTTGTGTACTTCAAATGAGCTTTCAACCAACATTGAAGTTTCTCCTAAAGACCTCTTTTACATCATGCAACTCAAGAATTGTGTGAATTATGGATGGTTGTGAACATTTGGTGAGAAGTTCAAGTGGAAAATGAACTTTAAATCATGGTTTCAATTGAATACATTATAGGTCATTTACATGTCTTATTTTGGTTCAATTCTCTTCAAGATGTACTCATGAGTAAAATGCACATTTTGGTTTTGGTTCAAGAGGCAAATTACACGTGAAATTCAAGCTTGCTTCACAAATAAGTTTCACCTCCAAACTTCAAAATTGGATCAAATACAAAACCCAAGCCCATTCCATTGTAAAGTTAAACTCATGTGCTACCGAATTGAATGATTTTCATGAGTGTATGCAGTTGTTTTCACGTGTGCATGAGGGAAATTTGATTTTGGGCATTTTTCCAAATTCAGCAAGTTAATGCTTCATGGGCCTTCTAATTGATCAAAGATCCAACATATATAAGTTCAAAACGTGAATGGAGAGCTCAAAAGTTCATTTTGGAGCCAGAGAGAGAAAATTTAGTTTTCAAGTTCTCAAAGAAAATTCCAAATCGTGTTTTCATTTTCACTGCAAATCAAAGCCAATTGAAGTGTAATTCATCTCCCTTGTGCAATTTGGAGTGGATCTGGATAGTTTGAAGCAAGCTTGCAAGCATCTGAAGCACCAACGGAGTGTCTCCATTCAGTAAGCTTCTTCTCCATTTTTCTCTCATGTTAGGCCATGATTTAGGTTCATATTAGCTGCATCTGAAGCCCTACCTTGTGTAGGCCATGTTTGGTTGCTTGATTTTCTTGTTTGATGAAGTTTTTAGATGTGTATCTTGATATTGATCTGTTCTATTCTCCTAATTTAGACATGTTTAAGATGAATGGATCATGGATTTGAGACCTACATAAGCTCAGCTTTCTTTTGATGTGCATTTTGTGAAGTTTGGTGAAGGTTTGATCATCTGAGCTCCGGCCAGTTCGTCGGAGAAGACGATCGGAGCTAGGGCTCTAGTGTCTGGTTCAAAACCCTCAGATCTGACGTGTGCTTGCATGGAAACCTTGACTGCGTATGTGTTTCATTTCCATTGGATTGCCCGCACGTATGTCGATGTTGACTCCACGCTGGATTAATGAAACACATCGTTTCATTAATCTGGCTGAACTTTGATGTGCACTTGGGCCTTTCATGCTATTGGCACCTCCTAGTTTGTTCATCCCAGGCGCATTTGTGTTGAATCCTTTGTATTTCTGGATTGCTTGTTACACCTCCCTTCTTCTTCTTTTTATTTTATTTTCTGTTTTGATTTTATTTTATTAAAAATACTTCCAATTTTCATAAAATTCAACAAAAAATATTTTTAAATACTTTGAGATGTAAACTAATTTTTCATAATTTTTATTTTTAATTTTATTTTATTTTTCGATTTAATTTGAATTTTATAATTGGAAGTGCTTTTAATATGGTTTTCATTTGTTCTTGTTTGATTTATGGACCATTTGCAATCACCTATGAGTGATGCCTCCTCTCCATTTTTATAATGGATTGAGGTACCTTTAAGGCTGATTTTGGTCAAAGTTTGACCTATTTTTGTTTGACTTTGGTTTGCATTTGTTTGAACCTCGATAAATATCCTTCAAAGTGGAGCACCCTAGTTGATCAATTCATTTGGTGATGCTTTGATTGGATTTTGGTTTGGATGCTTTGGCCTCTGGTTGCCAACATATTTAAGAAATTTGTGCATTTTATTTGGCATTTATTGAACCATTATCCTATTTTAGGTGAACCTTGCAAGTCAAGTCACCCTAATTGAGGTTCATATAAACTAGTTGACGTAGTTCTTTTGGGAGATGAGCTTTGTGAATCCCATATGCATACTACGCCTATTGAATCACATTCTTGACATGTTTAGGATGCTGGTTTCAATTTTATGGGTCACAAATTTGGATGGTTTGTGTTGCAAGTTACTTTTAATTAGGGCTTTCCATTTGCATTTGAATGTTGAAAGTGTATTGAACTTTGGTTCTTTAGCTTGCCCTACTTTATAACTTGTTTTGGTTCTTTTTCTTCTTTCATTTATGGATCTTCTTCTCTTGTTCTCACTTATTTCCATTGGACTTTGGGACTCATTCAAGGTGATTTGGTACTCTTTGCTTGTACTTTGAGTTTGCCTTGAATGAGAGGCCACTTTGAGAACCTTTTGTGCTTTCTTTTTGCATGATCACTTTGATGCTCTTTGTTGAGATTTCTTCTTATGTTGCTTGCTTCCCAAGCCTATTATCCCATCCTCATCTTTATCATGGTTTCATCTCTTTCTTATTTGTTTTCCTTTTGGTTTGGTGATTGATGCTTGAATGGTTGTAGGAGTTGTGACTTCTCCCATTACATATCAATTTTGCTTGGACTTGTTTGAGTGCTTTTGCTTGCATTCTTCTTTTGCTTGCATCTCTTTGCTTGAATTTAAGAGGTTGAGATGTGCTTGTGGTGGTTTCTGCCCCACACTTTTTTTCCTCCCTCTTTTCTTTGTGTTACATTTCATGTTTGCATCTCTTTCTTCCTTCTCACTTGTGATTGATTTATCTTGTGTTTCCTTGGTTTCCTGTGCCATGATCCCTTAGGATTCCTAGTCCCATTTGTTTAAGATGGGAGTAGGAGAGACATTAAGTGTTCAATCCAAGCATGATAACATTAGGATAGAATTTCCCTCTTAATCTCAATCATAGGAGCACATTGCATGATAACATTAGGGTTAATTTAGTTTCCCCTTAGTCGTGTCTTCTCTCTTCTCATCTCAAAACTTCTTCAAAACATGTAATAAAGGATAATGAGTGTTGTACGCTACGAGCCTTAAGCATTTGGGAAATGATGATTGTGGGGCCTCCTCTCAATTGTCTAGAGTGTTTAGCGTATTCCCTTTGGGCGATATGCGACACATTTACTCCTAAGTCATATTCTTTAGTGCAACATGAATTAAAAACACAATTCAATTCACTTCTTCTTCTTCATAAAAGACTCAAAAACAAACATCAAACTTTTTATCCTTCGGGACTAATTGAAAACCATTTTGAAAGATAGTGTTGTTAACTCTCGGTTCTACCGCAAACAGGTAACACCTAAGTCTCCAATGGTTGAGAAGCAATACATCTAACTGCTAGAACGAAGGTTTAACCCTACTTGGTTAAAACATTTGAACCAACCGGTGGTCGTGTTAGCCCGAACTATGTTTGCTCTGATTTCTCGTACCAGACGAGGATACGTAGGCACAAGACGACAATGTCTTGGCGAGCAACTTTCCCCACCTTCACCCATAGTTTTCCGAACTATGTTGACTCTGACTTTCCCATTGCACGAGGGAGTACGTAGGCATAAAGCGGCGATGCTCTATCGAGTCTCTTTTCTTTTCTTTTGTCCCTGTGTCCTATAGCTTAGATAGTTTAACACCCTTTAGATAGATCACAAGCATGGTTCTCGTCGAGTACAACGGACATGAGGGGTGCTCATATCTTCCCCTTGCGTAACAGACTCCCGAACCCAACATTTGGTTGCGATGACCTGTCTTTTCCTCTTTCGTAGGCTTTCTCTGATTGTTTCCTTTCCCTCTCTTTGGGATAAATAACGAACGGTGGTGACTCTTCTGTCCTTGCCAGCCTCTCCTTCACATCGATGCGACACAGTTGCATATACCTCATCATCTCGAGAAGTTCGTCAGAATTTTGTTGCAGCGTATGCATGAAATGTGGAGGCTCCTCATAGCCCCAATGCGGAGATTCTTGATACTCTGAATACTGTTGAGGCCGGTAATTGTCTCCTAACAAAGTCCAATCGGTATGTTGCCATTCGCCCCAACCTTGGCCATTCCCATAATCTGTGGTAGGAGATTGGTCAACCCAACTTACATTTATGTGGTCTTTAACCTCCATTGGTTGTCTATCACCCTGTTCATCTTGGTCTTCTTCTTCCTCGTCCTCTTCATTTTGATCATCACTCTCATCGGATGCTTCCAACCAAGAAGAGGTTGCTTTAACAACAAATCGGTAACGATTTTCTTCCTTAACCCAGATATACCCCATCATTGTAAGAGTTTTTTGACAGAACTCTTGATCCGAAGTGAGAGATGTATATGGAATATTCGGAATCGTAACTTTGGCATTATTTAAGACCTCCTGAATGAAAGAACCATATGAAAGAGCGGTACCTCGACCCGAGTCTCTGAGTGCATAAATCCTAGTATCAATATAATGAGGCCAACTAATTTTGATCTTTTTCTTTAAGATGTAGATCAAATGGACCTCTGCTTGATCAACCCGAGAATATCCACCTTTCTTTGGCCGCAGAATACACGCCACAATCCACTGTAGAATCCGATCCATAGGTTTCAATTTTCCCGTAGTGAAGGATTTAGGAAGTAAATCACTCGCCACAATGTCAGCTGCATAAGGCTTCTTCAACATTGAGTTCAAAGCCTCTTTGAACTCATAGCCATGAACAGTGTTAGTGGTAGTGACCTTAATGATAGGATCATCATACACAGGAGACATATCAAACAATTTCTTTCAAACCGCATTATTGACACAAACCTGTGTAGTTTCGACCTTTGTGTAAAAACTAGAACTTTGAAACTTTCCATGAAGACACGTGTAAAATATCCTCACAAGGTCTTTGTTGTATTTTGTATCACACTCTAAGAAATTGTTAAACCCTTGAAAGTCAAGAAGGTTAATTACCTGTGGAATGTGCATTCTCTCAGCAGAAAGTCGATAGTATACATGTTGTTTTACCACAGCACGCTTGTTGAAGTTTTTGGTGAAACTCTCGGCAAATTCCGGTAGAACAAGTGATACAGCGGTTGAAGGAAGAGCTATAGATGAGGGTCCTGCTGATGAAGAAGCACTGTTGGATCGTTTACTGGTAATTCTTCGGGTAGCCATGGTTAGCTTTCAAAGATAGAGACGAGTAGGTGTGGTGATGATGATTTCAAATGTTAAGACTTTTACCCTTTTGTAATATATTCTAGGTTTTGGGAAGAGAAGTGTAGTAGAATAGCCTTTGATGTAGGTATCAAGTTTCTATGCAAATGTCATAATGCACATGAATTTGAATCATTAAAGCAATTTAAGTGGGAAAATGAACAGTTTTTAGAAATCTTTTTCAAGGAAATCGCGCGATGCGTCGATCGGAGGGTCTTATGCGTCGACGCATACTGTGTTGAAAAACACACGTTCAAAATACAAGAGGTATGGGTCGACCGGTAGGTCGACCAGAGCATACCCGTTTCAAATGGAAATTAGAAGACATTTTTGTGAGTCGACCGAACCTTGCTTAGGTAGACTCATGTAGGTAAAACTAGCAAATTTTGACATTTTTGATCATATGGGCATACATAAGGACATACATACACATTCAAAATATATTTTAAGCATTCAAAGAAGTAACATACATTCAACACTACATATACGACAAATATAACACAAAATTTGATGCATTTTGTGAACATGAACATGAGAGAGAGAAAGTTAGTAAGGAAGGATATTACCTCAACTCCAAATATAGAAAGATCTACACACATATGACTTTCAACATCCTTATTTGTTAGATATCCAATGAGCAAAGTACATATAGATATAAACATACACAATGTGCAAGAAATTTGACTAAACACGATCCAAAATGTCTAGAATACCTAGTTCCCGTCGGATATGAAAGAAGGGCTCAGTAGCAAGAGGTTTTGTAAAAATATCAGCTAGTTGATTTTTAGTATCAACGTGCTCAAAAACCACATCGCCTTTCTCCACATGATCCCTAAGGAAGTGGTGTTGAATTTCGATATCTTTGGTGCGTGAATGCAACATAGGATTCTTGGTAAGATTAATGGCACTCGTGTTATCACAGAAGATCGGAATACGCTCAAGTTTGAGATTAAAATCGATAAATTGTTGCTTAAGCCATGGGACTTGAGCGCAAAAACTGCCAGCTGCGATGTATTCCGCTTTGGCGTTTGACAAAGCAACAGAAACCTACTTTTTGCTATGCCAACTTACCAAAGAGTTTGAAAATAAGTGAGACGTCCCACTATTACTTTTCCTATCTGATTTGCACCCCGCAATGTCAAAATCGAAGAATCCAACTAAGGAACAATCGTTTCCCTTAGAATACCATAGCTCATACTTTCGAGTACCCGAAAGGTATCAAAGTATGCGCTTAACTGCTTTTAGATGGGATTTTTTAGGAGAAGACTGGTACCTAGCGCACATGTAAACACTAAACATAATGTTGGGTCTAGAGGAAGCAAGATAGAGGAGAGATCCGGTCATACCTTGATACTTTTTCACCTCTACATCCTTACCACTTTCATCTCAACTGAGATTTGCACATGTTGGCATTGGTGTGTCGATGGCTTTGGAGTTTTCCATCTCAAATCGCTTGAGAAGCTCAAGACAATATTTCATCTGGCTCACAAAGGTTCCTTTCTCAAGCTGCTTGATTTGTAATCCGAGAAAATATGTGAGCTCCCCCATCATACTCATCTCGAATTCTCCCTGCATTAGATTAGAAAACTCCCTTACGCGATTCATGTTAGTTGATCCAAATATGATATCATCAACATAAATTTGCACCAAAATTAAGTGTTTTCCTTGACGCTTAATGAAGAGGGTTGTGTCAACCTTGCCTCTTGAATACCCTTGATCAAGTAGAAACTTGCTTAGACGTTCATACCAAGCCCTAGGGGCTTGCTTGAGTCCATACAAGGCACGTTTTAATTTGTATACGTGATCAGGATATTCATGAGATTCAAAACACGGAGGTTGGGCAACATAAACTTCTTCATTTATATAGACGTTAAGGAATGCATTTTTTACATCCATTTGAAATAGCTTAAAATTTTTCGCACATCCGAAGGCAAGTAAAAGGCGCATATCCTCGAGTTGGGCAACCGACGCATAAGTCTCCTCATAGTCGATGCCTTCCTCTTGGTTATACCCTTGCGCGACTAAACGCACATTATTGCGAGTTATTACTCCGTTTTCGTCCAGTTTATTCCTAAACACCCATCGGGTGCCAATTACTTGATGACCTCGAGGAGGGGGGGACAAGGTCCCAAACCTCATTTCTTTTGAACTGGTTAAGTTCCTCTTGCATAGATAAGAACCAATGTTTGTCGAGTAAAGCTTTTTTTGGGTTTTTAGGTTCTACCTGAGAAGCGAAAGCGAAATGATAACGGAAATTACTTATCTTAGACCGAGTCGTCACCCCCTTTGATATATCACCAAGGATATTGTCAATGGGATAGACTTTGGAAGACTTCCAAGTTGGAGGAAGATCATCTTTTTCAGACGGATGAACTACCTTAGTTTATTCATGACGGTAATCTTTTTCCTCCTCAATTTAGGCTAGGTCGGGTTGACCAATTCCCGGCTCATCACTTTTGAGTATGTCTTCCAAAGATACACCTGCACTATGAACAAAACTACCTTTTCCGACCTTTCTCGGATAAGATTCATCAAATGTTACGTGCACAGACTCGTCAACAGTAAATAATCTCTTATTGTATATTCTATAGGCTTTACTTGACATAACTAACTTTGATATAGATGGTGGAATATATCTGATTATAATACACTATGTATAAATTAAAACTATGAGAGCACATAAGTGTTGTTAGATACTTGATTAATGGACATGCTAGTTTGTGGGGATAACTTCGGGTTTGATTTGTCACGCTATTTCATCCTAACATGCCAAGGTGATAACCTCAAATATTAGGGATTTGAGTCGTGATGTTATACATGTTATGTACTTTTTTGGTGGATGATTCCTGATGTGCTTTAAATTGAACCGCGTAGACTCATACCATTATGAAATCCCCCTAAATCCTTAGTTATTTTAATAGGTAATAAGTCTAAAAACCATTAAATGTAAAAAATTAAAAAAAAATTGAGATGAAAATGTTATAAGCTAAGGTGTATCATTGATGTGGTACTTGTACCCTCCCTAGACTTACGGCTCAAACAAAAGGTGCAAGTGGAAGTTTAATAGTTATGATGGATCGCCGCAGAGAAGTTTACATGTGTTTGTGATTTCTGCCATGTCACATTTGTGTACCTATTTGTTAGACTAACATAGTGATGAGACTAATACTTTTTTAGGCATGATAGAGTAATTGAATTTCCTAATTTTGTTTGATAATGTATGATTGCAGTGAGTAAAAATAAACCATTTACAATCACCAATGTATTACTGTCATTGCCATTTTTTAATATTTCTCTTTTCCATTTCCACGATTTTCGATTTTAGGTTTCTCGTTTGAGCTTTTCAAGTCTTTCTCTTTGTCGTGTGTCATACCCCAAATTTTACCCTTAGATTCATTGATCTTTTGCATATCATATTAGGCCAATCATCCATGCATGAACTAACCGTTTTAACCGTTTGTTTGTTTCGTCTTGTGTACACATATTAGTCCCTACGGGTCATAACGAACACTTGTGGATACAAAAGGAGGATATGCCCCCATTCTGATGGAATTGTAATCAGTGCAAGGTTATTTCTATCTAGGATTTCTTAAGGTCTCCCAAAAGAAGGACGTGAATCGTGTACCAAACTCACCTTTTGATTTTGAAGAATAGAAAAACTTATCACTTGTTGGTTTTAAGAGATTGAAGTTTAGATTTTGGTTGAAGTTATGAATATGGATAAGAATATTGGATCAAGTTTTAATAAATCTCCAAAGTAAAGTGCAAGCCTCATTTGTTCTAAAATCCAAATTCAAGAGATGAGAAGTTTCTAGGATTTGCATGTAAGTTGCTTTAAGACTTAAAATGCAAGAGATCCCTCAGTGATTTCATCATAAGTTTAGTATGAAGTTCATACCTTCATGTTAATATTTGAGAATTAATTCCAAACGCAAAAGATTTTAAAATTCATAAAGGTTTCAAAAGTTAAGTTTAAAGACAAAGTCCATGCCTTAAGGTTCAAATTCAAAGGATTCAACCATGGATTACAAGGTTTAAGACTTTGAGTTTTGTTGATCTTCACACTATCTTTGTGTCACTATAGCCCGAGGTTACTCTTGTTCCCATCTTCAAGTTCATTAAGGTTTAGCAAGAAATCATTCGAATGAAGTTTCATAATCCTATTCGCATGGTTTGCATTTGTTTCAATTCTAAAAATTCAAGAATGTTGAGTTTCAACATGAGATGGTACAAATTGAAATTTTTATTTACAAAAGCTCACATTATTATAATGTTTACATCAATGTCATCATTCAAGTTGCAAGATTCAAAGTGTATAAGAGATCAAAACATTCTCATAAAAGAAAGTCAAAATCCAAAAACTTGCATTAGTCAAAATGCAAAGACGTTTATTTACAAGACAATTGAGTTTTTTTTAAGATACAATGTAATCTAGTTACAAGTTAAAAATAAAATGAAGGGAAAACACTTCAAAAATCTAGCTACAGGTATTCCTAAACACGGACAATATGGGTGCTTAAGAAAACACATGGAAGTTGTGGTTCTTAGAAGCAAAGGAGTGAACGCGCCCTACCATCACAAAGGTACAAGTTTCAAACAATTCATGAAAATAAAAGTCCTACTAGCAAGCCAACAACATCCATATAATTGCCAGATGCCACCAAATCTATTTCTCCCAAAGCAGTAGCAGTCATGATTGCAAATAACGTTTCCATAAGTTGTTGCTCCTGCAACAAATAACAATTCCGTCAGTAAACAGAAAGCCGCGATTATTTGGTTCAACACTAAATGTAAACATTTTCAGATACAGTCAAGGCGGCATTGGATAATCGTGGCAACTGCTTGATCAATACCGACCAATGCTACGACATTTCCTCATCCTCGTCTGTCGTGCCCTATAAAGTTTCGCTCAAGAAAAAGTGTTGCAACATTATTTTTGCCCATGAAGCATATGCCTGCAACAAGAAAGAAATTGGTGGAAGTTTAGAGTAAAAATGCAAGAGGTAAATTTGAAACATTCATGTGAAGGATTATTAAGAAAAATCTAAGAAGAATAAGGATAGGATTTGAAACTTTACTCACGTGAATTGGGAGGATTGAGGGCATCCTTAAGATGAGGACAAAGTAACATTGAGTGTCATTTTCAAACATCCTGAGAAACACCTTCCACCATTGCTTTAGTCACTAAGGTGGTGAAGAAACTTGTTGTTGGTTGATTCGAATTCTCAAATGTGATGATGATGAAAGTCACAGTTATGCACCAAAGAAAAAAACAATCATGAGCAAGCCATTCATGGAAACCAAATTGAATAGGGAGATATGTCTAAACATGTTTAATCGAGAAAGGGATGTCATAAACATTTCCAAACACAATCTTACCAGAATGGAAAAACATTTATTTTCTACTTGTTTTTTAAAGTGTGCCAGACAGTGTTCAAACAGGTCTATGACAACAGGGATTTATTTTCAAAACAAACCGAACATGCTCCAAACAGAATCAAGCAAAAATGGAGAGATGATTAATCTTAACAGCAAACACATTTGATTTTATTTCCAAAATACGGTAAACATGTTACGGCGGAAATGGAAAGAGTATCAAAAAAACATTAATGTACTTGTTCTTTCTTTAATCCAAATGACCTATATAAGAGGAGAGACATTCAGAGAGCAGACAACATCAACACGCAACATAAATCACAACCTCACAAACACATTTTTAAATAATATAAAAATGTTTAGTTTAGTAATTTTAATTTAATCTCTTTTTCTTGATAAATAAAAAAATCCAAAAAAAAAAAAACATTTTTAAAAATCTATTTGATTTAATTTCTTTTAATTTAACTTTCTAAATAAGTTAGTTTTTTTATGTTTTAGTTAATAAAGCATTATTTTATTAACTAATTTCCACTTTCATAAAAGAAATAATAATTAGTAACTCAAGATTAACCTTTTCAATTGATTTCAACATCTTTTTAGTTCTAATTTAACTAAACAATTTTCTTAACACTCAAGAAAGCCATAAAAGTCGTTAATCCTAACATTCACTAATCTAATTTAATCATAAATCCTCATCCAAACATCATTCTCAATTTATCCATTTAAATCAATTCCTAATCACAATTGTTGTACTTATTTACATTTCTATATCTCATCACTTATATTTATCGCTTATTTGTATCCCCTCCGAAGGAAAGGTTACACAATTTGACCACCGAGTCAATGCCTCACCTTCACCCCATCCTAGCCTTAGGATCCGAGTCGTCGTACTCGTGCTTAGGCGTCCCGCCGTGGACACACCTCTTTTACCTTTTCCCAAACATTAAGACTTTGAGTCGCCGTACTCATGCTTAGGCGTCCCACCGTGGACATCCAACCCCTTATCCTAGCCTTAAGATCAGGAGTCGCCACACTCCATGTAGGTTTTCCGCCGTGGAATACCTACTTTACCCCTTTTTCAATCCAACTTATAACGTAGAAATAGGAGTCTCCGCACTCCAAAATAAGCGCTTCCCTATGAACGTTTATTTCCCCTGGAACCTTGACCATAGTCAAGAAGTTCCTCTTTCTCCCTCTGCAAGGGGAACTACGATTACTCTGATTCCATCCCCTGCCCAGGATACGTAGGCACAAGATGCGAGTCTTGGCGAGTAAACTTAGGACTAACCCTTGTGGTCCTTTTCTTTACCTTTAACATTAGCATTACCCTTAAGCAGATAATCTTTAGCAATTAGCACATTAAACAAGAGGTTCCTGTAGAGTACTACAGAAGTTTAGGATGCTAATACCTTCCCTAAGCTTAACCAACCCCGAACCCTAGATCTTTCCCTGTATTGTGTTTACGATGCAAAGTAGGTTTTTCCTTTCTTTAACCTTTCCTTCGGATAAATCAAAGACCGGTTGTGAATCAAGATTGTGATTCAAATTAATCAATAATTTGATATCATATTCTCACCGCAGCATCGTGCATCTCAATTTATCCTTTGTCTTCTGGTACGTCTTATTCACGCCTCATTGTTCACGTTCTTGTCAATCAATCGTTGACATTGCCAATTTGTAGTTTTTTCTCAGTCTATTTCCACCATTTTATATTATATGTTTAAACTTTTTAAATCTTCTTCATTGTCATGCATCTAAATTTTCATTTGTGACCTAGTGCGTTTGGTTCTTGTTGTGAATCTATGTTCGGTGCAAATATAAATGTTAGTTGGTTTTGATGATGACAATTGTCAAATGGAAACCATAAATTGTTTCTTGTAGGTACTTAGAAATCATGTGATAAAATTATTAAATTAATATTAGTTATTTTAGATACAATAAACCCACATGATATGGTAAAATTAAATTTTCATTTGGTTGAAGATGATTTGAAAAGATTGACACATTCAACTCGTATTGTGAAGAAGATAAGTACTTTAATATATGATGTATCTTTTTCCTATATTATTCTTTAGATTTTACTCTTTTTCTTTTTGATAATGTAAAAAGGGGGAGAAGAGTAATTGTTTTGATTTAACTTTACTTTCAAGATCCAAACTATGAATTGCAAAATAAGGGGGAGATATACAAGATAAGGGGAGTATCATGTCTCAAATAAAGACTTCTCATCCATATATTTTGTTATCATAAAAAATTGGGAGATTATGAATAAGATGTTCATCATTTATCTTAATTTTGTTTTGATGAAGACAAAAGCTTATTAAAAAATAAAAAGATTGAAGTCGAGCTCAATCAAATTTCAAGATTATAAAAGCCATTGGATGTTTAATTAAAAGAAATTGATCAGGAAGCAAAGGTATTCAGTAGCAATTCACATTATGTATATCCTTAGATGCTCATAAAATCATTCATATTTTCATCTCTAAAGTTTCTAAGCACCATGCATCAATACCTTTCATGCCAAGTCATTTGCAACTTGATTTTTCAAAGTTTTCAGTAGTGTAATTGATTATGCAAATCATGTAACCAGTTATAGGTTTAATATGTTTGGTAAATATAGTTGTTACTAAATGTGGTAATTAGTTACACCAATTATATAATCAGTTACAGTTTGTGAATTTTTGAAAAATGTGAACTAGTATCATTCCAAATCAACGCAAGTCATCATGGAACCTCTACAATATTTTGCATCATTTCATAGAGGCATTTTAGGACGTATTTAAGACAAAATACACCAATTTTTAAATTACCTCTTTCATTCAAATTTACATACAATTCAAATATGTTTTAAGTGATTCATTTATTTAAAAACCTTGCAACTTTGTTTTGCATAAACTGTCATATCTTTGTAAAATTTGTTTGAGCAGTTAAGGTTATTGTATTTGAATTTTACATTAAAAGAGAAGATCAATTTTTGTATTGGAATTGATTCAAGTACAATAGTAGACTCAAATTTTTTTCGAATTCGGTTTTAACACCAAGTGTGTGGTGATAATTTATTGTAATAGAAAGCAGTGTGTTTTCTAAAAGTGATTGTTAATAGATAGTAGTGTACTTTCTGGTTTATTGAAAATCATCATAGTGTTTGATGATTGTGGAAAATGTCCTTTGATGATAGTGTTTGATGATTGTTAACAGATATTAGTGTACTTTCTAGTTTGTTGAAAATCATCATAGTGTTTAATGACTGTGGAAAAGGTTCTTTAATGATAGTGTTTGATGATTGTTAACATATAGTAGTATACTTTCTAGTTTGTTTAGAATCACCATAGTGTGTGATGATTATAAAAAAGGTCTTTTTATTCGGGGAGATTCAAAGTCCACCATAGGTTTGGTGTTTAATTTAATGCCAAATATGACTTAATTTTGATCATCTTTCTTGGCATTTTCTACTCTTTAATTGTGTTTCAATTGAATTATTTCATGAATTTATGTGTATCTTCAATATAATTGCATATACCTTTGGATTCCTTGATTTGTGTGTTATTGTGTAGGAATTAGGTGATCATCATTGTAAATAAAACAAAGAAATAGAAGGGAAGCCAAAGAAAAGAAGAAGTTCAATTTTTGTGAAGTTTTGATAAAGCAAGCTCGCTTAGCCCGTTCTCTAGCGCGAGCTTACTTAGCCCAGTTTTCAGCGCCATATTGAAGAGATGTTAGTAGCTAAATAAACTAAATTGCGCTTAGCCCGGTCATTATCACGCTTCCTGAGATTTTGCTTCTAGGTTACTGACCGTGCTAAGCGCACTCCGAGTGGGCTTAGTGCGTTGTCACCTGTAGGCACTTCTTGCCACTTGTATATAAAGCAACGTTAGAGATATTTTAAAAAGAATTTTAACTTTTTAGATTTAGAGAAGATATTTTAGGTCAAGAAGCACATAAATTTCAAAAGGGGTAAAATCAAAGCTTTGGAGCATCAATCTTCGATCTTTCGACTTTGATACTATTAAAGCTTTCCTTCTTACTTGTTGATTAAGCTACCATGGTGACGAGTAGCTAAACTCGTTTGTATCAAGAGTATATGTAGTCTTCCTTGATCTTATATGTATTTCCTTTAATATTTTGTATTTGAACTAGTTGATTATTAATATATGGTGAATATCTTTGTTCTTTATGAGATACCTTTGTTTTGAATCACTCTAGACATAAATTTTCCAAAAATTGACCTAAGATATTCATGTATCAATGAAAAAACTCTAGAAATAGATTTGTAAGTTGATATTTGCTTTGTATTAATATTTATGTTTATTGTATTTATTGTTAGCATGAGACATCATCTAGTAATTGATATGATAATACTCACGGAACCGCTTCAGACATAAACAATTTTGAGAGGCTACATGATTATATTAATTAGAAACGAGTTTACATGCTTGTTAAGAGATTATATGCAAGTTAGGTTGATGAAGTATATTCTTGATATGTCTTGTTAAACAAACATCTTTCTAGAATTTACTCTTTGCTACTAAAATTTGTGACAACTTATGATACCAAACAAACAACTTTTGAAAACATTACTTAAAACTATTTAAACTATAGAACAACAAGTGATATCATTACAATCCCTGCAGAGACGATAAAAATATTACCCACCGATTAAATATTCAATAAAATAGCACCATTGCTGGGGATTGTTGATTGATATTGCAAGCATTGCAATAATTTTAATTGTTTTAATCTTTGTATAATTGTGCTTCTTAATTTGTTTGATTAGTGTTTCAGATATCTGTTTATACGAGGAAGTGTACCCACATACCAACTTCTATTTGATCTAGAGATTGATAGACGTGCACGAAAACTTAATAGCAAAACCAGAAGACGAAGGCAACTAGCTAATGAAAGAAGGGAGCGCGAAGGAACTTCTTCAAGTAACTCACCAACTACCCCCATTATTACGCCACTCATGGCATAAGTACCACTTCCAAGAGGTTCATGCACCAATAGTCTGTGACATAATGCTCAGTTTGCTTGCAATGCAAACAATGGAAGGCATGCAGAGATGAAAACTGAAATTCTTCAACTCTTATATTCAAATCTCTTTACAGGGCTAGATCAGGAAAAACCCGTTCACCCATTTTACGAAATTCTATGAAATTGCATGAGCAACGGAAGCTCTGGGAGTGGAAGAGAAATCATTGTTAAAGAGGCTATTCCCTCACTCCTAGATAGAGAAGGCTAAGGAATGGTATCTTGAGCAATCTACTCTTTTGATGACAGATTGAAATTTGTTAGAGAAGAAGTTTCTTGAAAGATTCTTTCCTCACAATAGATTCATGGAGGCTGAGACGAAAATTTCCGTATTTGCTCAAGGTGTTAATGAATATCTCAATGAAGCATGGGAGAGGTTTAAGTCTATGTTGAAAAAATGAAAAGGCCACGTGTTTGATGATCTTACACAAGTGCATATATTTCCATAATAGACTCCAATTGGTGCACAAAACTCTCTTAGATGCTACCTCAGGTGGATCTTTAATGTCAAAGAGTGCGGACGATGCAATTTCCATCATTGATAGGATGGCACTCAATAACCATAAAGGTCAACATAATTGTGGTACACCTCAAAGGAAGTCAGGAGTGCTTGAGTTGGGTACTAATGATCCTATTCTTGCACAAAACAAGTTGTTTTACCAACAAGTGGAGTTGTTGACACAAAAAATGTCAAAACTTCCACAACAAATCAAGGAGATGCATAAAGTTTCAAACAAAAATCAACAAGTAGCAAGTTGTAAGTTATGCAAGGGAGACCATCCTACCGAGTATTGTCCTCTGGTTGTAGTGGAAATGAATTACTTGGGAAACCAAAATCAAAATCAAGGCTATCAACTGAGACAACCTTTGTATCAATAAGGCAGCCAAGGTTACCAACCAAGAGGTAATAACCAAGGTTATCAACAAGGATGGAGGCAAGACACCGACACTTCAAATCATTAAAATCAATCAAAACTACACTCAACCTCCACAACCTCAAGGTGGAACCTCAAAAATGGAAGACACACTAACTCAATTTATGTAAATGTCGATGTCCAATCAAAAGAATACCTATGCGGCTATAAAGAATCTTGAGACGTAAATCAGGCAATTGTCGAAATAATTAGCCGACCAACATAAATTGGCTTTTCTAGAGAATACTCAAGTGAATTCAAAAGACCATTACAAAGCTATTCTTACTCGAAGTGGAAGAACAGTTGATATGGGAATTAGTGAGGAAGTTGTGGGAGAGGAGGAAGTAGTTGAGAAAGAAAAATAAAAAGAGATAGATGAGAGTGAAGTAGGAAAATATGTGGAGGATGAATTAGTTGAAAAGGAGAAAAGAGAGGTGGAAGAAGTAGAAAAGAATTTGAGAGTAGAGAAAAAGAAAAACAATAAAAAAGGGGAAGGAACAAGTGAGTAATATTCCAATTCAAAATCTATTGTATCTGCTTGGTCTGACCAAAAAGGATAATTCTAGGAATTATGCTCGGTTTTTGGATATATTTAGTCAATTGCAAATCAATATTCCATTCTCCGAAGCATTAGAGCAAATGCATGCATATGCGAAATTAATGAAGGATATTCTCACTAAAAAATAACAGTACAGATATCAAGAAACAATAATGGTTGATGTTAATTATAATGCGATTATTCAACAGACTCTTCTGCAAAAAGAAACTGATATAGGAAGAGTCACCTTATCGGTGACAATTGGAAATATTTATGTTGGTAATGGGTTGATTGATTTGGGCTCTAATATTAATTTGATACCGTTATCCATTGTGAAAAGGTTAAGACACATGGAGTTGAAGGTAACAAGAATGCTTTGCAATTAACTGATAAATCTATTACCGGTCCTCACAGTGTAATAGAAGATGTTTTAGTGAAAGTTGATAAATTTTTATTCCCGATTGACTTTGTGGCAATTAACATAGAGAAAGACGATGATGCTCCTTTGATTCTTGGTCGGCCTTTCATGAAGACTGCAAGAATGGCCATATATATTGATGACGGACTCATGAAAGTAAGAGTGCAAGATGAAAAGGTTTACTTTAATCTATTCGAAGTCATCAAGCATTCTAAAGACAAGAGTGATTGTTTTTTACTCGATGCAACGGATGAGGTGATTGAAGAGATCAAAAGTCAAGTGCATGTTTCTACCCCCTTAGAAAAAGTTCTTACTAATGCTCTCCAAAGTCTCAATGAGAATGATGGAAAAAAATTTGAGAAGTGTTTGCGAGAACTTGAAGAGTTGGAAGAAATTCCTCCATTGGAAGAGCGAGTGGAAATTTTGAAAAAAGAAAAAAAATGAAGAATCTAAACTTTAGTTGAAGTTGTTGCCCTCTCACTTAAAATATGTGTTTCTTGATGGGGGAGTGCCGCAACTGCGATAAACACCCGACAAAAAAACAGAAGAATCGCCACCGAAAATTATTTATCCCAAAGAGAGGGAAAGGAAATGTTCGAAGAAAACCTGAAGAACGGGAAAATACAAGGTCATCGCAACCAAACCTTGGGTTCGGGAGTCGATTACGCAAGGGGAAGGTATGAGCACCCCTCACGTCCGTTGTACTCAACAAGATCTGATATGTGATTTTTATACGTTATTTTACCATGAGTTTTAATTAATTGTCTTATGTGTTTAGTTGCATTTTATTACCTTTTATCACATTTTATGTGTTGGTTTGGTATTTCCATTGTTTTTAGGTTTAGGTACGCAATCAAGAAGAATCAGAGCAAAAACTGGGAAAAACAATAGTAATTCGGAAGAGTTTTAAAAGTGAAATAGGGGGCTGACACGGCCACATCAGCAAGTCTGGAGCAGGGTTGAGTTTTAAAAGTGAAACAGGGGGCTGACACAGGCACCCGTGTCAACTGACACGACCGTGTCAGCAAGTCTGGAGCAGGGTTGCTTTTGCATCAAATGACCAGGGAACCAACACGGTTGCCCGTGTCATCTGACACGGCCCGTGTTGGTTGATGTGCTTCATCTTCCAATTTTATGATTTTTTAGGCCTTTGTGATCTCTATGGGTATTTTGGGTATTTTCCTATTACTATGTTGGACCTGTGAGTATTTAAGACAAATTTTTAGAAGGAAAACATAACTTTTTGGCCAGAGAAGAATTGCACTATCAGGATTAGAGAGATCAAGGTGATTAGGGAACTGAAGGTTTTTATGAGTGGAAGCCATTGAAGATCCAATAACCCTCTTATCTTGTAATTTCTAGTTTTTATTTTGTATTTTCTTTGAATATTATGAGTAGCTAAACCCCCAATACTAGGTGGTGTCCCTGATTTGAATATGTAATGACTCTGATATTAATATTGCACATACATTTCCTTTGTTTTCATAACTGATTTGATCTCTAGATGTTCTTAATGCTTGCCCTATCGGACCAACAGGGTTTGATTTACGATTAATGATTAGGCTGGACCGCCGTTGTTAAGGCTTTGCTTTTGATCATCCTATAGTAGATATCACCTAGGACTAGGGATACCCTATAGGAGCCGTAATAATTCTTGATAATTGATTGCTTAATCACACTTATAATTCTCTATGGACGTAGGAATTAGGATAGACGATTAAATGTTTTCTCACTAAGGACTTAGGAGTAAACATTCTAAAGAATCGGTAATTAAGTAGTTATAATAAGTCGTTGCATGTTAATTCAGAGTTGTTACTGAGTCAGATCATACGCCTTCCCTAGCAGGTTACTCATATTTGTTTAAACCAATTAGTCAATTTTCCCTTTTCCTTGAAAATATTTTTATAATTAAACAAAAACAATTTTAAAACCCCAAAGCTTTTGTTTAACTAAAATAAAACCAGAACTCTATATCGTCAAGCAGTCCTTAAGATCGACATTCGGGAAAATTCCCTTTTATTACTACATTGGCAAAATAATACACTTGCTATTTTACCGATCAAGTTTTTGGCGCCGTTTCCAGGGAACACTAAAGATCATAGATTGTATAGTTTTATTTTAGTTAAAACTTTGTTGCTCCGCAACTAAAATTTATTCTTACTTTAATTTTTATTTTTATTTTTATTTTATATAAAAAAAATCAGATTATTTTTGCTTCATGAATTCTTCTATACTATGCGACTAATAAAGTTTATGAGTTGTGTAGTTATGAATGTTTTTTATACATTGCCACCTGTATCTCCTGCATGTTGGTCGCCTGATTCGGGAATCACTTTGGAAGAGGCGACCAAAATTTTTAAAGCATATCGGAGGGAGGTAAGAATCCTTATGAATGAATATAAGGAAGCTAACTTTTATTCAGATAAATTTATTTGGCGAGAGTTTAGGTTGGAAGAAGAATGTGTGAAAGAAGAAGAACAAAGCATGACGTCAGAAGAAGAAGAAGAAGAATTAGAAATAGAAGAATCTAAGGTAAACAAGAAATATGGGGAAGAAGAAAGAAGGCAACTTGAAGATGATCTAGTGCTGGATGAAAATACAGATGTAAAAAATTGTATAGATGTAGACATCCAACAAGGAAATCTTCAAAAAAATAGTATCCCTAAAAATCATTTTAACAAGGCAGAGGAAAGACAAGAAATTGACAAAGTATTGGATTTCATTTATGCCTTGTTCACAAAAATCACACTGAAACTGATGTGGAAGCAACATTATCAAGACCTCAAGTTCATGGGATTGCTACGAAACAAAAGAAAGAAAAAAGATGATGTGTTCGTTGTTTCATATATGCCACCTTAACAGAGCATGATCCGTCGAGCCATGTGACGTTAAACGAAGAGCTGCGTGGGAGGCAACCCACGTTTTTAACAATTTTGCATTTTATTTTTGTTGTTATTTTGCTTTGATTGCAAGTAATAAACGAGACCTTACAAAGGGAAGCTAGAGTGTTGCATGACCCTCCAACTCCTTAGTAAGGACCTCTGTGAGTACATCTTTCCTACTTCTGTTCTAAAAAATTGAGGACAATGTTTAGCTCACGTTTGGGGGAGTTTTTATTGTTTTGAGTTTTCATTTTAAGTACCTTTTAATTGTGTTTGGGTTCTGTTGTTTAAAAATCGCTGTGAACTCTCCCCGAATAAGGACCGTAAATTTTTTTATCTTGTAAATACTGTGATGCCTGAAGTAGTCAGGAAAGTATATAGAGTTTGAGGAAAGAAAAGTTGAAACTATGGAAGTTATGAAAGTTTGAAAATTGAGGTATAACATGAACAATCTAGGTTCCCCGAAGTAAGGTAACGAGTCCAACGTGTAAATTTGTGCCATATTACTTGGATTTGAGAAGTATTCCTTGATTAGTTTATAGTGATGGTCCAACATGATTAAAAAGAATCACATGGATAAAGTTGATTGAGAAAATGACTTATGGCACCAAAATAAAAAATGATGAATAATGACGGTAAAGACAACTGATCCTTCTAAGTTGGGTAACTCTCGCCCGGTTATTTAGCCTAACGATGGTGGAATCTTTATAGTCGTCCCAAAGTGGACTAATAAACGCCAATGCGCGAGAGAAAAAAAGAACAATAAAGGTGCCTTGAAAAAGTCTCGATCCAATCTTATACATGTGAGGGAAAGCGATCAAAAGTGCCTTAATCTGATTATCCAAATGAAAGGGATAGAAAATCGAAGAAAATACTTAAGCCCAAAGCATATTTGGAGACGTGACCGAAAGAGGGATTTAGGTATATGGTTTTACCGCGGTATGTGTTTGTGTAATACCTTCGTTAACAGAAGATTACCAAGAGAATTAGTTTTGGCCGATCAGAACAAGGGCTCACGTATGAGTATCAACACACCTTACATTCACAAGTTTTTTGTTTGATATATACCGTTTGATCTAAAAAGTTTTTATCCAAACTTGTTGCTTGAAGTCAAGCAACAGTTTAAGTTTGGGGAAGTTTGATCAGCGATTTTTATACGTTATTTTACCATGAGTTTTAATTAATTGTCTTATGTGTTTAGTTACATTTTGTTGCGGTGGAAATAGGATATCAAACTATTAATTAGTTTGAAACACAATTCTTAATTCACAACAAACTTTGATTTATCCGAAGGAAAAGGTAAAAAGAGGGAAAACTTATTTTTGCATCGTAAACACAATGCGGGGAGAGACCTGGGTAAGGGGTTGGTTAGGCTTAGGGAAGGTACTAGCACCCTAAACTTCTGTAGTACTCTACAGGAACCTTTTGTTTAAAGTATGCCTTTTTTTTTATTTTATTATCTGTTTGAAATATATATTGAACTAAGGGATAGAGTGACCTAAAAGACCTAAGGGTTAGTCCTAAGTTTACTCGGCAAGATTCGTATCGTGTGCCTACGTATCATGGAAAGGGAGTGGAATCAGAGTAATCGTAGTTCCCCTTGAAAGGGAGGTTAGAAACTTCTTGACTGTGGTCAAGGTTTCAAGGGGAGTAAACGTTTCTTAAGGAACCGTTTACGTGGAGTTTTGGAACTCCTATTTCTACGTTGAATTTGTAACTGAAAATTAGGGTTAAATTAGGGTTGACTAAATGTTCCACGGCGGGAAACCCTAAAAACAGAGTACGGCGACTCTTTGACCTAATGCTAGGGTAAAGGGCATTTTCGTCCACGGCGAGACACCTAGGCTAGTAGGGTTTGGAAATGGTCAAGGTTAGGACTATTGACTCGGTGGTCAAACGGCTAGACCTAATTCCTTCGGAAGGGAAAATAACGGTAAAACATGCAAACATGGCAAAATATCGTACGACAGAATTAAAATGCGGAAAGTAAAGAAAGCGTCACGACGATCACTCGCGTAAATTACAAATCCCCATAAAATGCAAAATAAAATAAACCGCGACCATGGCCTCGCGTAAATTACACCCATGGAACAAAAACCAACCAATGAAATAATAATAAGACGAAACAAACAAATTAGTGAGGGTTAGACGAAAGTGAAACGGCCAAAACAAAAACTTATATTTTTGCATTTTTGTTAAAAGAAAGGTTAATTGAAGGAGAAATTATGCTAATTTGATGTTTTTATTTTTAAAAAAATGTTTTAATTTAAATAAAGAAAATGTTTTTATTTTAAGGTTTTATTTTAAGAAAAATTATGTGTTAATTTTATTAAGGAAATTGATTTTAATTTTATTGAAAAATGTTTTAACTTTACTGTTTTTAATGAAGGAATTTGACTATTTAAAAAAAAGAGTTTAACTTCAAAGTTTTAATTACAGAAATGTTTTAGGCCTAATCATGGTTTAATTAATCCTAATCCTACTGAGTTAATAAAATATAAAATATAAAACGAAAAGAAAAAACGAATGAAAAAACAAAGGGAGGACGTGGATTCCCGCTGAACCATCATTCCCAGGTTTCAACAACCCTCTCCTTCTTATTCTTGCTCGTCGGCGGCACCCTCTTCCGGTCGGAGTTCATCTCCTTCAAATCCAAACTGTCCGTGCAACTACAAGTCTCTCCCACCCATAGCAGAAGGCCCAACGTATGGCGACGACGGAAGTGTCTCACGGCCATTCTTCGATGAACTGTTACCCTTTCAAATGCAAACAAAAGAAAACCTTGAAATGGAACAAGTTGTGAAATTAAAAGTCATCTTACCGGCGGCGAGAGGTTAATCCAGTACGTTGTCGTGCCTATTGTTGTCGTCAATTACTCTTTGCTGTGAATCCCCCTTTTTCTCCCTTCTTTAGGGTTCTTTTGGATACTTTTATACTGCTACGTAAAAACCCTTTTGAGCTATTGTTGGGCCTGGATTCGATTCGCTTTTATGATTTTTTTACGGTGGGTTTGTTGCTATTTTCCAGGACTTTCGGTTTGATTTGCTTGGAGCAAAAATCTGGGATGATTGTTGCGACCTTTACGGCTGAGGGTTAGGACTAGAGATGCTTGCGTTTTTCTCTGTCGCTTCTATTTGGTCTGGCTGGTAATCCCCATTCAACGTCTTCGCGAGTATTTCGACTTCGAAACTTTCTGTTTTTGTGAATCATGTAAAATCCCTTTGCTGCGCTTACTGCTTGCTGATGATAGTTTCTGTCAAGTTCGTTAGGATTAAAGAGGTATGAACAAATCCGCGTAACTTTTCGACCACCTCATATTTCTTCCTCCTTTGATTATTCTCACTATTGAAATAATGATTGTGACAAATATTCTCACAAGAGCATCAAGACTTCGGGATACAAACAGGTGACAATTTGGTGTAACGAGTTTGAATTCAAGTTGTCAGCTGGAAAAGCCACGTATGTTGAAGCCGAAGAATCATGAGTGTCACCCTGTTTTTGCTGATGAAGCAATCTCAAAATCTTAGGTGAGTAAAGGAACAAGGGAGTAGTATGGTAAGAGAAGAATCTAATGTACATTGTTCGCTTCTTCTTTCTCGCATTTGATTATGTTTCTGTTTTCCCTCATTGTAGCTTTTTCGAGGAGATTCTTGTTCTCGACAGCTATCTTGGCAACCTTGGTTCGGGTAGCAAAGCTTACACGATGGGTGATGCCGATAAGTCATAAATTCGACACATTTACTCTGCTAGTGCTAAACTAGAAGCTTCACCGGAAGCTGTCTATGGCCTGGAAATGTGCATGATTGGTTTAGATAAGGAAAAAGCATCTGTGTTTTTCAAGACAAGCACGTCTTCAGCAGCTTTGATGACTAAGAATTCTGGAATCAGGAAGATCCTTCCAAAATATGACATATGTGACTTTGAATTTGATCCATGTGGGTATTCGATGAATGGAATTGAAGGAAATACAGTATCAACTATCCATGTCACACCTGAATATGGATTTAGTTATGCAAGCTTTGAAGCTGTGGGTTATGAGTATGAAGAGAGATCTCTGAATGAAGTTGTTGAAAGGGTTATAGCATGTTTCTACCCATCTGAGTTTTCTATTGCTCTGCACATTGATATGACTGGTGAAAATCTTGACAAATTTCCTCTAGAAGTTAAAGGATACAACTGTGGAGAGAGGAGCAATGAAGTTGTTGGACAAGGTGGTGCTGTTGTTTACCGTTCCTTTGTTCGAAATGATGGATGTGCATCTCCAAAGTCTACCCTTAAATGCTGCTGGAGCAAGGATGAGAGCAAGGATGAAGAAGTGAAGGAGATATAGTACTCTGCTTTTAGTTTCTTATGTTCTTGTTTATCTTTATTGTTATCATTGTGAATGATCAAATTTGATTGCTTATTGTCTTCTATGCAGGTTTCTTCACTCAACAACATTACTGGCATGTGACAAAGCAGTACCTTCCTAGACACTTTCATGGGAAGTAATAGAGGAGCTTTGATGTATATGGATTTGGAGTGCAGGGTGATGGTGCAAATGAGAAATGTTGCGCAGGGTGTATTGGAATTCCAGAACAGGTTTGTCGGTGACTTCAAAGGTTTTGGCCAACCATTCTTTGACTTCAGCGATTCAGGATACTTTAGTGAATACGGATGCCTCTTGATCGACCATTGATTCTGTCACAAGGTTACAGTTTTTGATGAACGAAAGGAGAATGAGTCGCAAATGTCCCAGCTCTGAAGATGGATTGGAACACTCACGCTGCAGTTTGGGTATAAGCAAATGGCAGTGACAACGATAGGGAAATAAACGGATCGATGTTGAAGTTTCAAATTTCTGAAACTGAAGATAGGAACCTTCCTCCGAGAATGAATTGAGTTTAAATAGCAGGATGCAAGCATATGCTTACAAGGAGGACTTCTTGGTTGCGGAAACTAGCTTAGCATTGTATTATTAAAACTATCGGCGTGCTTGCTGGCTCATAATTACCTTGCAAAATGTTATCTCTGATTTTGCATTGGATTTGGGATATTGCTTTCATTTTTGTATAATGTAATAAGAAAATATAGAATGAATAAGTTCTATTTTCCTTAATAATTGAATTCGTTTCCGCTCAAATTTCCGCATAAACTCGACCAATTAACATTTACTCAACTAAACTCCTTCCATAAACTCCTTTAGTTGAAATACATCCGACCAAATTCTCCGGATAACCCAACTGATTAAGCTTGTCTGATTAAGTTCACCGGATAATTTATCCAATTAAAATCGCCCAATTAATTCGTCTGCTTCATTCGTCCGATCAAATCCCTTCAAATGAATTTGCTTGACTAAATTAGTACGACCGCAACCATACTAATAAACTCATCTGATTCCGATTTGTCCAGTTAAATTCAAATGAACCCAACATCCTCCGATTCATTTATCCAAATAAATCAACTAATTAATTTCCTTGCACGAGATCTATTTGATTAAGCTAGGACATTCTCCCCCCGACCTTTGCAATTAGTCCTATTGCACGATTCACACCTGACGTAACCGAGCTCAAACAAATCACCTTGCAAATTACTTTGCACCAACATTTCACTGTTCCAGAATCAACTGACTTGGAGACGTAAACCTCCAACCACTCGACGACTCAACTCCAGAAATTGTCAGCAAACTTCCAATCCCTGGCCATTTTGTCCTTTATATTTTAAGGAGCATACATGCGATTATTTCCTGCAAAATCCACCAACTACACAAACCTGTCAGCAGTTAGCTAAAGCGCGATGTGAAACGAAATGGGATGCGAAATGAACCTACTAATCATAGGGCAAAATTTGGCGTATTACACATTTTATTTCGTTTTATCGCATTTTATGCATTGGTTTGGTATTTCCATTATTTTTAGGTTCAGGTACGCAATCAAGAAGAATCTGAGCAAAAACCGGGACAAACAGCAATAATTCAGAAGAGTTTTAAAAGTGAAATAGAGTTCTTACTAATGCTCTCCAAAGTCTCAATGAGAATGATGAAAAAGAAATTGAGAAGTGTTTGCGAGAACTTGAAGAGTTGGAAGAATATCCTCCATTGGAAGAGCGAGTGTAAATTTTGAAAAAAGAAAAAAAATGAAGAATCCAAACTTTAGTTGAAGTTGTTGCCCTCTCACTTAAAATATGTGTTTCTTGATGGGGGAGTGTCGCAACTGCGAAAAACACTCGACAGAAAAATAGAAGAGTCGCCATTGAACGTTATTTATCCCAAAGAGAGGGAAAGGAAACGATCAAAGAAAACCTAAAGAACGGGAAAAGACAAGGTCATCGCAAGCAAATCTTGGGTTCGGGAGTCGGTTACGCAAGGGGAAGGTATGAACACCCCTCACGTCCGTTGTACTCAACGGGATCCATGCTTGTTGTCTAATAAAAGGGTATGTTTTTTATAAACTACTGATAAATGGGAACGAGAACAAAGAAAAAGAAATAGACTTGATAGGACATCACCGTCATATTCCTACGTATTCTCTCGTGCAATGGGAAAGTCAGAGTCAACGTAGTTCGAAAAAATACAGGTGATGGGGGAAACGTTGCTCGCTAAGACATCGTCGTCTTGTGCCTACGTATCCTTATATGGTATGAAAAATTAGAGCAAACGTAGTTCGGCTAACTACGAAACCACAGATTAGTTAAGTGTTTTTTATGAGTGACGTTAAGTCCTCATTCCAGCAGTTAGGGTCGATGCCTGTTTATGATAGAACGGAAAAGTAACATACTCTTTCTGAAAATGAGTTTGCAACACAAATTGTGAAGGATGAAAAGGTTTGACTTTTGTTTGTGAGTTTTAGTGAAGTGAATTACGTTGCTTTGTGATTCACGTTGCACTAAACACTATGATATAGGAACGAATGTGTCACATATCGCCCCCAAATGAGACATATGCTAAACACTCTAGACAAGCGAGAGGAGACCCCTCCCTCATCATTTCCCATATACTTAAGGCCCGTGGCGTATAACGTTCATCGGCTTTATTAAGTGTGTTAGAATTGTTATGAGATGAGAAGAGAGAAGTGCGCACGGAAGGTCTAAGGGAAACTCGGTCCTAACATTCTCATGCAAAGTGGTCCTAAGGTCGAGATGCAAAAGGGAATTCTATCCTAATGTTATCATGCAAAATATGGACCTAAGGTTATGGTTAAAAGGGACTAGCCTACTTGTTATCATGCATGGATTACACTCTTAATGTCTATCCTAATCCAAAATTTAATCGGAAATTAAATTGGAATAGGAATCCTAAGGGAGCATGCAAAGGCAAGGCAAAAAGCAAGAAAACAAGGTTAAAATAGCAGCTACAAAAGCGCTTCCTGCACAAAACAACAATGAAATCCAACAAGGCAGCACAACAACATTTAACAGCTACTAGTTTAACACAAAAGTAGGTGTAAAAGGGAAGCAAGCAAGCAAGCATCGCAAAGACAATGTCTAAATTCATAATAAGACAACTATATAAAGCAGGACAACAAGCATGTATCAATGCAATCAATATGAGCAAGCATCAATGATGAATAATTATCATGAAAGAATGGACATGCATCAACAATCAAACACCAAAGTTCAATAATATTGCATCCTCAAGAATCAACAATATCAACATGCTTTATACATCAATTACACAATTAAACAATCATGCGACAAACATAATCAAAAGTGAATACTATCGTGCATCACAAGTCTAGCAAGATAATTATCAACAATTAATCATTAACATGATACAAGCAAGCACATCATATGATCATCACATCAAGGAAGCAACATGAACATGTTAAGCATTCAAACGAAAACCAAAATTTACGCGTTTATGTGAACCCTAAATATGAACATGAACACGAACATGAATATGCAAATCCAGGTTGTGATTTCTCCTAGCAGGAGTCAAATCCAAGTTAGTGAAACCTAAACCATTGCCAGCGTTGATGTGTGCCACAACTCCTTCTAATTGGTTAACTGAAATTTCCTGCGGTAGATAAGCTGGATTCAAGATCTTCAACAAAGCATTTTTGTGTGCCTCAGAACACAACAACAAAGACAAAATGGGAATCTTTGAGGGGGTTTAATTCAAGTGATCCACAATCTTTTAATCACTTTCACAAATAAGCCTCATAAACTGCTCAGCATCTTTAGAGAACGAACTGTCACCACCAGCCAGTTGCTACGTACTCTCCTCAACCACTTCTTTCCTTTTTCCCGTCTTGTCAGTATTAGCCTCTGGAGGGGAAAAGACTCTTCTGCTTTGAATGATGCCACCTACACTCACAATGTTCTCAACAGTAGAACCATCATATGATGAACTAGTCAACTCTTTCTTATGCCCGTTACATAATACTTTTGCCTTATAGTTCCATGGGATGGCTTTGGTGCTCTTATACGGCACGGGTCCTGGAATATTAATGATCACCGACGCTGGCCTAGCAGGCGCTAAAATGTTAATGATCCGGTAAGGAATTGAAATTGTGGCAATATCTCTTTCGTCATTACTAACCCCATCAATAACATCTTCCCTAACAACTCTTTCAAATTGTAGATAACCATCATCAATCATCCTCTATACACTGTTCTTCAACAGACTACAGCCCTCGGGTTGCACTTCACATTCTGAACAGTCAGTAGAACATCCTGGGAATACTCACCCCTTCAACAACTTTTCTTTCACGAACCTCAAAGGAGTCTTCAAATCCTCAACATCAGTTATCAAATTCAATATTTCTCTGTCAATAACAACATTCGCCCTTGCGACACCATGATTTGGCATTAGGTTTTGGTTCACATTAGGCCCCTCGTTGGTAAAGTTAATAGCCTTTGAGTCAAGCAAGTCCTGAACCTTGTGCTTGAAGGCTTTACAGTTATCAATATTGTGGCCTGGGGCGCCCGAATGGAATTTTCATCTCGTATTGGCGTCATAACCAAGAGGAGGAGCTCCGGTTAAAGGTGCCAAAGTCTCTTCTGAATAAGCTACAATTGAAGCAGATGTTGCAACAATTATGAGTACGGCATTGGTGGAGTCTCAAACTGTTTGTTCTTCATTCTCTGTCTGCAAGCGTATGGTCGTGGAGCATTAACCTATTGCTGAGGTGCAGTCGGGATGGCTACAGTAGCAACTTGCTGATGATACTGAGATTGCACTCTACCTTTACCCTTGTGAGAAATAGAATTAGCATCCCCTTCCCTCTTCTTAGGGTTTATTGTATATGGTTTCTTCTTTCCTCCCGAAAAGGATCCACTACCATTTGGAATTTTTCCAGACTTAATTCCACTTTCCACTCTCTCACCTGCCATCACCAGGTCGAAAAACCTGCAGACATACAACCTATCAGCTTTTCATAATACACCCCAGGCAATGAAGCCATAAACATGTCAGTCAATTCTCTCTCCACCATGGGAGGTTGCACCCTTGCTGCTAAATCCCACCACCTTTGGGTGTATTCTTTAAAGCTCTCATTGTTCTTCTGCAACAAACTCTATAATTACACCCTGTTCGATGCCATATCACTATTATACTGATAATGGAAAACAAAGGCCTCAGCTAATTCTCTCTAGCTTCGGATACGGGTTCTCTCAAGCCCCCATATACCATTCCAAAGATGCTCCTGCCAGACTGTCTTGGAAAAAATGCATTAACAGTTTCTCATCGTTAGAGTATGCGGGCATTTTTCTGAAGTATGCCCAAATATGTACTCTAGGACAAGCCGCCCCTTTGTACTTGTCGAAATCTAGTACCTTAAAGTTTGGGGGAATTCTGACCCTTGGAACTAGACCAAGATCTAACATATCAAGACCCAAAGAATTTTGGTTCTCATAGGACTTCATCTTCTCCTCGATCATCTTAAACATTTTATCAGCCTCAGAAGGCAAACCACCCTCCATATCTCTCATAGAAAAGACATCGTCCTGGTGATCTTCCCATTGAGGGCCAGCTACCCCGTGCACAGCGCACACACTTCCATCAGCAATATTACCAGCTTCATTAACAGTACCTCCGCCTGTAGGTATGACAACAATAGGAATATTAGCGTCTTGTGGAACAGAACCACCAACAGGTGGATGAATAACACCAGATCCTCCATGCATCACACCCTCTTCATCAATCCATGCTATCAGAGGTTGGACCAGAGTCCTTAACTTTTCTTATCCATTGGCAACATTCTACATAAGCTCCATAAATTAAACCATGCGAGCCCTGACTTCCTGCAATTCAACCTGAACCTGATCCATAATCCTTTGCTGATTCCCTCAAGTTGAGTATCTATGGAAACTGAACTCCTCAATCCTATTAATGAAGAAGAAAACCAAGCAGAGATAAGAACAGAAGGCCACTGTAGACAACTACGATGCAAATCGAAATGCAAAATGCAAACATGTCTATGTATTTACAGGGAGATCCCCCTTGATTCCGATTTCAACATACATGAACAGTAGAGATGAATAATAATACCATAATAATCTTCTCATATATCAAGTAAAGTTGAGTCAATACATATCAACAAATGAGAAAAATACGAATACAAAAGGGTATTAATCCCATCCAACAGATCTGGTGGTGATCAAGATAAAAAAGAAGAGAAACTACTATGACATATCAGAAAATGATCCTCCCCAGCAACCATGCTCCTTGCTCCAGGTCTGAGCCTTTTTGAGCATCGTCTTCGTGTTTGGATGATATGGTCTGGCAACCAATTCTCTAACGAGGATGTCCCTACTGTGGCTCTGAGACAATGATAAGACTCTTCCCATGCATCTTCACCAAAGGCATCTTCTAACCTGGGTCTTTTCAAATCTTCCCAGGTCTTGAGCTCTTCAAGCGCTGATAGAGTCTCATGGAATTTCTGATCACTTGTGCATCTATGGGATTATTCTACCATCACTTCTCTTTCTCTAACCTTGAGTTTGCCTTCAGCTTATCAATCTGACTGTGAAGATGATCTTCCCTATTCTTGTTAGCAGTTACTATAGTATTCCATTGCTCATGGAATTTGGATATCTCCATATACACTCTGTCTAAATTCTTCTTTCTATGTTTCAAAGTGATATCAGTACTCTTCAAATCCTGACCAATCGGCTCTCGTACCCTGATCTCTTTAGATAGCTCCTTCTCCAACTTGGTTAAAGATTTTGATTTCATCTTAGCCAAGTAAAAAACCTCATTCTCTTCATGCTTCAACTGACTGATCTCCTTTTTCAACTCTTCATTCTATTTGTGCAGTTCTTTCTTCTCTGCCCAAAGCTTGTTGTACCTTAGGATGTCAATCGTTGTAGCCTGCTCAATGACCAAAGGATACAAGGGTTCCTCAATAGAGAAAGGAAAAAGTATCTCCTCTACCCTCCTTTGGGTCCATTCCACAGATGGATCATAGGATCGATAATCACTCTTCACAAAGGAAAGCTTCCCCCTCTTGTGGATTTTACTCCATGCATCAACGAATCTCGCCAGAACACTAGGGTTAGCTATGACAGTAAAGTACAGAGATTCCTACACTTCTTCGTCCTTCGGAGGTCCCCTCAAAGCATACCCAAGTTTTCTGACTGCGGGAGAAGGGTTGTAGTTAATTCCCCCTTTCCTCCCCATCAAAGGCACATTGGGGAAGCTACCATAACTGAAGATAATCTCTTTATCAAGCATATCTCGACTAAACGAAACAATATCTTTGGCCATCAAACCCATGAGTCTCTTAGACCCTTCAGACGAATTCCTCGAATCCACAAAAGCTCCAGAATAAGGGAGATGATATGTAAATCACTTGTGGAGGAGTGGTGCACAACAAGAAAGAATCTTTCCTCTCCTCTTCTCGTTCTTGTAATGTATTGAATGATATAGATCTTTTAGGAGAGTGGGTATAAGATTCTTGGAAAGAAAGACACGAAAGGTGTCTATATCCACGAAGACCGGTATATTGGGAAACAGTAAAACTCTATAGACACACAGAGCCAAAATAGCACTAAAGACCACCCAATAGCCCTCTTCAACATACTTCTGGGCATTATCCATCAAGAAAGATAAAGTAAAGCCAAAAGCTCTGTTTCTACTTACGACATGATCAACCAACTCAGACGTGCTCAAATAAAGAGTGACGACAAACTTCTCGAGATCAGGTTCTTCCTCTGAATGAAAGAATGGCACCTCATCTTGGACTGGAACTCCCAAAATAAAAGAAAACTCCTCCAAAGTCGGAACCAACACATAATCTGGGAAGGTGAAACAACGCACAGAGGGTCATAAAAATGTAATAGAGTGTGAATAGCTCCATGCTCATAGCTTGTGATTTTACATACAAGATTCAAAATTCTCCCATAATCTCTTCTAAAGATTTCAAGGACACCAGGATCAGCCATAGAAATCAGACCAAATAAAGGTCCCAACTCTGGTAACGGGAACTTGTATACAACGATCCTCTTTATATCTACTTCCATCTCTATAGAAAACCAGGACCGAAATCAAAGGAGAGATGAGAGCCTGTAAAACACATAAACATGCAATGTTAAAATGAAGGATAATTATGCAGATGCAAACATGGGAAGGTATCCAATGCTCGAGATTACTGCTATGTTGTTGACTGAATATAACCAGAATTCTGCTCTAATAAGAAAACCCTTAAAACCAGAACACCGAGGTGAGAGAAAACTGGAATACACAAGATTAAAGGTTTGCTTTGACAAGAAAACTAGAAAATCAAGTTGGTTGAAGGTCAAAGTTTCCTGCAAAAACCCATCCCTCTCCATGTAGGTTCTAGTCTTGGTTGGTACGACATCTTATGCAAATCATCAGTATCACGAACTCTCAGGTCGAGAAACGATGATACGTTTACCATTTCTGGTTTGGCATCATGGTCAATCAAAGAGGTATCAATTGACTTCCCAATGAACGATCTTCAGAGTCGTTATATTTTCTTAGTCAATACTCCCTAAACTGCACCAGACGCGCATGATAGAGTATCTCCAAAGAAAAACCTCGTCTGGACGTGAATTTTGCACGAGCTATTGCATGGCCAGACGCCACACAAGCTCCCACTACTCTTTACACCAATCCTGTGTGTATACTCAAGCCTGGATATTGGGCTTATCTCTCATGGAACAACCTACCCAACATCACAACAACAAAAATATAATATAATATGCAACAGTAAAATGCAAATGCAATAATATACAACAGGCAATGTACATAAAAGCAAATAATTATACAAAAGTAAACACCCAAAGAACATAAATAGACAAGTGTTAGGATTGACTCCCATAGGAAACCAGAGTCGCCAGCTATCGCAACTGCGAAAAACCCACAACAAAAAAATAGAAGAGTCGCCACCGAACTTTATATATCCTAAAGAGAGGGAAAAGAAACGATCAAAGAAAACTTGAAGAAGGGAAAAGACAAGGTTATTGCAAACAAATCTTGGGTTCGGGATCCGGTTACGAAAGGGGAAGGTATGGGCACCCTTTACGTCTGTTGTACTCAACGAGATCCATGCTTATTATTTAATCAAAGGGTGTGTTTTCTATAAGCTACTGCTAAACGAGAACGAGAACAAAAAAAAAGAGAATTGATAGGACATCGCTGACCTATACCTACGTATTCCCTTGTGCAATGGGAAAGTCAAAGTCAACATAGTTCAGAAAACTACGGGTGATGGGGGAAAGGTTGCTCGCCAAGACATCATCGTCTTGTGCCTACGTATCCTCATCTTGTATGAGATATCAGAGCAAACGTATTTTGGCTAACTACAAAACCACAAGTTGGTTAAGTTTTTTTGATGAGTGACGTTAAGTTCCCATTCTAGCAGTTGTCGATGCCTGTTTTCGTTAGAACGGAAAAGTAACATACTCTTTCTGAAAATGAGTTTGCAACACAAATCCCGAAGGATGAAAAGGTTTGACTTTTGTTTGTGAGTTTTAGTGAAGTGAATTATTTTGCTTTATGATTCACGTTGCACTAAACACTATGATATAGGAATGAATGCGTCGCATATCGCCCCCAGACGGGACGTATGCTAAACACTCTAGACAAGCGAGAGAGACCACTCTCTCGCCATTTCCCATATACTTAAGGCTCGTGGAGTACAACGTTCATCATCTTTATTAAGTGTGTTAGAATTGTTTTGAGATGAAAAGAGAGAAAGACGCACGAACGGTCTAAGGGAAACTTGGTCCTAACATTATCATGCAAAGTGGTCCTAAGGTCACGATACAAAAGGGAATTCTATCCTAATATTAGTGTCGCTTTCGCGAAAATAAGGTGCCGGCAAAACAGAAGAGTCGCCATCTTTCGTTATTTATCCCTCAGAACGGATAAGGAAACGATCAGAAAAACCTGACGAAAAGGTATAAGACAAGGTCATCGCAACCATTGTCTGGGTTCGGGAGTCGGTTACGCAAGGGGAAGGTATTAGCACCCCTCACGTCCATCATACTCGATGGGATCCATGCTTGTTGTGTTTATCTGATGGGTTGGTTTTATCTATCTACCTATCAAGGCTGGTCAAAAAGGAAAGAAAATGACTCGGCAAAGCGTCACACTTTATGCTTACGTATTCTCATCAGAGAATGAGAAATCAGAGTCAACGTAGTTCGACTAACTACAGGTTACGGGGAAGGTGGCTCGCCAATATGTCAGTATTGTGCCTACGTACTCTCAACAGGCTTGAGATATCAGAGCTTACGTAGTTCGGGATAATACGGATTACGGGAATTCAGATTTATCTGTTTTATCGAGTAGGATTAACAAACAGTTCCAGCAGTTTGGCGTACGCAGCTCGACCCTTGGAGACTTATGCGTTACCGTTTGCGGTAGAACTGGGAGTTAACGACACTCTTTTCTTCAGAAAAGCTTTCCTTTGAATTATGGGCCCACGGGGCAAAAAGGTTTGAAGTTTGTTTTCTGTCTTTTACGAAAGAGCTATTTTTTATGTTTGTTTGCAACTAGTATCGCACTAGAGACTATGACCTGAGAATGAATGTGTCGCATGTCACCCAAAGGGTACCATACTAAACATCCAGACTGTTGAAAAGAAACTCTCCAACAATCCTTTCTCAGATAGCTTAAGGCTCGTAACGTACGACATCAGTTAACCTTTATTACTATATTTTGATTTGTTTTGAGATGAGAAGAGAACGGGCTCAATTAAGGGGAGACTATCAAGTCCTAATGTTTTCATGCCAAGGATTCATCCTATGGTTGAGGTTTGAAACTGGGAATTCCTAGAAATTATCATGCATAGGTTTCAACCTAAAGCTCTAATCATCACTTCCTTATCAAAGGAAGTGAGATTCCTAGGGGATCATGTCAATGAGAAACAGACACATATAAAGCATCAGCTTAAACCGTAAACAGTAAACGACTGTAAAATGCATGCAATGCAAGTGAGGGAGGAAATGTGTGTGGGGCATCAGCCTCCACAAGCTCGTCTCACCCTCAAGCCAGATATGAATAACTGTAATCATACAGCAGAAATGACATGCTATCAAGCAAAATAGAAGTAACTGCAATCATACAGAAGAAATGAAATGCTATCGAGCAAACACAAACCACATAGGCACGGGAGCTGGGCTCTACCAAATACCCGCAAGCAAAGCCATACAGTAAACATACAAGCAGAGGGAGCAACTCAACCTCTAGTGCAATCATGCTCCTAGCTTACATCAGTCTAGATATGAACTTATTCTAATGCATCAAGCAAATCACACAAGGCACATTAGTACAGTAAAGAAAACAAGCAGACAAGAAAGGAAACAGATCAACAGCTCCTACAACTAAACCAACTTGACAGCAGTCCAGTCATCAGACTTCAACCACCCTTCAAGGCTATCATCTTCAATGGCAAGTATCAACTTTCTCCTCTTCATATACAAGCTTCCAATACATCAACATAAGTATCAACTTGTTCCATCTTCTCCAAGCCTCAGCTCTTCAGTCAATTCCACCTTCAGGCTTCACTCATAACTACAAGTATCAACTTGACTCCTTCAGGCTCTCAATGTGTCAACATAAGTGCCAACTTATCCTTCATTCCTCAAGCCTCAACTCTTCACTCAATCTCCATTGGATCTTCTTCACAAGTATCAACTTGTTCTTCTTGCTTCAGCTCTCTTTGCTTTACCAGTATCAACTTGTTCCTCTTCATCTACAAGCTTTAGCTTCTAAGGGTAATCTTCAAACACAAGGAAGTATCAACTCCATCCTTCAATTTTCTTCAAGCAAGGGACTCCATCCTCTAACAAGGGATAAAGATTCATCTATCAAGAGCAAAGTTGGGATGACTGGTAGCAGAGTGAAGACCAAAGGTCACCACTGAGCATCCTGTCATCAGAGAAAGGGACCCTCAAAGGTTCTACCAATTTGCAAAGAGCCACACATCCTACCAAAGGAGGGATGAGGCCTTTACAAAGGGACCTTTCATCATAGGGAAGAATGGAAGTGATCAACATCATCCATGTTTATGAAGGAAGAGAACTATCTAGAAGCTCTGCCTACAAAAACCCTAATCTTAACACCTAAACAAAACTACACCAAAAGAAGGGAAGATCCTCAAATACAAGCCTCTTCAAGACATCCAATGCATCTTCAACTTGCTTCCATCATCATCCAAGAACAAGCAAAACAAAACCCTAATCTAAGGGAACTAAAGATGTTAATCTAATTGAGTTAGTGCATTAGAATCATCTAAAACTAGCACCTAAACTAAAATCAATCAAAAATAGTAAACTATCATATAAACTCCTACAAAAATACTAATTCAATTAAGAGTGCCTCATACAAAAACCAGGGACTAAATCATCTATTAAGTCCTAAAATTAAGTCCTAAATCCAAAGGTATCAACCATAAACCCTAAAAATGGAGCTTCTAAAGGTTTCAACCTAAACTACCACTTATGTTCATCACAAAAATGTGAGAAAAATCTATGGGGATCATGTATATCTATGCTAGCCACACACAAAAAATCAATATCAAAATCATTATCACATGATTACACAAAATTCCACAAAATCAAGTATCAAACATGACTATTTTAATATCAATTAAAATGTGAAAATTCCCCTAAAATCAGAAAATGCATGAAATAAAAATATTTTTTATCTAAAAAATACTAGACCCTATCATGAATCTAATGCAAAAAGAATGGGGTTAATTGAGCTATTTTTCCATTTTTTATGATTTAATCAATAACCATGTATAAAAATGAAAAATAAAGAAAATCAAAAATAAAATAACAAAACCACGGTGCATATAGTAATGAAAATCAGTTCATTATAACAATTGGGCCATCAGGGGGGTGTGAGTAACAACTTGAACTTTAAGCCCAAAACGACCTAGTAAGTGAAACGCATCGTTTCACTTACTCAGACTCTCTCATGAATCCAAATCAATCCTGGTCGTGGAATACATTGCTCAGTCAAAGTCTTCATGCTAATCCAACGGTATTCTAATCATCTTCTTCATTTGAACCAAAAATGGAGGAAGAAACGCCATGGATGCAGGGTGAAGAACACTCATCCTCTCTGTTGCACCCCAAAATTTGACCAACAATTATTTATTCATTGAGTGTTTGAAAGTGGATACCTTCATCAGAAAGTTCAAGAGATCCTCAGAGGAATGGGTTGAAACCAGGGTTAGGTGTTTCATAGCTTGAAAGTTGTGGGTGCTCCTCAGATGATTCTGAGACTTTGAGAATGAACTTGATGTTTTGGGAAAGCCTATGAGATGTCTTAATAGCCTTCATGAAGCCCAGAGAAGTCATTATGCAAGAGTTCAGAAGATTCAACCATGAATGATAGAATTAGGGTTTTGACTGGGTCAACCCTAGGATAACTGAAGATTTGGGAAAGGTTGAGACCCAATCCATGGGCCATGAGATCATGGAATGATGCATAGAGACGATATAAAGATGATTCCTAGGCCAACTCATCATGAGTGAGGAGTTTGAGAAGTTTCAAGTCAGGGTCCCCAAGGATTGTCAGTGAAAAACCCTAATTTGATCCCTATCTTCCAGGCAGTTTTAGCCCAAGATTTGATTGATATCTCACCTTCCCCATAACATTAATGTTGTAGAGCTTGTTCTAAGATTTAATTTGAGTGGTGGAAGTCCTTGATAGGAGTTACAGAGCTCAAGTTATGGTTTTGACAAATTACAGGTCAGCAGAGGTGTGTGAATCTGGGTCCTTGAAAGTCACCCAACTTGCAGACAACTTTTGCCCTAGCAGGGTGATTCCTATGACTTCTTGGTCAACATGAATGTTGAAGAGCATCTTCTTAGATTTAATTTTAGTGGTGGAAGTCCTTGATAGGATTTGTGGAACTCAACTTATGGTTTGAACAAGACAGGGGTATTTTGGTCATTTGTCAGTTATAGGTCATTTTAGCCAATGCCTAAAACTCCTATTTCCAAGCCTCAAATGGAAAAACTCAAAACATGAAAGTTGTTAAAAATGTGATTTTAAGTCTAGAAAGAAGGTCACAAATTGTTGGAAAAGCTCATAGCATGGATTTACATGATTGGTCAAAAATGAACTAAAAATGTCTTATAAGTTTGAAAAGTTGAAATTGGAAATTGATTTGGAAGATCTACAAATCCAAAATAGGTCATCCAATATATCATTTTGATTGGAAACATCATTTTGAGAACATTGGTTTAGATATAATTTTGATTTGAAGCTTTAAAATGGGTGATGCTTTGAAAACTTGTTACTTGAAAAAGAAGGCAACTTGAAAAAACCTTACACAAGGCAAAACCAAGGCTTGTAGTTGTGCACTCCTTCTCAATATCTCATGAAAAGATATTTTAAGACCAAATGGTAAGGCATAAGGCATGGGATGTGAGATTTTCAACTTGTCCCCACATGAGATTTTCAAGAACTTTCCACCATATTCTAGATGAATCTAGAAGTGTCTAATGATCATTATAAAAGGAGGGCCATGAAGAGAGTTCAGGGTTGGTGATAGAGAGAGATTTCAGGAGGGAGAGAGAGAGAGAAATATCCATTGAAGTTCTTCCTTCAAGTTCAAGCAATCCAAGAAATCTTTCACTACAAGGCTTCTTCTCCAAAACCAGTGCAAACAGAATCATTTCCACCATTGGAGGATCATCCTGAAGCAATTACAAGGCTTGCAACCTTCTCCACGAGCACCTACCATCATTACTTGACTGGTTGGTTTCTCTCCCTAATTCTCCTAATTTATGCAGTTTTAATTAGTTTTATAGATATAGAACTGATGCATTAGGTTAGAGGATGAAACCCTAGGAGTTGTAGCACGATCCATGGAGTTCCATAACAGAGCCATGAAACTTTAGAGATCAAGAACACGCACCCTAGGCTACTATATTCTTAGGTTTTTAGCTTAGTGTAATCCCCTCAGCACGTAGAACATTCTAGGTTAATATGGATGTATTCTATTACCATGCATATCAGTGTGAATCAAGTATGCCCGAAACTTCCTTCTCTCATAATTCTTTGTAGAGTGAGTTTTAAGAGAATATAGCACCGTGATTGTGTAGAGGGAGAGGAGTAGAATAAGTTTGATGTTTGGATCGAGGAAAATGGTGGAGAATTGAGTGAGCTAGATGAAGGAGAAGGTATGGCGCAAGGAAGCTGTTCTGAAACCCTAGCATGCCAAAGGTTGAAGATGCAATCTTCACCATCAATTCGCGTGGGAACGTTTGACCTTTTATGTTAATCCAACGGCTCAAATTCAATCTGAAAACGGAGGGAAACATTTGAAAAGCAAAACGATGCCGTTTGGTTAAGTGAGGCGCGTCTGGGCTGGGTGGATCCAACATGCTATCCACACCCCCCCCTTTTTCTGGCCCAACTAATTTGAACTAGCGCCTATTACTATTTCCACCCCCCTCCCCTTTAATTAATCATTTTATATTTTTGATTTCTTTTAATATTTTTCTGTTTTAGAAAATTCATAAATAAATGAAAAATAACTCTTTTTTGGTCATTCTTTTTTCTATGATTAGATAATTTTGTGTAGAAAAATATAAAAATAAAAATGGAATTTTATTTTTAAGGTGGAATTTTTAGTGGTATTTTCTTTAATATAGTGTATTTTTTTTCTTTTAGTTGATACCTTATTTTGCAAGAATTGTTTTAGGACCTTCCTTTAGTCTTTTTAATCCATTCTTTTTTGTGCAATTAGATGATGAATCATAGTTCCCCATAGGATTTATTATAGAATTTTAGAATTAAGTTTTGATTAGTTTAATTAGGGTAGATTTAGGGTATCCTAATTAGGGTTTAGGTTGTGCTTAGTTGAAGAATTCACTTTCTTTGAATAAGTTTTGTCTTGATTTTTGGGTAGAGGCCCATGTGGATGTTGTGGGTATATGTTGTAGGCCCTTGTGAATAATTGTTAGATTTTTCCCCCTTGGTTTAGTATTTTTAGGTATTTTCTGAAGTTGCCTATTGATTTTGTCTGTCCTGTGGTTATCTGTTCATATCTGGGGTTTGTTGTGGGGAATTTGTTGAGGGGCTTGTGTTGTCTTGAAGACCTTGATGGAGAGCATCATGAAGAGAAGATTGTAGATCAAGACTCAGAGACCCAGAGCTTGGCTTGTTCCCTGTTTGTGAGGTTTGAGATCCTGAAGTTTGGAGGAAGTTCATGGTACTTTCCTGAGGAAGGCACTATGAATGACTTTCATTCTTTCTTCTCACCTCTTTCTTAAGTATCCAATGATGTTGGAGCCAACTTGTGAGTTTAATTTCTCCTGAGGAGGAATGTAAACTGATCACATGTTGTTGAGCCACATGGGATACAACTCCTAAGTGAAAGCCTCCTAGTACTTTCCTGAGGAAGGTCCTGTGAGTCTATTCACTTAGTTCCCTTAGTTTATCTAGGATTTCTCAAGTATCCAATGATGTTGGAGCCAACTTGTGAGTTTAATTTCTCCTGAGGAGGAATGTAAACTGATCACAGTTGTTGAGCCACATAGGATACAACTCCTAAGTGGAAGCCTCCTAGTACTTTCCTGAGGAAGGTCCTATGAGTCTGTTCATTTAGTTCCACTAGTTCAGATAGGATTTCCTAAATATCCAGTGATGTTGGAGCCTGCTTGTGAGTTTAATTTCTCCTGAGGAGGAATATAAACTGATCACAGTGGTTGAGCCACATAGGATATGACTCCTGAGTATACACCTCCTAGTGTTCTCCTGAGGAAGACACTATGAGTCTGCTTGCTTAGCTCCCTTTCTTTGGTAAGCTTGTTCTGAAGCTTGAAGACTGGGATTGAATTCTCTTGTTTAGGGTCTTGCTTTAGTGCTTAGATTTGATCAGATTTTGTTTTAGGATTGGAGAGTAGATTCTTTCTTTCTCAAGCATGTGTTTTGTTTGCCTGATGGCACTTCCTTTCTTCTATTTGTTCATTGCTTGATAGTATGTTGTTTATTTTCAGTATGATTACTGTTATTTCATGACTGGCTTGAGGTCGAGACGAGCTTGTGGAGGCTGAAGCCCCACACACATTTCCTCCCTCACTTGCATTGCATGCATTTTACTGTTAAAGCTGATGTTGTTGTCTGTTTTGGTGTATCATTGACATGATCCCTTAGGACTCTCATTTCTTCTGATGAGGATTTGATGATATACTTTTAGGTTGAAACCTATGCATGACAACATCTAGGAGTTCCCTGTTCAAACCTCAACCATAGGATGAATCCATGGCATGACAACAGTAGGACTTGATAGTCTCCCTCCTAGTTGGGCCTGTTCTCTTCTCATCTCAAAGCAGTTTAAGATACAGTAATCATGAATGATTTCTTTTCGTACGTTACGAGCCTTAAGCTATCTGAGGATGGATGATTAGTATGATACCCTTTGGGTGACATGCGGCGCATTCACTCTCAGGTCATAGTCTCTAGTGCGGTTGAAATCGCAAACAATAAAAAACACTTCTTTTAGGAGATAACCCGTAGTTAGCCCGAACTACGTTTGCTCTGATCTTTCATACCAGATGAAAGTACGTAGGCATAGGACGCAATATCCTAGCGAGCAACCTTCCCCATCTTCCCCCGTAGTTAGGCGAACTACGTTGACTCTGATTTCTCGTTCCAGACGGGAATACGTAGGCATAAAGCGCGACGCTTTGCCGAGTCATTTTTCTTTTCTTTTTCAGCCAGCCTTGATAGGTAGATAGATTATAACCAACCCGTCCAAGTAAACAAACAAGCGAGGATCCCGTCGAGTACGACGGACGTGAGGGGTGCTAATACCTTCCCCTTGCGTAACCGACTCCCGAACCCAGACAATGGTTGCGATGACCTTGTCTTACCCTTATTCGTCAGGTTTTTCCGATCGTTTCCTTTCCCGTTCTGAGGGATAAATAACGAAAGGTGGCGACTCTTCTGTCATGCCGACACCTTATTTTCGCGCAAGCGACAGCTGGCGACTCTGCTGGGGACCTATAGCATCTAGGGACTTTTCCCATCCCTTGTGCTGGGACCGTTTCCCATCCCCTACGCGAGTCAATCCTATCGTTTGTGTGTTTGCTTGTTGGGTTGCGTTTATTTATCGCATCTTTACTTCCCGCATTCTATTTCCCGTATTTTATTTCCAGTTTGATATGATTATCTGTGCTGCTGTGGGAGAGGGATGTTACTGTGAGTGAAAAGTCGGACCTGGGCTTGAGTACACACCTAGATATAGTTGCGGAGAAGTAGTAGACGAACCTGTCTGCTGAGCAGACACAGTTCCCTACGAAAATCTGCGCTCAGACGAGATTCTTGCAGAGGTGCTCCTTTCCGGTCCTGAGGATCTGAGGGGAGTCCAGACGTGAGGATTGTCGACTCTGGGGACCGATCATTTGGAAGTCAGCTAAGAGAGGCCTCTTCATGACTTGACGATGCCACTCCTTCTGGGAATTGTATTGTCACTCATGAAAGTCTGTGACGCTGATGACCGCATAGGATGCCGTACCTTTGTCCGTGGATTAGGTCCATCATACCTGTGAGTGGGGTCGGGATATTGCAGGAAACTTATACCTTCAGACCACCTGGTTTTCTTGACAGTGAATCAGTTATGTTGGGTTCTCAGTTGCAGAGATGTTCTTGACAGAGCGAGAGTTTGATCAGAGGATTTTATCATCGGGTGTTTGTCTGTTCTCGATAGAGCAGGCTTTGATCAGTGTATTATCGTCCGTGGTTTGTTCTGGACGGAGCAGATTTTGAGTGGGGTCTGAAGATCTCATCGGCAGTTGTTGTTTGTTCTTGATAGGGCAGATTTTGAGTGGGGTTTGAAGATCTCATCAGCAGCTGTGCATTTGTTCTTGAGAGGGCAGATTTTTGATTTGGGGGTCTGAAGACTTCATCAACAGATATTCCTTGACATCGCACCCGGGGTCCTTATTATCAGTCACTTACTCTTGACAGGGCAGAATACTGATCTCGATCCTATCAGATGGTTATTCTCAGCAGATCAGATCAGTGGTTTTACACCGGGGTTTCCTTCTCATCAGTGACTGTTGGCACTGAATCTCCACAGCAGCCACCTGGATATATTGTTGCATGCCTGCATTTTGCATTAGCTTGCATAATCATTCGCATTCCATTGGCGTGTGTCTGTGACAGGTACCGTTTCCCCGATCCAGTATCTCTCGCCTCTTATTGCGTTACTGCAGCCTTTCTCAGGAAGACTGATGCGTACGAGTTCTCGGTCCTTGATGTGTCGAATCTGACTATTGCTATGTGAGGTTACTATTTCCATGATTGGGCCCAGATTCCTCTCCTTATTATTGTCAGCAGGTGCCAGGATCGGGGGATAATCTCTCAAGCACACAGACACACGCATGCACCTGCATAAAGCATTTTTGCATGACATACATTCTGCTACTTTTCCTAACCTTTGATGTTGACAGGTTTTCCAGGTACTCAGGTTCCGAGCTGCTTTCGATCTCCAGGATTGATCAAAGACTCATCCACCGCTACTCAACTCGCGCTAATCAGACGAGAATCATGGACCAGGTACAGTCAGATGTTCAAGAGCTTCGTGAACGGATGGATCGTTTTATGGAGCTGATGCAAGTAGTTGCGAATGGGCAAGACCAGCTTCGTACTTTGGTTCAACCTCTCATCTCCAGGGTTGACAGTAATGGAATACTTCACGGCGGGGCCGTGCCCACTCCTCCTCAAGGGGATACTCCACAGAACGTTGTTCCTGCTGCCGGGGGCAACGACAGTGCTAACGGCAACCTAATGACTAATCTCGGACTTAACGCGGCTGGCGCCGTCAATGGTAGTTTGGGAGCCAATGTTAACATGGGGCCGGTCAACGGCAATGTTGGTGCAGGAAATATGGTGGTGCCTCAACCGTGGCTGGAGGACCATCAGGATGACATATTCTCTCAGAGAGGTGCAGAGGCTGAATTGACTGCTGAAGCTCGACTCAGGTTCAAGGCGCTGGAAGACAAGATGAGAGATATAGAAAATCAGAACACATTGGGCGTTGACATGTCCAAACTCGGGTTGATTGCTGACTTTAGAGTACCTCACAAGTTCAAGGTGCCTATCTTTGAGAAGTATAGGGGCACTACTTGTCCCCGCGTTCACCTCTGATCTTATTATAGAAAGATGTCCGCTTATTCTGACGATGAGAAGCTGCTGATGCACTTCTTTCAGGATAGTCTTTCTGGTCCATCGCTCGAATGGTATATGGGTTTGGAGCCCGCTGCCGTGCGCACCTGGAAAGATCTTGTAGAAGCGTTTGTTCTCCACTATCAATATAATAGCGACTTGGCTCCCAACCGAGTTCAGCTTCAGAATCTCTCACAGCGGAACAATGAAAGCTTCAAAGAGTACGCCCAGCGGTGGCGTGAATTGGCTGCTCGGGTCCAACCACCAATGGTTGAGCGTGAGTTGGTGCAAATGTTCGTGGCTACCCTTCCTGGAGTCTATTATGAAAAGCTGGTTAGTGGCATGTCTGGAACATTCTCGGCCCTCATCACTTTGGGCGAGCATGTTGAGAACGGTATAAAGATCGGAAAAATTCAGGGCGAATCATCCTCAGCTGGAGGAGCTAGCAAGAAACCTTATACTGGCAAGCGTCGAGAGGGAGATGCCAGTGCTGTCACTAATGCTAGAAGAAAGGGCAAGGGCCCTCAGTCTCAGATCGCTAGCATAAATATCCCAGCTGCTCCACCGCAGCCGCAGCCGCAGCAGCAGTCCCAGCAACAGAATAATCAGGGATATAAGAGATATCAGAATCGGGGTCCCCTGGCAAACCGCCATCTTGAAACTCCACCTATGTCATATGCACAGCTTCTGCAAACGTTGCTTCAGCTCCAATTGGTTCATAAGAGGACAATGGCTCCCTTAACAGGGGCACCACCACCGGGGTATGATGATAATGCTACTTGTGAATTTCACTCGGGGGCACCTGGCCATACAGTTGAGAATTGTAAAGCTTTTAAGCACAAAGTCCAGGACTTGGTGGACGCCAAGGTTATCAACTTTTCTGACAGCGTGCCCAACGTCACCAAGAATCCGATGCCTCATCATAAGGGGGGCGGAGTGAATGCTGTCATCACCGAGGAGAGTGCGAACTTGCTGACTGATGTCAAGGATTTGAAGACGCCGCTGAGTTTTGTCAAGGCTAAGTTGCTGAAGAAGGGCTTCTTTCCTGGATGTGGAGAGTTATGTATGGCTTGTGCTACACTTCCTGATGGGTGTGAGCAGCTGATCGAAGGTATCCAAAGTCTGATGTCCGAGGGTATTTTGCAGTTCAGCCGGAGCGTTGAGAGTGCATCAGGGGAAGTCGTGCTGAAGCAGGCAGACGAAGTTGCTACCATTACTATTCCTCGTCACCCTATTACTATTTCCGCGCCCCGTCCGCCTTCTATCACCATCACCAGGGCCGGACCTATCCCATTCGAGAGTACCAATGCCGTTCCATGGCATTATGGCGCCGAAGTTTATTGTAATGGTCAGAAGATAGAGCTTGAGCCGTCCGGATCGACTGCGCAGAATCTTACCGAAGTCAGTGGTATCACTAGAAGCGGAAGAGTATTCGCACCGGCAGAGGTTGCAGCAGAGAAAGTGGTCCGGGCTGACGCTATGGATAAAGGTAAAGGTAAAGCTGTTGAGGAGGTCCCTGCAGGGGCAGAGAAAGACTTGCTGGTTAAAGATGCTGAAGAGTTCATGCGACTAATCAGGAAGAGTGACTACAAAATTGTAGATCATCTTCATCAGACTCCGTCGAAGATCTCTATTCTTAACCTGTTGCTGTGTTCTGAAGCGCACCGCAACGCGTTACTAAAGGTGTTGAATGCTGCATACGTGCCGCAGGAGATATCAGTAAATCACCTCGAGGAGGTGGTGGCCCATGTCAATGCTGGTAATGGGCTGGGATTTACAGATCTGGAGCTGACTCCTAAGGGAAGATATCACAACAGCGCCTTGCACGTCTCAATAGAGTGCAGAGGCACGATTATGTCACATGTCCTAGTAGATACGGGCTCCTCGCTTAACGTGCTTCCAAAGAAGGCACTGATGAAATTGGATACCCGTGGACTGCTGTGCACGCCCAGTGATCTGGTCGTGAAGGCCTTTGACGGAACCAAGCGCCACGTCTTCGGAGAATTGACCCTGCCAATTCAAGTTGGTCCAGAGACGTTCAATGCGGTTTTTTATATCATGGATATCATGCCCGCCTATAGCTGCCTCTTAGGCCGACCGTGGATCCATTCTGCTGGTGCCGTAACGTCCACGCTGCATCAGAAGCTTAAATATGCTGTTGGGGGCAGCATAGTGACAGTCTGTGGAGAAGAGGACATCATGGTGAGCCACCTATCGTCCTTTAAATACGTCGAAATGGATGGTGAGATCCATGAGACTCTTTGCCAAGCATTTGAAACCGTCGGGGTGAAGGAGGTAGCTCCCGTTGTTGCAGAGAAGCAAGAGTTGAACCTCTCCTCGTTTAAGGAAGCTAGAGCCGTTGTCGAAGCCGGTTCCACCCCAGGCTGGGGGCATGTTTTGGATATACCAATCAAACAGGATAAGTTTGGATTAGGGTATTCTCCTGGAGCTGAAGCTTCATCTTCTTCTGGCAGTTCGTCTCATGGGAAGGGGCCGATCTTATTCACCAAGGGGGGAGTAATCTTCGAGAGTATCAACGCTGCGTCAGAAGACAGCGGGGACAGTGATTGTGATCTTGACGCCTGGATTCAACCGAGCAAGCCAGGCGAGCGCCTCCACAATTGGACCATCAAGGAGATTATCAAGCTGACAAGTGAAGAGTAATGATTTGCTTTTTACAATCTTTGTACAACCCTATGTCCTGCCCGGGGCATAGTGGTTTTACTGTCAGGGCCTTGTTGGATTATGTGTATGCATTTTGTTAATAAATAAAAGGCGTTTTCTTCGTAATCAAATGTTGTGTTCTCTGTTATTCCTGTTTTATGTTTATTTCGAAAAACAGCAAAATGGCAACGAGGTTCGTGCTAACCTGCATATTCTTGCTTTAAACTTAACCCTTGTTATTGCAGGATCCACGTAACAGACGACATCGGCTCTGGACCCTCTACGGCTCACTACGACTTTGATTGCCCGATCTATCAAGCCGAGGATGAGATTGATGAAGGCGAAGACCTTCCGGAAGAGTTGGCCCGCTTGTTGAGACAAGAGGAGAAGGTTATTCTGCCTCACGAGGAGGATATTGAGATCATAAATCTGGGTTCTGAGGAGCTCGTCAGAAATGTCAGAGTAGGGGCTGCGCTGCAGAATGATGTCAAGCATAGACTGGTTGAGATGCTTCGAGAGTATAGTGACGTCTTTGCTTGGTCGTATGAGGATATGCCCGGACTTGACACAGATATCGTGGTTCATCGCTTGCCGTTGCGAGAAGATTGCCCTCCAGTCAAGCAGAAGCTCAGGAGGACGAGACCAGACATGGCTGTAAAAATCAAAGAAGAGGTCCAGAAGCAGTTGGACGCAGGATTTCTAGCCGTTACCACTTACCCTCCGTGGGTCGCCAACATAGTGCCTGTACCGAAGAAGGACGGTAAGGTACGCATGTGCGTAGATTATCGGGATTTGAACAGGGCAAGCCCTAAGGATGATTTCCCGTTGCCTCATATCGATGTGTTGGTCGACAATACAGCCCAGTTTTCCGTGTTTTCGTTCATGGATGGCTTCTCCGGTTACAATCAGATTAAGATGGCGCCGGAGGACATGGAGAAAACGACGTTTATTACCCCCTGGGGCACGTTTTGCTACAAGGTAATGCCCTTCGGTCTGAAGAACGCAGGGGCCACTTACCAGCGAGCAATGGTAACTTTGTTTCATGATATGATTCATCATGAGATCGAGGTCTATGTTGATGACATGATTGCAAAGTCCCAAACGGAGGAGGAGCATCTGGTCAATTTGCTGAAGCTGTTTGAAAGGCTTAGGAAGTTCAGGCTGAGGCTGAATCCTAACAAGTGCACTTTCGGAGTGCGGTCCGGAAAGTTATTGGGGTTTATCGTTAGCGAACGAGGTATTGAAGTTGATCCTGCAAAGATAAAAGCTATCCAAGAAATGCCAGCGCCGAAAACAGAAAAAGAAGTTCGTGGTTTCTTGGGCCGAATAAACTACATTGCAAGGTTTATCTCTCAGCTCACGGCCACTTGTGAACCGATGTTCAAGTTGTTAAAGAAAAATCAGGCGATTACTTGGAATGAGGATTGCCAGAAGGCATTCGATAAGATAAAGCAGTATCTTCAAGAACCTCCAATCTTGATACCCCCAGTGGCTGGACGGCCATTAATCATGTACTTGACAGTTCTGGAGAATAGTATGGGGTGTGTTCTCGGTCAGCACGACGAGACGGGCAGAAAGGAGCATGCCATTTATTACTTGAGTAAAAAGTTCACTGAGTGTGAATCTCGATACTCGATGCTGGAGAAGACGTGTTGCGCATTAGCTTGGGCTGCCAAACGTCTACGACAGTATATGCTCAACCACACCACTATGCTAATTTCGAAGATGGATCCGATCAAGTACGTCTTCGAAAAGCAGGCTCTTTCGGGCAGGATTGCCAGATGGCAGATGGTGTTAACAGAATATGATATTCAGTACGTCTCTCAGAAAGCCATCAAGGGAAGCGTGTTGTCTGATTACCTTGCCGAACAGCCAATCGAAGACTATCAGCCGATGAAGTTCGAATTCCCTGATGAGGACATTATGTTTCTCAAAGCGAAGGATTGCGATGAGCCATTGCCCGATGAGGGGCCAGATAGGAAGTCTCAGTGGAAGTTGATATTCGACGGAGCGGTTAATTCCTATGGGAGTGGTATCGGGGCTATCATCACGACTCCCCACGGATCCCACATCCCGTTTACTGCAAGGCTGACGTTTCCAGTTACCAACAACGAAGCCGAGTATGAAGCATGTATTATGGGTCTAGAAGAGGCAATTGATTTGAGAATCAAGAATCTAGACATATATGGTGACTCTGCGCTTGTAATCAATCAGATCAAAGGGGAGTGGGAAACTCGTCAAGCAAATCTAGTGCCGTACATGAATTATGCCAGGAGGCTGCTTCCGTTCTTCGACCGAGTAGAACTTCATCATGTACCCCGGGCTGAAAATCAAATGGCTGATGCTTTAGCCACGCTGGCTTCAATGTATAAAGTCAATTATTGGAATGAGGCTCCAAGAATTGTACTTTCGCGTCTTGATAGACCAGCGTTTGTGCTCGCAATCGATGATGCCACCGACGGCAAGCCATGGTTCCACGACATCCAGACCTTCCTTATGACCAAGGAGTATCCTGCGGGTGCGTCAACCCAGGATAAGAAGACTCTGAGGAGGTTATCTGGAAACTTTTACCTCAACCCTGATGGAGTGCTGTATAAGAGAAACCACGATCTCGTGCTACTCAGATGTGTGGATGAGAAGGAAGCAAGTATGCTCATGGAAGAAGTCCATGAGGGCACATTTGGTACGCACGCCGGCGGGCATGCCATGACGAGAAAGATCCTGAGAGCAGGGTATTACTGGCTGACTATGGAGTCGGATTGCTTCAGATTCGCGAAGAAATGTCACAAATGCCAAATTTATGCTGATAAAGTTCATGTGCCGCCGTGCCCATTGAATGTCATGTCCTCCCCTTGGCCGTTCTCCATGTGGGGCATCGACATGATAGGCAAGATCGAGCCCACCGCATCCAATGGTCATCGTTTTATCCTGGTAGCTATCGACTACTTCACCAAATGGGTGGAGGCAGCCTCGTACGCTAATGTGACCAAGCAGGTGGTAGCTAAATTCATAAAGAGGGACATCATCTGTCGCTATGGAATTCCCGAGCGGATCATTACTGATAATGGTTCGAATTTGAATAATAAGATGATGAAGGAGCTGTGCCAGAGCTTCAAGATTGAACACCACAACTCATCTCCTTACCGGCCGAAGATGAATGGCGCTGTTGAAGCGGCCAACAAGAACATCAAGAAGATTGTTCAGAAGATGGTTGTGACGTATAAAGATTGGCACGAGATGCTGCCGTTTGCCCTGCACGGTTATCGTACGACGGTGCGTACGTCGACCGGGGCAACTCCTTTCTCCTTGGTGTACGGCATGGAAGCTGTCCTGCCGTTAGAAGTGGAGATTCCCTCTTTACGAGTTTTGGTTGATGTGAAACTTGATGAGGCAGAATGGATTACGAATCGCTTGAACCAACTCAGCTTGATGGACGAGAAGAGATTAGCATCGATTGCATTTGGTCGCCTGTACCAAAGCCGAATGAAGAAAGCTTATGATAAGAAGGTGCGTCCTCGGAGCTTTCAGACGGGTGATCTCGTCCTGAAGAAGATTCTTCCGCCACACTCCGATCACCGGGGCAAGTGGACTCTGAATTACGAAGGGCCGTATGTCGTCAGCAAGGTCTTCTCGGGAGGAGCTTTGTTGTTATCCACGATGGATGGTGAAGATTTTGCATCCCCGGTGAACGCGGACGCAGTTAAAAAATACTTTGCTTGAAAGAGACCCGCTGGACAAAAAAAAAGAAAGAGTCCAGGCAAAAAAGGGGCATCCCGACGAACCAAAAACAGAATAAAAGGTTCGGGCAAAAAATTAGGGATATATTGAAAAATGTACACCCGCGAAGTCGAAAACCTACACTGGGCGGCTTCGGCAAAAAAGAGTATCCCGGTGAACTGAAAACCCGTGAAGGGCGGTTCATGTAACACCCCACTTCCCAAATTAAATAAAATATAAACATTATAAATAAACATCAGAGTTTTCCCCAAAATAGTGGGATATCACATCACCAAATTTTTATAAAAATACTTTATTAATTATTCTCAAAAATAATACAGCGGAAAACATTATTCCAACATTCTCGGCCATCCGCCAAATTTCGTAAAATCTTTATTATTATAATTCACAAAAAAAAAAAGTGATACGTCACAGGATTACAACAAGTTTGACATAAAACAATTAAAACACCCATATCCCGTGTTACGTATCAGAGCATCCTAGACTCGACTGGCACACCACCATCCAAGCTATCTAAGTACCTGGATTATCTGTACTTCCGGAGAAGCACAGACACAACAACAACCAAGGGGTGAGAAAACATGATCAAAAATATATTGGTAATGTAATACATGTAAACAAGGTAGTAAAACACACCAACACACCAATATTCACCCCAACAACTCCATATAACGAACCTACTGTTCAAATTACAATATAACATATTATAATGCAAATATGCAACTGTCGCTTGCGCGAAAATGAAGTGCCGGCATGACAGAAGAGTCGCCACCTTTCGTTATTTATCCCTCAGAGCGGAAAAGGAAACGATCGGAAAAACCTGACGAATAAGGGTAAGACAAGGTCATCGCAACCATTGTCCGGGTTCGGGAGTCGGTTACGCAAGGGGAAGGTATTAGCACCCCTCACGTCCGTCGTACTCGACGGGATCCTCGCTTGTTTGCTTACTTGGACGGGTTGGTTATAATCTATCTACCTATCAAGGCTGGCTGAAAAAGAAAAGAAAAATGACTCGGCAAAGCGTCGCGCTTTATGCCTACGTATTCCCATCAGAGAATGAGAAATCAGAGTCAACGTAGTTCGGCTAACTACGGGGGATGGGGGAAAGGTTGAAGGTTGCTCGCTAGGACGTCGCATCCTATGCCTACGTACTTTCATCTGGTATGAAAGATCAGAGCAAACGTAGTTCGGGAAACTACGGGAAAAAGGCTCAACTAGGAGGGAGACTATCAAGTCCTACTGTTGTCATGCCATGGATTCATCCTATGGTTGAGGTTTGAACAGGGAACTCCTAGATGTTGTCATGCATAGGTTTCAACCTAAAAGTCTATCATCAAATCCTCATCAAAGGAAATGAGAGTCCTAAGGGATCATGTCAATGATGCACAGAAACAAAAACATCAGCTTAAACAGTAAAATGCATGCAATGCAAGTGAGGGAGGAAATGTGTGCGGGGCTTCAGCCTCCACAAGCTCATCTCGACCTCAAGCCAGTCATGAAATAACAATAATCATACTGAAAATAAACAACATACTATCAAGCAATGAACAGATAAAGGAAATGAAGTGCCCTCAGGAAAACAAACACACATGCTTGAGAAAGAAAGAATCTACTCTCCAATCCTAACCCTAATCACAGACTCTGAATCAAATTCTAAGCAAAGCCCTCAAGCAAAACCCTAAACAAGAGAATCAATCCCAGTCTTCAGGCTTCAGAACAAGCTTACCAAAGAAAGGGAGCTAAGCAAGCAGGCTCATAGTGTCTTCCTCAGGAAAGCACTAGGAGGTGTATACTCAGGAGTCATACCCTATGTGGCTCAACCACTGTGATCAGTTTATATCCCTCCTCAGGAGAAATTAAACTCACAAGCAGGCTCCAACATCACTGGATACTTAGGAAATCCTATCTGAACTAGTGGAACTAAGTGAATAGACCCATAGGACCTTCCTCAGGAAAGTACTAGGAGGCTTCCACTTAGGAGTTGTATCCTATGTGGCTCAACAACTGTGATCAGTTTACATTCCTCCTCAGGAGAAATTAAACTCACAAGTTGGCTCCAACATCATTGGATACTTGAGAAATCCTAGATAAACTAACGGAACTAAGTGAGTAGACCCATAGGACCTTCCTCAGGAAAGTACTAGGAGGCTTTCACTTAGGAGTTGTATCCCATGTGGCTCAACAACATGTGATCAGTTTACATTCCTCCTCAGGAGAAATTAAACTCACAAGTTGGCTCCAACATCATTGGATACTTAAGAAAGAGGTGAGAAGAAAGAATGAAAGTCATTCATAGTGCCTTCCTCAGGAAAGTACCATGAACTTCCCTCAGACTTCAAGATCTCAAACCTCACAGACAGGGAACAAGACAAGCTCTGGGTCTCTGAATCTTGATCTACCATCCTCTCTTCATGATGCTCTCCATCAAAGTCTTCAAGACAACACAAGCCCCACAACAAATTCCCCAAAAACAACCCCCAGAGATGAACAGGTAACCACAGGGGAGACAAAATCAATAGGCAACTTCAGAAAATACCTAAAAATACTAAACTGATGGGGAAAAATCTACCAATTATTCACAAGGGTCCTCAACACCTACTCATAACATCTACAAAGGCCTCTACCTAAAAATCAAGATAAAACTCAATCAAAGAAAGGGATTCATCACCTAAACACAATTTAAACCCTAATTAGGATACCCTAAATCTACCCTAATCAAACTAATCAAGATTTAATCCTAAAATTCTAGAAAAAAATCCTATGGGGAACTATGATTCATCATCTAATTGCACAAAAAAAGAATGGATTAAAAACCCTAAAGGAAGGTTCTAAAATAATTCCTACAAAATCATGATATAAAACTAAACATATTAAAAGCTATTTAAAAGGAAAATCTATTAAAAATACCAAACTAAAAAATAAAATCCCATTTTTATTTTTATAATTTTCTACACATTATCATCTAATCATAGAAAAAAGAAGAATTAAAAAAATCATTTTTTATCAATTTTTAATGAATTAAACAAAACAGAAAAAAATAAAAGAAGAAAATAAAATAATTAAAATCAATTAAAGGGAGGGGGGGTATGAACAGCAACTCACGCTAGTTAAATCAACTGGGCCAACAAAAAGGGGGGGGGGTGCGGATAGCGCTAAGCCCAGAATGGCTTGATTAATGAAACGGCCGCGTTTCAATTAATTTGAATCTTCCCTCCAATCTTCAGACTAAACCGTGGCCGTTAGATCAACATAATTTGTCAAACATTGGAGCGAATCCAAGGGCTCTCCCTCATCGTCCCCACCAAAACTAGGGTTTTCAGAACCCTCTCTTCCATGCACCAAGCTTCGAGCTCCTCTATCTCCCTGCTCAGGCCATGGTTTCACACGATCCCAAGACCAAAGTTGTGCTACTCAATGAGAGGAATAAAATGGCACGAGTAGTTTTTCTTAATTCTACCTAGGTTATTCTAACAGAGGGATTAAAGATCATGGTTCAAATGAAATCAACTGAGATCAACCTTCACTAGTCTCGATTCTAATGGTGTACAGCTACTCTTCATGCTACCCTAGCTATTCTAAACCAGTTCTTAGTGCCTAAAACTAACAATCTACACAATTCTTGGAGATTAAAGATTCATGGTTCTGTTATGCATTGTCATGGAACAGGCTGTAACTTCTAGGGTTTAATCATCTAGCCTAGTACATCATTTCCATACCTATGAAACTAACTAAAACTGCATAATTAAGATGGAAGAAGGTGAAGAAAGAACCTGTCAAGAGGTTATGGTGCAGTGATGTAGAGCACGATTCAAGCCTTGGAATTGCTTCTAGATGATCCTTGGATGACCACCAGTCTTCTGTTTGCAATGGTTGTGAAGGAGATGGCTTGTAGTGCAAGATATCTTGGATTGCTTGAACTTGAAGCAAGAGCTTTAATGGCTATCTCTCTCTCTCTCTCCTCTGACTTGACTCAAGTTTCACCAACCTTGAACACTATCTGATGCACTCTCTTTATAATAATCATTGGATGTTTCTAGATTCATCTAGAATGTGGTGGAAACCTCTTGAAATTCTCATGTGATGACAAATTGGAAATCTCATATCTCATATGCCATGCCTTGCAATTTTGTCTTAAAATATCCTTATGTGAGATATTGAGAAGGGATGAGTGAAAAACAAGTTCATTTTTGGCTTGTGTAGGGTTTTTCAACATTGCCTTCTTTTTCAAGTAATGACTTTTCAAAGCATCACCCATTTTTAGACCTCAAATGAAAATTCTAGATAAACCAATGTTCTCAAAATGGTTTTTACAATCAAAATGATATATTGGATGACCTATTTTGGATTTGTGGATCTCCCAAATCACTTTTCAACTTCAACTTTTCAAAGTTATAAGCCTTTTTTAGTTCATTTTTGACCAATCATGGAATCTCATGCTATGAGCTTTTCCAACAATTTGTGACCTTCTTTCTAGACTTAAAATCACATTTTGAGCAACTTTCATGTTTTGAGTTTTTCCATTTGAGGCTTGGAAATAGGAGTTTTAGGCATTGGCTAAAATGACCTATAACTAACAAATGACCAAAATACCCCTGTCTTGTTCAAACCATAAGTTGAGTTCCACAAATCCAATCAAGGACTTCTACCACTCAAATTAAAGCTAAGAAGATCCTCTTCAACATTAATGTTGACCAAGAAATCATAGGAATCCTCCTACTAGGGCAAAAGTTGTCTGCAAGTTGGGTGACTTTCAAGGACCCAGATTCACACCCCTCAGCTAACCTGTAATTTGTCAAAACCATAACTTGAGCTCTGCAACTCCTATCAAGGACTTCCACCACTCAAATTAAAGCTAAGAACAAGCTCTACAACATTCATGTTGTGGGGAAGATGAGATCTCAATCACATCTAGAGCTAAAACTGCCTGGAAGATAGGGATCAAATTAGGGTTTTTCCACTGACAATCCTCAGAAACCCTGACTTGAAACTTCTCAAACTCTTCAATCATGATGAGTTGGTCTAGGAATCATCTTTACAACATCTCTATGCATCATTCCATGATCTCATGGCCCTTGGATTAGGTCTCAACCCTCTCCAAATCTTCAATTATCCTAGGGTTGACCCAGTCAAAACCCTAATTCTACCATTCATGGTTGAATCCTCTGAACTCTTGCATAATGACTTCTCTGGGATTCATGAAGGCTATCAAGACATCTCATAGGCTTTCTCAAAACATCAAGTTCATTCTCAAAGTCTCAGAATCATCTGAGGAGCACCCACAACTCTCAAGTTAGGAGGCACACAACCCTGGTTTCAAACCACTCCTCTGAGAATCTCTTGAACTTTCTGATGAAGGTATCCACTTCCAAACACTCAATGAGTAAATAATTGTTGGTCAAATTTTGGGGTGCAACAGCTGCCCCTATTCAAACGGCTTGAACCTGACTGGGTGAGAAGCGAACGGCTCTCAACCAGTCAAGGTACGAGACGGTTGAATATCGGTAAACCCGAAAACTTGCCAACTGCACGACCACATGATACTCTGCGGAGAACAAACCTTCGAACACTGCAACACTAGCTGCTCGACCACTAGCTGGAGAGATACTGATCTGACATCGCCGTCAGTTATCCACATTAACTTCTTCTGATATTGCCTTCAGATAACCACAACACCCAACATCACCGCTGGAAGGCTAAACCTGATATCGCCGTCGAACAATCAAAATACCCTGCATCACCGCTGGAGAACTAAATCTGACATCACCGTCGGACAAACATCATCTCTACTGGGGATTTTAAAGAGTCTGACCTCGCCGTCAAACAAACATCCAACTTCGCCGCCGAACAAATGATGATCTTAAACATCTCTGACCTGGGGTTCACCCCTGGTAAATGGAACAAAAAAGTACACTTGCATACCTGAAGCTACTCCGCTGGGGATGAGAGACTCAACCAAGCACACTCTGATCTGGGGTTCACCCCCAGAACTATAACGAACATCGGAATACTACTGCATATTGAGCCCACCGTAGAACTTCAACATCAAAGATATATGAAACCCTGGCCCCTGGCCACTTCTAGCTTTAGCTAGAAAAACATCCTTGGCCTTCAAGGATATAAACTTTGCCCATCGGCAACTCTGCAGGGGGTATCTTCGACTTCAGTCTGAAGAAATGGTCCTTGGCCTTCAAGGATACATGGATCTGCCTCTGCTATAGAGTACCCTAGACTTCAGTCAGGGATACACTTCGGCCTTCAGTCCGAAAAAATGAATCCTAGGTCATTCATGACCTTGGGGGATAACCTTGCCCTTAGGCACCTTCGCTTCAGCTCAGGAAATCTGCGACTTCAGTCAGAGAAGTGGTATCCTGAGCCACTCATGACTCTACGGGGATCCAAACACTTTGCCTTCAGGCAAAACTCCGCTTCAGCTGGAGAAACATCTTTGACTTCAGTCAGAAGAAAAACTATTCACTTGATCGCAATCAATCATCACCTCAGGATAACTGACTTGGTCTTCGGACTCACACGAATCACTCTGTTGTATCTACAACCCTGGAATCTTGTCTTCAGCCACCCGTTGATTCTTCAACACGGAAATCTGGACTCACGGGAACCTTTGATTCCGCCTTCAGGCGTTTACGAAATCCATCTTCAGATTAGACATCGCTGTTGGAGCAGACATATCATGCTGCTGAGGATTTCAAGAATCATCTTGAACAAACAGATCCGTCGGGCATCTTCAAGAATCGTCCTGAACTAATAACCTTTCTGGAGCAAATATTCTGGTTGGGTATTCCAGGAATCTTCCTGGGCAACTCTTGCTGGAGGAGCTACTGGGGAGCTCAAGTATCATACTAGGCAAACAACTCGGGAAGCTGCATTGGGGCCTTAAGAATCGTCTTAAGCAAATGGCCCTGCTGGGGGACTTGAGAATCATCTCGAACCGAAGACTTCGCTGGGGATCTCAAAAAAATCATCTTGAGCGAGCGACTGCGGGGATCACACCGGGGTCTTTAGAATCATCTAAGAAAACAACCTTGCTGGGGAGAACATCAAGAATCGTCCTGAGCAACTAGTCTCTTGGTGGAACACCTGTAAAACAAGGATGATAATGATCTAGATCATGCTTATGATGCGTATGCTTCTGCGCTACGCCCCACACAGTGGGAATGATATGCGTTTATGCTAAATGCTGTGCAATCATGCACAATGCTATGCAATCATGCCCAATGATGCGATCCCGTCAGCAAAATAAATGCCGAAGGGGGAAATCCTCCTGTCAAGGAGAAAAAAAAACCACTCAGGTAGAGGAATCATCCTGCTGAGGAGAACGTGAACACGCTAATATCAATCAGGCTCTGTTTGGGGAATTGATTTTCCGCGAACTGCTGCAGGGGAACAACTTCAGCTGACTGCTGCAGGGGACGAAGCTCTACGAGAACTTGGATCTGCTGATATCAATCGCGAGAATGAACTGCGCGGCCGTCTCGGCTACTCTTCTGGGGATAACAACTTTGTGGGGAACCAACTTCAGCTGCTCAACACTCCACTGGGGAAAAACCAATCATGATCTGATTAATTTCCAAGGATTCGGATCCCTTGGACATCTGCAAACTCGGCTGAGGAAGGAGAAGTCATTCTGCTTCACTGGAGAGAGTGCGACTCTGGGGAAACACAGCATTAGCTGCCCCACGCTCTGCTGGGGAAAATTGATCATGATCTGATCAACTTCCAAGGATTCTGCTTTTCTGCGGACTCAGCCGGGGAGAGAAATCATTCTACTTCATTGGAGAGTGCAACTCTGATGGGGAATTTGATTCCACTGGGGAAGAAAGAATCATCTGACTTCGGGGGAGAGTGCAACTCTGCAAAGGAATACAACATCAGCTGTTCCAACACTCTACTGGGGAAGAGGGAATCATCGAATCTTCAGGAGAGAGCCTGACTCTGGTGAGGAATCTCAATTCCACTGGAGACTTCAGTCTGGCACCATCAGTTACTGCATACTTCGGTATACGACTAGCTTCCTACGAGACCTGCACTTGTGACCCGGTGCGGGGGAAAATCCTGCTTCGGCGACTTTACTGGGGAAAACACGAGCTTCAGCTTCCCAAACACTTCTCTGAAATCTGCACTTGTGACCCGGTGCTGGGGAAAGACGACATCATGCTTCAGCGCTCGACTCAGCTGATGAGGTGACATTCCTTCAGGACGCATCTGCTTGGGGAAGAGAATCACCTCTACCTGGGGGAGACATATCAATGCTCACTATCTGATTCTGATTCTGCGGAGGAGAGACTACTGAACTCTGCTGGAGAAGGAGGACTCTTCCTGCTTGGGGGATACGCGCGGCACATCTTCTGGCGAGGTGCTACACCTGCAACAACACAAACAAACAGACAAGATACCCTCCTCAAAGGGGCCTATCAGGGTTATTATCTCGCGACAATGTCCAGTTAGTCAATTGTTTCAACAATCAATGGGCTTAGGCCCGCAAGTTTATGTATGCGCATTTTATCAAAAACACATCGGCGTTATCATTCGCAAACAAAACAGATAAATGCTAAACAGACAAGTAGAATTGCTGAATATTGTGCATTTTATTGATGATGAACCCCTGAATGGGCAACAATGTTTTACAACAGAGGCAAGCTCCTGGAATGAGGAAGCCGCGCAAAAAGAAAACATAAATATACATCAGTATATACAAATGTTGGCAATCGAGGCGTAGACGAACACCATGAGTTGATCCCTCTAAGACCCACTCGACTTCGATACTTCTCCGATGCTTCAGCTTTGGAAGAGATTGATTCAGATAGACGGCCTTCCGGTCTTCCGAACCACTAAACAATGAAAGTTCATACGCGGAATGCAGTCATTTGCTTATTCAAATCCCTAACTTTTGCGTGAACTGCCCTTCACGGGTTTTCAGTTCACCGGGATACCCTTTTTTGCCGAAGCCGCCCAGTGTAGGTTTTCGACTTTGCGGGTGTACATTTTTTCAATATATCCCTAATTTTTGCCCGAACCTTTTATTCTGTTTTTGGTTCGCCGGGATGCCCCTTTTTTGCCTGGACTCTTTCTTTTTTTTTTTTTGTCCAGCGGGTCGCTTTCAAGCAAAGTATTTTTTAACTGCGTCCGCGTTCACCGGGGATGCAAAATCTTCACCATCCATCGTGGATAACAACAAAGCTCCTCCCGAGAAGACCTTGCTGACGACATACGGCCCTTCGTAATTCGGAGTCCACTTGCCCCGGTGATCGGAGTGTGGCGGAAGAATCTTCTTCAGGACGAGATCACCCGTCTGAAAGCTTCGAGGACGCACCTTCTTATCATAAGCTTTCTTCATTCGGCTTTGGTACAGGCGACCAAATGCAATCGATGCTAACCTCTTCTCGTCCATCAGGCTGAGCTGGTTCAGGCGACTCGTCACCCATTCTGCCTCATCAAGTTTCACATCAACCAAAACTCGCAAAGAGGGAATCTCCACTTCTAGCGGTAGGACAGCTTCCATACCGTACACCAAGGAGAAAGGAGTTGCCCCGGTCGACGTACGCACCGTGGTACGATAACCGTGCAAGGCAAACGGCAGCATCTCGTGCCAATCTTTATACGTCACAACCATCTTCTGAACAATCTTCTTGATGTTCTTATTGGCCGCTTCAACGGCGCCATTCATCTTCGGCCGGTAAGGAGATGAGTTGTGGTGTTCTATCTTGAAGCTCTGGCATAGCTCCTTCATCATCTTATTATTCAAATTCGAACCATTATCAGTAATGATCCGCTCGGGAATTCCATAGCGACAAATGATGTCCCTCTTTATGAACTTAGCTACCACCTGCTTGGTCACATTGGCGTACGAGGCTGCCTCCACCCACTTGGTGAAGTAGTCGATAGCTACCAGAATAAAACGATGACCATTGGATGCGGTGGGCTCGATCTTGCCTATCATGTCGATGCCCCACATGGAGAACGGCCAAGGGGAGGACATGACATTCAATGGGCACGGCGGCACATGAACTTTATCAGCATAAATCTGGCATTTGTGACATTTCTTCGCGAATCTGAAGCAATCCGACTCCATAGTCAACCAGTAATATCCTGCTCTCAGGATCTTTCTCGTCATGGCATGCCCGCCGGCGTGCGTACCAAATGTGCCCTCATGGACCTCTTCCATGAGCATACTTGCTTCCTTCTCGTCCACACATCTGAGTAGCACGAGATCGTGGTTTCTCTTATACAGCACTCCATCAGGATTGAGGTAAAAGTTTCCAGATAGCCTCCTCAGAGTCTTCTTATCCTGGGTTGACGCACCCGCAGGATACTCCTTAGTCATAAGGAAGGTCTGGATGTCGTGGAACCATGGCTTGCCGTCGGTGGCATCCTCGATTGCGAACACATATGCTGGTCTGTCAAGACGCGAAAGAACAATGCTTGGAGCTTCATTCCAAAGATTGACCTTATACATTGAAGCCAGCGTGGCTAAAGCATCAGCCATTTGATTTTCAGCCCGGGGTACATGATGAAGTTCTACTCGGTCAAAGAACGGAAGCAGCCTCCTGGCATAATTCATGTACGGCACTAGATTTGCTTGACGAGTTTCCCACTCCCCTTTAATCTGATTGATTACAAGCGCTGAGTCACCATATATGTCTAGATTCTTGATTCTCAAATCAATTGCCTCTTCTAGACCCATAATACACGCTTCATACTCGGCTTCGTTGTTGGTAACTGAAAACGTCAGTCTTGCAGTAAACGGGATGTGGGATCCGTGAGGAGTCGTGATGATAGCCCCGATACCACTTCCATAGGAATTAACCGCTCCGTCGAATATCAACTTCCACTGAGACTTCCTATCTGGCCCCTCATCAGGCAATGGCTCATCGCAATCCTTCGCTTTGAGAAACATAATGTCCTCGTCAGGGAATTCGAACTTCATCGGCTGATAGTCTTCGATTGGCTGTTCGGCAAGGTAATCAGACAATACGCTTCCTTTAATAGCTTTCTGGGAGACGTAATGAATATCATATTCTGTTAACACCATTTGCCATCTGGCAATCCTGCCCGAAAGAGCCTGCTTCTCGAAGACGTACTTGATCGGATCCATCTTCGAAATCAGCATAGTGGTGTGATTGAGCATATACTGTCGTAGACGTTTGGCGGCCCAAGCTAATGCACAACACGTCTTCTCTAGCATCGAGTATCGAGATTCACACTCAGTGAACTTTTTACTCAAATAATAAATGGCATGCTCTTTTCTGCCCGTCTCGTCGTGCTGACCGAGAACACACCCCATACTATTCTCCAGAACTGTCAAGTACATGATTAATGGCCGTCCAGCCACTGGGGGTATCAAGATTGGAGGTTCTTGAAGATACTGCTTTATCTTATCGAATGCCTTCTGGCAATCTTCATTCCAAGTAATCGCCTGATTTTTCTTTAACAATTTGAACATCGGTTCACAAGTGGCCGTGAGCTGGGAGATAAACCTTGCAATGTAGTTTATTCGGCCCAAGAAACCACGAACTTCTTTTTCTGTTTTCGGCGTTGGCATCTCTTGGATAGCTTTTATTTTCGCAGGATCAACTTCAATACCTCGTTCACTAACGATAAACCCCAATAACTTTCTGGATCGCACTCCGAAAGTGCACTTGTTAGGATTCAGCCTCAGCTTGAACTTCCTAAGCCTTTCAAACAGCTTCAGCAAATTGACCAGATGCTCATCCTCCGTTTGGGACTTTGCAATCATGTCATCAACATAGACCTCGATCTCATGATGAATCATATCATGAAACAAAGTTACCATTGCTCGCTGGTAAGTGGCCCCTGCGTTCTTCAGACCGAAGGGCATTACCTTGTAGCAAAACGTGCCCCAGGGGGTAATAAACGTTGTCTTCTCCATGTCCTCCGGCGCCATCTTAATCTGATTGTAACCGGAGAAGCCATCCATGAACGAAAACACGGAAAACTGGGCCGTATTGTCGACCAACACATCGATATGAGGCAACGGGAAATCATCCTTAGGGCTCGCCCTATTCAAATGCCGATAATCGACGCACATGCGTACCTTACCGTCTTTCTTCGGTACAGGCACTATGTTGGCGACCCACGGAGGGTAGGTGGTAACGGCTAGAAATCCTGCGTCCAACTGCTTCTGGACTTCTTCTTTGATTTTTACAGCCATGTCTGGTCTCGTCCTCCTGAGCTTCTGCTTGACTGGAGGGCAGTCTTCTCGCAACGGCAAGCGATGAACCACGATATCTGTGTCAAGTCCGGGCATATCCTCATATGACCAAGCAAAGACGTCACTATACTCTCGAAGCATCTCGACCAGTCTATGCTTGACATCATTCTGCAGCGCAGCCCCAACTCTGACATTTCTGATAAGCTCCTCAGAACCCAGATTTATGATCTCAATATCCTCCTCGTGAGGCAGAATAACCTTTTCTTTTTGTCTCAACAAGCGGGCCAACTCTTCCGGAAGGTCGTCGTCTTCGTCAATCTCATCCTCGGCTTGATAGATCGGGCAATCAAAGTCGTAGTGAGCCGTAGAGGGTCCAGAGTCGATGTCATCTGTTACGTGGATCCTGCAATAACAAGGGTTAAGTTTAAAGCAAGAATATGCAGGTTAGCACGAACCTCGTTGCCATTTTGCTGTTTTTCAAAACAAACATAAAGCATGAATAACAGAGAACACAACATTTGATTACGAAGGAAACGCCTTTTTATTTATTAACAAAATGCATACACATAATCCAACAAGGCCCTGACAGTAAAACCACTATGCCCCGGGCAGGACATAGGGTTGTACAAAGATTGTAAAAAGCAAATCATTACTCTTCACTTGTCAGCTCGATAATCTCCTTGATGGTCCAGTTGTGAAGGCGCTCGCCTGGCTTGCTCGGTTGAATCCAAGCGTCAAGATCACAATCACTGTCCCCGCTGTCCTCCGACGTAGCGTTGATACTCTCGAAGATTACTCCTCCCTTGGTGAATAAGATCGGCCCTTTCCCACGAGACGAGCTGCCTGAAGAAGATGAAGCTTCAGCTCCAGGAGAATACCCCAATCCAAACTTATCCTGTTTGAATGGTATATCCAAGACATGCCCCCAGCCTGGGGTGGAACCAGCTTCGACAACAGCCCTAGCTTCCTTAAACGAGGAGAGGTTCACCTCTTGCTTCTCTGCAACAACGGGAGCTACCTCCTTCACCCTAACGGTTTCAAAAGCCTAGCAAAGAGTCTCATGGATCTCACCATCCATTTCGACATACTTGAAGGACGACAGGTGGCTTACCATGATGTCCTCCTCTCCACAGACTGTCACTATGCTGCCCCCAACAGCATATTTAAGCTTCTGATGCAGCGTGGACGTCACGGCACCAGCAGAGTGAATCCACGGCCGACCCAAGAGGCAACTATAGGCGGGCATGATATCCATGATATAGAACACCGCATTAAACGTCTCTGGACCAACCTGAATTGGCAGGGTCAATTCTCCGAAGACGTGGCGCTTGGTTCCGTCAAAGGCTTTCACGACCAGATCACTGGGCGTGCACAACAGTCCCCGGGTATCCAACTTCATCAGTGCCTTCTTCGGAAGCACGTTAAGCGAGGAACCCGTATCCACGAGGACATGTGACATAATCGTGCCTCTGCACTCTATCGAGATGTGCAAGGCGCTGTTGTGATCTCTTCCCTTGGGCGTCAGCTCCAGGTCTGTAAATCCCAGCCCATTACCAGCATTGACATGGGCTACTACTTCCTCAAGTTGATTCACTGATATCTCCTGCGGCACGTATGCAGCATTCAATACTTTCAGCAACGCGTTGCGGTGCGCTTCAGAACACAGCAACAGGTTAAGAATCGAGATCTTTGACGGAGTCTGGTGAAGATGATCTACAATCTTGTAGTCACTTTTCCTGATCAGTCGCATGAACTCTTCAGCATCTTTAACCAACAAGTCTTTCTCTGCCCCTGCAGGAACCTCTTCAACCGCTTTACCTTTGCCCTTGTCCACAGCGTCAGCCCGGACTGCTTTCTCTGCGGCGACCTCTGCCGGCGCGAACACTCTACCACTCCTGGTAATACCACTGACTTCAGCAAGATTCTGTGCAGTCGATCTGGACGGCTCCAGCTCTATCTTCTGACCATTACAATACACTTCGGCGCCATAATGCCATGGGACGGCATTAGTGCTCTCGAATGGGATCGGTCCGGCCCTGGTGATGGTGATAGTAGGCGGACGAGGCGCAGAAATAGTGATAGGGTGGCGAGGAATGGTAATGGTAGCAACTTCGTCCGCCTGCTTCAGCACGACTTCCCCTGACGCATTCTCAATGCTCCGACTGAACTGCAAAACACCCTCGGTCATCAGACTTTGGATACCTTCGATCAACTGCTCACACCCATCAGGAAGTGTAGCACATGCCATACAAAACTCTCCACACCCGGGGAAGAAGCCTTTCTTTAGCAACTTAGCTTTAACAAAACTCAACGGCGTCTTCAGATCTTTGACATCAGTCAGCAAGTCTGAATTCCCTTCAGTGATAACAGCATTTACTCCGCCTCCCCTATGATGAGGCATTGGATTCTTGGTGACGTTGGGCACGTTGTCAGAAAAGTTGATAACCTTGGCGTCAACCAAGTCCTGGACTTTGTGCTTAAAAGCTTTGCAATTCTCAACTGTATGGCCAGGTGCCCCAGAATGAAATTCACAAGTAGCGTTAGCATCGTACCCCGGTGGTGGTGCCCCTGTCAAGGGAGCCAATGTCCTCTTCTGAACTAGTTGGAGCTGAAGCAACGTCTGCAGAAGCTGGGCATATGACATAGGAGGAGTTTCCAAATGACGGTTTGCCAGGGGACCCCGATTCTGATATCTCTTATATCCCGGGTTATTCTGTTGCTGGGGCTGCTGCTGCGGCTGCGGAGGAGCAGCTGGGATGTTTATGCTAGCGATCTGAGACTGAGGGCCCTTGCCCTTTCTCCTAGCATTAGTGACAGCACTGGCATCGCCCTCTCGACGCTTGCCAGTATAGGGTTTCTTGCTAGCTCCTCCAGATGAGGATGATTCGCCCTGAATCTTGCCGATCTTGATACCATTTTCAACATGCTCGCCCAAAGTGATGAGGGCTGAGAATGTCCCGGACATGCCACTAATCAGCTTCTCATAATAGACTCCAGGAAGGGTAGCCACGAACATCTGTACCAACTCACGCTCAACCATCGGCGGTTGAACCCGAGCAGCCAATTCACGCCACCTCTGGGCGTACTCTTTGAAGCTTTCATTGCTCCGCTGCGAGAGATTCTGAAGCTGAACTCGGTTGGGAGCCAAGTCACTATTATATTGATAGTGGAGAACAAACGCTTCAGCGAGATCTTTCCACGTGCGCACAGCAGCGGGCTCCAAACCCATATACCATTCGAGCGACGGACCAGAAAGGCTATCCTGAAAGAAGTGCATCAGCAACTTCTCATCGTCAGAATAAGCGGACATCTTTCTGTAATAAGATCGGAGGTGAACACGGGGACAAGTAGTGCCCCTATACTTCTCAAAGATAGGCACCTTGAACTTGTGAGGTACTTTAAAGTCAGCAATCAACCCGAGTTTGGACATGTCAACGCCCAATGTGTTCTGATTTTCTATATCTCTCATTTTATCTTCCAGCACCTTGAACCTGAGTCGAGCCTCAGCAGTCAACTCAGCCTCTACACCTCTCTGAGAGAAAATGTCATCCTGATGGTCCTCCAGCCACGGTTGAGGCACCACCATATTTCCTGCACCAACATTGCCGCTGACCGGCCCCACGTTAACATTGGCTCCCAAACCACCATTGACGGCGCCCGCCGTATTAAGTCCGAGATTAGTCATAAGATTGCCGTTAGCACTACCGTTGCCCCCGGCAGCAGGAACAACGTTCTGTGGAGTATCCCCTTGAGGAGGAGTAGGTACGGCCCCGCCGTGAAGTATTCCATTACTGTCAACCCTGGAGATGAGAGGTTGAACCAAAGTACGAAGCTGATCTTGCCCGTTCGCAACTACTTGCATCAGCTCCATAAAACGATCCATCCTTTCACGAAGCTCCTGAACATCTAATTGTACCTGGTCCATGATTCTCGTTTGATTGGCGCGAGTTGAGTAGCGGTGGATGAATCTTTGATCAATCCTGAAGATCGAAAGCAGCTCGGAACCTGAGTACCTGAAAAACCTGTCAAGATCAAAGGTTAGGAAAAGGTAACAGAATGTATGTCATGCAAGAATGCTTTATGCAAATGCATGCGTGTGTCTGTGTGCTTGAGAGATTTCCCCCGGTCTTGGCACCTGCTGACAATAATAAGGAGAGGAATCTGGGCCCAATCATGGAAATAGTAACCTCACATAGCAATAGTCAGATTCGACACAATAAGGATCGAGAACTCATACGCATCAGTCTTTCTGAGAACGGCTGCAGTAACACAATAAAAGGTGAGAGATCCTGGATCGGGGAAACGGTACCTGTCACAGACACACGCTAATGGAATGATTATGCAAGCTAATGCAAAATGCAGGCATGCAACAATATATCCGGGTGGCTGCTGTGGAGATTCGATGTCAACAGTCGCTGATGAGAAGGAAACCCCGGTGTAAACCCACTGATCTGATTTGCTGTGAATAACCATCTGGTAGGATCGAGATCAACATTCTGCTCTGACAAGAACGAAGGCCTGATAATAAAGACCCCGGATGCAAGATCAAGGAATATCTGTTGATGAAGTCTTCAGACCCCAAATCACAAACCTGCCCTCTCAAGAACAAATACACAGTTGCTGATGAGATCTTCAAACCCCACTCAAAATCTGCCCTATCAAGAACAAGCAACAACTGCTGACGAGATCTTCAGACCTCACCCAAAAATCTGCTCCATCCAGAACAAACTTCTTGATAACAATACCCTGATCAAAGCCTGCTCTATCAAGAACAGACAAACACCCGATGATAATATCCTTTGATCAAACCCTTGCTCTATCAAGAACATATCTGCAACTGAGAACCCAACATAACTGATTCACTGTCAAGAAAACCAGGTGGTCTGGAGGTCAAAGTTTCCTACAATATCCCAACCCCACTCACAGGTATGATGGACCTAATCCACGGACAAAGGTACGGCATCCTATGCGGTCGTCAGCGTCACAGACTTTCACGAGTGACAATACGATTCCCAGAAGGAGTGGCATCGTCAAGTCATGAAGAGGCCTCTCTTAGCTGACTTCCAAATGATCGGTCCCCAGAGTCGACAATCCTCACGTCTGGACTCCCCTCAGATCCTCAGGACCGGAAAGGAGCACCTCTGCAAGAATCTCGTCTGAGCGCAGATTTTCGTAGGGAACTGTGCCTGCTCAGCAGACAGGTTCGTCTACTACTTCTCCGCAACTATATCTAGGTGTGTACTCAAGCCCAGGTCCGGCTTTTCACTCACAGTAACATCCCTCTCCCACAGCAGCACAGATAGTCATATCAAACTGGAAATAAAATGCGGGAAATAAAATGCGGGAAGTAAAGATGCGAGAAAAAATGCGATAAATAAACGCAACCCAACAAGCAAACACACAAACGATAGGATTGACTCGCGTAGGGGATGGGAAACGGTCCCAGCATAAGGGACGGGAAAAGTCCCTAGATGCTGTATGTCCCCAGCAGAGTCGCCAGCTGTCGCTTGCGCGAAAATGAGGTGCCGGCATGACAGAAGAGTCGCCACCTTTCGTTATTTATCCCTCAGAGCGGAAAAGGAAACGATCGGAAAAACCTGACGAATAAGGGTAAGACAAGGTCATCGCAACCATTGTCCGGGTTCGGGAGTCGGTTATGCAAGGGGAAGGTATTAGCACCCCTCACGTCCGTCGTACTCGACGGGATCCTCGCTTGTTTGCTTACTTGGACGGGTTGGTTATAATCTATCTACCTATCAAGGCTGGCTGAAAAAGAAAAGAAAAATGACTCGGCAAAGCGTCGCGCTTTATGCCTACGTATTCCCATCAGAGAATGAGAAATCAGAGTCAACGTAGTTCGGCTAACTACGGGGGATGGGGGAAAGGTTGAAGGTTGCTCGCTAGGACGTCGCATCCTATGCCTACGTACTTTCATCTGGTATGAAAGATCAGAGCAAATGTAGTTCGGGAAACTACGGGAAAAAGGCTCAACTAGGAGGGAGACTATCAAGTCCTACTGTTGTCATGCCATGGATTCATCCTATGGTTGAGGTTTGAACAGGGAACTCCTAGATGTTGTCATGCATAGGTTTCAACCTAAAAGTCTATCATCAAATCCTCATCAAAGGAAATGAGAGTCCTAAGGGATCATGTCAATGATGCACAGAAACAAAAACATCAGCTTAAACAGTAAAATGCATGCAATGCAAGTGAGGGAGGAAATGTGTGCGGGGCTTCAGCCTCCACAAGCTCATCTCGACCTCAAGCCAGTCATGAAATAACAATAATCATACTGAAAATAAACAACATACTATCAAGCAATGAACAGATAAAGGAAATGAAGTGCCCTCAGGAAAACAAACACACATGCTTGAGAAAGAAAGAATCTACTCTCCAATCCTAACCCTAATCACAGACTCTGAATCAAATTCTAAGCAAAGCCCTCAAGCAAAACCCTAAACAAGAGAATCAATCCCAGTCTTCAGGCTTCAGAACAAGCTTACCAAAGAAAGGGAGCTAAGCAAGCAGGCTCATAGTGTCTTCCTCAGGAAAGCACTAGGAGGTGTATACTCAGGAGTCATACCCTATGTGGCTCAACCACTGTGATCAGTTTATATCCCTCCTCAGGAGAAATTAAACTCACAAGCAGGCTCCAACATCACTGGATACTTAGGAAATCCTATCTGAACTAGTGGAACTAAGTGAATAGACCCATAGGACCTTCCTCAGGAAAGTACTAGGAGGCTTCCACTTAGGAGTTGTATCCTATGTGGCTCAACAACTGTGATCAGTTTACATTCCTCCTCAGGAGAAATTAAACTCACAAGTTGGCTCCAACATCATTGGATACTTGAGAAATCCTAGATAAACTAACGGAACTAAGTGAGTAGACCCATAGGACCTTCCTCAGGAAAGTACTAGGAGGCTTTCACTTAGGAGTTGTATCCCATGTGGCTCAACAACATGTGATCAGTTTACATTCCTCCTCAGGAGAAATTAAACTCACAAGTTGGCTCCAACATCATTGGATACTTAAGAAAGAGGTGAGAAGAAGGAATGAAAGTCATTCATAGTGCCTTCCTCAGGAAAGTACCATGAACTTCCCTCAGACTTCAAGATCTCAAACCTCACAGACAGGGAACAAGACAAGCTCTGGGTCTCTGAATCTTGATCTACCATCCTCTCTTCATGATGCTCTCCATCAAAGTCTTCAAGACAACACAAGCCCCACAACAAATTCCCCAAAAACAACCCCCAGAGATGAACAGGTAACCACAGGGGAGACAAAATCAATAGGCAACTTCAGAAAATACCTAAAAATACTAAACTGATGGGGAAAAATCTACCAATTATTCACAAGGGTCCTCAACACCTACTCATAACATCTACAAAGGCCTCTACCTAAAAATCAAGATAAAACTCAATCAAAGAAAGGGATTCATCACCTAAACACAATTTAAACCCTAATTAGGATACCCTACATCTACCCTAATCAAACTAATCAAGATTTAATCCTAAAATTCTAGAAAAAAATCCTATGGGGAACTATGATTCATCATCTAATTGCACAAAAAAAGAATGGATTAAAAACCCTAAAGGAAGGTTCTAAAATAATTCCTACAAAATCATGATATAAAACTAAACATATTAAAAGCTATTTAAAAGGAAAATCTATTAAAAATACCAAACTAAAAAATAAAATCCCATTTTTATTTTTATAATTTTCTACACATTATCATCTAATCATAGAAAAAAGAAGAATTAAAAAAATCATTTTTTATCAATTTTTAATGAATTAAACAAAACAGAAAAAAATAAAAGAAGAAAATAAAATAATTAAAATCAATTAAAGGGAGGGGGGGTATGAACAGCAACTCACGCTAGTTAAATCAACTGGGCCAACAAAAAGGGGGGGGGTGCGGATAGCGCTAAGCCCAGAATGGCTTGATTAATGAAACGGCCGCGTTTCAATTAATTTGAATCTTCCCTCCAATCTTCAGACTAAACCGTGGCCGTTAGATCAACATAATTTGTCAAACATTGGAGCGAATCCAAGGGCTCTCCCTCATCGTCCCCACCAAAACTAGGGTTTTCAGAACCCTCTCTTCCATGCACCAAGCTTCGAGCTCCTCTATCTCCCTGCTCAGGCCATGGTTTCACACGATCCCAAGACCAAAGTTGTGCTACTCAATGAGAGGAATAAAATGGCACGAGTAGTTTTTCTTAATTCTACCTAGGTTATTCTAACAGAGGGATTAAAGATCATGGTTCAAATGAAATCAACTGAGATCAACCTTCACTAGTCTCGATTCTAATGGTGTACAGCTACTCTTCATGCTACCCTAGCTATTCTAAACCAGTTCTTAGTGCCTAAAACTAACAATCTACACAATTCTTGGAGATTAAAGATTCATGGTTCTGTTATGCATTGTCATGGAACAGGCTGTAACTTCTAGGGTTTAATCATCTAGCCTAGTACATCATTTCCATACCTATGAAACTAACTAAAACTGCATAATTAAGATGGAAGAAGGTGAAGAAAGAACCTGTCAAGAGGTTATGGTGCAGTGATGTAGAGCACGATTCAAGCCTTGGAATTGCTTCTAGATGATCCTTGGATGACCACCAGTCTTCTGTTTGCAATGGTTGTGAAGGAGATGGCTTGTAGTGCAAGATATCTTGGATTGCTTGAACTTGAAGCAAGAGCTTTAATGGCTATCTCTCTCTCTCTCTCCTCTGACTTGACTCAAGTTTCACCAACCTTGAACACTATCTGATGCACTCTCTTTATAATAATCATTGGATGTTTCTAGATTCATCTAGAATGTGGTGGAAACCTCTTGAAATTCTCATGTGATGACAAATTGGAAATCTCATATCTCATATGCCATGCCTTGCAATTTTGTCTTAAAATGTCCTTATGTGAGATATTGAGAAGGGATGAGTGAAAAACAAGTTCATTTTTGGCTTGTGTAGGGTTTTTCAACATTGCCTTCTTTTTCAAGTAATGACTTTTCAAAGCATCACCCATTTTTAGACCTCAAATGAAAATTCTAGCTAAACCAATGTTCTCAAAATGGTTTTTCCAATCAAAATGATATATTGGATGACCTATTTTGGATTTGTGGATCTCCCAAATCACTTTTCAACTTCAACTTTTCAAAGTTATAAGCCTTTTTTAGTTCATTTTTGACCAATCATGGAATCTCATGCTATGAGCTTTTCCAACAATTTGTGACCTTCTTTCTAGACTTAAAATCACATTTTGAGCAACTTTCATGTTTTGAGTTTTTCCATTTGAGGCTTGGAAATAGGAGTTTTAGGCATTGGCTAAAATGACCTATAACTGACAAATGACCAAAATACCCCTGTCTTGTTCAAACCATAAGTTGAGTTCCACAAATCCAATCAAGGACTTCTACCACTCAAATTAAAGCTAAGAAGATCATCTTCAACATTAATGTTGACCAAGAAATCATAGGAATCCTCCTACTAGGGCAAAAGTTGTCTGCAAGTTGGGTGACTTTCAAGGACCCAGATTCACACCCCTCAGCTAACCTGTAATTTGTCAAAACCATAACTTGAGCTCTGCAACTCCTATCAAGGACTTCCACCACTCAAATTAAAGCTAAGAACAAGCTCTACAACATTCATGTTGTGGGGAAGATGAGATCTCAATCACATCTAGAGCTAAAACTGCCTGGAAGATAGGGATCAAATTAGGGTTTTTCCACTGACAATCCTCAGAAACCCTGACTTGAAACTTCTCAAACTCTTCAATCATGATGAGTTGGTCTAGGAATCATCTTTACAACATCTCTATGCATCATTCCATGATCTCATGGCCCTTGGATTAGGTCTCAACCCTCTCCAAATCTTCAATTATCCTAGGGTTGACCCAGTCAAAACCCTAATTCTACCATTCATGGTTGAATCCTCTGAACTCTTGCATAATGACTTCTCTGGGATTCATGAAGGCTATCAAGACATCTCATAGGCTTTATCAAAACATCAAGTTCATTCTCAAAGTCTCAGAATCATCTGAGGAGCACCCACAACTCTCAAGTTAGGAGGCACACAACCCTGGTTTCAAACCACTCCTCTGAGAATCTCTTGAACTTTCTGATGAAGGTATCCACTTCCAAACACTCAATGAGTAAATAATTGTTGGTCAAATTTTGGGGTGCAACAGCAACTCAACACCATGCATGCGGTACCGACTCATTGGTTCATTCAATCGAACCTGGATAGATCACTTACGCTCCTCCTGAGACATGATCTATCCCCCACCATTCTCCACCAAGGAGTACGGATGAATCACTTACGCTCCTCCTGAGACATGATTCATCCCACCAAAACACCATGATATGCACACACCAATGCATAACTATCATATTTAGGCACACTAAGTGCACACGATCCTCCTGATCATATCATCATACATCAATGCATATATATGTAGATATATTACACCAACGCCATATAAATCAATCAGATAGTAAATAAATTCATACTATAACACCATATATAACCACATTCTAACACCCGGGAACACACGATCCTACTGATCACTACATACATATACGTTAACCAATTGTTCACCAACAATATCAAGGAAAACGAGTACCATCACCAAGTAAACAAGTTCATACTTTATCACCAAGATATAAACACGTCCCACCACTCGGGAATACACGATCCTACTGATCACTACACCATGCTCCGCATGATTCATACACCAACTAATTATCCATTTAAATAATTAGTAACGGAAATCACATACTATCACCGAGTACTCACTCTATAACACTCAATCATCTCCCCTATAATCAACAAAGTCCAAGGGCACTACACTCTTAGCGCACACAGTATAACAGCATAGAAAAACCCCATTCTGCTACGCTCGCTACACCCTCGCTAGGCGAGCTCCCAGCGAATGCTCGCTACCTGTTCGCTTAGCGAACCTCCTCGCGAAGGAAAACAGAACCTACTAGACTCACTCGCTACCTCACTCGCTAGGCGAGCACCTAGCGAACGCTCGCTGCCTTCTCGCTAAGTGAAGTGCTAGCGAGTTGCCTGCGACTTCTCAAGTTCTCACAGTTCAGAATTCTCACTCTTCTCTGATTCAAGCCTATTCTATAACATCCACTTCCTATACTATCCGTATTACGACCAATGCATATTAGGCTTATCAATCTTCCTATAATTCTACTCCAGATCAACATTACGGCACACTACCGACACTTTAGAGTTACTCTGAACCTTACTCAAACCAAACCAACACCAACAGTCAATCAAAAATGGCAACATCAAACATCCGTACATCATCATATACATATTATTCCAAAGTCATCACTTAAACAATCTATCGACACATCAAAAAGGTCACACAAAACTTCCCTAAAACCGTAAACCCAACCTATACGCCAAATTAACCAAAAACAACAATTCACCAACACTCAACATATTTCAATCCATCAACATCAACATAACTCAATAATCAATAGCATGTCAATATAAAACTTCATCAACGATACATTCCTACGGGGTTAAGGAATCCCCACTACCCTATACATGTATATACCATTCCCAATCAAGTTTCTCCCCCTTACTTTGTTAATCGGTTGATCGATGAAATTCTTCCTGGATTTGGTCTCTTGGCCTCCTCTTTTCTTTCCGTTCTTCGTTCCCTTTTTCCTTCGTTCTTCTCACTTCTCCCGTTCTTTCCTCTTCTCTCTTTCTATCGCTCTTTCTCTCTTCCATATTTCTATCGTGTTATTTTCTCTAATACTTCCCCCATCCCTTCGTATTCTATTTTCCTTTTTATTTCCTATCCCAATAATAATAATAACTAATAAAAATAATATAATAATAATAATAATAATAATAATAATAATAACTAATAAAAATAACATAATAATAATAATAATAGTAATAATAATAATAATAATAATAATAATAATAATAATAATAATAATAATAATAATATTATTATTATTATTATTATCACACCAATTTCCCACGATCTATGGTAATCCATTTTCTCTCTATTCCAACTTTTCTAATATCTCCTTGCTACCCCTTCATATTTCCTTCCTCACGGTTTCTATCATGACTTTTCATATTTCCATTCTAACTTCCCAATAACCCTTCCACCTCTTATTTTACTTATTTCAACCACTAATATTCCCAATAATAATTCTAATATAATAATTATAATAATCATTATAATAATAATAATAATAATATAATATAATATAATACTATTATAATATTATAGTAATATTCAACATAATAATAATAATAGTAATACACCCAACAATAATTATAATTATAATAATAATAATACTAATGATAATAATAACAATTATATTAATACTAATAATAAAATAATATGAATAATAATAATCTTAATATTAATAATACTAATATAATATTACTAATATTAATAATACTAATCATAATAATACTATTAATAATAATAATAATAATAATATTATTATTATCTCACCAAAATAATAATAATATTAATAATACTGATAAATATAATAATATATAATAATAATACCCCCACCAATATTACTATTATTCATTATATTATCATATTCACACCAAAAATCATAATAATATAATAACTATATTAATAATAATATTATATTCTCCATATTAATAATATTACTACAAATATTAATAATAATCATAAATATAATAATAATAATAATAATAATAATAATAATAATAATAATAATAATATTATTAATACCACCACCAATATTACTATTATTTCTTATATTATTATAAACTCACCAAATTACCACCAATGATCTCCCATCTCAGGGACACCCACCAAACATCATCAAATACACCCTACCAAAGGGCACATCAACATATAATATTTAAAATAATAATAAAATGACTAAATAATTAAAATGGGTGTTACAACTCTCCCCCACTTTAATTATTTTCGTCCCCGAAAATTATCTGATGGAAATAATTCCGGATACGCTCCCCGCATCTTTTATTCCAATTCTCAGGTCACACTGCCTTCTGCAGCACCTCCCCATACTACTTTCACCAAAGATATCTCCTCCCTTCGGAGTTGTTCCTCGCTCGCCAAAACGAACTAGCAATGCCTCAACAATCGGAATATTTTTCACTTGTACATCATCCACCTGGTTCAATGTACTTTCTCGACTAAGACACATGAAACATATCATGCCAATTCATAGCGACAACAGAAAAACAGTCTAACATGTTACTCCTCTCATGCCTCCGCTGCGCCACTCTGATACAACTACAGAACACGTGCGAACTTCTGAGATTTCGAAGCTCGACCAACACCAGTCACCGGCGTGACCCTCAAAATACATATTGCCTCGGATCCTCTCGATCTTCTCAGCCATCTCAAGCATAATCTTCAAGTCTGAGTACAACACTCTCACTCGATTTATTTCAACACAGGAGAGTCCTACACTCCCTATCTCACCAAGCCACATATAGTGCCATTCCGACACTAGGATGGTAACCGTTATTATAGGTAACTCAATCAACGATAATTAATCATCCCACGCTCCACCTTGATCCGACACCCAAGCTCTCACCAATTCTCTACAGACTCAATAGTCCTCTCTGACTGACCATCAGTTTGCGGATGATAGGTCGAAATCAGCTTCAACTTAGTACCCGAAGCTTCCTGTAAGCCCCTCCAAAATCTCAATATAAACCTCAAATTTCCATCTGACACAATATTCGTCAGTATCTCATCCAACTTCACCACTTTCTCAATATGCATCTCGTATATCCTCAACACGGAATAGTTAATCCACTCCTAACAATTCAAATTAAAATTATGTCTTTACAAATTCTTTGGAAATCTCAACACCAATTTCGTGAAAATACTACCTGATTTCCACTCTAGAATATTTAACGACTACATCAGACTCAACAGTCTCTGATGTTCACTCTTCGAATTCCGACAATTCTAACTAGCATATTCCACCTCTCCTTATCCATGGTCTCAAAAACAATCTACTCAAGTTCGGTTACTTCTTCATAGCACCGAGATGGATACTCCATCTACCTCAATGTATTTCTTCACGAGTACTCCTACTCCCTTCAACAACATCTGATATACATACTCTATCATAACACCTCGTGGTATTATTTCCACAAACCCGACAATCCACTCTTCGACTCTAATTTATCAATTTCAACTAATTCACTATTCAACCCAGATTTCTGACTTTCTCGATTCTTCTCAAGGATATCACTAGTCAGATCTTAATAATAAAAGCTTAACTCCATAAGAAGTATCCTTACTCACAAAACGCATATTATGAAATTTCTCAATCAGTTCTAACTCTTTTCACCATCATCTTCGGTATATGCAAATATTTCTAACTCACTGCATCATCTACCATGTCCGCTTTACCCGAATGGTAATTCAACTCGAAGTCGTACTCTTTTCGAAGTCCCAATTATTTCCTATGCCTCATATTTGTCTTATTCAAATTAAACAAACACCTTAAACTCTTAAGATCACCAAACATCTCCGATCTCATTCTGAACTTTTGAAGACTCTGACTCCAGTACAATCACAATAGTAACCAACTCTAAATCACTGGTCGGATGATTTCTCTTATACACTTCAAGTTGCCTTTTGCATAATTGAAACTCGCTAAAGTTGTCTTTAGCAAATCCCCTAATTATATCAACAAGCATCACAAACACCACAATTAGTTCTATCGGATTCGGCAGAACTTTCCTTACGGAAGTATATCACCGCTCTTTTTCCAACACTGATAACTCCAGTTCCTTATGCTCAACATAATCCTCTATACGCTTCGAATACCTTAAAATATCATTTATTAACACAACCATTACCTTATATAAATAATTAAAGAAGATCCCATGCCAAGTGGACAAACAAGTTGTGAGTTATAGCGGGAACACATACCGTACCGCCCGTCCTTACCACAAAATTCAAACACACTTCATCAATAAATAGCTTAAATCTATGTCAATACTTCACCATCTCATAGATAATTTGAATAGCTTTCCAACGCTTCGAACCGCGCGTCATTCCGAGTTACGGTTCTCCCGTTACGGCAAAAACACCAGAATAACATTTTCTGCCCAGGACCCCTTCGCCAGGCGAACACCGCAGCGAATATGGACGTTCGCCAGTATGCTCGCCAGGCGAACATGACAGTCCCAAAATCCTCTTTTCGACCGTTACCCGACTTCCGAGTGTCCGATTTTGATTCCGTAAAAAGCTGCGATCTCGAAATTTAACGTACAACAACAATTTTATACTTAGGAAGCCATCCAACACATTTTAAATCTATGAATAATTTAAAACTCAATTACTTCCAATCTCAACAGCAGATCTTTGAGCCTCCTAATACGATAGAACTTTTGACCTTCGTCCCATCCACCACAAGAACTCTACTCGAGATCACATGACCAAGGGACTCACATCCCTCGATCAATTGTTCCATCAAATCATTAACTCTTGGAAGCGAACACCTATCATTGATAGTCACCCTATTCACTTATCTATAGTTCACCCAAAGCTTCACAAAACCTCCTATCTGTCTAACCAACAAAATTGGTGCACATTACGGTAGCACACTCAAACAAAAGAACCTCTCTCCTAGAAGGTCTTCAAGTTGACTCTTCAACTTCTCCAATCCCAACGAAACCACACCATATGGAGTCACTAATATCGGACTCGTTCCAACAACAAAGTCAACGTGTGAGCTTTACTTCACACTCCGATAGTAAATCACCTACCTCATCCGGAAACCTCCGGCAATCGCAATTAATTGACAAATCCCAATTTTTCTCACTTTCCTTCTCATTCCAAGTTTCAGTCAAAATAGACACTTCAACACCGTCTTACGCCAAATTCCTCAAAATAATCCCTTAAGCACTTAGCTTAACTCAAGACTATACACTGCTCACGCCACCCAAGCTTGCAAGATACGTCTATCCCATCCAACACAATCCCGTCCACTATTAACAAGAGATTAAGGGTGATCAGTTCCTCAATTTGTTAATAGACAGCCGAAATCATGATGGGGTACAAACCATCTTTACCAAACTATAATATCACTCCTCAACACACTAAGCCACCACACTGTAGCTTTTCGGAGAAATACAACTTCTCCCCCACTGGAATCATTCCACTTCTACCAATGAAGTTAACCAACAACATGTACCGACAGTGTTTTTACACACATGTCGCATACCAGGAAACAATAACACTAGACAACATTGGCCGGACGGACCGACCTGCTCTGATACCAATTGTAACACCCCACTTCCCAAATTAAATAAAATATAAACATTATAAATAAACATCAGAGTTTTCCCCAAAATAGTGGGATATCACATCACCAAATTTTTATAAAAATACTTTATTAATTATTCTCAAAAATAATACAGCGGAAAACATTATTCCAACATTCTCGGCCATCCGCCAAATTTCGTAAAATCTTTATTATTATAATTCACAAAAAAAAAAGTGATACGTCACAGGATTACAACAAGTTTGACATAAAACAATTAAAACACCCATATCCCGTGTTACGTATCAGAGCATCCTAGACTCGACTGGCACACCACCATCCAAGCTATCTAAGTACCTGGATTATCTGTACTTCCGGAGAAGCACAGACACAACAACAACCAAGGGGTGAGAAAACATGATCAAAAATATATTGGTAATGTAATACATGTAAACAAGGTAGTAAAACACACCAACACACCAATATTCACCCCAACAACTCCATATAACGAACCTACTGTTCAAATTACAATATAACATATTATAATGCAAATATGCAACTCAACACCATGCATGCGGTACCGACTCATTGGTTCATTCAATCGAACCTGGATAGATCACTTACGCTCCTCCTGAGACATGATCTATCCCCCACCATTCTCCACCAAGGAGTACGGATGAATCACTTACGCTCCTCCTGAGACATGATTCATCCCACCAAAACACCATGATATGCACACACCAATGCATAACTATCATATTTAGGCACACTAAGTGCACACGATCCTCCTGATCATATCATCATACATCAATGCATATATATGTAGATATATTACACCAACGCCATATAAATCAATCAGATAGTAAATAAATTCATACTATAACACCATATATAACCACATTCTAACACCCGGGAACACACGATCCTACTGATCACTACATACATATACGTTAACCAATTGTTCACCAACAATATCAAGGAAAACGAGTACCATCACCAAGTAAACAAGTTCATACTTTATCACCAAGATATAAACACGTCCCACCACTCGGGAATACACGATCCTACTGATCACTACACCATGCTCCGCATGATTCATACACCAACTAATTATCCATTTAAATAATTAGTAACGGAAATCACATACTATCACCGAGTACTCACTCTATAACACTCAATCATCTCCCCTATAATCAACAAAGTCCAAGGGCACTACACTCTTAGCGCACACAGTATAACAGCATAGAAAAACCCCATTCTGCTACGCTCGCTACACCCTCGCTAGGCGAGCTCCCAGCGAATGCTCGCTACCTGTTCGCTTAGCGAACCTCCTCGCGAAGGCAAACAGAACCTACTAGACTCACTCGCTACCTCACTCGCTAGGCGAGCACCTAGCGAACGCTCGCTGCCTTCTCGCTAAGTGAAGTGCTAGCGAGTTGCCTGCGACTTCTCAAGTTCTCACAGTTCAGAATTCTCACTCTTCTCTGATTCAAGCCTATTCTATAACATCCACTTCCTATACTATCCGTATTACGACCAATGCATATTAGGCTTATCAATCTTCCTATAATTCTACTCCAGATCAACATTACGGCACACTACCGACACTTTAGAGTTACTCTGAACCTTACTCAAACCAAACCAACACCAACAGTCAATCAACAATGGCAACATCAAACATCCGTACATCATCATATACATATTATTCCAAAGTCATCACTTAAACAATCTATCGACACATCAAAAAGGTCACACAGAACTTCCCTAAAACCGTAAACCCAACCTATACGCCAAATTAACCAAAAACAACAATTCACCAACACTCAACATATTTCAATCCATCAACATCAACATAACTCAATAATCAATAGCATGTCAATATAAAACTTCATCAACGATACATTCCTACGGGGTTAAGGAATCCCCACTACCCTATACATGTATATACCATTCCCAATCAAGTTTCTCCCCCTTACTTTGTTAATCGGTTGATCGATGAAATTCTTCCTGGATTTGGTCTCTTGGCCTCCTCTTTTCTTTCCGTTCTTCGTTCCCTTTTTCCTTCGTTCTTCTCACTTCTCCCGTTCTTTCCTCTTCTCTCTTTCTATCGCTCTTTCTCTCTTCCATATTTCTATCGTGTTATTTTCTCTAATACTTCCCCCATCCCTTCGTATTCTATTTTCCTTTTTATTTCCTATCCCAATAATAATAATAACTAATAAAAATAATATAATAATAATAATAATAATAATAATAACTAATAAAAATAACATAATAATAATAATAATAATAGTAATAATAATAATAATAATAATAATAATAATAATAATAATAATAATAATAATAATATTATTATTATTATTATTATTATTATCACACCAATTTCCCACGATCTATGGTAATCCCTTTTCTCTCTATTCCAACTTTTCTAATATCTCCTTGCTACCCCTTCATATTTCCTTCCTCACGGTTTCTATCATGACTTTTCATATTTCCATTCTAACTTCCCAATAACCCTTCCACCTCTTATTTTACTTATTTCAACCACTAATATTCCCAATAATAATTATAATATAATAATTATAATAATCATTATAATAATAATAATAATAATATAATATAATATAATACTATTATAATATTATAGTAATATTCAACATAATAATAATAATAGTAATACACCCAACAATAATTATAATTATAATAATAATAATACTAATGATAATAATAACAATTATATTAATACTAATAATAAAATAATATGAATAATAATAATCTTAATATTAATAATACTAATATAATATTACTAATATTAATAATACTAATCATAATAATACTATTAATAATAATAATAATAATAATATTATTATTATCTCACCAAAATAATAATAATATTAATAATACTGATAAATATAATAATATATAATAATAATACCCCCACCAATATTACTATTATTCATTATATTATCATATTCACACCAAAAATCATAATAATATAATAACTATATTAATAATAATATTATATTCTCCATATTAATAATATTACTACAAATATTAATAATAATCATAAATATAATAATAATAATAATAATAATAATATTATTAATACCACCACCAATATTACTATTATTTCTTATATTATTATAAACTCACCAAATTACCACCAATGATCTCCCATCTCAGGGACACCCACCAAACATCATCAAATACACCCTACCAAAGGGCACATCAACATATAATATTTAAAATAATAATAAAATGACTAAATAATTAAAATGGGTGTTACAGTTCACGCAAAAGTTAGGGATTTAAATAAGCAAATGACTGCGTTCCGCGTATGGACTTTCATTGTTTAGTGGTTCGGAAGACCTGAAGGCCGTTTATCTGAATCAATCTCTTCCAAAGCTGAAGCATCGGAGAAGTATCAAAGTCGAGTGGGTCTTAGAGGGATCAACTCATGGTGTTCGTCTACGCCTCGATTGCCGACATTTGTATATACTGATGTATATTTATGTTTTCTTTTTGCGCGGCTTCCTCATTCCAGGAGCTTGCCTCTGTTGTAAAACATTTTTGCCCGTTCAGGGGTTCATCATCAATAAAATGCACATTATTCAGCAATTCTACTTGACTGCTTAGCATTTATCTGTTTTGTTTGCGAATGAGAACGCCGATGTGTTTTTGATAAAATGCGCATACATAAACTTGCGGGCCTAGGCCCATTGATTGTTGAAACAACTAATTAACTGAATATTGTCACGAGATAATAACCTGGATAGGCCCCTTTGAGGAGGGTATCTTGTCTGTGTGTTTGTGTTGTTGCAGGTGTAGCACCTTGCCAGAAGATGTGTCGTGCGTATCCCCGAAGCAGGATGAGTCCTCCTTCCCCAGCAAAGTTCAGTAGTCTCTCCTCCGTAGAATCTAAACGCAAGATGGTGAGCATTGATATGTCCTCCCCAGGTAGAGGTGATTCTCTTCCCCAAGCAGACGCATCCTGAAGGAATGTCACCTCATCGGCTGAGCCAAGCACCGAAGAATGATGTCGTCTTTCCCCCGCACCGGGTCACAAGTGCATGTTTCGCAGGAGGTTGTTCGTTAGCCGAAGGATGCAGTAACTGATGGTGCCAGACTAAGGTCCCCAGCGGAATTGAGATTCCCCACCAGATCCGTATTCTCTCCTGAAGTTGGACGAGTCCCTCTTCCCCAATAGAGTATTGAAACGGCTGATGTTGTATTCCCCGGCAGAGTTGTACTCTCCCCCAAAGGCAGATGACCCTTTCTTCCCTGGCGAAATTGAAACTCCGCACCAGGGTCGCACTCTCCAGTGAAGTAGAATGATTTCTCTCCCCGGCTGAGTCCGCAGAAAAGCAGAATCCTTGGAAGTTGATCAGATCATGATCAATTTTCCCCAGCAGAGCGTGGGGCAGCTAGTGCTGTGTTTCCCCAGAATCGCACTCTCTCCATCGAAGCAGAATGATTTCTCCTTCCTCAGCCGAGTTTGCAGATGTCCAAGAGATCCGAATCCTTGGAGGTTGATCAGATCATGATTGGTTTTTCCCCAGTGGAGTGTTGAGCAGCTGAAGTTGGTTCCCCTCAGAGTGGTCATCCCCAGAAGAGTAGCCGAGACGGCCGCGCAGTTCATTCTCGCGATTGATATCAGCAGATCCAAGTTCTCGTAGAGCTTCGTCCCCTGCAGCAGTCAGCTGAAGTTGTTCCCCTGCAGCAGTTCGTGGAAGATCAATTCCCCAGACAGATCCTGATTGATATTGGCGTGTTCACGTTCTCCTCAGCAGGATGAATCCTCTACCTGAATGGTTCTTTCTCCTTGACAGGAGGATTTCCCCCTTCAGCATTTATTTTGCTGATGGGATTGCATCGTTGTGCATGACTGCATAGCATTTAACGTTGCATAGCCTTGTGCATGATTGCATGACATTTAGCATAAACGCATATCATTCCCACTGTGTGGGGCGTGGTGCCGAAGCATACGCATCATAAGCATGTTCTAGGTCATTATCATTCTTGCCTTACAGGTGTACCACCGAAAGACCGGTTGCTCAGGACGATTCTTGATATTCTCCCCAGCAAGGTCGCTTTTGAGATGATTCTTAAAGACCCCGGTGTAATCCCCACGGTCGCTCGCTCAAGATGATTTTTGAGATCCCCAGCGAAGTTTTCAGTTCAAAACGACCCTTGAACTCCTCAGCAGGGCCGTTTGCTTAAAGGTGATACTTGAGCTCCCCAATAGCGTCTCTAGCAAGAGTTGCCCAGGAAGGTTTCTGGAATACCCAACAGAATGTTTGCTCCGGAAAGGTTATCAGTTCAGGATGATTCTTGAAGATGCCCGACGGATCTGTTTGTTCAAGATGATTCTTGAAGTCCTCAGCAGCATGATATGTCTGCTCCAACAATGATGTCTAATCTGAAGATGGATTTCGTAAGCGCCCGAAGGCGATATCAGAAGGTTCCTGTGAGTCCAGATTTCCGTGTTGATGAATCAACGGGTGGCTGAAGATAAGGTTCCAGAGGTTGTAGATACAACAGAGTGATCCGTGTGGGTCTGAAGACCAAGTCAGTTATCCTGAGGTGATGATTGATTGCGATCAAATGAAGGATATGTCTTCTGATTGAAGTCGAAGATTTAGTTCTCCAGCGGTGACGCAGGGTATTTCGATCGTCCGACGGTGATGTCAGGTTTAGTTCTCTAGTGGTGACGCAGGGTGCTTTGATCGTCCGACGGTGATGTCAGATTTAGTTCTCCAGTGGTGACGCAGGGTACTTCGATCGTCCGACGGTGATGTCAGATTTGGTTCTCCAGCTAGTTGTTGAGCAGCTAGTGTTGCAGGATTCAAAGATTTGTTCCCCGCAGAGTACTGTGTGCTCGTGCAGTTGGCAAATTTTCGGGTTTACCGGTATTCAATCGTCTCGTACCCTGATTGGTTGAGAGCTGTTCGCTTCTCACCCAGTCAGGTCCAAGCCGTTTGAATAGGGGCAGCTGTTGCACCCCAAAATTTGACCAACAATTATTTATTCATTGAGTGTTTGAAAGTGGATACCTTCATCAGAAAGTTCAAGAGATCCTCAGAGGAATGGGTTGAAACCAGGGTTAGGTGTTTCATAGCTTGAAAGTTGTGGGTGCTCCTCAGATGATTCTGAGACTTTGAGAATGAACTTGATGTTTTGGGAAAGCCTATGAGATGTCTTAATAGCCTTCATGAAGCCCAGAGAAGTCATTATGCAAGAGTTCAGAAGATTCAACCATGAATGATAGAATTAGGGTTTTGACTGGGTCAACCCTAGGATAACTAAAGATTTGGGAAAGGTTGAGACCCAATCCAAGGGCCATGAGATCATGGAATGATGCATAGAGACGATATAAAGATGATTCCTAGGCCAACTCATCATGAGTGAGGAGTTTGAGAAGTTTCAAGTCAGGGTCCCCAAGGATTGTCAGTGAAAAACCCTAATTTGATCCCTATCTTCCAGGCAGTTTTATCCCAAGATGTGATTGATATCTCACCTTCCCCATAACATGAATGTTGTAGAGCTTGTTCTAAGCTTTAATTTGAGTGGTGGAAGTCCTTGATAGGAGTTACAGAGCTCAAGTTATGGTTTTGACAAATTACAGGTCAGCAGAGGTGTGTGAATGTGGGTCCTTGAAAGTCACCCAACTTGCAGACAACTTTTTCCCTAGCAGGGTGATTCCTATGACTTCTTGGTCAACATGAATGTTGAAGAGCATCTTCTTAGCTTTAATTTTAGTGGTGGAAGTCCTTGATAGGATTTGTGGAACTCAACTTATGGTTTGAACAAGACAGGGGTATTTTGGTCATTTGTCAGTTATAGGTCATTTTAGCCAATGCCTAAAACTCCTATTTCCAAGCCTCAAATGGAAAAACTCAAAACATGAAAGTTGTTCAAAATGTGATTTTAAGTCTAGAAAGAAGGTCACAAATTGTTGGAAAAGCTCATAGCATGGATTTACATGATTGGTCAAAAATGAACTAAAAATGTCTTATAAGTTTGAAAAGTTGAAATTGGAAATTGATTTGGAAGATCTACAAATCCAAAATAGGTCATCCAATATATCATTTTGATTGGAAACATCATTTTGAGAACATTGGTTTAGCTAGAATTTTGATTTGAAGCTTTAAAATGGGTGATGCTTTGAAAACTTGTTACTTGAAAAAGAAGGCAACTTGAAAAAACCTTACACAAGGCAAAACCAAGGCTTGTAGTTGTGCACTCCTTCTCAATATCTCATGAAAAGATATTTTAAGACCAAATGGTAAGGCATAAGGCATGGGATGTGAGATTTTCAACTTGTCCCCACATGAGATTTTCAAGAACTTTCCACCATATTCTAGATGAATCTAGAAGTGTCTAATGATCATTATAAAAGGAGGGCCATGAAGAGAGTTCAGGGTTGGTGATAGAGAGAGATTTCAGGAGGGAGAGAGAGAGAGAAATATCCATTGAAGTTCTTCCTTCAAGTTCAAGCAATCCAAGAAATCTTTCACTACAAGGCTTCTTCTCCAAAACCAGTGCAAACAGAATCATTTCCACCATTGGAGGATCATCCTGAAGCAATTACAAGGCTTGCAACCTTCTCCACGAGCACCTACCATCATTACTTGACAGGTTGGTTTCTCTCCCTAATTCTCCTAATTTATGCAGTTTTAATTAGTTTTATAGATATAGAACTGATGCATTAGGTTAGAGGATGAAACCCTAGGAGTTGTAGCACGATCCATGGAGTTCCATAACAGAGCCATGAAACTTTAGAGATCAAGAACACGCACCCTAGGCTACTATATTCTTAGGTTTTTAGCTTAGTGTAATCCCCTCAGCACGTAGAACATTCTAGGTTAATATGGATGTATTCTATTACCATGCATATCAGTGTGAATCAAGTATGCCCGAAACTTCCTTCTCTCATAATTCTTTGTAGAGTGAGTTTTAAGAGAATATAGCACCGTGATTGTGTAGAGGGAGTGGAGTAGAATAAGTTTGATGTTTGGATCGAGGAAAATGGTGGAGAATTGAGTGAGCTAGATGAAGGAGAAGGTATGGCGCAAGGAAGCTGTTCTGAAACCCTAGCATGCCAAAGGTTGAAGATGCAATCTTCACCATCAATTCGCGTGGGAACGTTTGACCTTTTATGTTAATCCAACGGCTCAAATTCAATCTGAAAACGGAGGGAAACATTTGAAAAGCAAAACGATGCCGTTTGGTTAAGTGAGGCGCGTCTGGGCTGGGTGGATCCAACATGCTATCCACACCCCCCCCTTTTCTGGCCCAACTAATTTGAACTAGCGCCTATTACTATTTCCACCCCCCTCCCCTTTAATTAATCATTTTATATTTTTGATTTCTTTTAATATTTTTCTGTTTTAGAAAATTCATAAATAAATGAAAAATAACTCTTTTTTGGTCATTCTTTTTTCTATGATTAGATAATTTTGTGTAGAAAAATATAAAAATAAAAATGGAATTTTATTTTTAAGGTGGAATTTTTAGTGGTATTTTCTTTAATATAGTGTATTTTTTTTCTTTTAGTTGATACCTTATTTTGCAAGAATTGTTTTAGGACCTTCCTTTAGTCTTTTTAATCCATTCTTTTTTGTGCAATTAGATGATGAATCATAGTTCCCCATAGGATTTATTCTAGAATTTTAGAATTAAGTTTTGATTAGTTTAATTAGGGTAGATTTAGGGTATCCTAATTAGGGTTTAGGTTGTGCTTAGTTGAAGAATTCACTTTCTTTGAATAAGTTTTGTCTTGATTTTTGGGTAGAGGCCCATGTGGATGTTGTGGGTATATGTTGTACGCCCTTGTGAATAATTGTTAGATTTTTCCCCCTTGGTTTAGTATTTTTAGGTATTTTCTGAAGTTGCCTATTGATTTTGTCTGTCCTGTGGTTATCTGTTCATATCTGGGGTTTGTTGTGGGGAATTTGTTGAGGGGCTTGTGTTGTCTTGAAGACCTTGATGGAGAGCATCATGAAGAGAAGATTGTAGATCAAGACTCAGAGACCCAGAGCTTGGCTTGTTCCCTGTTTGTGAGGTTTGAGATCCTGAAGTTTGGAGGAAGTTCATGGTACTTTCCTGAGGAAGGCACTATGAATGACTTTCATTCTTTCTTCTCACCTCTTTCTTAAGTATCCAATGATGTTGGAGCCAACTTGTGAGTTTAATTTCTCCTGAGGAGGAATGTAAACTGATCACATGTTGTTGAGCCACATGGGATACAACTCCTAAGTGAAAGCCTCCTAGTACTTTCCTGAGGAAGGTCCTGTGAGTCTATTCACTTAGTTCCCTTAGTTTATCTAGGATTTCTCAAGTATCCAATGATGTTGGAGCCAACTTGTGAGTTTAATTTCTCCTGAGGAGGAATGTAAACTGATCACAGTTGTTGAGCCACATAGGATACAACTCCTAAGTGGAAGCCTCCTAGTACTTTCCTGAGGAAGGTCCTATGAGTCTGTTCATTTAGTTCCACTAGTTCAGATAGGATTTCCTAAATATCCAGTGATGTTGGAGCCTGCTTGTGAGTTTAATTTCTCCTGAGGAGGAATATAAACTGATCACAGTGGTTGAGCCACATAGGATATGACTCCTGAGTATACACCTCCTAGTGTTCTCCTGAGGAAGACACTATGAGTCTGCTTGCTTAGCTCCCTTTCTTTGGTAAGCTTGTTCTGAAGCTTGAAGACTGGGATTGAATTCTCTTGTTTAGGGTCTTGCTTTAGTGCTTAGATTTGATCAGATTTTGTTTTAGGATTGGAGAGTAGATTCTTTCTTTCTCAAGCATGTGTTTTGTTTGCCTGATGGCACTTCCTTTCTTCTATTTGTTCATTGCTTGATAGTATGTTGTTTATTTTCAGTATGATTACTGTTATTTCATGACTGGCTTGAGGTCGAGACGAGCTTGTGGAGGCTGAAGCCCCACACACATTTCCTCCCTCACTTGCATTGCATGCATTTTACTGTTAAAGCTGATGCTGTTGTCTGTTTTGGTGTATCATTGACATGATCCCTTAGGACTCTCATTTCTTCTGATGAGGATTTGATGATAGACTTTTAGGTTGAAACCTATGCATGACAACATCTAGGAGTTCCCTGTTCAAACCTCAACCATAGGATGAATCCATGGCATGACAACAGTAGGACTTGATAGTCTCCCTCCTAGTTGGGCCTGTTCTCTTCTCATCTCAAAGCAGTTTAAGATACAGTAATCATGAATGATTTCTTTTCGTACGTTACGAGCCTTAAGCTATCTGAGGATGGATGATTAGTATGATACCCTTTGGGTGACATGCGGCGCATTCACTCTCAGGTCATAGTCTCTAGTGCGGTTGAAATCGCAAACAATAAAAAACACTTCTTTTAGGAGATAACCCGTAGTTAGCCCGAACTACGTTTGCTCTGATCTTTCATACCAGATGAAAGTACGTAGGCATAGGACGCAATATCCTAGCGAGCAACCTTCCCCATCTTCCCCCGTAGTTAGGCGAACTACGTTGACTCTGATTTCTCGTTCCAGACGGGAATACGTAGGCATAAAGCGCGACGCTTTGCCGAGTCATTTTTCTTTTCTTTTTCAGCCAGCCTTGATAGGTAGATAGATTATAACCAACCCGTCCAAGTAAACAAACAAGCGAGGATCCCGTCGAGTACGACGGACGTGAGGGGTGCTAATACCTTCCCCTTGCGTAACCGACTCCCGAACCCAGACAATGGTTGCGATGACCTTGTCTTACCCTTATTCGTCAGGTTTTTCCGATCGTTTCCTTTCCCGTTCTGAGGGATAAATAACGAAAGGTGGCGACTCTTCTGTCATGCCGGCACCTTATTTTCGCGCAAGCGACACTCTCCAACTCGGGCTCCATCAAATCTTCACTAAAAATCAAACTCTAAAACCCTAATCCACTCCATTTTTCACCCTGATTCTAACCATGCCAATCATTCTTATTGAATCATCATCCTTCTCAAAACACGATCAAAAACTCAGAAACTGACCAAGATCCAATCATCACCATTCTCCAAATTAAAGTGTCTAACATCATCACCATGTTATCCTGAATTGATTCCACCATCTAGCTAGGGTTAACTCTCAAGAACCACCAAGATATGCTCAAGAACAGAAATTTGGTCACTCCAATAATTGTCACCAAACCTCACCAAATGCTACCAGAAAGCTCCACATACTAACCTACAATCATTCTAACCTAACAAACCGTGCTAATTCTACTTAATTTATGCTGGAGGAAGAAGTTTACATACCTGTCAATTCTTGATGAACAGATGCACCAAATCTTCAAATCAAGCTCTCAAACCTTCCAGACACGATCAATGGATCATTTCCTTGCTTCTGTATGCAATAGAACTGGTTGAAACCTCCTGGAACTTGAAACCCGATGGTGAGTTGCAGACTGAAAAATCCAAATGCTAACACTCAAATCCTCAATGCTTTTGGTGTGATTTCACTCTGGGATCATTCAACAATGCAAATGGAAGCTATTGGGATCAAGAGAATGGATTGAAATGAACTCAATTGGAGTAACCGAATTCAGTTGCAAGATGGAAGTTTCAAATCTCACTCTCTCTTTTTCCTCTCAATTCTCACCAAAAAATGATCTAAACCACTTCTATTCAATATATAGAGTGTGTAGGGGTGATCTAGAAACCTCTAGATCCTTCCAATGAGAAAATCAATCTCTCATGACATGAGAAGTTCACTTGAATTCTCATGATATGCCATGGTATGCACAACTTCTATTAACAGCTTGAAACCATTCTCAATTCCGTCCAATTTCTCTCCTCATGACATTTTGGAAGTGTTTGGCTTGCAAGGGATCTTGATCATGCCTTGAATTTGAGTTTTGCACATGTTACTTATGATGTAAGTAACTACCTTTCAAAGCAAGTCCACAAATTGAACTTCAATTCAAAAATGTGGCTAAACCAATGTTCTTAAAATGCTTTTAAGAGTAAAAATGACCTATTACATGCCTTGGTTTAGATGTGTAGATCAAAAGTATCAATTTCCAACTTTGGTTCATTTAACTTATACCCTCATTTTAGGTCATTTTTGCAACTTTGAGCTACAAGCAAATCCAACATCTCATGACCTCTTGACTAGCCTTAAAACATCATTTTGAACAAGTTTGATGTTGAACATTTTCTCATTTGAGGCTTGGAAATAGGAGTTATGGCCTTATGGTTGAAATGACCTATAATCTCCAAATGACCAAAATGCCCTTGACTTGTCAAAGCCATAACTTGAGTTCTACAAATCCTATCAAGGACTTCTAAAGCTAAGAGAATAAGGAACAACATTCATGTTGACCAAAAGTTCATAGGAATCATCCTTGTAGGGCAAACGTTTGGTGCAAGTTGGGTAACTTTCAAGCCCCCAAATTCACATACCTCAGATGACCTGTAACTTGTCAAAGTCATAACTTGAGTTCTACAAATCCTATCAAGGACTTCTAGCACTAAAATTAAAGCTAAGATCAAGCTCTACAACATTCATGTTGGGGGCAAGATGAGATGACAATCACATCTTAAGCTGGACTGCCTTGAAGATAGGGGTCAAACTAGGGGATTTTACACTGTTAAGCCTTAGAAACCCTAGCTTGAAACTTCTCAAACTCTTCAATAATGATGAGTTGACCTTGGACTAATCCTTATAACATCTCAATGTATCACTCCATGATCACATGGCTCTTGGATTAGGTCTCAACCTTGTCCAAATCATCAGTTGACCTAGGGTTGACCCAGTCAAACCCTAGTTGCACCAATCATGGCTGAGGCTTCTCAATCTTGCACAATGACCTGTCTAGGCTTCATGATGGCTTTCAAGACATCTCATAAGCTCTATCAAGGCTTCAAGTCCACATTCTTGGCTTCATAATCATCTGAGGAGCTCCCACAACCCTCAAATCAGGAGGCACACAACCTTGGTTTCAACCACTCACTCTGAGAGTCCTTTAACTTCTCTGACAAGGATATCAACCCTTGAACATCTGAATAACCTTCTTATCTAGCTTCAATGTCTTGTATAGCTCTTGATTAGTATTCATACCTCTTGATCTCCTGCATACATGTCAATGAAATGCAAATGATAATGCTAATGTGAATGAAATGAAACATAAGCTAGGTAAAGAAATGCTGGGCAAATTTTGGGGTGCAACAGCTTCCCCTATTCAAACGGCTTGGACCTGATTGGGTGAGAAGCGAACGGCTCTCAGACAATCTAGGTAGATGACGGTTGAATACCAACAAACCCGAAAATTTGCCAACTGCACAAGTACACGGTACTCTGATGGGGACAAATCTTCGGAAACTGAAACAGTAGCTGCACGGCAACTAGCTGGGGAATTGGTCACACGGTAACCAGTGATACATGGTCGATCATGCCGTCAGGCATCAGGATTCCTCGGGACTCATCAGATTAACCATCAAGTTAATCATGCCATCGGGCCTTCAAAGAAACTTTCGGGCATCAGCCGGACTTCATCACTAAGTCGGGAATAGAATTCTCAGTCAATCATGAACCAACTGGGGATATCCAAACCTCTGCCATCAGGCACTCCGCGTCAGCTGAGAGGACTGCTTCGTTAATACGGTTGGACTTCAATCATCAAGTCTTCAAGGGAAATTTCAACTTCTCCGTTCAGAAACCTGCTGGGGATGACGCATCTCCGCTGGGGATTCTGGAGAACTATCAAGTAACTCTGCTTCGGGGATCCAGAACTCATTCTGGATGAGTCGACTCTGCTGAGGACTGCAAGACTCATTTTGGACAAGTAACTCCGCCAGGGACTTCAAGAATCCTCCTGAGGCAATAACTCTGCTGGGGACTCTAAGCCTCAACTTGAGTAACCCTCTCTGGTGACTTCACAGGGGATTTTAAGAATCATCTTAAACGAGCGACTTCGCTGAGGAATTCAAGAATCATCTTGAGCAAACGACTTTGCTGGGGGGATTCAAGAATCATCTTGAGCAAGCGACTCTGCGGAGAATTCAAGAATCATCTTGGGCAAGCAACTTTGCTATGGAATTCAAGAATCATCTTGAGCAAACCATTCTGCATAGGATTCAAGAATCATCTTGGGCAAGCAACTTTGCTGGGGAATTCAAGAATCATCTTGAGCAAACCCTTATGCGTAGGAACACCTGCAAAACAAGAACAGTAATGACCTAGCTCATGTTTCGTATGCATATGCTTTGACAATGGCGCAATGTTCCACACGGTGGAAATGCTACGGATTTTTAGGGTAAATGTTATGCAATCATGCAAAATGCTACGATCCCATCAGCAAAATAAATGTTGAAGGGAGAATCCTCCTGTCAAGGAGAAAGAACCACTCTGGTGGAGGAAGGACTCATCCTGCCAAGGAGAAGAAGTCACACCAATCTCAATCGGACTCCGCCTGGGGAAATGGACTTCAGTCGACTGCTACAGGGGAACGAAGCTCTACGAGAACCTGGACCTGCTGAGGAAAGTGATGTCAATCGCAGAAATAAACTGCACGACATTCGCAGCCAACCCTTCCTGGAGGTAACGACTCCGGCGGGGAAATACAGTATCAGCTATTCAACACTCTACTAGGGGCAACCAATCATGGCCCGAACGCTCTCCAAGGACTCGGCTTTCTTGGGGATTTGCCTACTCGGCCGGGGGAAGAAGAAATCATCCTGCTTACTGGGGAGAATACGACTCCGTGGGGAATTTCAATTTCGCTGGAGACTTCAGTCTTGAACTACCGAGTGCTGCACACTTCAGTATACGACTCAGCTGGGGAAATGATGAACCTTCAGGATACATATGATTGGGGAGAATCTCCTCTGCTTGGGGAGACATATCAATGCTTGACGATCTCATGTTCATACTCTGTGGGGAGAGGCTGCTGAACTTTGCTGGAGAAGGAATCATCCTAATTGGGGACGTATACGGCGTACTGCCTGGAGTATGCCATACCTGCAACAAACAAACAGACAAGATACCCTTCTTAAAGGGACCTATCAAGGTTATCATCTTGTGACAATGTTCAAGTAATTAATTGTTTCAACAATCAGCGGCCTAGGCCAGTAGGTTTATGTATGCGCATTTTATCAAAAACATCGGCGTTCTTTTTCGCAAATAAAACAGATAAATGCTAAACAGACAAACATAATTGCTGAATAGTATACATTTTATTGATAACGAACCCCTGAATGGGTAAAAATGTTTTACAACAGATGCAAGCCCCTGGAATGAGGAAGCCGCGCAAACATAAAAACATAAATATACATCAGTATATGCAAGCCCCTTACCATGAGTTGATCCCTCTATGACCCACTCGACTTCGATACTTCTCCGACGCTTCAGCTTCAGAAGATATTGATTCAGATAAACGGCCCTCAGGTCTTCCAAACCACTAAACAAAATGCAGTCCACACGCGGAATGCAATCATTTGCTTTCGAATCCCTAACTTTTGCCTGAATCGCCCTTTCGGGTTTTCGACTCACCGAGATACCCTTTTTTGCCAAAGTCGCCCTTCCAGGTTTTCGACTTTGCGGGTGTACGTTTTTTTCTTTATATCCCTAATTTTTTTCCCGAACCTTTTTCCCTTTTTTTATGGTTCGCCGAGATGCCCCATTTTTGCCTGGATATTCTTTTTCTTTCCAGCGGGTCATTCTTTAAGCAAAGTATTTTTTAACTGCGTCCGCGTTCACCGGGGATGCAAAATCTTCGCCATCCATCGTGGATAACAACAAGGCTCCTCCCGAGAAGACCTTGCTGACGACGTACGGACCTTCGTAATTGGGAGTCCACTTGCCCCGGTGATCGGAGTGTGGAGGAAGAATCTTCTTCAGGACGAGATCACCCGTCTGAAAGCTTCTAGGACGCACCTTCTTATCATAGGCTTTCTTCATTCGGCTTTGGTACAGACGACCATATGCAATCGATGCTAATCTTTTCTCGTCCATCAGGCTGAGTTAGTTTAGTCGGTTCTTAATCCATTCTACCTCGTCGAGTTTCACGTCAACCAAAACTCGTAAAGAAGGGATCTCCACTTCTAACGGTAGGACAGCTTCCATACCGTACACCAGTGAGAAAGGAGTTGCCCCGGTTGACGTACGTACCGTTGTACGATAACCGTGCAATGCGAATGGCAACATCTCGTGACATTCCTTGTAGGTCACAACCATCTTCTGTACAATCTTCTTAATGTTCTTATTGGCCGCTTCAACGGCGCCATTCATCTTCGGTCGGTAAGGAGATGAGTTGTGGTGTTCAATCTTGAAACTCTGGCACAACTCCTTCATCATCTTGTTATTCAGATTCGAACCATTATCAGTAATGATCCGCTCAGGAATTCCGTAACGACAGATGATGTCCCTCTTTATGAATTTAGCCACCACCTGCTTGGTCACATTAGCATATGAGGCTGCCTCCACCCACTTGGTGAAGTAGTCGATGGCTACTAGAATGAAGCGATGATCGTTAGATGCAGTGGGCTCGATCTTGCCTATCATGTCGATGCCCCACATGGAGAACGGCCACGGGGAGGACATGACATTTAACGGGCACGGCGGCACATGAACTTTATCAGCATAAATCTGGCATTTATGACATCTCTTCGCGAATTTAAAGCAATCCGACTCCATCGTCAGCCAGTAGTATCCTGCTCTCAGGATCTTTCTTGTCATAGCGTGCCCGCCAGCGTGCATACCAAATGTGCCTTCATGGACTTCTTCCATGAGCATACTCGCCTCTTTCTCATCTACACATCTGAGTAGCACGAGATCGTGGTTTCTCTTATACAAAACTCCATCAGGATTGAGATAAAAATTTCCAGACAGCCTCCTCAGAGTCTTCTTATCCTGGGTTGACGCTCCCTCAGGATACTCCTTAGTCATAAGGAACGTCTGGATGTCATGGAACCATGGCTTGCCGTCGGAGGCTTCCTCGATCGCAAAGACAAATGCAGGTCTATCAAGACGAGAAAGGACAATTCTTGGAGCTTCATTCCAAAAATTGACTTTATACATCGAAGCCAATGTGGCTAAGGCATCAGCCATCTGGTTTTCGGCCCTGGGCACATGATAGAGTTCCACTCGATCAAAGAACGGAAGCAGCCTTCTGACATAGTTCATGTACGACACCAAATTCGACTGACGAGTCTCCCACTCCCCTTTAATCTGGTTGATCACAAGCGCCGAGTCACCATATACATCTAGGTTCTTGATTCTCAAATCAATTTCTTCTTCTAGACCCATGATGCACGCCTCGTACTCCGCTTCATTATTGGTGACCTGAAACGTCAGTCTCGCAGTGAACGGGATGTGGGATCCATGGGGAGTCGTGATGATTGCCCCAATGCCACTTCCATAAGAGTTAACCGCCCCGTCAAATATCAACTTCCATTGGGATTTCCTATCTGGACCCTCGTCGGGCAACGGTTCATCGCAATCCTTCGCTTTGAGAAGCATGATATCCTCATCAGGGAATTCAAATTTCATCGGCTGGTAATCTTCGATCGGCTGCTCTGCAAGGTATTCAGACAATACGCTTCCCTTGATGACCTTCTGGGAAACATACTGAATGTCATATTCCGTCAACACCATTTGCCATCTGGAAATCCTGCTCGAAAGCGCTTGCTTCTCGAAGACGTACTTGATCGGATCCATCTTCGAAATTAACATGGTGGTGTGATTGAGCATGTACTGTCGTAAACGTTTGGCAGCCCAGGTTAGTGCACAACATGTTTTCTCCAGCATTGAGTAACGGGATTCACAGTCTGTGAACTTTTTACTCAAGTAGTAAATAGCATGCTCTTTTCTGCCCGTTTCGTCGTGTTGACCGAGAACACACCCCATACTATTCTCAAGAACTGTCAAGTACATGATTAAGGGCCGTCCGGCCACTGGGGGTATCAAGATTGGAGGTTCCTGTAGATACTGCTTTATCTTATCAAATGCCCTCTGGCAATCCTCGTTCCAGATAATTGCCTGGTCTTTTTTCAGCAGTTTGAACATCGGTTCACACGTGGCCGTGAGCTGAGAGATAAACCTTGCAATGTAGTTTATTCTACCCAGGAAACCACGAACTTCTTTTTCTGTTTTTGGCGCTGGCATCTCTTGTATTACTTTTATCTTCGCAGGATCAATCTCGATGCCTCTTTCACTCACGATAAACCCCAGTAGTTTTCCGGACCGTACTCCGAAAGTACACTTGTTAGGATTCAGCCTCAACCTGAACTTCCTAAGCCTCTCAAAAAGCTTCAGCAAATTGACCAAATGTCCCTCCTCCGTTTGGGACTTCGCAATCATGTCATCAACATAGACTTCAATCTCATGATGAATCATGTCATGAAACAGAGTAACCATAGCTCGTTGGTAAGTGGCCCCTGCGTTCTTCAGACCGAAACGCATTACCTTGTAGCAAAACGTTCCCCAAGGAGTGATAAACTTAGTTTTCTCCATGTCCTCCGGAGCCATCTTGATCTGGTTGTAACCGGAGAAACCATCCATGAACGAAAATACAGAGAACTGAGTTGTATTGTCGACCAACACATCAATATGAGGTAACGGGAAATCATCTTTAGGGCTCGCCCTATTCAAATCCTGATAATTGACGCACATTCGCACCTTACCGTCCTTCTTCGGTACAGGTACTATGTTGGCGACCCACGGAGGGTAAGTAGTGACCGCTAAGAAGCCAGCATCAAGCTGCTTTTGCACTTCTTCTTTGATCTTAACGGCCATATCTGGTCGCGTCCTCCTAAGCTTCTGCTTAACGGGAGGACAATCTTCTCGTAGCGGCAAGTGGTGGACCACGATATCAGTATCAAGTCCGAGCATATCCTCGTATGACCAAGCAAAGATGTCACTATACTCTCTCAGCATCTCGACCAATCTCTGCTTGACATCACTCTGTAATGCAGCCCTTATCCTGATGTTCCTGACAAGTTCTTCAGAACCCAAATTCACAATCTCGATCTCTTCCTCGTGAGGTAGAATAACTTTCTCTTCTTGTTTCAACAAGTGGGCCAACTCTTCGGGAAGGTCTTCGTCTTCATCAATCTCTTCTTCGGCTTGATAGATCGGGCAATCGAAGTCGAAGTGAGCCGTAGAAGGTCCAGAGTCGATGTCATCTGCTATGTGGATCCTGCAATAACAAGGGTTAAGCTTAAAACAAGAATATGCAGGTTAGCACAAACCCCATTGCCATTTTGTTGTTTTTCAAAACAAATATAAAACAGGAATAACAGAGATCACAACATTTGAATACGAAGAAAAACGCCTTTTGATTTATTGATAAAATGCCTGTACATAATCAAACGAGGCCCTGACAATAAAACCACTATGCCCCGGGTAGGACATAGGGTTGTACAATGATTGGAAAAAGTAAATCATTACTCTTTGCTTGTTATCTGGATGATATCCTTGACGGACCAGTTGTCGAGGCTCTTTCCTGGTTTGCTTGGCTGGATCCAAGAGTCTAAGTCACAGTCGCTGTCTTCGCTGTCTTCAGACACTGCGTTGACGCTTTCAAATATCACCCCGCCGCTAGTAAACTGGATCGGCCCTTTACCTCGCGATGCACTGCTAGAAGAGGAGGCTTCAGCTCCAGGAGAATATCCCAACCCAAACTTGTCTTGCTTGTTAGGTATCTCCAAAATTCGTCCCCAGCCTGGGGTAGATCCGGCCTGGACAACGATCCGGGCTTCCTTGAACGAGGAGAGAGTCATCTCTGGCTTCTCGGTGACTACAGGAGCTACGTCCTTGACTTTAACAGCTTCGAACGCTTGGCATAGGGTTTCGTTGATTTCCCCATCCATCTCAACATCCTTGAAGGACGACAAATGGCTCACCATTATGTCTTCCTCGCCACACACAGTCACGATGCTACCTCCGACAGCATACTTGAGCTTCTGGTGCAACGTGGAGGTCACGACACCCGCAGAATGAATCCATGGTCGGCCCAAGAGACAGCTGTAGGCAGGCATGATGTCCATAATGTAAAAGACCGCGTCGAATGTTTCCGGCCCGACCTGGATTGGCAACGTCACCTCCCCGAAAACATGGCGTTTGGTTCCATCGAACGCTTTCACAACCAGATCACTGGGTGTGCAAATCACTCCACGAGTATCCAACTTCATCAATGCCTTCTTCGGAAGAACATTGAGCGATGACCCTGTGTCGACCAACACGTGAGACATAATCGTTCCCCTACACTCTATCGAGATGTGCAGGGCGCTATTGTGGTTCCTCCCCTTCGGCGTCAGCTCCAGGTCAGTGAACCCTAGCCCATTTACAACATTCACGTGGGCTACGACCTCTTCCAACTGGTTTACCGATATTTCCTACGGCACGTACGCGGCATTCAGCACCTTCAGCAGTGCGTTGCGGTGTGCTTCAGAACACAACAACAAATTCAGGATGAAAATTTTCGAGGGTGTTTGATGGAGATGATCCACTATCTTGTAGGCACTCTTTTTAATCAACCTCATAAATTCCTCAGCGTCTTTAACAAGTAAGTCTTTTTCTACCCCACGAGGGATCTCTTCAACGACCTTACTCTTCCCTTTATCAGCTGCATCAGCTTTGTCCACTTTGTCCGCCACGACCTCAGGTGGTGCAAATACTCTTCCGCTGCGAGTAATTCCGCTAACGCCCGCTAGGTTCTCCGCACATGACCCTGATGGTTCCAGTTCTAACTTCTGTCTGTTGCAGTAGACATCCGCCCCGTAATGCCATGGGACAACATTAGTGCTTTCGAAAGGTATCGGCCCAGCTTTGGTGATAGTAATCGTGGGCGGCCTGGGTGCAGAAATAGTTATCGTTCGACGAGGGATGGTGATGGTGGCAACCTCATCACCTTGCTTCAGCATTACCTCACCTGATCCGCTTTCGGCCCTTCGGCTAAATTGCAGGATTCCTTCGGTGATCATACTTTGAATCCCCTCTATCAACTATTCACATCCATCAGGACTTGTCGCACAGCCCATACACAGCTCTCCACAACCTGGAAAGAAACCTCTTTTCATCAGCCTAGCTTTAACGAAGCTAAGTGGTGTCTTCAGATCTCTGACGTCAGTCAACAAATCCAAACTCTCGTCTTCAATAATGGCGTTTACTCCACCTCCCCTATGATTCGGCATAGGGTTCTTCGTGACGTTTGACACATTATCTGAGAAGTTGATGATCTTAGCGTCCACCATGTCCTGCACCTTATGCTTGAAGGCTTTGCAATTCTCTATTGTGTGGCCGGGTGCCCCTGAGTGAAACTCACAAGTTGCATTCGCGTCATAACCTGGCGGAGGTGCCCCTGTCAAGGGAGTCAGGGTTCTCTTCTGGATCAACTGTAGCTGAAGCAAAATCTGTAACAACTGAGCATAAGACATGGGCGGTGTCTCGAGGTGACAACTGGACAAAGGTGCCCTGTTCTGATACTTTTTGTACCCTTGTTGATTCGGCTGCGGCTGCTGAACTGCCGGGATAGTTATGTTGGCCACCTGTTGGTGAGGGCCTTTACCCTTCCTTCGAGCTTTGGTCACGGCGCTCGTTTCTCCTTCCCGCCTTTTGCCACTATAAGGTTTCTTTCCGCCTCCTCCAGCTGAGGATGAATCACCTTGAATTTTCCCCAGTTTGATCCCATTTTCAATGTGCTCACCCGTGATAATGAGATCTGAGAAGGTTCCAGACATACCGCTGACCAATTTCTCATAATAAACCCCTGGGAGGGTGGCTACGAACATTTACACAAGCTCACGTTCAACCATCGGCGGCTGAACCCTGGCTGCCAATTCACGCCACCGCTGGGCGTATTCCTTGAACCCTTCATTGTTCCTTTGCGACAGATTCTGCAGTTGGACTCAGTTCGGAGCCAAGTCGCTGTTATATTGGTAGTGGTGCACAAATGCTTCAGCAAGTTCCTTCCACGTGCGCACACTGGTAGGTTCTAGACTCATGTACCATTCGAGGGAGGGCCCGGACAGACTGTCCTGAAAGAAGTGCATCAGCAACTTCTCATCCTCAGGATGAGCTGACATTTTCCGGTAATATGATCTCAAATGGACGCGAGGGCAAGTGGTGCCCTTGTACTTTTCAAAGTCAGGTACCTTGAACTTGAGAGGCACCTTGAAATCAGCAATCAGTCCCAACTTGTACATATCAACGCCCAGGGTGTTCTGGTTCTCGATATTCGTCATCTTGTCCTCGAGTGCCTTGAACCTAAGCTGTGCTTTAGCAATCATCTCCCCTTTAGCACCTCTCTGTGAGAACACATCGTCTTGACGGTCTTCTAACCATGGCTGAGGCCCGAACAGATTTCCAACACCTGTGTTGCTGTTGCCCAGCCCAACATTGACATTAGCTTCAAAATTCCCATTACCGACGCCCGTCGTATTACCATTGAGTCCCATGTTAGCTATCACATTGCCGTTGGCACTGCCGTTCCCCCTAGTCACGGGGACGCCATTCTGAGGAGTTTCAACTGGTGGAGGGGTAGGCACGGTCCCACCATGGAGTACGCCATTGCCATCAACCCTTGAAATCAGAGGCTGAACCAAGGTTCTGAGCTGATCCTGGCCATTGGCGACCGCTTGAGCTCCATGAAGCGGTCCATTCTTTCGCGGAGTTCTTGAACATCAGTTTGCACTTGCTCCATGATTCTGGTTTGATTTGCTCTGGTCGGATAGCGGTGGATAGGTCTCTGATCAATCCTGGAACAACCTGAAACAACCTGAAAAAACAAAAGGGTTAGGAAAAAAAACGACAAAGTGCTCGTTATGCAAATGCTTCATGCAAATGCAAACGTGTGTCTGTGTGTTAGGGAGATTTCCCCCGATCCTAGTGCCTGAGTGCCAGTGCTGATAATAAGAAGTCTGAGTCCAGTCATGGAAATAACATCTCATATATAAAGAAAGCCCATCGAGGCAGTACACAATATCACTGAGTACAAGCAGAATCAACAGCATGACCTCAACCAACAAGCCTGGTGATGGTCAGCATACAACAATGATCAACACAAAAGGATTACAAATAGTCAAGCACGGCCACGGGCGCGAAACTCTTCTAACAACCCCTTCGTTTCTGGATGATCAGGCCGAGTGAGTAACCCTTCGACGAGTAACTCTCTCTGCACAATAGTGTACTGAAGACCTTCGACCGAATCTTCCCATGCTCCTTCGCCGAAACAATCTTCTAGCTTCCTCTTCTTAGACTCAAACGTCAGTTTGCGCTCCTTCAGGTTAGCGAGAGCCCTGTTGAGCTGGCCTTCGGCGGCATATCTGCGAGCGGTTTCTTCATCAAACCTTTTCTCACTAGCCTTCGCTTGGGCTTTCAACTTGGAGATCTGTTACATCAGTTTATCCTCCCGCTCTTTCCTGTTGGCTAGGGAGGCCTTCCAATGCTGATTAAACTTGGATATCCTCTGATACGCTTTGTCCAAGTGTTGCTTCTTCGTGGCCAGTACATCGTTGACAGCTTTGAAGTCTTGACCCATGCGCTCGCGCTCAGCTATCTGCTTAGTCAAATCTGCCCCCAGCTGGTTCACCAGCTCGGTCTGCCTCTTGAAGGAATGGACGGCTTCGCTTCTCTCGCTTTTGAGTTGAGCCCATTCTTTCTCCAGTTCTTCATTGGCCTTCTTCAGTTCATCTCTCTCAGCTAGCACCTGATTGTACTGCTGAATAGGCACAGTGGTAGGCTCTTCGATCACTGGAGGGCTTTCTGGCTTGGCAGGAAGAAACGGCATCCCTATGGCATCTGCTCTGGCTCTGATCCACGTCACATACGGAGCGTAGGCTTGACTATTACTTTTCCCCAGCAATGGTTTTCCCCTCTTACTGATACCATTCCGAGCGCGCTGAAGCTTAGATAACATATCCCCCTCTAGAAGACCAGTGAGGTACAGAGATTCCTGCACCTCTTCATCCTTCGGCGGAGCTCTCAAAGCATAAGCAAACTGTCGGACCAGCAAAGACGGATTATAGTTTATGCAGCCCTTCCTGTCTATCAAAGGCACGTTCGGAAACCTGCTGCAGCTGAAGATGATCTCGGTACCCAACCTATCTCTATCAAACCAATCAATATCCTCCGCTGATAGACTCATCAAACGCTCGGACCACTCAGCTGTGGCTGCAGACGAAGCAAAGGGACCCTTCTTGGGTAGATGACTATCAAGGCATTTATAGAGCAAGGGCACACAACACAAGACGTTCTTACCCCTTCTGTTCTCGTTTTTGTAGTGGATGGAATGGTAGACATCTCCTATCAAGGTAGGGACTGGATTCCCTGATGCAAAGATGTGAAATGCGTCGAAGTCTACAAAGTCGAGCATATTGGGGAACAGAATGATGCCATATATGCACAGAGCGAGGATGGCGTTGAACACGATCCAACATCCGTCTTTGGCGCACTGCTGAGCCTTTCCCACTAAGAACTGCAAGGAGAAACCGAGAACCTTGTTCCAACTTGACAATACCAACTCGGAGGCATCCAGATGAAGTGACGGAGCTAGACTAGCCAGATTAGGCTCAGCATCCCTATGGACAAAGGGCATCTGACTCTTGATAGGCACACCTAACAAATCAACATACTCCTCTAGCGTGGGTGCGAGAACAAAATCCTGGAAAGTAAAGCATCTCAACGGAGGGTCGTAGAACTGCAGCAGAGCGTGCAACCCATTCAACTCAAACACAGAGGGTTTACGAACCAAACTGAGCAATTTACCGTAAGACTTTCTGAATTCATCTCTCACAGAATCATCTGCTAAGGCAATCAAACCAGTCAGCTGAACAACATCAGGAGTGGGGAGCTTGTAAGCCACGGTCTTCCTCAGAGAACCCATAATAGCACAGTAGAAGGCAAGAAATCCTGAATCGGGGGAAACGGTACCTGCAACACAGACACACGTTAATGAAATGCAAATGGGTATGCAAAGCTATGTAAAATGCAATCATGCAGCAGGAGATCAAGACAACTATGCTGTTGAAGATATGAAGGTTCTGCATCAACAAAACCACAATACTGCTCTGTCAAGAACAACCACACTCTCTGGTAATAAGAAAACCCTGATAGCGGACCATAAATCTGTTCTACCAAGAACACACATCTGATAATAAGGACCTCTGATACAGGACCACAAATCAGCTCTGTCAAGAACAAACATCTGATAATAAGGACCTCTGATACAGGACCATAACTCTGCTCTGTCAAGAACAAACATCTGATAATAAAGACCTCTGATACAGGACCATAACTCTGCTCTGTCAAGAACAAACATCTGATAATAAGAACCTCTGATACCAACAAAACTGATTCACTATCAAGAAAACCAGGTAGTCTGGAGGTTAAGGTGTCCTGCAACAAACCCAACCCTGCTCACAGGTATGGACCTAAACTGACACAAGTTCGGTATCCTATGCGGTCATCAACGTCACAAACATTCAAGAGGGGTGATACGATACCCAGAAGGTGTGGCATCACCAGCTCATGAAGCGGCCTCACTCGGCTGAATCCCAAATGATCGGTCCCCAGAGTCGACAATCCTCCAAACCAACAACCCCCTCAACCCAAAGGGTTGAAAAAGAAGTCAACCGGGAGAACCTCGTCTGAGCGTGGATTTCATGAGACACTAGTGCCTGCCAAGCAAGCACGCGCCCACTAATTTCCACAACTAATGCTAGGTTCACTCAATCCTGGGTCTGGCTTCTCACTCATCAGAATGCCCCTCCCACAACAGCACAGATAATCATATTATACTTAAAATAAAGATGCGGGAAGTAAAATGTGATAAATAAACACGACCTAACAAGTAATCATACAAGCGCTAGGATTGACTCTCGCAGGGGATGTTGGATCCCCAAACTGACTCGCATAAGGGACGTTGAATCCCAGGAAACTATCAAGTCCCCAGCAGATTCGCCAGCTATCGCTTCCGCGAAAATAAGGTGCCGGCAAAACAGAAGAGTCGCCACCTTTCGTTATTTATCCCTCAAAACGGGAAAGGAAATGATCGGAAAAACCTGACGAAAAGGTATAAGACAAGGTCATCGCAACCATTGTTTGGGTTCGGGAGTCGGTTACGCAAGGGGAAGGTATTAGCACCCCTCACGTCCATCGTACTCGATGGGATCCACGCTTGTTGTGTTTATCTGACGGGTTGGTTTTATCTATCTACCTATCAAGGCTGGTCAAAAAGAAAAGAAAATGACTCGGCAAAGCGTCGCACTTTATGCCTACGTATTCTCATCAGAGAATGAGAAATCAGAGTCAACGTAGTTCGACTAACTACGGGTTACGGGGAAGGCGGCTCGCCAATACGTCAGTATTGTGCCTACGTACTCTCAACAGGCTTGAGAGATCAGAGCTTACGTAGTTCGGGATAATACGGATTACGGGAATTCAGATTCATCTGTTTTATCGAGTAGGATTAACAAACAGTTCCAGCAGTTTGGCGTACGCAACTCGACCCTTGGAGACTTATGCGTTACCGTTTGCGGTAGAACTGGGAGTTAACGACACTCTTTTCTTCAGAAAAGCTTTCCTTTGAATTATGGGCCCACGGGGCAAAAAGGTTTGAAGTTTGTTTTCTGTCTTTTACGAAAGAGTTGTTTTTTATGTTTGTTTGCAACTAGTATCGCACTAGAGACTATGACCTGAGAATGAATGTGTTGCATGTCACCCAAAGGGTACCATACTAAACATCCAGACTGTTGAAAAGAAACTCTCCAACAATCCTTTCTCAGATAGCTTAAGGCTCCTAACATACGACATCAGTTAACCTTTATTACTGTATTTTGATTTGTTTTGAGATGAGAAGAGAACGGGCTCAACTAAGGGGAGACTATCAAGTCCTAATGTTGTCATGCCAAGGATTCATCCTATGGTTGAGGTTTGAAACAGGGAACTCCTAGAAGTTATCATGCATAGGTTTCAACCTAAAGTTCTAATCATCACTTCCTTATCAAAGGAAGTGAGATTCCTAGGGGATCATGTCAATGATAAACAGACACATATAAAGCATCAGCTTAAACAGTAAACAGTAAACGATTGTAAAATGCATGCAATGCAAGTGAGGGAGGAAATGTGTGTGGGGCATCAGCCTCCACAAGCTCGTCTCACCCTCAAGCCAGATATGAATAACTGTAATCATACAGCAGAAATGACATGCAATCAAGCAAAATAGAAGTAACTGCAATCAAACAGAAGAAATGAAATGCTATCAAGCAAACACAAACCACATAGGCAAGGGAGCTGGGCTCTACCGAATACCCGCAAGCAAAGCCATACAGTAAACATACAAGCAGAGGGAGCAACTCAACCTCTAGTGCAATCATGCTCCTAGCTTACATCAGTCTAGATATTAACTTATTCTAATGCATCTAGCAAATCACACAAGGCATATTAGTATAGTAAAGATAACAAGCAGACAAGAAAGGAAACAGATCAACAACTCCTACAACTAAACCAACTTGACAGCAGTCCAGTCATCAGACTTCAACCACCCTTCAAGGCTATCATCTTCAATGGCAAGTATCAACTTGCTCCTCTTCATCTACAAGCTTCCAATACATCAACATAAGTATCAACTTGTTCCATCTTCTCCAAGCCTCAGCTCTTCAGTCAATTCCACCTTCAGGCTTCACTCATAACTACAAGTATCAACTTGACTCCTTCAAGCTATCAATGTGTCAACATAAGTGCCAACTTATCCTTCATTCCTCAAGCCTTAGCTCTTCACTCAATCTCCATTGGATCTTCTTCACAAGTATCAACTTGTTCTTCTTGCTTCAGCTCTCTTTGCTTTACCAGTATCAACTTGTTCCTCTTCATCTACAAGCTTCAGCTTCTAAGGGTAATCTTCAAACACAAGGAAGTATCAACTCCATCCTTCAATTTTCTTCAAGCAAGGGACTCCATCCTCTAACAAGGGAGAAAGATTCATCTATCAAGAGCAAAGTTGGGATGACTGGTAGCAGAGTGAAGACCAAAGGTCACCACTGAGCATCCTGTCATCAGAGAAAGGGACCCTCAAAGGTTCTACCAATTTGCAAAGAGCCACACATCCTACCAAAGGAGGGATTAGGCCTTTACAAAGGTACCTTTCATCATAGGGAAGAATGGAAGTGATCAACATCATCCATGTTTATGAAGGAAGAGAACTATCTAGAAGCTCTGCCTACAAAAACCCTAATCTTAACACCTAAACAAAACTACACCAAAAGAAGGGAAGATCCTCAAATCCAAGCCTCTTCAAGCCATCCAATGCATCTTCAACTTGCTTCCATCATCATCCAAGAACAAGCAAAACAAAACCCTAATCTAAGGGAACTAAAGATGTTAATCTAATTGAGTTAGTGCATTAGAATCATCTAAAACTAGCACCTAAACTAAAATCAATCAAAAATAGTACACTATCTTATAAACTCCTACAAAAATTCCCAAGGGATCCTAATTCAATTAAGAGTGCCTCATACAAAAACCAGGGACTAAATCATCTATTAAGTCCTAAAACTAAGTCCTAAATCCAAAGGTATCAACCATAAACCCTAAAAATGGAGCTTCTAAAGGTTTCAACTTAAACTACCACTTATGTTCATCACAAAAATGTGAGAAAAATCTATGGGGATCATGCATATCTATTCTAGCCACACACAAAAAATCAAGATCAAAATCATCATCACATGATTACACAAAATTCCACAAAATCAAGTATCAAACATGACTATTTTAATATCAATTAAAATGTGAAAATCCCCCTAAAATCAGAAAATGCATGAAATAAAAATATTTTTTATCTAAAAAATACTAGACCCTATCATGAATCTAATGCAAAAAGAATGGGGTTAATTGAGCTATTTTTCCATTTTTTATGATTTAATCAATAACCATGTATAAAAATGAAAAATAAAGAAAATCAAAAATAAAATAACAAAACCACGGTGCATATAGTAATGAAAATCAGTTCATTATAACAATTGGGCCATCAGGGGGGTGTGAGTAACAACTTGAACTTTAAGCCCAAAATGACCTAGTAAGTGAAACGCATCATTTCACTTACTCAGACTCTCTCATGAATCCAAATCAATCCTGGTCGTGGAATACATTGCTCAGTCAAAGTCTTCATGCTAATCCAACGGTATTCTAATCATCTTCTTCATTTGAACCAAAAATGGAGGAAGAAACGCCATGGATGCAGGGTGAAGAACACTCATCCTCTCCAACTCGGGCTCCATCAAATCTTTACTAAAAATCAAACTCTAAAACCCTAATCCACTCCATTTTTCACTCTGATTCTAACCATGCCAATCATTCTTATTGAATCATCATCATTCTCAAAACACGATCAAAAACTCAGAAACTGACCAAGATCCAATCATCACCATTCTCCAAATTAAAGTTCCTAACATCATCACCATGTTATCCTAAATTGATTCCACCATCTAGCTAGGGTTAACTCTCAAGAACCACCAAGATATGCTCAAGAACAGAAATTTGGTCACTCCAATAATTGTCACCAAACCTCACCAAATGCTACCAGAAAGCTCCACATACTAACCTACAATCATTCTAACCTAACAAACCGTGCTAATTCTACTCAATTTATGCTGGAGGAAGAAGTTTACATACCTGTCAATTCTTGATGAACAAATGCACCAAATCTTCAAATCAAGCTCTCAAACCTTCCAGACACGATCAATGGATCATTTCCTTGCTTCTGTATGCAATAGAACTGGTTGAAACCTCCTGGAACTTGAAACCCGATGGTGAGTTGCAGACTGAAAAATCCAAATGCTAACACTCAAATCCTCAATGCTTTTGCTGTGATTTCACTCTGGGATCATTCAACAATGCAAATGGAAGCTATTGGGATCAAGAGAATGGATTGAAATGAACTCAATTGGAGTAACCGAATTCAGTTGCAAGATGGAAGTTTCAAATCTCACTCTCTCTTTTTCCTCTCAATTCTCACCAAAAAATGATCTGAACCACTTCTATTCAATATATAGAGTGTGTAGGGATGATCTAGAAACCTCTAGATCCTTCCAATGAGAAAATCAATCTCTCATGACATGAGAAGTTCACTTGAATTCTCATGATATGCCATGGTATGCACAACTTCTGTTAACAGCTTGAAACCATTCTCAATTCCGTCCAATTTCTCCCCTCATGACATTTTGGAAGTGTTTGGCTTGCAAGGGATCTTGATCATGCCTTGAATTTGAGTTTTGCACATGTTACTTATGATGTAAGTAACTACCTTTCAAAGCAAGTCCACAAATTGAACTTCAATTCAAAAATGTGGTTAAACCAATGTTCTTAAAATGCTTTTTAGAGTCAAAATGACCTATTACATGCCTTGCTTTGGATGTGTAGATCAAAAGTATCAATTTCCAACTTTGGTGCATTTAACTTATACCCTCATTTTAGGTCATTTTTGCAACTTTGAGCTACAAGCAAATCCAACATCTCATGACCTCTTGAATAGCCTTAAAACATCATTTTGAACAAGTTTTATGTTGAACATTTTCTCATTTGAGGCTTGGAAATAGGAGTTATGGCCTTATGGTTGAAATGACCTATAATCTCTAAATGACCAAAATGCCCTTGACTTGTCAAAGCCATAACTTGAGTTCTACAAATCCTATCAAGGACTTCTAGTACTCTCTAGAAAGCTAAGAGAATAAGGAACTACATTCATGTTGACCAAAAGTTCATAGGAATCATCCTTCTAGGGAAAACGTTTGGTGCAAGTTGGGTAACTTTCAAGCCCCCAAATTCACATACCTCAGATGACCTGTAACTTGTCAAAGTCATAACTTGAGTTCTACAAATCCTATCAAGGACTTCTAGCACTAAAATTAAAGCTAATATCAATCTCTACAACATTCATGTTGGGGGCAAGATGAGATGACAATCACATCTTGAGCTGAACTGCCTTGAAGATAGGGGTCAAACTAGGGGATTTTACACTATTAAGCCTTAGAAACCCTAGCTTGAAACTTCTCAAACTCTTTAATCATGATGATTTGACCTTGGACTCATCCTTATAACATCTCAATGTATCACTCCATGATCACATGGCTCTTGTATTAGGTCTCAACCTTGTCCAAATCATCAGTTGACCTAGGGTTGACCCAGTCAAACCCTAGTTGCACCAATCATGGTTGAGGCTTCTCAATCTTGCACAATGACCTGTCTAGGCTTCATGATGGCTTTCAAGACATCTCATAAGCTCTCTCAAGGCTTCAAGTCCACATTCTTGGCTTCAGAATCATCTGAGGAGCTCCCACAACCCTCAAGTCAGGAGGCACACAACCTTGGTTTCAACCACTCACTCTGAGAGTCCTTTAACTTCTCTGACAAGGATATCAACCCTTGAACATCTGAATAACCTTCTTGGCTAGCTTCAATGTCTTGTATATCTCTTGATTAATAGGCATACCTCTTGATCTCCTGCATACATGTCAATGAAATGCAAATGATAATGCTAATGTGAATGAAATGAAACATAAGCTAGGTAAAGAAATGCTGGGAAAATTTTGGGGTGCAACAATTAGCATGCAAAAGATGGACGTAAGTTTAAAGTTAAAAGGGACTAGCCTACTTGTTATCATGCATGGATTGCACTCATAATGTCTATCCTAATCCAAAATTTAGTCAGAAATTAAATTGGAATAGGAATCCTAAGGTAGCATGCAAAGGCAAGGGAAAAAGCAAGAAAAAAAGGTAAAAACAACAGATACAACGCTGCTTCCTGCACAAAACAACAATGAAATCCAGCAAGGCAACACAACAACATTTAACATCTACTAATTCAGCATAAAAGTAGGTGTAAAAGGGCAGGCAACAAGCAAGCATAACAAAGACAACATGTAAATTCTTGATAAGACAACTATAGAAAGCAGGGCAGCAAGCATGTTTCAATGCAATCAACATGAGCAAGCATCAATCATGAACAATTACCATTCAAGAATGGACATGCATCAACAATCAAACACCAACGTTTAATAATATTGCATCATCAAGAATCTACAAGATCAACATGCTTTATACATCAATTACACAATTAAATGATTATGCGACAAACAAAATTAGAAGCGAATACAATCATGCATCACAAGTCCAGCAAGATAATCATCAACAATTAATCATTAACATGATACAAGAAAGCACATCATATGATCATCACATCAATCAAGCAGCATGAACATGTTAAGCATTCAAACAGAAACCAAAAGTTACACGTCAAAAAATCGAGATCAAACAATCAAGCACGATGAAACAAGTCAAAAACAATCCACACGAATGCATCACACCAATCCACGAAGGTTAGAGGTGGAAAGAAATCAAAACATGCTTGAAAACAACCAAAAATTACATTCTGGTCCAATGTTAGTCAATTAACCATTTGCTAGTGCAAACTAGTTAATCAATTAACCACTAAAATACTTCAGAATTTGCACTGGTTAATCGACTAACCATTTTTATACTGCAACTGGTTAATCGATTGACGTTGTACCATAAGAAGAAAAACAATAATTCAAAAGCACTTTCAGCAGTTAATTCAATGTGCAATCGTCTAAATGATTATGTAATCAATTATGCACGAATGTAACACCAAAAATCAGTGATCAAACATTAATCAAACTTAATCAAGCATTGAGATCACAAACCACAAAGATCAAAATCACCAAAATCAATCAAAACTTGAAGATCTACATCGTGATTATACAAATAAGCTTAAAACAAGAATGGATCTATAATTAATCAAGTTAGAAACCCAAGAAATCTTCAAGATCCAAGAGCTTTCTTGCAATAGAAATGAAGAACAAGCCAAAATAAGCCAAAATTAATCCAAGAATCACTTATAAACTTGCTTCCAAGATCAGATCCAAATTCAAACGAAAATCAAGTGATGAATTGAAGATGATGGAGATGAATGATGGAGTTTTAGCTCTAAAATTCAATGATTCCAATGAAGAATCAAAGAACTCAAGTGAAAAGAGCATTAATGGAGGTTTTGGAGTGTAGAAAAGTTGAGAGAATTTTGATAGCAAAGTCTCAAGAATGAGAGAGTGTGAAATCTGAAGTTGGAAATTATGGTGAATTCTTTGGAGGTTCGAAGCAAATTCACTTAAATAGGCTCTTGGTTAGGAGTAGAATTATGGTTTGGAGTGAGGTTCTTAAAATTGGAATGGGATTATGAATGGAAAATTGGAGGGAAATTGAATTAATTTTGAAAGTTAATCCAAATTTAGAGTGATTCTAGATCCTTTTTCTGGTGTAAAATCAAACTCACAAGTGATCAAAATAGACCTCAAAAGTGGCAGCATTGAAAATGCACATTACTGGACAAAATTTACTATGGTTAATCGATTAACGATTTGCTAGTGCAAATTGGTTAACCGGTTAACCACTCATAAATTTTGAAAAATAGCGCCATTTGGAGGGAAACTTGCACATTCGTCCGTTTTCACTCGTTCTGAGCCCTGTTAAGCCTATGAAACTTGCCCTTGGATATTATTGATGTAAGATATCCCGTGACCTCTCTCATGTGCTGAGAATAACCTGCTAAATAAAATAAAATCCGCCATCCGATTGCTGGGCAAAATAAATGTTAACGCCTCTAACACTCGCTGTTTAAACTCTTGCAATTAAAGAGAATCATGAGCCATGAAAAACCTTGATCCCACGCCTCGAGAGCCAATGCCATGATATGCAGAAATGTAAAATGCAGAGAAACATAAGCCAATAAATCAAGAAACGATGAGGCAAATTTTGGGTGTTATAGGGAGGAAACAAACCGGTTATCAAAAGCAATGCGCTAACCAAGAATGAGGAAGAAAAGTTGATTATTATTTTGTAATGGAATTAAAGTGTTATGGGTTAGACCCTTTCCGAATTGAAAGGAATAAGTCCATTCTATTTTAAGCATATGATACTAATGGAGGATGATTCAAATCGGTAGCGCAACCTCAACGCCGCTTGAATCCTACCGTGAAAGAAGTGGTTAGGAAAGAGGTGGTGAAGATGTTGGATGCCAGGATGATTTATCCTATCTCTGATAGTCCTTGGGTTAGTCCGGTGCAAGTAGTGTCGAGGAAAGGTGGAATGACGGTCATTCGAAATGAGAAAATGAGTTACTACCATCTAGAACTGTGACCGGGTGAAGGATGTGTATCGATTATCATAGGCTAAATCAAGCTACAAAGAAAGATCACTTTCCTCTACCCTTCATAGACCAAATGATTGAAAGATTATCCGGTCGAGAATTCTATTGTTTTCTAGATGGTTATTCGAGTTACAACTAAATCATTGTTAACACGGAGGATCATGAGAAAACTATTTTTACATGCCCATTTGGAGTATTTACTTATCGAAGGATGCCCTATGGTTTGTGTAATGCACCGACTACTTTTCAGTGATGTATGCAAGCAATCTTCTCCAACTTGATTGAGAAGTCTATTGAAGTTTTTATGGACGATTTTTCAGTTTTTGGACCGTCATTTGATATTTTTTCTAAAAATTTGGATGTTATGTTGGGAAGGTGTGCGGAAACAAATTTGGATGTTGTGTTGGAAAAGTGTGTGGAAACAAATTTGGTGCTTAATTGGGAGAAATGCAACTTCATGGTTACTGAGGGAATTGTGCTTGGCCATAAAGTTTCCTCAAGAGGCCTAGAAGTTGATCAAGCCATAATGGACGTCATCGAGAAGTTGCCGCCAACTTTGAACATGAAACAAATAAGAAGTTTTCTTGGTCATGCGGATTCAGTCGAAGGTTCATCAAATACTTCTCCAAAATTACAAAGCCATTGAGCAACTTGCTCAACAAAGATAAGTATTTCGAATTTGATAATTATTGCTTGAATGCTTTTAATTATTTAAAATAAAGTTTGACTAATGGATCCATAATCATCGCGCCCAATTGAAAACTAGATTTTAAACTGACGCGTGACGTGAGTGATTATATCGTTGGTGTGGTACTTGGTCAAAGGAGGACAAAATGTTTTCATGCTATACATTATGCAAGTAAAGTTTTGAAAGAAGCTCAAATTAATTATGCCATAACCAAAAAAGAGCTTCTTGCGATAATGTATTCTTTGGAAAAAAATTTCAGTCCTACCTCATTCGGTCAAAAGTGGTTGTCTGCACTAACCATTCGGCAATTAAGTATCTACTAAGCAAAGACTTATTCGATGGGTCCTTTTGTTGCAATAATTTGATCTTGAAATTTTTGACAAAAAGGGCTCCGAAAATGTGGTAGCATATCACTTATCCCGTCTTGTCAATGTAGAGGTGACCAAGTGTGAAATTAAGGTTAAGGAAGAATTCTCGGATGAAAAGTTGTTGATGGTCCAAGTTAGACCATGGTTTGCCGACATTGCAAATCACAAAGCCATTGGATTGATACCGGAAGGTCTAACTTGGAATTAGAAAAATAAATTTATGTCGGATGCCAAGTATTTTGTGTGGGATGAACCTTATTTGTTTAAACTTGGTGTTGACAACATTTTAGGAATATGTGTTACGAAGGAAGAATCACAGAGCATTATTTGGCATTGTCACAACTCACCTTACAGTGGCCACTTTAATGGGTTAAGAATGACAATGAAAGTCCTTCAATCAGGCTTTTAGTGGCCTTCTTTGTTTAAAGATGTGAATCTACATACCCAAGGTTGTGACAAGTGCAAAAGGAGTGGATGAATAACAAAAAGGAATGAGATGCCTTTACAAAACATGTTAGAAGTGAAAGCATTTGATAGTTGGGGAATAGACTTTGTTGGCCCATTTCCACCCTCATTTTCGTGTGAATACATTTTGGTGGCTGTGGACTATGTGTCCAAGTGGGTGAAAGCAGTAGCATGTGCAAAAGCTGACGAGAAAGCCATAATTAAATTTCTGAGAAGAACATTTTTTCACGTTTTGGTACTCCAAAAGTGTTGATAAGTGATGAAGGATCCCACTTTTGCAGCGCTTAGTTAGAAATTTTTTTGGAGCATTATGGTGTGAAACACAAAGTTACAACACCATACCATCCACAAGCCAAGGGCTAGGCAGATGTATCAAATCGTGAAATAAAAAGGATTCTTGATAAAACTGTTTCTTCTAGAAAAGATTGGTCCAACAAGCTAGATGATGCATTATGGGCTTATTAGACCGCTTTCAAGGCTCCGATTGGTCTAACACCTTTTCAAATGATCTACAGAAAAGCTTGCCACTTACCACTTGGCTTGGAGCATAATGTTGTTTGGGCCTTAAAATTTTTGAATTTTGACCCTAAGTTAAGTGGAAACAATAGGAAAGTGCAATTTCATGAGATGGATGAGCTACGACTTCAAGCTTATGGCTCCAACAAAATCTACAAGGAAAAGGTAAAAAAGTTTCATGATCGGAAGATTGTCCATAAAGAGTTCAAAGAATGGCACTTGGTCTTAATATTCAATTCAAGATTAAAATTGTTTCCGGGTAAGTTGAACTCTAAATGGTTCGAGCCTTTCTGGATTAAGGAAGTCAAGCATTAAGGAGCAATTATTCTTGAAGATCCTTTAACAAATGAAAGTTCAACAGTAAATGGTCAAAGACTCAAGATATATCTTGGTGGCGAGGTTGACCGAAGTACAATAACAATTCATTTTGTCGATCCGTGAGGTCGCATTGGAATGTCGAGCTCAAACGACGTTAAACAAATCGCTAGTTGAGAGGCACCCCAAAATTGTAAGTATTTATTTCTTTTTTTAGTTTAGGATTTAATCAAGTGGTGAAAAGTCGGCTCATCCCATTTTGAGGCCAAACTTAATTGGTCGTGTACCACTGAGACCACTTAGTGCAGTCACTTTTTCTGGCCAATTTAAGTTGGGCCAATGTGTGTTTTATATGGGCCTTGGGGACTTTTCAGAAATTGACCTCAGTCCCTCTAAAGTAATTGTTCCCCTCATTCTGCCCTATCAAAACCTCACACGTATTTCTCTCTTAAAAACTCTTCACATTCAAAGCTCTCACTCTCCTCACATCTTGTACCCAAGAGAAGAAAAACTTTCAAAAACTTCATCTTTCTACTCTCTTACTCTCTATCCAGGTTTGTTTTCAGTGAAACTTTTCCTTGCAATTTAACTTGAAATGTGGTTAGGGTTTCTTTAGACTGGTAGGAACTGAATGTTCTAGGGTTTAGTTGTGATGTGAGATGTTTGCATTAAATTTTTATGTTGAAATGGTGTGATTGTTATACTATTCTAGGTTAAGTTGAAAATTTTTGGGATTTATGGAACAATGGAATTGCATGTTCATGAGCCATATAATTTTTTGTTGTAAGCTGCTTTCTTATGTGTTGTAATGTGATGCTGAATCATTGCTGCTATTGGTTGTTGATTATGGAGGAGCAGGGTGGTTGCAGAGGCATTCTTGCCTGAATGTGAAATCGCGTTTAGCCCAGTCTGACCGCGCTAAGCGCGCTCCCCTGAACCCAGATTTTTTGTTCCTTTCTTCTGGTGTCTGGTTGCTGGTTGTGTGATTTTAATTGGATGCTTGTGGAATTATCATAATTTTTTAATTGAGATTTGTTGGGTTTTGGTGCCGTTTTACCAAAATTTGCCCTCCTTTTCCTTACCTTAATTGACTTTTGTTTTATTCATTTGCATCATCATCATTTCAACATTGCATTGGTTCTAGACATGGTATCAAGGTATATTTGTTTTCCTCAAGAAGAGGAATTGAATTTCAAAGCAATGAGTAAGGAGATATACTGAACATCATGATCTTCTTAAGCTACAAGGGTCTCATACATATCAAGTCATTCTCAAGAATTTCACCCAAATATCAGAGGATTAGGGTTTCATTGGTTTCAAAGGATGCATCTCATTAAGCTTATAGCGGCTCTGAGTTAGGGTTTTGGTAAAAGGCTATTTGTGGTTATTTGCTTGAGTAAGGCAAGGTTCTATGGTCCAGTATACATCTCAAGGGTTCCCTACATGTCTCATGGTTCATCACAAATCATTTCAGAAGGTTCCTAAGTGGATAGAGGAAGGATTGAATTCATCTTATCAAAAAGTCAACTAATTCCCAACAAAGTCAACTCATGAGTTTTTAGATAAACCATGGGAATTCCAAGTCATTATCTATGATCTTGTAAGGATTGATCAAGAGAAATCAAAATAAATCAAGAGAAATCATAAAATCAGGAAAAGTTGCTAAATTAGGATTTCATAGAATTTTCCTAAGTATGGAAAATCAGAATTTTGCCTATCTTGCAAGATCCATATCTTACTAATCCTCGGGCCAGATGGAAATTGATTATCAAGTTTAAGAGGATATCATATACTACAAGTTTGTAGAAGGAATCAAGTTCAAAAGATGTGTGGATTAAGAGTTATGAAGAGCTAAAGTTGGGAAAGTTTGGAATTCTAGATTTCAATACTTAGAATTTTTCCAAGTGTTGAAATTTAGTCAAGAGTTCTTATTTTCATGTCCAGTTTTCTTGATGATCCAAGCTTCGTCTCATTTTTCCTCCAACATGGAAGTTGTTAAGCATCCTCCAAGATTTCTTTTGGTAACAAGAAATCATTATTTGGATCCCTAGAGCTCAATTTATGATGCTACAAAGTCATGGTCGTAAAGTTGACAAACTTGGCAAGTCCTTAGGCAGATTTTTGGAACCAACTTCAAAGGCATTTTCCACATGGTTCCAAGCTTCAACTCAATTTTCTTTCAACATGAGAATTGTTCTTCATGCTTCAAGATTTTCATACATGCCAAGAACTACTCATTTTACCTAGCACATCTCATGTTATGGTGCCTTAAAGTCAAGACATTTTTGTGTTTTAATTGGTTTTTTAACTTAGAATTTTTCTAAGCGGTTTTAGACAGTTTTTGGAACCATTTTTAAAGGCCTTTTTCACATTTATTCAAGCCTTATTTCAAGTTGTAATCAACGTAAAGTTGTTGATCTTCTTACTTACTTTCATTTGAGCCCAATTTCCTTTCCATTGGAGCAAGATTCATAAAGTTATCAGCATCCAAAGTGGACTATGTGTGGACATGATTATGGACCTCACTGTGCTTTTTCTTCTTGGCACATTTGTGAACTCTTCTTGCAGCATGCCTAACACATCAAAACCACATGCACATGACATCATTTTTATTGCCAAAATGAACTAAAGATGTACCATATACCATGCACACCTCATGTATTGTTGTTGCCAAAGTAGAAAAGAATGAAACTTGTACAAACTTTGCTTTCACATTTCCTCCACACATGCTGCACCTCATCACCTTATTCATGCCTCATTTCTTCACTCAAAAACAAGCCACAAACCTCTCCCAAACCTGAACACAAGCCTACCTCACATGTTCTTCATTTTTCATTTTTTTTCATTTCCCAAACTACAACAACAAACTCCAACCCTTTGCTTCATTTCCAAGCCAGATTCCAATCCTAAAACACCATATATAAAAGCTCATTTCATTCAAAATTGATTCATAACCTTATTTTCAAATTTTAATTCTCGAATTTCTCTCAAAACTTCTAATCTTCAAATCTCCTTTTTCACAAGAATTTTCTCCACTCTTTTGCATGATCCATCTTCATTGAATCTTGTTAAAGAGTTCTGGCTGATTTTTTGAAGTCGTTACAAAGTGTTGAAGGTACAGTGGACACTCTCCACTAGGTTAGGTTTCAAGATCGAATTTCTCTCATTTTAGATGCATGCTAAGGTCATACTGAGTACATATGAAGTCCTACTTATAGTAGGCAATATTTGCATACACTGTTGTGGTTGATTTAATGAAGTTCATTTTTTATGATCTCATTTTTGTGCTAGTTTTTATCCATGTTACAATGATTATTTTTTTAAATGGATGATGGATTTGAACTCAACATGAAATTTTCTGTGGATTGGTGGTTTTGTTTCTTGATTCTGGACATTTGGTTGGCTGACTGGATGCCACCTCAATTAATGAGATCCAGTGTGGCATCTGATGGTGTGTCATTTGGATTGGGCTTGATCAATTTTTGTTATCCACACCCCTTAGATTATGATCCCCACGCGCCATACAACATGCTGTAGTTCATTTCCTTTTTGCCATTTCACCCTTTGCACAATTGGTTTACTTTACTTCCTTTTTTAATTTGGTTTTACTTTAATACTTCCATTCATTTTAAAAATCCACAAAAATACATTTCTGACATTTTAATGTCTTATGTTTTTTATCATGATTTTTATTTTATTTTACAGTTATATTTTATATTTTATTTGAATTTAATAATGCAAGGTGTTTTCCATGTTTACCCTTAAATTAGGGTTTGATGTTTGATGCATTGTGAATGCCTTATTGATCCAATTTCTCTACTATGTTTTGGCATATGAGTTATTAATGTTTGAGTGTTTTTTTGATACCTTGATGATGTAGTTTTGAATTCTTCTTAATTGATTTTCATTGATCCTCGACTCATGCTCGATTGATGAGATATGCTTGACTTGTTGAATTATTTGATGATGCACTTGTGCAATTCTTGTTGGGATATTTTTTCTAACTTGTTATTAGAGGTTTTGGCATGTGGTAGAACCTTGGTTTCATATTTTTTGGGTCATCTAATTATTTATAATTGATGCTTCAATTTGGTGGTGTGTTGAACATGATACTTGCTTATCTTTGACCTAGTTTTAGGACATGTATTCTTTTGTGAATCTTCTTGATGTTCATGACTTTTATGTGACTTGAATGAATTATTGGAGTTTCTATCCTTCATGTTTCATTGTGTAATTTCTTGATCATTTGTTTTTTGTACCTCTCATGGATACTTGTTGCCTTTTATGGATGGTTTTGGTTGATGCTTGCCTAATAGTTTGTGCTTGATTTGAGTATGATGCTTTGGTGATTCTTCTTGATATCTTGAGCTACATATTGAATTGATATTCATGTTTGTGATATTGCCTCATCTTGATCTCATGCCCTAATTCCATTGCGTTAATCATTTAGGTCTTGTTTCTTATGAGCTAGTTGTTAACATTTGTTTAGCTAATGATGTGATGCATGCTTGATGTTCTTGTGTTCATTTCTCAATCTTTGGTGATATTTGGTTGTTATTTCAAAACATGAATGTTTGTGCACTAGTTGTTTGTCTTTGCTTAAGTTCTTAAACTTTAATATGCGAATCTTTTAAGCATGACTTGTAATGATTTAAATATGTGCATAAGTGTTTTCCTTACCCATCTTGATTTTCTTGATTCATATGATAAGCATTTCTTGATGTTGGCTTTGTTGTTTGACACTTACGGATTGATGATTGAATCTTCTTATCTTTTGTTGCTTTGACATCATTGATTTTCATCTCTGAATCTCCTCTTTTCATATTTACTTGAGCTTTTGTTTTGTAATTAATGTTCTTTATGATTGATTTGTGTAATGTTTACTTGTGCTTTGTTCACATGCTCCTTTAAGGATTCTAGTCCAACTTAATTTTTGATTAAGTTTGGAGTATGATAGATATTAGGCTCTCAATCCTTTGCATGAAAACATTAAGTTAGATCCCCTTTTGACCTCAACCTTAGGTCCATCTCTTGTATGATAACATTAGGATAGGACTCCCTTTCTCATCCTCAACTATGGACCATTTGGCATGACAACATCTAGGTGTGAGATCCCTTAGATTTTTCTTTACTCTTTGAGTCTCTTTCTTCTCTCTCAAATCAATTCAAAACATGTAATAAATGCGATGAGTATTGTGTGTCACGAGCCTTAAGTACATGGAAAGTGATGAGTGGGGAGTCTCTCCTTACTTCTTCTAGAGTGCTTATCATACGTCTTGTTTGGGGGAAATATTGCAAAGCATTCGCTCTTATGTCATAGACTTTAGTGCAATACGAATCTCAAACAAAGTCAATCTACTTTTTTCAGAAATGGCATGCTACTTCTGTTCTACCGCCAACAAGCTTCGACCCTAACTGCTGAAATATGAATTTAGCATCCGTCATAAAAGACACTTAGTCACCCGTGGTAGGACAAACTATGAACGCTATGACTTCTTCATTCTCGCCTGAATAAAGATATGTAGGCATAAGACAACGAAGTCTTGGCGAGCACCTTTCCCCCATTTTCACCCGTAAATCTTCGAACTATCATGACTATGACTTTCCCATTGCACAAGGGAATACGTAGGCATAAGACGGCAAAGTCCTATCGAGTCTCCTTTTTTTCCCACTTTGTTTCGTTAGCAAGTAGGCTTTAGATAAACACACCCTTTGATTAGAATAACAAGAGTGGATCCCGTTGAGTACAACATACGCAAGGGGTGCTAACACCTTCCTCTTGCGTAATCGACTTTTGAACCCAGGATTTGGTTGCGAGACCATGTCCCTTCTCCCTTTTGAGGTTTCTTCGATCGTGTTTCCTTTCCCCCGTCAGGATAAATAATGTTCGGTGGCGAAATTGTTTTTTAGCCAGTTGTTTAGTTGTGATAGATGGAACCAAAATGCACCTTATACATTGTTGGCTCCTCTTTGCAATAAAGGAAAGAGTTGTCCTCTTTTGAAGCACACCGATTTTTGGGACTAGAACAGGAATCCCGATACCTTGAGCTGACAAGAAGAAGCATTTGGTTGGAGCATATTTTCATAATCAACCTGCAAGGAAGCTATAGGGGTTGCCTTAATATCATTGAGAACTATAGCTGGCAGAGGTTGCTAACACATCTTACTAGACTGAACTATGAGTTGGTTCTTGAGTTTTATGTGAATGTTATTTTGGTAGAAGGCCAACGGTATTCTTTCGTGACATATGTATGTTGGAAGCAAGTCTCCTTCACTCAGGATGCAATCAATACATACTTAGGTAACCCGTTTGTTCTAGCTGAGGGAGAACGGTGTTCCTACTATCGGAGGGTTACAAGGAAGAACTAGAACCTTGCTAATGTGAGTGATGCATTGGCATATCCAGGGAAGCGATTCGAGATTAATGCAATAGGTAAGCCGCTGAAGTTGAAGTGGGGAGATATGAACACTCTTGCTCAGGTATTAATGACCCTAGTCCTTCACAACATAAGGCCTAGGAGTCACATCTCTACCATCCCTTTTGGTGTTTCTTGCATGCTGTATTACATTTTGGATGAGAGGCACGTCGATGTGGTAAGGATCATCTCTGATGAGATCTGAGCCATAGCCTATGGTGGTCACCGTCTAGGTACCAAAATTCCAACCATTTAGTCTATCCCTGGTTTGATTATGGGCTTGTGCACTCATGCGGGTGTTCTGATACCTAACATGGTCCATAAGACCATTGATGGTGTTGTGAGTGACCTCTGGATTGATAGCCATTGTATGTCGAGGGTTGTTGCACCTACACCACCACCACAACAGGTACCACCATAGCAGCCAGCAACGCGACAGGGTTATGATGAGCGGATTGCATACATGTATATTTGGGACATGCACCTGGCTCATCAACATGCTTTTAAATATATTCACTCTTTTTTATGCATATTGCAGCTTCAGATTAGAGAGTCACATGCTTATCATCCATTACCCACTGGTGATGAGTTTGATGAGTTCGTCAATTGACCTTAGGATAAGCCATTTCATTTTATAAGGGAGCAGACACCTCAAGAGCATGCACTTCAGGCGGGTGCGGCCCAAGCTGATGATGATGATGATGATGATATTGGGGAGACTATATGGGAAGAGGCCTCTAGTGATGAGGAGGAGTAATTTGGTTTTATCATCCTATTTTATTTTGTCTTTATGGTCATTATGTTTATGTTTAGTTGTTGAGACTTATTTTGTTGAATGTAATTTGGCCCTTACTAGTACTTTTAAGGGTGTTTACACCAGTACATTATGTCTTATGAGTTGAATAGTTCAGTTTTTGAATGTTCAATTTTAGTTTTTTTTATGGTTGTTTAATTGTTTTGAATTTTTGCTTCTACTTTGAATGGTTGTTGAGAACTTCTAGGTTGGTTGCTCTTTTGCATAAAAAAGTATCCAATGAAGATTCTACCAAGTTTAGATGGTGATGATAGGATTTTGAATATGTTAAATGCAAGCAAGGTACATGGTTACCGCTTTTTAGAATATTAGAATGATTAAGAATTTTTTGTTTTGTAAAAATATATATTCTTGTTTCAATTTTCAACTTATTTGAATGCTTGAGTGGCTTAGGTCTAAAAGCCACAAATTGTGAGAAACCTCCATTGTGCACTAAATGCTTGGATGACTGGTAACTTTGTTTAACTCATTTTATTCATGCTTAATCTTTTGATTATTTTGATTTTCTGGAAGCTTTCTAAATTATACAAGCAATTTGTTTATATTGAGCACAACCATACCCAAAAAGTAACTTATCCGGTGAGTAGTGAGCATTCGTGAACCCCTTTGAGCCTTAACAGATTAGATCCCATTTTGATGATGAACTTGGTTTATGTACATACAGAAAATTGAAAGTTAAGTTCATAATGGATTTTTGTGGGATTCTAAAAAATTTATTATTGAAACCTTTAGACTTTGATCTTTGTTGTAAACTATTTTCCTTACCATAAAAAGCAAGGAGAATTAACCAGAGCTTTGTTTGTATTCAAGTTGGGGAGAATGAAAGAAAAATGATAGGTTGCTAAAAAAATTGAAAATTTTTTTGGACAAGCATGAAGAAAATTGTGAATACGAATTTGAAAAAGAAAAAAATGCTTGTTCAAGAAAGAAAAATAGAAAATGAAAAATAATTGTGCAAAGGAAGTTTGAAAGGGTGAGCAATAGTGAAAATAAATTGGTGAAGAAAAGTTGTGATGTGTAAATACCTTGTATAGTGAATGTTTCTTTTACGTGGAAACTTCGAATCAATAGCCTAAAAAATGACCATTTATTGTGAAACTCGGCCAAGCTACAACCTTACAAGTTCTTAGTGATCTTTTGCTTCCATGATTTCATTTATGATTGTTAGATGAATATATAAATTGAATTGTTGTTAGCATTGTTTTTCAGATGAGTGTAAATTGTCTCGCGGTTGCAAACACTTAAATTTCTTCATCCTTATTTTGAAGAGGAGTGTTAGAGTGATTCAAGTATAAGAATTTAGCTGTTAATTGAATGCATTGCATGATATTTGTTTAAGAAATAATTTTTTTTTATCATCGTTGGATTCTAGGAAGTAGTGAACATTGCTTATTCGCATTCATATGTTGAATTTGAACCATTAATCATTTCTTGGTTGAATCTTATGCTTGAGAAAATCCTCTTATTTACATGAGAGACATACTTTGCTTGAGGAAAATTAAATATCTATTTGGGGGAGAGTTTCTTGAATTCCAAATATATCTTAATTTTGATTATCTTTCTTGGCATTTTTCTACTCTTTAATTGTGTTTCAATCAAATTATTTCATGTATTTGTGTGAATCTTCAATATAATTGCGTATACCTTTGGATTCCATGATTTGTGTGTTATTGTGTAGGAATTAGGTGATCATCATTTAAAAAGATACAAAGGAATGAAAGGGAAGCTAAAGAAAAGAAGAAGTTCAATTTTTGTGAAGTTTTGATGAAGCAAGCTCGCTTAGTCCGGTCTCCAGTGCGAGCTCGCTTAGCCCAATTTTTAGCGCCATATTGAAGAGATGGTAGTAGCTAAATGAACTAAACCGTGCTTATCCTATTCATAACATGCTTAGCACGCTTCCTGAGGTTTTTCTTTTGGGTTACTGACCGTGCTAAGCACGTTCTGCACGGGCTTAGCGTGGTGTCACTTTGAGGCACTGCTTTCCACTTGTATATAAAGAAAATTTGGAGATATTTTTAAAAGAACTTTAACTTTTCAGATTTAGAGAAGATATTTTAGTTCAAGAAGCTTATAAATTCCAAAACGGGTAAAGATCAAAGCTTTGGAGCATCAATCTTCGATCTTTCAGCATGGATGTTATTAAAGTTTTCCTTCTTACTTGTTGATCAAGCTACCATGGAGATAAGTAGTTAAACTAATTTTTATCAAGAGTAGATGTATTCTTCCTTGATATTATATATATTTTCTTTAATCTTTTGTATGTGAACAAGTTGATGATTAATATATGGTGAATATCTTTGTTCGTTATGATATACCTTTGTTTTGAATCACTCTAGACATAAATTTTCCAAAACTTGACCTAAGATATTAATCCATCAATGAAAAACTCTAGACATAGACTTGTAATTTGATATTTGCTTTGTATTGATCTTTATGTTTATTCTATTGATTGCTAGCATGAGACATCATCTAGTGATTGATACGATAATATTCATGAAACCGATATAGACATAAACAGCTTTGAGAGGCTACAGGATTATATTAATCAAAAACAAGTTTACATGCTTAATTAAGAGAATATATGCAAGTTAGGTTGATAAAATCTATTCTTGATATGTCTTGTTAAACAAACATCTTCTAGAATTTACTCTTTGCTACTAAAATTTATGACAACTTATGATACCATACAAACAACTTTTCAAAACCTTACTTAAAACTATTTAAACTATAAAATGGAAAGTGATATCACTACAATCCCTGCAAAGGCGATACAAATATTACCCACCGATTAAATATTCAACGTGTTTAAATTAGAATATTTTAGAAGAGGTCTTTGTGTGAATATTGTACAAAGATCTAACATGGTGCAAAATGCTTGAAGGTATGAAAGGACTAAATGTATCCCTAGTTGATAAGGGGAACTAGGATAATTCCTTTGTTCATTTATTTTCCATCACCTTAATTTTCTACACTTTATATTGCTAAGAACATATCTTTTTCATATCCAAAGAAAATTAAGAACGTAGCGCTAAAAATAAGAAAAAATGGGCAATCTTAATTCAACCCCTGTTAGTTTGCATCTCATACTTATAAAGGGTTTGCAAATGGCTTATCTTTGGATTGTGATGACTTATAGTCAAGTATACCGATAATGTTGCAGTAGTAAAAAGATCGAATCCATAGGGACTTCTATTTAACAAGATAATAGTGTGCAATATTTAGAAAATACTAAATGGGGGGGTCGAGTTTTAATTGCGAAAATAAAATAAAGTGTTATGTCAATAATACGATACCGGTCAGGTTTTATACATGAATGACATTGTCACTATAATTCCATGGAGAATTAACAAAACCGTTATACCCAATCCCTTGGTGTATAGCTCACTAATCTATACTCGGATTTTTCTATCCCTAGTCCACCAGCGTAAGCAAGATTAGGCAATGTAATAGAATTTTAATTCTTAAGCCACTACTCAAGGTCTCTTATCCCTATTCAACTCACGTTAACACAACGATTACCCTAGTTCCAACACACAGACTAATGATAGATATTCCCTATGTGCCCTAATTCAGATTAAAAGAGTATCTTACATAAAAAGCTATAAGAACATGGTAAAATTGAATAGAATTATAGCTAAAATTATTCATGCAATAACAAATCAAACAGATGTCCCAAGAATATCAAAATAGTTTCATCAAACAAAACCTAACCTAAAGAGTATTAGCTTCTCATAATGCAAATTACAATACCAAATAAAAATAAGTGGTTTTCATAATAAATCCCTTGAAAAATTGGCCTCTAATGGCTTCAAATGCTCTCCAAATATGCCTTCTGCTGTTGTAAATCGTCACTTTTCGTGTAAAGTTGCAGAACCCTTGAATAATTACCAAACTTCCCCTTTTAATGCAGTTGGAATAGATCCGAAACACGTTATAAAAATACCAAAAAAGTACCATCGTGCGCGTGATACTTTCCATCACGCGCACGATTTTTCACACATTGCACCGCATGCGCGATACTTCCCATTGCGCATGTAATTATTCTAGAAGTTAGATATTTCTTTTAGCTTCATTTTGGAAAACAAACGCGTCTCAAAAAAAGTTATGGAACTCCGTATATGGTCAATTTACTAGACAGACGTCAAGAGTAGATTGTGTTGAAAAATACTTGTTTCTTCATAATTTCTTCCCGATTTTTTGACTTTGCTCTATTTCTTTGAATTCTTCACAATATTCATATTTCTACATATTTATCTCATCTTTAACTTGAAATTCCATCGTATTCATTGCAAATAATCATAAAAATCATGTGATGACAAACTGTCATCACAACCTCGAACTTAATTTGTTGCTTGTCCTCAAGTAACTCGCCTGCAACTGCACATTTCAAACAGAAAAACAAAGTGAAATAATAATTGTCGTACCTCAAAAAATGAACAACCTCACGAAGAACAATCACACACTTATGGGATGGACTTAACAGAGTCGCCACCGGTCTTTATTTATTCCCATAGAGGGAAAAGGAAAATATCGGATAAAACCCTTAAAAGAACGGACAAGGATATGGTCATCACAACCAATATCTGAGTTCAAGAGTCGGTTACACAAGGGGAAGGTATTAGCACCCCATCACTTCCATTATACTCAACGAGAATCGCTAGGTTAGTTGTGCGTGTTAGTGTCTGATTAGGAATTACGCTTCTCAAGTTATTAAAAGGAGAAACAAAAGAGAAAGGGGACCTAAAAGTTTTTATTACTAAGGGGGTTCGACAAGACTTTGCAATCTCGTGCCTATGAATCCTCATAGTATAATGAGGAAATCATAGCTTTTGTATTTCGGGGACTATGGTAAAAAAAAGAAAAAAAGGTTGCTCGCCAAGGATTAGGGCGAAAAAAGAAAAAGGTTGCTCGCTAAGGATTAGAACCCTTATGTCTAAGTATCCTCATTGTGACATGAGAAATAAAAGTGTCTGTAGTTTTGGGTAAAAGAAGTTTGTTTGTTGATCGATTTTAGCTAAAGATATTTAGTCGCATTCGATAGAAAATATTGCTTTATCCAAAACAGGTGAGGAGCAGACATTTGCATCACAATAGAATGGATTTACAAATCAACATTCGCGGGAAACACCTCTTATCTCAACTCAAGTAGTTTGTGGACGAAGAAATGTTTTTCGTCGTCTCAAGACACAATATCTCACGCCTATAAAATAGGGTTGGAAAGATCGCATGGCGGCGAAAAAAGAGTTTGATGCGTTGAAGTGTTTTGAATTGATGAGAGAGCTCAGACAATCGAGACCTACATCTCGTGTCCTCCTTCTTGGGAAACACTGACTACACCGCGCTCACTTTTTCATCTTTATTAATGAAAAGTGTTTGAATATTTTTAGGTATTTTGAAGTTTTGATAGAGAAAATGTTAGTGAAGTTAGTGAAGGATAGACATGTTAGTAAGATGTGAAGCACAATTATCTACATGTGTGAGAGTATGAACTTGAGTTATCTAACTAAAACACATTGATATTGATTAAACAAAGATCAAATAAATCTACTTAACAAAGAAAATACAAAAATTATTTAAACTTATACAACCAAATTAAACATCAATTAAAAATTAAAAGAAAAAACAATTAACTTATTCATGGAATAAGCACACTTGATCAAAATTAAAAAATTTACTCAAACATCTAGACAACTACTTAATTACTTAACTAAAAAAACAAAAATAATCAAATAATCAAATAAAAAATATTCAACTAATTAATTACTCTTTTAACTAATTGAACAAAAAAAATAAAAATTACTAAAACATGATAAGGGTGCATAAAATTGGGTAGGGTGTACTAGAATTAAGCCATTGACTTTTAGGGCCCAAGTCAATGGCTTAATAAGTAGTTACTAGAATTAAGCCATTACTTGTTCCTATAATAATTGTTACCCCCTTTGTCAATTACCTATTTTCCATAAATCCATATCCATAATTTTCCATTTTTCGTTTTAAATCCATTTTCAATTCAATTCAATCCATGTTCGATTCAATTAATCATCCAAATCTATTTTTTCTTCAACACACCTCATTCACACTTGTTATCCACTTTTCAATTTTAATTATCCAATTCTTTCTTTTATACAATTAAACCCATTCCAATATCCTTTCAATTTTCGATTCAAGATTCAATTTTCATGTTCTTTTTAATTCCTTTTCAAGTTCAAATCCAAGTTACAATGTCTTTAAAATATCCATGTTCACATCCATATTCACTTCAATAATAATAAATAAAAAGTCATTTGTAAGATGTCCCATAAGTTTTTTACCCAAGTCCGTTTGCCATTAAAACAAGAATTGCAAAGAAAATACATTAAAAGGCCCATGTCATAAAATAGCAGCCCATTTCCTTCAAAAAAAGTACATCACAAAAATTCCAAAAAAAGATGACACTCCTAACAACAAATCTCCAGCCACGCAGAAAGCTACAGCACCAGAACCCTGCACAACCGATGTATTGTCCTGGTACAAAACACCAAAAACTCTACACATAAAACTAGTCAAAACATTGCACAAGAGCATGCCATGAATTACTCCAAGAAATCGTGTGCAAATTCTGCAATGGAGAGCAACCAGACGAATCCAAAACTTAATCAACAAGGATTGGTAGGGTTTTAAAAAGAGGAGAAAAGAATTGAGAGAGAACAGAGTAAAAAAGCCATAACAAAATCGAAGTAAAATACTCTATAAGAAAAGGCCATCTGAAGAAACTAAGATTTAAAAAAAACGAACCTTTTGTTACCACTCTCCGAACCAAACCGCATATGCTATGTGGTTTTCTTCGAAGCACCCTGTACCTTTCAATAACCGACCATCACCATGGAAGAACAATACAGGTCATAACTTCTAACAATTGCCTCTGTTGATGATTTAACTCCTATGCTACGGTGCTCCAACCTTGATTATAACAATAGTGCGATAACCCCAAGATGTGACGGATTACCGCTTTTAACCACTAGATTTATGCCTATACTGAGAACTGAGATTGGATGCTAGAAAATCAAAAACTAAGTCCTACTTATAGTGAAACAATGCCTTGAACGTCAAGCTGAACCTTCAAGAATCGTGGGAGAAAAAATCTCTAGTCATGGCCTCATTCTCCAACCGTCCTTGACTGGACCACCAAAATCAAAGATGGCACCCGCCATCTATACATAGCGTCCGCCATGTGTACAAGAGATGGTGGACATGGTCTTGTAATTGTTGGAACATGGGAGAAAACCTTAAACATCATGGCTAACCCCATGGACAACGCCATGTGGAATGCCATGTGTGTAATTTTCACCGAAAACTTTGTTTTCTGCTCTTTTCGCTCCATTTCTTTGTGGAAGGCTCTTATTAGGCGATGTACTTGAAAAGAATACAAAACACAAGCATAATGCAAGAAAATAATAATTAAACGACAATAAACATGTGCAATCTGAGCCAAATACACAGTGTGTTTCAGTGTTATCAAATTCTCCCACACTTAAACCTTTGCTTGTCCTCAAGCAATCCCTTATGCGCACAAAATAAAAATAGTAGCATACAAGGATTCAATCTAAGCTAAAGACTTTTAGTTTGATCAAGGTTGCATCGATAGGTACTAACTCGTGAACCAAGGATACCATATTAACACTTCCTGGGGGTTACGGTCATAAGTGTCTTTATACAAACCAATTTGCATCATGTCATTATACCTAGGCCTAACTTACTCACCCATTTATTATATTTTTTCATTCAGGCACAATCACATTAAGCCTGTTATCTTGTACTCGCATGGTGAACAAACCTGTTGGTGATCCTGATCTGAATTTGTGTCAATATTCAATGATTTTCCTTTTTAACACAGACGCATAAGCATAATTTTTAGAAGTTGCGCTACCGTTGGGCTATATAACCGGGTGAGGGTTACATAACTTAGAAGGCAGATCCTTTTTTCAAAATCTTTTCTTTTTTGCATGTATTTTTCTTTTCTTTTTTTCCTTCTTTTTATGGGATGATTCACCTATTTGCATCAGTTCGTCCACTTAACGGTAACTCAAATGGCGCAAACTACTAAAATAAACTAGGATTATTTAAAGGGTGAGATTTTAAGGCCATCTCATAATAAGTATCCAGATCGATTTCTATAATTAAGAGACTTACGATGTAAAGACAGTATCGATTTTTCAGAAGTTTTCCCAAGTCTCTGCAAACTATCCTAAACTTGTCTAACATCCCAAATTTTCAAAATAAAAGTTGTTTTCTAATTCAAAAAAATTTGGTATGGCTCAAGAAATGGGTGAAAATAGACAAGCTACACATACAACTCGTCATGCACATGTAATTATTAAAGACAAACTAAAAACAAGCTAAAAGTATATTTAGAACTAAATTAGAAAGCAATAAAAGGAAAAACATAAAGGAAAATAAAAACAGTAAATATCTCCTCCCACACTTAAACCAGACATTGTCCCAAATTTTTCCATAAAAGGTGGAAAGAAATTGGCAAATTGTGGACATCGCTACTGCTGACCACTAGTACTCTCTCCTCCCTGCTATGGATGTCTAGAACGACAGCTTCTACTACAGTGTTGTATACCCTGTGAAAGCTCAAGCCGCTAAATCCTCACTACTGGTGGGTCATTAGCCTGTCGGAGCTCACGAAGGCTTCCTAGTATGGAACCTTGAGTGGCTTCTACCAGCCTATAATGGTTGTCAAAACGAGCTTGATGGCATTACTGTAGAGAGGCGACGACAAGTTGAGGCTCCATCATAGAACGCATGGATCGCTCAGTCTGACGTTGTGACTCACATGAAGTTTATCATGTCCCATTGCTACTCATAAATGGCATAGAACAGGCCATCATGTTCTTCTTTGCAAGCTCACTGCTATCTCCACATCTCCTATGTAATAGAGAATCTAGAAGGTGCACCTGTAGAAGGGTTAGTAAACGGTGGAGTGTGTGCAGGCGATGCCTGTGGGGAAGGAATACTATGAACGGGGGATTGGTTCATCCAGTCATATTCGTCATCAGTCTCGTTACCCTCGCCTTCCTGGATGTTTTGTGGTAACGGACTGTGAATAGGATCAACTTGTAAATTATATGTCTAGTTTCTTTTGTGTTGCGCATTCAGTATAGCTACATTTTGAACCATGAGGGTGTACCCTCCTTCCTTCCTTACCTTGCACAATCGCATATCTCTCAAGAATTTTAAGTTTATGGTGCGAGGTGGGAGTGGTTCTAGTGTGGCTACCTCGGTGTCAAGTTGGAGGGCACGTGCAATGGAGGTAATCGATCCCCCAAATGACTTGGTTCCTCTCTTCTTCACAACAACACACATATGTGATTGTATGAGCGTCAGTGGTGTATTCATATTCCATATTAAACATCCTAAACTTCACTGTACCGAGAATACTAGCAGTGTTAGCTCTAACAGTGTAAATTAACGAACTCAAAAATTCTCGGGTCAGCCTCTCATAAGTTGGTTCTCTACGAATAAAAATATCATGCAATTATAAATTATTCAATAGGTAGACTACGCTAAAATAGATACCTAGACTATACAGACAGTTTTCATCGATATACCTCGTCGCAAAAATTTCACGTGTCTGCAAGTCTTCAAATTTCTGCCTCTGCCTATCCCCATCTCTTCCTTCGCAAAAAATTATTTGTCCTTTCTCCCTTGCTTCCATTGTTGGTGGTTGTTTGGTGGAAAATGAGGGTTTTAGTGAAATTTGTGAATTGAGAATTTTTGTGAAATATGGATGAAAGGTTGGATTTTTATAGATGAAAGATGAGTGGGATAGTGGGAAATGGCAGTTGAATGCGAGGTTAATGAGGTTTACTGGGTTCTCAATGTGGTCAACAATGGATGAAATTGTTAGAACACAGATTGGTGTTTAATTATATCTCTATGTTTTGATGATAATTCTAATGAAATTTTGTATTAAGAAAATATATACTCTAATTTTGTTCTAGTGTTTTTGTTTCAGATATTAAAATAAATATTATTATGGAAGCAAAAATGCATCTGAACAGTATTCTACACAAAGCTCTGAAGCATCAGAAGCAAGTGATCAGAAGACTCTGAGCGCTGCCAGAAGACTCTAAAGCGTAGTTGAAGATTTTGTATGAAGAGTTTCAAGCATTGTTTCAAGAAGACTCTGAAGTACTTTACGCTGCAAGTACAGAGGCTTTGTCATTCAAACTCTGCGATGATTGATATTCACGTTGAAAGCACTGGCTGCAAAACTCTGATAACATCAAAACTCTGATGTTGATAACTTTGAGACAGAAGCTTGTTGAAGAAAATATTATTCAAAGATATATCCGTTGGCATATTCCAAACGACTCTTTCGTTATTCATGTATGGCACAGGAAATCAGAAAAAAGGGATTTGTCTGAACATTCCTCTTCTGGGAAAGCTAGAGTCAATAGAAGACAAAAGGCTACAGCTACACAGCAAGGCACAGTCTTCAAGCATTGGACTTTCAAGTCTATAAAAGGACGTCTTCAACAACTTTTCAAGGTTAACGAATTATTGACGAATTACCAAGAAACCAAATCAAACTACTCTTAAGCTCTCATACATCTTATTTCATAAGTTTAATAGCTTTTATTCGTTCTTAAACTAAGTGTAAAAATCACAGTTTGTGATAAAGCCTTTTAGAAGCAATTTAAACACTTGTTTAGTTTACATTAATTTGTAAAAGGTTCCTTAAGAAGACCAAGTTGTGGTCAGAATTTCTTGAGAAGACTAAGACAGTTGTTCTTAGTGGTTGACACTGTAATCTGTTTGAATATAGTGGATTAAGTCCTTGTGGAGAAAGGCAAATCACCTTGATAGGGTGGACTGGATTAGTTGAGTTCAACGAACCAGGATAAAAATCTTGTGTTGTTTTTATTGCCATATTTTTTCTAAACCCTTATTCAACCCCCCCCCCCCCTTCTAAGTGTTTTTCTCACCTTCAGTTGGCATCAGAGCTCCGGTTTTGTTAGTGCTCTCACTTCACCGTGAACAGAAAAGATCCAGTTGAGAAAAACTCCATTTTTCTTGTTCTTTATTCATCATGGCTGCTGAAGCTTCTACTTCAACTTCTTACAACAACAGATGCGATGATAAAGATAGAATTAGCACCAAGCCTCCCATGTTTGATGGTGAGAAGTTTGACTACTGGAAAGACAGAATAGAAAGCTTCTTTCTGGGTTATGATGCTGATCTGTGGGATTTAGTAACTGATGGTTACACTCATCCTACCAATGATGAAGGGAAAAAGATTGACAGGAAATCTAGGTCTGATCTTCAGAAAAAGGAGTTTAGAAACCACCATAAAGTAAGAACCATCTTATTAAATGCAATATCTCATACAGAGTATGAGAAAATAACAAACAGAGATACTGCATTTGATATGTTTGAATCTTTGAAGATGACTCATGAAGGGAACTCACAAGTTAAGGAGACCAAGGGTCTGGCGCTGATCCAGAAATATGAAGCCTTTAAAATGGAGGAGTCTAAATCTGTAGAAACAATGTTCTCTAGATTTCAGATTCTCACACCTGGCTTGAAATTTCTGGACAAGGGTTATTCCACTATTGATCATGTCAGAAAGATCATCAGAAGTTTGCCAACCAGATGGAGACCTATGGTCACAGCTCTGAAGCTTGCGAAGGATCTGAACAAGATCACGCTGGAAGAACTGATCAGCTTCTTGAGGAGTCATGAGATTGAACTAGAGGAAGACGAGCCTCAAAAGAAAGGTAAGTCAAGTGCTTTAAAGTCTAACAAATATGTTAAAGCGTTGCAGGTTATAGAAGAAAGTTCTGAAGAGTCTTCTTCAGAAGAAGAAGATGAATTGTGTAACACCCCCTTCTATACCCCCAAATAAACAAATAAATCACATGATAAAATTTCATCAGAGTAAATTTGAAACATGGTATAAAAGAAGTATGCCACATCATGCACAACATAACATACAACACCTGCTCTATAAAAGACATGTAACAGTGGGGTAGCTCAACAGAGGAACTTAGTCCTTACACCCACATCTCAATATTTAGAGTTAAAGCGGAAAATCTAAACATTGAATTACTTAAAACATGTAATCATATAAATACATATCATTCAGTTTGTTTCATCATATCATTCATGTTTACATAAACATTTACCATCAGATACATATACAAAATGTATCCCAAAAGAATATTATACAGTCCTAACTACCCGGTGCTACATATCAGAGCATAACCAACCAAAAGAATGAAGCTAAACTTCACAAAAGACCTACATCAAAGCTAATCTACAATTCCTCATAGAGCATTATAAAACAGCAGAAGAGTGAGAAATATTATCATAATAATCAATGCATATAAATTTTATATATATATATATATATATATATATATATATATATATATATATATATATATATATATATATATATATATATATATATATATATATATATATATATATATATATATATATATATATATATATATATATATATATATATATATATATATATATATATATATATATATATATATATATATATATATATATATATATATATATATATATATATATATATATATATATATATATATATATATATATATATATATATATATATATATATATATATATATATATATATATATATATATATATATATATATATATATATATATATATATATATATATATATATATATATATATATATATATATATACACACAAGTATAGAACACATATATTCCGCATTTCCTCACCACAATTCATTTTAATCATCATATACATCACAACATATGTACAAACAAATATGGATAATTATCAAGCACATTTCATCATGCACACGTCCATAATTCTCAACTCCACAATTCACACCAACATACACTCATACAACATTACACACTTCCATGTGACTCAATGCAACTCATGTCATGTGGTACCAACACTCGTTATCGTTTCTCGCATCTTAATCTCATGCATTCTCAAATAATTCATCACATATGAATTATAATCATGATTTCATACACAACATATTCATATTCAATATCATCAATATATTTACCAAACAATGCACACATATCCACAATATGTTCTCGTGCATTCTCAAACACAATCGCATACAAACAATATGCATTCATAACAACGAATTCAATAACATTCATCATGCATTTTAATCAATTAAAATAATGCATTATATTTATCAAAAGACCATAATTCATAATCTAGGATTCACGCCATACGGCTACCCACAACATATACTTCACGGCACACAATTATTCATTCCAACAGGGATCAAACACAATTGAACCAAGAGATCAACATGGAATGGAATCACAAGAAAACCAATTGTTGTGACGCTCGCTAACATGCTCGCCTAGCGAGTCTCTAGCGAATGCTCGGTACCTGTTCGCCTAGCGAACAAGCTCGCGAAGGCAAACCGAAGCTACTGACTTGCTTAGCTACCCAGCTCGCTACAACGAAGTCCTAGCGAACCTTCACTGCCCCATTTGCTACCAGCGAAGAACCTCAAATCCATTCTGCCCAAGTCTGGGACCGCTCGCTACAGCTCCCTGTAGCGAACCTTCGCAACCAACTCGCCTAGCAAACAAGCTAGCGAGTGTCTGCGAACTTCAAAACCCTCACTGCCCAACTTCCATAACTCTCCACAAAACCGACCGATTCTCACCAAACCAGTTCCATAGCCTTAGTCTAACCTCCCTCGACTAAATTATACCACTTATTCTCATTTTTTACCGTTAAAACTCGGTTTCTATCGATTAAATCCACTTTTGCCCTAAAATGGAAGTTGTAGAAAAACATCCAACAATCTAACCCAAGCATACACAATCATATACATTGACAAGATAATGATATTCAGACCCTTAACTTGGTTAAATCGATGCTTGAGAGTTGTTCTTGAGCTTTTCCAACTTTTCCTTCTTCTCCTTCTCTTTTCTCCTCTTTCTCCTTCTTTTTCTTCTTTTCCCTTATGTTTCTATCTTTCTCTTTTATTTCCGCTCTCCTTATATTCCTTCCATTCTATTTCCTCTCAAATACCTACCAATAATTAAAATTATCCAAATAAATCAATTAGTGAATACGAATAATTAATTATTTAAAAAATTGGGCTGTTACAACCCTCCCCCACTTCAGAAATTTTCGTCCTCGAAAATGTTACCTGATTCAAACAGCTCTGGATAAGACTCTCTCATCTGGCTCTCAAGTTCCCAAGTCACATTTCCACCATCCGGTCCTCCCCAAGCGACCTTCACCAAAGCAATCTCTCTGCCTCGAAGTTGCTTCAACTCTCGATCCTCTATCCGCATAGGTGATGTCTCCACAGTCAGGTTATCTCTCACTTGCACATCATCTACTTGGACTACATGAGATGGATCCGCAATGTATTTCCTCAATTGAGATACATGGAACATGTCATGGAGATTAGCAAGCGACGGTGGTAAAGCGACACGATAGGCTACCTCCCCTATCCTCTGCAAAATCTGATAAGGACCAATAAAACGCAGCGTCAACTTACACGACTTCAATGTCCTACCAACACCAGTCATAGGAGTGACTCGAAGAAACACATGATATCCCTCTTGAAATTCAAGTGCCTTCCTCCTCTTGTCATGATAACTCTTTGACGGCTCTGAGAAATCCTCATCTTCTCTTGAATCATCTTAATCTTATCGGTAGTCTGCTGGACTATCTTGGGTCCAACCATAGAACTTTCTCCAGATTTAGATAAACACAATGGCGTCCTACACCGCCTACCATACAATGCCTCAAACGGTGCCATGCCAATACTCGAATGAAAACTGTTGTTGTAAGTAAATTCAATCAAAGGTAAGTAGCTATCCCAAGCTCCTCCCTTCTCCAACACACAGGCTCTCAAAAGATCCTCAAGTGATTGAATCGTCCTCTCAGTATGACCATCGGTCTGCGGATGATAAGCTGAACTCAAACGCAACTTTATACCCAAAGCACTTTGCAAACCCTCCCAAAATCTCGAAGTAAATCTCGGATCTCTATCTGACACAATGCTAGACAGAATACCATGCAAACTGACAATCCTCTAAATGTACAACTTTGCCAACCTCTCCAACGGGTAGTCCATTCGCATAGGAATAAAGTGAGCAGATTTGGTCATCATCGACATATGCAATGATTTCCTACTAAATGCATCAGCTACCGCATTTGCTTTACCCGGATGGTAATTCAAACCAAAATCATAATCCTTCAGAAGTTCCAACCATCTCCTCTGCCTTACGTTCAATTCCTTCTGATCAAAGAGATACTTCAAACTCTTATGATCACTAAACACCTCAAATCTCGAACCAAACAAATAATGCCTCCAAAGTTTTAGCACAAATACAACGGCGGCCAACTCTAGGTCATGCGTCAAATAATTCTTCTCATGCACTTTGAGTTGCCTCGAAGCATAAGCTACAACTTATTTATCTTGCATCAACACACCTCCTAAACCCATCAAGGAAGCATCACAATACACAACAAACGGTTCTGTCAGATTCGGCAAAATCAAAACAGGAGCTGTCGTCAACCTTCTCTTAAGTTCTTGAAAACTTCCCTCACACTTCGCATCCCAAACAAAAGCTTGACTTTTCCTAGTCAACTGCGTCAACGGTAAAGATAACTTGGCAAATCCTTCAATGAATTTCCGATTATATCCTGCCAAACCAAGAAAACTTCTAATCTCAAAAACTGATTTCAGAGTCTCCCATTGCGATACCGCTTCAACCTTCGACGGATCAACTGCAATACCTCTACTCGAAATCACATGACCAAGGAAACTCACTTCCTTCAACCAAAATTCACACAGAAAGTTTAGCGTATAACTGTTTCTCTTTCAATACAGATAACACAATCCTCAGATGCTCGACATGTTCTTCTTTGCTCTTCGAATAAATCAAAATATCATCAATGAACACGACCATAAACTTGTCCAAATGATGGAAAATCCTATTCATGTACTCTATAAATACACCTGGTGCATTAGTCACACCAAATGGCATCACAGAATACTCATAGTGTCCATACCTCGTTCTAAAAGCAATCTTCTGAATATCCTCAGCCTTCACACGAATCTGATGATACCCAAATCTCAGATCTATCTTACTAAAGACACTCTCACCAACCAACTGATCCATCAAATCATCAATCCTCGAAAGCGGATACTTATTCTTGATAGTCACCCTGTTCAATTGTCTGTAGTCCACGCAGAGTCTCATAGAACCTTCTTTCTTCTTAACCAACAACACCGGTGCACCCCACAATGACACACTCGGACGAATAAACCTCTTCTCAAGTAGATCTTCAAGTTGGCTCTTCAACTCTTTCAATTCCAATGCGGACATATGATATGGAGCCATCGATATCGGACTGGTTCTAGGAATTAAGTCGATCACAAACTCCATTTCTCGTTCCGGCGATAAATTTATTATCTCCTCAGGAAAAACTTCCGGAAAGTCACAGACAATTGGTAAAGCATCAATCATTCCACTTTCACCAATTCTCATTGTTACCATTAACAAAAATACCCTAGCACCATCTTGCAGTGATTCCTTCACTTGCTTAGCAGTCATAAACAAATCTTCCTCATCCTCAGGTTCAGGAAAAATAATCGTTTTGTCAAAACAGTTAATATAGACACGATTGAATTCCAACCAATTCATCCCAAGAATAACATCAAGTTGATCTAAGTGAAGACACACTAAATCAACTCCAAAGTCTTTACCAAAAATACTCAACGGACAATTCAAACACACATATGGGGTAGTTACCGAACCCATAGCATGAGTATCAATAACCATACCTCCACTCATAACAGACAACTCAGGACTTAATCTCTTAACACAATCCAAAGAAATAAAAGAATGTGTAGCTCCAGTATCAATTATAGCGATCAAAAGTATACCATTAATGAAGCACGTACCTCGGATCAATCGATCTTCACTAACAGTCTCTGATCCTGATAAAGCAAACACTTTCCCATTCCCTTGAGTCTTCTTTGACTTATCACACTTGGTACTAATGTGCCCTTGCTCACCACAGTTGTAGCAAGTCACGTTCGCACTGCTTCTGCACTCAAGAGCTTTATGGCCTGGCTTCCCACACTTGAAACACTTCATCCCAACATTCTTGCACTCAGGAGCACGATGTCTCGCTTCACCGCAATTATAACATCTTACCGGGGTGGAAGCTCCTCCCCCACTCGGCTTCTTGTCGTAACCAACTTTCTGTTTCCCCTTCTCTGCAGGAGTCACATACGAATTTCCTCTAAATTGACCTTTTCCTTTCTTGTCACTTAAACTTTTGTAGTGGCTAGACCGAGCCCTACTGCCTTCATCATAAATTCTACTCTTGTTTACCAATTCAGAAAATCGCCTAATTTCATGATAACCAACAGCTTGCTTAATTTCCAGCCTCAGACCATTCAAAAACTTAAGACACTTGGATCTCTCCACATTAGCAGTGTTATAATGAGGACAAAACTTAATCAATTCATCAAATCTTGCGACATACTCGGCCACAGTTGAGTTACCCTACTTCAGCTCAAGGAATTCAATCTCCTTCTTACCACGCACATCTTCTGGTAAATACTTCTCCAGAAATGCCTCTCTAAAAACATCCCAAGTAACCACAATCTCATCCTCTTCAAACCTTGGCGAGTATTACTCCACCAGTCCTCGGCTTCCTCTTTAAGCATATGAGTGCCAAACTACACCCTCTGTGCATATGAACAGTTCATGACTCGAAAGATCTTCTCAATCGCTTTCAGCCATACTTGTGCTTTGTCAGGCTCATGGGTTCCCTTGAAAATTGGTGGATTGTTCCTTTGGAACCTTCCCAAAGCACGAAACTCATCATCAGCATTATTTCCAACATTCACATTGGCTTGAGGATTCTGCTCAATCGCTCCAGCCAACCTCGTTAGCGCCTCAACAATCGCTTCATCATTCCTGCCTGCAACCATTGTTCTTGATTCCCACAACAAATCCTCGTTAGAACAACCATATGGATAGTGCTACACACATATACCAAATGCATAAGGGAATGAACACGTTAATAACTTGGTCAACAGACCGACCTGCTCTGATACCACTTATTGTAACACCCCTTTCTATACCCCCAAATAAACAAATAAATCACATAATAAAATTTCATTAGAGTAAATTTGAAACATGGTATAAAAGAAGTATGCCACATCATGCACAACATAACATACAACACCTGCTCTATAAAAGACATGTAACAGTGGGGTAGCTCAACAGAGGAACTTAGTCCTTACACCCACATCTCAATATTTAGAGTTAAAGCGGAAAATCTAAACATTGAATTACTTAAAACATGTAATCATATAAATACAAATCATTCAGTTTGTTTCATCACATCATTCATGTTTACATAAACATTTACCATCAGATACATATAAAAAATGTATCCCAAAAGAATACTATACAGTCCTAACTACCCGGTGCTACATATCAGAGCATAACCGACCAAAAGAATGAAGCTAAACTTCACAAAAGACCTCCATCAAAGCTAATCTACAATGCCTCATAGAGCATTATAAAACAGCAGAAGGGTGAGAAATATTATCATAATAATCAATGCATATAAATTATATATATATACAAGTATAGAACACATATATTCCGCATTTCCTCACCACAATTCATTTTAATCATCATATACATCACAACATATGTACAAACAAATATAGATAATTATCAAGCACATTTCATCATGCACACATCCATAATTCTCAACTCCACAATTCACACCAACATACACTCATACAACATTACACACTTCCATGTGACTCAATGCAACTCATGTCATGTGGTACCAACACTCGTTATCATTTTTTTTGTTTTTACACTTAAACCGGGTCTAGTCTTCTAGACTCATAACAACAAAAGCCCGTCCTCTAAGCTTTCAAACCCACTCTTCTAGGTTTAGGACAAGTCACTAGTCTCCACGAAACTAGCAAACATTGCCTCTTGACTAAATGATGCATATGCAATCAACCACCAAATGCACTTAAGACCGTTCTCGCATCTTAATCTCATGCATTCTCAAATAATTCATCACATATGAATTATAATCAAGATTGCACACACAACATATTCATATTCAATATCATCAATATATTTACCAAACAATCCACACATATCCACAATATGTTCTCATGCATTCTCAAACACAATCGTATACAAACAATATGCATTCACAACATCGTGCTCACGACAACGAATTCAATAACATTCATCATGCATTTTAATCAATTAAAATAATGCATTATATTTGTCAAAAGACCACAATTCATAATCTAGGATTCACGCCATACGGCTACCCACAACATATACTTCACGGCACACAATTATTCATTCCAACAGGGATCGAACACAATCGAACCAAGAGATCAACATGGAATAGAATCACAGAGAAAACCAATTGTTGTCACGCTCGCTAACATGCTCGCTTAGCGAGTCTCTAGCGAGTGCTCGCTACTTGTTCGCCTAGCGAACAAGCTCGCGAAGGCAAACAGAAGCTACTAACTTGCTTCGCTACCCAGCAAACTACAGCAAAGTCCTAGCGAACCTTCCCTGCCCCATTCGCTAATAGGGAAGAACCTCAAATTCGTTCTGCCCAAGTTTGGGACCGCTCGCTACCTACTCGCTACAGCTCCCTGCAACGAACGTTCGCGACCAACTCGCCTAGCGAAAAAGCTAGCGAGTGTCTGCGAACTTCCAAACCCTTACTGCGCAACTTCCATAACTCTTCACAAAATTGACCGATTCTCACCAAACCAGTTCCATAGCCTTAGTCTAACCTCCCTCGACTAAATTATACCACTTATTCTCATTTTTTACTGTTAAAACTCAGTTTCTATCGATTAAATCCACTTTTGCCCTAAAATCGAAGTTGTAGAAAAACATCCAACAATCTAACCCAAGCATACATAATCATATATATTGACAAGATAATGATATTTCACACCCTTACCTTGGTTAAATCGATGCTTGAGAGTTGTTCTTGAGCTTTTCCAACTTTTCCTTCTTCTCCTTCTCTTTTCTCCTCTTTCTCCTTCTTTTTCTTCTTTTCCCTTATGTTTCTATCTTTCTCTTTTCTTTCCGCTTTCCTTATATTCCTTCCATTCTATTTCCTCTCAAATATCTACCAATAATTCCAATAATTAAAATTATCCAAATAAATCAATTAGTGAATACGAATAATTAATTATTTGAAAAATTGGGCTGTTACAAATTGTCTCTGCTGTCTAGAAGGATCAACAAACTTTAGAAGCATAAACAGAGGAAGTTCAAAAACTTCAAGAAGCCAGATCAACGTAAAGAGTCTTCTGGACACAGAAGATCTGAAAAGAAAGAGGTTGTCTGCTATGAATGCAAGGAACCTGGGCATTATAAGAATGAATGCCCAAAGCTTCAGAAGGAGAAGACAAGAAGGAAGTCTGATCATAAGAAGAAAGTTCTGATGGCAACCTGGGATGATTCAGATGCATCTGATTCTTCATCAGAGTCAGAAGAAGAATGTGCAAACATGGCACTCATGGCTGACGTAGAAGACCATGCTGAAACATCTGGATCAGAATCAGAATCAGATTCTGAGGAGGTATTTTCTGAACTTTCTATAGCAGAACTTATTGAGATTTTATCAGAAATGTTGGAAAACTATAGTAAGATTAAGCTCAAGTACAAGAAGCTTGAAAACAATCTTGTATCTGAGAATGATCTTCTGAAATCAGAAGTTGCTGAGCTTAAAGCAAACAATTTGAAAATTAAAAATGAATTATAAAAAGCTCAACAAGATTCTGAAATTGAAACTAAGTCAAAATCTAAAAACATTTTAGAAAAATATGACTATAGTTTTCAGAAGTTTCTGGCTAGAGGCCTAGAGAGAAGCAAGATGGCTTCAATGATCTATGGCGTTAGCAAAAACAACAGAAAGGGTATTGGATATGAATCTTCTTCTGGGAAGGATTTAAATCCAAAACCTGTTGATAAAATGATCATAAAGTATTCTCCTCTATATACTCATTTCAAATTTGGTCATCTTAATGATATTAAACACACACGTTCTAGTCAGAACATTCCTGTGTTTAAACCTAAAGTTAGTCAGAACAAACCTGCTGTCAGAAGACAGAAGTTCAGACAAAACTTTAAGGCAACTAACCCTAAAGGACCCTAAAAGATCTGGATACCTAAAAACAAAATAATATTTGTTGTAGACATCCTTAGCAGCAAAGTTGAAACACCAGTCCTGGTACCTGAACTCTGGCTGCTCGTGTCATATGACGGGAAGAAGGTCTATGTTCCAAAGCCTGAAGCTTAGATCTGGAGGTGATGTCAAGTTTGGAGGGAACCAGAAGGGCAAGATAATTGGCTCTGGAACCATAGGTAATGGTAACCTTCCTTCCATTTCTAATGTATTACTTGTTGAAGGATTAGCGCATAACTTATTGTCCATAAGTCAATTAAGTGACAATGGTTATGACATAATCTTCAATCAAAAAATGTTGCAAAGCTGTCAGTCAAAAGGATGGCTCAATCCTCTTTAATGGAAAAAGGAATAACAACATTTATAAAATCAATCTTTCAGAACTTAAGGTTCAGAATGTAAAATGCCTTCTGTCTGTTAATGAAGAGCAATGGGTCTGGCACAGAAGATTGGGGCATATTAGTATGAGACGTATATCTCAGATTAATAAACTCAATCTGGTCAGAGGACTTCCTCAGTTGAAGTTCAACTCAGATGCTTTTTGTGAAGCATGTCAGAAAGGAAAATTTTCAAAATCTTCTTTCAAAACAAAAAATGTTGTTTCAACCTCAAGACCATTAGAGCTACTTCATATTGATCTGTTTGGACCAGTGAAAACTGCATCCATCAGAGGCAAGAAGTATGGATTAGTCATTGTTAATGACTACAGCAGATGGACATGGGTGAAATTCCTAAAACACAATGATGAGTCACATTCTGTGTTCTTTGACTTCTGCAAACAAGTCCAGAACGAGAAGGATTTTAAAATTGTTAAAGTCAGAAGAGATCATGGTGGTGAATTTGAAAACAAATATTTTGAAAAATATTTTAAAGAAAATGGCATTGCACATGATTTCTCCTGCCCTAGAACTCCACAACATAATGGAGTTGTAGAGACGAAAAATAGAACATTGCAAGAAATGGCCAGAACCATGATCAATGACACTAATCTAGCAAAACATTTTTGGGCAGAAGCAGTGAATACAGCTTGTTATATTCAGAACAGAGTGTCAATTAGACCTCTTCTAGAGAAGACTCCTTATGAACTGTGGAGGAATAGAAAGCCCAACATTTCCTATTTCCATCCTTTTGGATGTGTATGTTTTATGTTGAATACTAAAGAGAATCTGAACAAGTTTGATTCTAAAGCAAAGAAGTGTTTCATGCTTGGGTATTCTGAACGCTCTAAAGGCTACAGAGTATACAATACTGAGACACAGATTGTGGAGGAATCAATACATGTTAGATTTGATGATAAGCTTGGCAATCAAAAGCCAAAGCAGTTTGGTAATTCTGCAGATAGAAACGTTATTCTCACAGACTCTAAAGACTCAGAGGTAGATAAAGCTCAAGCAGAAGCAACGCCAGATGCAACTCCATTGGCTGCTCAGATGAACAATTTGAATATTTCTGAAGAACCAAATGTTAAAGGATCATCATCCATAATCAATGCCTCTCACCCAGAGGATATGATAATTGGAAAGAAGGATGACCCTATCAGAATAAGGTCTTTCCTCAGATCATCTGGAACGTCACTTTTTGGGTTGGTGTCTATCATTGAACCAACTTCTGTTGATGAGGCTCTGAACGATAATGAGTGGATACTTGCTATGCAAGAAGAGCTAAATCAATTCACCAAAAATGAAGTCTGGGATCTGGTTCCAAGACCACAAGGTTTCAACATCATTGGAACTAAATGGGTCTTCAGAAACAAATTGAATGAGCAAGGAGAAGTTGTAAGAAACAAAGCAAGGCTAGTTGCTCAAGGGTATAGTCAGCAAGAAGGAATTGAGTACACAGAGACTTATGCTCCTGTGGCCAGGTTAGAGTCTATACGCCTACTCATTTCTTTTGCTGCACAAAATAACATCACTCTTTATCAGATGGATGTTAAAAGGGCCTTCTTGAATGGTATTATAGAAGAGGAAGTTTATGTTCATCAACCTCCTGGCTTTGAAAATGATAAATTTCCAGAACATGTTTTCAAACATAAGAAATCACGTTATGGCTTAAAACAAGCTCCCAGAGCTTGGTATGAGAGGCTGAGTAATTTTCTTTTGGAAAAGAATTTTATCAGAGACAAAGTGGACACAACTCTCTTCTATAAATCATTTAAGAAAGACTTGTTAATTTGTCAAATTTATGTAGATGATATTATATTTGGATCTACCAATATTACGCTAGGAAAGGAGTTTGCTCTATCTATGCAGGCTGAATTTGAGATGAGCATGATGGGAGAATTCAGATTCTTTCTGGGCATCGAAGTCAATCAAACTCCAGAAGGCACCTACATACATCAGACTAAGTATGTGAAGGAGCTTCTGAAGAAGTTTAATATGATTGAAAGCAAGTTGGCTAAAACCCCAATGCATCTGACAAGCACTCTTGGTAAGGAAGAGGTAATTAAGAAGGTTGATCAAAAGCTTTATAGAGGTATGATTGGATCTCTTCTGTATTTGATTGCTTCTAGACCTGATATTATATTCAGTGTTTGTCTGTGTGCTAGATTCCAATCAGATCCTAGAGAATCTCACTTAACAGCTGTTAAGAGGATTCTAAGGTATCTGAAAGGTACTACTAACGTGGGTTTGTATTACAGAAGATCTGATGATTATAAATTAGTTGGATTTTGTGATGCTGACTATGCTGGAGACAGAGTTGAAAGAAAAAGTACTTCTGGAAGCTGCCAGTTTCTTGGAAGTCATCTGATCTCTTGGTTCAGCAAGAAGCAACCCATAATTGTGCTTTCAACAATAGAGGCAGAATACATTGCTGCTGCTGGTTGTAGCACTCAGATGCTCTAGATGAAGAATCAACTAGAAGACTATCAGATCCATGAGAGTGATATTTCAATATTCTATGATAATACTTCTGCTATATGCTTGTCTAAAAATCCTATTTTACACTCTAAGGCAAAGCATATAGAGATAAAACATCACTTCATCAGAGACTAAGTTCAGAAGGGAATTATCAGTTTAAACTTTGTTGATACAGATCATCAATGGGTTGATATCTTTACAAAACCCCTTGCTGAAGATAGATTTAAATTTATTCTGAAAAATATAAGTATGGATTACTGTCTAGAATAAAATGTTTATCAGAAGAAAATTTTATCAAATGAAAATGTTTTAAATTTGAAGCATTACATCTATTTATTTCTTGTTTATTATTTCTTTTATTGTGTGCAAATCTGAACTAACAAGCCTCAGAGGATCTGAACGTTGGCTAACGTTTCATTTCTCAAAGAAGTTTCAGAAGCACATGCAAGCAAACACGTGTAACTCTGAATCTGAAAAGGTGGAGTGCACATTACTGAATTGACGTTTGAGGTACTGTTTTTGAATATTGAGTTTCTCGTTTTCCCCCCAATTGTCAGAATCATTAATTGCTTGAAATGATTATATTCTTTTTATTAAATGCTAAGTGTAAGCGTGTTGAACGTGTGACTCTTGTGTGCCCTAATTTCTTCTATAAATACCACAACACTTCACTTTTCACACTTTTCACTCTCTCACACTCTTGTATGCATTTCTGCTTATTTCATTGTTTTCATCTCTCTCCCAAACCCAAAACAGTTCGTAACCCTAAAACTCTCTCAAGAACAACAATGGCTACTTCTTCATCAACTTCTGCTCAGTTTCAATCTTCCATGGCTGTTGTCTCATCTTCAAATATGGGTGTTGTTGCCTTCAAGGAACCTGTAGAACATTACTCACACCTGTTGACAAACTGGAAGTCTTGTGTGAATCCATTGTTAACTTTGAATCTATTGTTGAAAATGGGTATGATCTTCGTCCCATTGTTGATGCTCAATGTTGGACTAAGTTTTTTGATAGGCTGATAGGACCAGTTTATCCTTGTCTGGTAAAGGAATTTTGGATCCATGCTTTTACTTGCCCTAAGTTCATTGTTTCATATGTTCTGGGTAAAGAAATTATCATAACTGAGGATCTGATAAGGAAGCTCATAGGCTATGAAGAAACTGATGGAGTTACAAATTTGCCAGCTGGGTGTGTGGATATGACTGATGTGTATAGGGAAGTTTGCTCATCTGGAGAAGCTTCTAACAAGGTGAAAGATCTGAAGCCAAACTATAGAATTTGGGTTAAGATTTTTATGGGTTGCATTCACCACAGGAAGTCCTCAAATTCTCCTGACTATGTAAACACTTATCAGATGTACTTCATGTACTGTCTGAGTCAGAGCACAAAGGTGGATCTGTCGTATCTTCTTTTCAATCATCTGTGAAGACACGTAAAACAATCAAGGGAAGAAGTCAGAACCAAACATCAGAAGATGAGGAACTGGATTCCAATGGGAGGACTCATTTCAGACATTCTGACTGAGAATGGTCTTGTTGGACATCTGGTAGAAGTTGGATTGAAGGAAGAGTTAGCTTCTGTAATAGGAAAACCTCTGAATGGGAAGAGTCTTCAGAGGATGAAGGTTGTTGAAGAACTCACTTCTGCACCAAATCAGATAAACTCTGAAGAGGTTAGCAAAAGAAGGATACCAGTGGATGATTTTCCTATGTTCTTCGCTAATGAACCAAGGGAAATTATTCTGGAATACATTACAACGTGTCTGAAAGATGGAACTCCTCTACCCGCAATTCTGGTTTAGAAAGCAGGTGAACCTACTCCAGATCTTTATGAGGCAAGACACAAGAAGAAGAGAAAGGTTGCTGAAGAAGGATCTTTAAAACCCAAGAGGAAGGCTACTGGTGAAGCTGCTGCTGTCAAACCCAAGAGAGCCAAGAATCAAAAAGCTAATCCTCCTGAGGCAAGTTTAGATTCTATCTTGCAAACTGTCAAAGAGGTACTAACATCTGATCAACCTCTCTATGAACCGTTACCCTCACCTTCACCTTCTCCTCCTCGTATTTCTAAACCAAAGAAACCTTCTGTAACAGCTCCTTCTATACCCCAACCACAAGCAACTCCATCTGAAAAGAAAAGCTCTACACCAAAACAACCATCTGATATTCCTCCCTCTGATAAACAAACCCCTACAGAACAAAACTCTGAAATTCCCCCACCAGAACCACAAACTTCTAAACCACTACCAGAAGAACCTACTCCACAACAACCTGAACAACAACCAGAACAATCCATCCCATCTGATCCTCAACCAACTGTTCCTCAACCAGAACAACTTCAACCTTCTGAATCATTCATATCTAATTCTGAAGTTCTTGATGTACAACCTTTGACAACTCTGTTTGATATCTCTTCTACATCATGTCATTCTTCTGCATCATCTGATTCTTCTGAATCTGATGTTCCCCCAGAAGTAAACTCACCACCCTCACTTCGTGGCTATGAAACAAGATCATCTGATTTTGTTTCTTTTGCTTCTTTCAAACCTTTACCTTCTAATAACCTTCCCTCTGGACTTAAGCTTAAACACTTCTATCCAAAACATCAAGATTCTGCTGAATCATCTGGCCAAACATCTTCTACACCATATCCTCGTCCTCTGTTCATTATCCCAACCTTCACAATACCATCCCCACCAGAATAACCAAAATGAAAACTTCCTAAAACCTAAACCTAGAATGGATGTTGGTACACTTTTTGATGGCTTCAAGAAGGAAATGAATGTGTGGATATCCTCTGTGAAGAAAGATTGTTTGTCTAGTGTGAATCCAGATGCTTCTGAAGCCTCTTGGAACAGATTCATATCAAGGTTCAACATTGTTGCTTCAAATCTTCGCACCATTTGCTCTGATGATGCAAAGGTGAAATTTACTGAAGTTATCAGACAGACTTTTCTGAACATGAGTAGACCTCCAGTTCTTCTTCTGGAAGATGCACCTGCTGCTGAACATATGTCTGAAGATACTCCTCCAGAAGCTGTTGTTCCTGAAGAAACTGTTGTGCCTAATCAGTCAGCTCTGATGATTATGGAACAAGCGTTTACTTCTGAGATTCAAGAACCTGCATCTGCATCTGCAATGGTCATTGATAGTGCTCCTGCTACTGAATCTGCATCTGCACCTGCTTCTTCTGAGATCAAGACAGAAAGACCAGACTTAGAAGAAAAGTTTGCTCTGCTAGAAGCCAGCAACAAAGAGATCAGAACATGGATGGTCAAGCAAGAACAAACAACAGATGATATTAAGACTTGGATGTCTAAACAAGAGGAATCTAATTCTCAGATCACAGACCTTCTGAAGTTGATAGCCTCTCACCAATCTTAGTTTCTTTTTTTGTTATGTTTGTGCACATGTTTGTTGTGTGTTGTTATCTTGTTGTTTTCTCTAAATGTTTTCTGGATTCTATTTATCAAATGAAGTTGACTGTTTCCTTATCTGTTCTTATTTTGTTTTTTCTCTATTAATCTTTTCTGTCTTAAAAAGTTTTTTCTTTTTGATTATGACAAAAAGGGGGAGAAAAAGAAACTCTGTTTGTTCAAATATAAACAGTTACTAAAATGGAATTCAGACATAATAATTTATAACTAACATTGAATTTTAGTCTTTCAGAACTATAACGTATTATCTGACAAAATTCATTGAAGTTACCCTGAGAATCCCCAAACCAGACTTTTATTCAAACCTTACCAGGCTCTGATAATTCAAACCAGGTTCTGATTACTAGGCTCTGATCCTGAAAGATAACTAGGTTTTGATTCTGGAAAGAAAATCAGTAAAAGTAAACCAGGCTCTGATTCTGGAAACTAAATCAAGCTATTACCAGGCTCTAATTTTGGAAAGCAAATCAAGCTCTGATTTTGGAAAGTATATTCTAATCAGGATGCTAACTAGAGGATTTTAACCAGGCTCTTAATCTGAAAAGTATACTCATGCAAAAAGGGAACTATTTTCTTCTATTAGAGTATTCATTTCAGGGGGAGATTCTTTATCTCAGGGGAAGTTATATATTTATCCTTTTTATTGAACAAAATTTCCTATGTTTTTGTTATCATCAAAAAGGGGGAGATTGTTAGAACACAGATTGGTGTTTAATTATATCTCTATGTTTTGATGATAACTCTAATGAAATTTTGTATTAAGAAAATATATACTCTAATTTTGTTCTAGTGTTTTTGTTTCAGATATTAAAATAAATATTATTATGGAAGCAAAAATGCATCTGAACACTATTCTAGGCAAAGCTCTGAAGCATCAGAAGCAAGTGATCAGAAGACTCTGAAGCAGAAGCTGTAGAAGACTCTGAAGCGTAGTTGAAGATTTTGTATGAAGAGTTTCAAGCATTGTTTCAAGAAGACTCTGAAGTACTTTACGCTGCAAGTACATAGGCTTTGTTATTCAAACTCTGCTATGATTGATATTCATGCTGAAAGCACTGGTTGCAAAACTCTGATAACATCAAGACTCTGATGTTGATAACTTTGAGACAGAAGCTTGTTGAAGAAAATATTATTCAAAGATATATCTGTTGGCATATTCCAAACGAATCTTTCCTTATTCATGTATGGCACAGGAAATCAGACAAAAGGGATTTGTCTGAACATTCCTCTTCTGGGAAAGCTAAAGTCAATAGAAGACAAAAGGCTACAGCTACACAGCAAGGCACAGTCTTCAAGAATTGGACTTTCTAGTCTACAAAAGGACGTCTTCAACAACTTTTCAAGGTTAACGAATTATTGACGAATTACCAAGAAATCAAATGAAACTACTCTCAAGCTCTCATACATCTTATTTCATAAGCTGAATAGTTTTTATTCATTCTTAAACTAAGTGTAAAAATCACAGTTTGTGATAAAGCTTTTTAGAAGCAATTTAAACACTTGTTTAGTTTACATTAATTTTTAAAAGGTTCCTTAAGAAGACCAAGTTGTGGTCAGAATTTCTTGAGAAGACTAAGACAGTTGTTGTTTGTGGTTGACACTGTAATCTATTTGAATATAGTGGATTAAGCCCTTGTGGAGAAAGGCAAATCACCTTGATAGGGTGGACTGGATTAGTTGAGTTCAACGAACCAGGATAAAAATATTGTGTTGTTTTTATTGCCATATTTTTTTCTAAACCCTTATTCAACCCCCTCCCCCCTTCTAAGTGTTTTTCTCGCCTTCAGAAATGGGAGTTTTTGAACGTTGAAGATGAATAGAATAGAGAAAATGTGGTTTTTCTCTAATCTGTCCCATAAAAGGCTTCATACCCCTTGGTGTCGCCTAGGGGTAGATGGCCCTTGCCATCTTTGTATTTTGGGCTGGCACGGGATTTAGGCCTTGCCTGGGTTTGGATCCTCGTTTGGGGTTGTATGTAGCGTCTTCTGAGATATTGGTATTTGCAAGAGACATAGATAATATTTTTACACGATATAAATGATAAAAATGCGCATTAAACATGAATAATGATAATAATAAAGATCTTAAAAATTAAAAAATTAACTGATAAATTTGAATATGCGGAAATAAAACTACTACTAATAATAATATGTCTGGGGTCAATTAAATGGCAATTATAATAATAGTGCGGTAAAAATAATGATAGTAGTGTGGTAAAAATAATGATAATAATGTGGTAAAAATTACCTCCACACTCAGTATGAGCAATGTCCTCAGTGCGCTATTAATTCCTCTAAAGTGATTGGCAATGGACACCCTGATTCATATATGGACAGGATGTCAATGCCTCTGCAAGCTGGCGTCTGAGACTATAGATTTCCTGATACATGCAATCAGATTCGGTGGCATGTGTCACATCGGAGACCTTCATTTATATGGTCAATTCAGTAAGATCTTTGCGAAGAGAAAAAATATCCTTGCGCATAGTATCGAACTTAAAATAAATGTCGTGTCGTTGTAGATGAACATTAAAGGAATATAATATGGTCCTTTTTGAGAGAGGTGTAGGATGGTATTCAAGAACAAGTGGGGTTTTAGGTCTGGAAGGTGTCTCATCCTGGCCATCTAGGGCATATGACCAGTTTTCTTTATTGTGGACATTGGTTCGGGTCGGATTTAGTAGTCCAAAGTAGTGAATGGTATCATCGTCTATCAGGAGTTTGAAATCGGCAGAACCAAAGAAAACTCTCCTCATTAGGCCACGATCCAAACAATGGTTTAGGTCAATAAGGGTGTAGCCACAATAGGTGGTTAGGTGAAATAATTTGGTGGAGAGACCTAGGGCATTAGCTATGTGTGTCAATATGGATGGGTCCTTCGAAAGATCTAGCGGTTAGGTTAAGGTTATCCATCAGGAAATTTCTATTGGCAATAAGACGTGACTGGGAGGTGCATAAGAGCATAACGATCTCTTCAGCACATACATGGATATCGGTTTCACTTTTTCCAAAGAAGGTCTGAGCTAGAACCATCTGGAAGTATCTAAAGGCTGGGTTATGGATCTTATTTGATAGTCGGGTGGAAGGATCAGGGCTTCCTCCAGCAGTGATGTGACTCCAGAAGATATCCAGCTCATCTTGCATAGCATTTACTTCTAATAGATCATGTATAGCATCTAGGCCATGCTGAAATCCTAATAGGTTAGCAAAATCTTTATGGTTGAGCATGTACTTTTTTCTAAATAATCAGAAATTAATATGCCCTCTTTTGAATCCTCTACCAGCGTAGGGTTCGTAAATGAGAGAGCTGAGGAATTCTTAGGTTAATTTCCTATATGTGACATTCATTGCGTCAGAGTATTCTTCCCATTAGAGTTGATGGTTGAGGTATCTCACATTGGCTTCAAGAACTACGGTTTCAAGGCAGTTGGACTCAGAGTATCTGGTTGGGAGCATGGGTTGCTCAGAAAGGATCATAAATCATTTCCTCTTCTTTTCATCTCTGAACACAACGTGCATATGATCGAAGTTTTGCATCCTGAAAAATAATGTTAGTGGAGAATGCTATCAAGGGAGATGGGGTCTGAGACCTGAAACATAAATATCACACAAGTCAGTCCTGTTAAGCGGATAATAAATGTAAATAATTCACCTTTTGACAATAAAATATATATAAAAAATAAACAAGGAAATAAAATGGTCGTGGGTTGCCTCCCACGCAGCGCTTGTTTAACGTCGTTAGCTCGACAATTATGGAACTTACTTAGTAGATATGGCAACAGGTGGTTCGATCATAGTATGACCAGTGTAATAGGTAAGGATGTCTCCTCCATAATAGTGTTTCAATCTTTGTTCGTTTACTATAAAAGGACTACATGAATGATCTCGGATTTCTACTGTCCCGGACTTCATGACTTGGGTGTCCTCATAAGGGCCAGTCCATCTTGAGCGTAACTTACTAGGAAACAGACGCTATCTAGAATTAAAGAGAAGTACAGGGTCTCCTACACTGAATTCTTTCTTAACAATCATTTTTTCATGCCATGCTTTAGTTCTTTCTTTATATATAATGGCATTTTTATAAGCATTGCGACATAGCTCTTCTAATTTATTGATGTCGAGAATGCATTTGTCACCGGCTGCTAAGTAGTTTATATTAAGGGCTTGATGGCCCAATAGGCTTTATGTTCCAGCTCAAAGGGTAAGTGGCAAGATTTTCCCTAAACTAACTGGTATGGGGTTGTTCCTATAAGAGTTTTGAAAGCAGCCCTATAAGCCCATAATGCTTCTTGTAGTCTTAGGGACCAATCTTTTATAGACATTTAAACATTATTTTCTAAGATTTGCTTAATCTCCCTATTTGACACTTTTACTTGTCCACTGGTTTGTGGATGGTAGGGTGTTGCTACTTTGTGTTTAACTCCATATTTATTTAAAAGGTTATCAAATATTCTTGATATGAGGTGCAATCCGACATCGCTTATAACGAGGCGAGGTACTCTAAATCTAGGAAATATATAGTTTTTAAATAATTTTATGACTACACGAGTATTGTTGGTAGGTGAAGCCCTATCTTCGATCCATTTAGACACGTAGTCAACAACTACTAAAATATACTTGTTTCTTATCGACGATGGAAAGGGTCCCATAAAATATATTCTCCAGACATCAAAGAGTTCTACTTCTTGGATATTTTTCAAAGGCATTTCATCGCGTCTTTAGACATTCTCAGTGCATTGACATCAGTCACATCAGACAATTTAAGCATGGACGTCGCGACATAACGTTGGCTAGAAAAGGCCTGCTTGAAACATGGACGTCGCGACGTAAGTCTTAGATGTGCCTGCATGTCCCCCATAAGGTGCAGAGACAATGTTTGATTATGTTTTCTACTTCCTCTTTTGGGACACAACGATGAAATATACCAGCTACGTCTCTCTTAAAAAAGAGTGGTTTGTCCCAATAAAAGTGTTTCACTTTATGAAATAACTTCTTCTTCTATTGGTAGTTAAGATCAGGGGGTATGATATCGGCAGCTAGGTAGTTTACAAAATCGGCGTACCAAGGTACATTTGTAACTACTAGGGAATTTTCACTGTTTGATTCCAAGTAGAGGTCGGGGTCATCACTATGCATCTTCTAGGATTCTCTCAAGGTTGGTAAGGCAGTTTCTAAAACTAGATCCAGATACCGGGAAATTGTCCATGAAAACATCCATGATCTCGTCGAGGGAATCTGCAAAGATTAACATCATACAACATTAGAAAGTAGCTGGGGCATTGCATAGTCCGAATGGCATTCGTCGGTAGGCAAATGTTCCATATGGACAAGTAAAGGTTGTTTTCTCTTGATCAATGGGGTGAATAAGAATTTGAAAAAATCCTGAATATCCATCTAGATAGAAAAAGTAAGAATGTCTTGCTAGACGTTCAAGCATTTTGTCTATGAATGGAAGCGGGAAATGATCTTTCCTATTTATTTTGTTTATTTTTCGATAATCAATACACATATGCCAACCGCTTTCTATACACTTAGCGATTTGTTCTCCTCTTTCGTTTTGTATGGTTATGACACCTCCCTTTTTAGGTACCACATGTACAGGGCTCACCCACTTACTATTAGAATATTGGTATATTATTCCAGCCTCTAATAACTTTAACACTTCCATTTTCACAACATCACTCATTATAGGGTTTATCCTTCGTTGATGTTCTCTGGAAGGTTTAGAGTCTTCCTCCAGCATAATCTGGTGCATACACATGGAAGGACTTATCCCTTTGAGATCAGAAATGTTATAACCTAGAGCTGAGAGATATTTTCTCAAAACATCTAAGAGTTGATTGGTTTCTTCACTATCTAAGGTGGAACTGACTATGACTGGACGATTTAGTTCTTCGTCCAAGAACTCGTATCTCAGATTCTTAGGTAGTTTCTTAAGTTCTATTGATGGTTTCTTAGAACATGGCATATGATCTGGGGTGAGTGCCAAACATTCATAAAGGTTGTCATTTATATAAGGCTCAGTTTCAAATCCGTCATCCTCCATTATGGGATTTGAAGGTAATTTAATCGTTTCAAATGGATCTACTTGGTCTAATTTTATGCATTCATCAATGATATTGAGAGCATAACATGAGTCATCTATGGCTGGTGCCATCAGGAATTTGGATAATATAAATTCTACTTTTTCATCACCTACTTCAAACGTCATTTTTCCTCTCTTGACATCTATTATAGCTCCAGCTATTAATAAAAGGGGTCTACCTAGAAGGATTGGGATTTCTTCGTCTTCTTAAATATCCATGACAGCAAAATCTGTTGGAATATAAAGTTGGCCAATCCTAATCAAGACGTCTTCTAAAAATCCTATAGGATATTCAACAAATGTATTGGCTAATTGAAGGGACATCCTAGTTGGTTACAATTCTCCTAGGTCTAACCTCTTAAAAATGGCTAAAGGCATTAAGCTTACGCTAGCTCCTAACTTAAGAAGTGCTTTATCGATAACGTGATTTCCTAAAATGCAGGGTATAGAAAAACTTTCTAGGTCTTTCTCCTTTTTAGCAAGCTTATTTTCGGTAATAGAATTGCATTCTAAGGGTTTTGGATCATCAAGACTTCGTTTGTTGGTTAATATGTCTTTAAGGAATTTGGCGTAAGACGGTATCTGGATAATGGCTTCGGTGAATGGAATCTCTATGTGGAGGTTCTTGATCACTTTTACAAACTTTTTAAGTTGGTTATCTAATTTGGTTTGTTTCAGTCTTTGTGGGTATTGAATTAGAGGTTTATAAGGAGGGGTGGTACATAAACTTTATCGTCTTTCACTCCTTCCTTATCTTTAATTCCTTCATCCTTTGGTTGCTCAGATTCCACTGGTTTCTCTATTTCTTTCTCGTGATATCAAGCTATTGATTAACTTGCATCTTAATTCATTAAATTCACAACCGGACTTTGATTATCCAAAGGAAAGGTTAGAGAAAGAAAGACCTTTTGCGCGATGTAACAACAACGCTAAGAGATCGGGGATCGGGGGTTGGTTATGCCTAAGGTAGGTATTTCATATCCTAAACATATGTAGTACTCTATAGGAACCTTTTGTATGTTTGTATGCTAAGTTTGCTAAATATTTGCTATGGTTTGGGATAGGGGTACAAAGTAACGCTGTAGGTAAAGACCTAAGGATAGTTTCTAAGTTTGCTCGCAAAGATATCGCATCTTCTGCCTATGTATCCTAACTAGGATAGAATAAGAGCAACCGTAGTTCACCTTAATAGGGATGAATGAACACTTGATTACGATCAAGGTTCAAAAGGGAACAAACATAACAATGCTATCTATGACCCAAGGGTCAAAAGAGAGACTTTCCTTTGGAAGGGAAAAGATGAGGCAACTTGGATTAGAACTAAAGAGTTCCATCATTTAAGGGAAATAACTTAACAAAGCATAAACATTCAAACATGATGAATATAAAAGAGTTATGGTTACAACCAAGGACATGCAAGTATATGAAAATGTCAAGCAAGGATTATAAGCAAGGCAAATGGTTACCACCAAGATACACAAAGACATTACAATATCTAAAGAGAGGTTCTTACAAGACTCAAAACAAAAGGTGAAAACCAAAGATACATCTTGACAAAGATGAGGGTATATCTTAACAAAGATGAAGGTAACAACCAAACACGAAGGTATAGATGCAAACAAGTTTCAACTTGAGGTAAGAAGTTTATACTTCATGGGGATTAACATTAGTCTAAAAGATGAACCACTTAAAAGCTTACAAGCAAAAGTTGGAATTCAAAATCACATACAAAGGAAGCTAACAAGCCAAATGCAATATCAACTTCAAATTAAACTCAAATGGACTCAAAGTTTTGAAAAAAGGTAATGAGAGATAGGAGGGTGAAAACCCTAAAATGAATCATAACTTCCTCTTAATGTAAAGTATTTCTAAAATAGGAATTTTAGAATTATTTAAACATTATATGAAAGTATGCAATATAATAAGATTTTAGCAAAAATAATCATTTAAAAATGACCAAAAATGGAGAAGTTATGCTAATTTAAAAATTAAATGAAAATCAAATAGATGGGTGATTAAAAAGAAAGAAATGTCTCTCTCAAGGTTTGAAATCAGGACCTTGTTTATGCTTGCCATGTTTCACCTCAAAGTGTTTAAATGTTGGTTTGATATGTTTTGGTGATGTTTATACCATTTGAGGCTTGTTGAATGTTTTGAAAGCATGAAGTTTGGTTGTTAGGGCTAGTTATGAGATTTTGTGGTTTTGCTGTCAAGTTTGGATAAGTATACCAGTTCTGGTTTGGAGGAATTTCTGTTTGATTTTAGATTGGAGATTCACTTGTTAGCATGATTGATGAATGTATGTTGTACTTGTAAGTCTAAATTGCCCTACTTGCACAAAATTGTTTCTCACTTCCAACTACATTTTTAAAGCCTCATTGATACTACCAACTTGTTTTTTTTTGCTCCAACTGATTTTTGCTATATCCATGTGCATAGAATCATCATCCTACTTGTTTTAAGCTTGTATGTACTGCCAAATTGCCTCAACTGCTATAAACTTGTTAGCTGCATGTTTGAGTGTGGTTCTTTACATTTCATAAGATTCAATATTGCCATATGTTGTTTGATTTTGATTTGGTATGACTTTGAGGCATGAGCATTTCCCTTTGCATATTTATGGTATGTGTGCATCATTGTTATGACATGTTTCCCTTCATTTTAAAAATTGCCCTGTTGTGCCAAGTTGGTGTCAAGACAGTTGTATGCATTTCTTACCATTAGCATATCAAATTCTGTTCCCATGTGCATAAGCCTGATGTCTAAGCATGAACTCATTCCTCCTCATGATTTTGATGTGTGTATGTTGTTTATTTGATCTATCCCTACTTGGTTAATCATCTCATTTTCAAAATGCACTTTTCAAGCCAAAACACACCATGACCATACCAGATTTTATTCCAAATGCAATATGCTGGTTTTCTGAGTTGAAACTCATTTGTCTTCACATTTTTGATATGTATGAGCTATCCTTTTAATGTGAAACCAGTCATTTATGGCTAAACCAGTTTGTACCCTTTGTGCTGCCAAACAGCTCTTTTTCATCTACACCAAGTATACCAATTTCTGTTTTAAGTGGAATGTACTTAATTTTTGGACTCAATCTCATCTATTATCATGTTTGAGATGTGTGTGTGTGTGTCATTTTTTTGGCTTGAAAACCTCACCTTTTGAAAACACACCTGCTGCCTCACCAGTTTACCAAGACTGTTTTGCATTTCAACCAACATGCCAAATTCTGATTTGATTGAAGTATGCCTGAACTTTGAGTTTGATCTCATCTTTTATCATGTTTATGATGTGTGTGTATTGGTTTCATGATCTGTTTCCACCTGACTTGATACTTCCCTCCCATGATGCATTATCAATGTACAGTCCTTGCATTCCATATCACAGTTTGCAATACCATACCATTTTCCTATTTGAGCATGAACTTATCTTGTCTATGTGCATAGAACCATCAGTTGACATAATTGAAACTTGTGTTTGACATTTACATGAATTGAACCTACTCAAAATTGGAACTAAGCAGCCTGCATTTTCATGTTTTTACCTGCCATGAATATACCATTTCTCATTCTATTGGATTTTTTACTGGTCTTAGGGTGTAGAAACATCTAGCAGCATATTTGAAGTATGTGTATGAGGGTTGTGAAGTCTGAATCATTTCAGTACATACTTTGATCTCAAATTGCATTTTAACATGCCTCATATTAGCTTGATAGCCCCCTTTGTTGATGTATGACAGAATGATGTTTTCCCGTGAGTTTATCATGATTTTTATTTCATTTCAAATGTGCATATCAGTGTTTAATCTTGAACTCATGCATTTTGATCCTCTCATTTTTTGTTCAATGACCACATCATGTCTATGTATGCAACTCATGTACTCTTTTTTAATCCAAGGCTGTTTTGAACCAAATGCTTGTTAGAGCTCTTTCAGAATCACATTTATGATTTGCTCATATTGTTTCTTAATCTCAACTGCCACTGGTTTAGTTTATGTTTCTCAAAACGCATCTCAAGGTTCCAATTTGCATAAGCATTCGTGTTTTAATTTGTGATTGTTATCTCAAAATTTGGTTATGACCATTGTAATGCTCATGAAAAATCATTCTAGTTAGGCTAAAATTTCATGGAAAAAGACTGAATATTGACCAAGTTATGAATCAAAACGCATGTTGCATTTCCACTTGTTTTAAGCTTGCCCAGAAAACCATTAAAACATGCCTTATATATTTATGGGGGTGGCTTTGTACTTGGATGTACAGCCACCCCAGTGGTAAGGAACTTGCGCGCATTCTACCCTTTCACTTGCCAATCCTGAGTTCGATCCTTGGGATCAACTTTTTTTGGGCATTTTATTTTCAAGTGTAATTGATTTATTTTCTTCTTTTCTTCCTTTTTCATTACCAGCGCGCGTGTTGTGCCCAAATGGTTGTTGTTGTGTGTTTGTAAACACAAGGGCATGGGTTCAATCCCCACCCATTCCACTTTCTTTTTTTCTGTGTGCTTGTTTATTTTATTGTCATAAAATCAATCAACCTTTAGAAATTCATAACTTATTCATCGTTCATTATTTTCAACCCGTTCTTTTTGCAACTTTTTCATTGTGATGTCTAGTTGTATTAAATGGATTGTAATCTCATAGTTTCTTTTTTTTTACAATGCTTTTTTCCTGCTTGTTAGTAGATTCGCTCTTAGGTCGTTACCTTACGTCTCAATTAAAATTCCCTTCATACCATGCTTATTTTATCTTGTGAGATTTGTTGGTATTTGATTTCTTTATGTTTGTTAACATGTTGAGATTTCATCTCTTGTTGGTTATTACCATAAATTGTTGTTCTCTTCCTAAAATTCTTGATTTTAACCATTGTGAACATTCCTCGTGTATTCGATTGTCATCAATGCCTAAATGTTGTTACCTTTGATACACTTTGAATTTATAAACATGATCCTTTTAAGTTATGACTTACTTGCAGGATTATTGTTTCCATCTTTTTTAAGATATTTGATTATCGGTTGTAACCATTTGTATTATTTGATCCTTGCCTATTGTGATATGCATGTCTACTTGATTGTAATCTTATTCATCTTGCTTAATTGTTCATTTGCTTTATTAAGTATTTCTTCCCCAAGTGATGGAACTCTTTAGCTCTCATCCCAGTTGCCTTCTCTCTCCTTCCAAAGGAAAATCTCTCTATTGACCCTTGGGTCATAGATAGCTCATTAAATCATAGGTCTGGATAGAACATTTTCCCCTATTGGTCTGGATAGAACCAATAGGATTTACATCATAGGTCTGGATAGAACCCTCCTCCCCTTTTGGTCTGGATAGAACCAATAGGATTTAAATCATAGGTCTTGATAGAACCTTCCTCCCCTTTTGGTCTGGATAGAACCAATAGGATTTACATCATAGGTCTGGCTAGAACCTTTTCCCCTTTTGGTCTAGATAGAACTAATAGGATTTAAATCATAGGTCTGGATAGAACCTTCCTCCCCTTTTGGTCTGGATAGAACCAATGGGATTTAACTCATTAGGCCTGGATAGAGCCTTCTCCCTCTTTTTGGTCTGGAAAGAACCAATAGATCCTTATTCTGTAGTTCGTGCCCGAACTACGACCGCTCTGATTTCTCATTGGACAATGAGAATACGTAGGCACAAGATGCGATATCTTGACGAGAAACCTTCCCCCTTTCTCCCACCTTTTGGTCTGGATAGAACCAATTGGTCTCACAACGTAGAACTTTAGGATAGAGTTTGGTTAACTCTATGTAAGAATCATGGACATGATTACTTACTTCCCTTTCTTGAGAGTTCAACATAGATCTAGAGAGTTTTTTGAAACTCTACACAAGCATGGATATGCTTTTTCCCCTTTGAACCTTGATCATAATCAAGTGTTCTTTAACATTAGTGAGGTGAACTATGATTGCTCTGATTCTATCCTAGTTAGGATACGTATGCAGAGGACGCGACGTCTTTGCGAGCAAACTTAGAAACTATCTTTAGGTTTTAACCTACACCTTTACCCAGTCCCAATCCTTAGAAAACATTTACCAACTTAACATGCAAATAAAAAAAAGGTTCATGTAGAGTACTACAGATGTTTAGGATGTGAAATACCTACCCTATGCATAACCAACCCCCGATCCCCGAATCTCTTAGCGTTGTTGTTACATCGCGCAAAAGGTTCTTTCTTTCTTTAGGCCTTTCCTTTGGATAAATTAAAGTCCGGTTGTAATCTAAGAATTAAAGATTCAAGTTAATCAATAGCTTGATATCACGATTCTCACCGTGACAACAGGTAGTCGGTAATCTTTCCTTGTGAGTTCATTACCTTTATTTTCTACCTAGTGACGGGTAGCCGGTAGTGTTTCTTCACCTTTTGAGTATATTTCCTTTGCTTTTCCCAGTGACGGGTAGCAGGTAATATTTCTCACCCCTTTTGGTTGGATATCCTTTGTTTTTACCCAGTGACTGGTAAAAGGCAATCCTTCCTCCTGAGCTTATTTCTTGTATTTTCTACCCAATGATGGGTAGTAGGTAGCATTTGTCTTCCCCCTTTTTGGGTTGGTTATCGTTTTTTCTACCCAGTGACAGGTAGTCGGTAATATTTCCTTTGGTTTATTGCACTTATTTTTTACTCAATAACCAGTAGAAACTATTTTACCTGTTCTCTTCGGTTTGAGTATCTTCTCCTAGTAACCGGCTGTTGGTATCCCTTCCCCCATTGAGTTGATTCCTTTCCTTTATCGGATTAGGATCTTGCTTTTTTGTTTTACCCTGTGGAGTCTCTTTTCTTCTTTTGCTCCCCAGCGTTGCTTGTCTCATGTGGCATTTTCTCCCCACATAGGTCTTGTGTTTGCATATCATACCATTAGCATAATCATATCATTTCGTGGCCTCTTAGGGCCAAAAATTGGGTTTATTTGTTATATTTATGTCTCTTCTATCTGGCCGAGACAAAGATGCCAATCTTCATATATCCGGATAGAAGAAACATAAATAGGGCCAACTGTAATACCCTAATTTTTAACCCTAAGTTCCCATATATCATTTGCATCTCATCCCACAAACAATATCGCAAGATTTGGTTCTCTTTTGCCTTCCTCTTTAGTTTTATTCTTAAGCGATCACCGGGCACCCTCGTTTCTTATTTGTTTGATATTTGTTTATGTTTATGTTTACTAACCGTTGATTAAATCCAAAAAATGTTGGTTTTTCCTTTACTAACTTTTTCAGGAAGAATTTGGATCAAAGATATCAAAAATCAATCCCTCAGCTCGAGTGAATTTTATCTGAAAAAGTCGAAGTTAATCTGCAAACAATTTAAATCATCTGATCAAGAGTATCCCAAGATTTGATTGACTTTTATTCAAGAGACTCCAAGGTTCATGTGTTTATTTCCATGCCTTCTTTGACAAGCAAAATAATTGAGCCAGAGCCAAGACAACACATCATAAAGGCCATTTTTCACCATTTTTGTCTGTGGTAATCGGTTACCAAAATTCGGTAACCGATTACCCTGTGCGAATTTTGTGAAAAATGGGCAAATTCAAATTCTGCAGCATTTTTGGCACCAAATTAAAATGTTGCAACATGAGAATATTCTAGATCACTTCATTTTTAATCCACTGCCTCATTATAATGAATTCCTACCATACATCTTCACTAATCACCACTTGATCATTAATTTCCCTCCAATTCAAATTCCAAGCCTAATTTTGATTCCAAACCAAATTCTAATCCACCAAATTTTCTAAGCCTAAATCCTGTAAATACTGGCCTCATTTGTCTCATTTTATAAGCTTTTGATAGCCAAATTCACCTTGTCAAATTCTTTCTTGACTCTCAATTTTCTCCAATTACCAAATTCACCAAAGCTCTTTCTTCCTTTGAAAGTTAGTAAGTTCATCATTAGAACTTATTAATCTTTGAGTTAAACCTTCATCCATTCACTTTTTCATCATCAATTCTAATAGGTCAAGGCTTTGAAGTTTGGTTTGTGGAGTTGATTTGAAGAATTTCCAGATTTGAAGTGGTAATTTCTTGATCCACCATTGTTGTTCTTGATACATCTTCCACAATGTGATCTATTGTTGATTCTTGTTGCTTGATCTTTGGATCTTGCAAATTGTGTTCTATTAGTTTTGATTGATGTTATTTTACTTTAATTTTTGTGTTAAATTGAATCCTTGATCATGAGGTGTTTGAAGAAATGATTGATCAAGTTTCTGCATATTTTCATATTGTTTTGCTATTGTTTTGGCAGTGGTAACCAATTACCAGCTTTGGGTAACCGGTTACCCACCATTTTGCAACCATCCTAGTGTTTATCTTGTTTTGTTCACTTTGGTGTTTATTCCCCATGTGACTGGATTTGTCTCTTCTCTCCAATAGAGTTGTCAGACTTTAGGTATAAACGACATGTCCTTTCTAAATTTCCCACAGAGTCTGATTCTCGTGGATGAGGGTTGCTTTAGTTATCTTTTCCACGTCTAGATAACATAAATCCTCATTTGAGTTTAATCCTCAATGTTTGGAGTCGTGTTTGACCGTTTCTTTGTAACTTGTTTCCTAGATTGAACTTTGGTCCCTGATTAGGTCGCCAAACCTAGCTTGAGCGTGGATTTATTTTGCATTGTGTTTCGCAGGAAGAATCTTTTACATATCCTCATTAAAGACATAATCCATTCTCCAGCAGTGTTTTAGTGACAACATCTCCTTGGAATTTATACCCAGATAACAAGTGGGAACCTCTTTGAGAAGTTTGTTTGTATATGGCAATAAGTGGCTATCTCTCTCGAGAAGCTTATCAGTCCTTGGTGTTGTTTAACTTGTTGCAATTACAATTGGTACTCCTCTAGAAGTCTGCCAGAAGGATTTTGTTGAAGACCTTACAAATGGTTTCTTTTTATTTGACTTACCCTCTCCACATGGATTTTTTGCAAGTGATGATTTCTCATCAAATCCTTTATCCAGTTTACTTCTATCAAACAAAATATCTTTGTGAAAATTGATGAAAACTCTGACGGTCTTTCTCTTTATTTGAGAATATTTGCTAATAAAGCAACCAGGCCGCATCTCTTTTATGAGATCCCCAGTAAAGTCTAGTTGTGACTAGCATCTTTGTTCAGATCTTTGGTTGTCACCAACTTATACCCTAAGTCCAGTTCTAACTGGCATCTTTGTTAAGATATTTGATCGTCATTAATATTTTTTTAATCTTTGGTTGTTACTTATATTCCTTTGAAGCCTAGTTATCACTAGCATCTTCGCTTTTAAATCCAATCGTCATTGGTAATGTTGAATCTGGTTGTTACCATATATTTAAATCCTAGTTGTTACTAGCAACCTCCGATGGAAGTCTAATTATTATTAGCACTCATTGCAAATCCGATCATTATTGGTATTGTTTGTATGGTTGTCACAATTCTCCCCTTTGAAGTTTAGTTATTACAAGCTCCCATTTAATTTTACTTGTCTAGTCGTCACCAACTTTCTGTGAATTCTAGTTATTACTAGTCTCCATTTGATATTTGTTTGTCTGGTTGTTACCAGTACTCCCGTGAAGTTTAGTTGTTACTAACACCGCTGTTTGCAAGTCCAATTGTCATTGGCATTTTCAAGTTTGAAGTTATTAGTTTCTGTTCATCTAGTTGTTACTGGTATCTTTTAAAGTCCATTGGTTACTGACATTGTTTTAAATTCCAATCGTTACTAGCATTATTTGAAAGTCCAGTCATTACTGGCATTGTCTAAAGTCCAGTGGTTACTAGCATTATTTAAAATCCAATGGTTATTGGTACCTAAAGTTCAGTCGTTACTGGCATTATCTTAAAGTTCATCCGTTACTCACATTGTTCTAACGTTCAGTCGTTACTGGCATTGCTTTAAAGTCCAGTTGTAACTGGCATTGTCTAAAGTCCAATGGTTACTAGCATTATTTAAAATCTAATGGTTATTGGTATCCAAAGTCGAGTGGTTACTGACATTGCTTAAAATCTAATGGTTATTGGTATCTAAGTCCAGTGGTTACTAGCATTGTTTAAAGTCCAATGGTTATTGGCATTCCTTTAAAGTCCTGTCGTTACTGGCATTGTTTAAAATCTAATGGTTATTGGTATCTAAAGTCCAATGGTTACTGGCATTGTTTAAAATCCAATGGTTATTGGTATCCAAAGTCCAGTTGTTATTGACATTGTTTAAAATCTAATGGTTATTGGTATCTAAAGTCCAGTGGTTACTGGCATTGTTTAAAGTCCAATGGTTAGTGGAATTCCTTTAAAGTCCAGTCGTTACTGGCATTGGTTAAAATCCAATGGTTATTGGTATCTAAAGTCCAGTGGTTACTGGTATTATTTAAAATCCAATGGTTATTGGTATCTAAAGTCCAGTGGTTACTAGTATTGTTTAAAATCCAATGGTTATTTGTATCCAAAGTCCAGTGGTTACTGGCATTGTTTAAAGTCTAATGGTTATTGGCATTATTTGAAAGTCTAGTCTTTACTAGCATTGATTAAAATCCAATGGTTATTGGTATCCAAAGCCTAGTGGTTACTGGCATTATTTAAAGTTCAATGGTTATTGGTATCTAAAGTCCAGTGGTTACTAGCATTGTTTAAATTCCAATGGTTATTGGCATTCCTTTAAAGTCCAGTCGTTACTGGCATTGTTTAAAGTCTCTATTGATGATGTTCGATGTATTACATGAAAGATATTGTCACTATAATTCCACAGTGAATTAACAAAACCTCTATACCCAATCCCTTAATGTATAGCTCATTAATTTATATTTGAAGTTTTCTATCCCTAGTCCATCAGCGTAAGCAAGATTAGGCAATGCAATAGAACGGTAATTCTTAAGTCACTACTCGAGGTCTCCTATCCCTATTCAATTGGCATGAGCACAACAATTTCCCTAGGTACAACATATAAAAAGCATTAAGAGTTATAGCTCAAATTATTCATGCAATAGAAAATAAAATATATGTCCTAACAATAACAAAAAAGATTCATCACACAAAACCTAACCTAAATAGAATTAGCTACTAATAATGCAAATTACAATAGTAAATAAAAATATGAAGTTTGCATAAGAAATCCCTTGAAGAATTGACCTCCAATGATTTCAAATGTTATCCAAATATACCTTCTGGTGTTATAAATCGTCACTTTTCATGTAAAGTTGCAGAACCCTTGAAAAATTACCAAACTTCCCCTTTTAAAGCAGACATAATGGATCAGAAAGTATCAGAAAAAGCCTAGAAAAAGTACCATTGAACGTGTGATATTTTCCATCGCGCACACGATTTTGCACATACTGCATCGCACACGCGATACTTTCCATCACGCGTGTGATTATTCCAGAAGTTAGATATTCCTTTTAGTTTCATTTTAAAGAAAAAAACCCATCTCAAAACGAGTTACAGAACTCCATATATGATCAATTTACTAGACAGACATGAAGATATAGATTGTGCTGGAAAATACTTGTTTCTTCATGATTTCTTCCCGATTTCTTGGCTTTGCTCTGTTTCTTCGATTTCTTCACTTTATTCATATTTCTTCATATTTAGTTCATATTTAAATTGAAATTACATTGAGTTCATTGTAAATACTTATAAAAATCATGTAATGACAAACTGTCATCAGAATGTGATGTTGTAAAAGGGACTCCCAAAGTTTTTGAGGTTGTATTGAGGTGGGAAGTTCAGCGGTGAGGCCCCCTTTTTGGTGTAATTTTTCACCAGGATATTTTTCACCATATATCCAATACATTGTGACCTTGTGACTTCTTTGATTCTAATGCACATATGTGAACTATGATTAGTATTCTCGTGCCAATAATTTTTTATTCTCTTTTTCTAACTTTGAATCATTCTTAGCTCATATTTTATAAATATTTTTCTTTGTGTTATGTCATTGTTCATATCAGGTGCAAAGATGTAAGCAATTTGAATTCATATGTTCTTTGTAGGTTAGCCATATTATTTTTATCAGTTGTTCATGGTGATCTTGAGAAAATATGTTGATAAACAACAAACACGCATGCCTTAGTTTTTAAACAAAATATGTATAACCAAAAGAAAGATCGTTTAGTTAACTTGTTACCGAGAATTGGTGGAGTTTTTCTTCTTAGATGGTGGGGTGTCTTAGTTATTTCTAGTTATACATAAGTTTATACAAGGTTACTAATCATATGACTTATATGTGGGAAGGATTTGGGGTTTCCCATCCTAGGACTCATCCATTAGAATTGAGAAAAAAACTTTATATGTCTAATGGGATTGGATTTCCTGAAAACATGTGTATCTTATTTTAAAACAAGTATAGAGTTATAATTTCTATATCGATATGGTTGTTAGAGGTATCGTTATTATCCATGTAATCCAGTAATGTTCTTGTTGAAATAAATAAAGGTTCATCATCCATTTATTTGATGAGTATCAAAACCTAAAATTTTGACCTCTCCTTTTGCCTTTTTGCATAAGCATATGTACTGGCACCCTTATCATGCGGTTCAAAATTTTTGTATCTGTAACTTCATTGCAGGTACGTGTTCAAATCCCCACATAATCTCGAGGTTATATTCATGTCTCCGAAGAGTCATCATAGCATCGATACAAGCAAAAAATAAGGATTTTTATGCCTATTTATCGAAGCAATGGGTTGAAGCGCAGAACCACGAGCATACCACATCATTGCAAACCAAAAAAGCCAAAATTTGTCCCTGTTAACGATTAGCATATATATGTTCATCTATTACACCCTTTCACAATACTGTTTTCAGCTTTTGAACAGTTTTTAGTCGATTAACAGACAGGTGTTAATCGATTACACCTGCTGATTTTGCTGAATTTCAGTAGTTTCTCAGCATTGTGGCGGCCACAACTATTTTCCTTTAGTCTAAATCATTCTAGCATATTGTGGAAGGTTCTAGACATGTGATTACACCAGAAAATATCAATTACATTTGCTACACTACCTCACTTTCAATTATGCTCACCATACACCCTCATTTTCAAGCATGTGAACCATTTGATCAAGTGAGTTGCATTGGGATTCTGCAACCGATTTAACAAATAACTAACCGAGTTAGACCCCAACTCAGTGAGTTGGGTCTAACTAACTCTTAATCAAATGATAAACCTTATTTAACTACCTCCATACCTAATGCCAACCTAATTTACTCCAAACCTACATTCTATATAAGCAAACCTTCACATTGATTCAAGGATCCTTGGCCATTCTCTCACTTTTCACTAATCACTCTCAATTTGCTTTGTATTTTCTGCAACTTTCTCTCTCAACCATCTTTGTCTTCTTCACCAAACCTCACTAGAGCTCCCCCCCCCCCCCCCCTCATTAAAGCTTAGCAAGCTTCACATTGAAATTGTTATTCTTTGAGCTATACCTCCATTCCTCTTCATTTCACTTCTGAATTTTGCAGCAACATCGTCATTTACTTCAATTAAAGCTTTGGAATTTCATCATTGAAGGAGTTTTGGTGCAAATTTGGATCCGACGCAAATTTTGCATTATCTTCAGTTTTCTTGCTACAGATTGCTCTAGATATTGGTATTTTCTGGTTTTCTAAGCTTCTCATCTTCATCTTTTTATTACAACAATTAACAAGGAAAATCTCATCCTTGTAGGTTGGTGATTCTTGCTTAATTTATCGCTTTCGATCAATTTCATGTTTTTGCAACGTAGTGCTTAATTGTTTCTTTGCTACATGAATAATTGAGTTGCATGCTTGATTCTTTTGGTGTTCAATTGCTCTAAATTAACATGAATATTGCATCTACTTCTACATTATATTCCATGGCGATTGCATGCGATAAGTAATTTCAAAAAGTGTTTTTTGAAATTCAATTTTTGCTATTTTTACAGTGTTAATCGATTAACACCAGGATGTTAATCTTTTACACCCTTTCAGAGCGTTGTTCTTCATCATGTAAACAAGTATAATCCATTAACATATATTTTTTAATCTGTTAACACCCTTTCACAGCTCTATTTTCAGTATTTGAACAGGTGTTAATCGATTAACAGACAGGTGGTAATCGATTACAGTTGTTGCTAAAGGTGTTTTTTGCTCGTTTTTTAGCTTATCTTGATTCCTCTCCACATTTGACCTCCATGGCTTAACATATATGATATTTTTGGATTTTTCTTGAGTTGTTTAGCCTCCGATTGGGGTATGTATATGAATCTTTGATGCACAATTTGTAGATTATGTAATTGTTTGCATTCTTGATGTTGTGTATTCATGTTGCTTTGCAATTTTATCACATGATTTGAGGCACTTTTTGCATACTTTTGGTTATGTGTTAACATGATTATTCTTAGTTGTGCATGCTAACTTATTCTTGTTAATGTTTTTCAATTTCAATTTGATGCATTAGATTTGTTCTTCCTTGAGCAAATTTAATCTTGTCCAACATCTTTCCTCACACTTGCTTTGATGATCTTTTGACTCGCTTGAAAGATAATTGGAATGATTCTTTCCCCTTGATTGGTTGATCGAAACCTTGTTTCGATTAATAAATTATCCTCGACTCTTCTCTTTAGGATCTTTTTAGAATATTTCTTTCTTGATCCTGTTTTGAGCTGGACGTCTGCACGACGTATTGGAGCACTGTACAAATTGTGTCGTTACTCTGTCAGTTTCAATTTTCGCACTACGCTTTGTGTAATGATCCGCTTTATTTTAAATTATTTTTCATATTTTAATTGTGTGAAGTTGTGTGTATAATTGTTATTATTTGTGTTTTGTTGTGTTTGGGGATGCCCTTGGTGTGGGGTAGTAACCTTAAGAGTAGACCTTGAGGGTGGAGAAGTGTGTGCTTATTGAGTAGAGATTGGTGGTGTGAGATTTAAAATTAAATAGAATATATTAGTGATAATTAGTTAAGTATTTAATTTTAGATTAATATTAATTTAATTAAATATTGTTGAGAATTATTATTATTATTATTATTTTAATTAGATGGGATTAATAATAATAATAATAATAATAATAATAATAATAATAATAATAATAATAATAATAATAATAATAATAATAATAATAATAGAATGAGATAAAATAAAATGAGAGATTACTTGTGTAGAGATTTGAAGGGTAAGATCATAATTGCATGAGGATGAGTGAGGGTAAAAGAAGAAACCATAGTTGAGGAAGTTATAAAGGAATTGGAAGAGAGTGGAGGGAGTTTTTGATCATACGTATTTTTGGAACTGAAAGTGAAAGAGGCTACAGCAAAGAAGGGGAAGAACTTCATTGGTGAAGGTTTAGAAAGCTTGATTACAAGGTAAGGATGAGGTTCTTATCTTCTAAGGGTTAGTTTATTGAATAGTAGGTTGTTCTATGATATGGTTTTGTTGATTGATCGATATACCAAGAATGTTGTTTGCATAACTGTGTGATAATCTGTTTTGGATTGTTAATGAGTTTCCTCCATTATTGAGTTTGAAGGTCTGAGTCGAAAGTATGAGTTAATGATGATAGGGTGTTAATATATGAGTAAAAATATGAATAATTGAGTTTTAGAATGTAATTTTAGTGTAAAATCGAGTCTATGATGATGGTTTTGGTAGCATAGGTTCTGGTGTGAAATAGCTTTTAAAAAAAAGAGACTTTTGGGGTTCGGGACAGCATCGTCGACCTCCAAGATCCCCTGGGTCGACTTGAGGTTATCCAAATGTAATATTTTTAAAATTTGAATAGTATGTGTCGACGCATAGGCTTTGCATCGATCCGAGCACCCTATGTGTTGACCCTTGTGTCGACTCATAGGCAGAAAAACACCAGAAACAGTTTCGATCATAACTTTTTAACCGTTAATCCAAATGACGAACCGTTCAAAGTGTTGGAAAGCTAATGAGCAAAAATTTAACATGGTATAATTAGATGAGCCATTTTTATAATATTTTTATTTTTAATATGTTGAAGATTATGACTATTACTTGTTGTGCATGTAAAGAAATCATGTTATAACTGGCGAAACTTGAATGTTGTTCTAAAGATGTTGTTGTGCTGTTATTGGTGTAAAACGAGCATATTTGATGATGTTATTGTGATTTCATAATATATACATGTATTCTTATAATGCATGAAATATATTTTTATGCTTGTTGGCCAATTTGGGTGGTGTGCAATAACCATGGGGTGGGTTATTGTACACGATGATATTGTTGTTGTTGTATGCATAAATAGTTGCATCGCATACATTTATGGATAAATAGTCTGTTGTTGGTGATCCTAAAATACCATTGTGTGGATTGGGCCGGTAGCTGATTCGGAGGTGATGGATCAGTGAGTGGTTCTGATCCTAGAGGGCGGGGATCAGAACGGTGAACCTGAGTCTTCATGAAAATTGGTACCACATGCATAAGCATTGAGTCAGGTGTGAGTCTCAATGCGTTAGATATTATATGTTGCTACGTTACCAAATATGTGGTTGTGTGATTAATTGATTTTTTATCATGTGATTTCCTGTTGGTTGGTGAATAAGTGGTGATGGTATTGATGGTTGATTAATGTGAGATATTTAGTTGGGTTATGGTTATGTTAATATGATGTTTGCCGTTTAACATGATTTCCTTTATATTATCATGATATATAACCTCTTCTGTTTGAATTTTTCCTCCACATGGGCAATGTGCAGATACTCAGCAGTAGGACTCAGGTGTGAGTTGAAGGTGGAGTCTCAGTATCTTTTCTCTATAGTTGGTGTCTGCTTTGATATTGTATACATCTCCTTTATCATGTTTCATTACTGTTTGGTGGATTATGTGATACCATGAGAACTTTATATACCATGAGTCGATGCATGATTTTTGTTATTCCGCTGCAATAAAAATAATATTCGAACATGTTTAAGTTTTTATGATTATGCATAAATATAAGTGTTACATAGTCAGTATGAAGAGCAGGTTTTGCATGTTGACTGCAACATCCTAATTTTAGGGTGTTACACTTTGAGTGCTAGAGGAGGAATGTGAATGGAGTCTCTCTTACCCTCATTCTGACTATTTCGGGTAGAGGGCGTTTGACCCTGAACTTAGAATAGTCACCTCTATCTCTAAACTGTAGTGTTTCTCGATCTTCAGCAGAGTCGATCCTTGATCACTCATTCTTTCCCCAAAGCATTCTTTTTCCCTTTGGATTAACAACCTCTCTTGGTTCATTACCCATTCCTTTGGTTAATCACAGTCTGTATGTTAAAGCCACTTCTTCCTCTTTTTGTTTGGGTTTACAACCTTCACTTGGTTCAATACCCGTTCTTTTAAATGATCAGTATCCATCGGTTAGAGCCTTATTCTTCTTCTTCCCCAAAGAAGTTGTATCCTTTCTTTCTTCGGTTAATCACAACCCGTCTGTTAATATACTGAAACCGTGCAGAGTAAGAAACCTTCTCTCTTAGTCCCAAACACCCTTTTTCTTGGGTAATATTGTCTATCAGTTAAAAGACCAACCTCTTCTTTTCCCTCGGTTAACCACAGTCTGTCTGTTAACACACTGAGTCTCTTTTTTTGGGCTAACAACCTTTTCCTGGTTCAACACCCAGTTCTTTGGTTAATCATCGTGCGTCGATTAAATGTCAATCTCTTGCTCTCCCCTTCCCTGGTAGAGTTAAATCTTCTTTTCGTTAGTTAAACAATGTTTGTCGGTTAAGAGACCAATCATTTTTTATCCCCAGTAAGACCAATTCCTCTTTTCCTCAGCAAAGACCAGTTTGTTTTCCTTCTCCCTAGTGGAGTCAAATCCTCTTTCTTTAGTTAATCATTGCCTGCCGGTTAATATATTGAATTCTTCTTTCCCCAGTCGAATCAATTTCTTTTCTTATCCCCAGCCAGGGTTAAGATCTTTTTCCTTCTTTCCTCATCAGGGTGATTACTTTCCTTTCCCAGTGAGTCAAACATCGAGTCTCGGTTACGACACCCTTGATCTTACTCCTTGTCCCTTCTCGTATTCCTCTTATCCCTTTCTCTTGATTTTGACACCATTTCTTTGATTTTTGCTCTTGGTTTTGAAACCATTTCCCTTTCTTTCTCTATCTCTATTATCCAAACTACGTAGGCTCTGAATTCCTCATTGCACTATGAGGATACGTAGGCACAATATCGCGAGATCTTGGCGAGTCACTTTTCCCCCTTCCCCCTGGTTCCATGAACTATGGAGCTCTGAATTCCTCGTTGCATTATGAAGATACGTAGGCATGAGGGCCTCAATCCTTTGCGAGCACTTTCTTCCTCCCTTTTCTTGTCCCTCCTTAGCAATTAGCCTTTAGATAAATAACTCATATGAGCCTAGAAACTTTTAAAATATTAATTAATTATAATGCACATATAACATATACGATATTTCTCTGTAATAATATTTAACTCATAAAAAATTCACCTTATTTCTTTTGTACGTTACTTTATATAACTTAATTGTTCTTTTTTTAATAAAATCAAATAAATAATCAATTTTAACTTTATCATTCAAGAATCATTTACAAATAACAACGCGCGGGATGCACATGTAAGTTATAAAGATATTTATTGAAAAATCACAAAATCTATTTTTTATTCAAAAACAATAATATTCACTTACATTTATAAAAATACTATTAAATTATTAAAAAGATTTAATTGAAATACACTGACAGTGTAAAAGAATTTTACAATATCAATTAGCCATAATTATTGGATGTTAAATTTTAATCATTGATAAAATAATACTAAAGGATGATGGTGATAAACTGACAGTGTAAATTTTTTACACTAAAAATATATAGTAATTAATCTCTTACTAAAAAAAGGAAAATGAGTAATGTGAAATAGTTAATTTTTTATATATAAAGATCATTCCATCTAAATTATAAAAAATAAATATAGAAGATCATATTAATTAACAAAAAAAATATGTATAATTTATAAACGTAAAACAATAGGTCCGTAATATATATATATATATATATATATATATATATATATATATATATATATATATATATATATATATATATATATATATATATATATATATATATATATATATATATATATATATATATATATATATATATATATATATATATATATATAATATATTACGGACCTATTTTTTTACTTTTATAAATTTTTTTTTTTTTTGTTAATTAATATGATCTTCTATATTTATTTTTTATAATTTATGTGGAATGACTATATATTAAGACGATCTCTATTTTTTCTTATAAATTAATATGTTTTCCTAATGGGAAACTAATTATTTTTAATTAAATGAATAACAAATTATTTTTAACACACATGAAACATATATATATATATATATATATATATATATATATATATATATATATATATATATCACTACAAGAAATATTGTCTTTTCCCAAGTGATATTCACGTCACTAATGTAAAAATCACTTCACTAGCCAATGGTTGCGACGTGGGTAAAACACGCCGGAAATGCAATGGTGGGAACTTTTTCCCACATGGAAAACACGTCACAAAGTTGTGACAGGATTACCACGTCGCAAATCACAAAATAAAGAAGAAAACTTCCCACGTGAAAACCACGTCACTAATTAGTGACGTGAAAGACATGTGGGAACTTACCTTTACCAAATTGCTCTGCACGCTTTCCTGACACAAAGTAAATTTAGTATCCATGTGATTCCCACATCACAAAGTTGTGACCTTGTTATCACGTGGGAAACCTCACAGAATTAATATTCTTCCCATGTGATTCCCACGTCACTAATTAGTGACATGGGATTCACTTCACTATTAAATTTAATTATAAAAAATAAATAAATAATACTAACTGAAAGCTACTATAAAATTAAAATAAAAATTAAATATTAAATATAAATTTAAAATTAAAATAATTTTTAATTAAAATAATATACATTTACAATATATAAATATTTAGTCACATGAAATTCACGTCACAAATACAAATAATAATAATAAAAGTTGTGACATAATATTCACGTCACAAATAAAAATACTAATAAAAAAAATTATTCTTCGCCACTAAATAATTCATCTTCGTTTTGGTCATCATCTTCGGGAGAATAATTCGACCTCGAGGCAAAATATTTTCGCATTTGTGCCTCCATGTCTGATTGCCGCTTCCTCATTTCCTCTATTTCAGCATTTTGTCTATTTCTCATATCATCCATTTCGGCCTTTAGGGCCGCCTCACGTGTCTCCGCCTCTCGTCTCGCCTCAGCTAGAGCTAACTGTCTCACTGTTGCCAACATTTCTGGTGTCAATTCTGCCGGACGCGATCCTCCTTCCCCATCATCGAGTCTTTGAAATAAAGTTCGGTCCCCTTTTCTATAATCACCGGCCAAAGACCCCAGACCAAAAAAACATCCATTAACTCTCTTCCCGCCTACTGTTAAATTCCAAATATAAAGATCAACGCGCGGATCAAGCGGTGCATCCCCAATCGGCGTATATTGAGGATTTTCAGTTAGAAATTGGGCAAGCAATGTCTGGTACAACTCCTACACACACATTAAAAAAAATTAAATTAAATATAATTTAAACAATTTAATTATATAGTAATTATGAAATTAAAAGAATTCAACTAAAATAAACAAGTTACCAAGGTTGATTTGGAACGACCGTCAACAAAGTCGCCCGATTTTTTGGTTCGAGTTTTCACAAATAGCTCATTAATTTGTGGCTCCCTCCCCAAGTCCTTTTTCTAATTAAAATAATGAAGCTTAATTAAATATATATAATAATACAAAAAAAAAACTTTAAAAAATAGTTATAATTACCATTCGTCGGCGATGTTCGCCGATACTGATACTTCCAACTGTATTAAGACAGCCACCTGCTTCAGATGCCCTCATCTTTTTAGCATGTTCAGATCTTCTCTGAAAATCTTCTGTCTTCCACCACTCAACAAGTTCACCAAATATTTCCTCGCCTATCCAGTTATGACGAGTGTGATCTCTTTCCCAACGTTGTCTAGCATTCCTAAGCATGTCAGATAATCTGCTAGATACCTTACTTTTGAAATTTTTTTTAATTTTGAACTCGTCAAATTTCTGCCAAGTACACCTTTCCTGCAAGTTATATGACAGTCAAATAAAATGTTAGATATATATAACAAAAAATCGTTATAAAATAACATAACTATAATAAAAATACAATTTACCTTGAACTTATCAAACCATATATATTTCTCCTCATCTGGGAGCTCTCCGAAAGACTTAATGAGTTTTGTATACATCAATTGAATGACCCAGTTTACAGCTTTAGCAGCAGGACGACACGGATCAAAACTAAACAACAATAATTTGAACGAGTATTAAACATAAAATGACAATATATAGCTAAATAAATATTATAAATTAAAAACATACCCAGATCCCTCAGGCCTAATCAGATGTTGTCCTTCAACCACCAAATGCTCCTCTGCAACAGGATTTGTCTGCTCCTCATGAACATCGTCATCCCCCTGAACAGTGTGGTCATCCTGCTGCTGACTCGCAGGTATATGTGTGGGGTGTGGTATGCGGGAGCCAGATCCCTCTGGCTGGTGCGTGGAGGGTGTCGGCTGAGGAAAACTAGATCCTGAAGGTTGCGGCATGAAGGAATACTGCTGAGGAAAAACAGTTCCCACAGGCTGTGCGAAGTGAGTCTGCTGAGGAAAACTAGATCCCCCAGGCTGCGGCGCGAAGGAATACTGCTGAGGAAGAAAACTAGCTCCCCCAGGAAAACTAGATCCCCCAGACTGCTGCGTAAACGTAGATGGTACCCCAAGCGGATGCATGAAGGATCCCCCAAACGGACTAATAAATGATGGATTCCCAGATGGAACCGTTTGGGAGGAGGAGAGTAATGTCGTAAATGGCTGTGAAGTGTCTATGGACATTAGATCTGCCTGAGACTGTGGGCGAGAAGCATACATGGGCGAGGGCGGTACCTCACGTACTCTGGCTCTCGAACGAGGCTGGGTCTCCTTAGCCTTACCCTTGTCAGTTCGGGGTGGCATTGTATCTATTTTGAAATAGTTATCAATAAATAAATAATACGTAAATAAATCAAGAAAACTCTTCATGCTCTTCGTAAATAAATAATACGTAAATAATACATTTGCATTCATATAAGACAAATAATACATTAATAAAAATTGTCCGAACACATATAAAACTATCTATTCAAACTTCATGCTCTTCGGCCGTATTATTTTCATCATCTGATCCAATAAAGTCCTCAGATCCAATATCTTCATGCTCTTCGTCCACATTATTATCTACCAACAAAACAGACGCATCAATTTGATGACCCTCGACCAATGTATCACACAAATTTGTAATTTCTTCAACTTCAACCACATCATTAATTTGAGAAATTTCATGGTCTTGGTAAGCAGCATCTTCCACTAGATCGTCAGTTTCAATATGACCCAATGGTTTTGTTTTGATTACAACACACCATCCATGTTTACGTGACTGAATTGAAGGGTACGAAACATAATAAACTTGTTTAACGATATGTGACATTATGAAAGGGTCATACTCTTTGTACCTTCTGTCCATTCAAATATCAACAATGTTATATTTCTTATCTATTTTTGTGCCCTTGGAAGATGGATCATACCAATCACAATAAAACAAGACAACTCTATTTTCCGAGTCCAAGTAATTGTATGCCAACTCGTAAATATGTGTAACAACGCCATAGAAGTCGTCTTCACCACCATTTGTAACTCCTTTAACAAATACACCACTATTTATGGTTTTTTTCCCTTCTGTCCATGTTTGGGTGTGAAATTTATAGCCGTTCACAAAGTATGTGTGCCATTCAATTGCTCTTTGAACAGGCCCTCTAGATAAGTTACGCAAATGAAGTATTTCTTGAGTCGGTGCAACAATGCATGACAATTGATCCCTGAACCATGCTGGAAAAGATGCATGTATTTGATCGGTAGTTGCTTGTTCACCGGTGCTTTGAAAATAGGAGGCGTTAAATGCCCTATAAAGAAACACATTTTAAGTTAGATGTAATAATTCAATTTGTAAATCCAGATAAGTAGATACGTTAGGGGTATACTTACTCAAGATATGGCCTAACTTCAATACAGTTAATAAGAATATGAACGTGTGCAGATTGCAATTCTTTTTGGGTCAGCCAATGCACATTCTCCTTTCCAGAGGGGCGACCGGGAAGACCGAAGATTGACAAGGTAAACTGACTTCTTTTGTTAACATCAAATTCATTCCTTATGATTCTTGGAGTTAACATCAAATGATTGAAATAATGACTGAAAAAATGTGATGTTTCCCGATGCAAATAATGTGCACATATTGATCCTTCAACTTTAGCTTTATTTTTCACTGATCGCTTTGAATCACCCATGAATCTTTCAAAGGGATACATCCACCTGTATTGAACGGGGCCACCAAGATAGGCTTCATATGCAAGATGCACAGGTAGATGCTCCATAGAATCGAAAAAACCATGTGGAAAAACGCGTTCCAACTTGCATAGAATAACTGGAATATTTTGGTCCAACTTAATGATGTTATCGACTCTTAAAGTTGACGCACAAATATCTCTGAAGAATTGACTTATTTCAGTTATGCAACAATCAATCTTTCGCACTTCTAAACCCAACTTCGACACCAACCTCTTTGTATCATAATAACTTGTAGGCAAGTTGTCTTTCGTAGGAGTCGCATCCAACATCATTTTTGCAAAGTATTCCAAACACTGATCAGGAACATTCCAATTTGACTTTGCAGCCAATAATCTCACACACATTGATAATTTCGAATCTGCCGACCCCTCAAACAACGGTGTATTCATTTCTTTCAACAACTGGTAAAATCTTTGTGCTTCCTCATTCGGTAACTCTTCACCATCAAAGTCCTGAGGTTCATCATATGTCACATTTACTCCAAATGCATTACCAACCATTTCATCGATCAGATTAAATTGTTCATCAAATTCCATATGTGATCGACTGCTTGATGCGTCTGTATTAGTTGTCTCTGCATGTACGTTACTCGGCAGTTGTTCTCCATTATATGTCCAAACCCAATAATTTTTAATGAAACTCTTCCTCTTCAAATGACGTTCTACTTCCTCTGGGTCAGTAATTATACGTCTACATTCACATTTAAGACAAGGACATCTCACTCCTCCCTCACGTCGACAACATTCTTGTGCAAATGCCCACGCGATAAACCCCTTAACTCCTTCCTCAAAATTTGCCGTAAGTCCACGTCTGCCTGGTAACGTTCTATCGTACATCCAACTACGATAGTAACGAAAATATTCCATACTGCAGAAATTTGTACTATCATTACATAATATAAATTTATATATATTATTTTTCTATTTCGACACCAACTTAATAAAATATGTAATTTAAATCTTTTTTTTCTATTTCGACACCAACTTAATAAAATATGTTCACTAAAATAATATAAATTTATTATTTTTAAAGTATAATATATATTCATTATTTTTAATGTATAATATATATTCATTATTTTTAAATTATAATATATTCATTAAAGTATAATATATATTCACTATAATTTTATAAAGTATAACATATATTCATTATTTTTAAAGTATAATATAAATTCACTAAAATAATATATTATACTAATAATAACATATTTAAAGAATAATATATATTCATAATTTTTAAAAATCTGTTTTTAATAATTAAATGTGTAAAAATAATGTAATACACTTAAAAATAACACTTTTTAAATATAATACATATTCTTTATATTTTTAAAAAATATATATTAATTTTTTCTATTTACAATATTGTTTACTAAAAATATTTTTTAAAATTCTATTTTTTCTAACATAATAAATATTCTATTTTTAAAAATTAAAAATACATAACATATTTAATTTGTTTCTAATATATTATTTTTGTTTCTTATATATATTAAAAAACTGTTTTATTATTTAAAAAACTGTTTTATTATATTCATTAATTTAATAATATATTATGTTTACTAAAATAATATATATTAAAAAACTGTTTTATTATTTAAAAAACTGTTTTGTATATATATTATAATTTAATAATATATTATGTTTACTAAAATAATATACATTAAAAAAACTGTTTTATTATTTAAAAAACTGTTTTATTATATTCATTAATTTAATAATATATTATGTTTACTAAAATAATATATATTAAAAAACTGTTTTATTATTTAAAAAACTGTTTTGTATATATATTATAATTTAATAATATATTATGTTTACTAAAATAATATACATTAAAAAACTTTTTTATTATTTAAAAAACTGTTTTATTATATTCATTAATTTAATAATATATTATGTCTACTAAAATAATATATATTAAAAAACTGTTTTATTATTTAAAAAACTGTTTTATTATATTCATTATATATTTAAAAATCTGTTTTATTAAAATAATATATATTATGTTTACTAAATTATAATAACTATTTAATAATATATATTATTCTATATAATAGGTATAATTGATTTACTAAAAATCACACAACATATTATTTAATTAAAAATCTGTTTAAAAATCACACAACATAATATAAATCTTTTTTTTTTAATTTGTTTCAAATAAATAATCTATTTTTTAATTAAAAATCACATAACATATTATTTTTATTTTTGCTTTCTAAAATTTAAAACAACAACAAACCCAATATACAATACATTATATCACAATATTTCTAAAATCTAAAATTTTTTAACCTAACTATCAAAGTTTTCAACAACAATACAATACATAATAAATATAAACAAATTAAAATTCATAAATACCTCTAATTAAGCTTCCAATATAGAGGACTTCCTATAAAATTGATAGATCTGAAGAAAAAAAAATTAAGAATTAATAATAAAAAAAATATAAAATAAACTATAACATGAAACAATCACAAAACCAACTAATATATCACCTTAAATTTTTGGCAAATGAAACTTTGTTGAGCAACACCAACACAGCAGCTGAAGAACAAAGGGGGAAGAAAGGGGGAAGAAGAAGGAGATGAGGGACGTTTGCAAGAGACGAGGACTTGAAGAAATTCTGAGATTTGGTTTATATAAGGGAGGTTGCGACGTGGCTTTAACATCAGAAAGTTGCGACGTGCAGGCCAGGTCGGTAGTTTGCGACGTGGCAAACCCTTCAGAAATTAGCGACGTGAAACGCAGGTCACAACTTCATTTTCATTAATTTCTAATTTATCTCAAAAAGCTTCCGACATGGCATTCACATCAGAAATTTGCGACGTGAATCTAAAGACGGAACATGCCCCCAATATTAAATTATTACCGTTGGTCCACTAAATGCCAACCCAACAGGAATATAATTATTGATGTACGTGGGTTGCGAAGTGAAATTCATGTGGGTATTTTGTGACCTTTTTGAATTTTAACTTCCCACGTGGTTAACACGCCACAACAGAATTTCTAGAAAATTCAAATTTTCCTCTCCCTTAAAATTCTAAATTTTCGTTCCAGAGTTTGGCATAGCAAAGTTTATTAATAAAAAATGTTAGTGACGTGGTTATCACTTGGCAACACAATTTTTTACCCACGTGTTTACCACGTCACTAATTCACTAGGAAAATACAGCAATTTCTTGTAGTATATATATATATATATATATATATATATATATATATATATATATATATATATATATATATATATATATATATATATATATATATATATATATATATATATATATATATATATATATATATATATATATATATATATATATATATATATATATATATATATATATATATATATATATATATATATATATATATATATATATATATATATATATATATATATATATATATATATATATATATATATATATATATATATATATATATATATATATATGATGTTTTGCTACAATAATATTTAATCCATACATAATTCACATTAATGATATTTCTTTTGTACTTTATTTTTTGTTATTTAATTGTCATTTTTAAAATTAAATCAACGATGATTTATTTTAACTTAATCATTCAAGAACCAGTTAGAAGCGGCTACGCTCAAGCCCGTACTGATGTAATTCTAAGTTATGGGGATATTTATTGATAAATTACTTTAAAATACAATAATGACTTACTAAAAATAAGAAAAATTTGAGTAATGTGAAAACCTTTTTATTTTTTTGGATAAGATTATATCAAAGAAGAAAACAGTACACAAAAATTGAGGGGGATTACACCAAAACCCTCACTAAATTAAGTAAACCTAAAGAAAGACAATTCAAGTCTGTTCTTTACAAAATCAGCTCTAATACACATAGGTGTAGAGGAAAAGAAAGTAGTATCCGACAAAATAAGACTTAAGTTAGCGAGAATGTCAGCACAACTATTCCCTTCTCTATAAATGTGAGAAACAATCAAATTTCAATTAGATATAAGTTTAATACAATTAAGCCATATATTTCTAATTACCCAAGGAACCAAAAAATGAGGATTGAAAGCTCTAACTACCGCTATCGAATCTGATTCCAACCAAACGTTACACCAATTCTTCTCATGAGCGAACTCAAACGCCAGCATAGCACCCGGAAGTTCGGTGTAACACCCCAAATTTAATTGAAATATTTTAATTTATTTATTTAATTGAGAATATGTATTTACGGTGATTTTTGGTAGTTTGGTGGATTATTGGAAAAGTGTGCATTTTTGGGCTATTTATTTGATTAATAGTATATAATATTAATTTATTAGTATTATTATTATTTAAAATAAATAATAGTTAAAGAAGGGTAAGTTGGACAATTGTGAGGAGTAAGTGAGGGTATAATGGAGAAAGCCCAATTGTGAGGCCCAAGTCTAGGTTTAACAAAAAGGGAGTTCTGAATGGATTTAGGATTCATTTGTGTTAACCGTAAGAATTATGGTCAGAGAGCTCTGAAAAGGAAATTGGAGTCAGAAACGTTGAAAGATTCCCTGACAGATTCGTGAAGGCTTTGAATCAACGTTTAAGGTATGGGAAGTATTGTCTTTCATAATCTTCTATGTGTAGATTTCGATGTACTAAGGTTGATTTAAGGGTTAAGGGTTTTGAGGGTAGAAATGAGAAATTATGATCTTTGGCCTCCGTGGCCTAAACCGATTATAGGTAAATCTAGCCGTTATTCCATTGGGAAAAAAGGGATTTTGGCCTTCGTGGCCTAAATTTGGTTTTGGGAACTCTGATGTTGTGGTGTAGTGGTAAGTATTCATGACAGTTAGAGCATAATATGAGAAAGGTAAACCTTAGGCCTTCGTGGCCAAAACCTTGAATTGTTATATGACTGACCCTGTAGGAATAGGAATATTTGAATGTGGGTAACTCTAATGCCTTAGGGTGTAATTAAAGTAACTCTAATAAACCGTATGTTTTGTGCCTTTATCGCCGTAAGACCTTAGCGATGATTTAGAGATGTTTTTGGGGCATTGGGTAAGTGAATCGTAGAGCCTTTTGGGTAGCAATTAGTTCTGGTGCGTAGCAGAATTTGTTGTCATTGCACAGTTCGCCTAGCGAAGAAAGCTTCTCCTAGCGAACCATGTTGTTCCCAGACTCGCCTAGCAAAGAATCCTTTGCCTAGCGAAGAAACTCACCCCAGACTCGCCTAACGAACATCCCAGCGAACGTAGCACATTTTCGCGAATGTAGATCGTGTGAAGCGATGCCTTGATGTTTGATTCTGTGATTTCTGTGATGAGTTAACACGAGTATGACTGTGAGTTTTATGTGATGTATACATGATGACATGATGATTTATATGACTTAATATGATGATATTACCATGACTTTGATGAATTATATGATGATATGAGATATGATGATGATTGACATGATGATGAATATGATGAATGATGATGCACTTATGTTGTTATATGAGGATGATTTGTGACGTGTGCATCATGCATTCATGTGCATCTGGACTTCGGTTCAGGACCTCGATTACTTTGGCTTCAATCCCATTGTGTGGATGTGAAGTGTTTTGATGTGCTCAGGTTCTCTAGCAGAATCGATCCTATTGATGGGGATCTATGGAGGGTTGATGGCCCAGTTTCCATCGCGATGTGATGATTGGTACCACATGCATTGAGTCTATGTTGCATTTGCATTTATGAGCCTTTTTGTATAAATTATGATGTTGTGGCCTTCGAGGCCTATTGAAGGATATGAATGTGTTGAATATGAATATGACGCCGTTTATATGTTGATTTTTATACATTGGTTCTTAAGAATTTCTTTATTCACCCTGCCTGTTTGAATGTTACCTCCACGTGGGTAACGCGCAGATGACCAAGTTTAGCCGTGGACGCCGTCGAGGAGTATTTTTGAAGTTTTGAGTTTTTAGCCTTTTGGTTAGCTTAGACGGTCTTGCTCTGATATGTAACATCGGGTTGGGTTCTTTTGAGTTAAACTATATACTGTTGAGTTATTTTGCTTATTTTTCCTGATGAGGAAACCTTGATTTATGCCTTTGAGTTCCGCTACTTTGTGCGATTTGATTATTTTGAGAAACCCCGTTGTTTACGGAGTGTTGACCGATTTTGTTGATTTGGGAAATGTATGCCCTTTTGAGGTGGCTTTTTATGAAATTTAATAATTTACTCTGATATCTGTGTACTTTTGCCATGATAATTGTGGGTAGAAAAGGGTGTTACATTAGTGGTATCAGAGCAGGTCGGTCCGTCCGACCAAGTTTTTATGTTGTTAGTCCCCTGTCAGTCAATAGTGTGAGAACACTATTGGATGAGTTATTTTCTTCTAACCCTATTGGTGGTTGCAGATGGCTGGAAGGAATGGTCGTGCTATTACTGATGCGCTTGAATCACTTGCCCAAGTGATGGCTCAGAATGGTGGACCTCCAGATGAGTTCCGTGCTTTGGGAAAGTTCCAGAGGAACAATCCGTCGACTTTTGTGGGCACTCATGATCCAGATGGTGCACAGAAGTGGCTGAAAGTGATTGAGAAGATTTTCCAAGTTATGGTGTGCACTGTTGCTCAGCAGGTGCAGTTTGATACGCATATGCTAGCAGAGGAAGTTGAGGATTGGTGGGATAACACTCGTCAAAGATTGGGAGATGCTGGCATTGCAATAACTTGGGTTATGTTCAAGGAAGAATTCTTGAGGAAGTATTTTCCAGAAGATGTTCGGGGCAAGAAAGAGGTGGAATTTCTCGAGCTAAAACAAGGGAATATGACTGTGGCTGAGTATACGGCAAAGTTTGAGTCTTTGGTAGAAAATTTTCTGCATTACAACTGTGCTGATGCAGAGATGTCGAAGTGTCTCAATTTTGAGAATGGTTTGAGACCAGAGATTAAGCAGGGAATTGAGTACCAACAGATTCGTCGATTTTCGGAACTGGTGGACAAGAGCAGAATTTATGATGAGGATAGCCGAACTCGATCTACTCACTACAAGCAGCTGAGTGAGAAGAAAGAGAAAGGTCAGTATAGAGGGAAGTCGTATGTTACTTCTGGTGATAAAGGAAGCAAAAGGCTTCTGATGGGAAAAGGCCAAGTGGGGGAGCGGCTACTGCTTCAGGTAAGTTTTATAAGTGTGGCGAGCAAGGCCACCGTGCTAGATTGTAAAGCGCTGAGATGTCATCGTTGTGGAAAGAGGGGTCATAGGGCTAATGATTGTAAAGACGAAGCTCCGACTTGTTTCATCTGTGTAGAGAAGGGTCATATCAATATTCAGTGCCAGCAGCCGAAGAAGACTGCTACTGTTGCTCAGACAAGTGGCAGAGTGATTGCTTTAAGCGGTACAGAAGAATCCAAGACAGATAACTTGATCAGAGATACTTGTTTTATTAATGATGTTGAATTGATTGTTATAGTTGATACTGGTGCTACTCATTCATTTATTTCACTTGAATGTGCTAAGAGGTCGAATTTGAAATTATCTGCTATGATTGGGAGTATGGTTATTGATACCCCGACTAATGGTTCTGGGACTACTGTGTTAGTCTGTTTGAGCTGCCCTTTGACTATTTATGATAAGAATTTTGTGATGGACTTGGTCTGTCTACCCTTGCATCAGATTGATGTTATTCTTGGTATGAACTGGTTGGAGTACAACTATGTTCATATTGATTGCTACAACAAGACTGTGAGGTTTCCTGAGTTTGGTGATGGTGGAGAGTTGACGTTTGTATCTGCCAAGCAAGTAGAATAACTCTTGGAAGATGAGGCTCAGATGTTTGCATTGTTTGCATCGCTTCAAGTTGATTATGAAGCAGTGAGTGTGGAACTACCAGTTGTTCGGGAATTTTCATAGGTGTTTCCAGACGACATGAGTGACTTACCTCCTGAGCGTGAGGTAGAGTTTACTATTGATGTGATATCGGGCACTAGTCCTATTTCGATGGCTCCTTATCGGATGTCTATGTCTTAGTTAGGAGAATTGAAGAAACAGTTGAAAGATTTGCTTGAGAAGAAGTTTATTCGACCAAGTGTTTCTCCATGGGGTGCTCCTGTGTTGTTGGTGAAGAAGAAAGATGGTAGCATGAGATTGTGTGGATTATCGGCAGTTGAATAAGGTAACGATTAAGAATAAGCATCCACTTCCAAGGATTGATGATTTGATGGATCAATTGGTGTGTGCTTGTGTGTTTAGCAAGATTGATTTAAGGTCTGGTTATCATCAGATTCGCATTAAGCCTGATGATATTCTGAAGACAGCTTTTAGGACGAGGTATGGACACTATGAGTATATTGTGATGCCTTTTGGTGTGTCTAATGAACCTGGTGTATTCATGGAGTATATGAATAGGATTTTTCATCCTTATTTGGATCAATTTGTGGTAGTGTTCATTGATGATATCTTGATATATTCTAAATCTGAGAAAGAGCATGCGCAACATCTAAGAGTGGTATTGCAGGTCTTGAAAGACAAGAAGCTCTTTGCCAAGTTGTCCAAGTGTGAGTTTTGGTTAAAGGAAGTGAGTTTCCTTGGCCATGTGATTTCTAGTGGTGGAATTGCGGTGGATCCGTCGAAGATTGATGCTGTATTGCAGTGGGAGACTTCAAGGTCTGCTACTGAGATTCAAAGTTTCCTTGGGTTGGCTGGTTATTATCGCAGGGTTTATAGAAGGATTTTCTAAGTTGGCACTGCCTTTGACTCAGTTGACTCGAAAGGGTCAAGCTTATGTGTGGGATGTTGCTTGTGAGAAGAGTTTTGTAGAACTCAAGAAGAAGTTGACGACTGCTCTAGTGTTGATTTTGCCAAATCTGAGTGAGTCCTTTGTAGTATATTCTGATGCGTCAAAGATGGGTCTTGGAGGTGTATTGATGCAGAATGGTCAGGTTGTTGCTTACGCTTTCAGACAACTGAAGGTTCATGAAAAGAATTATCCTATGCATGACTTAGAGTTGGCCCCTGTGGTGTTTGTATTGAATATTTGGCAACATTATCTTTTTGGATCTAGGTTTGAAGTGTTCAGTGATCACAAGAGTCTGAAGTATTTGTTTGATCAGAAGGATTTGAACATGAGGCAGAGAAGATGGCTTGAACTTCTGAAGGATTATGATTTTGAATTGAGTTACCATCCTGGAAAGGCTAATGTGGTGGCTGATGCGTTGAGTAGGAAGTCCTTGCATATGTCAATGCTTATGGTTCGAGAGTTAGAACTGATTGAGCAATTCATAGATATGAGTTTGGTTTGTGAAGAGACTCCTAACAGTGTGAAGTTGGGAATGCTGAAGTTGTTTTGGTGGCCGAGTATGAAGAAGGAAATTGCAAAGTTTGTGTATGCTTGTTTGACTTGTCAGAATTTGAAGATTGAACATCAGAGACTGTCGGGTCTGATGCAACCGTTGAATATTCCATAATGGAAATGGGATAGCATTTCTATGGATTTTGTGACAAGTTTGCCGAAGACTTTGAAGGGATATGATTCGATTTGGGTGATTGTTGATAGATTGACCAAATCGGCTCATTTTATACCGATGAGGATCAATTATTCATTGCAGAAGCTTGCCGAGTTGTATATTGATCAGATTATGAAGTTGCATGGTGTTCCGTCGAGTATTGCATCTGATAGAGATCCGATATTTACATCGAGGTTTTGGGAGAGTTTGCAGACAACTTTGGGTACTAAGTTGAGGTTTAGTTCTGCCTATCATCCGCAGACGGATGGTCAGACAGAGAGAACTATCCAGTATTTAGAGGATTTGTTGAGGGCATGTGTATTGGATCAAGGTGGATTGTGCGATAGTCATTTTCCATTGATTGAATTTACCTACAATAACAGTTACCATTCTAGTATCAGAATGGCACCGTATGAGGCTTTGTATGGTAGGAGGTGTAGGACTCCATTGTGTTGGTATGAGTCAGGTGAGAGTGATGTACTCGGACCTGAGATTGTGCAAGAGACGACTGAAAAGGTCAAGATGATCCAAGAAAATATGAAAGCGTCGCAGAGTCGTCATAGAAACTATCATGATAAGAGGAGGAAAGCACTTGAATTCCAAGAGGGAGATCACGTGTTTTTGAGAGTTATGCCGGTAACTGGTATTGGTCGAGCTTTGAAGTCTCGAAAGTTCACATAGCACTTTGTTGGTCTGTATCAGATTTCGCAGAGGGTGGGGGAAGTAGCATATCAGATTGCTTTACCGCCATCGCTTTCGAATTTGCATGATGTGTTTCATGTATCCCAGTTGAGGAAGTACATTCCAGATCCGTCGCATGTGATTCATATGGATGATGTACAAGTCAGGGATGATTTGACTGTTGAGGTGTTGCCTGTTCGAATTGACGAAGAAAGGAGTGAAGCAGTTGCGAGGTAAAGAGATTGCCTTAGTGAAGGTATTGTGGGGAGGACCAGCTGGAGAAAGTTGGACTTGGGAACGTGAAGATCAGATGAAGGAGTCGTATCCGACTCTGTTTTCTTGAGGTAATTTTCGAGGACGAAAATTCTTTTAAGTGGGGGAGAGTTGTAACACCCCAAATTTAATTGGAATATTTTAATTAGTTTATTTAATTGAGAATATGCATTTTCGGTGATTTTTGGTACTTTGGTGGATTATTAGAAAAGTGTGCATTTTTGGGTTATTTATTTGATTAATAGTATATAATATTAATTTATTAGTATTAGTATTATTTAAAATAAATAATAGTGAAAGAAGGGTAATTTGGGCAATTGTGAGGAGTAAGTGAGGGTATAATGGAGAAAGCCCAATTGTGAGGCCCAAGTCTAGGTTTAACAAAAAGGGAATTCTGAAGGGTTTTAGGTTTCATTTGTGTTAACCGTAAGAATTGTGGCCAGAGAGCTCTGAAGAGGAAATTGGAGGCAGAAACGTTGAAAGATTCCCTGACAGATTCGTGAAGGCTTTGAATCAACGTTTAAGGTATGGGGAGTATTGTCTTTCATAATCTTCTATGTGTAGATTTCGATGTACTAAGGTTGATTTAAGGGTTAAGGGCTTTGAGGATAGAAATGAGAAATTATGATCTTTGGCCTCCGTGGCCTAAACCGATTATAGGTAAATATAGTCGTGGTTCAATTGGGGAAAAAGGGATTTTGGCCTTCGTGGCCTAAATCTGGTTTTGGGAACTCTGATGTTGTGGTGTAGTGGTAAGTATTCATGACAGTTATAGCATAATATGAGAAAGGGAAACCTTAGGCCTTCGTGGCCAAAACCTTGAATTGTTATATGAATGACCATGTAGGAATAGGAATATTTGAATGTGAGTAACTCTAATGCCTTAGGGTGTAATTGAAGGAAAAATTGTGATTTAGGGCTGAATATGCTTCGGGGTTGGCCTAATAAACCGTATGTTTTGTGCCTTTATCGCTGTAAGACCTTAGGGATGATTTAGAGATGTTTTTGGGGGATTGGGTAAGTGAATCGTAGAGCCTTTTGGGTAGCAATTAGTTTTGGTGCGTAGCAGAATTTGTTGTCATTGCACAGTTCGCCTAGCAAAGAAAGCTTCTCCTAGCGAACCATGTTGTTCCCAGACTCGCCTAGCGAAGAAACTCACCCCAGACTCGCCTAACGAACATCCCAGCGAACGTAGCAGAGTTTCACAAATGTAGATCGTGTGAAGCGATGCCTTGATGTTCGATTCTGTGATTTTTGTGATGAGTTAACATGAGTATGACTGTGAGTTTTATGTGATGTATACATGATGACATGATGATTTATATGACTTAATATGATGATATTACCATGACTTTGATGAATTATATGATGATATGAGATATGATGATGATTGACATGATGATGAATATGATGAATGATGATGCACTTATGTTGTTATATGAGGATGATTTGTGACGTGTGCATCATGCATTCATGTGCATCCGGACTTCGGTTCAGGACCTCGATTACTTTGGCTTCAATGCCATTGTATGGATGTGAAGTGTTTTGATGTGCTCAGGTTCTCTAGCAGAATCGATCCTATTGATGGGGATCTATGGAGGGTTGATGGCCCAGTTTCCATCGCGATGTGATGATTGGTACCACATGCATTGAGTCTATGTTGCATTTGCATTTATGAGCCTTTTTGTATAAATTATGATGTTGTGACCTTCGTGACCTATTGAAGGATATGAATGTGTTGAATATGAATATGATGTCGTTCATATGTTGATGTTTATACATTGGTTGTTATTAATTGCTTTACTCACCCTGCCTGTTTGAATGTTACCTCCACGTGGGTAACGTGCAGATGACCAAGCTTAGCCATGGACTTCGTCGAGGAGTATTTTTTGAAGTTTTGAGTTTTTAGCCTTTTGGTTAGCTTAGAGGGTCTTGCTCTGATATGTAACATCGGGTTGGGTTCTTTTGTGTTAAACTATATACTGTTGAGTTATTTTGCTTATTTTTCCCTGATGAGGAAACCTTGATTTATGCCTTTGAGTTCCGCTGCTTTGTGCGATTTGATTATTTTGAGAAAACCTGTTGTTTACGGAGCTTTGACCGATTTTGTTGATTTGGGAAATGTACGCCCTTTTGAGGTGGCTTTTTATGAAATTTAATAATTTACTCTGATATCTGTGTAATTTTGCAATGATAAATGTGGGGTAGAAAAGGGTGTCACATTCGGCAATGAGAGAATCTGCAACTCTTAAAAATGACGCAAAGGCACCTGAAAAGGAACCATCCTTGTCCCTAGAAATATCACCACAAGCATAAATACCCGACGGGGACTTGGAAGCTCCATCACAATTCATCTTAATCCAATTTGTTATAGGGGGTTGGAAGAAAACCTCCATGATGTTCCGATCGCGAGGCGACCAAATAGTAACTTTAAATCTCTTAATAATCTCAAAATCGTGCATACAGAGATAGGCACCCACAGAACTAGCATTTCTGACAATGGAAACGACAGCCATAATAGAAGAATAACTAGAAGAAAAAGAAGTTCAAGAGTCTTGAAACTCACCAAATTCCTAACACAAAAATTGTGGCAACAGAGCAAATCACCCAACCGTGATCATTACCCATTGCCCCAATAATCCTCCAAATATCCGACCAACCAAGAATATCAAAGTTTAGATTTAGCATATGCTTGAGCCCAAACCCAAATCTTGGAAGCAAAGAGACAATCAAAAAACAGATGTACCTATGATTCCTCATCCAAGCCGCAAAAATTGCATTTTGAAGGAAAAGCAAAACTACGTCTTTTCATGAGATCATCCATAGGCAACCGATGATGGATGAGCCGCCATACCGTAAAACATTTGGAGGGAGGAATGATTTTCTCCAAATCCACTTCCAACAATCCTTGGAAATACCTCTGTCCCTTTTTAACTCATAAGCATATTTAAGAGACAAATCACCAAAAGACGAGTGAATCCAAACTCTTTCATCCGGAAGATTATCACCCGGGAGGTGGCACAAATTAATGCACCGCTGAATCGAGAGAGGAATAGCTATGGTAGACCTAGCGCAGTTTCATTGCCCACCAATAACTAAATCAAAAACCGTTCGGTCGTTCAATAGAGCAGGAGCTGCATCGTCACGGCATATCGGTGAAATCGCATCATTCACTATGCCAAAAAAGACCTTTAACAGCGCTTAAAAGCGCTACCTAAAGTGGCGCTGCTAAAGGTAAAGGCAGCGCTTTTTTTATGGAAAAAGCGCTGCTATAGGCCCCCTTTACCAGCACTTTTAGAAGCGCTTCCTATTCCCCCCTCCCCTCCCCCCCTTTAGCAGCGCTTTCTTAGACCCCCCCCCCCCCCCCCTTTAGCAACGCTTTTAGAAAGCGCTTTCTTAGAACCCCCCCCCCCCCCTTTCCCCACATTTAGCAGCGCTTATTTGTAAAAGCGCAATCTATTCTTCACTTTTTTTTAAAAAAAAATTATTTAAATAATCACATTTTGTATATATTTTTCGATAAACCTGCTTATAACAAATACATTCTCTGCTTATAATTCAGACCTTTAATTCAACACTTTGAACTTATATATACATTGTAATTCAACACTTTGGCCTTAAGTATACATTGTAGTTCATCACTTTGCACATAATCATTTTAATACACATAAACCTACTTAAATATATTACAACACAATCCAATCCTCAGAACAACATCACAAATACAGTCAATTTACATATAATTACAAATCCGATAACTTTACAAATAGATACGACTTCCAGAAATATTATTATCCCACATCAATATCTAACGATACATATAACTTATACAATTCTCAACTCAAGAATGTATTGACACCAATCCTCCTTAATTTCTTCCAATCCTGCTTTCGAGTAAGTACCACACTTGAATTCATCAAAGTACTACATAATATAACAGAACATGCACGATTTAGTTTTAAAACTTATTACTCAGATGAAATATCGGTTAATTATTAAAATAAATCATTTAACTTATGAATTGAACCATACCATGATTGGAATCTCTATTTGACCCGAGTGAATAATTTCCTTCATAAAGCGCAATACAAAATATCTGCAATCAATCCCATTGCGCTGACGAGGATATTGTAAATGGAAAAAACAAATGATCATTTATGAGGATATATAGTTTAAATAGTTTTATAAGTAGAATCACTATAACAGTCAAAAATGTGAAAATATACCTGCACTTTGATCCAACTAATGTTGTTAGCCTTCCTTTTTGGCACTGTTGCTTCTCTTTGCGATCGAAATATTTTTATAGATCTAACATAATATAAACGAATATTTAGAACAATCTCATATAATAAATAAAGATAATTATTCAGAACAATATATCTCATCACTTACGTATCAACCATAGTCTTCATATCAGGATATTTTGTTTGATCACCATCCAATGAATCCAGATAATACACTATTTCTTTCGTTAGATTAATCGCGACCAATAACCAGTGTCCACTGTAAAATAAGACAAAAGTTTAGAAAGAAATGTTATATAGAATGGCAAAAAACGAATAATTATAATAAATGAATTTAGAATGAAATCTAACCCATGGCCAGTATTATATGGCAATTGTTGCTACAGCGAAAAAAGAGAGGCCGAAAATGACTAATAGAGTCGCCACCTATCATTATTTATTCCAAAGAGAGGGAAAGGGAACGATCGGAAAAAACCTGACGAAAATGGGAAAAGACGAGGTCATCGCAACCAAGTCCTAGGTTCGGGAGTCGGTTACGCAAGGGGAAGGTATGAGCACCCCTCACGTCCGTCGTACTCGACGGGATCCACGCATGTGTTGTCTAGCTAAGAGGGTGTGTAAACTATCTATGCTAAAGGCTTATGGACAAAATAAAAAGAAAAAAGAACTGACTCGGCAAAGCATCGCAGCTTTGTGCTTACATACTCCCTCGTGCAATGGGAAAGTCAGAGTCAACGTAGTTCGCCTAACTACGGCTAAAGAAGGGGGGGAAGGTCGCTCATCGAGACATCGCGTCTCGTGCCTATGTACTTTCATCGGGTATGAAAGATCAGGGCAAACGTAGTTCGGGCTTACGAGAACACAGGCTGTTTAAAAGTTTTTAAACCGAGTAGGGTTAACAGATAATTCTAGCAGTTGGTGTATGCAGCTCGACCATTGGAGACTTAGGCGTTACCGTTTGCGATAGGACTGAAAATTAACAACACTCTTACTTGTGAAAAAGGTTTTCCTAATTAAGAACCCAAAAGGGTGAAAAAGGTTTGAATTGTTTTTGTGTTTTTTAAGAGAAGAATTGTTTTGAATTAGAGTGTTCATAATGTATGTTGGAACAAAGTCTAAAACCTAGGATCGAATGCATCGCATATCGTCCTAAGGACGTATACTAAACACTCTAGGCAATTGAGAGGTAACCACTCAATCACCATTTCCCAAGTACAAGGCTTATGGCACAACATTCATTATATTTATTAAGTGAATTGAAGTTGTTTGAAGATGAGAAGAGAAAGAGGACAAACTAAGGGGGACTAGTCCAAACCCTAAAAGTTGTCATGCAAGATGCTCCTAAAGTTGAGTTTGAAAGGGAACTACCTAATGTTATCATGCATGGTTAGAACCCTAATGTCTATCATAACCTCTCTTGAACAAGAGAGGTTAGAAATCCTAAGGGAAGGAAAACAAAAGAAGAAGAAACAATAAGAGGAAACAATGCAAATGAAGAATGTAAACACAAATTCAACAAGGAAGACAAGGATGCAATGCAAGTGAGGGAAGAAAATATGTGTGGGGATGGAGCCTCCACAAGCTCATCTCAATCTCGAGCCAAAGTATGAATAAATGTAAGAGAAAAAGGAGAGGGATGCATCACAAACAAGTAACAAAAACAATGAGAAAAAGTCCTCATGGATTCATTACTTTAGGTAGGCTTCAAGTTCCTCCTAAGGAGGGACCAAGCAACCTTAAGTAGTATTCCAAAGTCATAGGATAGAATGGGAGATGAGGAGAGAGTGCACAAATGCAAATACAAACATAGCACAAGAGGAGGCAAGCATACAAGTCAAAACTTAAGTCATATAAGCAAAAGATAAACACACAATGTAGACATGAGAAGGAAAAGGCATGAAAAATAGCAAACAGCCCCTAAAAATACCAAATAAAATCTCATTGGACCCCCAAGGTGTTAGGAACCAGGGGTCTAAATTAGAGATCAAAATTCAAAGCCAAGCTACCTCAACTAGGGGCAAACACACAAGGTATGCCCTAAACTAGGGCAAAAAGAAGGGTTCACAAAACCAAACCAACACACTAAGAAAAAATTAATAAAAAACAGAAATAAAAGTATGCAAAAATCAATCAACATATTAATGCAATGCTCAAAAATTTTCATGCAAAAATGAGAAGTTTATACCAAGAAATAAAATCAAGAGAGAACAAATGCTACAATTAAATTCAAATAAACATCCCCGATATTTAATTCCTTTTTTGAATGAATATAAAATAAGAAAAATAAAATAAAAATATTATAAAATAAAATAAAAGTCAAAGTGTCTAAAAACAATTTTTTGTGAAATTAAATAATTGGGGAATTAATTATAAGAAATTAAATTGTAACAAAAAAGAAATGAAAATAAAATATAAATAAACAAGCATGAGGTGTGAAAAGTAAAAGAAAATAGTTAAAACGAGGAACTGGGCAACAGGGGGGGTGCTAAGAGCAGCTATGCTAGGCCCATCAAGAAAATCCGAAAGAAATAAAAAAACTGGGCACTCAGGTGTGAGGGGTCAAACACAGTCCACCATGAGGACTCATCCTGGGTCATTGGATCAAACAGTCAGCAATCACACGGTCCAAATCGCTACAGCACATTAAATGATTTTCAAATGGAATTGGGTGTTTCTCGGTCAAACGGAACCTACCATAGGTCTTAATCACACGGTCCAGAAATAAAAAAGCAATATCAAACGGTTGTGGCATTGTCTTCTACCATTGAAGGTCAACAAAACCAGCCCGCCGGAGAGAAAATTCCGGTCATCTCCTACCTTTGCTCCGGCCACCGTGCACCACCACCAACAACATACAGCACGCAAAACCTAACCATTTCTCACGTTCCTTACATCAAAATCATGCTAGAGATCACAATGATCTCAAATCCTCCCGCAGAATTCACAAACCACGCGTGGATTTTCAAAATCGAAAACAACAAAGTAAAGCACCAAAAACCAAAGTTCAAGGAAACTTAAAAACAACTGCCCAGAAATTGTCTACGTGTTGTGTAGACCACAAATCCAACATTAGTTAAGCTCAAAACCCCATAGAATGCTCAAACCGAACCACATAAAAATCAAGTCATCACCAAAAGTTGTCACCAAACAAAACAAGACATGGCCAGAAACGATCTATACAACATGTGGATTACAAAGCAACAAAAATGGCACAAAATGACTTCATGTAATGGGAGAAAATTTGAAAGATAGCTTACCTAGTGGAGAGCCTCCACTGGGCCTTGAAAATGCGCTGAAGCTTGATGAAATGTGCTCAGAATCACTCCATGAACTTCAATAGAGGTGTTTGAATGCTTAATTTGGTCTGAAAATGGTTGAATCTGAGAAATTGTTTTTTGAGTTTCCTCCACTTTCTTCAAACGTGTTCTGGCTTTCTTTGCATGAAAATGACCTAGCAATCATCCAATCTTCATCTGGGATACTTATATGTTGGGTTTAGAATCAAATGGGGCTCCAAATCAAGCTAAACAGCCTAATTCACAAATTCACTTTTCACACTTTTTTCAAGTTGCCATACACGTTTTTACCACTACACCAGCTTGTTGTTTAATCCAAATCCAATCTAAATCATCTGAGTTGATCAAAGGGCTAGGTTTTGAGGCTTGATTTTGATCCCATGGTTGATTTACAATTTGTTACTTCAAGAGGAAGAAACCATGAAAATGGCCAATTTTTAGACCTCAAATTTCCAATGTGAAAGTGGCAATGCTTTTGAATCATTATTGGCAATCATAAAATGCACAAACTTGCCTTGAAAAAGTTCAAAATCAATTAATTCTCAATTTCTCAATTTAAACCTCCTTTATGAAAAATTCAAACCCCAAATTCTCAATCCAAGCCCTCACCATGACAAAAGATGATTTGGTAATGCAAATGGCCCCATTTGGAGAAAGTTTCATGTTGGAAAGATGTCCATTTGAAGTACTTAAGTTGGTGAAATGGACCTACAATTTTATGACCTGTAATCTTACTTTCCCAAAATACCCCTGACTTGTAAACCTCATAACTTGAGTTCTACAAATCAGATGAAAGACTTCTAGTACAATTTGGAATGCTAAGACCAAGACCTACAACTTTCATGTAGGACAAGAGTTTAGGAGAAACATGCTTCTAGGTCAAAAATGGCTCGGAAGTTGGTTGACTTTTGTTGACCAAAATCACATCCCTCAGATGACTTGTAACTTGTCTGGATCATAACTTGAGTTCTCTAAATCCAATCAAGGACTTCTAGTACTCAAATTAAAGTTAAGAACATGCTCTACAAGTTCCATGTTGGCCAAAAATTGAGATGAGACTTGTAGCTTAAGGTGGATGGTCTTGAAGTCAGGCACTAAATAGGGGATTTTACCCTGAGAACCCTAATTTAGTAACTTCTCACACACTTAACCCTTGGTGAATTGAACTTGAAATGATGTGTCATATGTCTTAACACAACATCCTATGACCATAGAGACTTTTAATTGAGTTTTAATCTCATTCTATTGCAGTTGATTGAGGATTTGCCATATGAAAACCCTAATTGCAACACTTTCAACTGTGGCTTGTTCCACTTCATACAACAACTTGAATAAGCTCCACAATGACCCTCAAGGCACTCAATGAGCTCCTTCAACATCTCATACCCAAAATCATCCATTCACAAACCTCTGATGCTCTTCAGTTGGCCTCCAAGTTAGGAGCTGACCCACACACATCCATCTATCCTTTCACAAGACAATGACCACTTCAAGATTTCCTGATGACCATTCAAGCTTGAGTAACAACCCCTGCTTAGGCTCAATGCTCTGATTAGACCTCCCTTGTTATGCACAACTTCTTGATCCCTTGTAAAATAAAGTATGCTATGCAATGCAAATGCTAAAACAAAATGAAATGAAACATAAACCAAGTTAAGAAAACGTTGAGCAAATTTTGGGGTACAACAACTGCCCCTATTCAAACGACTTGGACCTGAATGACTGAAAAGCGAACAGCTTCCAAACATTCAAAGGTAAAAGATGGTTGAATACCAAAGGAACCGGAAATTTGCCAACCGCAGAAAATAAAAACTGCAAACCCTCCTGGGGTAACTGCTCTGATTAGAAACGCATTCCACTGGGGAAAAGAGAAACTAGTCGAGTAACTCTGCTTGGGGAAAACCAATCTGAGAGGAATACTTCAAATTTCCGTAATTTGAATATTCAATGAATCAACATGAATCAATGAAATTGTCGGAGCCTAAGTGCTCTACATAGTAGTTGGAGCCTGAATGCTCAACGTAAGATTAACTGGAGCCTGAACACTCAACGAACAATAGGATATGTCATTTACAAATTCACCAGAGCCTGAATACTCAATGTAAGATTGACCGGAGCCTGAACACTTAACATAATAACCGGAGCCTGAACACTCAATGTAATAACCGGAGCCTGAACACTCAACGTAATAACCGGAGCCTGAGTACTCAACGTAATAACCGGAGCCTAAACACTCAACGTAATAACCGGAGCCTGAACACTCAACGTAATAACCGGAGCCTGAGTACTCAACGTAAGATAGAACGGAGCCTGAACATTCAACGTAATAACCGGAGCCTGAACACTCGACGTAATAACCGGGGCCTGAACACTCAACGTAATAACCGGAGCCTGAACACTCAACGTAATAACTGGAGCCTGAGTACTCAACGTAAAATGAAGGTACCACCAATATACTCATCAAAAACTGAACACCACTACTGTCTTTACCGGAGTCTGGCTACTTTACGAGGAAAGATAACAATACCAATCATTGTGATCTGGATACCAAAACCCTCCTTACCGGCGTCTGAATACTCGAACGGAAAAAGGAAACCCTATTAACTGGGAACGGACTGGAGTCTGGATACTCAACAGAACACAAATATATATCTTGATCCTCTAGGATCTGAAGATACTGTCGGGTAACAACCTGAGCCGAGGTCTGGATACCATGCGGGCTAGGTGAAGTCACACGGTCTAGATACCAAGAGAAACAGCTCAAACCTCTGAAGATATACCTGAAACAAAGGGATAACAACCTGGTCTATGTTTCACATGCAAATGTTTGAAAATGGCGTAATGCTCCATATGAAGTGGAAATGCTACGTGTTTGGGTAGATGCTATGCACGCATGCAGATGCAACGAAACTGAAGCAGTAAAGTAAGTGCTAGGGAAACAGAAACCATCTTGTCAGGAGCAACAAACAACCCTGCAGGAAAAGTTTACCCATGCCAATAACGATTGGACTTACACTGAAATGAAAAGGGCCCCGAAAGGCTCACCTGTCGGGGATAAAGTTCAAACAAGAACAGAAAATCCATACTCAAACAAAGATGCAGATTACTACTTGCTGAGGAAACCATCCGGGCTGACCCTCCGGAATACAGACTTTTTGAGGAACAGATAATTCACCAAGTTCTCAAAACAACCAGGCTAAACAGCCTAACGTACCTGAGGGGGAACAAAATGCCTTGAACGACCTTCCAAGACACAACTATCTTAGGAAACAAAGATTTAACTGCCAGAGGCCTCAGTCTGCACTGCTGGAGGCTGAGTTTCTGCAATCAGACTGAGTGGGAGGGAGAAATACCAGGCCACTACTGGGGAAAACCTGGCACCTACTTGTGGGGATATGCCCAAATCTCGACTCACTGGGAGTAAGTGCATACTCGTACTCTGTGGAGGATTAAAAACGCACTGGCCAACTGCCGGGAACATGCTAAACACTGCATACAAATAAACTGGGATAGAGATGTAACCTCAACTGCTGGAGAACAGCAAAGTCTGGGGAACAAATGAATCTACCCTTACTCATGAACCTTGCCCCCAAGGGTAACAACCCTGCAAAAGACAAACAGACAAAATAACCTATGCAACAAGACTGTCTTGGTCATCGTCCGTGATATTGTTCAGTTAATATCAAAGTTTTAGCAATTATTGGCCAAGGCCTGCAAGTTTATGTATGCAAGTTCATCAAAAACATCGGGCATTTTTCACAAACAAAATAGAAAAAACATAAAAACAAAGCGCACAGACAAGTACTGAATAGTATATGTTTATTGATAATCGGCCTGTGAATAGGCAAAGTTTTACAACAGATGCAACTCCTAAAAAGAGGAAGTTGCACAAAGCTACAAGTAAGCATAAAAGCAAATACAAAAGTGTACAAAAAGTACAGCAATGTCGGCAGTGTGGCGCAGACAAACACCATGAGCTGATTCCTCTATGACTCGCTTGACGCTGACGCTTTCCCGACGCTTCATCTTCAGAAGAGATTGAATTGGATGAAACGGCCCTCAGTTTCTCCCAATCCACTAAGCAGTGATGTTCACACGTAGACCACAATCATTTTCTTTCCAATCCCTAACTTTTTCCTGAACCACCCTTTCGGGTTTTCGATTCACCGGGATACCCATTTTTGCCAAATTCGCCTTTCCAGGTTTTCGACTTTGCGGGTTTACTTCTTTTTTAATTTTATCCCTAATTTTTGCTCGAACCTCTTTTCCTTTTTTATGGTTCGCCGGGATGCCCCATTTTTGCCTGGACTTTTCTTTTTGTGTCCAGCGGGTCTCTTTTAAGCAAAGTATTTTTTAACTGCGTCTGCGTTCACAGGGGATGCAAAATCTTCACCATCCATGGTGGATAGTACTAAAGCTCCTCCAGAGAAAACTTTTCGTACAACAAATGGACCTTCGTAGTTAGGAGTCCATTTGCCCCTGTGATCTGACTGTGGTGGGAGAATCTTTTTCAGCACAAGATCTCCCGTCTGAAAGCTTCGAGGGGGCACATTCTTATCATAAGCTTTCTTCATTCGGCTCTGGTACAAACTACCATATGCAATTGATGCTAGCCTCTTTTCGTCCATCAGACTAAGTTGATTCAATCTATTCTTGATCCATTCTGCCTCATCAAGTTTTACGTCAACCAAAACCCTTAAAGAAAGAATCGCAACCTCTAATGGTAGGACAACTTCCATACCGTACACTAGTGAGAAAGGAGTTGCCCCGGTTGATGTGCGTACCATCGTACGATAACCGTGCAAGGCGAAAGGTAACATTTCATGCCAATCTTTGTACGTGACAACCATATTTTGCACTATCTTTTTAATGTTCTTGTTGGCCGCTTCAACAGCGTCGTTCATCTTCGGCCGATAGGGCGATGAGTTGTGATGTTCAATCTTGAAGCTCTGGCATAACTCCTTCATCATCTTATTGTTCAAATTCGAACCATTGTCATTAATGATCCGCTCGGGGATTCCATATCTGCAGATGATGTCCTTCTTTATGAATATTGCCACCACTTGCTTGGTCACATTAGCATACGATGCTACCTCTACCCACATGGTGAAATAATTGATGGTTACCAGGATAAATCGGTGTCCGTTGGAAGCAGTGGGCTCGATCTTTCCAATCATATCGATGCCCCACATGGAAAACGGCCAAGGGGATGACATTACGTTCAACGGGCACGGCGGCACATGAATCTTATCAGCATAAGTCTGCGATTTGAAACAATCCAACTCCATTGTTAGCCAAAAATAACCAGCTCGTAGAATCTTTCGAGTCATGGCATGTCCGCCGGCATGCGTGCCAAAAGTACCTTCGTGGACTTCTTGCATAAGCAAGCTTGCTTCTTTTTCGTCCACACACCTGTGTAACACCAGATCATGATTCCTCCTATACAGCACACCATCTGGGTTGAGGTAGAAGTTTCCAGACAATCTCCTAAGAGTCTTCTTATCCCGGGTCGATGCCCCTGGTGGATACTCTTGGTTTTTAAGGAAATTCTGGATGTCATGGAACCATGGTTTACCATCGGAAGCTTCCTCAATAACAAATATGAAAGCGGGCCTGTCGAGGCGCGAGATAACAATCCTTGGCGCTTCATTCCAAAAATTGACCTTGTACATCAAAGACAGTGTAGCCAAAGCATCTACCATTTGATTCTCCGCTCTTGGCACATGGTGGAAGTCTATACGATCGAAAAACGGTAACAGTCTTCTTGCATAATCCTTATAAGGGATCAGATTGGGTTGTCGGGTTTCCCATTCTCCTTCGATCTGATTAACAACTAGCGATGAATCGCCATATACATCAAGATTCTTGATCCTCAGATCAATAGCTTCTTCCAAACCCATGATACATGCTTCATACTCGGCCTCATTGTTGGTACAAGGAAAAGTTACCTTGGTAGTAAAGGGGATATGAGTTCCATGAGGAGTTGTGATAATTGCCCCAATTCCACTACCATATGAATTAATCGTGCCATCGAATATCATCTGCCATTGAGAACCCCTCTCCGGACCTTCAGTGGGTAATGGCTCATCACAATCTTTTGCTTTCAAATACACAATGTCCTCGTCAGGAAATTCAAATCTCATCGGTTGGTAATCATCAATTGGTTGTTCAGGAAGGTATTCTGACAGAACACTCCCTTTAATGGCTTTTTGGGAAACGTATTGGATGTCATATTCTGTCAATACCATTTGCCATCTAGAAATCCTTCCAGAAAGTGTCTTCTTTTCAAAGATATATTTAATCGGATCCATCTTCGAAATTAGCATGGTTGTATGATTGAGCATGTACTGTCTTAAACATTTGGCCGCCCAAGCGAGTGCGCAACACATTTTTCAAGCATTGAGTAACGGGACTCACAATCTATGAACTTTTTACTCAAGTAATAAATCACATGCTCTTTCCTCCCTGTCTCATCGTGTTCACCGAGAACACAACCCATACTATTCTCAAGAACCGTTAAATACATGATTAATGGTCTTCCAGCAACTGGGGGTATCAGTATCGGAGGTTCCTGCAAATACTGTTTTATCTTGTCGAATGCTCTTTGACAATTTTCGTTCCAGACAACCGCCTGATATTTTTTTAACAATTTAAATATTGCTTCACACTTGGCCGTTAGATGAGATATGAACTGAGCGATGTAGTTCAACCTCCCTAAGAAGCCACAGACCTCTTTTTAAGTCTTCGGCACTGGCATTTCTTGAATAGCTCTTATTTTTGCAGGATCTACCTCGATTCCTTTTCTGCTGACAATAAACCCCAATAGCTTTCCGGACCGAACTCCGAAAGTGCACTTATTTGGATTCAACCTCAATTTGAACTTCCTCAGCCTCTCAAACAGCTTCAATAGATTGACCAGATGCTCTTCCTCCGTCTGGGACTTTGCAATCATGTCATCAACATAGACCTCAATCTCATGATGAATCATATCATGAAACAAAGTCACCATTGCCCGCTGATATGTTGCCCTTGCATTTTTCAACCCAAACGACATCACTTTATAGCAAAATGTTCCGCACAGTGTAATGAATGTTGTTTTCTCCATATCTTCCGGTGCCATTTTTATCTGATTATAACCGGAGAAGCCATCCATAAAGGAAAACACCGAGAATTGAGCCGTATTGTCAACCAATACGTCAATATGGGGGAGCGGGAAATCATCCTTTGGGCTCGCCCTATTCAAGTCTCTATAATCAACGCACATCCGTACCTTACCGTCCTTCTTAGGTACAGGTACAATGTTGGCGACCCATGGAGGGTATGTTGTCACGGCTAAAAATCCAGCGTCCAACTGCTTTTAAACTTCTTCTTTGATTTTTACCGCCATGTCTGGTCTCGTCCTCCTAAGCTTCTGCTTGACAGGTGGACATTCCTCCCGAAGTGGCAATCGATGAACCACAATGTCAGTATCAAGTTCGGGCATATCTTTGTAAGAACAAGCAAAGATGTCACTATACTCTTGAAGCATCTCTATCAACCTTTGCTTGATGTCTTCTTGCAATGCAGCCCCTATCCTGACATTTCTAACAACCTCTTCAAAACCCAAGTTGACAACTTCAATCTCTTCTTCATGAGGCAGAATGACCTTCTCTTCTTGTTTTAAGAGTCTAGCTAGCTCTTCGGGCAAGTCTTCATCCTCATCAATATCTTCTTCAGCTTGGAATACCGGGTTATCAAAGTCGAAGCGAGTCATAGAAGATTCTTGGTCGGTGTCATCTGCAATGATATGAGACCTGCAATGAAAATGGTTAAGTGCTTCAAATGATATGCAAACAAACACGTTGCCATTTTATTGTTAAAGATAAAACAAGAAAAATAGAGATCTCAAAATTTGAATGGAAAAACGCCCTTTGATTAATAGATGAAACAGTATTCAAACATAAATAAGACAAACCCTGAAATAACAAACCACTATGCTCCGGGTAGAACATAGGGTCGTACAATAATTGAAAAACAAAGCATTACTGTTCATTGGTCACTTGGACAAATTCCTCAATGGACCAGTTGCATAGACGTTGTCCTGGAATGCATGGCTTGATCCAGGCATCCATGTCACAGTCACTGTCTCCAGCTTCATCATCAGAAATGGCATTAAGCTGCTCGAAAAAGAAACCTCTGCTAGTAAATTTGATCAGCCTCTTGAACTTCGGTGTGCTTTGCGAAGACGATGGGTGGTATCCCAGACCGAATTTGTCTTGTTTCTGAGGGATTTCAATCACCTGCCCCCATCCTAGGGTTGCACCAGCTTGCACCAAAGCCTGTGCTTCTTTGAAAGAAGACATAGCCACTTCAGGCTCTTTTCTCACCACTGGAGACTTATCCTTCAACTGCACGGTTTCAAACGCTTGACACATGGTCTCATGGATTTCCCCATCTACTTCGACATACTTGAAAGAAGACAGGTGACTAACCATGATGTCCTCCTCTCCACATACCGTCACAACACTGCCACCAACCATGTATTTTAACTTCTGATGCAGAGTCGATGTAACAACCCCAGCTGAGTGGATCCATGCTCTGCCTAACAAACAGTTGTAAGCGGGCTGAATATCCATGATATAAAATACAACGTCGAAAACTTCTGGTCCCACTTGGATAGGCAAAGTCAGCTCACCAAAGACAGACCTCCGAGTACCATCGAAAGCACGTACAACCAAATCACTCGGTGTACAGGTAATTCCCCTAGTATCCAGCTTCATAAGTGCCTTCTTCGGCAGCACATTCAAAGATGACCCTGTGTCAACAAGGACATGAGACATAACCACTCCTCTACATTCAACAGAAATATGCAGCGCACAATTGTGGTTTCTGCCCCTTGGCGTTAAGTCTGGATCTGTAAATCCAAGGCCATTTCCCGCGCTTACATGCCCAATAACCCCTTCAAGCTGATTTACTGATATTTCTTGGGGCACAAAAGCGGTACTCAACACTTTCATTAATGCATTCTGTGAGCTTCGGAGCTCAGCAACAACGATAATATTGAAATTTTGGAAGGTGTCTGTTGTAAGTGCTCGACTATCTTGTAGTTGTTTTTGCGTATCAGCCTCATGACTTCCTCCACATCATTCTCCAAAGATTCTTTTTCACCAGACTGGGAAATTTCTTCAATTACCATCTTACCCTTCCCTCTATCTGCTTTTTCAGCCACCACTTCGGGCGACGCAAAGACCCTGCCGCTTCGGGTAATTGCCCCTGCTCCCACAACATTCTCTGCTGACTCCACAGGAAAAAAATTCAAATCTATTTTCTGACCATTACAGTACACCTCAGCCCCATAGTTCCATGGGACGACTTTGGTGCTTTCATAAGGAATGGGTCCTACTTTGTTAATAGTGATTGTTGGCGGCCTAGGAGGCGCTGAAATAGTTATGGTCTTATATGGGATCGAGATCGTAGCGACCTCATCCTTCTCCTCGTTTACTTCCTCGACAAGTTTCTTTTCTGCGGTCCATTCAAACTGCAACGTCCCTTCATCTATCATTCTTTGAATATACTTTCTCAAATCAACACATCCCTCAGGATGACTTAAAAAATCAGCACAATCCTCATTGCAGCCTGGGAATACTCCTCCCCCCAGCAATTTGTCTTTCACAAACTCAACGGAGTTTTTAGTTCACCAACATCTGTCACCAGATTCAACTCCTCCTCTCTGAGAACTGCATTAACCCCAGTCGGCCCATGATTCGGCATGGGATTCTGCACCACATTGGGGACCTCATTAGAAAAATTGATCGCCTTGCTGTCAATCAAATCTTGCACTGTATATTTGAAGGCCTTACAGTCGCCAATGTTATGTTCGGGAGCACCCGAATGAAATTCATAGTGGGCATTTGCATCGTACCCAGGTGGAGGTTTATCGGTCAAAGGAGCCATATTCCTTTTCTGAACCAACTGAAGTTGTAGCAATGCTGGCAGAAGTTGAGCGTATGGCATGGGAGGCGCATCAAAATGCCTATTTGCTGCCCAGACTCTGTCTTGGTATCTGCCATACCCCTGTTGATTCTGTGGACGTTGCTGATACTGTCTTTGTTGTTGTTGTTGCGGCACAGGAATAGTGACACTGGCAACTTGCTTTTGGCGATATTGGTTCTGAGATCGACCCCTACCTCTTCCTCTGAAAATCGATACTGAGCTAACGTTATCTTCACGCCTCTTGTTCCCAAACACTTTCCTTCCTCCTCCTCCAGATGAGGGTACTTCCCCCGCCTGAATCTTTCCGAGCTTGATGCTGTTTTCTACACTTTCACCGGTGATTATCAAATCTGAGAAACTTCCAGACATACTGCTTATCAGTTTTTCATAGTACAACCTTGGTAAAGTAGCAACAAACATGTCGACGAGCTCCCTTTCTACCATGGGTGGTTGTATTCTAGCAGCAAGCTCTCGCCACCTCTGGGCGTATTCTTTAAAGTATTCGTTATTTCTTTGGGAAAGATTCTGCAGCTGGACTCTATTAGGTGCAAGGTCACTGTTGTATTGGTAGTGACTTACAAAATCCTCGGCTAGTTCTTTCCAGCTGCGGACGTTAGTGGGCTCCAGCCCCATGTACCACTCCAAAGAGGGGCCGAACAGGCTATCCTGGAAAAAGTGCATCAAGAGTTTTTCATCGTCCGAGTATGCGGACATCTTTCTATAGTACGAGCGCAGGTGAACCCTCGGGCAAGTAGTGCCTTTTTATTTATCGAAGTCGGGCACTTTGAACTTGTGAGGCACTCTCAGACCTGGGATCAGCCCTAAGTTAGACATATCTAGCCCCATGGAATTTTGGCATTCGAGGGATTTCATCTTCTCCTCAATCATTTTAAATCTTCTATCAGACTCAGAAGATCCTACAACATTTACAAACCTCGGAGTGAATATGTCCTCCTGCCTATCTTCCATCCAAGTGTGGTCCACGCTACCATGTATGGCACCTGTAGTACCAAGCCCAAAGCCGCTTCCATTTCCATTACCCCCATTAGCAAAGCCACCGTGATTAGGACTTGTTGTATTCCCAGCACCAGCAGTGTGTCCATCCCTTCCAGCAGTAGGGATGACCAAAGTTGGTATTGAATTGCCTGCCTGAGGTATTTCATGGTGAGGAGGGTCAGAAGCAATCCCACCGTGCAGCACACCATCACTACCCACTCGTGTCAACAGGGGTTGCACCATAGTCTGAAGTTGAGTCTGACCACTAGCAACTCCTTGCATCATCTCCATCAGCTGTGCAATACGATCCTTCATCTCTTGCATTTCTACTTGCATTTGATCCATCAGCCTTTTCTGGTTACCTCTAGTACCGTAGCGGTGAGTTATCTGTTCTGCAATCCTGAAACACTAGTGGCACAAGAAACAAGATAAGGTTAACAGTTCCGATGCACCTGCAAATGCGAGAAACATGCTAAACTGCAAACATGTATATATGAAAACAAGGAAATTTCCCCCATGATTCTAGCTTTGGAATGACAACCAAGACAACGGAGAGCCCCACAGACAAGCATAAGATAAAAACTCCTCATATATACAAACATAAGCCCACAGGCAAAGTATAAATAGCAAATAAGTACAAACAGAAAAGGTCCTCAACCAACAGGTGTGGTGATGGTCCATACAAAAGTCTACGCTACAGAATACAAAGAAATAAATCAAACTGGGTGGCGAGACTAGAAATCCTTCAACATTGCTTGTGTATCCAAATGGTCGGGCCTATCGAGCAAACCACATATGAGCAACTCCTGCTGGCTGATAATGGACTGAAGATCCTCGACCGAGTCCTCCTTCCCAACAGCCTCCTCAAGTTTACGCCTCTTAGCACTAGCTTCCTCTCTATGCTCCTCCGAGGTTGCAAGCGCTTCATATAGTTTGCAGTCATTATGTCTCCTGAGTGCGGCTTCCTTTGAGATCTCCTTATCTTTAGCTTTGAGCTGGGCCTTCTGTTTGATAATATGCGCCTTCAACTTGTCTTCGCGTTGCTTGCTGATGGACATGGAAGCGTTCCATTGAGCCTCAAACTTGGAAATTCGCAAGTAGGCTTTGTTCAACTCTTCCTTTTTAGTGGCAAGAACACCGTAGGTGGCATTCAGGTCTCGGCCTGCGCGCTCCCTGTCACTAGTCTCTTTAGTCAAGTCTGAACCCAACTTGTTCACCAACTCTGTTTACTTTTTCAAAGAATACCTTGCTTCGTTTCTTTCATTTCTGAGTTGAGCCATCTCCCTCTCTAACCCTTCGTTTGTCTTCTGCAACTCTTCTTTTTCACGACATACCTGATTATACCTTTGGATGTCTAATGTAGTAGGCTCCTCAATTGCGGGTGGGCAAACAGGCTCCACTAGAGGATATGGCATCAAGAACTTCGCGGCCCTCTCATGAATCCAAGCCACATAGGGGTCATAGGCCTGACTATTACTCTTCCCTAGTAATGCTTTGCCTCTCCTATGGATGCTTCGCCAAGCGCGCTCGAGTCTGATCAAATAATCACCCACTAACAAACCCATGAGGTACAGAGATTCTTGTACCTCTTCCTCTTTTGGAGTGTCTCTGAGAGCATATCTGAAATGTCGTACCAACAGAGAGGGGTTGTAGCTGACGCACCCCTTCCTTCCGACCAGGGGTACGTTAGGAAATCCGCCACAACTGTAAATAATGTCAACGCCAAGCAAATTTCTATCAAACCAAATAATATCCTTAGCAGTCAAGCCCATCATCCTCTCAGACCATTCTGAGGTAGCAATAATATCCACAAACTGACCACTTTTAGGCATGTGACTCATCATCCACCTATAAAGCAAAGGAACACAACACGAGACGTTCTTTCCCCTTCGGTTTTCATTCTTGTGGTGCACAGAATGATAAACGTCTCCTAAGAGTGTAGGGACCGGATTCCCTGAGGCTAGCAGGTAGAAGGCATCCACGTCCACAAAGTCTGGCAGATTTGGAAACAAGACAATACCATAAATGCAAAGTGCCAGGATAGCACTAAACACAATCCAGCAGCCATTCTTAGCGAACTTCTGAGCTTTCTCAACAAGAAACGGTAACAGAAAACCATAAGTTCCTTTTCTCTTAACTAGCTTCCCCTTTAACTCTGCAGCGCCCAACTGTAATATAGTAGCGAGCACATCCAGGTCAGGCTTTGCATCTGTGTGGACAAAAGGCAGATGATCATGGATAGGCACCCCCAACATATCAAAATACTCTTCCAAAGTAGGCGCTAAAACAAAATCCGGGAAGACAAAGCACCTCAACTGGGCGTCGTAAAACTGCAAGAGAGTATAAATGCCACTGATCTCAAAGGATGAGGGTTTGCAAACACATTCGGCCAATCTCCCATAGTCTTGTCTAAATTGTTCCATCACACTCACTTCAGCCATAGCAATCAGAATCCTCAAAGAACTGACGTTTGGAGTAGGAAACCTGTAAGCAACAGTCCTTTTCAAAGGCTCCATGTCAAGAAAGAAGAACATGACCACTAGAATCAGGAGGGAAATATACACCTGCAGTCATAAATACATGTTAATGAAGAGATGCAAATGAAAATGCAAATGCAACAGAGGATCAAGCTTGTTGTGTTGTAGCTTGAGAAGAACCGACGCTTCGCTCTAGTACTGACAAATCACTGACATAAGAACCCCTTGGTACCATGAACACAGGTTCACACTGTCAAGAACTGGGTAGTTTGGAGGTCAGAGTTTCTTGCATAACCCACCCACTCACAGGTATGGACCTATCCACTGACAAGGTTTGGCATCCTATGCGTTCATCAGCGTCACAGACTTTCAAGAAATGATGATATGTTCACCATTTCTGGTTTGGCATCATCACCCCTTGAAGAGGCCTCACTTAGCTGAATCCCAAATGATCGATTCCCAGAGTCGACAACCCTCAAATCCAAATTCCAGTCGGATCCTAAGGATCGGAAAGGAACTCGTCAAAGAGAATCTCGTCTGAGTGTGAATTACGTAGGGAACTGTGTCTGCTAAGAAAACAGGTCCACCCACTAGTCTCCACTTCTAATACTAGGTTTATACTCAAGCCCGGGTCCGGCTTCTCACTCAATGGAACTCCCCTCCCAACAGCACAGCAAGTATGATACGATGCAGAAAGTAAAAAGCGGGAGAAAATAAAGATAAAGCACATATATGCACACACCCAAAAGAAAACACACAAGCGCTAGGATTGACTCTCATAGGGGATATTCCTGTCCCCAACAGAGTCTCCAGTTGTCGCTACAGCCAAAAAAAGAGGCCGTCAATGACTAACAGAGTCGCCACCTATCGTTATTTATCCCAAAGAGAGGGAAAGGGAACGATCGGAAAAAACCTGACAAAAACGGGAAAAGACGAGGTCATTGCAACCAAGTCCTAGGTTCAGGAGTCGGTTACGCAAGGCGAAGGTATGAGCACCCCTCACGTCTGTCGTACTCGACGGGATCCACGCATGTGCTGTCTAGCTAAGAGGGTGTGTAAACTATCTACGCTAAAGGCTTATAAACAAAAGAAAAAGAAAAAAGAACTGACTCGGCAAAGCATTGCCCCTTTGTGCCTACGTACTCCCTCGTGCAATGGGAAAGTCAGAGTCAACGTAGTTCGCCTAACTACGGCTAAAGAAGGGGGGAAGTTTGCTCGCTGAGACATCGCGTATCGTGCCTACATACTTTCATCTGGTATGAAAGATCAGAGCAAACGTAGTTCGGGCTTACAGGAACACAGGCTATTCAAAAGTTTTTAATCCGAGTAGGGTTAACAGACAGTTCTAGCAGTTGGTGTATGCAGCTCGACCATTGGAGACTTAGGCGTTACCATTTGCGATAGGACTGAAAGTTAACAACACTCTTGCTTGTGAAAAAGGTTTTCCTGATTAAGAACCCCAAAGGGTGAAAAAGGTTTGAATTGTTTTTGTGTTTTTTAAGAGAAGAAGTGTTTTGAATTAGAGTGTTCATAATGTATGTTGGAACAAAGTCTAAACCCTAGGATCGAATGCGTCGCATATCGTCCTAAGGACGTATACTAAACACTCTAGGCAATTGAGAGGTAACCACTCAATCACCATTTCCCAAGTACAAGGCTCATGGCACAACATTCATTATATTTATTAAGTGAATTGAAGTTGTTTGAAGATGAGAAGAGAAAGAGAACAAACTAAGGGGGACTAGTCCAAACCCTAAAAGTTGTCATGCAAGATGCTCCTAAAGTTGAGTTTGAAAGGAAACTACCTAATGTTATCATGCATGGTTAGAACCCTAATGTCTATCATAACCTCTCTTGAACAAGAGAGGTTAGAAATCCTAAGGGAAGGAAAACAAAAGAAGAAGAAACAATAAGAGGAAACAATGCAAATGAAGAATGCAAACACAAATTCAACAAGGAAGACAAGGATGCAATGCAAGTGAGGGAGGAAATATGTGTGGGGATGGAGACTCCACAAGCTCATCTCAACCTCGAGCCAAAGTATGAATAAATTCAAGAGAAAAAGGAGAGAGATGCATCACAAACAAGTAACAAAAACAATGAGAAAAAGTCCTCATGGATTCATTACTTTAGGTAGGCTTCAAGTTCCTCCTAAGGAGGGACCAAGCAACCTTAAGTAGTATTCCAAAGTCATAGGACAGAATGGGGGATGAGGAGATAGTGCACAAATGCAAATACAAACATAGCACAAGAGGAGGCAAGCATACAAGTCAAAACTTAAGTCATATAAGCAAAAGATAAACACACAATGTAGACATGAGAAGGAAAAGGCATGAAAAATAACAAACAGCCCCTAAAAATACCAAATAAAATCTCATTGGACCCCCAAGGTGTTAGGAACCAGGGGTCCAAATTAGAGATCAAAATTCAAAGCCAAGCTACCTCAACAAGGGGCAAACACACAAGGTATGCCCTAAACTAGGGCAAAAAGAAGGGTTCACAAAACCAAACCAACACACTAAGCAAAAATTAATAAAAAAACAGAAATAAAAATATGCAAAAATCAATCAACATGTTAATGCAATGCTCAAAAATTTTTATGCAAAAATGAGAAGTTTATACCTAAAAATAAAATCAAGAGAGAACAAATGCTACAATTTAATTCAAATAAACATCCCCAATATTTAATTCCTTTTTTGAATGAAAATAAAATAAGAAAAATAAAATAAAAATATTATAAAATAAAATAAAAGTCAAAGTGTCTAAAAACAATTTTTTGTGAAATTAAATAGTTGGGGAATTAATTATAAGAAATTAAATTGTAACAAAAAAGAAATGAAAATAAAATATAAATAAACAAGCATGGGGTGTGAAAAGTAAAAGAAAATAGTTAAAACGAGGAACTGGGCCACAGGGGGGTGCTAAGGGCAGCTACGCTAGGCCCATCAAGCAAATCCAAAAGAAATAAAAAAAAAACTGGACGCTCAGGTGTGAGGGGTCAAACATAGTCCACCATGAGGACTCATCCTGGGTCATTGGATCAAACAGTCAGCAATCACACGGTCCAAATCGTTACAGCACATTAAATGATTTTCAAATGGAATTGGGTGTTTCTCGGTCAAACGGAACCTATCGTAGGTCTTAATCACACGGTCCAGAAATTAAAAATCAATATCAAACGGTTGTGGCATCGTCTTCTACCATTAAAGGTCAACAAAATCAGCCCACCAGAGAGGAAATTTCGGTCATCTCCTACCTTTGCTCCGGCCACCGTGCACCACCACCAACAATACACAGCACGCAAAACCTAACCATTTCTCACGTTCCTTACATCAAAATCATACTAGAGATCACAATGATCTCAAATCCGCCCTCAGAATTCACAAACCACGCGTGAATTTTCAAAATCGAAAACAACAAAGTAAAGCACCAAAAACCAAAGTTCAAGGAAACTTAAAAACAACTGCCCAGAAATTGTCTACGTGTTGTGTAGACCACAAATCCAACATTAGTTAAGCTCAAAACCCCATAGAATGCTCAAACCGAACCACACAAAAATCAAGTCATCAACAAAAGTTATCACCAAACAAAACAAGACATGGCCAGAAATGATCTATACAACATGTGGATTACAAAGCAACAAAAATGGCACAGAATGACTTCATGTAATGGGAGAAATTTTGAAAGATAGCTTACCTAGTGGGGAGCCTCCACTGGGCCTTGAAAATGCGCTGAAGCTTGACGAAATGTGCTCAGAATCACTCCATGAACTTCAATAGAGGTGTTTGAATGCTTAATTTGGTCTGAAAATGGTTGAATCTGAGAAATCGTTTTTTGAGTTTCCTCCACTTTCTTCAAACGTGTTATGGCTTTCTTTGCACGAAAATGACCTAGCAATCATCCAATCTTCATCTGGGATACTTATAAGTTGGGTTTAGAATCAAATGGGGCTCCAATTCAAGCTAAACAGCCCAATTCACAAATTTACTTTCCACACTTTTTTCAAGTTGCCATACACGTTTTTACCACTACACCAGCTTGTTTTTTAATCCAAATCCAATCCAAATCATCTGAGTTGATCAAAGGGCTAGGTTTTGAGGCTTGATTTTGATCCCATGGTTGATTTACAATTTGTTACTTCAAGAGGAAGAAACCATGAAAATGGCCAATTTTTAGACCTCAAATTTCCAATGTAAAAGTGGCAATGCTTTTGAATCATTATTGGCAATCAGAAAATGCACAAACTTGCCTTGAAAAAGTTCAAAATCAATTAATTCTCAATTTCTCAATTTAAACCTCCTTTATGAAAAATTCAAACCCCAAATTCTCAATCCAAGCCCTCACCATGACAAAAGATGATTTGGTAATGCAAATGGTCCCATTTGGAGCAAGTTTCATGTTGGAAAGATGTCCATTTGAAGTACTTAAGTTGGTGAAATGGACCTATAATTTTATGACCTGTAATCTTCTTTTCCCAAAATACCCCTGACTTGTAAACCTCATAACTTGAGTTCTACAAATAAGATGAAATACTTATAGTACAATTTGGAAAGCTAAGACCAAGACCTACAAATTTCATGTTGGCCAAGAGTTGAGGAGAAACATCCTTCTAGGTCAAAAATGGCTTGGAAGTTGGTTAACTTTTGTTGACCAAAATCACATCCCTCAGATGACCTGTAACTTGTCTGGATCATAACTTGAGTTCTGTAAATCCAATCAAGGACTTCTAGTACTCAAATTAAAGCTAAGAACATGCTCTAAAAGTTCCATGTTGGACAAAAATTGATATGAGACTTGTGTATTGAGGTGGATGGTCTTGAAGTCAGGCATTAAATAGGGGATTTTACCCTGAGAACCCTAATTTAGTAACTTCTCACACACTTAACCCTTGATGAATTGAACTTGAAATGATGTCTCATATGTCTTAACACAACATCCTATGGCCATAGATACTTTGAATTGAGTTTTAATCTCCTTTTATTGCATAGTTGATTGAGGATTTTCCAGATGAAAACCCTAATTGCAACACTTTCTATGGTGGCTTGTTCCACTTCATACAACAACTTGAATAAGCTCCATAATGACCCTCAAGGCACTCAATGAGCTCCTTCAACATCTCATACCCAAAATCATCCATTCACAAACCTCTGATGCTCTTCAGTTGGCCTCCAAGTTAGGAGCTGACCCACACACATCCATTTATCCTTTCACAAGACAATGACCACTTCAAGATGTCCTGATGACCATTCAAGCTTGAGTAACAACCCCTGCTTAGGCTCAATGCTCTGAGAAGACCTCCCTTGTTATGCACAACTTCTTAATCCCCTGTAAAATGAAGTATGTTATGCAATGCAAATGCTAGAACAAAAGGAAATGAAACGTAAACCAAGATAAGAAAAGGTTGAGCAAATTTGGGGGTACAATTGCAACAAGTTCAATTTCTCTGTATCTGCGGCCATAAATGATTTGACTATGTAATCTCTAACCACATCTGGAATGTGCTCGATTGACTGTGCGTTGATACAGTTAGTAGATAAGAATGCGAATCTTGAAGTCAAACCATGCGGGACCAACATCTTGTCAAACAATAACCTTAAATAAAAACATAATCAATATTAGAATATTCATTTAAATGAGCAAATAATTTGTTCAAGTATTTAATTAAAATTGATCGGAGTACTACCAGATGTAGGAATGCATAACACCAACGTCCAATTCAGAATGTTGGAAAATATTGTCCAAATCCTCCTTACCAATTGTTTCGGCATATTCAAAACCGAAAATACCTTCCTGGATAGGTATTTGACGGATGCCACCCTCAGCAACATTTGTTGTTCCTAGATATATTTCAAGGCACAACCTAAATTGAGGAATAGATGCTTTTTTTGTCTGGCCTTTTTTTTGGGCACCTTGGTAGATTCAGGCATTTACCCTTGCTGGCTTCTTGCAACTGTTGATCATGAACCTAATATTCATATAAATTCAGTAATTAATGTATAATAAGATCATCATGTAACTGTAATAGTACCTGTTTTGATGCAGCCGAATCGGTTTCCCGCACAACAATTCCCTTTTCTTTTGATTGGATTTTGTAGGAGTCTAAGATCATCATGTAAATAAGTAAATGTAAATGTAAGAATAACTTTCAGGTATGGGTCGTAAAATATTACAATACTTCATAATGGTTTTCAACCTACCTCATCATCTATGAAAATGAGATTTGACGGCCATGCAACAAACGATCCTATTACGTCTCCCACCACTGTTGCGTCCGAAACATCATCTGGTATAGGCAACAACACACCTCCCTCTAACGCAATATCAACCGATACTTTAAAAAATCCAGCAAGGAGCGGTTTATGGTGAAGTAAGTCTCCCAAAGTGTTATGCACTTTTCCCTTGCCAACCATGCGATAAGTCGGTGACGATAAATATAGCCGACAAGGTGAAATGCCCTAAACAAATAATGAATATAATTAATATGTCAATTAAGGTAATTTTGCTAAATTAATTTCAATGTAATATATACAATTACCTCTGGAAAATTCCAATCACGTTCAATCTGTGTTTTCTTCACAAATAGGACACGCACATTGACCTTTAATGCTATACCCTGATAGATTTCCGTATGCTGGAAAATCATTAATTGTGCCAAACAACATCGCCCTTAAATTGAAATATCCATCATAAACCTCCACACTGTTCTCCCACAAACTCTTTAAGTCTTTGATTAAAGGTGTCAAGTATACGTCTATGTCCTTTCCTGAATGTTTAGGGCCAGAAATTAACATAGATAACATCATGTACTTACGCTTCATACATAGCCATGGAGATAGGTTATAAATCATAATAATTACAGGCCATGTGGAATGTGAGATGCTTTGCAGACCATGCAGATTCATTCCATCAATCGATAATGCCAAGCGAAGGTTTCTAGCTTCTTCTTCAAAATCAGGATACTCATTATCAATTTTCATCCACTGTGGTGAATCTGCCAGATGTCGATACTTCCCATCTATAATTCTATCATCTATATGCCAAGTCAGGTGTTTTGCATCTGTTTCACTACGAAACATGCGTCTAAATCTCGGAATTATAGGAAAATGCCATAAGACTTTTGCTGGTGACAACTTTTTCTTATACCGAGATACACCGCATTTAGGACACTCGTTTAATGATGCATATTCATTTTGAAACAAAATGCAATCATTTGGACAAGCATGTATCTTATCATAGCTCATGCCAATAGAGCATAACATTTTTTTAGCTTCATAGGTTCAATTAGGAAGAACATTATCCTCCGGAAGCATCTCTTGTAGTAGGGCTAACAACTATGTGAAACTTTTATCCGACCATCTATTACCCGCCTTTAAGTTGTACAACTTTAATACCACAGACAATCTTGTGAAAGTAGTGCAACCTTTATACAACGGTTTCACTGCATCGCTTACCAACCTCTCAAACATCTTGGGACAATCTTGAAGATCTTCTTCAAGTGTTTCTGCAATCTCTTCGACTCGATCATAATCATATGTATCCCTGCCATTGTCCTTTGAAGTATAGGTTGTATTATCCCCATGTTCGACATTCTCGTTACTTATCTCACCATGTAATGTCCAACGTGTATAACTTCGATCAATTCCATGTCTCATTAAATGAGATTCCAACTGAACGGCGTCAATTTGACGCCCATAACAGCAACCTAAGCAAGGACATGTGATCCTACTGGGGTCTTTGGCGTGTTCAACAACAAACTTAATGAATTTCGATACCCCATTCTCGTACTCTTTTAACAATCGATTAGAAGACATCCATTTTTTATCCATACTAATTGAGTAGTCTAAACTAAACAAAGAAAGTTAAACAAAAACAGAGAATACCTGTAAAGAAATCACCAACTTTTAAGAAAGCTACACAGTAGGATGCTTGGAAACGATCACAACCTTGCTCTTCACATGTAACCCCTATAACAGACAAAATTAATAACATAATCAACATTAAATAATTCTTGGAACATCAATTGTTGATAAAACTTGCAATAATGTAACAACTTCTTATATAGTTGATAATTTCTTTTAATAAGGAACAAAATAAAATACCATAAAATGAGGAACAAAATAAAATACCATAAAAAACGAGTAAACTTAGAGAAAGTTATACCTAACATATTTTTTACAAATTAAAATTCTCTTTAATTCTAATAGGGATAGAAACAAAAGTAATTAAAAAATCTGCACTGCTACTTATATTAGCAAAAAAAATCAACGCAAAAATTCTCTTAACATTAATTAACTTCAGTTCAAGCTCCAAAACTAACCAATAGTTCTAATTATTCCTTAACACTAACTCCCTAATGACTAATTAACCTTCAATCTCTCACTATCCTAATTCCATCTAACTGTTACTATGAAGCTCCAAAAACTAACTTCTTCATGAAATCCTTGAAATGATATTTGGAGATCTTACTATTTGAAAATACAAACAAAATATTTGGAGATCAACCAATATTCCTAATTCACACGGAAATTTTAGAGTACCGACAATAACACATTAACATATAACTGATTCTAATCAAATTTTCAAAGTAACAACAATAACACATTAACACATGCACAAATATTTGTCCTAACAAAGTAATGTACCTTCCAAAATTAAGTCAAAATCGTGTAAAACACTCTTTGATTATCAACAAAAATTCTCATTTATAATGTTAGATTCTTCCCTTATTTTTTTCTATTCCCACAATAATAACAGTAGTTATTCAATCAATAAAAATGAAAAACTATTTTTCTTATCAATATATCTTGTCAATAATAACAGTAGTTATTCCATCATGTACTTAAGTTTGATTGTTTGTTCTTACATGCCCAAAATAGTATTGCTAGGTAGTTCAAACCCAAGACAAATGAAAAACTTCAAAAATGTACCATAAAAATGGTGGAAATGCGTTACAAAATGACAGACGGAGGCGAAAGGGATGACGGCGAAAACGGACGGACAAACGGCGGCGAAAGGAAATGTAGACGGAATGAAAAGAGGACGGCAAAGGGCGGCGGCTGTCGGACAGAGGGATTGGACGTTTCAGGTCGTGGTGAATAGGGCATGCAAATTCGCGAGAGGAGAAAGAACGAAAGAATAGTACGCGACTGTTAAGTTTCTGGAAAAATTCTGGTGGGTTTTTTTAAATTTATTCTCATTAAACCTATAGCAGCGCTTTCTTAGGGCCTTTAGCAGCGCTTTTGAAAAGCGCTCTCTAAGGTATGCCTTAGGCAGCCCCTTTAGCAGCGGTTTTAAAAAGCGCTTTCTATTATACCTCCTATAGCAGTGCTTGTGTAGAAAGCGCTTTCTTAGACCCCCTCCCCCTTTAGCAGCGCTTTTATAAAGCGCTTTCTTAGAACCCCCCCCCCCCTTTAGCAGCGCTTTTAAAAAACGCTTTCTTAGACCCCCCCCCCCCCTTTTAGCAGCGCTTATAGAAAGCGCTTTCTTAGGGCATGCATTCAGCAGTGCTTTTTCTTAAAGCGCTGTTTAAGGTTTGCTTTTTTTTTCATGACTCTTTAGCAACGCTTTTTAATAAAGCGATGTCTTTTTATGCGCTGCCAAAAGTCATTTATGGCGTAGTGATTTATCATACCATAAGCTTATGGACTTACCATTTCTAACACACCAAGAAGAGTTCTCCAAAACATTAGGTATTTCTTTCTTAACAGTAGACTAAATAGAGGAAAAAATATGATGATTAATGAACTTGCTCTTACGCGTAACCCAATCCCGAAGAAAAATAGCCCAGCTGGTCGTGGAGGATAATAAATCCCAAGCCAACGTCAAATTTGTTGGTGCATTATGATGACACATATAACGAATACCTAGGCCGCCTTCCTTTAAAGTCTTGCACATGTTGCACCAAGCCACCGTAACAAGCTTGTTTTTTGATGTTTTGCCACTCCAAATAAACCTTCTAACCGTCCGTTCAAGATCACGAAGAAGCAATAAAGGTCAATCATAAATGGACATACTATGATGAAGCATACCAATAATGGAAGACTTGACGAGCTCCACTTTACTAGCAAAAGATAAAAGAGAACCTTTCCAAGAGGCTAACTTATTGAGAACCTTATCTACAATGGGCTGCAAATAAATATTCTTTAGTTTTCCTTTAAACAACGGAACCCCAATGTACACAAAAGGATAGACGTCTAGATGGAAGCTGCTAATATTAGCAAGAATATTGAGCCTAGAATTCGACATTGAGCCACTGAAAATGAATGACTTCAAACAATTAACCTCCTGACCAAAAACAATCACATACTATTAGAAATTATTTGTAAGGTTTTGAATGTTTGATAGCATACCTTTGCATAAAATGATAACGTCGTTGGCATATAAAATATGAGAAGGGACCTTTGTTTTATTCGACCCAGAAATCAGATCTAACTTGTTGGAGAAAACCAAGTGCTGAATTTTCTTGCTAAGAACGTCCTCGGCAAGACAGAACAGAAGCAACGACAGCGGGTCTTCTTAATGAACCCCACGAGTGCACTCAAAGAAACCTTTCAGCGCACTGTTAATGTTAACCGACAATCTCACTGAATGCAGAATATAGCTAATATAATAACATAATTTATCATTAAAACCAAAGTTCATAAGAACTTTCAGAATGAAGTTCTAGTTTAGAGTATCAAACGCTTTCTTGATATCGACTCGCACTAGGTTTTAGAGACCTACAGATTTACCGCCTTCGAAGCTAGACCAATGCAATCATGAATGTACCTTCCTTGTATGAATCCTCTCTGCTCATGCGAAACAAGAAAAGGCATAAGAGTTACCAACCGATCTGCAACGATTTTGGTAATTAACTTGAACTTGAAATTGGAGATGGCTATGGGACGGAACAAGTCCAACTTATCAACACCTTTGACTTTCGAAATTAACACAATCGTGTTAGAGTTTAAATCGGGTATAATCCAGCTATTAATAAAAAAATCTGTAACGGCATTAGAGACATCCTCCTTAACGATATCCCAATAGGTCTAATAGAATGAAGCACCAAAACCATCAGGCCCAGAGAACCGTTTTGTTAAGAGCGAAGGCAGCCACTGTATTCTCATCCAACAATGGTAATCGAGTGAGGATAGAATTCATACCATCGTCAACCAACCGTGGAATAGTTTCTTCCACCATATTCATATCTTGCAAAAACAACGACTTAGTAGGAAACAACTTTAAAAAAATATTGCACTGTACAATTTGCAATATCATTCGGGTCGGAGAGGATATTGTCTTCATGATGCAGCAAAGAAATGAGCTTAAGCTTGTGTTTAATATTAGAGACTCGATGAAAAAAAGTTGTGTTGTGATCTCCCTCCAAGTACCACTTAATCCTGAATTTCTCTTTCCAAAAGCACTCCTCCGTGTCAAGAGCCTTTGACAGAGAATAATGCGTGTTGAATTCCAGCTGCTTGAGGTTATTAGAGATACTTTCCTCCTAGATTTTTTATTTAATTTTACTAAAAGGATCCTTCGTATTCTTAACGTTAGCTGTAACATTCCCACGTACTTTTGTTCCACTCTTTAAGATCTTTTCTCAGTAACTGTAACTTTTTATTAAGAATGAACATAGGGTAGCCAATAACCTCTTTAGACCAGAATGACTTGATCAACTTCCTACAATCGTCATGAAGCGACCAAGTCTTTAGGAATTTGAACTGAGAAACAACACAAACGGGGTTAACATGGAATTCAAACAGCAACGGGTAGTGATCAGGTTTGACTCTGACGAAAGTAGAAACAAAAATTGATTACAACTATCAAACCAAGAAAGGTTACCAATACACCTGCCAAACCAATGCTAAATGGAAAAAGGATAATCCCACTTGTTCGACCAAGTAAAATTAGCACTTGTAGTCAGAATATGGATGAGGTTATTGAAATCTGACCAATTCTTAAAATCGAACAATAGAGTGCGAACCAGCGAGTTCCTACCACAGTGTTCGTGAGCGCCAATAATCGCATTGAAATCTCCCACAAAAGACTATGGGATAAGGTATAAAGAGAGCAGATGGCTAAGATCGAACCAAAGATCCCTCCTAATAATGAGAATGGTTTAAGCATACACTGCAGTGCAAGCTAACGCCCTATTATCCAACACAAACTGAAAAGAAACAAATTGGTTAGAGGATGAAAGGATGACAGAAGATAAATCATGAGAGCAAAAACACCATAAGAATGGAACATCCTTGATGTTGAACGCAAACGGCTTGAATCCTAAACGATGAAACCATATAGAATGAAACTTAGCAAAATCCATCTTCGGCTCTGCTATAAAGATGAAGTCAGGATGGTTAATCTTAACGAGTCTCTTTAAGGCTAATCTAGACGGACCATTAGCCACCCCCGAATGTTCCAGAATAGTCACCTCATGAGGTAATATGGTTAAGTCCTCCTTGGGACCTTCTTGAGTACTTTTGTTTTCGTCGAGCCGAATGTTTCTTTTTTAGATTGTTCAGGGCAGAACAGAAAACCCCTTTCTTCTGAATGGATTTCTACCCAATTGCTTCCTGAAATTATGGTTTGCAGATCTCATATGTCCTAAGAGATGTCGAGACACTTGATCTCTATTAAGAACAATGACAAGAAGCAGCACATAAAAAACTTACCGAAAGTAAACAAACACACAGTGATTGTTAACCTAGTTCGGTGAACAACAACACTTACGTCTGGGGGATACCAAGTCAAAAATGAAATCCACTAGATAGTATTAATTCTAAGTTAAACAACCTCTGGTTTACAACTTATCACTTAATCACTACCCTTGCTTAATTTCTACCTAAGACTCTTCCTAGGTATGAGACTCTTCTTAATTCCCTTTCAATCACAGTAGTGACAAAATTTACAACTCAATATAAACAGTCAAGGTCAAGTATCAACACGACACAAGAGTGGCTCACAAATACAAACCCTAGTATACACTAAGCAACAATGTATGTTCCATGTTTTTCTTAGGTTAAAACCCTCCTATTTATAACCATAAACAAGACTGGATTTGGGCTTAAAAATGCAGCAATTCTGCTACACAGAATCTGCAACTGATTCTCCAAAAGAAAAGTTTCTTCAATCCATAGTTTCCTAAAATGACTCCTCACTTAGAATATGGCATCTTCAGATTCCTACAGAATCTCTGATTCCTCAATCTTGAACGCCACTTAGGATAATCAAATATTCCCAAAATAATCATAAATCTGGAAGTAAAATATCATAATCAAAAACTAAAAAGTAACAGACAAAGATGTCGAATAATCATGATAGGACATCTCGTCTAACATCTTAATCTTCAGTTAGTTGTTCATGTTAGGACATCTTATCCAACATCTAGCAGTCAAGTTAGTTTTACCAAAATTGATGCCTACCTCAAAAGCTTGGACTCATCAATCTCCCCCTTTGGCAGATTTTACCTAAAACTAACTAAATAACCCTTGCAAGTAGAAACACGAAGTCAGAGGCCAAAACAAATCAGAACAGCAGCGAAAAAACAAAAACACTTTAAATCCTCCCCCTCAATCAGTTCCTTCTTCTACAGCAGGAATCAAACTCTCCCCCTCAATAGCAGCAATCAGTGGTTAGCAGAAGAGTGGTTAGCAGAAGAGTGGTTAGCAAAGTTAGTATTACTCCCCTTTTTAGCCATAATATGATAAAGGTAGTTAAACTAACTAAACAACCAAGTCATAACACAAAAGTTAAAGGTACATAACAAACACATGAAGTGCCCAAAAAAAATATCCTAGGCATTAAGCCCTTACATAACCACAAAAAAATAAGACTACATTCAGATGTCATCTTCAGTAGCCTCATCACCCTCTTTTTCTTCTTCCTTTCCAACAAGGTCATCATCAGCCTCAACTTCAATATCTTCAACATCAACATCTTCAGCTTCATCCTTATCAACATCATTAGTTCCACTAGCAGCTTCAGTGCCCTTGTCCTGCTCAGCTGTCAAGGTTTGTGTTAGTTGTTCAAATTTAGCCTTCCTAGTTGTGTTGGACTTGATGATAGCATCCAGGTCCTCGTAAGTCTCTTTTAGCTGGGAAATAATATCCTCCTTTGAAGTTGTAGGAACAAATGTTGAAGTATATGTCGAAATAATATATGGGCCATGACTCCCAATAAACAACTTATAGTGCAATGTCAAAGGAGATTCCCTTTTCATTGCATAATCTGCAGGCACCGGAATATTGAAGAAAAAAAAGTAGTGTGCGGTGCTAAATAGATGAATTATAAAAGGAATGTGATTCATTTTATATTCCTTTGAAGTTTAGCAGAAAAATAGGGTTCTAAAGGAAGACAGTGATTTCATGTGTTGAAAGAAGAAAACTCTTAATGGTTATCAAAAGAGTCAAAGTAGAAGAAAGAAGTAAGACTTTTTTCTTCAAACATTTTATTATAGAAAATCAAATTGTATACTTCCACATCTTGGGTATGTGATACTAGATGTTGATCTAACATTTATAAGAATGTGAAGAGTCTTTTAAGAAGTAGGATATTGATTATAATTTGAGTCATCTTACGTCTAAAATGAAACAACGAGTTTTCATTGACTATAAGAGCTTATGATTAGACTTAGATTAGAGCTTGTAATATCTACAAGATGAGGAGTGCATGTTTTGATAATGGACAAATGTTGTTATGTTTATCCAAAACAATGGTTTCAATACTAAATCAAGTAGTGGATTCGAGTTCTACGATTTTGATAAGCTCATCTATAACAATTGTAGGATGGATCAAATAAGATTTAAACCTTGTGTATATCAATGGAATTAATGTTTAGTCCAAATAAGAGAGAGATGCATTTTCAAAGTCTATGAGAATATACTATTGGACTCATTTGGTTTTAAATCATTTGATAGATGAAAGCATTAATTTTGGAAGATATATCTAATGTCTCAAATCATCGACTAAAGTGAAGGACATATGATATATCTTGATTATATACATGTGTGATTTATATGGACCTATAAACATATTTGCTAGATGAATTTTATTTCTCTTACTTCATTTATATTACTGACAAACTCAGTAATTATGGATTTATGTATGTGACACGAGTTAGAATTTTTTGAGAAGAGTTCAAGAATAAGTAGAATGAAACAACTCAAAAAGGTATTAAGACCATACAAATTGTTAGTTATGGTAAATACCTATATAAAGAATATAATGACCATTTAAATAGTATCATGTTTGATGTTGAACAATTTAAAATAGTTCAATTATATCTTTGTGACTCTTTTATAAATTATTTTACATACAATTATTCATATCCATAACTAACTCATTTTAAAGTAGTCGTAGAGACACCATATTTGATATGGAGGTAAGAGTAACTAGTTTGTCTTTATGATCATCCGGGTTGTAAGGTTTATTAACTAAACTTGATTACAGTCTAGATGAAGATGTATTTATAGATGTATCTCAATGGAAATAAGGAACACATATTCTATAACACTTTATGGGACAAATATGTTTTGGTACTAGAACTGAAGTCTTCCATTAGAGAAAATATGTATCTAAGGAGTCAGTGGGAGTGATGTAGAACTTGAAGAAATTTAAACACCATAAAATACATATCTTTATGAGAATGGAACATGAACCAATTCAATAAAGGGGTTGTTGTTGTTGGACCATTGGTACATGTAGCACGAGATCAAGAGAAGATTATAAATGATCTTGATTCTAAAAGAAATATAATCTGTTTAAATCCAATTATGGATTTTTGAAAGCTTCTTGGAGTTGAATCCTTTGATTAATAAATTTTTATATAAACTTGGATTAATAAATTTCAAATTTAAATCTTGTGCACACAAGAAGGTTAGCAAGATTATTTGCATTAATCTAGTATAGTATGTAGGCGACATATTCATCATTAAAACAAATTACCTACAACACCAATGCAGGACATGGTTAAGGAAATGGTTTTTATAAAATCTCTGAGAAAAGTCTTCTAAAAGGTTAGGAATCAGAATCTATAGATATAAATGGTTGATGAATCTCAATCCTAGCATAAGTACATATTCTGATGAAGTTTTGAGACACTTAATATGCATAATATCACATTAAGATTATTGCATGTGTGACATCATATTTTGTCTAATAGACAATGTCTTACCTCATTGGATGAGAAAAAGGACACCATGATATGTACTGCACTAGATGCACCGTATGCTATAAGCATAAATGATAAGTATCAAAATGATTGAAGTGTTCATCACTAGGTCACTATCAAGATGGTATGTGGATATCTTAAAAGGATCTGGTGTTCCTTTTCTTGAGAGTATATGGGAATAATCATTATAAAGGAGTTACAATGATGTTATTCCAAAATTTATGAACTATATATTCATATTATAGTATAAATTAAATGTTATGCTTTGATCACAACTGCATAAGTTGAAAAAGGCTTCAGGCAGTTGTCGTTTCTAGTACAAAGGTCAAATATATATGATTTGAGTCCCTTTCCTAATTCTTGGGAAGAAAGTTGTATTTCTTGTATTGCAGATCCTATTGATCTTATTCACAATGTTAATGGACTAATCTTGCAAGTTCAGAAAACTAGATCTCACTAACAAACCAGGTATGTGCGTGTGTGTGTGTATATATATATATATATATATATATATATATATATATATATATATATATATATATATATATATATATATATATATATATATATATATATATATATATATATATATATATATATATATATATATATATATATATATATATATATATATATATATATATATATATATATATATATATATATATATAATATATATATATATATATATATATATATATATATATATATATATATATATATATATATATATATATATATATATATATATATATATATATATATATATATATATATATATATATATATATATATATAGAGAGAGAGAGAGAGAGAGAGAGAGATGTTAAGTTAATATCTGATTGGCTCTAGTGCTAGTGGGAGATTATTGGAGTAATCCCTAATAGGCAATCAATATTGGTCTAATATGCTTTTGTATCATGACCTTGATATATATATATATATATATATATATATATATATATATATATATATATATATATATATATATATATATATATATATATATAGACACTCACCCACCCACCCACACACACACACACACACACACTTACTAGGCATTGTATTTATTGTGTTATTTGTATATGACACAATGAAGTCCTTAGAATAATTAGTTTATTAATGACTTGTTAAGTGTGACTTAATTGTGAGACCTCATTAAACATAAGGAAGTTATATTTAACGTATCCATAGTTAAGTTTTATTGTCAAATAGGACAACAGTAATGCATATAGACTATTATGCGAGTAGACTGATGACTGTATCTCACATGTCATGGATATGAGGTATCAAGTCTTCACATAGGTATAAATATTAGGAGTAATATTTATACTGAATTGGTCCACCATGAGAATACTACATAGCTTGTTATGTAAGTGTCATAAATTATTCTCATAGTAATAGTGATGTATTCCACCCTTCAACCTGAAACCACTATGGACCCTAGATGTGGAGTCGAGTACTTTATTATCAATCAAACATTGTCCATAATAGGATGACTATAAACATGGTTTATGGGTACTTTATAAATCATGGTGAGGTACATGAGGGACATAGATGAGATTTGTCCCTCCTACATATACGAGATTAATATCTGTGGGCCCCTTGATAGAGTATGACTGTAAAATGCACGGTCGTGCTCAAATAAGTCGATATGAGATATTGAGATTATTTGTTGATTTCAAGTATACTCGGGGATCAAGGAATAAAATATTGAACTATACAAGGGTGACACATTCTATGCCTTGTGTTCAATATAGATCTAAGGGCAAAAAGATAATTGTACATATGATCATTATCACATAAAGGTTATGTTAGATCACACGATATTCTCGTCACTTGGGTAGCAGTGATGTGTTGCTAGATACTACTAATTGTTTATAATATTAAATAGATAATTTAATATTATTTTCAATGTTACGAGAACCTGTAGGGTCACACGCATAGAGTACTGATAGTGGAATTGACGATTAAATTAAATAAGATTTAATTAAATTATGTGTTAATAGTATTCAAATCGTTTAATACATTAGCGCATATATAATTTGTTTGATTTAATTTGATTTAATTAAATAAATAAGAATTGACAGTTGCTAAATTAAATATGATTTAATTAACATTTTACTTTATTTTATTAAAAGAGTTTAATTAAATATAAATAATATCTATTTAATCAAAATAATTTTAATTGAATAAGTTTGGGCTTATTTTGGAAAAGTCCAAATAAGAGCAATAGGGTTTTAGTAGCTCTCTATAAATAGAGGAGTTATTTACCCTACCCATCCTAATTGTCAATTTTATCAGAACAATAGACGGTTTGCACCGCATTCCACTTTGTGCTCGCCTGGACTTCGTAGAGACGATGGTATTTTCCATGTTCGTAATCAAACTTAAACCATGCTTCAAGAGGTAATTCAGAATCCTTATTTTGTATTTGATTTGTGATTTATGGTTTAATCAAGATTCGTTCATCGAGATTATTTTGTTAAGAGGATTCATTTTTGATAAAAACCCCTCTTAAATCCCTTCAGTGCCACCCTACACTCCACAACAAAATGGAACTGCAGAAAGGAAGAATAGAACCATCATGAATATGATGAGAAGTATGTTGAGATGCAAGCATCTACCCAACTAATTATAGGGAGAAGTTGTGTCAACTGCAAATACATCTTGAATAGATGTCCGAAGAAGAAGCTAGAAGGAATCACGCTAGAAGAATGTTGGTCTGGTGTCAAGCCTAGCCTGTAATACCCTAATTTTTACCCCTAAGATCCCATATGTCATTTGAATTTCATACCACAAACAAGATCACAAGCTTTGGTTCTCTTGTCTTCCTCTGCAGATTTGTCTTTGAGGGACATCATTAGGCACCCTTGATTTCTTGTATGCTTGGTGTTTGCTTATGTTTATGTTTACTAACCATGATTATGTTTGGAATCAAGAACATCAATCAATAGTCCCTCGGCTCGAATAAATTCCATCTAAAAAAAGTCAAAGTTAATTTGCAAACAATTCAAAATCATTTGATCAAGAGCTTCCCAATATTTTATTGATTTTATTCAAGAGACTATAAGGTTCATGTGTTTATTTCCATGGCTTCTTTGACAAGTCAAAAAAATCGAGCTAGAGCCAAGACAACATATCAAAAGGAAAATTTCACAATTTTTCATTGTGTTAATCGATTAACATTATATGGTTAATTAGTTAACCAATGCTTTTTTTGTGAAAATGAGCCAAATTCAAATTCTACAGCATTTTTGGCACCAAATTTAAATATTTCATCATGAGAATATTCTAGATTACCTCATTTTAATTCCCCTACCTCATCATAATTAATTCCCACCATACACCTTCACTAATCACCATTTGATCTTGATTTTTGCCTTCAAATTCAAATTCCAAGCCTAATTTTGGTTCCAAACCAAACTCCAATCCACCAAAATTTTCAAGTCAAAATTATATAAATAGAGGCCTCATTTCACAAGATTTTGATAGCCAAATTCACCTTGTCAAATTTCTTTTTGACTCTCTCAATTTTCTCCAACTACCAAATTCACCAAACCTCTTTCTTCTTTTGATAGTTAGTAAGTTCATCATTAGAACTTACTAATCTTTGAGCTAGATCTTCATCCATTCACTTTTTTATCATCAATTTCAGTAGATCAAGGCTTTGGAATGTGGTTCTTGAAGTTATTTAAAGCAATTTCATATTTGAAGAGGTAAACCCTCATTCCACCATTGTTGTTCTTGATCCATCTTCGACAATGTGATATATTGTTGATTCTTGTTGCTTGATCTTTAGATTTTGCAAATTGTGTTTTATTGGTGGTATTTGCTATTGTTTTACTTGAATTTTCGTGTTAATTCTCATTCATGATCATGAGGTATTTGAAGAAACTATTGGATCATGAATGCTGAGTTTTTTCAAATTTTTTTGTTGTTCTCTCAGGGTTAACCGATTAACCAAATGCAGTTCAATTTGGTTAACCGTTAACCAGTGTCCAGAATGTGTTTTTAGTTCTTTTTTGGGATTGTTTTGGTTCTTTCCTCTTCTTCTTCCTTTCTCTTTTGATTTTTGCCTTGGTTTTCACTTTCAAAGGTCCTATTCCTCTTTAAATTCATTGGACTTAGGGTGTAGATGAAGTTGGATAAACATTCACTAATTCAAACATATCTTCAAAGTGAATTGTTCAATTCATTTTAGGTGCTTTGAGTTAATGATATATTTAGTGGTTTAATCCACCAAGATGAGTGGTTGAACTTAAAGATGGAATGATCTTGAAATTGTAATTCAATTTGGTATTCCCTCTCCTTTTTCCTTTTTATTTTGATCGATGAAAATCTTTGATATCATTGGAACTTGTTTCAAGTTTTTGATAAAGATGAGATTGTTACCTGTTTTCTTTTCGTGCGGTATTGCTTTCGGAGAGTGATCTATATATCACTTCTCTAGGATGCATTAGCACTAACATTTTTATTGACCGACCTCAGATAGTCGTGGTTTCTACATACCCCCGATTATGATTGCTTAACATAGCGCTAAATTGTCTTGTATCAGAAAATAATCATTCGTCTCAAACTTATGTTTGAAAGTCCAAGTATGGTTGATTATTTGTCTTAGGTCTATTACCTACGAAACTTGTTGTTAGGAGGCTTTGATTTTATCAATCATCCAATGAGGCTTCATTAACTTTGGCCTAAGTTCATCATTTGACCATCATTGATCATTTGCTCTAACAACTAATTACTAACTCACTAACAATATCATTGTACCAGTTTTGTTTATGTTTCCTTCTCGCTCCCTATCGCTCTTTTATTTTTATGCTCCATTTTTATCATCTCATCTCATATTATTGTTTATGCTTTCATTCTATTTATTTTTATCCATTCTGACCAAAAATCTTAATAAAGACTTAAACCTCTAAAAACTTGTTCTCTTAATGGTGAACTATGGCTACTATCCTTTGCATTGGACTTGGAGTTTTGGACCTAGAAATAGGATTTTAACATATGCTTGGAAGCTTGTGATGTCAAACTTTGGAATTTGGGTACTTGGAGTTCTATTTTGAAGACTTATTTTGATCAAGGCCTAATCTAAAGGAAGAATGCTTATATTATGGAGCTTACTTGTGTGGTTAGACCGTTCTTATCCTTATCTTTTATCTTTTTGCTTTAGAATAGTCACTTATTTTTCACCCCTTCTTCAATTTTCAAATCTTCTCCCTTTTTTTTCAAAAACCTTCTTGTTTTCAAAATTAAACCTCTTTTACAATAAAACCTTGAATTTTGTCAAGTGTTTTTTTCCAAATTTCCCTTTCTTTATTAATTGTCAATCAATGTTAATCATACTTTGACTCTTTTCAAAAAGACATAAAAAGCATTCAAACTCATTTAAACCTTTTGAGCCTTATGCATTTTTTCTTTTAAAACTTTTTCATAAGTTTAGGCATGAGTCATCTCTTTATGCGGAACTATTCGCTTGGAAATGATAACTTGTCTTTTCACTTAAAATCAACCATAACAAACCTATTTTGTTATTTGTACTATGAACTATGAGATTTTGATCCTATATTGCACTTTGTGGGTACGTAGGCATGAGGCGACAAGTCTCTCTATCGCTACTACGAAAAAAGAGGCCGGCAATGAAAGAAGAGTCGTCATCGTTCGTTATTTATCCCAAACTAGGGAAAGGAAACAATCAGAGAAAACCTGACGAAAATGAGAAAAGACTAGTCATCGCAACCATATCTCGGGTTCGGGAGTCGGTTACGCAAGGGAAAGGTATTAGCACCCCTCACGTCCGTCGTACTCGACGGGATCCATGCTTTGTTGTCTATCTAAAAGGGTGTTTACTATCTAAGCTAAAGGTCTCAGGGACAAAGTAAAAGAAAAGAGACTCGACAGAGTATCGCCGCTTTGTGCTTACGTATTCCCTCGTGCAATGGGAAAGTCAGAGTCAAAGTAGTTCGGCTAACTACGGGTGAAAGTGGGGAAAGGTTTCTCGCCAAGACATTGTCGTCTTGTGCCTACGTATCCTCGTCTGGTATGAGAAATTAGAGCAAACGTAGTTCGAGCTAAAAAGAACACCGGTTGGTTCAAAATGTTTTACCTGAGTAGGGTTAAAACTTAGTTCTAGCAGTTAGATGTATGCAGCTCGACCATGGGAAACTTAGGCGTTACCTGTTTGCGATAGAACCAAGAGTTAACAAAACTCTCCTTATGAAAAAGGTTTTCCAATTAAGATCCCGAAGGATAAAAAGGTTTGAAGTTGTTTTTGTGTTTTTTAGAGAAGAAGTGTTTTGAGTTTGATTTGTAACTCATGTTGCACTAAAGACTATGACTTACGAGCGAATGCGTCGCATATCACCCTAAGGGTGTACACTAAACACTTTAGGCAATTGAGAGGAAGCCACTCAATCACCATTTCCCAAGTACTTAAGGCTTGTAACGTATAATATTCATTAGCCTTTATTAAGTGTTTTAAAATTGTTTGAAGATGAGAAGAGAAAGGACACACTAAAGGCAGACTAACTCAAACCTAAAAGTTGTCATGCAAAGTGGACTTAGAGTTGGGATGAAAGAGAATGCTACCTAATGTTCTCATGCATAGGTTTAAGCCTAAGGTCTATCATAATCTCAAGAGATTAGAGGTCCTAAGGGAACATGGCAAAGAAGAAAGAAGAAGAAGAAGGGAGCATAAAATAATAAAGATGCAAGTGTGCAAACACATAATGCACAAGTAGAATGATAGTGAGGGAGGAACAAAGTGTGGGGTAGTATCCTCCACAAGCACATCTCAACCTCAAACATGCATATGAGAAGATGCAAAAGAATGCACAAGCACAAACAAGAACAAACAAGGGTGAGACAAAATGGGAGAAAGAAACTCTCTACAACCATTACCATCAACCACCATGCTCAAAGGCAAATAAAAATGGAAAGAGATGAATATAGAATGAAATTTTAGAATGGGAGGCAATGTGAGAACCAAAGGAACTAACATGGGCAACTCAACCATTGGATACACAAGAAACAAGCAAAAAAAAACACCAAAAGGTCCTCATGGATTCATCATTCAAGATATGCTTCAAGTACCTCATAACGAGGGACTAAGCCATCTCAACTGAGATTCCAAAGTCATTGGACAGAAGCAAGCACAAGATAAGAATGTGCATAAAGCAAGCAAAGAGAGGAAACAAAGCTCAAGGAGAGAATACTCATCACTTTGAACAACAACTATGAAAGTGTGCATTCAAGTGGAATCATATTGATCTATGAAGATTCAAAGTGAAATGATATCACAACAACCATGAAAAACAGCAAAACAGGCCTACTGGAACAGTGTTAATTGATTAACACCATGGGTTAATCGATTAACCATTGAAAAATGCTTGAAAATTTGAATATTTGAGTTGGTTAATCGATTAACCAATTGGTTGACCGGTTAACACTGTTCCAACAGCAGAAAACAACAGTTAAAAAGCACTTTTCAGCAGCTTATCACATAAGCAATCAACCACATGATCTTGTAATCAATTGTGCACGAAATTAAACCAGAAAACAGTGATCCAATCAATATGCAAACACATTTAAACATCAAGATCATGAATCACATGGATCAAGCATCAACCAAATCAATCAAAGATGAAAATCAACATGATTATGCAAATAAGCTGAAAAAATAGAATCGGACCTAGAATTTCCAACCTACGAAGCAGAGAATTGCTTCAGTGAATGTTGATTTACTTCAAATGTGTAGATCCAAGCAAGAAATCCAGAATTCCTTCAAGATCCAAGTTAATTCTTGTAGTATAAGTGATGATCCACCAAAATTAAGCCAAAATGATTCAAATAATCACTTCTAAATCCACCTCAAAATTCAGATCTAAGTTTGCACGAAAATTGGATGAAGAAAATGATTCAATGAAAATGATGGATGAAGGTTTGAGCTCTTAAATTCAATGATTCCAATGGAGAATCAAGGAATTCAAATGGAAGAGAGATTTTGTGAAGGTTTTGGAAAATGGAAAGTTGAGAGCAAATTGAGAGAATTGGAGTGAATTCTGAAATTGAAATGAAATTATGAGGATTAGATGTGTGAGGTTTGGAGTAAACCAATTAAATACCCCTTAGGTTTGGATCCAAATGAGAGGTTTGGAATGTGGTTTGTGAAATTTGGTTTAGAATGAGGAATGGGTATTTGAAGGGAATTTGAAATTAACCAAATTTTGAAATGGTTCTACATCCTTCCTAAGTGTAAAATTGAATTCCCAAATGATCAAAATTGGACCCCAAAGTGACTCCCTTTGAAAATTCGTGTGCAGAGGCAAAATCTGCATTGGTTAATCGATTGACCATATGGGTTAACCAATTAACACCTTCAAAAATTCAAATTTGACTTAATTTTGACTTGGTTAATCGGTTAACCAATTGGTTAATCGATTAACACCTTCAAATTTTGAATTTTGGCGCCTTTTGGAGGGAAATCTGCCCTTTTGTCTGTTTTCAACTGTTTTGAGTTCTGTGCAACCTCTGAAACTTGCCTTTGAATGCTATAACCATGAGAATGCTTGATATAGCCTGAATGTTGTCTCCTGCCCTGAAAATAACCTGCAAAACAAAATAAAACTCGATCGCCGGGCAAAAGAAATGCCAGGGACTCTGATGCTTGATGTTTCGTCTCTTGTACCAAAAATGAAAACTAAACCACAGGAAAACCTTGATCCCCTGTCTCAAGAACGAATGTTATGCAAATGCATAAATGCGAAAATGCAAAGAAGCACAAGCCAAGTAATGAAAAGGTTGGGCAAATTTTGGGGTACAACACTCTCCAAACACAAAAATCTTAAAAAATAATTCTTTCCTCATCTCCCGAATCTCATTTCAAACAAACCTTTTCAAACCAAAAAGCATAGATATTTCAAAGGATTCCTATAGAGTGCTATATACAGTTTGGATGCTAACACCTTTCCATCACGTAACCAACCCCCTTACCCATTCTCTGTATGTTCTTGTTTTAGAACTTATTTAGGTTTTGTTCACTCTTTTCCCTTTCCTTTTGGATAAAATAAAAGTGCGGTGGCGACTCTTGCATTTTTGAGTTAAGTTAATCAATAGCTTACACTCACGATTGTTGCCACTACAGAAAAGTGGCGATTCTGTTGGGGATGATGCCTCTGGTTCTTAGTGGGTTTAGCCTACTTTGATTTATTTGCGCTTTATTTGTTTGATTTGTTTGTTACTGCTTTGTTATGTTTGGGTGCTTGATGATCTGTGTGGTGAGATAAGTCATATACCCGGACTTGAGTGCACTTATGATAGGATGGCGGTATAGTCTTGTTCGACTTACGCGGAATAGTCCTTACTAAGCTGACTTGAGATACAATTGGGATTACTAATGTCATACGAGTATTCGTATTTGGCATTACTTTTTCGACCTGGAAGCCTGAGAAGCTGAGGACCTTAGAACCCTTTAGCTTATCTTGTCCTTATTAGGACGTGGTGCGGTGGCTATTCAGGTGTAGACTTGAATTAGTTGTTACGCGATACCATACTCAGACGAGTTTCTCTTGAGAATATTGTTGGCCGACAAGTAGTCGTTTAAGACGATAATATCCAAAAATGGAATTATGACTTTGGGAACTTTTTAGAACCTTGTTCTACAGGTGTTGATATAACCTTATTACATACAATTATGGTTTGGTTCTTACCTTTGGCCCCATGCTCACGTCGAACCTTTGAACTTGTATGCTTTGTGTGATCTTGTTTGTGGGTGTTGCATCATGCACTCATGCATTCATGAACATTTTGTTTTAATCAGTTTTCAAGGATCTCAGAGATTTTCCTTTGCAAACATCACAAATATTGTGATTATGGACATTGGAAGGAGAAACACTCAGAAGTACTATTTCTGAGCTCCCGATCTTACAGATTTGAGAAAGCTAGTGTCCTTGGTAGTTGATCGTGCAGGCTTTAGATCTCGTCATGGGAGACTTCTATTTATTCTTTCTAATAACATTGAAGACGAAATTCTGCAGACCCTTGTACAATTCTATGATCATGTCTACTAATGCTTTACTTTTCTTGATTATTAACTCATGCCAACCTTGGAGGAGTATGCTTATCTGTTAGGTATACCAGTTCCTGATCAGGTTCCTTATATTGGTTTGGAGGAAGTTCTTATTCCCCAAGATATTGTTGCAGCCACCCATTTGACGAAATCTGATATAGATGCTAATCTGATGGTTAAGAGAGGCATCAAAGGTTTGACTTCTAAGTTCTTGATTGGGAAAGCCACTTTATTTGCTAATTCTGCTAGTTCTTGATTGGGGAAAACTATTTAAGGTGGTCTCAGAGGGTCATGTCCCTTACTCGTGCTGACATTACTTGGTCTTCTTCTGTTATGAGAATGTCCAGGTTATTGATGGTTATGGGTAATTCTCCAATTTTTCTCTTCTTGGAACACAAGGTGGAATTAACTACAACCCGAGTTTAGCTCGCTGTCAGCTTGGTTATATGTTGAGGGATAAGCCTAAAAATATTATATTAGAGGGTTTATTTTTTCAAGGAGGGGATGACTCTCTTGGTTTGAGGAGAAGAATGGCTCATGCTTGGACTAAGATTCATAGGATGGGTAAATGAGAGCTTGGAAGACAAGTTTGCATTGCCTTGGAACCTTATACGCTTTGGGTGAAGAAGAGGGCTAAGAAGCTCAAAATGCCATATCCTTTTGAGAAACCTATGACTATAATGGTCCCTACGCCACTCACTATTTCTTCTGATGATGTAAATACTCTTCAAGATGCTTTGGCCAAGATAAAGCAAGAGAAAGAGATGTGAGAAAGTAAGTTTCATGCTTCTGACAAGGAGAAGACGAAGTTGCAAAATCAGATGAAGGAGAAAGATGACTTGATTGAGTTGCTTAAGCGACGCATTGTGAAGAGACATGCAGAGGATTTATTTTCCTCTACCACTTTATCATTGCATCCTCCTACTTCTGGTGTTTGGAAAGGTATTGTGGATTTGCTCATGTTAGAGAAGACTGCCATGAAGGACAACTATGAGAGAGAGAGAGAGAAAGATTAAAAGACTCCGAAGGAAGTATCAGCTCGGATCGTCATCAGATGCTCCTTATAATCCTTAGGATCTAGATTTTTCTTATCGAATTTTGATCTTCTGTAACTTGTACTTCCAAGTGTAGCTCTTCCTAATATTCAATGAAATGAGATGTTTATTAGTATTTCAAAAAAGTGTTATTTCTTTACGACGTTTGTAATTGCTTTATATTTTAAAGATCATTAAAAGTTGAATTAAACATTTGCATTTTGCATTTGCATTCTCATCTTGTGCATTGTGTTTTGCCTTTTCCAAGTGTCTTATGTTTCTTTTGGTCTTCATTCAGCTAAGTTGTCGCACCAATACAACACTCGTGCAAATCAACTAAGAAAGATGGATCAGTTACATCAAGAGAATCGTGAACTCCACGAGGAAGTGGCTACATTGAGGGATGGTATGGAAAGGCTCTCTACTTTGCTTAAAACTTTGGTTGTTACTCAGAATCAACCTTCTCCTTGTATTTCTCAGACTTCGCTTCAAAGAACTGTGATTTCTAAAATCATTTCAACACCCGTTTATGTGGCTCCCATTAGCGCTCCTAGTAATTTTACTGAGATGTGTCTCGAAGAGGGTGTCCAAAAAGGACGATTAATCAAAGAAAGTGGTCTTTATAGCAGTTCTAAGAAGTGTGGAATTGGTTTTACCAAGAAGAAAGAACAAGTTCCTAACGCTATTTTGCAAGAAAAACGTAGAGGATCTCATAGCAAAAGTAAGCAACACCAACACGTGGCTCAGTTTGACCCAATCTTGATGTCCTATTCTGAATTATATCCTACTTTAGTGCATAGGAATCTGGTGCAGACGAGGTCTCCACCTACTGTTCCAAAAGATATTCCAGGGTTGTATAAATCAGAGTCTTGTTGTGCTTTCATTCAGGGTGCACTGAGGCATGATCTTGAAGATTATTTCCCATTGAAACATGAAGTGAAAAGATTAGTGTAAAGTGGTACTCTGTCTTTCAAATATTCTAGACCCAATGCTCAAGCAGATTCCGCTTGTCAACCCCAATTCGAACAACATCATACACAACAAAAGATTGATCAGCAAAACTGTGTTCAAAGGAAAATGCATTTTGATCTAATTCTGGTGATGTACGCAGAATTATTTCCTGTCTTGATACAAAAGAATCTTGTGAAGACCAGGCCTTCGCCTGTTGTTCCAAAAGATATTCCATGGTGGTATAAACTAGAGGCTCGTTGTGCTTTCTATCAGGGTGCATCGGGCATGATCTTGAAGATTGTTTTCCTTTGAAACATAAAGTGCAAAAACTAGTGCGAAGAGGAATTTTGTCTCTTGAAGGCATAAAAGTCCAAGCCAATCCACTGTCTGAACATGATGATGTCACTGTAGTTGAGATGCATGTTGTAACTCAAAATCTTCTCAAAGAAGCCCAAGATTATAGCAAGAAACACCATTGGTCATGAATGATTTACCAACTTGATGATTAAGGATGTTCCTTAAAGCTCAGACTGAGACAGTGTCTTTAGATCTTTAGTTCATTTACTGCAATTTTATTTGTAATCTTTCATGTTTGTTAATGCTTTATTTACTTGTAGAGACTTGTTTGGTTTTGAATATTAATCATAATGCAATGAGTATGTTTGTCTTGAAGTAATCCATTCGCGTTCGCTCATAAAATATTTTTCTGCATTGTGATACCAACTTCTTGTTTAAACTCTTGGAGGGAGGAAGATGAAGTAAAAATGCAAAATTTCTAGTTGCACGCTTTTGAATAAGACCTGATGATGATGTAAGGTATTGTTTCAAATTCTCAAACACCGGAGATATAAAGAAGATAATCCCTTGTTAACCCTTTTGAGCCTCGAAGTAGGAGTTTCTTTTCTAAATGAAAAAATCCTCGCATTTTAACCAGGGGCGGGGTAGACTTCAGTTAATTTAACCAAGCGTTCAAATTTCCAAAAGGAGTGTGTATCTAAGGACCAACCATGATGGTTATCCCTCATTCCAAACGAAAGAGACAGTCACAACTTTTTCAAGCAAGTCAGATAAGATAACATCACATGATTTGTTCAACAAAAAAAGAAATCAAAAGAAAAATAAAAAGCCCGCTAATTCGTAAAACTTGAAAACAAATGACTTAGGAAAAAATTAGAGCATCCCGCTGGACATCAAAAATTCAAAAGAGTCGGTCCAGGAAAAAATTAGGGAAAGATAAAAGAATGAAAAGCATGAAAAGCGAAAAGAAAAGGATTACAAAGAAAAATCCTGAACAAATCCATGTGACTACCAACACGAAAGGGTGACTGTTATTCCCCGAAAATTCTTATTAGTTCTTAAACCATCATTTCGTTAGTTCCTCAACCATCACAAAGTCCTTTTGAGAGATTAACATATGTGTCAAAATAGCTGAATATAAGACTGGAGAACATCACAGAGAATGGGTGGGTACAAATAAACTTTGAGCCTAAAAATCCTTTTTTCTGAAAACCATGAACCAGACCGCATTACAACCCGTAAAAGACCTAATTGAAGCAGGGTTCATTTTGAAAGCATACTCTAACGAGATAGCGTTCCTGACTCCCATGAGTTAGGCTAAAATATTTTTGTTGGTATTGCATGTGCGTTCAAAAATCAATGTCACATCCTAACTGGTAATTCATTCACAAAGTTTTGTGAAACTTCAAGACTAACATGTGCAATTGCATTAGAATTATCATTCTCAGAATTAACGTTTTCTACTTGCATACGTTTGTTTGACAACATGGAGGCTTACATATGAGTATTAGTGATGAACTTAATCTTTTGAAGTTTGAAACTCTTATGAGTAATTGGCAAATCATTTCAAGGAATGATCATATCCAGGGGCATGTTGCCTGAAGACTTTGATGAGCCTGAGCAAGTTTGTTTTCCCAGTTGATGCTTTCACAAGGGCAAAGCTTGAATACTCCATTGGTAAAAGAATATGTCAGGTACAGTTGATCTGGGGCAGTTACGTCGAGATTCGATGAATCTCTAGGAGTTTGTACACACTGGGGCCGATTATCTTAAGTTCTTAGGGTATAAAGTTTCTCGAGGAAGATTTCTTGTATACCACGCAGTTTAAGTAAAAATTCAATTATTATACGGATGATCCAACCCAACAGAACTCGATACTCTCTCAATTAGAGTTTGTCCTTGTTGATGTTCTCCCCAGTAAAGTCTATTGATAATATCATAAACAGAGTTTGATCTTATTGATGCATGTCTCAGTTGAGCACTAGTTCAATCATTTCAAAATTAGATTCCCCTGCTAAGTCTTAATTCATATTTCCTCAGCTGAGCGTGGTTCTTCTTCCCTAGCCTATGTATGATCAAGCATATACAATTGTGAATGTGATTGTTGGATATTGTCTTATTTTATGATAAAACTTGATGAATAATCCCCAATAGGTTTTTACATCCTCTATCATGGGTTGTTGCTCTTATGGCCAATTTGAATCATATTTACTTTCTAAGAAGTGTTGATATAGTGGTCAATTGTTGGGTTTCATCTCACCCTGTGTTGAGTTTTATAGTCCCCTGCAGGTTGATTTTCTACTATGATGTTGACTTCTTAATTATCATTGTGTTTATAAGATGTTTCTCAAGGTTAATAATGCCTAAAGAACTATCTTTGTTGATCCCTAATGGAGGTTGTGCATTTGTTACTAATGGTTGTGAAAGATAGGATATGACCCTCATCGGGTTCTCATTTCCCCAGTAGAGTATGTTAATAATTCCTCAGCAGAGTTTGTGACCAGGTTTCCCCTTTTGTTGTTAACAAGATGGTGGGTTTCCTCAAGATTTGTTGCAGTATATTGGACTCATGAAATCCAATATGTCCTAGATTAGTGTCAGTTCGGGTTTTCTTCAGATGAGTGTTGTTTGGTTTTTCCCCAACTAAGTCTTAATTTAGATTTTCTCTAGTTGAGTATGTTTCTTTCCTCCGTCCAAGTTTTAATCAGGAAGTCGAGTAGTTTTTGAGTTCCACCTCTCCTTGATGTTAATCCCCACATAGATATTTGTCCTTGCTGATCGCCAGTGGAGGTTATGAATTTTTACTTTGGATATTTCCCAATTAGAGAACAATGTTGTTGCCCTCTAAGAAGTGTTGATATAGTAGTCACCTGTTGGGTTTTCTCTCACCTGCGTTGAGTATTGATTCAAAATCCCCCATAATTTGACTTTTTGCTATGATGTTAACTTATTGTTATCCCCGACAAGTCTAGAATGCTTTTGTTAAAGTTGGCTATTCCTCAAAGGTCGTTCTTCTATCCCTGGAAAACATGTATTATTCTAGTGGAGTTTTTGTAATTGTTTACATGATTACAATCCCCAGCAGATCCATTATTCTCCGCAGCAGATCTCTCCATTCTTTTGAAGTGGAACTCATATGAATTTTCTTCTTATCCCTGGGATGAGTCAAGAAGATTTGGTTTGATGTTCACCAACATATTATATTATGTCCTTAAAGCAGAGTTCATGTTGTTATCCTTTTTGTGGATTACTGATTATTGAAAATTGATCTTTGGGTTTCTCCTCATGCAGTATTTTCCCCTCCTCACTGAGATTTGAGCTTTGTAGTAGGATTTATTTCCTTTGACGACTTTTGTTTATCTCTTGCAGGATTTCTTCAGTTAAATCTCTAGTAGGATCTTCATTGATATCTCCATCTTGTTGAGATTAGCCAAGTATTCAGTGGTGTTGTGATGTTTTGTTCATCCTGTGTTTACCTTTTTTGTTTTTGTTAGCATATTCATACTCATATGCATTGCATGCGCATTCATTTTATTGTGCATAACATGTTTTTGTTGCATTGTGCATCATACATTTTTGTTGGTGCTTCCTTGCTCTTTGGTGTTGTTGTCCCGCAAAGAGTGTGTGTTGAAACAAAATGTTTTAATTATGTCAAAACTATTTTATTTTCACTTACCATATCTTTTATTTCATAATAATGCACTTGTGTTACACATGAGTATCAAAGAGAACTTGTGTTGCTCATGAGGACCAAAGGAAATTGAGAAAGGTATTATTGCAGTGAGAATCAAATATCAAGTTATTGGATTAACTTGAATCACAAATCATGAAGTTCACCACCGAGCTTTGATTTATCCAAAGGAAAGGGTAAAGATTAAAGAAAACCCTAAGTGCGCTATGTAACAACACAACTAAAATATCTAAGGTTCGGGGTTGGTTATACCTAGGGAATGTGTTAGCATACTAAGTATCTGTAGTACTCTACAGGCACCTCTTGCTAGTATTTGTGATATGCTAAAGTGTGCTTGCTAAAAGAAAAGTGATAAGGTAAAGACCTAGGGTATATACACTAAGTACGCTCGCTAAGACATCGTATCTCGTGCCTACGTATCCTGACTAGGATGGAATCAGAGTAATCGTAGTTCACCTCAAAAGGGGTGAGGAACTCTTGACTGTGGTCAAGATTCCAAAAGGAAAAAGTAAATGTATGCGGTGAGACACCTACATAGAGTGCGGCGACTCTGACCAAAGGTCTAGGTTAAACGGGAAAAGAAATGTCCATAGCAGGATACTCACATAGAGTACGGTGAATCTAATCCTAAGGTAAGGATAAAAGGGTAACAAATGTCCATGACAGGACACTCGCATAGAGTACGGTGACTTTAATCCTAAGGTTAGGATAAAAGGGTAAGAACCTAAGGTTAGGCTAACTATGACATGGCAGTCAACAGGAGTAACCATTTCCTTTGGAATTAGGAGAGGAAACAACTGAGGGACAAAGAGATAAAACTCGATCCCCAAGTGTAAGAGGAATATCAATATATACAGTAAACGCTCAGGCAAATTAAAACACTTAAAAGATAGGACAATGAAATCAAATTTTGACCAATAGCCAAAAGCAACAAGAAATAGATCAAACATCAAGAATTAATGAAAATATAGAAATGTCATGATTAATTTTAAAAAATAAAAATAAAATTAAACTGAAATCTAATTAATTGAATAATTCACTAATTAAACAAAAAAACTAATTAAACTAAGTTCTAAAAAGACTAATTAAATTAGATTTTTATTACTAATTAAGATTTTTTTAAAAAACTAATTAAATTAAATTCTAATTACTAATTAATTAATTAAACTAAAATCTATATAATTAAGTAATTTAAAAAAGCTAATTAATTTCTAAATTAAAAGACTAACTAATAAAATTCTAATAATATAATTAAATAAACTAAATCTAATTAACATACTAACTATCAAAACTACTAATATCTAATTAAAAAAAACTAACTAATAAAACTCCTAATAATAATTCTAACTAAAAACTAAATTTAAATTTTAACTAGAAACTAAATAAACTAATTCTAACTAAAAGTTAATAATAATAAAAAGATAAAAACCCTAATCCTGAATGCAAGCAGGCTGAAAGATAACATGGGCCAAGGATGGTGAGATGCGACAATGGGCCCGGATCGAATCTCTACCCGATTTGGCTGCTGGCTGGAAAAAAAGAAAAAGAGAAACCCTAAAAGATCCCATGGAAACTGCACGGCCTCATCCCTCTTTTCTCATAGAAAGAACACGATCTTCTCCTTCTCAATGAACAAAAATTCTACCTTGATCATTTTCCTCTTTCCTCGGATCTCTATCTGAATCACTCACCCAATTTCAACATACAAAAGCCATAACATAAGATCAACTCTTAAACCTTCCTGAACCAAAAGCGAAAGTGGAAAGAAAACGCTCATGATTTGCAAAGAAAACCCTTTCAATCCATGTCACTCCTTAATCGATTCACTTTCAACTCGATAAAGTCAAGTTCATCTTGATTTGTCATACTCGTTTCTCTCAATTCTCTCGAGTCATTCTCCTTCCGCTCAGTTCGAATATTTAAACAAGGAAACTACAATGGGGATCAACAGCGGCGAGCTCGCACATTAGAGATAAAAAAAACAAATGAAGCGGTAAACCTACAACGTATCAAAAATATGCACACAAAATGAAGGGAGCAGAAGGATACCTCTTCGATTGTTATCAGAGCAAGAATCAATCCAGGTGAAAACTTTCCTCTTGAACTTGTTAATGGCTCCCTGTTTTCTCTTCTCCTTTGATTCCCTTTTTCTGATGCGTACTGAAACAATCCTCGTTGGTTTTTGTGGCTGTTGTTTTTCATTAATGTTTTTCCCCTCTCCCTGCTTTGATCGATTCCCCCCTTTTTAATGAAATCTTTTTGGTCCTTCAATTTTGTGTTTAAAAATTTCTTGGTTGTTGTGTTCAATCTGAATTTTGTGTTCAATGTGAATTTTCTTGGCTGTTGTGTTCTGGGGTCTGCCATGATATTTGTCTCTTTCCAATTTTGTGTTTAAAAACTTCTTCTGATAAATTTTGATGTTCTGCACTGTCCCTTCTTGTGAATTCTGCAAAATGGTTTATATCCTATGTATTCCTCTTTGCTCTGAATCTTTCCTGCTGCATTGACTGTCCTGAAATGTCTCTATTGTTCTGAGTTTTTTTTGTCTTGTATGTGGTATGTTATGTGTAAGGATTTAGAATATGAATCATTGTTGTATTAACATGACTGTGAGTATATTTGCATGACACTTGAAATGTGATGGTACATGGTTTGAAATATTTGGAGAATAACTTATGTGAATTTGTTTATGACATGGTAAATTGTGCGAGTTGATTTTGAATTTGGAATGAAAATTATGGTTTGTGACATGAACTTGAAGGTTGAATTTCAGTTATGAACTATGGTTTGGGATGGTTTAGAAATGTTCAGTTTATGGTTTAAAATGTGAACTTTTTTTATGATGAACTTTAGAATGAATTTGGATGGATCTTGAGCTTGAAAATTAAATGGCTTGCTCACTAATACATTTCCTCTTTGTGTGGATTCATGGAGCAATGGAAAGGATTGGAATGAAAAGGCTTATTTGGATTATTTGAGGAAAACCAAAGCTTAGCAAATAGGTGATGAAGTTTGGCATGTAACATGATGAACTTGGCATTGAGCTCTTATTAGGATTTGTATTTTTATAAAAATATTTGTACATCGTACATTTTGTAACTTGTAATGAAATGACACAATATATAAAGTATAATTATTTTTGTATCAAGACATGTAATCTCAAACTAAGGTTTTGAACTATGTAACTCCAAATCAAATCAAACTACGCAACTCCTCAAAATGGAGTCAAACCAATATGTCTTCAAATTATGACAAACTATGCAACTTCAAAAATTCACCAAATTGTGTCCAACAAAAAGTTGTACAATGGATGGAACCACTTCTCCAATTGTATCACATTGGCCTCAAGTTATATCCACATAATAACTCCCCAAGTGGTGATAAAAATATAGTTTCTTGAATTCCAACCAAGGGATAAGGCCTTAAAATTAATCTACAACTCGAGTGTTACTCGAACATTAAACTAGAAACAAGCGAAAATGAATATCCTAGATTTTAACGTAACTTGTACTTGAAGGACTCCACATGGACAGACTTTCCAATTTGCATCCACCCTTCAACATTTAACACCATAAGGAACCATACACCAACGTCTGGAATCAACGTTTCTTAACCTTTTGAAAATACCAAAACAAATTCTTTCTAAACTTGTGTACTCATAACTTCTGAATTTGTTCAACCTTTTGAACATGATCCCTTCTACCCATTTGTAGCTCAGGACATTCTCTCTACAAAGACCATTAGTTCGCTCCCATTGGCTCAGAGAATGAATGAGATATGGCCTTTGCAAGATAACTAGATTCCTTGATTTCCTCACTCCAACTCTTGATTAACCAGGACTTTCTGCTTCTTCACAAACCCTAATTCCACAAAACAAACAAAACCACAGAGCTAGATGAATTGGTTAGTGATGCAAGGATGATTAACCTATGATGCTCATGCAAATGTTGACAACATCTAAGGGGTAAATTTTGGGGTATGACAGTTGTCCCTATTTAAATATCTTCACTGGATGACATGAGTGATGAAAATCCTCATGAAATCATGGTGAAAGGTATTTAAATACAGATAACCGAAAATATTTCTCTTAGATGCAAAGACAAACTATGTTATATACAAAAATAACACTAATTTATAATGCTGACATGCCATGAACTCTAATATGATGAAAATGATGGGATGATAAACGCAGAATGCAAACGAGAACAAAAACAAACAGGGATAAATACAACACAATGAGTAACCACTCACTAGGGAGAGGAAGCAACACTTGGGAAGCCACAGTCATCATCCATGAACGGAACTGGATGAAAAAAGTGTCAAAACATTCAAAAGATCATTGGACGAGGTGAGGAGAATTCTGGGAAATACATTAGAGACATTGAAACAAACATCAGAGACATTCAGAAAAGCATTGGATGACAAATGGAAACAGGCCTGAAAACAATCAAAAGTTGTTAACCAAAGTCAAAAACAAATCGAGGACATCTAGAAGAGCAATAAATGAAGACAAAGATTCTGATGGTACATCCGAAACATTTAGAAGAGCATTAAATGTACAGGAAAAAGTTTGAAGACATATCTGGAAGAACATCCGATAAGCAACAAAGGAGTTCTAGAAGATCATCAGAACATAAGTATATATCGAGAAAAGCATCAGATAGGTACAAAGGAGTTTTTGCAAAAACATCAGAAACAAAGGCCATATCCGGAAAAGCATTAGATAGACACAAAAGGAGTTCTGGAAGAACATCAAAACATAAATACATATCCGAAAAAGCATCAGATAGGTACAAAGGAGTTTCTGGAAAAACATTAGAAACAAAAGTCATATCCGGAAAAGCATCAGATAGACACAAAGGAGTTTTGGAAAAACATCAGAAGCAAAAAGTCATATCCGGAAAAACATCAGATAAATACAAAGGGGCTCTAGAAAAACATCAAAAGCAAAAAGTCATATCTAAAAAAGCATCAGATAGACACAAAAGGAGTTATGGAAGAACATCAGAACAAAAGTCACATCCAGAAAAGCATCAAATAGACACAAAAGGAGTTCTGAAAAAACATCAGAACAAATACTCAATCTAGAAAAACATCACAGAGAAGAATACCTATCCGGAAAAACATCAGATAAGTACAAAGGAGTTTGGAAAAACATCTGAAGCAAAAAGTCATATCCGGAAAAGCACCAGATAGACACAAAAGGAGTTCTGGAAAAACATCAGAACAAATACTCAATTTGGAAAAACATTAGAGAGAAAAATACATATCCGGAAAAACATCAGATAAGTACAAAGGGGCTCTAAAAAACATCAGAAGCAAAAAGTCATAGCTAGAAAAGTATCAGATAAACACAAAAGGAGTTCTGGAAGAACATCAGAACAAAAGTCACATCCAGAAAAGCATCACATAGAAACAAAAGAAGTTTTGGAAAAACATCAGAACAAATACTCAATCTGGAAAAAAATTAGAGAGAAAAATGCATATCCCGAAAAACATCAGATAAGTACAAAGGGGCTCTGGAAAAATATCAGAAGCAAAAAGTCATATCCGAAAAAGCATCAGATAGACACAAAAGGAGTTCTGGAAAAACATCAGAATAAATACTCAATCTAGAAAAACATCAGAAAGAAAAACACATATCCGGAAAAACATCAGATAAGTATAAAGGATCTCTAGAAAAACATCATAAGCAAAAAGTCATATCCGGAAAAGCACTAGATAGACATAAAAGGAGTTCTGGAAGAACATCAGAGCAAAAGTCACATTCAGAAAAGCATCAGATAGACACAAAAGGAGTTCTGGAAAAACATCAGAACAAATACTCAATCTGGAAAAATATCAGAGAGAAAAATACATATCCAGAAAAATATCAGATAAGTACAAAGGGGATCTAGAAAGACATCAGAAGCAAAAAGTCATATCCGGAGAAGCATCAGTTAGACACAAAAAGAGTTCTGGAAAAACATCAGAACAAATACTCAATCTGGAAAAACATCAGAGAGAAAAACACATATCCGGAAAAACATCAGATAAGTACAAAGGGGCTCTGGAAGAACATCAGAAGCAAAAAGTCATATCCGGAAAAACATCAGATAGACACAAAAGGAGTTCTGGAAAAACATCAAAACATATACTCAATCTGGAAAAACATCAGAGAGAAAAACACATGTGACATATAAGAACAACATTGGATGAAAAGAAACCACACATCTAAGAATGACATTGGATGCAAAAGAGGAACAAACATATCCGAAAAAACAATCGGATAAGAAAGGTCATATTTAGAAGAACGTCAGATAGATATGACAATATCTATTTGATAGGTGCCAAGTGAGTTGGACTTTGACCATAAGGTAAGACATGGATAACAACATGACCTTGGAAGAATGAAAATAAGGATGAAATACTCATGATATGCATATGGAATATGAATTATGCTATGATATATGATCAAATGCAAATGCAGACGTCGACGACATGGCTTGACTCTTCTGATGAGATGACAAGACTGGAGAACTGATTCCTCAACACGGATATCACTGCCATTCTACTTGGGGACCCAAGATGTTACTATTGAATACATCTCTGCCACACTGCTATATTGTATCAAGTTGATGATCCTTGTAGGAAGGATGAAGAGCTGCTTGGGGATTCTTCAAGTAAACTTTCCCAGATTAGTTGTCTGTTGAAGATGAACTGATAATTGCTTCAGCTTGTCTGATTCTTGAAAATGACTGCTTTACTATGCTCTTGGAAAGCTTGCCCCAGTCTGGGTCTTGAAAGATCTTCTAGATAAACCAATTCTAAGAAGGACTTGCCCCTGACAGGATCACCGATACAGTTTCTCAACTGTTTTCAAATTCCTTGAGAGGAAAGCCAGTTTGCAAACAAAAGTGTTCATACAAACATGGTAATGCAAAGTTCATGCAACTTTTGAAATTAAAATTAATTTTGAAAGATGCAAAGTATAAGAGCTACATGTCAGAACGCGGCGGTTCAAAACACTCAAAGTGGTAAGTAAAGCAAAAGTGTAATGCCAAAATAATTGATTTGAAAAAAAACTTTTCGAGTTAGCTTACGCAACCTTGTTGTAGTATACTTTCAAAATAACCTTACTTCAATTAGGTCTTTTAAGGGTCGTAACATGGTCTGGTTCACGGTTTACAAAATAAAAAATAAACACTCAAAGTTTATTTGTTCCCACCTAATCTTCATGATGATCTTCAGCCCTATGCTCAGTTAACTCATACTACTGCTCAAGTTCCCATAGATTGGAAATTGCACTAATGGTAGCAATGATGGTTTAGAAGTCAAGGGACTCTTTGAAAAGGAAATCACTACCTCCCTATAACATTTGGTTGTTTTGACATTGAGGATTTTCACGGTGAAGGGTTTAAAGATCTCCTTTTTTTATTACCCCTAGCTTTTGCCTGAACTGTTTCTTGTGAAGATTGCAGTCAGCGGGATGCCCCTGTTTTGCATAAGTCTCCTTCATAGGTTTTGACTTAGCGGGCTTTTTATTTTGTTTTTTTTAGGAAGAAAATGATTGTCTGGCTAAATGATTACGGTGAACCATCAACAGTTTTTTGGCTTGGAAAACATCTACGACACTTACTTGTTGTGTGTGAAGGAAAATTTGTAAATGCAACCTTTATATGAAAGGTGTATTGCATGAACATACAACCAAGTTAACTGAGAACTACCCTGCCCCAGGTTAAGATTGCGGTTTTTTGTAAAGAAAGAAACTCCTACTTCTAGGCTCGAATGGGTTGACAAGTGAATAACTTCCTTATTTCTCCAATGTTTGGAGCATTGGAACAATGCCTTACATCGTCAGCAAAGTTTGATTGAAAGCATACCAACAACAGTTATGGGTATAGTATTTTCGTCGTCCTCCCTAAAATATTTGCATAATAAAAAATTTGGACAAGAAGTAAATACTTGAAAGGTAAAGCATAAAAGTGCAAATAATAGACAAAATGAATTGAAATTAAAAGTTGCAATGCTCATTTCATTAATATGAAAGTACAAACACTAATTAAAAGCAAACGACTTAAACAAAATGGAGGAAAGTACAAACAACGAGAAACAAAAGGCCTAGTGACTAATCAGTAACAAAGATGAGTTGTCTTGTCTGAAACACTGGCTTTTAGGAAGATAGTCTGCTGAAGTCGACTGAAGCTTCACTTTTGATACACTGGCAAGGGATTGTTCTGGATGTTCGGATGGCTATCCTTAAAATCAAGGATTCCAGTTCTAACCAACTCACGCACTCTGGCTTTTAGTGCATAATAATTCTCCAAGTCGTGGCCTGGGGAGCCCTCATGAAATGCACAGTGGAGAAACCCTTTCCTTTGGAATTAGGAAAGGAAACAACTGAGGGACAAAGAGATAAAAATCGATCCCCAAGTGTAAGAGGAATAGAAATATATACAGTAAACGCTCAGGCAAATCAAAACACTTACAAGATAGGACAGTGAAATCAGAATTTTACCAATAACCAAAAGCAACAAGAAATAGATCAAACATCAAGAATTAAAGAAAATATAGAAATGTCATGATTAATTTTAAAAAAATAAAAATCAAATTAAACCAAAATCTAGTTAATTAAGTAATTCACTAATTAAACAAAAAACTAATTATACTAAGTTCTAAAAAGACTAAGTAAATTACATTCTAATTACTAATTAAAATTTAAAAAAACTAATTAAATTAAATTCTAATTACTAATTAACTAATTAAACTAAAATTTAATTAATTAAGTAACTTAAAAAAGCTAATTAATTTCTAAATTAAAAGACTAACTAATAAAATTCTAATAATATAATTAAATAAACTAAATCTAATTAACAGACTAACTAACAAAACTACTAATATCTAATTAAAAAAAACTAACTAATAAAACTCCTAATAATAATTCTAACTAAAAACTAAATTTAAATTCTAACTAGAAACTAAATAAATTAATTCTAACTAAAAGCTAATAATAATAATAAAAAGATAAACAGCCTAATCATGAATGCAAGCAGGCTGAAAGATAACATGGGCCAAGGATGGTGATATGCAACGATGGGCCCGGATCGGATCTCTACCCGGTTCGGTTGCTGACTGGAAAAAAAGAAAAAGAGAAACCCTAAAAGATCCCATGGAAACTGCAAGGACTCGTCCTTCTTTTCTCACAGAAAGAACACGATCTTCTCCTTTTCAATGAACAAAAATTCTACCTCGATATTTTCCTCTTTCCTCAAATCACTTTCTGAATCGCTCACCCGATTATAACACACAAAGCCGTAACATAGGATCAACTCTTAAACTTTCCTGAACCGAAAATGAAAGTGGAAAGAAAACGCTCATGATTTGGAAAGAAAACCCCTTCAATCCATGTAACTCCTTAATCAATTCACTTTCAACTCGATAAATTCAAGTTCATCTCGATTTGTCATACTCGTTTCTCTCAGTTCTCTCGAGTCATTCTCCTTCCGCTCAATTCGAATATTTAAATAAGGAAACAACGATGGGGATCAACGGCAGCGAGCTCGCACATTAGAGATAAAAAAACAGATGAAGCGGTAAACCTAGAAAGTATCCAAAATATGCATACAAAATGAAGGGAGCAGAAGGTTACCTCTTCGATTGTTATCAAAGTAAGAATCAATAAAGGTGAAAACTTTCCTCTTGAAATTGTTAATGGCTCCCTGTTTTCTCTTCTTCTTTGATTCCCTTTTTCTGATGCATGTTGAAACAATCCTCATTGGTTTTTATGGCTGTTGTTTTTCATTGATGTTTTTCCCCTCTCCCTACTTTATCGATTCCCCTCTTTTTAATGAAATCTTTTTGGTTCTTCAATATAAATTTTCTTGGTTGTTGTATTCTGGGGCCTGCTATGATATTTTTCTCTTTCCAATTTTGTGTTTAAAAATTTCTTCTGATAAATTCTGATGTTCTATACTTTCCCTTCTTGTGAATTCTGCAAAATGGTGTTGTTGTACCCCAAATTTTACCCTTAGATCACTGATCATTTTGCATTTCATTTTGTTTCGTACTTCATTCTTTTGCTAACCGCTAACCGATTTGCTTAGTTGTGCGTTTTGCAGGTGAGTCGAAAGTGGACTCGTAAGTCCATCTAATCAATTTGAACCTACAAGGATATTAAGATCTTAAACACATACAGATTTGACATTAACACCGTCCTGAGCCTAGACGTGAGGAGTTGCGATTCGATTGCCAAAATTTGGAAGTTAATATAATCAGGGATTCAAAGTGTGCAGTATAATGATATTTGATTCAGAGGATTGTGGTATGAGGTAAGATTACCATTCTTTCATGGATTAAAGTTACATGAGTTATGTTGTTTCTAAAATTATGGTTGAGTCAGGATTTGAATGCTTGTATCAAGTTCGTAATGGATATCAGTTATCATTTGGTCTTAGATAGTCATAAGTCTCAGATGAACCAAAGTCATATTTAATTTCAGAAGAATTAAGTTCACAGGTTATGCGAGAGAATTGGAATTTGTATTTTTATTCAAGAATTGAATTTTTTATACATTTTAAAGTCTAACTTCTATTACAAGTTACAAAGTTATATTTTGGAATTCATATTACATTTCAAGTCCCTAACTTCTAAGTCCTAAAGTCAGTCTTCAAGACTCCTAAATCCTCAAGCTTTTGAATCGTCAAGACCTACAAAACAAGAAACGTCAGATAAAAAGTCAGAATTTTAAATCGGAAAGGATGTTATTTCTATTTTCTGACCCTCAGAATAATTTCATCATCGGGTCCGGGAGGGGCAATAATTGAATGCTACCGAACCCCCCGTTTTTCAAGCGACCTCAGTCCCAAGACCCGACAATTTCTGTTCTTGTCTGAGAGAGAGAAAAAAGAGTTTTTTGAAAATGATTTTGGGTCCAAACAGGCTTTAAGAAAAATATTCGGAATCATCCAAATCCAGAAAAGTCCAAAAATGATAAATCCAACAAGGCAAAATATGAATATCATCATCAAACAGCATCAATGGATGAGATCTGAAAATCATATCCAACAGCAATCAATGAACAATATCACCGCCATCAAACAGCATCAAAAATGAATCCGGGCGTGGTAAATGTACCAACATCAAGAGGCCAAGTCCGAAAATGGACGGTAAATAAACACCATCAATACAAAATCCGTAAATGGAAATGGATAGAAATCATCATCATCAAAAGTGGAATATTACCAATACAGTCAATATCCCCAAAAACAAATTTGGAATGAACCCCAACATGTCGAAACATGTCCGATAAAAAATGGAAACAATTTTAAAGCCTTTCAAAGCCATGTTTAAGAAGAATGGTGTATAAGAAGAAGTCATAAGTTCACAAAAGGGACAGACGAAAATTATCAGAGACTGAAAAATCACAACAAAAACCCATAACGAAAAACCCACACAGCCTCAATGAAATCCGGAAATCCTCATTTGAGAATCTCAACGGGTCCGGAAACCTCAAGGACTCAGAATAGCGTCATCATCGTCCAGAACCTCACAAATAACAAAACCGTAACAAGAAAATGAAGGTCGTCAAACCATCCGCGATTTCGAAAGCCACCGGCCTCAGAACAATCATCATCGGCTGTAAATCAAATCGCCAGACCACCAAAAGCACCAAGAACCGCTGGCGAAATTTGTTTCCAAACCCGTAGGCCACTGTTTTGACATCTCTTTTTTAAGTTTGCTTTTCTTTTTGCAGAAAAAATGTTAGGAGGAAAAGAGGAAAATCGTGGAAGCAAAGATTCGTGGCTGGAAAAGGTAGAGAAGAAGAAAAATATTTGCAGAGAAACCCTTATGAGGGTGCGCCGCAGCCGCTGTAGAGAAATAGGGTTAAAAACCCTAATTTTTCCCCCATTCCCTTTTATATGGTTGACCCGGGTCGGGTCTAGGGAGTGGTGACCCAGCCCGACCCAATCTCCTTTTTTTTTACTTTTCTTTTTATTGTATTTTATTTTATTTTTTAATTATTTTATAATAAAATTACTAACTACTAACCCAACTAACCAAAAATAATTAAAATCTGAAAAATATTTTATTTAATCAATTAAAAACGAATTTTAACTTTAAAATATTAAAAATTTTAAAAATAAAGTGTTAATGTTGATTTAATTTAAGTTTCTCTTAATATTAAAAAAATTATATAAAAATGCTTAGTTTAACTTTTCTTAATGATGTTGAAAATCCAAAAATAATTATTCATTTAAATCTTAAATTTAAAAAAAAATCTACTTGATTTAGTCTCTTTGTAATTTAATCTTTTTTTAGTAAATTAGTTTTAGTTAATTAAGCTCTTAACTAATAATTTTTCATTTTTACAAAAGAATAATAAAAACTTTTGTTTAATCTAGGATCAATTAGTCTATTTCCTCTTTTCAAATTTAATTTAATTTCTAAACGTCTTTTTCTTAGACTTAATTTTCTCAAAAATAAAAACAAAACAATAAATTTCTTTTTCTAAATCAAAACAATTTCACCAAATTCAAATTAATCATTCCTTTAATCCATCGCTAGCATCATGTCTCAATTTCTAGCAAACCTTAATCTCTAACCATGTTCACATTTCTTACATCTCTATATTTACATTGCAATCATATCTCACACTTCTAAATTATCATCGCTTGTATATCTATTTACATTTTCATTTTCTACCGCTTTATTTACCGTTAATTATCCCCTCCGGAGGAAAGGTTTCCCCATTTGGCCGTCGTGTCAATGCCTCTACCTTCACCCATTCTAACCTTAAGACTTTGAGTCGTCGTACCTCATGCTTAGGCATCCCGCCCTGGATATTCATCCCTTTTATCCTAGCCTTAGGATCAGGAGTCACCGCACTCCATGTAAGTTCTCGCCGTAGAATACTTACTTTACCCTTTTTCAATTCAACTTACAACGTAAAATTTGGAGTCACCGCACTCCAAGTAAACGCTTCCCTATGAACCTTCACATCCCCCTTGGAACTTTGACCACAGTCAAGAAGTTCCTCTTCCTCTCTCTGTGAGGGGAACTATGATTACTCTGATTCCATCCCCTACCTCAGATACGTAGGCACAAGATGTGAGTCTTGGTGAGTATACTTAGGACTAACCCCTTAGGTCCTTCTCTTTACCCTTTAACCCTTAGCAATACCTTTAAGCAGATAACCATTAGTAATAACACATTTTAAAACAAGAGGTTCCTGTAGAGTACTACAGAAGTTTAGGATGCTAATACCTTCCCTAAGCTTAACCAACCCCCGAACCTTAGATCTCTCCCAGCATTGCGTTTACGACGCAAAATAGGTTTTTCCTTTCTTTAACCTTTCCTTCGGATAAATCAAAGACCGGTTGTAAACTAAATATGTGATTCAAATTAATCAATAATTTGATATCCTATTCTCACCGCAATAGAAAATGGCCACTTCACTGGGGACCAAAGTGTCTTTTTGAGGGTTATCCCTATCTTGTTTATTTATGCTTGCTATTTGCTTTATTGTTTGCTTGTATATATTATGTTGTACCTTGCTTGGGGTATCATTGTTATGAGATAAGTCCTACACCCGGACTTGAGCATAAGTTTTATAGGAAGGTGATATTAAGGACCGTAGTTACCTAAACACAACTTTAGCCTTATTTAGGACGTAGTGCAAGGACTATGAGGGAGTATTCCCAAAATAGTTGCTACGCGATGCTACACTCAAAAGAGGTTCTCTTGAGAATATTATTGACCACCGAGTAGTCGGGAAATTGGTAATATCCAAAAGATGAACTAATTACTTTGGGCACCTCTTTAGAACCCTTGTTCTGGAAGTACAATTAACCCTTAGTACATACCTTTCAGGATGGGTAGACCTTGGTTCCACTCATGTTCCTCTAACCTAGGACTTTGTTTGCTTTTGTGTGTTTGTGCATTGCATTCAGCATCATATCATTCCTAGTTTCAAGGAATTCAACTATCCTTTGCAAATTCAAAAAATCTTACATTTCAAAATCTAAAACTTTTCAGTTTTCCTAGAAAACATTTGCAACTGACCGTTGAAATCCTTGAAACCTTTGCATTGCATTTTGCATCCTTGTTTTTACATTGCATTTTCCTCCCGGTTTCTTATCGTTAGTTCTGTCACCCTGAGTCCCCTGCATCAGTACAACACCAGAGCTCGAGCTCGGAAAAAGATTGTGGAACAAAATCAAGAGTTTGATCGTGTCAGCAATGAACTCGAAGACCTTCAGGGAAGTGTGGGGCAGATTATGGAGATGTTTCAGGTTATTAATGCAAGGATTGATACTCAACCCACTGTTGTCTCAGAAATCACCAATACTGTTGTGGATCCTCAACCGGCCGCTACTAATGCAAATGTACCTCCCTATGGTCTTCCATTTGGTTTTGTGCCTCCTCCTGCTGTGGTTTCTATTACTTAACTGGTTCCTCAAGCTATTCCTCTAGTATCTGAAGCCCCTTAAGTGATTCCGACTTTTGCACCAGTTGTTCGTACTCGTGCGCAGCCTTACTTTAATGAGCCAGTTTATAATATTCCTGACATGAAAGAAGATAAACGTCATGAAAAATTCCGAGAGAATATGGAAACTATTGACAAAAGGATGAGAATGATGGAAGGTGATCAAATCTTTGGTGCTGCTGCCAGAGATATATGTCTCGTATCTGGTCTGGTTATTCCTCCAAAGTTCAAAACTTCGAGCTTCGACCATTATGAAGGAGCTACATGCCCGAAGAGTCACTTGATCATGTACTACCGTAAAATAGCTGCTCATCAACCTTGGCAACATCAGCAAAATTATGTTCAACAACAAGGTTATCCTATTAAGTATGCTCAATAACCCTATGCAACTGTTGTTACACCTACCTTTAATCAATAAGTTCCTGCATATCAGCCTGTGCAACCGGCTCCTGTCTATCAGCCTCCAGTCTATCAACAACCTCCTGGTTATCAGCCTACACAAGCCCCTGCCAACTATTAACAAGCGCCCAAGGCTCCTGCTTATCAACAACTGAAGAATCAGGCACCTCATCAAAATGCTCCCAACATGAGACAATACAAGCAATGTCCTCCCATCCCGATGGCTTATACCGAGTTGTACACTTCATTAGTGCAACAAGGTCTGATTACTACCAGAGCTTTGGGTCCATCTCCCAATCATTTACCAGCTAATTACAATGCCGCCGCTCATTGTTTATTTCATGAGGGTGCGCCTGGCCATGATCTTGAAAGCTGCTACGCTCTCAAGCACCTTGTCAAGAAGTTAATGGAAAAGAAAATCCTGTCCTTCGATGAGCCTCAGCCGAATGTCAGGAATAACCCTTTACCAAATCATGGAGTTGTTAATGATATTGATGATATATCTGATGAAAGCCTTATTCTTGATGTTTCTCAGATCAGGACTCCTCTCAGGGTTCTCCATTTGCCAAGATCAAGTTCTGCAAAGCTTGTTTTCAACATATCTAAGCCAGTTACTCCTACAGAGAATCAGTCGAAGCCGGTAATTATTCAGAAGCCTAGTCCATCTCATTTCAGTGATCCTCAAGATGTACCCTAGAAATATGATAGGACCATGATTGACAAAGAATCTGGGAAGATTATTCCAAAGGAAGAATTGAAGACTGTTGATAAAGATGTGACAAACATAGCTGGGGCAAGCAAGATGACTCGCAGTGGTCGTATTTATACTCCTCATTCCAATGAGACTCCACCTAAAGAAACTACTATTGTGCCGGTCTTGAATACAAAGACCTAATAAACTCTTTTAGATAGGCTTGTCAGACAGTTCATTTTGTTTCTTTGATCATAACAGCATAATTGGCATGTAAGAACTTGTTTGTTTTGAATGATTAATGCAATGCATATGTTTGTCTTGAAGAAATCCATTCGTGCTCACTCATAAAATTATTTTTTCATAATTTATAATGCCAACTTTACCCGATCTCTTGGCTTTGATGGAGAATTAGGAGGAGGAGGATGAATTAAAACGCAAGATCTCTTGTCATATGCTTTCGAGTGAAACCATGCTGATGATGTAAGGCATTGTTTCAAATCATAAACACTAGAGATATAAGGAAGATAATTCCTCTTTAACCCCTTTGAGCCTTGAAATAGGAGTTTTTCTTTTCCAAACAAAAACCCTCAATATTTAACCTAGGGCAGGGTAGTTTTTTTCAGTTAAACTGATCGAGCGCACCGACTCTTAAAAAGGAGGAGTAAACATTCGAGAATCCATTTTATCTATCCTTAACATGTTAGGAGGATGGAAGTTAAAAAAAACACAATGATTATCCTTCGACTACCTAGAGAGTGAGGCAGTCACAAGCCTCTCAAAAGAGTCACACGACTTGTTGATAAAAAAATAATGAATGAAAAAGAAAGAGCTCGCTAAGTCAAAACCTATGAAGGAGACTTAGGCAAAACTGGGGCATCCCGCTGGACTTCAAAGTCAAATCCAAATACCTCGTCCAGGCAAAAGTTAGGGAACAAAAGTGCGAAAAACAAGCAAAAAAATAAAAGAGTACAATGAAAGAATCCTCAATAACGAACAAATTCGTGTGATCAAACACCAAAAGAAAATAGATGAGTGACTGCCATGTCCAAAGCCTTAATAAGTTCTCGACCATATCAAATCCACTTGAGATATGAGTGCTCGTATCTAGTTAACTGAATGTAGGATTGGAGAACATCACGAAGAATGGGTGGGTACAAATAAACTTTGAGCCTTTATCCTTTGTTTCTTAAATCGTGAACCAAGCCACGATACAACCTTTAAAACACCCAATTGAAGTAGGATTTCTTTTGAAAGCATACTCGATGAGATAACGTTTCCTAACTCCTATGAGCTACGCTCAATTTGATGTTGGCTTTATAAATTAAATTCATATCCTAACTAGTGACTAGGTCACAAGTTATTGTGATATCTTTTTCAAAACAAAAATAAAACTTCAAGACAAATATATATGTTGCATTAACAATTTTAGGATTAGCATTTCATGCGTGTTGATTTTGCCTGATATCTTAGAAATTTACATATGAACATCAATATGAAACTTGAAGATTCTGCTGAACAGGGGCAGGTGGGTTCCAAATCACTTACTAATACAAGCCTGACATTCTTAAGAGCTATTCCTTGAAGACTCAGTCATAGCACGTTCGATCAGGGCCAGTTACGTCGAGCTTCGACAAATCTCTTCAAGAGTTCGAAAACAGTGGGGCAATTGGACTCTATGTTTCTCTGTAAAATCCTTTTGAGATGACTCTTTCTCATACAACAGGTACTCTGGGGCATTATGTTTTTCAAAATGGTGACTATTATGCTTTTCATGCCCCTGATGAATTTTACTTCAGGCAGTCATGGTTCCCCAGTAAGCCTCACGTTGCAGAAGCACTTTAGACCATTGCCTCAGCGCAAGTCCCCAGCGAGACTATAAGCTGACAACACTTTGGACAGACCCGGTAATCTCCAGTGACTTTCTCAAGACTACAGAGAATCTCCCCAGTATCTTCTACGTGATACATATTATCTGAGGACCCACTCCCAGTGGAACCATCATTTCCTCACCGAAGTTACTGTATTTTCCTCAGAAAATTTTCCCCAGGAGATTGCCATATTCTCCCCCAAAAAGTCGAGATACTTTCCCCAGGGAAGCTGATGTACTTTCCCCAGGAAGTTGATGTACTTTCCCAGGAAGTTGATGTACTTTTCTAGGAAGTTGCTACCCTTTCTCCATGAAGCTGCCTAGCTCCACATCTTCCCAATGAAGCGGATATTTATTTTATCCCCGGAAGTCTCTAATTCTAAGATGACTCTCCCAGTGATCATATCTCCTTTGAGCAGAATTCAGATTCATGATGGCAATCCCTTCCAGTGAATTCATGATATCTTAGCCCCAAGTGGAATTTTTGTGCTCCCTAGATAATTTGGAACTTTGAAGCAAGATTTAGTTCCTCCATCAACTTTCCTATCTCTTGATAGATGTACTTTTGCAGAGATCACCGAGTATCCTCGTCGAGATGTTTATTTCATCTCTCGTTTCCTCCTTCTTTCGTCTGTTTTGTCAGCATATGCATGTGCATGAACATCAACATAAGCATCAGCATAAGCATACTCATTGCATTTTTTTCATTTTGCATACGCACTGACATACGCATTAGCATCCGCATGTTTTCTATCCTCGTTGTCTTTTGTCGATACTTTGGTTGTGGTTACCGCCGAGTAACTAGGTTTATCCGTTCTCTCCAAGTAGAGTCGTCAACCTTAAGCATAAAATACCTACTATTTTCAGTTTCCCCACAGAGTTCAACCCTCGTGGATGATGGTTATTTCAGTTATCTTTTCCATACCTGGATAAGATAATCCCCATTTTAGTTCATTCCCTCAATGGAGTTTTGTTTGACAGTTCCTTTCTAGCTCGATCCTATATTGAACTTTGGTCTCTGTCGGTCGCCGAACCTACCTGGACGTGAATTTATTTTGCACTATCTTTCAAGAAGAGCCTTTGAAAAAGTCTTTTCAGATAAGTGGCAGTCTCTCCTGAGAAGCTTATTATGTTTTGCCCCAAGATAAGTGGCAGTCTCTTCGAAGAAGCTTATCGTTTCATCAGTTTACTTACCAGCAACAAGTGGCCATCTCCCTTGAGAAGCTTGTTTACCGTTATCTTTCCCAGATAAGTGGCAGTCTCACCTGAGAAGCTTATCATTGCTACATTTGCAGATAAGCAACAGTCTCATTCCGAGAAGCTTATCATGGTATCTTTACTCCCCAGTTAAGCAACAGTCTCATCCGAGAAGCTTATCACCACCATCTTACAACCCAGTTAAGCGACAGTCTCATCCGAGAAACTTATCACTACCATTTTACAACACAGATAAGTGGCAGTCTCGCTTGAGAAGCTTATCTTATCTTCATTATGACTAGAAACAAGTGGCCATCTCCCTCGAGAAGCTTGTTTCCATTGCCCGTCAACCTTGAGGCGTGGGGAGGTTTATTTTACCCTTTTCAAGTAAAAGAGGGAACTGAGACCCGTTCATGGCATACAAACCTTAGAGGCGTGGGGAGGTTTTATTTCACCCTTTTCAATTAAAAGAAGAAACTGAGACCCGTTCATGGCATACAAACCTTGAGGTATGGGGATGTTTATTTTACCCTTTTCAAGTAAAAGAAGAAACTGAGACCCGTTCATGGCATACAAACCTTGGAGGCGTGAGGAGGTTTATTTTACCCTTTTCAATTAAAAGAAGAAACTGAGACCCGTTCATGGCATATAAACCTTGGAGGCGTGGGGAAGTTTATTTACCCTTTCTAAATGAATCATTTAGTTAAAGAAGAAACTGAATCATATTTTGATCATGGAAGCTTATTTTCATCAGATAAGTGGCAGTCTCTCTAGAAAAGCTTATCATTTTACCCGTATCCTTAGATAAGTTGCAGTCTTCCATGAGAAGCTTATCATTGTTATCTCTTTCAGATAACAGGCAGTCTCTTTATTTAAGAAGCTTATCCAACTTTGGCATGTAAGTCCCTTTCAGATAAGTGGCAGTCTCTCTCAAGAAGCTTATCAAGGCATTTCCCCATTGAAGTCCAATTATTTTGGCATACAGTAGGTTTTTACCCTGTATATTTTATGATGGTTCCTGAAGATCTCGTTCGATCTCTTCATTTAAGTAATTTTCAAAAGCTTGGATGTTATTCTTGCCTGAAGACTTCAGCATGTTATTTACCTGATCCTACCGCCGTGTGGATCCTGTTTTACCTTTTATCCTAGAATGTCAACCGGTCATGCCTGAACCTGTTGAGCAGCTACTTTGGATATTTTCCCCAGTGGAGGTCGTCTTACCGGTGTCATCTCCATTGAGGATCTCTTCTTGCCTTGCTTTCTAAAATGACAACTGGTCATGCTTGAACTTGTGGGTCCATTATCACTACTGCAAAAAAGGGTCGGCCGACAGACAGAAGAGTCGCCATCGTTCGTTATTTATCCCAAAGAGAGGGAAAGGAAAATATCGAAGAAAACCTGACGAAAAGGGAAAAGACTAGGTCATCGCAACCAAATCTAGGGTTCGGGAGTCGATTACGCAAGGGGAAGGTATGAGCACCCCTCATGTCCATTGTACTCAACAGGATCCATGCTTGTTATCTAATCTATAGGTGAAAACTATCTAATGCTACTGCTAAACGAGAGTGAAGAAAAGGAACTGACTCGATAGGACATCGCCGCCCTATACCTACGTATTCCCTCGTGCAATGGGAAAGTCAGAGTCAATGTAGTTCGGGAAACTATGGGTGATGGGAGGAAGGTTGCTCGCCAAGACATCACCGTCTTGTGCCTATGTATCCTCATCTAGTATGAGAAATCAGAGCAAACGTAGTTCGGGCAACTACGGAAAAGGGTCTCGGTTGCACGGGTGCGAGAGAAAAGGGGTCTCGATCGCACGGATGCGAGAGAAAAGGGTCCTAGGCCTGGAACGCCTAAACGGAAGTGAACCGGATCGGTTTGGGGCACGCACTACGCTAAATCCTAAGACATAGGAGTGAGTGCGTCGCATATTACCCAAAGGGTATATGCTAAACACTCTAGACAATATGAGGAGAGGCCCCCCACTTATCATTTCCTATGTATCTAACGCTTGACTCACAACACTCATCGCGGTTATGGTTTAGAAATTAAGGTTCGAAAGGTGTTAAGTGAATCGAATCGGGACCACTGTGACGCTAGACCGTCGTAGCTCGACTTATGAGGGAAGTCGAACTATAGGAGGTCGCGTAATTGATATTCATGCTATGGACAAGATAGAGAAATGATATTGAGGATCATTATTCGATTTAATCATGTCGCACAGACCAAAAACAGTGGGATCTCGTCTTAATCGCAAACACAATGTCGATTAATCGAAGGTAGTCTATCGCGATCCCAAAGTAAAGAAAATGACCCAAATGGTCATTTTCCATAGATTTGAAATCAGGAAGGTTATCGACTTCGATAATCCAACGCTTACGAATACAAGACTTCATCGATTGAGGAAAGTCAAAATAAAATTGAAAAGAAGAAGAAATGAGGAGAGAAGGGAGGTGGTCTTGGATCCAACATTATTTATCAATAGTTTGACTGGTAACGGTTTACGGAAATCTCGTCATCGACCAAAAAGCGGTGAAAGTGAAATAAGATGAAATAAAAGTCGAGAATGAAAAGATGAAAAGAAAATGGGTCTCGGATCTATCGTTTTTCATCAATAATTTGACAGAAAAACTTAGAGGTCTCTTCATCAACCAAAAAAAGGAAATACAAAGATAAATCCTCAAATAAAAATAAAAAGTTAACTTCTAAGAAAAATATTATAAATTCTAAAAGAACTAAAACTTAGAATATATATATATATATATATATATATATATATATATATATATATATATATATATATATATATATATATATATATATATATATATATATATATATATATATATATATATATATATATATATATATATATATATATATATATATATATATATATATATATATATATATATATATAAATATAACAACAATACTTCAAAAAAAACTGATTTATATAATATGTATTACAATTATTAAAAACAATATAAACAAGAAAATGTTAACAAAACTCTTTTAAAAAACTAAACTATATTACATTTTCTTTAAAAAAGGGGGGGTCAGAATTAAAATGGGGTCAGAAAATATGAGAAGGATCATTTGGGCCCTAAGGCCCATCACCTGTCCGTAAGAAGCCAACACGGGGGGTGTCTATTGAAAACATGAGTAACAGATGGGCTTCTTTCCTTTTTAAAAAAAATGAAATCTAAACAAAGAAACTCATGTGCTTCTTCTCAAAAGTCAAACACACACACGGTCAAATATAAGATCCAACAGCTTCAACATCATCTCCATGTTCATACACAATGGCAGCTTCACCAACTCTGTGCCCACCGAATGTCTTGCACATATCTGCCTTTTGTGAAGAATGGTCTTCGTTACTCCCATTGGATACATGCTCTTTTTAACGGTGAATCTCGAAAATGAACCCACCATTTTTACCAAGTCAAAAAACGAATACCCGAGTAGAAATGAACGATCATTTTAATAGTGGTTTGATTATCTAGTGAAAGGGTCGATTTAGCTTGCAGTATTTGATACTAGTGATGAAGTATTTTGATCAGTGGTTTCAGACAAAAATGGAGGAAATGGTTGGATGTGGGTTGTGGATTTTCATATGGAGGTGAGATGGAGTTTTTGGGCGTGCGTAACAGAGGTTGAGAGGGGTATGATGGCGGAAGAAGGTTTTGACGGAAAGTTGAGTTGCGGCTCTGGTTGTTGTTCGGAGGAGGGTTTGAGCGGAAAAATTGCGAATGGGTTTGTTTGGGTTGAGGTTTCAGACAGAGAGTTTGGGGAAATATTTTGTTGGTTCAATGGAGGCTGTGTCGAGTAGCTGAAGGTGATTGAAGGAGATGATTTTCGTGTTTGAGAAATGGGTTTGGTGAGTTTTGCAGTGGATTCGCGGATGGAAATGGAGGAAGAGGAAAAGAGTTTGTTGAAAATTGGAGGTTGATGGTGGTTGGAGCTGTTTGGAGAAGAAAGAGGAATTCGAAAATGGGTGAAGGAAGAGGAATGAAGATTGGCGGCCGTTTTTAGGTTTTTAGGATGATGAAGGTGATGAACAGTGAAAATGGAGAGGGAGGCGGTCGATTCTAGGGTTTTTCAAAGCTAGGAAGAAGAAAGTGAACAGGATTCTTATACCCTGAGAGATTGACACGCAGCCCAAGTGTTGGCTGTTGTTTTGTCAGTTTGTGGCCAATTTGGAATGCTGTACTATTTACTTAATCTTCTGTTAGTAATCTATACTAACTCCTAATAATTAATTCAAACTCTAATATTAAAACTAATCTAACTAATCAACCAAAATCCTAACTCTTAATCTAAACTAATAAAATCTAATTAGTTTTAATCATGACTAACCATTTATAATTAAAATCTAATTCTAACTAATTAAAAATCTAATTCTTATTAAATCCCATAACTAATTAAAAAATAATTAAATCTATTTCTAAACTTAAATCCTAATTAAAATTTCTAATAATAACTAATATTCTAAATCTAATGTAAATTAACATTCTAACTTAATTCTAAACTAATTCTAAATAATATACTCTATAATTTAATTAAATTTCTAATCTAATTAATCAACTCTAATTAAAAAATAATTCTAAACTAAGCTCTAATCTAACTTAATTAATCAAAAAACTAATTCTAATCTCTAAATAAAAAATAAAATTCTGACTTAAATTTTACACTCTATTTTAATCTAGTTAAAGTTATGTGCCAATTAAAATTCTAACTTAAATATTCTAATTATAATCCTATTTCTAAATCTAAAAATCTAAGTCTAAAATAAAACTAAATCAACACACGACATAAAAACGAATAAAAAAAGGGTCAAGAAGCAAATGCAACAAAATTACCAACACGGACCAAACCACTAGAAAGAGAACAACCTCCGCTCGAATTTAACTTGGAACTTATCATTTCAATTGGTTTAAACTGTCTAAAACACGAACAAAATGGCTGTAATCCCAATAAATCCATTTCGGCTGATAACATGAGCAGTATGCGAGAAATGACCGGCCTATATGATATGCAGATAAAATGCGAAGCAAAAGCCAGTCAAAGGTGGGCAAATTTTGGGTTGCAACATCCATCACTTTAGATTTCCCCGTGTTTCATGCTGCTCCCTAGTGCGTCGTCTTCCCCGGTGTGTGTTTGCTCATTGTGTCGTTCCCTTGTTTCGTTGTTACGTCTGCATTCTGCATCATTTTTCATCATACGCATCATATTAGATTCATGGCATCGTCGGTATTTCATTTTGTCCATAGCATTGCATATCACTGCATCTAAGGGCAATATTTTCGGTTATTTATTTAAAACCATTTCACCATGATTTCTCGAGCCTTCGTTGCTCAAATAATCCGGTAAAGTTATTTAAATAGGGGCAACTGTGTACACCAAATTTTACCCTTAGATCACTGATCATTTTTCATTTCATTTTGTTTCATACTTCATTCTTTTACTAACCTCTAACCGGTTTGCTTAATTGTACGTTTTGCATGTGAGTCGAAAGTGGACTCGTAAGTCCATCTAGTCAGTTTAAACCTACAAGTATATTAAGATCTTAAACGCATACAGATTTTTCATTAACACCGTCTTGAGCCTAGACGTGAGGACTTGCGATTCGATTGCCAAAATTTGGAAGTTAATATAATCAGGGATTCAAGGTGTGCAGTTTAATGATATTGGATTCAGAAGATTGCGGTCTGAGGCAAGACTGCCATTCTTCCGTGGATTAAAATTACATGAGTTATGTTGTTTCTAAAATTATGGTTGAGTCAGGATTTGAATGCTTGTATCAAGTTCGTAATGGATATTAGTTATCATTTGGTCTTAGATAGTCAAAAGTCTCAGATGAACCAAAGTCAGATTTAATTTCAGAAGAATTAAGTTCACAGGTTATGTGAGAGAATTGGAATTTGTATTTTTATTCAAGAGTTGAATTTTTATACATTTTCAAGTCTATCTTCTATTACAAGTTACAAAGTTATATTTTGGAATTCATATTACATTTCAAGTCCCTAATTTCTAAGTCCTAAAGTCAGTCTTTAAGACTCCTAAATCCTCAAGCTTCTGAATCGTCAGGACCTGCAAAACAAGAAACGTCAGATAAAACGTCAGAATTTTAAATCAAAGAGGATGTTATTTCTATTTTTGGACCCTCATAATAATTTCATCATCGGGTCCGGGAGGGGCAACAATTGAATGCTACCGAACCCCCCGTTTTTCAAGCGACCTCAGTCCCAAGACCCGACAATTTATGTTCTTGTGTGTGTGTGTGTGTGTGTGTGTGTGTGTGTGAGAGAGAGAGAGAGAGAGAGAGAGAGAGAAGAGTTTTTTGAAAATGATTTTGGGTCCAAACAGGCTTTAAGAAAAATATCTGAAATCATCCAAATCCAAAAAAGTTCGGAAATGATAAATCCAACAAGGCAAAATCCGAATATCATCATCAAACAGCATCAATGGATAAGATCCGAAAATCATATCCAACAGCAATCAATGAACAATATCACTGTCATCAAACAACATCAAAAATAAATCTGGACATGGTAAACGTACCAACATCAAGAGGCCAAGTCTGAAAATGGACGGTAAATAAACACCATAAATACAAACCCGTAAATGGAAATGGACAGAAATCATCATCATCAAAAGTGGAATATCATCAATACAGTCAATATCCCTAAAAACAAATTTGGAATGAACTGCAACATGTCGAAACATGTCCGATCAAAAACGGAAACAAATATAAAGCCTTTCAAAGCCATGTTTAAGAAGAAGGGTGTATAAGAAGAAGTCAGAAGTTCACAAAAAGGGAAGAACGAAAATTATCAGAGACCGAAAAATCACAACAAAATCGTAACAAGAAAACGAAGGCCATCAAACCATCCGCGATTTCAAAAGCCACCGGCCTTAGAACAATCATCACCGATTGTAAATCAAATCGCCAGACTACCAAAAGCACCAAGAACCGCCGGCAAAATCTCTTGCCAAACCCGTAGGCCACTGTTTTGACATCTCTTTTTTAAGTTTGCTTTTCTTTTTGCAGAAAAAATGTTAGGAGGAGAAGAGGAAAATCATGGAAGCAAAGATTCCTGGCCGGAAAAGGTAGAGAAGAAGAAAAAAAAATATGCAGAGAAACCCTCGTGAGGGTACGCCGCAGCCGCTCTAGAGAAATAGGGTTAAAAACCCTAATTTGTTTCCCCCATCCCCTTTTATATGGCTGACCTGGGTCGGGTCTGGGGAGTGGTGACCCAGCCCGACGCAATCTCCTTTTTTTTTTTACTTTTCTTTTTATTGTATTTTATTTTAGTTTTTTAATTATTTTATACTAACTACTAACCCAACTAACCAAAAATAGTTAAAATCTAAAAAGTATTTTATTTAATCAATTAAAAACAAATATTAACTTTAAAATATTAAAAATAAAAAAAAAGTTTTAATGTTGATTTAATTTAAGTTTCTCTTAATATTAAAAAATATATATATAAAAATGCTTAGTTTAACTTTTCTTAATTATGTTAAAAATCCAAAAATAATTATTCATTTAAATCTTAAATTAAAAAAAAAAAATCTATTTGATTTAGTCTCTTTGTAATTTAATCTTTTTTTAATAAATTAGTTTTAGTTAATTAAGCTCTTAAGTAATAATTTTTCATTTTCACAAAAGAATAATAAAAACTTTTCTTTAATCTAGGATCAATTAGTCTATTTTCTCTTTTCAAATTTAATTTAATTTCTAAACGTCTTTTTCTTAAACTTAATTTTCTCAAAAATAAAAACAAAACAGTTAACTTCTTTTTCTAAATCAAAACAATTTCACCAAATTCAAATTAACCATTCCCTTAATCCATCGTTAGCATCATGTCTCAATTTGTAGAAAACCTTAATCTCTAACCATGTTCACATTTCTTACATCTCCATATTTACATTGCAGTCATATCTCACACTTCTAAATTATCATCTCTTGTATATCAATTTACATTTTCATTCATCTACCGCTTTATTTACCGTTAATTATGCCCTCCGGAGGAAAGGTTTCCCCATTTGACCGCCATGTGAATGCCTCTACCTTCACCCATCCTAACCTTAAGACTTTGAGTCGCCGTACTCATGCTTAGGCATCCCGCCGTGGGCATTCACCCCTTTTATCCTAGCCTTAGGATCAGGAGTCGCCGCACTCCATGTAAGTTTCCGCCGTGGAATACTTACTTTATCCTTTTTTAATTCAGCTTACAACGTAGAATTTGGAGTCGCCGCACTCCAAGTAAACGCTTCCCTATGAACGTTTACATCCCCCTTGGAACCTTGACCACAGTAAAGAAGTTCCTCTTCCTCCCTCTGTGAGGGGAACTACGATTACTCTGATTCCATCCCCTACCTCGGATACGTAGGCACAAGATGCGAGTCTTGGTGAGTATACTTAGGACTAACCCTATAGGTCCTTCTCTTTACCCTTTAACCCTTAGCATTACCTTTAAGCAGATAACCGTTAGCAATAGCACATTTTAAAATAAGAGGTTCCTGTAGAGTACTACATAAGTTTAGGATGCTAATACCTTCCCTAAGCTTAACCAAACCCTCAACCTTAGATCTCTCCCTACATTGTGCTTACGATGCAAAATAGGTTTTTCCTTTCTTTAACCTTTCCTTCAGATAAATCAAAGACCGGTTGTGAACTAAAGATGTGATTTAAATTAATCAATAATTTGATATCCTATTCTCACTGAAACAGGTTTATATCCGTTGTATTCCTCTTTGTTCTGAAACGTTCATGCTGCATTGACTGTCCTGAAATGTCTCTATTATTCTGAGTTTTTTTGTCTTGTATATGGTATGCTATGTGTAAGGATTTAGAACATAAATCATTGTTGTATTAACATGATTGAGAGTATATTTACATGACACTTGAAATGTGATGGTACATGGTTTGAAATATTTGGAGAATAACTTATGTGAATTTGCTTATGACCTGATAAATTGTGCGAGTTGATTTTGAATTTGGAATGAAAATTATGGTTTGTGACACGAACTTGAAGGTTGAATTTCGGTTATGAATTGTGGTTTGGGATGGTTTAGATATGTTCAGTTTATGGTTTGAAATGTGAACTTTGTTTATGATGAATTTTAGAATGAATTTGGATGGATCTTGAGCTTGAAAATTAAATGGCTTTCTCACTAATACATTTCCTCTTTGTGTGCATTCATGGAGAAACAGAAAGGCTTAGTTGGAGTATTTGAGGAAAACCAAATCTTAGCAAAAGGGTGATGAAGTTTGGCATGTAACTTAATGAACTTGGCATTGAGCTCTTCATAGGATTTGTATTTATTTTTTTAAAAATTTGTACATTACACATTTTGTAGCTTGTAATGAAATTACACAATGTATAAAGTATAATTATTTTTGTATCAAGACATGTAATCTCAAACTAAGGTTTTGAACTATGTAACTCCAAATCAAATCAAACTATGTAACTCCTCAAAATGGAGTCAAACCAATATGTCTTCAAATTATGACAAACTATGCAACTTCCAAAATGCACCAAATTGTGTCCAACAAAAAGTTGTAAAATGGATGGAACCACTTCTCTAATTGTACCACATTAGCCTTAAGTTATATGCACACAACAACTCCCTAAGTGGTGACAAAAATATAGTTTCTTGAATTCCAGCCAAGGGATAAGGCCTTAAAATTAATCTACAACTCGAGTGACACTCGAACATTGAACTAGAAACAAATGAAAATGAATATCCTAGATTTTCACGTAACTTGTACTTGAAGGAATCCACATGGGCAGACTTTCCAATTTGCATCCACCCTTCAATATTTAACACCATAAGGAATCATACACCAACGTCTGGAATCAACGCTGCTTAACCTTCTGAAAATACCAAAACAAATTCTTTCTAAACTTGTACACCGATAACTTTTGAATTTGTTCAACCTTTTGAACATGATCCCTTTTACCCATTTGTAGCCCAGGACATTCTCTCTACAAAGACCATTAGTTCGCTCCCGTTGGCTCAGAGAATGAATGAGATATGGCCTTTGCAAGATAACTAGATTCCTTGATTTCCTCACTCCAACTCTTGATTAACTAGGACTTTTTCCTCCTTCAAAAACCCTAATTCCATAAAACAAACAAAATCGTAGAGCTAGATTAATTGGTTAGTGATGCGAGGATGATTGACCTATGATGCTCATGCAAATGTTGACAACATCTAAAGGGTAAAATTTGGGGTATAACAGGTACTATAGTAATAATATTTCATGCGTGTGCTCCAAGCAATGGAGAAGCCAAAAAAAAATTGAAGCCTGGGTAAAATTTCAAAGACCGCAAATTCATATTGTATATAATTATGGCTGGAAATGAACCGATTCAACTTGAAAACAGTTTCGAACTCAGTTCGACAATTAGTTCGTTGAACTTGGTTCATGAACCTAATGAGTTGAATATGAGTGAAAAACTATGTTCGTTAGCTAAATGAGTTGAACTTGAACTATACATAGCTCGACTCGTTAGGTTCATGAGACAACTCGATTATATACGAGAAGGATTATATTATCTTTAAGAGTATGTTTAAAGATTTAATATAAGTTTTAACCATATATTTTATTTTAATCTAACGGTTTTAATGTACAATTTATATTCTCAAGTGAGCAAAATATTTCTAAATATAATTACTCAAATAAAATTAGCATCATATTAATTAATTAATTTTTGAATTAGTGGATTTCAGAGACATAGTTAAATTCCAATCTAATAAATTTTATTTTATTTCAATATTTTTCTTTTAAAATAGTATTAATTTAAAATGTCAAATATGTAATAAAAAAAATAGACTTTAAAAAATGGATTTTAAGTCCGTGAAGTAAGCAAGCTAAATCTAACGAGTCAACCGAGTTGCTCGTGAACTTATAACAAGTCGAGTTTAAGCTTAAAAAAGAGCTCATGTCAAACTCGAACCGAGATTTGAGCCGAACTAATTCTTAACGATTCGAGTTGAGCTGAGGCGAGTTCGACTCGACTCGACTCATTTCCAACCCTATATATAATATATAAAAAGTTATCAATCAAAATAAAAGATCTTTAATTAAATTGATCTCGATCGAATTTTAAAACTAACATAGTCATATCCAATTTGAGGTTGATTCTAACATGGAACATCATTTCATGTGATTCATGAAATTAGCAGCAAGTTAACAAAACAAAGTTTTATTTGCTAACTACTGTTATTATAAATTAAATTTAAAAAATAAATTTTTAGTTAACATAAATTGAACCATATAATTTATATAAAGTGAACATAAATTGAAGTATTGGACCTCATGTAACATAAAGTGAAACAAACAATAACAATAATTCAACACCATAATTCATAAACCACAACTTGCAACAACAACAATCATCAACAATAATAATAATTCAACATCATGAAGTAAAATTATTGAAGCGAAAATAAGCGAGAAATTGATTAAATAATTGAGGATAAAATTTATTCTTTTCTTCTTCTTTTTTACAACACTGTACATATTTTTTAAAATTTTAGTAGTTGTTACTTTTATGTTAATTTTTATTTCTCCTAAGTATTCATTTTGTTGTTTTTGGTTAATTTTTTCCTGAATTGCAACTTTATTCTTTATTTCAATTATTGCACTTTTTGTAGTGTAGTTGAATATAAATATTATAATATCAGTAAAATAAACTTGCTGATGTGAGTAAGAATTAATTGTATGTAAATGATTTGAAATAAATAATTTAGGAGAGAATCACACAAAGAGTTATCTTAGTTCACCAACTTGGTTACTCCAGTCCCGACAATTTCTTGTGAGATTTTCCAATAAATGTTTATCATCTTTCTTTAACTGTTTACAACAGAATGCATTCTTCTAGCCTCGCCAGGCTTACAACAACCAAATACCAACTACAACTTTTCTTTGAATAATTTTACAACACTTTAAAGATACTTGTAAGAAAAAGTATTTCACCAATATTCAATAGATGAGTAAGGAATAAGTGAAAATAATCTTAGAAGTAGAATTTCTTGATTCTAAGATTATGTTTTTAGTGAAAGGAAATTTTAATGAGCAAGGTGATAACTTGTTTCTCTTGAATTTTTTTGCCTTTCGTTTGATGTGTTCAAAAGTGGAAAACAAAATTCCTTATATAGAGTTTTTTATTCTCATCACTTTTGAGTATCAAAACTGTCCTGAGTATGAATTTTTATTTACCATCTTACCACAAGGAATTACGAAATTTCCATTGTAGTGTGATATAGAAAGTCTTCAAGTTTACAAGAATGCCATATAATAATATTGATACTCATCAAATAACAACTTGATCCTTGGCTTTTATATTTACTTCAATATGTGTGTACTCCCTCCAATAGAGTGTCGATCCCTAAGCAGAAAATGCATATCCTTTCTAATTCCCTATTGAATTTATCCCTCATGGAAGATGTTTGTTTTAGCCTTCCTCCCTAGTCTATTATCTGGATGGAATTGATCCCCCAATAAGATATTTCCTCATTGAGTCGAGTCTTGTTCGACCGTTTCTCTCCAGTTTGTTCCTGGATTGAACTTCGATCTCTTGCAGTGGTTATTTTGAATTTCTCTGGGCTGTAGAACCTGAATGATGAAAAGGCATTTATTTTGCCCTTTGAGGATTTATTTTCCTTGGCAAAAATATGTTTGTGAATCCCCATCAGAAGATGAAGATTTGAATTTCCCCAGCAGTGCTATGATAGCACTCTCTTGGAAATTTTTGCCTGACAACAAGTGGTGTTCTCTTTATTTGAGCAACTTGTGTGTCCCCGACAAGGTAAACCTCACCTAGTAACAAGTGGAAGCCTCTTTATTTGAGCAGCTTGGGTAGTCTTCGAGAATTAATTTGTACCTTCGTAATAAATGGCATCTCTCTAGTTCATCCTCAGTAGAGAAGTTTATTGTGAAATATTGGATCTCTATCTGACCAGCTTTTCCATAAATGGCATCTCTCTGAAAAGGTCCTGATGAGAATTTTATTGTGAAAAGACAATAGATGGTTGTCTCTTTATTTGAGAAGTTTGTTGTATGATCTAACCTGCCCGTACCTCTTTTGAAGATCCCCGACAGAGTTATTGATCTGTAATTCCTAGCAAATGGCAGTCCCTTCAGTGGGACAGTTTGCATTTGGTCATTTTTCAAGTTCTAAACTTGATTGAAGAAGAAGTTGAGCCCTATCTTTATAGTGGAAGCTTATTATCATTCGACTTGGTTCGTTATTTGAACAAATGTTTATCTCTTCATATGAGAATCCTGTTGCGATCTAGTGAATATTTCATTCCCAATAGATGTTTGTCTCTTTATTTGAGAAGTCTGTTGTGTGATTTGAGCTGCCCAGTGACAGGTAGCTGATAATATACCTCTTATCCTACCCAGTGACAAGTAGTCGAGTTTGTTTCGTCCTACCCAATGATAGGTAATTGACATTTGTAATTCCCTACCCAGTGGCTGGTAGCAAGTATTCCTTTTAGTTTGTTGCCTTTTTTTTTCTACCCAGTGACAGGTAGTAGGTAATATCCCTTATTCTTTTTGGTTAGTTACCATCATTTTTTTTCTACCCAGTGACAGCTAGTCGGTAATATTTCCTTGTGAGGTCATTGGCCTTATTTTCTACCTAGTGACGGGTAGCTGGTAATGTTTCTTCACCTTTTAAGTATATTGTCTTTACTTTACCCAGTGACAGGTAGCAGGTAATATTTCTCACCTCTTTTGATTGGTTATCCTTTGTTTTTACCTAGTGACCAGTAAAAGATAATCCTTCCTCCCGAGTTTGTTGCCTTTATTTGATACCCAGTGACAGGTAGTAGATAGCATTTCTCTCCCCCTTTTTTTTGGTTAGTTACAGTTATTTTATTCCCAGTGACAGGTAGTCAGTAATCTTTCATTTTGTTTATTGTCTTTATTTTCTACCCAGTGACAGGTAGTAGGTGATATCCCTCATTCTTTTTGGTTAGTTACTGTCATTTTTTTCTACCCAATGACACGTAGTCGGTAATCTTTTCTTGTGAGTTCATTGCCTTTATTTTCTACCTAGTGACAGGTAGCCGATAATGTTTCTTCACCTTTTGAGTATATTGGTTTTGATTTACCCAGTGACAGGTAGCAGGCAAGGTTGTCAAACTCACGACTCTACTCAGACTCGTTAAGGGTCTGTAGACTCGACTCGTAGAATCGACTCGCAAACTCGTACGAGTCTATGAAAAATTGAAAATGAATTTCAAAAACCTATAAGTGACACATATATGACACACTCCTATATTTTTAAACTTATGAATGTCTCGTATATGACACAAATATATAATAGAATACCAATTAACATGAAAATTTAAATTTCATAACTCATAACAAATTTCTTAACAAAACAAAACTAGATAATAAAACAAAAAAAAGTGTGAAGTATGTAGTTAAATACTTAAATTACTAATTTCTTCTTAATTGGCTACTACATCAAGCAAAATATATATATATATATATATATATATATATATATATATATATATATATATATATATATATATATATATATATATATATATATATATATATATATATATATATATATATATATATATATATATATATATATATATATATATATATATATATATATATATATATATATATATATGTTAATATCTTCAAACATCAAAGCTCAAGTGAAATCACCATCACCAATTTAATCACCATCATCTTTATAAGTATCTTGAGTATCATCGTCAAACTCTGGCCCAGATGAAAAACCTTCTTCATCATTAATCAATTTTGGATTGTTTAAAGTTCCATTTTCACATAATTTAACATTTCCACCACCATCACTTTGCACAATATTAGTTACAACAACACCAACTTCCACAATATTATTAGCAATAACATCATGTTACTCAACATTTACTTTACTTTGCATATTTTCTTCATTAGAGTCTTCAATTATCCATTAATCATTTGAATGACTATCTCCAAATAAAATAATAACACTATTTGATTTACCTTTTCCACTTTTCAAATTTAAATTCTACATGACATAAAGCAAATTATTCACCTCTTTTTGATGCAACCTATTTCTTCTCTTTGTATGAACCTAAAAAGTATATAGTAATTCAACTAAATATTTTTAAAAAAATTAAAATCAAGTCTATAAACAAACAAATAATAATTCATTACCATTTTAAAGGAACTCCAATTACGTTCACAACCAGATGAGTTATAAGTTAAGCTTAAAACACGAATTGCAAACCTCTTTAATTCTAGAGTTATATCTCCCTAGAAATCCCATCCTTCAATAGGTAACATATCCTTCTTAAACTATTTTCTGCCATAAATCATAAATTTCCTAAACTATTTTGTCACATGCAAATTTATACATGTGTATTGGGATCATTGACCTAATTGGGGTGATGACGCATCACCTTTACATAAGATATCATACATGATAAACATCCAATTGAAACATATAAGAAAATACTTACACAACAAAAGATCGATTTACGGCCATAAACACAAACAAAGCAAGAGATAGAACAATTTCACGCTATTGATGAAGGGAGGATGAAACTTTATTGAAACAAGAGATTGGGAGAGAGACTTTCTAATTCTTGTACAAGCAAAAAAATGACGTTTTTTTATAAATAAAATAAAATATTTTAGGGAATTTAGGCCTATTTTGGTTTTAAAAAACTTCAAAAAAAAAAACTTATAGACTCGTAAACTCGCGATTCTATACGATTTTACGCGAGTCTACCCGAGTTTACTTGAGTCTATCAAAAAATGATTTTATACATGAGTCTACTCGTTTATGCTTCCTAGACTCGTAAACTCGTACGAGTATACGAGTATACCCGCGAGTTTGACAACCATGTTAGCAGGTAATATTTCTCACCCCTTTTGGTTGGTTTGCCTTTGTTTTCCACCCAGTGATAGGTAGAAGGTATTTTATCCCTCTTCTCCTGTAATTGAGTATCTTCGTTATTTGCCCAATAACCGACAATTGATATCTCTTCCCCAGTTGATTTGATTTCGTTCCCTTATCAGAATGGAATCTTACTCTTTTGTTTTCTCCTACGGAGTCTCTTTCCTTTTTCTTTTGCTCTCCAGCGATTTATTTATCTCTTGTGGTTTGTTTCCCCACAAAGGTCTTGTGTTTGCATGTCATGAGCATAATCATATCATTTGGTGGTCTCTTAGGGCCAAAAAATTGGGTTTATTGTTATATTTAAGTCTTTTCTATCTGCTCGAGACAAAGATGTCAATCTTCATATCTCCGGATAGAAGAAACTTAAATAGGGGCAGCTGTAATACCCTAATTTTCACCCCTAAGGTCCAACATATCATTTTTATTTCATACCACAAACAAGATCACAAGCTTTAGTTCTCTTGTCTTCCTCTGCAGGTTTGTCTCTGAGGGACATCATTGGGCACCATTGTTTTCTTGTATGTTTGGTGTTTGTTTATGTTTATGTTTACTAACCATGATTAAAATCCAAAAATATGTTTTTTTTCTTTTTCTTCACTAACTCTTTTTTAGAAGAGGATGGAATCAAGAACATCAATTAATAGTCTCTCAGCTCGAATGAATTTCATCTGAAAAAACTCAAAGATGATCTGCAAACAATTCAAAATCATTTGATCAAGAGTTTCCCAATATTTGATTGATTTTATTCAAGAGACTCCAAGGTTCATAGGTTTATTTCCATGCCTTCTTTGACAAGTCAGAAAAATCGAGCCAGATCCAAGACATCATATCAAAAGGCAAATTTTCACAATATTTCACTGTGTTAATCGATTAACACTATATGGTTAATCGGTTAACCAGTGCGTATTTTGTGAAAATGAGCCAAATTCAAATTCGGCAGCATTTCTGGCACCAAACTCAAATATTTCATCATGAAAATATTCTAGGTAACCTCATTTTAATTCCCCTACCTCATCATAATTAATTCCCACCATACACCTTCACTAATCACCATTTGATCTTGATTTTTGCCTCCAAATTCAAATTACAAGCCTAATTTTAGTTCCAAACCAAACTCTAATCCACCAAAACTTCCAAGCCTAAATTATATAAATAGAGGCCTCATTTCACAAGCTTGTGATAGCCAAATTCACCTTGTCTAATTTCTTTTTTACTCTCTCAATTTTCTCAAACTACCAAATTCACCAAAGCTCTTTCTTCTTTTGAAAGTTAGTAAGGTCATCATTAGAACTTACTAATCTTTGAGCTAGACCTTCATCCATTCACTTTTTCATCATTAGTTTCAGTAGATCAAGGCTTTGGAGTGTGGTTCTTGAAGTTATTTGAAGCAATTTCAGATTTGAAGTGGTAAACCCTCATTCCACCATTATTGTTCTTGATCCATCTTCCACAATGTGATCTATTATTGATTCTTGTTGCTTGATCTTTGGATCTTGAAAATTGTGTTTTATTGGTGGTATTTGTTGTTGTTTTAGTTGAATTTTTATGCTAATTATCATTCATGATCATGAGGTGTTTGAAGAAATGATTGGATCATGAATGCTGAATTTTTTCAAAATTTTTTGTTGTTCTGTCAGGGTTAACCGTTTAACCAAGTGCAGTTCAATTTGGTTAGCCGATTAACTAGTGTCTAGAATGTGTTTTTGGTTTTTCTTTTTGGTCTATTTTGGTTCTTTCCACTACGCCAAAATTGCTTTTTTGTATCGCCTACTTTAATAGCGCTTTTAAAATAAGCGCTATTAAAAAGGAAACAAACATATTTATAATAGTGTTTTATAGTAAAGCGCTATTAAAGAGTACAGAGAATATGATTTTGATAGCACTTTGTAAAAAGCGCTATTATAGATCTTCACGAAGTTAGCGCTTTTCTAAAAAGCGCTATTAAAATGTTGTATTACAATAGCACTTTTATAAAAGCGCTATTATTAAAAGCACTACGATAGCGCTTTTTAAAAATCGCTATTAAAATATTTAACTACAATAGCGCTTCCTTAGAAACCGCTATCGTTTCTATCATTGTGTTTTAAGATAGCGCTTTTATAAAAAGCGCTATTAAAATATTGCACTAAATTAAATTAATTAAAATATCAAAACGTTTCCTGGCCCATATGTTTTTTCCCATATGTTTTTTCGTTTTGGCTCAAAATTACCCACGCAAAAACACAGTCTTTCGTCGATTCACCGCCGTCATCAGATTATTGCTCAACTGTTGATCTCAGCCTTCTCCGTCGATCTCAGCCGCCGTCATCAGATTATTGCTCAACTGTTGATCTCAGCCTTCAATTCAAAGACGAACCCTAAGATAGCTCACCACCGTCATCCTTCTCCGTCGATCTCAGCCGCCGTCATCAGCTCACCACCGTCATCCTTCTCCGTCGAAAGGAGCCGCCATCATCAGCTCATCACCGTCATCCTTCTCCGTCGAAAGGAGCCGCCGTCATCAGCTCACCACCGTCACCCTTCTCTTCATTGATATCCGGTAATCTTTCTTTTCTCAGATTATTGCTTTGTGTTAAATTGGTGACATTTTGATCGGACACTGTAGTTTTGGGTATTGAATTGATCTTGTCGTAGTTTTCATTTCCTTCCTAGCATGACATGGATAATAGTAAATGATTCAGCTTCCCATATTAGGTTGATTGGTTTTTGGAAAGTTTGTACTTTTTGATACGGTTGGTACTTTTTGATACGGTTGGTTAGTTACTCGCATTAGCAAACATTGAATTGAAATTGGGAAAATGGGCTCTTCTTGTATGTTAATGTTGTGTTCGGTAGTGTAACATTTGAAAGTATTTTCATTTTAATAAATCTTGCTGGTTAATAAAGGGAAGCTCTTGGTGTTAATTTTGGAAGGTTTTAAAAATTGGTAAGTTACCACAAAAAGTGTCGCGATAAAACGGTATCGGAAGGTGCCGATACCAATAATGTTATTCACCCTTTTTATGATAAAGGACAGATTGTGATTAATTCACACCACGACGACCACCGCCACTATTACAATGCCTGTACCGACCAAAATCGCAAAAGCCTTTATGCGACCGCGACAGTTTGTTTGGTCTTTTGGTGGTTAGTTTCTGTTTGGTTCGGTGACCTTTTAGTTTGTGCTTGATGCAAGTGTGGTGCTTATATTTAGTATTTCATGGTTTGTGCTCGGTGCGTTAGCCTAGAAGTTTTTGTTGTATGGGTGCGAGGGGGTTTTATTTTAGCCTGCTTTGGTTTTGTTGTGGGAGGATCTATGGTTATGGGGTAGGAGCTTTTGGTGGGGCATCCCATGTTTTATTTTCATTGGTTTTGCTGTACTGTACCTAACAATCTTGCACAGCTTGCAGAGGATTTGGTCTGGTTTAATAAAATTTGCTGCTCAAAATAAAAATAAAAATGGAATTAACTAGAATATGGGAAAGCAGAAAACTATTGCCATTCAGTTTCATTGGTTTTCTGTTGAATGCATGCATTAACCCAAATGTTTTCAAAGAAACACTGAATTTTCTATGTTTAAACTTCTTGTTTTAAGCATAAATCAATATTGTGACTAGAAGAACATGAATTATCTTCTGATATTACATGGGTAACATTGTTTTCCTAAACCTATTTTTTGTTTGGCTTTGTAGAGATGAATTGATATCTCCATGCATGTGCAAAGGAACCCAGCAGTTTGTCCATCGTTCATGTCTTGATCACTGGCGCTCAGTAAAGGTATATGTTTTGATGCATAATTTTAACTGCTAGTCTTTACTGGTTGAGATCAAATGTCAATTACATAAACTGTTTATTTTTGTGCTTCATAGGAAGTGAACTTTTATATTATGTGGTTAAAACTTAAGAAAAGGGGAAAAATGATGGTAGGAGATAATACTCACTGAACAATTCTCCATAGGTTCAAATGGAACCTTTCTTCCTTTCCTCTCTCTCATTCATCTTCCTACTTTTCTTCACTTTTTCTTCTGCTCAGATGCCAGGTACCTGCTACTACTACTACTACTCTCTTCTTCTTTTTCTTTTACACCTTTTTTTGTTCTCTTGCATTGGTTCTTGTTAATATTGCTCCTTCTTTTCCATGTTCTATCCTATTATAACTTTACCAATTCCTTTGTTTTCATTTCCAAAGATTCTATCTTTCTGTAATTTACCATCAACATGTTACATATCTATACATTATGGAATTTGAGGTGGATATTTATATGATTAGTATATCATTGTTCTTCAATTCTCTTTTAAAGTTGATCTATGTAGCCGACCCCTCTTTCTGGAATAAGGCTTGGTTGTTGTTTTTGTTATCTATGCTTTTAATTTGTGATGATGATCTTTGCCTTGTTGAACAGGTTTTGTGAGTTTGGATTGTGGAGGTGATAAAAATTTCACTGATGAAATTGGTCTTCAATGAAGTCCTGATGATGGAATTGTTTATGGAAAAATAAGCATGATTTCGGTTGCAAATGAGACACGGAAGCAATACACGACGCTTAGAAACTTTCCTGCTGATTCGAGAAAATACTGCTACACACTTGATGTTGTTAGCAGGACAAGGTATCTACTGAGGGCAACATTCTTGTATGGAAACTTTGATAACAACAATGTTTATCCGAAATTTGATATTTCGATTGGGGCTACTCAATGGTCTACTATTGTTATATCGGATGCGAATAGGATAGAAGTTAGGGAAATTATATTTTTGGCTTCAAGTCCTACTGTTAGTGTCTGTCTATCGAATGCAACAACGAGGCAGCCGTTCATATCTACGCTTGAACTTAGACAATTCAATGGTTCGGTTTATTTTTCGTTATACGAGGAACATTTCTACCTCAGTGTCTCTGCAAGGATAAATTTCGGTGCAGAGAGTGACGAGGAAATCAGGTATTAAGGACGGACGTGTTTTCTGCGTAAATATAGTTATTGTTTTGGTTTTGAAGTGGTTTAAGTGTAAGTTTCTTTCTGCTATATCAGGTATCCCGATGACCTGTTTGATAGGACTTGGGAGTCAGATTCTGTCAAGAAAGCAAATTACCTCGTCGATGTTGCTGATGGAACTGAGAAAATTTCCACCAATGTATCCATTGATGTCAACAGAGATGAAATGCCACCGTTAATAGTAATGAAGACAACGGTAGTAGGTACGAATGGATCTCTAACGTACCGGTTGAACTTGGATGGTTTTCCTGCTATTGGACGAGCATACAACTATCTTGCAGGGATAGAAGAGTTTCCTAAAAACGAAACAAGAAAATTCAGGCTAGTACTTCCAGGCCAGGCGGATATTAGTAAAGCCGTGGTAAATATCAAAGAGAATGCGCTAGGAAAGTATCGTGTTTATGAACCTGGATTTACCAATATATCGCTACCGTTTGTAATGTCGTTTAAGTTAGGAAAAATAGCTGATTCTTCTAGAGGTCCTCTTCTAAATGCCATGGAGATTAATAAGTATCTAGAGAAAAACGATGGCTCCCCCGATGGTAAGTCTCCGCCTCATGATATATCTCTTGCAGTACAAAGAGTTTTCTGTTAAATTTTTTTTCGGAAGCATCGTGATTCATGTATGTAGTTTACTTGGATTGGGTGGCTTGCAGGAGAAGCTATATCTAGTGTGCTTTCTCAGTACTCTTCAAAAGATTGGGCAAACGAAGGGGGTGATCCGTGTTAACCTGTCCCGTGGTCATGGATCCTATGTAGCTCAGATAAACAGCCAAAAATAGTTTCGATTTTCTTGTCCGGGAAAAACTTGACGGGCGATATTCCTTTGGACATCACTAAACTGACTGGTCTGGTTGAACTGTAAGTTTTGTATTACTTTCTTATTCAACTTCAGTGAACTTCTGATGTCTCGAGTTTTGTATATTAAGCTTGTGTCGTGGATGCAGATGGCTTGATGGAAATATGCTGACAGGCCCGGTACCAGATTTCACCGGATGCACGGACTTAAAGATCATGTAAATACGTTATTGCAGATAAGTTCATCCTCGTGATTCATTTTTTTAGCTTTAAATTAACTAGAAGCACTTTTTTCTTTTGCAGTCATCTTGAGAACAACCACTTGGCAGGTGTGCTGCCAGCGTCTTCGGGGAACCTTCCGAATTTGAGGGAACTGTAAGCTATCTCTCACTTATGAATGCAGCAATAGCATGTGTGTGTGCACTCTCGTACATCGTGTTTAAATAGTAGTCAAGTTACCATGCTAAATCTTCATTTGTTTTTGTGCTTCTTGTTGTCATTGCTATTGTTCAATTGATAATTTGGAGGCATTATTTGATTGACTGTGTTGGAATTTTGGTTAGGTTGTGATGGTTCTGTCATGTGCTTTTACTTTCTTTATAAACTACATTGTAGTTTTGAATACAACTGTAAACTCAGCACTTACACAGGCAATTTGTGGTAATTTAAAGGTTAGTTATATTTCTACATCATGTTATTTATTTTCTACATCTGCCTAAATACCTGAAATTTGATTGTTACTTCTTTTACAGGATGTTTTTACTAGTGGGTTTGGATGGATGTTATTTGGAGGACTTCCATATGATTTGGTAAACACAAATAAATCCCTTTTAGAACTTAAAATCTTCATTGGTGAGTTATTTACACTATTCATTTCTTTTCATGTAAACTACTTATTATGTTGTGTTTTGTTGTCATGCAGTTCAATGTTCTTGGTCAATCACTTGGCTTCTTTGGATCCTGTTTGTATGCCTATTGTAAGCTCCAAGGAAAATGAAGAAGACAAGTTTCATTTTCGGTAAGCCTACAATATATAGATACTTAATACCTTACTTGCATATTAAAAGTCTAATTATTGTACAATACATAATCAATATTCTTTCTATGATGCAGGAAAACAAGAAGCAATGATTTTGCCTAGCTAGCTAGCAAAGTGGTTGTATCTTTGGATGTAGCAGTGTTTTGGTTGGCAAAGTGGTTACTAGCTAGTTGATGTTGTTTTTGTTGTCCTTTTCTTGTTTTTTTAGATGTTTTTTTCATTAGTTTAGAGAATATGCCTAGCTAAGTGATTGTACTTTTTGTTTGGAATTTGGTTTGAAGTACTCTTAGCCAAATTAATAACTACATGACAAAATACTTTAGTTGTGTTTATAAAATATTTTGGTTTGAAGTACTCTTAAGCCAAATTAATGGTATCACATTTGTCATTATTATTTTAATTTCAAGTATTTTAGCTACTTAGTTATAATTATTTTATGAATTCTAATGTTGTGAAATGCAAATGCCATATATATATATATATATATATATATATATATATATATATATATATATATATATATATATATATATATATATATATATATATATATATATATATATATATATATATATATATATATATATATATATATATATATATATAATGATTTGGTGTAAAAAAAAGTGTATTAAAATAGTGTTTTGAAGAGAGCGTGCTATAATAGCGCTTTGTTAGAAAGTGCTATCAAAATTAAAGCAATTTACCGGTATTTCAATAGCGCTTTGTTTGAAAGTGCTATTAAATATGTGACTTATAATAGCGCTTTATTGGAAAGCGCTATTAAATATGTGTACTATAATAGCGCTTTGTTTGAAAGTGCTATCAAAATTAAAGCAAATTACCGGTACTATAATAGCGCTTTGTTTGAAAGCGCTATCAAATATGTGACTTATAATAGCGGTTTTGTAAAAGCGCTATTAAATACAGGTACTATAATAGCGCTTTTGAAAAAGCGCTATTAATTACCAAAACTATAATAGCGCTTTTAAAGCGCTATTAAAAAGTTTGTTTTACAATAGCGCCTTGATTAATAGCGCTATTAAAAAGCAAAAAAAGCGCTATTAAAAAACCTTTTTGTAGTAGTGTTCCACTTCTTCTTCCTTTCTCTTTTGATTTTTGCCTTGCTTTTCACTTTCAAAGATCCTATTCCTCTTTAAATTCAATAGACTTATGGTGTAGATGAAGTCGAGTAAACATTCACTAATTCAAATCTATCTTCAAAGTGAATTATTCAATTCATTTTAGGTGCTTTGAGTTAATCATATGTTTAGTGCTTTAATTCACCAAGATAAGTGGTTGAACTTAAAGATGGAATGATCTTGAAATTGTAACTTAATTTGGCATTCCCTTTCCTCTTTATATTTTATTTTGATCGATGAAAATCTTCGATATCATTGGAACTTGTTTCAAGTTGTTGAGAAGATGAGATCATTACCTATTTTCTTTTTGTGCGGTATTGCTTTCGGAGAGTGATCTACATATCACTTCTCTAGAATGCATTAGCACTAACATTTTTATTGGCCGACCTTAGATAGTCTTGGTTTTTATATAAACCCGATTATGATTACTTAACATAACACTAAATCATCCTGTATCAGAAAATGATCATTCGTGGCTCAAACTTATGTTTTAAAGTCCAAGTATGGTTGATTATTTGTCTTAGGTCCATTACCTATGAAACTTGTTGTTAGAAGGCTTTGATTTTATCAATCCTTCAATGAGTCTTCATTAACTTTAGCCTAAGTTCACCATTTGACCATCGTTGATCATTTGCTATAATAACTAATTACTAACTCACTAACAATATCGTTGTACTAATTTTGTTTATGTTTCCTTCTTGCTCCCTATCTCTCTTTTATTTTTATGCTCCATTTTTATCATCTCATATCATATTATTGTTTATACTTCTGCTCTCTTTTTATTTTGCCCATTTGGACCAAAAACATTAATAAAGGCTTAAACCCCTAAAAACTTGTTCTCTTAATGGTGGACTATGGCTACTATCTTTTGCATTGGACATGGAGTTTTGGACCTAGAATTAGGATTTTAATCAATGCTTGGAAGCTTGTGATGTCAAACCTTGGACTTTGGGTACTTGGAGTTTTCTTTTAAACACTTATTTTGATCAAGACCTAATCTAAAGGAATAATGCTTATATTGTGAAGCTTAATCGTGTGGTTAGACCGTTCTTATCCTTAGCTTTTATCTTTTTGCTTTAGAATAGTCACTTCTTCTTCACCCCTTCAATTTTCAAATCTTCTCCCTTTTTTTCAAAAACCTTCTTGTTTTAAAAATTAAACCTCTTTTACAATAAAACCTTGACTTTTGTCAAGTGTTTTTTCTCAAATTTCTCTTTCTTTAATAAATGTCAATCAATGTTAATCACACTTTGACTCTTTTCAAAAAGACATAAAAATCATTCAAACCTTTTGTACCTTATGCACTTTTTCTTTTAAAAATTTTCCATAAGTTTAGACATGAGTCATCTCTTTAAGCGGAACTATTCGCTTGGTAATGACGACTTATCTTTTCACTTAAAATCAACCATAACAAACCTATTTTGTTATTTGTACCATGAACTATGGGGTTTTGATCATATATTGCACTTTGTGGGTACGTAGGCATGAGGCGACAAGTCTCTCCAAACACAAAAATCTTAAAAAAATAATTCTCTTCTAATCTCCCCAATCTCATTTCAAACAGACCTTTTCAAACCAGAAAACATAGATATTTCAAGGGATTCCTATAGAGTACTATATACGTTTTGGGTGCTAACACCTTTCCATCGTGTAACCAACTCCCTTACCCATTCTTTGCCTGTTCTTGTTTTAGATGTTGTTTAGGTTTTATTCGCTCTTTTTCCTTTCCTTTTGGATGAAATTAAAGTGTGGTGGCGACTCTTGCATTTTTGAGTTAAGTTTATTAATAGATTACACTCACGATTTTTTTCTGCTACATAACCTAAGTCATATGAAGGTGTTTTGATCTATAGCACATAGACATGTGCCAGATCAGCTGAGAAGAAAACTTGATGACAAGCCGTGTTAAATGATCTTGATAAGATATCATTCGATTGGAAGATACAAATTGTTTAACCCAGTGAACAAGCAAGTTGTGATCAGCAGTGACGTGATCATTGATGAGCTTAAGGAATGAGATTGGAATAAGAATGTTAAGAAGGATTCGTTGAGAATCTTATGTGAAAAACCAGCTAGTGAAGTCGAAAGAGAAGTTCGACAAGAAGAAGTCAGAGGTGAAGCAGGCCTAAACAGACCTCAATGAACAAGACACATGCCTGCAAGGTTGCAAGAATGTGTGATTACATCAGATGAGGTGGTCAATGAAGAAGGTGAACAAGTACACTATGCTTTCTACGCAAACGTCGAATCATTCAATGCAGCTACGAGTGGAAATAGGTCAGGCCAATAACAGGGGCCTACAGCCTAGCCTACACAGGCTCAGGCCAGGTGAAGCTTTTTTTTAATAGAAAAGGTTTAGACTTTTTTATAAGCCTATTTAGTTAAAAAGGCTAGATCTCAGACCATAAAAAAGCCTCTTAAGCGTAATAGGCCAACCAATTTAAATAAATAAGAATAATATTTTATCATCATTATGTTATGTTTTGTACTTTAAATTAAAATACATAAATAAAAATTGTTTATCTTAGAGAAATTATGAAAATAAGATGAAAACACCTTATGAACAATGTTATAAGTTGTTTTGATAAGTTATCTTAAACTAATAGTCTCACAAAACTTATGTTAATAGGTAAGTTAAAATAAGTCAATGCAAACAAACTTTTAATCTCATATGTTTTATTGTTTGTTAGTCTATCTAAACATTATTTTAATTACTTATTTACATATACCTAAAATAATAGGGTTTTATGTAGGTTAACAGGCTAACCAGACCTTAGAAAATGCCAAACTCAGACCTAAAAATAAGCCAATGACAGGCTACAGGCTAGGCATAGGCTTTAGTTTTTTTGAAAGGCCAGACTTAGACTCGGCAAATCCTAGCTCGACCCAACCTATTTCCACCCCTAAATGCAGCTGAGGCATTGAAAGATTCTAAGTGGGTGAAAACAATAAATGAGGAACTATAGTCCATTGAAGTTAACAACACTTGGTCACTTGTCGAATTGCCTCAAGGCGAGAAGGAAATCAATATGAAGTGGGTATAAATGGTGAAGTTGAATCCCAAAGGAGAAGTAACTCAGGATAAGGCAACACTTGTATTAAAAGGATTTCTTTAGAAAGAAGGAATTGATTTCGATGAAGTCTTTACACCAGTTACTAGAATTGAAACAATCAGGTTGGTTGTTGGTCTAGCAAACATGAGCAACTGATACATGTGTCAGATGTATGTGAAATGAGCATTTCTAAATGGCCTCTTAGATGAAGAAGTTTATGTTGTACAACCAGTTGGGTTTGTGAAACAAGGTCAAGAGAGAAAAGTATAAAGACTGCATAAAGCTCTGTCTGGACTCAAACAAGCTCCAAAAGCTTAGAATAAAAAGATAGATAGTTTTCTAAGGGAGAAGGAATTTGTGAAGTGCACAACTGAACATGGAGTTTATGTAATAAGAAGCAAGAGTGAATTGTTTATGATGTGTCTCTATGTCGATGACCTGTTGATAACAGGTAGCTGCAAGAAAGAGATCATAGACTTTAAAGGTGATCTTAGCAAAGACTTTGAAATGTATGATCTGGGTAACATTTCTTACTTTCTTAGTATCAAATTATACAAGAGTAGTAGAGGTTTGATGATGCATCAAAGAAGATATGCAAGTTAAATAATCAAATATTGAAAGACTGCAATGCGACTTTGACACCTGCAGAACTAAGACTGCAACTGTTGAAAGAATCAGATAAATATGATGTCGATCCAACTCAATACAGAAGACTTATTGGGTCATCAATATACCTTTGTCACACAAGGCCTGATATAACATACAGTGTAGGTATGGTGAGTAGATTCATGCATAATTCAAAGGTATCTCACCTAGCAGTAACGAAAAGGATATTGAGGTATCTGAAAGGAACTCTCGACTATGGCATTTTGTTTCCTGCGATTGATGAAGGAAAAGAATGCAAGCTAGTGGATTACACCAACTCAATCTGGTGTGGTAATGCATAGGATAAAAAATCCATAGTTGGTTATGTGTTTATGCTAGATGGTGCACTAGTTGTTTGGAGTTGAAGAAAGGAACCAATAATGGCATTATCATCATGCAAAGCAGAGTATATAAATGCTTCTTTCTATACATACCAAGCAATATGGATGATGAACCTGGTCGAAGAAATTACAGCAAAGAATCATGTAGCAATTACCATAAAGATCGACAACATGTTTGCTATCAATCTGACAAAGAATTAGATAGCACATGGGCAAAGCAAACACATCGAAATGAGGTTTCAATATCTTTGAGAGCAGATAGTAGAAGGGAAGATGAACTTGGAACACTACAAGACTGAGAATCAGATTGCAGATATCACGATGAAAGAAATGCAAGTCGAAGTGTTCAAGAAGCTAAGGTCTATGATGAATATAGATAGCTTAGACATAATGAATTAGGTGGTGTATTGAGAATGTAATTCCTTATGTCGAAGCAGGTTGCTCGACATGAACAAGGTAGTGTCAAATAATCTAGTGTGTCTAAGTTGTGTAGTTGTCGATGTGTTGAAGGAGTTAGCCTCGACATGGATTTCGACTTAGGCCTAATTTTGTAGTGTTAGTAGAATTAGGTATTTTGGGTTGTGTATTTTTGGGCTTTGCTTAGGGAGCAAACAAACCCAAAATCTATAAATAGGGAGTAACCCCTATTATTATATAACAATTTTGGCAGTTGCAAAGAATAAGATTCAGTTTTGAATAGTAGAGAGAAACTCTGCAGAAATTCTCTTCTATCATATTTGGTTCAAACCCTAATTCCCTTTTCTTCCCAATTTAATTTCCTTTCTTCTTCCATTAACAATTGATGTGCAGAATCATTCTTACAATCAAGTTGTGATTGATTCACTTGTGTGAAGATTGAAGAACAAGAGAGGAATTCGATCGGTTGATTGAATCTTGTTCAGTAAGATTGGTTCAGAATTCTTCAAGATTGGGTTAATTCCAACAATTTGGAAAAAAAATCATGTTAATAAAGAAAGATGAAATTAAATTTTCACATAATTTTTTTATTTTTCTATTCTATCTTTTATTTTTAACTATTTATATAGAGTATAATATTTGTTTACGTTATATATTAGTTATTAGTTTATAGTATTATTATATCATATAATTATTTTTTCTAAATTTTGTTAATTTATAAAGATCAATAAATTATTATGTTTGAAAGTTAGAATTTTATTTAAAAATTTTATTCAACTTATTTGTATGAATAAATTTATAGAATTTTTTTATAAAATTTAAAGTTATGAAATTTATATTAAAAATTTTATTTAATGAATATATATTTTTTAATTTATAACTGAATTAGAAGTAATGTAGTCCAACCAATGATTCACTAATCTGATCCAAATTTTAAAACATTAATTTAAATTGTTTTACATATAATCATTGTTACCTTTGATTTTTTTTTTTCAAATAGAACTTAATTATTAAGAATCTCATAAATAAAATATGAATTCACGATAGATTATTTACCATATAAGAATAAACTATGTTATGGAAATTCCCAATTTACCCTGTTGGTCTCACATTGTACCACGTGGCTTGCTACAAAACGTTTCTTCAATTTTGCTTGGCCACCTAACAAAATCCTCTACTTTGAAAAATTCGAAAACACTTTTTTTCTATCCACTTTCTCTCTCTCTTTTGCTCTCTCTTTTCTTCTTCCTTTTGCATCTTTTTCTTCCCCTTCTTCTTCTTTCTCCTTCTTCCTTCTTCCGCTTCTTTATATACCTCGCTAACGAATCCCTAACTAAAGTCAATAAAACTAACCGAAGCATCTGAAAATGATTATGTTCAAGTTTAAGTTTTTAGCTTTCTTTTAGGGTTTATGCTCTTTTGTTTTGATTTAAGATTGTTGGTGTTGCAGGAATAGGGGAAGATGGCGGCGATGTTTTCGTCGGTTTTATAGCGACATGTGATATCATGGTGGATCTTGGCCAAAAAGGGGACTTGAAGTATGGATCTGAAGCATTAAGTTTTGAATATTTTGAACATTCTTATTGTATCATATATCAGTTTGATTTTTTTTTTACTTTTTAAAGTTTTCACTGTTTTGATTCTTATTTATGGTTCTTATTCATTGTTTTCACTTTGTGAATCTTGACATTTTGTGATCAATTGAGTTTCTTTTTTTTTTGTTTATTGTAAGTCTGAATGTATAAATGATGCAGGCTTATTCTACTGTTGGTACACCAGATTATATTACTCTAGAAGTTCTATTGAAGATAGATTTTGGGATGGAATGTGATTGGTGAGTTCTTTATGTTATTGTTGGAATTAAACTTACTTTACCATGTTCACGTAATATTCTACTGTCAAACATATGTTTATCAAAAGATAGGACAACTTCCCGCAAATAAATTTTACATTTGGTTGCCTCCCTGATTCCCATAAATACCTAAAACCTTGTGTGTCAATCATCACTATGATCCTTTTAATTGTTTCTTCTTTTACTGATTCTTTTAGAATTCGTCATGTAAGTTGATATTTTGCTACTTCGCAGGTTTTCTGGGGTTTGAAAAAAAAGCTTGCATAGAGGAAGCACTTTCCTTCTGTGAGCTGGCTTATATCTTACTCAAAATACTAAACGGTATGTCCTGAAATTGGCATCTACACAAACCTTAATGTAGTGAATTTGATTTCTCTTTTAATATTGATAATTTATTCAAACTGTTATTTCTTTCTCTTTTACTTTGTGTATTTTGCTGAGAAGCAGGCCTTTTCTTTTTGGTGTATATGCAGGTTGCGTCACATTTCTTTGATTACCTTGGAGATGTTGTCAGATTAATATACTTTGTCTTTATCAAGTGCTTTTACAGTAGACTGAGTGCATTATATCATCACTGTTTTAGATAATTGAATATCATTTTTTTATATATTTAAAATTATCATGTTGTATGATACTTTTGTTCAGTTTAGGAGGTTTTTTTATCAATTACTGTTGCATGATTTTGCTGGTTATAATTTTGAGAAAGGTGTTATGTTTTTTGGTTCCATTATTGATTAAATGATTTAAATTGTGGTTGCAGTGTTATTGGAGCAATTTTGATCGTAATAGGAGTTTACTTAGTTCTATCGGAAAAAACAAAGAAAACAAAGAGATTGTAGCAGAGATAATAACTAAAGGAACCAAGTGTTATGTAGAAAGTGGGGTGTTGGAAACAGTGATTGAAGGTGTTAAAATAAATGACATTGAGTTGCAAAAGGAAGATGAACCTACTAAAGTTTTAAGGGTGACAATTATTAGTGCTCCAAAACTTATACTACCTCAGTTTTTTATTATAAGTCGCTTTGTGAGAATATTTTGTACCACAATATAAGTCATTTTATAATATCAATGAACCATTAATGTTATTTTCCCTATTATACCCTTAAATATTTATTATTCTTTCTCCTTTCAATTATGTAAATTTGTCTTTCCAATATTATTAATGAAGGACAATTTTGTAAAACCATTCATGATTTCTCTTTTCCATACCATAATTATTACATTTCTTAATATGTGTGAAAAGTTAAAAACGACTTATAATAAAAAACGAAGGGAGTATATATTATTAAGAGTGTTCTGGACTGGATTGGCACATGGCCCATAGTTGGGCAAGACCCAATCTAGTTTAGCTTAAGGTCGGGCCCAAAAAGGAGATTAGGACAATCTAGTCGTTGGGCACAATATAGTCGTTGGGCACAATATGATCGTTGGGCACAATATAGCCGTTGGAGCATATAGTCGTTGGAGACATCACCCTCATGCGCTTGACAGTTCACGCGACCAACTGCCCCTCCAAAATTCACAGGGACAGTTATACCAGGTCAAAAATCACGCACTAGATCTTCCACCTGGCAGTCTCCCATCGGTCAACCAGATATTTCGGCCACATGGGAGACCTTGGCCCCGTGCTGGGGAGAATCTCATAAATACCCTCTCTCTTGAGAGGGTCAGGTATTCTAATCATTCTAACTCATACCTAAACACTTATACTTGCTATCTCTCTAGCCCAAAAACTTACTTTGACATCGGAGTACCTTGCAAGTACACCCCCCTCCTCTCCTACAACCACTGTTGTTGCCCCATATTTAAGGCCATAATGGTCCATTCTGATCACTCTAGATCAATAGCGACGTCTGTGGGAACCCAGCTCCCTCGTCTTTTTGAACCAAGATCCCTCAATCTTTCCATACTAAAGTTATTTATCTCTGAACCTTCATTGTCATGGCCTCTCACCATAATGACATTCATCAAGATTCTGTCGTTGCCACTCTGGGTTGCGGCGAAACCTCAATTCTCGGAGCTGCTGTCGGGGTGACCAATCACATGGATGGGAAGCTTGCGTTTCCATCCTCCAACAATGTGAAGCCCCGCATCTAGAGTTTCAATCACGTCTACGAGCCCATCCTCGTCCCTCAAGATGCTGACCCCTGCACTGTGGCCCTCATTGTCACCCTTAACAAATCCAACTACTTGCCTTTCTAGTAAGGGGAAAATATCCACATGCTGGAGAATACCCTCGGAGAATGGCCTCCCCCGCGGAGATCCCTCAGTCCATCTCCCCGGTCTCGCTCCCCTCTTCAAAAACATCGGCGAGACGAGTCTAGAAGCATCTCCCTAGTCAAAGAACGATCCAAGTCTGAGGAACATGGACACGAGATCACCAGAAGATGAAATCGTACCCTTCCCCGGAGGTATAGGCACTCTCCAGCTCCCAAGAGAACCAGGCCTTCAAAAAGGCCTCATTAAGAGCATCGTAGCTGGCATAAGCACTCTCCTTAATGCAGTAGGAGTCGTGGACATAGCTATTCTCATAGTAGGTCGTCGAGCACGAGCGACGAGGACAACATCCATGGACCTCTACCCCAAGAGATCATGGATACCCGCATTTCTCACGAGCTGGAGAAGCCCCCCCTTATGGCTCTCTATGATGGTACCACAGATCCTGGCGACCATGTAGAGAACATTGAGGCCATGCTTCATTACCATAACGTAAATGAGGCGATCAAATGCAGGATGTCCCTATCACCCTCAGGAAGGGGGCTATGGCCTAGTATAAGAGTCTTCCTCGGGGCTCAATCACCTCGTGGAGGAACTTGAAGGAGCAGTTTGCCTGATATTTCATTGCCTCCAGGCGTCACCCAAAATCTGAGGCCATGCTCGAAAGTATCATACAAGGCAAGGATGAGCCTCTCTGTGATTACATCGACAGGTTTAACAAGGAAGCAGTTGAGATCCGCACGACTGACCACATGAAAAAGTACCTTTTAGAAAAGGGACTGAGGTCGAAGAGTGACTTCCGCAAAGCAGTAGGGATCAATCATCCTCATTCTCTCGTCGAACTCCTCCATAGGGTACAATCCTACATTTCATACGAGGAAAAGGAGGTCGCGTATAAAGCCAAAGATTTGAGGGAACATGAAAGTTCCAGAGCTTTGAAGAAGGACGATGCAGAAACTTCCAGGCGTGACAGAGATAGGCGACGAGATGATCATCCCCGTGATCATAAGGGGCCTGCTAGTCGCTTTACTAAATACACCCTGCTGACTGATCCCCGCGAGCGTATCCTTTCTGAATGTATCAACGCCGAATTCAAACAAGAAGGGGTATGATTCCCTAAATCGACGACATCAAAGGGCAACACCGACTGGAGCAAGTATTGCTGGTTTCATCGAAGTCATGGCCACATGACCGACGACTGTGTCCATCTGAAGGACGCCATCAAGATCCTCATCAAGGAGGGTCACTTGAAATCAGTATACAAAGAAGAGAAAACGAAAGTAAGAGCTTCACCTTCTAGCCTTCCCCCGCAGGTTGCTATGTCTGTTTCACGGCCAGAAGACTTTTTCGTCTCTGACTATCTCAAAGATCCTCCATACTTCTCCATGCACAACTCCTGGGAGGCCTTCCCCAGCACTATGGTCATCTTCTATGACGGGTACAACGAGCTCACAATAGGATCAGTGAAGAGGAATTCGACCAGCTGATCGACTGCAGCCCAGACCGACTGTCAACACTCGAAAAGTTCTAAGGCTGCTCTTAGCCCATCACCTTTTATCGTGAAGAGCTCCCGGGAGGCTCCCCCAACGCGCACATTCCTCTATTCATAAGATCCAGATTGACCAACATAGATGCCCGTCGAGTTCTTGTCGACCATGGCAGCTCGGTAGACATCATATACACTAGTCTGTTCCGCGCCCTTAAGCTCAATCAGAAGAACTTATCCCAATATGTGGGTTCAGACTTGTAGGGATTCAACGGGGCTACTGCTAGGCCCCAAGGATACGCAAAACTCTTAGTCACCTTCGGGGAGGAATAGGCTTCCAAAACGATTAAGACACAGTTCTTAGTTATCGACTGTCCCTTTTTGTATCAGTGCATCATGGGGAGGCCTACACTTGCTAAGCTGATCGTCATTCCATCTACAGTTCATCTCAAGATGAAATATTATACTAAAAAGGGTCACGTCGCCACCTTGCATGGAGACATCGAAGCTGCAAGGCGATGCTTCGAGGCAGCTTCCAAGGGGCAGAGTTCGATTGGCACAACACCACAAGTCGTCAAATGAGCAAGAGACGGAGATCTTCCCATAGAAGAAATCCAACATGAGAAGAAGCCAGCACGCTAGGTCCACACCATTTACCTCGACAGTCGAATCTCAAAAGAGGACAGCAGTGAAGACACATCAGCACCAACGGGCAGCTCCCTTTCCGCAACTATCATGCACCCGGTGCCAGATGGGGACTTCGAGCTGATCATGTTCAGGGACAATCACAACAGAAGAGTCAGGATAGGTGCGGAACTGCCTGAAGAGGTGAAAGAGCAACTGAAGAAATGCCTAAGAAACAACACATATTTGTTTTCTTGGAGTGCCGCCGACATACCCGGCCTCGATCCTGAGACTGCTTGCCATAAGTTCACCATCGACCCGTCAGCTCGAGTGGCCGCACAACGCATGCGTAAACAATTCGACAAAAAGGATGCAGTAATGAAAAAACTTGTAAAAGAACTCTTAGAGGTAAAATTCATTTCGAAGGACGGGTATACAACTTGGCTATCCAATATTGTATTAGTCAAAAAAAACATAATGGAAAGTGGAGGATGTGTATTGACTACACCGATCTCAATCGGGCCTGCCCAAAAGATGTTTATCCTTTGCCTAGCATTGATAAGTTAATAGATAATTAAGTCGATTTCAAACTCTTGTCCTTCATGGATGCATACTCGGGATATAACCAAATCTTTATGGCAGAGAAGGAAAAGAGGTACACTGCTTTCATGACCTCGTTGGGTAACTATTACTACAATGTAATACCCTTCGTTCTGAAAAACGCTGGGGACACGTACCAGCAAATGATGAGCAAAGTCTTTCAATCACAAATCGGAGACATGCTCGAAGTATATATGAACGACATGATCACGAATTCCCAAGAGGAATTCGATCATACGCTCCATTTGCAAAAAGTCTTTGACCAAGCAAGGACGTGCAAAATGTGATTTAACCCAGAAGAAATGCACCTTCGGGGTGCGAGCAGGGAAGTTCCTCGGCTTCTACCTCACTAAGAGGGGGATCGAGGCCAACCCCGATAAATGTCGAGCATTTTAGGAGTTCCCCATGCCAAAGTCGAAGAAGTCCATATAATCCCTCAACGGGATGCTTACCTCGTTATCTCGCTTTGTGGCCAAGTCTGCCCAACACGCTCTGCCCTTCTTCAAGCTTTTACGAAAATAGGATACATTTGAATGGACAGAGGAATGCGAGCAGGCTCTGCACCATCTTAAGCAAGCCCTGTCTGAACCCCCAGTTCTGTCTTAACCAGACAACGGAGAAACGCTCTACTTGTATCTCTCTGTCACCAATGAAGCCATTAGCGCTACCCTTATTCGAGAAGCCATCGACAGGAAAAAGCCAATATACTTTACAAGCAAGGCCTTACAAGGGCCAGAGCTCAGATACCAGAAGATCGAAAAGGTCGACCTGGCCCTCATCAACGCCGCGAGAAGATTGAGGCATTACTTCCTGGCCCACATGATCGTGGTTCGGACGGACCAACTCATTAGAAAACTGCTCGGCTGACCAGATATAGCCGGTAGGATGCTCAAATGGTCTTTAGAGGTGTTATAATTCGACATCCACTACGAAAGCAGGAAGGCTCTTAAGGCACACGTCCTACCCGTCTTCGTGGCAGAAATGACGCCCCCAACATCCCCATCGAGTAGATCGCACAAGCGGACCATTTTCATCGATGGAGCTTTCAGCTCCACGGGCAGCAGCGTGGGCATCATCCTTGAAAACAAAAAGGGGATCCTGATCGAAGTGTCGTTGGTCTTGTCCTGCCTAACCTCGAACAATCAAGCCGAATACGAGGCTTTCCTCGTAGGCTTATGACTGGCTGAGGACCTGGGCGCAGAGGAGATAAAAATCTTCATGGACTTCCAGATTGTGGCCTCCCAGGTACGGGGGGAATACCAAGAAAAAAAACAATCATCTCATCGAATACCTGACGCTGGTACAAGAGAAGATAGCCAAGTTTGACATATGGAAAGTCCAGCATATCCCCCGTGAACGAAATGCTCAGGCAGACATCCTGTCAAAACTGGCCAGCACAAGGAGGAAAGGTGGAAACAAGTTTGTTATACAAGAGACGCTTCCCCGTCCAAGCATCAAAAAGCTAACAGAACTGCTCAACGTCAATGTTATTGGCGACAACAACCGCTGGATGACTCAGGTATACGACTATCTCACCACATGGAAGCTGCCCGAAGATAGCAAAGAGGCCAGTATAATTAAGCGAAGGGCATTCTCATACGTCATAGTCGAAGACAAACTCTATCGGCAAGGATTCCCCACCCCTTCCTAAAGTGTGTTAAGGAGAACAAGGTCCCCGAAATTCTCTAAGAAATTTACGACGGGATCAATGCACAACACTTAGCACCCCCCAACAAACTGAAGACCTTGTCCTCCCCATGATCCTTCGCCTAGTGGGGGGATGGACATTCTCGGCCCCTTCACCATGGGATCCTATCAGAACAAATTTTTTATTGTGACCGTCGACTACTTCACAAAGTGGATTGAGGCCGAGGCCCTCGCCAAAATCACGACATTCAACATACTTTGTTTTTACAAAAGAAACGTCCTTGCACGATTCGACATGCCCCGGGCCCTTATGACCGATAATGGGACCTAGTTCACAGACAGAAAGTTTCAAAACTTTATCGCCAAACTAGGCACCTAGCAACATTTCACGTCCGTCGAACATCCTCAGACCAATTGGCAAGCCGAGGCCACAAACAAGGTGATCCTCCATGGAATAAAACGAAGGTTAGGCGAAGCCAAAAAGAGATGGTCGAGGAGCTACATAGTGTGCCCTAGGCCTACAGAACTACTTCACATTCTACCACCGGGGAAACTCCCTTCCGGCTAGCATATGGAACCGAAGCAATAATCCTTATGGAAATCAGAGAATCCTCTATATGGACAGAGGTCCCTCTCGACGAGTTAATGACGAAGCATTAAGAGATGAACTCGATCTGGTCGAAGAAATCCGATCAGGGGCAGCCCTTCACGAAGCTTCACTAAAATAGAAAATAACGCTGCGCCAAGACGCCAAGGTCATAAAGCGCGACTTCCAATTGGGCAGCTTTGTCCTACGTCAAAATCAAAAAGATTCACGCGAGGGTAAGCTGGCTTCAAATTGGGAAGGCACTTACTGGGTGAGGTCAAAAACAGACACTAGAGCCTACTACCTCGAACATCTAAATGGAGAACCATTTGCTCGACCCTGGAATACTGAAAAGCTCAAACAATATTACAATTAGTACTAACAGTCAATTAGGACTAATTGTCGATGATTCCATCTCACAACAAAGAGAGGTCGTTTGGCCAAGGGAGAGTGCCCTGGTGCAAGCACAATTATCAAACATAACGAAGTCAAGTTTCTACTTATGGAATGAGCAGATTCTGTACCCAATTGGGATACCTCAATCGAGCTTCGCTGTTGTCGTACCAGCGTGGCAGGACACCAAGTCGCAATGGGAAAGTCCAAGCCTTGTACGATCAGAACCTCGACCGAGATGCTAGTCCCACGACAGGCGAAACTACTTCGCTCATTCGACAAGTTCCCCAAATTATCGAGCATCATAACGAGTCGAGCAAACTCTCATTCATCGAACACAACTCACAATAAACTAGCGCAAGGCAGACAAAAAGTACATAATAAGGAATGCAATGTCGAATAAGCATATATATATATATATATATATATATATATATATATATATATATATATATATATATATATATATATATATATATATATATATATATATATATATATATATATATAAAAGTCTGACCACCCGGCCGGAAAGCATTTAAATATTACAAAAAGTACGACAAAGCCCGACAATCAGAATTTACAAAAGTATGGCACGCAGGTCAAAATATTCTAAGTTACAGAAAAATCAAGCATCATCAACCGAAACCTCTGGAGGGACCACCTGCCCGTCGACCACTTAGTGCAAAACGCTCATCCCTTCAGTAACTAACTGGACGTCAGGGTTCAAGGCTTTCATCTGCTCCACTACAACATTAAATCCAAACTCGGCAGCTTTAAGGGTATCCTGTTCAAGGATACGGATCTTGTCGATCAATTCTCACCGGGTCTTCAAGGATTTCTCCTCTTTGGTTTCGTCTTGACCCACCACCGACGAGCCTTCCAGTTCCGCTACCCTTGCCTTCGAGGCGATATTCTCCTCCTTCGCTTTCTTCATCTCCTCTGACATTTTGTTCATATACTTCAGAAGCTCGACCTTGGCTTCATAATTACCTTGAAGGGTCGTCAGTTGGTTGAACAGGTCGGCTATTTCCAGCTCAAGCTTAGCCTTCTTGGCATTCACCTTCTTAAACTTTTTAAGTGGAACTGTATCTGCATCGCCCAAGGCTAGAGCCATCTCCAGCACCCTCATCATCGCAACAATATTATGGCAAAGGAGCGTCCTCCTCACCTTTGAGTCAGTAGATAATGATGTTGATGCTTCCAGGTTGGGGACAACTACAAATCCTTCCTCGTCAAAGATCTTGTCATGTAAATAGCAAGGAGGCAAGATGAATTTCCCCCCAACAAAGCCACTTGAGCCTTCATCTGAGGAAGAATCGAGATCATCTCGTTTCCTTTTCCTCTGAGGATCCGGGGTAGGAGGATTGGAGGTGCTGCCTGGAGAAGGTGAAGAACCACCCACAAACTTCTCCAACGTTACCTGTTGTCTGATCGCATTCACCATTGAGGTCGAAACCTTCTTGACATTCTTGGCCGCGACGGACTTGACAAGGCATTCCCGCGAGTTCGAAATTTTTCCTACAATGGGAGAAAAATGGGTTAGCACGACATCAAAACATCAAGAAGTGCAAGCAAAACCGATCATCTATACCCAGAAGTTCAAAAGCCTCGGCCTCTGTTTCACAGTCGAAGAGGGCTTTGGTGCTTATATAACGGGCTGCCCAAGCAGTCTCCCCATCCTCAGCATAGAGCAGGTTATCGTCCTTGTCCACCATGGTAGCAGGGGTAAAACTCTCCACGAACATTGTCAACGCTCGGAGAGATCTCTTATCCTCGATGCACAACTGATCGTGTTTCACAAGGAACCGGTCGGTCCTATATCTGAAGTGAATATACACCCACTCTAGTGGAAACTTCGACACAAGTTGTATCACCTCTCAACCATCCTTTACCATAATTTCCATGGTGACCATAGAACTCTTGGCCGCCTCTGAAAGAGGTTTTATGACCAGAAACCTGAATTTGAAATTCCAGACAGATTCCGAATACGGCCAAAACAGTCTGCTCTGCTGTTTAAAGGACATCTAGCTTTGCTTTGACTCACCGGTGCTCCTACATAGCTGGAAAATGCAGAAGAAGAGCTCCACGGTAGCCCTGATCTTCAGATAACGGCATACCAGCTCAAAGGCCCGAATGAACGCCAGAGCATGGGCAGGGGATAATTCGAGATGACAAAAAATCGCCCCTTAGAAATCCATGAAGGGCAGACGATACCCCGCCTCCCTAAAGCCAAACTCATACATCAGGAATCTTCTCCCTGGATATACCGAGCATATCCGGTCATTTTTTGTTGGGCTAATCTCCTTCCAACTTACGAGTGCATCTTCTGCCCTATCTTCGAGGAGATTAAAAGTACTGGCCTCCTCCTCTGTAAAGGTTGACTTAGTCGCTAGAGGCTCTGGGGAAATCCAACTAAGGTCCCCTTGAGCAACTCGCACGTTGGCGTATTCAGCAGGAGGCACGTCCTAGTTATTAGTCGCCTCGACATTGGGGGTAGTTCCTATTTTGATCAGCCATTTCACCTGAAAAGCAGAGGAAGCAAAAATGAATTCGACGAAGATCAAATCCACCCTTCCACTATAAATCAAGTGAAAGGGTGAGGATTAAGTAAGAGGATGCCTCCTCGACTCAAGCCCTTATCTACAGCATGGGGCCTTGGCATAACCCCCTCCCCGAAAACAGGGATAAGTCTCAGCGACTTGTTGAGGCCCTAAAAGGGATAATCCCCACAACTACTATGACTTATCGAGCACACGAGAATGAAGCCCTCAGCACCGAGGATACCTCATGCCCGACTACAAACACAAGATATTTCACACAATAACCTAGGAAGATCTACATACATACACAACATCCTAGATTTATGTTCTTCAAGGCCTTCATGTATTTCCCAGGAAATTCACGTGTTCATTAGAGAACGCATGAACTTCAACCGGAAAATTCATGTGTCACCAGGAAATTCAAGCTAAATTCTAGAAATTTATACATTCTAACAAGCAAGGATAAAAAACTTACTTGAGTAAAGAGCTTGAAGATGAAGATCTGGAAAAAGGCAAGGGGGACTGGCGGTGGCGAAGAATGCTCTGGCGACGAACAATTGTTGCAGAGCAAGAAGATTAGAGGAAAGAAATTTGCGCGAAGTGAAAATGAATTATCTTTCCCCCTTATATAAGAATTTTGCTCGCATAGGCAAGCACAAAGGGCAAAGAGCCATCATTGCCTAGACCTTCTAGACCTTAACAAAGTTGATCACGCCTTCACACGTGGCAAAAAAGGAAGCTGTCAGTTGGCACTTTCAAAATTGACCGTTCACATGCTTGCAAAAGAACAAGTCCCTCCAGCTCCCCACGGGCACATTCTCCTCGACAATGTTGTCAAATAGCATCCAAGCAGGAGTCTCATTGACGAGACATTTTCAACACCTTAAGGGCAAGTCTGGGCGATGCAAAAAGCATCTTTCATATCCGACCACATCCCCGCACCTCAAAGGAGACCACATGCTATCACCAGTCGACGTTGTGGAAGCAAGCTTCAAGACCTTTGTGTTTTGATGAAGACAACTCATACAAGCTTGGTACACATTCGCAAAAAGCAAGAGACGCAAGCAATCGACAAAAATTCATTATCAAAGATCAAGATAAAGTCGCATATGGCGCTATGGATCAAAACTTCGTCCTCAAGCTTAAGCTTCAAGTGGTGTTGATGATACAAGGAACGGTATAACATATTTTACTTAGAAATATTTATACAAGTGTTCTTCTAATCACATTTCACTACACCACTATCACTAAGTATTTCAAAACATTTTTAAAATACTCTTTATTTTTTAAATTAAGTATTTTTAGAAAAACCCTTCAATGTTAATCGATTAACCCATATGGTTAACCGATTAACACATTTCAAAATTATGTTTTTGGGACGTTTTAACAGTGTTAACTGATTAACACATGAAAAATTCAAATATTTTGAACGTTGGAAAGGTGTTAACCGATTAACCTATTTGGTTAACCGATTAACACTGTACCAGTGAGCAAAAATAGCAGCCTTTCATGAAAGATTGCATTGTTCTAAGATTTCTTACTGGCTAATTTTTGTTGTCCTAAAATCACACCTTTTTGGAAAGGTTTTTCACTCCTATAAATTGATTTCTATTTCAAAATCAAAATCACCTTCAAGAAACAAATTTCAAAATTACTCTTTGTCTTCAACCTTTTGATTTTTCATAAAAGTGTTCAAACCAGTTTTTTGAAAGAAGCCATTGAAATTAACTTTCACACCTTCACAACTTTCTTTCACAAAAAGAACACTTGTATATTATATATGAGTATTATTTATTTTAAGAAGAAGATCAGTATTCATATTGATAAACATTCAAATTGTTACTTATACAAAATTCAGATTTACTACAACTTATTTTTAGGATTGTTAAAGATAAGTGTGTAGGGTTTTCCTTGTTATCCGGATTGTGGATACAAGAGGTCCTTGTGTGAGATATTCATTCTCGGTAGGACTTTAAAATTGTGTAAATCCAAGAAGGGTGTTCTTGGTTGTTAGAATTGTCTTGGATAGGAATGTAACATTGATAGTAAAATACTCTTTCATGTTGAAAGGGGAGTGGAGTACTCTCGGACTATGAAGGGAACCACTATACATCAATGTGTTCTTTACTTTCCGCATTTACCGCCTTTCATCACCTAGAAGCACTTAGGAAAGAAAAATCCAAGAATCATCAAAAAACCGGAAAAAGTGTCTAAGAACCTAATTCATCCCCCCCCCCCCCCTCCCCCTCTTAGGCATACATATAACTTACAATTGGCATCAGAGAAGGTTAAGGTAACATATTCCTATCGATCCAGAATGGCTTCCGCTAGCACCAACCCGGTTTTCAAAGACGGTGGAAGTAGTAACAAACCCCCGCTGTTTTCTGGAGAATATTTTGATTTTTGGAAAATTCGCATGAAGGCACATCTAGAAGCCCAAGGAGAAGGAATATGGGAAACTATTAAAGATGGCCCTCATGAACCAACAAGTGTCGTCAATGGTGTAGGAACTCCAAAGGTTAAATCATCATACGATGAAGATGACAAGAAAAGGATTCTTAATGAGAAAAAGGCTATCAACATATTACAAAGTGCCTTGAGTATGGATGAGTTCTTCCGCGTCTCTCAATGCAAGTTGGCAAAAGAAATATGGGAAACCTTAGTGGAAACACATGAAGACACCACCGAAGTAAAGAGATCTAGATTGAACACACTAAGTCAAGAATATGAAATGTTTAGAATGATGCCCGGAGAATCCATTGTGGCATTACAGAAAAGATTCGTTCACTTGACAAATCACTTAATCGCTCTCGGTAAGACCTTTACTAATGATGATTTGAACCTTAAAATTCTTAGATCCTTAACCAGGGAGTGGCAACCAAAAGTGACGGCAATTTTGGAGAAGAAAAGTCTTTCAACAATGACGTCCGCATCACTTTTTGGCAAACTTCAAGAACATGAGTTAGAACTTGGAAGGCTTGAGAAACATGAAAGTCTAGAAAATAAATCCAAAGGAATTGCCTTGAAAGTGGAGTCAAAAGAAAAGGAAAATGATGACGCATTGGAGGAAGATGAACAGTTCATGCTCCTTGTAAAAAGACTTGGTAAGTTTTTCAATAAAAATGATAAATCTCTTTATGATAAAAAGAATAGACATTTCAGAAAAAAAAGAGGCATCCACATCAATTCAAGATGTTACATGCCATGAATGTGGAAAGCAAGGCCACATAAAACCAGATTGTCCAAAGCTTCCAAAGAAAGGAGGATTTAAAGGCAAGAAGGACTTCAAGAACAAGAAGGTGTATATTGCTTGGGAAGATAATGAGATAAGTTCCTCATCAGAATTGGAAAGCGATGAATGTGCAAATATGGCTCTAATGGCTTCACACCACTCCAATGGCGAAAAAGATGAGGTTAGTAGCAACTTTTCTGTTTATGATAATGATGCACAAGACGTTATTGATGAATTGTTACTTGAATGCAAAAATCTGTATAAGACTATCTCATCTCAAAAGAAACTAATGGCAACTTTAGAAGAAAAGAACATTGAATTAGTAAAATATGTTGAAGATGAGAAACAAAAATTAGTGAATGAAAAACAGAATTTTGCATGTAAGAATTGTGAATCTCTCTCATTTCAAATTGTTCAACTTAAAAGAGTTATTGAAAGATATGAGAAAGGTCAAATTGGTTTGGAAGAAGTTCTTAGGCATCAAAGATTTTCTATAATAAGAGTGGACTAGGATATTCCAAATTCTCTAAACCAAGTTCAAATGAAACAATCTTTGTTAGGCCTAATAACCAAATTCCTAAGGAAAAAGTAAACAATCCTAAAATTGTGCATCAACATCCTAAAAAGAAATTGTTTGCTAAGAAGAAATCTTATGTTCCTAGATATAAAAGCAATTTTGAACCAACTTGTTTTTATTGTGGAATTAAAGGTTACACACCTAATGATTGTTATGTTCGTAACTTTAGTGTTCCAGAAGGGCATTATGTGTGGGTGAAAAAGGGAACTAACTATCAAGGACCCAAAGCAATTTGGGTACCTAACAAAACCTAATCCTGTTTTGTAGGTATGCCTGAAGACCTCCGGAAATCATTGGTATCTTGATAGTGGGTGTTCAAGGCATATGACGGGAGATATAAACAAATTTTCACAACTAACGCTTAAAGCCAAGGGTTATGTTACTTATGGTGATAATAATAAAGGCAAGATTCTTGGCATAGGCACTATTGGTTCTCTACCTGTTACAACAATAGAAGATGTACTTTATGTCGAAGGACTCAAGCACAATCTTCTTAGTATTAGCCAACTTTGTGACAAAGGATTCAAAATCAAGTTCAACAAAGATGAATGTTTGATAGAAGACGGAGTCACTCATGAGGTTATGTTAAAAGGTAATAGAATCAATAATATTTTTATGATTTCTCTTGACAATGTATCTTTGAAGGTTAAATGTCTTATGGTGAACAACAACGAGTCATGGCTATGGCATAAAAGGATCGCTCACATTCACATGGAGCACTTGAACAAATTAATTAAACATGATTTGGTGATTGGATTACCGAAGATCAAATTTTTCAAAGGTAGATTGTGTGACGCTTGTCAAAAAGGGAAACAAACTAAATCAACTTTCATATCCAAAAATATGGTGTCCATAACAAGGCCACTACAATTGTTACATATGGATTTTTTCGGTCCATCAAGAACAAAAAGCTTCGGAGGTAATTTCTATGCATTAGTAATTGTAGATGATTATTCTAGATTTTGTTGGACATACTTTTTTGTGCAGAAAAGTGACGCTTTTAAAGCATTTAAGAAGTTTGCCAAACAAATCCAAAATGAGAAGTCTCTCACAATTGCCTCCATAAGAAGTGATCACGATGGAGAATTCCAAAATACTTTATTCGAAGAATTTTGTGAAGAACATGGAATCTCACACAACTTCTCGGCACCAAGAACTCCTCAACAAAATGGTGTTGTAGAAAGGAAGAATAGGTCACTGGTGGAACTTGCAAGGACAATGCTTAGCGACTCAAATCTTCCTAAGTATTTTTGGGCGGATGCGGTAAACACGGCATGTTTTGTAAGTAACCGTGTTAAAATTAGACCAATTCTTAAGAAGACCCCCTATGAACTCTTCAAAGGAAGGAAACCAAACATTGCTTTCTTTCATATCTTTGGGTGCAAGTGCTTTGTCCTCAACAATGACAAAGACAATCTTGGTAAGTTCGATGAAAAATCAGATGAAGGTATATTTCTCGGTTATTCCCTTACTAGTAAAGCATTTAGAGTTTATAATAAAAGAACATTAACTATTGAAGAATCTATGCATGTCAAATTTGATGAATCTAACCCCTCCAAGGAGGATATTGTGTTTTGTGATAATGATGATGATTCTGTAGGAATTCCCGATGAAGATACTTCTAAAGATATCATGAAAGAACAAGATATACCGATTCAACAAGATTCCAATGTCAACGATCTACCAAAAGAATGGAGAACTCATAGAGATCATCCAATTGACAAAGTTATTGATGACATTAGTCAAGGCGTTACAACAATACTCAATCTCCAAGATGCTTGCTTAAACATGGCATTTGTTTCTCAAATCGAACCCTCCAAAGTTGGTGAAGCACTAAATGACGATCAATGGATTATCGCTATACAAGAAGAGTTAAACCAATTTGAAAGGAATCAAGTTTGGGAACTTGTTCCTAGACCTAGTGATAAGCACATCATTGGTACAAGATGGGTATTCAAGAACAAACTGGATGAGAATGGAATCATCATTCGGAACAAAGCAAGATTGGTGGCCCAAGGCTACAATCAAGAGGAAGGGATTGATTTTGAGGAAACATTCGCTCCGGTTGCAAGGTTAGAAGCGATTCATCTATTGCTTGCTTATGCTTGTTCATTAAATTTTCAGCTTTTTCAAATGGACGTCAAAAGCGCATTCTTGAATGGCTACATCAATGAAGAAGTATATGTCAAACAACCCCCGGGCTTTGAAGACTTCAAGAATCCTTCACATGTCTTCAAGTTGAAGAAAGATCTTTACGACTTAAAGCAAGCACCAAGGGCATGGTATGATCGGCTTAGCAATTTCTTTTGCAAAAATAGATTTGTTAAAGGCAAGGTTGACAAGACTTTGTTTATCAAGAAAGATAAAGGTAATACTTTATTAGTTCAAGTCTATGTTGACGATATCATTTTTGGTTCAACTAACAAAGACCTATGTGAGGAATTCTCATCCATGATGCAAGGAGAATTTGAGATGTCCATGATGGGAAAGATGAACTACTTTCTTGGACTTCAAATCAAGCAATTGAAAGATGGTATCTTCATCAACCAAAGCAAGTATTGTAAAGAGTTGTTGAAAAGGTTTGATATGGATACTTGTAAGGCAATGGCTACACCTATGGGATCTGGAACCTATGTAGATCAAGATGAATCCGATGTTTCTATCGACATAACAAAGTATCGAGGAATGATTGGTTCCTTACTGTATTTGACAGCAAGCCGTCCTAACATTATGTTCAGTGTTTGTTTGTGTGCCCGATTTCAAGCAAATCCAAAAGATTCACACCTCACCGCAGTGAAGAGAATTATAAAGTATCTCAAGGGAACATCAAACGTCGGCCTATGGTATCTAAAAGGTAGTATATGCAATTTAGTTGGTTATTCTGACGCGGACTATGCAGGTTGTAAAATAGATCGGAAAAGCACAAGTGGAACGTGTCACATCCTAGAAAATGCATTGGTTTCATGGGCTTGCAAGAAACAAGCATGTGTTTCTCTAAGTACGGCTGAGGCAGAGTACATAGCGGCGGGAAGTTGTTGTGCACAAATTCTTTGGCTTAAGCAATAACTTGATGATTACGGATTGAATCTTGGATGCATTCCGCTTCGGTGCGACAACACTAGTGCAATCAACATAACAAAAAACCTCATCATGTATTCAAGAACCAAACATATAGATATTCGACACCACTTCTTACGCGATCATGTGCTTAATGGAGACGTCGAAGTTACCTTTATGGATACGCATAACCAACTCGCCGACATTTTCACAAAGCCACTAACAAAAGAGCCGTTCTTCAAGATTCGACGAGAACTCGGAATTCTCGATGAAGGTGACATCTAACCTTTTCATATGTTAATGTATGAAGAATCTATGTTTTCAACTTGTTTACATTCTGTTTTTAAGCATTTTCTGAAATTTCGCGTGTGTTAACCTATTAACCTATAGGGTTAATCGATTAACACTGTTAGTTTTTCAATTCTAATTTTATTTTTTAATGTGTTAACTGATTAACCTATATGGTTAACCGATTAACACTGTTATTTTTTTTTTGAAAATTAAAATTTTTAATGTGTTAATCGATTAACCCATATGGTTAACCGATTAACATTGATAATTTTTTCAAAAAATCAGAAAAGAAAAATTGGGCAAATTTTAGATAAATGTGTGTTAAATGTTTTTTGAGTGGTGCATGTGTCTTTTAAATATCACAACCACTATCCTTGGAAATCCTCTCTTCTTGTTTGACTACAAGTGAATTACTCTTCTAACTTATAACCCTACCTTAAACTCTCTCACTATAAATTGGTATCACTTTACCTTCTTCCTCACAAACCCTAAAACCCCAAAAGTTTCAGAAGCACTTCCAAACCCTCAGAAGCTCCAAATCCCTCAATGGCTCCCAACAACAAAGGAAAAGGAAAACTACCGGAAATCAATTCTGCCTCTGATGAAGACTGTGCTCCTATGGAATCTACGAAGAAGCGCATAATGGACTTCAAAGTCTGGTTTCGTCATCTGTTCCCGGTAAAGTATGTTAATCTCAAAGCTTTTCCTGCTTCTACGTTTGATTTCCCGGCTCTATTGAAATTTCAAAGGATTGATAAGTTTGTGTCTGATAACGGAAAATGTTACTCTGATTTGGTAAAATCGTTTATGAATAAGCTGTCAATTTTTCTCAACGCCGATGATCAACACATGTTGGTGGCTACGGTTTGAGATTGTCAGTTGAATGAAAATCTGTCCGACATTGCTACAACCTTAGAGATACCGTACAACGGATATATTCTCAGAAAAGGTATTAACCATGTGGATGGTCCATGGACTAAGTACGATAAAATGGAATATTATTATCGTATCTGCAGGTTCCCAAAAGAAGTTGTTATTGCTAGTCAAAGGACTGCCCGCATGCTGTGCTATGTGAAGAATCTGACTGTTAATGATAGAATGTTGCATTATATTATCTGTTACATGTTAATTGTGAAGGACTCCAACCACTCTCAAATCAATGACTTGGAAATCCAGTTGTTGTATGCTATCAAGAACAAGCTTAAGGTTAATTGGATTCTAACAATGATGTATCATCTACAGTAACAACTCTCTTTGTCCACAAGGCTTCCTTATGCTCAGCTGATTTCAAGGATACTTGAGTTAACAGATCTGGATTTGAACCGCGAATCGGCAATCACCATGAAATCAACGGCAAATGAGATCAATGAGATTACGATTGTTAAAAATACTGGCATTATCAAAGACACCAACGGGGCTTACAAGTACACCGACGAAGGATCTTCCGCTTCAAACCAATCATATACCATTCCGGAAGGAGGCATAACCAATGAGTTTCTCTACATCACAATGATGAATCAACACATAGAAACTCTGAACCTTCATCACGAAACCAATCGAGCGATTAATTCTCTTTGCAACCTTGTGCTTAAATCTCAAAACTCCAACACTGGTTACAATGAAGAAGAGGATGAAGATGTGGATGGTAGTGAAGAAGAGGAAGATGAAGATGAGGAAATGTCGGCTGATGCTATTTAAAAACATTTGCTACTGTTTTATTGCTTTCTAAATTCTGATTATGTTTAAGTTTTATGATTTCAGTTCTGTACTTGTTCTTGTATTCGTACAATGTTTGTTTCATTTTAATTTTAATCAAGTTATGTTTTATGTGATAAGTGATTTTTGTTTTTACTATGAATGCTTGTGTGTTGTTTTTTTTCATTGCCCCTCTTCCTTTTTGCTAATGACAAAGGGGGAGAAGGATTGTGTTTCTAACATTTCCATATGCATAAAAAGTTCTATCTCTCTTGTTGTTGCGGTGAAATTTGGATGTCAAGCTATTGATTAACTTGAATCTTAATTCATTTACAACCGGTCTTTGATTTATCCGAAGGAAAGGTTAAAGAAAGGAAAAACCTAAAAGGGAGAGATCTAAGGTTCGGGGGTTGGTTAAATTTAGGGAAGGTATTAGCACCCTAAACTTCCGTAGTACTCTACGGGAACCTTTTGTTTATTTTTTTTATTTATTTCATTAATTATTTTGCTTTAGGGTATATACAAAGGATTGAAAATTAAAAAAGACCTAGGGGTTAATTCTAAGTTTACTCGGTAAGACGTCGCATCTTGTGCCTACATATCCTTACGGGAATGGAATCAGAGTAACTGTAGTTCCCCTCAAAAGGGAGGTTAGAAACGTCTTGACTGTGGCCAAGGTTTCAATGGGGGAGTAAGCACATCTTAAGGATATGCTTAGTGGAGTTCAGAGACTCCAATCTCTATGTTAAAAAAATGTTAATTAAAATTAAAATAGGGTTAAATTAGGGATTCCACGGCGGGAAACCTTAAAACAGAGTACGACGACTATTTTGGCCTAACACTAGGATAAAAGCAATTTTGCCCGCGGCGGGACACCTAGGTTAACAGGGTTTGATTCATTAAAGGGGTAAGGCTATTGACTCAGCGGCCAAAAGGCTGGACCTAATCCTTCGGAAGGATAAAACTGTAAAAAATGTGAAAATATGACAAATCATTATATGGAGGAATAATTAAGGTACAGAAATAAGAAAAGTAATAAAGGCAGAGGGTATAAAGAAACAAAGAAACATTTCTGAAAACATGAAGAATATGAAAATATGTAATGACACTTAGAATGAAGTGAGGGAGGAAAATAGTGTGGGGTTGTGGCCACCACAAGCACATCTCAACCTCGAGCATGCACATGAAATGCCAAAAGAAAGAAAAGTAATAAAAGGGTACATAAAATGACACGACAAACATCAAACATCAGGAGTTCCTTACGAAAAGGTTTTAATTTTTTTATATTTTAATTATAAAAAAAAGGTTTTAATTTTTTAATAAAAAATATTTAAGTTAAAATTATAAAAAAAATTAAGTTTAAATTATAAAAAAAAAAGTTTTGGGGGGAAAAGTCTTTTCAGTTTTTTTAGAACAAAAAAGGCTTTTCATCCCAAAAAAAGGCTTTTCAGTTTTTTTTTGAGAAAAGGCTTTTCAGTTTTTTGGGAAAAGGTTTTTGGGAACAAAAAGGTTTTTTTTTCTTCGGAACAAAAAGGCTTTTCAGTTTTTAAAAAAGGTCTTACTAAAAAAGGTTTTAATAATAAATAAAAAAAAGGGTTTTGATTTTAAAAAAAGGTTTTGTTAAAAAAGGGTTTTGATATTAAAATCCAGGGACCTAAACATACATGGAGATTAACATGGCAAAATATGCACATAAACATGAAAAGCAAAAGGTTTAGTAATTTAACGGACCTAAACACATTAACATGGCAAAATATGCACATAAACATGAAAAAGCAAAAGGTTTAGTAATTTAACGGACCTAAACACATTAACATGGCAAAATATGCACATAAACATGAAAAGGCAAAAGGTTTAGTAATTTAACCTACGAAGCGGAGGTTTGCTTCGGTAAATGTGAAAAAGGTTTGAATAAGGGAACACTGGAGAGCTCCAATCCTTCTGACGAGTTGTGGGAACGACCGCCTTTCTTCTCTGGGGATCTCCTTTGTTTCTCCCTTTCTCTCTCCTCTTTTCTGAAGAAAACCTTCTGACCCCCTTTCAACAAGGCAACACATGTATATATAGGGAACAAATTAGGGTTAACACCAAATTGTCAATAATGTCCCTAAAGCCCATTTTAAAGCCCAAACTAAATAATTAGTTAAGAAAAAATAAAATTTAAATAATTTAAAATAATTAAAATAAACTAATAATCCTATTGATTCCTAAAATCAAAAATATTATAAAAACAACAAAATTTTTCCTAATATTTTTTATTTTATGATTTTTTGGATATTTTTATAAATAATTTAGAAAAAAGTGAAAAAAAATAATATTTAAAAAAATGATTTAATTAAAATACGAAAATAATAATTAAATAATAATAAAAAACTATTTTTGTTATTTTTTAATGAAAGATAGAAAAATTTAGAGTAAAAATAATAAAAAACAAAAAGTGACAAAGGTGAGATTCGAACTCTCAACCTCTCACACTCACAACTCCTTACACATGTCCTCTTGCCAATTGTGCCATTTTTACTTTTTAGAAAAAAAATGCATGCCATATGATATTTACCTGCAAAAAGTCAAACGACTACACAAATTTGTTAGTAATTGATTAAATGCAAGAAAAATGCAATGAAATGCGACGACAAATCTTAGGGCAAAATTTGGGGTATTACAGTTGCCCCTATTTAAATAACTTCACCGGGTGATTTGAGCAACGGAGACTCGAGAAATCATGGTGGAGGGATTTAAATACAGATAACCGAAAATTTTGCCTTTAGACGCAGTGCTATGCAATGATATGGACAAAACAAAACGAACTATAATGCTAAATATGATATGAATCTGATATGATGCGTATGATGAAAATGACAAATGCACGGATACAGACGAAACAACGTCACAGGGGACGACCCACCGAGGAATTGCACTAGGGAAGAAGACATGTCATATCTGGAAGAACGTCGGGTAGACACGACACACAATTGTTGATAGGTGCCAAGTAAATTAGAAATTGTCCGCAAGGTAAGACGCGGGTAAAACACGAGCTCAGGAGAAAAACGCAAATGGGGATAAAAACACCCATGATGCCAAGTAAATAAATTTTGCCCACAAGGTAAGACGCGAGTAAAACACGACCTCAGGGAGAAAAAAAAAGTAAATGGGGGTAAAACACCATGATGTTAGGTAAACCCAGGAATATCTGGTAAACGGGGAATAAAACACCCGGGATAAAAGGTACATGGGGGATAAAACACCCAAGGATAGAAGGTAAATGGGGAGTAAAGCACCCAAGATAGAAATGTAAATGGGGAGTAAAGCACCCAGGATAGAAATGTAAATGGGGAGTAAAGCACCCAAGATAAAAATGTAAATGGGGAGTAAAACACCCAGCATAGAAATGTAAATGGGGAGTAAAACACCCAGGATAGAAATGTAAATGGGGAGTAAAGCACCCAAGATAGAAATGTAAATGGGGAGTAAAGCACCCAAGATAGAAATGTAAATGGGGAGTAAAGCACCCAAGATAGAAATGTAAATGGGGAATAAAGCACCCAAGATAGAAATGTAAATGGGGAATAAAGCACCCAAGATGTGCACATGTATAGGAATTATGCTATGACATATGATCAAATGCAAATGCAGACATCGACGACAAGACTCGACTCTTTCTGTGAGATGACAAAACTGGAGGACTGATTCCTCAACACGGAGATCACTGTCATTCTGTTAAACTGTATCAAGTTGATAGTCACTGTAGGAATGATGAATAACTGCTTAGGGATTATGCAAGTAAACTGCCCCAGGTCAAATGAACTGATAATTGCTTCAGCTGTCTAATTCGTGGAATCGACTGTTTTACTGTATCCTCGGAGGGCTTGCCCCAGTCTGAGTCTTGAACAATTCTCTGGATAAACCAAATCTGAGAAGATATTGCCTTGAACAAATCTTGAACTAATTCTTTGACAGGATGTAAAAGGAACTTGCCCCTGATAAGATCACTTGACCAAGTTTCTCATTGTTTGAAAATTCCTTAGAGGAAAGCCAGTTTGCAAACAAAAATATTCATACAAACATGGTAATGTAAAGTTCATGCGATTTTTGAAAAATTATTTTTGAAAGATGGAAAATACACGAGTCGTTAGTCAGAACAAGGCGGTTCAAGACACTCAAAGTTTAAAATAAAAGTGTATTGCCAAAATAAATGATTCACAAGGATCTTTTGGAGTCAGGTTACGCAACCTTGCTGTAGTATACTTTCTAAATAACCCTGTTTCAATTAGGTCTTTTGAGGGTTGTAACGTGGCCTGGTTCACGGTTTATGAAACAAAAGATAAAGGCTCAAAATTTATTTGTACCCACCCAATCTACGTGATGATCTTCAATCCTATGCTCAGTTAACTCATACTATGCATTCAGGTTCCCATAAGTTAGGGATTTCATTGATCGTCGCAGTGATGATTCAGAAGTCAAAGGGACCTATGAAAAGGCAGCCACTACTCCCCTATAACATTTGATTGTTTTGACATTGAGGATTTTCAAGATAAGGATTTAAAAATCTCTTTGTATTATCCCTAAATTTTGCCTGAACTGTTTATTTTAGAGTTTACAGTCAGCGGGATGCCCCAGTTTTGCCTAAGTCTCCTTCATAGGTTTTGACTTAGCGGGTTTCTTTTGCTTTTTTTATATTATTTTTTTGTGTGAAGGAAAGTGACTGTTTGATTTTAATGATTACGGTGAACCATCATCGACCTTTTGATTAGAAAACATCTTCGACACTTGTTTGACGTGTGCGAAGGAAAATTTGTTAATGAAAGGTGTATCGTATGAACACACAACCAAGTTAACTGAGAACTACCCATCCCAAGGTTAAAATTGTGGGTTTTTTGTAACGAAAGAAACTCCAACTTCTAGGCTCGAAGGGGGTAACGAGGGATTAACTTCCTTATTTCTCCAGTGTTTGGGAATTGAAACAATGCCTTACATCGTCAACAAGGTTTGATTGAAAGCATACTGACAGCAATTATGGGTATAACGTTTTCATCATCCTCCCTCCAATCTTAGCATATCAAAATTTTGGACAAGAAGTAAACATTTGAAAAATAAAGCATAAAGATGCAAATAAATGGACGGAAATGAATTGAATCAAAAGTCGCAATGCTTATTTCATTAGTGAAAGTACAAACATAATTAAAAGCAAACAACTTAAACAAAATAAGGAAAGTGCAAACAACGAGAAACAAAAGGCCTAATGACAAAACTTCATTTCTGATGTACTGGCAAGGGATTTTTCTAAACATCCGGATGACTGTCTGTAAAATCAAGTATTCCAGTTCTAACCAATTCACATATTCTAGCCTTCAATGCAAAACAATGCTCCAAGTCATGGCCTGGGGCACCCTCATGGGAAGCACAATGGAGATCAGCCCTAAATCCAGCCGGAGGATTAAGAGGAGGTGGTAAAGCCTTTGTAGTAATCAGTCCTTGCCGGACTAAGTCAGGATATAGCTCTGTGTAAGTCATGAGAATAGGATCGAAGTGACTCCTGTTCCGTTTCTGGTCTGATATCTGTGTCGAGGAATCAACTTGACGACTCAAAGGTACACTAGAAGACGATAGGACCAAGAAGAAGAAACTGGGGGATAAATGCAATGCAAAAATGTGATGCCAATGCCATGCAATGGTCTCAAGAATTTCAACGGTCGATTGCAAACATTCCCTTTTAGGAAAGCGAGAAAAGCTGTTAGACTTTAAAATGTAGGACTTCTTGAATTTGCAAAGGACTTTTGAATTCCTTGAAACTAGAAATGATATGATGCTTTATGGATGCAAAGCACAAACGCACATAAGCAAACAAAGGTCCTAATTTTAGAGGAACAATGAATGGAGTCAAGGTCTACCCTTCCCAAAGTGGTGTGTACTATAGGTTAATTGTACCTGCAGAACAAGGGTTCTAAAAAAATGCCCAAAGTTATCAGCCCATCTTTCGGATATTATCAACTTCTCGACTGACTCAAGGTTCGATAATATTCTCAAGAGAACCTCGTTCGAGTGTAGTATCGCGTAGCAACCATTGTAGGACTACTCCCACATAGTTCCCGCACTACGTCCTAGATAAGGTCAAGATGGTGTAAAGGTACTACGGTTCCCAGTATCACAGACTCCAATCGATAACGGTAAAAGTTTTCACGACTACACTCGATCAACCGAACCATTTTCGAAAGTGTCTCAACTGAGCGGTGATTCTCGATTTAGCTTAGTCGGGACTCACTCCCTATAAGCCTCGTCGAATATATCAGCCATCCTATCATAAGGTCGCTCAAGTCCGGGTGTAGGACTTATCTCACAACACAGTAACTCCAAGTAAGGTACCCCAATATATACATACAAGTGAGCAAAATATATAATAAAACAAATATATAAATAAAAATAAACAAAATAGGGATAACCCTCAATAGTTAGGAATCCCCAGTGAAGTCGCCATTTTCTGTTGCGGTGAAATTTGGATGTCAAGCTATTGATTAACTTGAATCTTAATTCATTTACAACCGGTCTTTGATTTATCCGAAGGAAAGGTTAAAGAAAGGAAAAACCTAAAAGGGAGAGATCTAAGGTTCGGGGGTTGGTTAAATTTAGGGAAGGTATTAGCACCCTAAACTTCCGTAGTACTCTACGGGAACCTTTTGTTTATTTTTTTTATTTATTTCATTAATTATTTTGCTTTAGGGTATATACAAAGGATTGAAAATTAAAAAAGACCTAGGGGTTAATTCTAAGTTTACTCGGTAAGACGTCGCATCTTGTGCCTACATATCCTTACGGGAATGGAATCAGAGTAACTGTAGTTCCCCTCAAAAGGGAGGTTAGAAACGTCTTGACTGTGGCCAAGGTTTCAATGGGGGAGTAAGCACATCTTAAGGATATGCTTAGTGGAGTTCAGAGACTCCAATCTCTATGTTAAAAAAATGTTAATTAAAATTAAAATAGGGTTAAATTAGGGATTCCACGGCGGGAAACCTTAAAACAGAGTACGACGACTATTTTGGCCTAACACTAGGATAAAAGCAATTTTGCCCGCGGCGGGACACCTAGGCTAAACAGGGTTTGATTCATTAAAGAGGTAAGGCTATTGACTCAGCGGCCAAAAGGCTGGACCTAATCCTTCGGAAGGATAAAACTGTAAAAAATATGAATATATGACAAATCATTATATGGAGGAATAATTAAGGTACAGAAATAAGAAAAGTAATAAAGGCAGAGGGTATAAAGAAACAAAGAAACATTTCTGAAAACATGAAGAATATGAAAATATGTAATGACACTTAGAATGAAGTGAGGGAGGAAAATAGTGTGGGGTTGTGGCCACCACAAGCACATCTCAACCTCGAGCATGCACATGAAATGCCAAAAGAAAGAAAAGTAATAAAAGGGTACATAAAATGACACGACAAACATCAAACATCAGGAGTTCCTTACGAAAAGGTTTTAATTTTTTTATATTTTAATTATAAAAAAAAGGTTTTAATTTTTTAATAAAAAATATTTAAGTTAAAATTATAAAAAAAATTAAGTTTAAATTATAAAAAAAAAGTTTTGGGGGGAAAAGTCTTTTCAGTTTTTTTAGAACAAAAAAGGCTTTTCATCCCAAAAAAAGGCTTTTCAGTTTTTTTTTGAGAAAAGGCTTTTCAGTTTTTTGGGAAAAGGTTTTTGGGAACAAAAAGGTTTTTTTTTCTTCGGAACAAAAAGGCTTTTCAGTTTTTAAAAAAGGTCTTACTAAAAAAGGTTTTAATAATAAATAAAAAAAAGGGTTTTGATTTTAAAAAAAGGTTTTGTTAAAAAAGGGTTTTGATATTAAAATCCAGGGACCTAAACATACATGGAGATTAACATGGCAAAATATGCACATAAACATGAAAAGCAAAAGGTTTAGTAATTTAACGGACCTAAACACATTAACATGGCAAAATATGCACATAAACATGAAAAAGCAAAAGGTTTAGTAATTTAACGGACCTAAACACATTAACATGGCAAAATATGCACATAAACATGAAAAGGCAAAAGGTTTAGTAATTTAACCTACGAAGCGGAGGTTTGCTTCGGTAAATGTGAAAAAGGTTTGAATAAGGGAACACTGGAGAGCTCCAATCCTTCTGACGAGTTGTGGGAACGACCGCCTTTCTTCTCTGGGGATCTCCTTTGTTTCTCCCTTTCTCTCTCCTCTTTTCTGAAGAAAACCTTCTGACCCCCTTTCAACAAGGCAACACATGTATATATAGGGAACAAATTAGGGTTAACACCAAATTGTCAATAATGTCCCTAAAGCCCATTTTAAAGCCCAAACTAAATAATTAGTTAAGAAAAAATAAAATTTAAATAATTTAAAATAATTAAAATAAACTAATAATCCTATTGATTCCTAAAATCAAAAATATTATAAAAACAACAAAATTTTTCCTAATATTTTTTATTTTATGATTTTTTGGATATTTTTATGAATAATTTAGAAAAAAGTGAAAAAAAATAATATTTAAAAAAATGATTTAATTAAAATACGAAAATAATAATTAAATAATAATAAAAAACTATTTTTGTTATTTTTTAATGAAAGATAGAAAAATTTAGAGTAAAAATAATAAAAAACAAAAAGTGACAAAGGTGAGATTCGAACTCTCAACCTCTCACACTCACAACTCCTTACACATGTCCTCTTGCCAATTGTGCCATTTTTACTTTTTAGAAAAAAAATGCATGCCATATGATATTTACCTGCAAAAAGTCAAACGACTACACGAATTTGTTAGTAATTGATTAAATGCAATAAAAATGCAATGAAATGCGACGACAAATCTTAGGGCAAAATTTGGGGTATTACACTTGTATTTAGGGGGAGATCCAACTTAGGGGGAGAAATGTTATGAATCAAGTATCAAAGCAAGATTTTCAAAGAAACAGTTGTCATCATCAAAAGGGGGAAGATTGTGGAAGCAAGCTTCAAGACCTTTGTGTTTTGATGAAGACAACTCATACAAGCTTGGTACATATTCGCAAAAAGCAAGAGACGCAAGCAATCGACAAAAATCCATTATCAAAGATCAAGATAAAGTCGCATATGGCACTATGGATCAAAACTTCGTCCTCAAGCTTAAGCTTCAAGTGGTGTTGATGATACAAGGAACGGTATAACATATTTTACTTAGAAATATTTATACAAGTGTTCTTCTAATCACATTTCACTACACCATTATCACTGAGTATTTCAAAACATTTTTAAAATACTCTTTATTTTTTAAATTAAGTATTTTTATAAAAATCTTCAGTGTTAATCGATTAACCCATATGGTTAACCAATTAACACATTTAAAAATTATGTTTTTGGGACGTTTTAACAGTGTTAACCGATTAACACATGAAAAATTCAAATATTTTGAATGTTGGAAAGGTGTTAACCAATTAACCTATTTGGTTAACCGATTAACACTATACCAGTGAGCAAAAATAGCAGCCTTTCATGAAAGATTGCATTGTTCTAAGATTTCTTACTGGCTAATTTTTGCTGTCCCAAAATCACACCTTTTTGGAAAGGTTTTTCACTCCTATAAATTGATTTCTATTTCAAAATCAAAATCACCTTCAGGAAAAAAATTTCAAAATTACTCTTTGTCTTCAACCTTTTGATTTTTCATAAAAGTGTTCAAACCAGTTTTTTGAAAGAAGCCATTGAAATTAACTTTCACACCTTCACAGCTTTCTTTCACAAAAAGAACACTTGTATATTATATATGAGTATTATTTGTTTCAAGAAGAAGATCAGTATTCATATTGATAAACATTCAAATTGTTACTTATACAAAATTCAGATTCACTACAACTTATTTTTAGGATTGTTAAAGATAAGTGTGTAGGGTTTTCCTTGTTATCCAGATTGTGGATACAAGAGGTCCTTGTGTGAGATATTCATTCTCGGTAGGACTTTAAAATTGTGTAAATCCAAGAAGGGTGTTCTTGGTTGTTAGAATTGTCTTGGATAGGAATCTAACATTGATAGTAAAATACTCTTTCATGTTGAAAGGGGAGTGGAGTACTCTCGGACTGTGAGGGGAACCACTATACATCGATGTGTTCTTTACTTTCCGCATTTATCGCCTTTCATCACCTAGAAGCACTTAGGAAAGTAAAATCCAAGAATCATCAAAAAAACCGGAAAAAGTGTCTAAGAACCTAATTCACCCCCCCCCCTCTTAGGCATACATATAACTTACAATCGTATGATACTTACGGGCACGCCCCCGAAGAGTTTCGTTCAAATAACTATGACCTTAAAAGCTCTTCCCGTGACGCGGTCCTTGCCTATTGGTCGACCAGTTAGGCTAACTCAAGTCATTACTCCTCACCTCAGAGCAACGACTTGGGGGCTCATGTTCTGGACTGTACTGGAACATGCCCCACAGTTGGGCAAGACCCAATTCAGTTTAGCTTAAGGCCAGACCCAATAAGGAGATTAGGATAATCTAGCCGTTGTCCATAATATAGCAGTTGGGCACAATATGACTGTTGGGAACAATATAGTCGTTGGAACATATAGCCGTTAGGGACATCTCCCTCACACGCTTGACGGTTCACGCGACCAACTGCCCCTCTGAAATTCATGGGGACAGTTGGACCAGGTCAAAGATCACACGCTAGATCTTCCACTTGGCAGTCTCCCATTGGTCGACTAGATATTTCGGCCATATGGGAAACCTTGGCCCCATGCTGAGGGGAATCTCATAAATACAATTTCTTTTGAGAGGGTCAAGTATTCTAATCATTCTAACTCATACCTAAACACTTGTACTTGCGCTCTCTCTAGCCCAAAAATTTACTTTGACATCGGAGTACCTTGCAGGTACACCCCTCATCTCCTACAACTATTGTTGTTGTCCCACATTGAAGGCCACAACGATCCATTCTAATCACTCCAGATCAAAAAGAAAAATAACAACAGAAAAGTGCAATGGAAAAAGGGTCACTTAGAGTTAAGAATTTGAGAAGGGTTTTTGTGATGTGCATTATCATCATGATCACTTTAATATTTTTTAGAGAAAACTTTGTTAAAGCATTTTTGATGGCTGATTAAGACCCTTTAGTGTGGACACTAATAGAAAACTCTGATATCTAATCGTTGACAACTTTCAAATTCTTTTCTTTCTTTTTTTCAAATTCTAATACGAGTATATTTAATTATTTTATTATGTTGTATAATTAATAATATTTAACTATATTCTATTATGTTGAGAAAGAAATTGTTACTGTTTTTGATGTCATATTACATAGATCATGTATGCTTAAATACACGTAGAGATATGAAACCATGATCCTAGAATCATGCTAATGGTAATTACAATAATTGCTATAATAATGCATAATAATATGCAGTAAATATATTGATATGTGATTGCTATAATTAAGGATCACCATATCATAGAAATTAAGTTATGATCATTAATAATTAATTATGAGATTCTGACTTTTCTCTAACTCCCCTCCTCAAACTGGTGGTGACACAATCACTCCAAGTTTGTCTCTCAATATGTTGAATCTTGTGTGAGTGAGAGGTTTGGTTAAGCAATCAGCAATCTGGTCAGCAGTAGGAACATAAGCCACAATGACTTCATTTTGTAAGACTTGATCGATCACGTATGTAGTGGACATCTATCTCAATGTGTTTGGAACGAGCGTGCATAACTGGATTGGATGCAAGTGACTTAGCACTTAAATTATCACACCATAGGACTGGCTTTCTAGGCATTGGTAACTTTATTTCTGCCAGTAGTGATCTAACCCATGCTACTTCAGCTGCAAGATCAGCCAAAGCCCTGTATTCTGATTTTGTGCTTGATCGTGACACTACTTTTTGTTTTCTTGAGGACTAAGAAACTAGTGTTTCACCAAGAAATACACATTGGCCTGCCATAGATTTTCTATCATCAGTACTAGTTGCCCAATCTGCATGAGAAAACCCTATTATGTCAAGGTCATTAGAAGGTTTTATGTGCAAACACAGATCTATTGTGCCTTGAAGATATCTCAATATTCTTTTTATCTCTTGCCAGTGATCCATGGTAGGTGAACTCATGTATTGACTCAATTTGTTGACAGCAAATGCTATGTTAGGTCTTGTGTTAGTCAGGTATTGCAGTGCACCTATTGTGTTAGACGATGGCTTAGATCTAGAAGGGGGTTGAATAGATCCTAATTAAAAATCAGTCGGCGCTACTAATTAAAAATTGGGTTTAAAAAATATATGTTTTTCATAAGCGGCCGTGGAAAAATTATCGTCTAAAACGAACTGTTATTAGAAGACCGGATATGCATCTAGCCTTATGGAAGTGATAATGAGCAAAAAATAGATTCAACACACTAGTCACACTAATCAATTTATATTACCACTAATAAGTAGGACTAGTTCCAATGCTCCACAATTACCATAAAATATTCAAATAATCCAAGTGAATTTTGGTTTAGGCAATTTATCAAACACTTGGTGTGCGAGACACTCCAAGTGAATTTTGACTTGAGTAAGAAACTCTAAATTCCTTGTACAATCTATTATTGTACTAGAGTTCAAACCAGTGAAAACCACTTACTCAATTCAATGCAAATTTTGATGGAATTGCTTAAACTAATTTTACTCAAATTCTAAAGCCAAAATGAAAGTGCTGAAAAATAAAGGAGACAAAGATTTGTTGAGAAAATTCCTTGGCCGTCCTCGCTTCGGGGTACGTCTGCCCTCAATTCTAAATCTAGAATTGAGATCAATATAATAGATATCACCTGTAGAGTTGAAGTGTTTATACAAGGATAGATAAGCAAAATATACAAACAAGTTCTCTTGATGTTGATGATGTTTTTCTCTCCTTGTTCCTTGATTCGAGTCGAATCAAGTTCTTCGATCATTGTGAGTAGACCTCCGATCCCAGCCCCTTTGTTGAACAACATTCTGTTCTTCAAACCCTCGGCCCGACTGATCTCAATCACACACAAATCGAACCCGGAACTCTCTTGCACACTTCACTGATTCCCGCTACTAGACTAATGAAACCTTCTGCTTCTCAATCACCTTCGCTCAACTGAAGTTGGTAAAGACGATCCGTACCAAAAACCCTCAAATTCTCCGAATCTTGGAGGGTAAAACCTTAAGGTTTTATTCAAGAAAAACCTGCTACAAACTCAACCCGAACCAGATTCCCAATCAACGGCTTCGGACCTTATCACCTTGAATGAGATACAAACCACAGCAAGAATTATTGTGTGTAATTGTTATGTTGTGAATTGTTGAGGATGAAGATGAAGAGATTTGGTAGCACATGTTTCACTTTTCTTGTTTCTTGCACAATTGACTCAAAATCTCAATTGTTGTTGTTAAAAAAGAACAAACCTTCTATATATAGTAACCAACCAACCAACACACTTAACAACTTTTCAACCAAAGTAGAAAGACTTCACTAACTGCACAAATACGCGTACGATCGACCATAGCAGGACTATGCGTCGATGTGTAATCTGCAGTTTTAGGAAATTTGAAAGGTCTTGACTGCATGCGTCGACCATAGGTCAGCGTGCACCGACCAGTGGGAGATTGTACTGCTTCATGCGTCGACTTGTGGTCGACTAAAAGCCTGCAAATTTGTAAAAATGCATATCTTTGTGATTTTAATACATCTAAACATAACCAATGATCTTCCACATATATTGAATTGAATATGCCATGTTAGAAGGATATGAGAGGTGAAATATTGCATTTGTCTTGTAGATGTAGAGTTGATAAACTTGATTCATCCATGGTTGCGTTTTGTCATCATCGAAACTCAAGACCATATGTTACATGAGGGTTTAGCCTCACATACTCCCCCTTTTTGATGATGATAACCTATGCGAAGCCAATGAGAACAACTTGCAATATTTATAACATAGTAACATAAACTCCCCCTTTCTTTTGCAATCCTATACCAAAAAACTAGTGGTGTGATCTTCTTGGCTTTGATACTCTCTTCTCCCCCTTTGACAACATCAAAAAGAGAAAGAGAAACATTAAGGAGAATATGTTCAATTCAACAAAAAAACTCAGCAGGTAATAACTAACATTAACCAATATTCACACAAAATATGGATAATGAAAAAGTAGCTCAATGGATAATTATAGAAAGTACAATGAACAGCTCATAAAAGACATAACAAGCAAAAACCAAATAGATATAATACATAGAAAATGTCATATTGAGAATATTTATCATGCGATACAACTTTTAAACACGAGACATTAGAGAGAGAGAGAGAGAGAGAGAGAGAGAGAGAGAGAGAGAGAGAGAGAGAGAGAGAGAGAGAGAGAGAGAAGAGGAACAACATCACCTCAAAACAAAGGATAGCTTGATGACTAATACACTTGTACTTATAACAACCTTAAATTGTTAGATGTACGAGAATATAATCATAAATGAATAAACTGATGAACACGTAATATTATGATACGCGATCTGAAATATCGAGAATACCAAGTTCTCGTCGGATATGAAAGAAAGGTTCAGTTGCTAGCGGCTTTGTGAAGATGTTCGCTAGTTGATTTTTAATATCAACATGTTCAAAAATAACATCCCCTTTCTCTACATGATCCCTAATAAAATGGTGTCGAATTTTGATTGTTTGGTGCGTGAGTGCAATACCAGATTTTTGGTAAGATTAATGGCACTTGTGTTGTCACAAAAAAAACTGAATATGTTCAAGTTTGAGGTTAAAATCTAACAATTGTTGCTTAAGCCACAAGAGTTGAGCGCAACAACTGCCGACGGCAACATATTCCGCTTCAGCGGTTGACAAAGCAACAGAAACTTGTTTCTTGCTATGCCAACTTACCAAAGAATTTAAAAATAGGTGACAAGTACCACTAGTACTTTTCCTATCTAATTTGCACCCGGCAAAATTGGAATCGGAGAAGCCTACCAATGAGAAATCATTTCCTTTAGAATACCATAGCCCATACTTCGGAGTACCAGAAAGGTATTGAAGGATGCGCTTAACAGCTTTCAAATGGGATTCCTTAGGATCCGATTGATATCGAGCACACATGCACACGCTAAACATAATTTCGAGTCTAGATGCGGTAAGATAAAGAAGTGAACCGATCATACCTCGATACCATTTTACCTCTACATCCTTACCACTTTCATCTTTATTCAAGTTTGCGCATGTAGGCATAGGTGTGTCTATGGCTTTGGAGTTTGCCATGTCAAATCTCTTGAGAAGTTCCAAACAATACTTAGTTAGACTCACGAACGTTCCATCCTCAAGTTGTTTAATTTGAAATCCGAGAAAGTATGTGAGCTCCCCCATCATACTCATCTCGAATTCACCCTGCATAAGGTTAGAAAACTCTCTCACGAGATTCATGTTAGTTGACCCAAATATAATATCATGAACATAAATTTGTACCAATATCAAGTGCTTTCCTTGACGCTTAATAAAGAGAGTTGTGTCCACCTTGCCTCTCGAATACCCTTGATCAAGCAAGAACTTGCTTAGGCGCTCATACCAAGCTCTAGGAGCCTGTTTGAGTCCATACAAGGCTCTTTTTAGTTTATAAACATGATCGGGATATTCGTGCGACTCAAAACCTGGAGGTTGTGCGACATAAACTTCTTCATTAATAAAATCGTTAAGGAATGCACTCTTAACATCCATTTGAAATAGCTTAAAGTTCTTCACACAAGCGAAGGCAAGCAAAAGGCGTATAGCCTCGAGTCGGGCAACCCGCGCATAAGTGTTCTCATAGTCGATGCCTTCCTCCTTGTTATAGCCTTGCATGATTAAACGCGCCTTGTTTCGGGTTATTACCCTGTTTTCGTCCAACTTGTTCCTAAACACCCATCGGGTGCCAATTACTCGATGTCCTCGCGGAGGAGGGACAAGGTCCCAAAACTCATTTCTAGTGAACTGATTAAGTTCCTCTTGCATTGACAAAAACCAGTGTTCATCGAGTAAGGCGTCTTTAGGGTTTTTAGGTTCAGCTTGCGAAACGAAAGCGAAGTGATAACAGAAATTACTTATCTGAGAACAGGTTGTAACACCCTTTGATATATCTCCGAGAATGTTGTCAATTGGATGGTCTTTGGAAGACTTCCAAGCTGGAGGGAGATCATCTTTTGAGGGCGGATGAACTTCCTCGGTTTCCTCATGGCGGACATCTTTATCCTCCTCAACTTTGGCCTGGTCGGGCTGATCAATTCCCGGCTCGGCACCTTTGAGTATGTCTTCTGTAGATGTACCTGTACCATGAACAACACTACCTTTTCCGACATTTCTCAGATAAGACTCATCAAATGTTACATGTATCGATTCTTCAATAATAAGTAATATTTTATTGTAGATTCTATAGGCTTTACTTGATTGAGAGTATCCAAGGAAGATACCTTCATCAGCCTTAGAGTCAAATTTACCCAAGTTTTCCTTTCCATTGTTCAACATAAACATTTGCAACCGAACACATGTAGGTGAGATACGTTTGGCTTACGCCCTTTTAAAAGCTCATACGGTGTTTTGTTTAGAATGGGGAAGATGAGCACCCTATTCAGAACATAACAAGCCGTACTTATGGCGTCAGCCCAAAAATATTTCGGTAATCCACTTTCATTGATCATGGTTCTCCCCAATTCTTCTAAGATGCGATTTTTGTGTTCCACACCCCCATTTTGTTGAGGAGTGAATGGAGCGGAGAAGTTGTGATCAATTCCATGGTTACCGCAATATTCTTCAAATAAATGGTTTTTAAACTCACCTCCATGGTCACTTCTAATTGACACAATGTTTGTGCTTAATTTATTTTGGGAAAGCTTAGTAAATCTCTCAAAGGCGGCGAACGTATCGCTTTTGCTAGCCAAAAAGATAGTCCAACAAAATCTAGATAAGTCATCCACTATTACGAAACTGTAATAGTTTCCACCTAGGCTTTTAATTCTAGATGGCCCAAATAAGTCCATATGGAGAAGCTCGAGAGGTCTCGTAGTTGAAACAATATTTTTAGATTTAAAAGAGATCCTCGTTTGCTTTCCCTTTTGACAAGCATCACAAAGGTGATCCTTGGCAAACTTTATTTTGGGGAGACCTAAGACTAGATCTTTTGAGACTACTTTATTTAGCAAGTAAAAGTTAACATGTGCTAAAGGCTTATGCCACAACCATGAGTCTTCACTCATTGTCATGAGACATTTGTCACTTGTTAACGATACTTCATTCAAGTCTAGCATATAGACGTTGTTCACTCTTAGGCCATTAAACATACTCTTCTTGTCATCACTATGCACAATTTTGCAACAATCTTTTGAAAATGATACATTGTATCCTTTGTCGCATAATTGGTTAATGATAAGTAGATTATGTTTAAGACCATCGACAAGCAACACATCGGAAATAGTAGTGGAAGAAGGGTTACCTACACTACCTTTACCAAGTATTGCACCGCGATTAATGTCACCATAGGTTACATATCCTTTCTTCTTTGCCACGAAGTCGATGAAGAGGGATATGTCTCCTGACATGTGTCTTGAGCATCCACTATCAAGAACCCGTCTTCTCTCGGTGGTCTCGACACATTGTACCTATGAAAAACAGTCAACAAGAGGAGGTACCCAATGGCTTATTGGGTCCTAAATTGTGAGTAACAAAATAGTCGCATTTGGGCAACCATTGATAAACGCCTTTAGGAACTAGAAATCTCCTAAAACGGCACTTAGCAATGGAATGGCCTTTCTTGCAACAATATAGACAAGAAAAATTAACTTTTGAATTGCCTTTACTATATTGATCCCTTATAACATTTTTGTATTTTTAATATGGATTCACCATACTTTTTCTAAAATCGGCTTTATCGATAGCAAAGGTAATTTTGGGCTCAAGAGCCTTGTTAAGTTTGGCCTTTAGAGTTCTAACTTCATTTTGCCAAACATAACACGTATCACACTCATAGTTAATTATTCTACTTCTAAGGTCCTCGCAACCTGATTTAGTACTTTCAACTGTGGAAGTCTTAAGTGCCTCGAGTTTTCTTTCGGACTCGTGAATCTTTTGTTCTAAGTGAACAAAAAGTTGTTTATTCGAGGCAAGCCTTTTAAAGGCTTATTTACCTTCATAATGCAAAGTATTAAATGCAGCTTGTAATTCAAAATGAGACATATTAGAGGAGTTTTCATATTTAGAGTGACACACCTGTTTCTTCTTTTTCTTTTGATGAGCAGAAAGACACAAGTTCACGGATTCTTCTTCATCACTTGAGCTTTCATCTTCGGAGGAGTCACTATCGATTTCCCAAGCTAAATATGCTCTTCTCGGCTTTGAAGGCTTCTTATATGATTTATTAGATTCCTTTTCTTTGCCCTTTTTGTTCAAAGGACAATCCGGTTTATAATAACCGGTCTTTCCACATTTGTAGCACGATCCTCTAGTTTTATTCCCTTTTGTGTCGTCATTTCTAGAGTTTCTAGATTGCTTTTGGAAGTTGACAAGGTTATTCTCGGAATGTTGGATGCCATTCTTTCTCACGTAGCGATTGTAGCGCTTTACGAACAACCCCATATCCTCACTCTTGTCATCTTCTTCATCGTCACTTGATGAATAATCACTTTGCTCCTTCATTTTAGACTTTGAGGAGGAAGTCTTAAGAGCAATAGATTTCTTTTCAACTATCTTTGTTTTGTCCTTCTTTTCTTTCTTTTCATGTTGGTCTAGGCTTATGAGCACTTGTTCGTGCTCTTGCAGCTTTCCAAATAATGTTGTTAGGTCCAAAATAGTAAGATCGTTTACTTCCTTGATGGCGGTCACCTTCAGCTGCCATTCCCTGTTAAGACATCTCAAAATTTTGTTAGTAGCAACATCATTGGCCACTGGCCTACCTAGTGAATGCAATCTATTGATGAGATGAGTAAATCTCTTTTGCATGTCCGTAATGGTTTCCCCTTGCTCCATGTAAAAGAGATCAAACTCTTGTGTTAATGTGTTGATTCTAGCTAGCTTAACATCATTAGTCCCCTCATGGGCGACTTGTAATGAGTCCCACGTAGCTTTTTCCGTAAGACAATGAGAAACCCAATAATATTCATCAACTCCTAATGAGGAGATAAAAATATTCTTGGCTTTCCAATCATAGTTATACTTCTTTTCATCATCATCAGTCCATTGTGCTTCGGGCTTAGGCACAATCTCATTATTTTCATTGGTCATGGTTATTTCCATTGGACCATTGATAATAACATTCCATACTTTTCAATCTATGGAATTTATGTGCACCCACGTACAGTCCTTCCAATAACTGTAATTTTCTCCATTAAAAACGGGAGCTCTATTATAAACCCCTTTAGGTTCGTTTGCCATTTTCTATCAAAGTTATACTTGAAGCACGGAGTGAATCGGTGCTCCTGATACCACTTGTTAGACGATGGCTTGGATCTAGAAGGGGGGTTGAATAGATCCCAATTAAAAATCAGTCGGCGCTACCAATTAAAAATTGGTTTTAAAAAATATTTGTTTTGCGGAAACGGCCGTGGAAAAGTTACCGTCTAAAATGAACTGTTATTAGAAGACCGGATATGCGTCTAGCCTTATGGAAGTGATAATGAGCAAAAAATAGATTCAGCAACTAGTCACACTAGTCAATTGATTTTACCACTAATAAGTAGGACTAGTTCCAATGCTCCACAATTACCATAAAATATTCAAATAATCCAAGTGAATTTTGTGGAGGCAAGTCGCCACATATCACACAAAGCTGCAAGACATTGGTAAATGCAGGTTTCGATGATGACAAATTCCTAGGATAGACTGGAAAGTATGAGTTCCAGATTCACTAACCAGATGCAACATATCACTCAGCATATTATCCTTTTACTTGTCTTAATTTGTCTTAAAGAAATATACATTGAGTTGACAAACTGCAATCATGACTAAAAACATGAGAAACTTCAAACTAACAATATTTTGCAGGATTACAGGACATGGGTCGACCAAAGGGTCGACGTATCCATCAAAAACAAGGGAAGGACTGTCAGCGCACAAAGCATGCGTCGACCATTGGGTCAGCGCATGAAAGGATAATTTTCCAGCGGGTCAACGCATGAAAGCTTTGGTCGACCATAGGGTCGGCGCACAAAGGAAAAGAATTCCAACGTGTCAGCGCACGCCGACTGTATGGTCGACGCATACTGATAAAATTTCCAGAAATTCAAAACATCACAGGCCATGCGTCGATGCATAGACCTGTTATGGTCGACCGTTCGCGCGGAAAAACTGTTTTTAACTTTGTTCCCTCTCATATTTGAAATACTGTTGTGTTCTGATTTTTGTGGGCTCTATATATACTTGCTTAAACACTTGTGTCTAATAACATTTGAGATTCTTTTGATTCATGTGTTCAAAAACAAGAAAGAGTGAAATAGGTGTCCAAGATTCATCATCTTCATCTTCAACCTCTCACAACATTTCAATTACACACAATCATTTTTGAAATGCATTTGTGAGAGATTCAAGACGATAAGGTTCGAGGCTTAGATTGGATAATCAAGCTCGGGTTGAAGATTGCGACAGGTTCTTTCTTGAATAAAACCATTGGGGTTTTGCCCTCCAAGATTGGTTCTAATTTTGGGGGTTTTTGGACGAGATTCTTCATCAACGATCAATCGAGCGAAGGTGATTGTGAAGAGGTGGTCTTCACAAGTCTAGTAGCGGATTCGGTGACTTTGAAGGGAAGGTCTCGGGTTCGATTTGGTGCTGTTGAAATCAGCCGCAGCCAAAGGTTTGAACAACAACGTGTTCTTCAATAAGGTGGCTAGAGTCGGAGGTCCATCAACACAAATCGAAGAACTTGATTCAGCTTGAATCAAGGGGCAAGGAGTGAAGGCAACTTTCAACACATTGAGATTTTTGTTGTAATTTTGCTGCTCAATCCTTGTATAAACTGTTCATTCAAACAGGTGATATCTATACAATATATCTCAATTCTAGTTTTAGAATTGAGGGCAGACGTACCCCGAAGCGAGGACGACGGGGGAACTGCCTCACCAAATTACTTGTCTTCTTTATTTTCAGCATTTTCGTTACCGCTCAAATAAGTAATTTTTGTGTAAGCTCTTGTGTCAAAACTGTGATATAAATTGAGTAAGAGATTAAAAAATTGTTTTTAACTCTAACGTACAACAAAATGTTGTACTAGGCTGATTGAAATCACTTACTCAACATAAACATCACTTGGAGTGTCTTTGCACACCAAGTGTTTGACATATTGCTTGAACCAAAATTACCTTACTTGTGTATCTAGTTTTGGGTTAATTTTTGGATCATTGGAACTAGGTAACCTTGCAATTGAAGTAAATAATTGATAAGCATAGTTTGTGTTGTGATTCTATTTTTCCGAATTGTCATAAATCCATAGGCTTACGTATATCCGGTTTTCCAATAACCGTTCGTTTTAGACTATATTTTTCCTCGGCCGCTTCCGCACTTAAAACATTTTTAAAACCAATTTTAAATTGGTAGCGCCGACTCAAATTTTAATTTGGGGATATATTCAACCCCCCCTTCTAGATCCGTGCCATAGTCTAACAAGTGGTATCCAGAGCTCCGGTTATTCGGTGCTTCAAATACAACGAGATAGAAAATGGCAAACGAACCTAAAGGGGCGTATAATAGGGCTCCTGTTTTCAACGGTGAAAATTATAGTTATTGGAAAGACTGTATGCGTGTGCATATAAACTCCATAGACAGAAAAATATGGAACGTTATCCTTAATGGTCGAATAGAAATTACTATGACCAATGCGGATAATGTAGTTGTGCCAAAGCCTGAAGCACAATGGACTGATGACGATGAGAAAAAATACAATTATGATTGGAAAGCTAAAAACATCTTAATCTCCTCATTAGGTGTAGATGAATACTATCGTGTATCCCATTGTCCTACTGCTAAGGCCATGTGGGATTCACTACAAATAGCCCATGAGGGGACAAACGATGTTAAGTTGGCTAGAATCAATACATTAACTCAAGAGTTCGATCTCTTTTTCATGGAGCAAGGGGAAACCATTGCTGACATGCAAAAGAGATTTACACATCTCATCAACCGTTTACATTCATTAGGTAGGCCTGTTTCCAATGATGTTGCTACTAATAAGATTTTAAGATGTTTAAACAGGGAATGGCAGCCTAAAGTGACCGCCATCAAAGAAGCACATGATCTTACCTTATTAGATTTAACAACATTGTTTGGCAAATTACAAGAGCATGAACAGGTACTCTTGAGCTTAGACCAACGCGAAAAGATGGAAAAGAAAGACAAAACGAAGGTGAGTGAAAAGAAATCGATAGCTCTCAAGACTTCCTCCTCGAAGTCTCAAGCAAAAGAGCAAAATGATTATTCCTCGAGCGACGAAGAAGAAGAAGACACAAGCGAAGATATGGGGTTGTTTGTTAAACGGTATAACCGTTACGTGAGAAAGAACGGCATACAACATTCTGAGAAGAACTTGGTAAACTTCCGGAAACAATCAAGACACTCCAAGGATGATGACTCGAAAGGTAAAAAGACTAGAGGGACGTGCTACAAGTGTGGAAAGCCCGGTCACTACAAACTGGACTGTCCAATGAATAAAAAGGCAAAGGACAAGGAATCATCAAAATCACACAAGAAATCATCAAAGCCTAGGATAGCGTACATAGCATGGGAAAGTGACAGCGACTCTTCCTCCTCTGATGAAAGTTCTAGTGATGAAGAAGAGTCCGTGAATCTATGCCTCTCCGCCAATCAGAAAAATAAGAAAAAACAGGTACGTCACTCTAAATATGATAAGTCCTCAAATGTGTCGCATTCAGAATTACTAGCCGCATTTCATGCCTTACATAATGAAGCAGTTGAAGCCTTCAAGAAACTTGCTTCTAATAAGAAAATCTTTACGTATTTAAAGCATAAGGTTAAAGAGTCCGAAAAGAAATTAGAGGACCTAAAGGCTTCCATTGTGAAAGGCAATGAATCGGATTGTAAAGATGATAGAAACTCTTTCAACTTCGGGTGTGGTACTTGTCATATTTGGCAAGGTGAGGTTAGACACCTCAAGGCCAAATTAAACAAGGCACTTGAGTCTAAAGTTACATTTGCTATTGATAAAAAGGATTTTAGAAAAAGTATGATTAACCCATACCAAAAATATGCATATGTAATTAGGGATCAAGCAAGTGAAAGTGTTTCTAAAGTTGATTTTGCTTGCTTATACTGTTGCAGGAAAGGCCACTCCATTGGTAAATGTCGTTTTATAAGATTTCTTGTTCCTAAAGGCATCTACCAATGGTTGCCCAAACGCAACCATTTTGCCGCTAACCTATTAGGACCCAATATGCCATTGGGTACCTCCTTCTGCTAATTATGTTTTGACAGGTGAAATGTGTCGAGACCACCGAGAGAAGATGGGTTCTCGATAGTGGGTGCTCAAGACACATGTCTGGAGACATATCCTTATTCATAGACTTTGTGGCTAAGAAGAAAGGGTATGTAACTTATGGTGATAACAACCGCGGAGCAATACTAGGTAAAGGCAGTGTAGGTAATCCCGCCTCTACTATGATTTCCGATGTATTGCTTGTCGAAAACCTTAAACATAACCTGCTTAGCATTAGCCAACTGTGCGACAAAAGATACAATGTATCCTTTTCAAAAGATTGTTGCAAAATTGTGCATGAAAATGATAAGAAGAATATGTTTAATGGTTTTAGAGTAAACAATGTATATATGCTTGACTTAAATGAAGTATCATTAACAAGCGACAAATGCCTCATAACTATGAGTGAAGACTCATGGCTATGGCATAGGCGTTTAGCGCATGTTAATTTTGACTTACTCAATAAGGTAGTCTCAAAAGACCTAGTCTTAGGACTTCCCAAAATAAAGTTCACCAAGGATCACCTTTGTGATGCTTGTCAAAAAGGGAAGCAAACGAGGATCTCATTTAAATCCAAAAAGATAATTTCAACAACGAGACCTCTTGAACTTCTACACATGGACTTGTTTGGGCCGTCTAGGATCAAAAATCTATGAGGAAACTATTACGGGTTCGTAATAGTGGACGACTTTTCTAGGTTTTGTTGGACCATCTTCTTAGTAAGTAAAAGTGATACATTCGCCGCTTTTGAAAAGTTTGCTAAGCTTTCCCAAAACAAGTTAAATACAAACATAGTGTCCATAAGGAGCGACCATGGAGGTGAGTTTGAAAATCATTTGTTTGAAGAATATTGCGGTAACCATGGTATTGATCATAACTTCTCCGTTCCACGCACTCCTCAACAAAACGGGGTTGTGGAGCGCAAAAACTGGATTTTAGAAGAATTGGGAAGAACAATGATTAATGAAAGTGGTTTACCTAAATATTTTTGGGCCGACGCCATTAGTACGGCATGCTATGTTTTGAATAGGGTACTTATTCACCCCATTCTAAACAAAACACCGTACGAACTCTTAAAAGGGCGAAAGCCAAATGTCTCTCACTTGCACGTGTTTGGATGTAAATGTTTTGTATTAAACAATGGAAAGGAAAACTTGGGCAAATTTGATTCCAAAGTCGATGAAGGTATCTTTCTCGGATACTCTCACTCGAGTAAAGCATATAGAATATATAATAAACGTTTACTTGCTGTAGAAGAGTATGTGCATGTTACCTTTGATGAGTCCTACCCGAGAAATTTCGGAAAGGATAATGTTGTTCATGGTGCAGGTACATCCACTGAAGACATACTCAAAAGTGGCGAGATAGGGATTGATCAACCTGACAAAGCCAAAGTTGAGGAGGATAAGGATGCACACCGTGATGCAACAGAGGAAGTTCATCCGCTTTCAAACGACGATCTTCCTCATGAATGGAAGTCATCTAAAGACCATCCTATTGAAAACATTGGAGACATCATAAAGGGTGTAACAACTCGTGCTAAGCTAAGTAATTTCTGTTATTACTTCGCTTTCGTGTCACAAATGGAACCTAAAAACCCTAAGGAAGCCCTACTCGATGAACATTGGTATTTGTCAATGCAGGAGGAACTGAATCAGTTTACTAGCAATGAGGTTTGAGACCTTGTCCCGCCTCCACGAGGTCATCGAGTAATCGGCACCCGATGGGTGTTTAGAAATAAACTGGACGAGAACGGAGTAATAACTCGTAACAAAGCGCGTTTAGTCGCGCAAGGGTATAACCAAGAGGAAGGCATCGACTATGAGGAAACTTATGCGTCGGTTGCCCGACTCGAGGCTATACGCCTTTTACTTGCTTTCGCTTGTGTGAAAGATTTTAAGTTATTTCAAATGGACGTCAAAAGTGCTTTCCTTAACGGATTTATAAATGAAGAAGTCTATGTTGCTCAACCACCTGGTTTTGTGTCTCATGAGTATCCTGATCATGTCTATAAACTGAAAAGAGCTTTGTACGGTCTTAAACAAGCTCCTAGAGCTTGGTATGAGAGACTAAGCAAATTCTTACTTGATCAAGGCTACTCAAGAGGAAAGGTTGATACTACTCTCTTCATTAAACGTCAAGGAAAATACTTAATTCTTGTACAAATTTATGTTGACGATATCATATTTGGATCCACTAACATGAATCTCGTAAGAGAGTTTGCTAAGCTTATGCAGGGTGAATTCGAGATGAGTATGATGGGTGAACTCACATATTTTCTCGGGTTACAAATCAAGCAACTGAAGGAAGGAACATTCGTGAGCCAAACAAAATATTGTTTGGATCTTCTCAAGAGATTTGACATGGCAAATGCAAAAGCCATAGACACCCCTATGCCAACTTGTGCAAACATGAGTAAAGATGAAAGTGGCAAAGATGTTGAGGTAAAAAGGTACAGAGGTATGATTGGCTCGCTTCTATATCTTACTGCTTCGCGTCCCGATATTATCTTTAGCGTGTGTATATGCGCTAGATATCAATCATGTCCTAAGGAATCCCACCTAAAATCTGTCAAACGCATACTTCGATACCTATCTGGTACTCCGAAGTATGGATTGTGGTATTCTAAGGGTAATGATTGTTCTTTGGTGGGCTTCTCTGATTCCGATTTTGCCGGTTGTAAATCAGATAGGAAAAGCACCAGTGGCACATGTCACCTATTTTCAAACTCTCTGGTTAGTTGGCACAGCAAGAAACAAGTGTCTGTTGCTTTGTCAACCACCGAAGCGGAATACGTAGCCGCCGGTAGTTGTTATGCGCAAATCTTATGGCTTAAACAACAACTATTGGACTTTAATTTGAAACTAGAACGTATTCCAATATTGTGTGACAACACCAGTGCTATAAATCTTACCAAGAATCCAGTGTTACACTCGCGTACTAAACACATAGAAATTCGACACCATTTTCTTAGGGACCATGTAGAGAAGGGTGACGTTGTCTTTGAGCACGTCGATACTAAAAACCAACTAGCGGACATTTTCACAAAGCCGCTAGCCAATGAGCCCTTCTTTCATATCCGTCGAGAGCTTGGTATTCTCGATATTTCTGATCGGGGTTAAACAACTATGTTTTTGTACCACTAACAACTATGTTTTGTACCACTAACTATCGCTGTGAGTTTATTTCAAGTACAAATTAGTGATTAACTTTAGTAGTTCGTATAAAGGTGATATTGCTCCTTTCTCCTTCTCTTTCTTCTCTCTTAGCATTCATAACTTGAAAACATCTATATCGTTATACAATCATGGTACTTATATATGAATATGATTGTTGCTTGATGATACTATGTGTGTTGAATGCAGGCCATATTGTGAAAAAAATGCATAGGCATGATCAATAAGCAAGTGTGACATGTTGCATAGCTTGAAAACTGAAAATTTTGAGTTTTTGAAAGCTTGAGTCGACCTAAACAGGACAATGGTCGACGCATGCTGTAAATTTTTCAAGATTATCATCAATCTCCAGTCCATGATACGGCTACAAATACCGATTGGGTCCAATACTCATATCGATCAGAAGACCAAGAAGGCGACTCTACAAATCAAGGTTGGGGCGATTGGCAATATACAGGCTGGACTACCTTGGGTAGATTCTATGACCCATATCACGGCTACCCTCAAGACTTCCAACCCTCTGAGCACTCATCACCTCCTCCGCCTTCAGATAACTCCGAAGTCATTACTATGATGCAGTCAATGCAGTTAGAGCAACAAAACTTCATAAGGCGTCAAGACACTCAGATGGAGCAAATTAGAGCTGACCTTCATGCCCAAAATGAAAGGTTCAATTCTTTCTCTACTCGGATGGACGCCCGTATTGACTCTCTGGTTGAATCTCATGGGCGGCAAGATTGGGAAATCACCAACGCTCTTAGTCATCTCAACATGTCCGTCGAGGACTTTTTGAACTTCTCAGATCCCTACCAAAATCCAGATGCTCCATATCAAGGGAGAGGACGAGGACGGGGGCGTGGTTATTAGATTCATAGCTGCATATTTCATATTTTCTTATATGTTTTAGTCTGTGTACTTTTCATTTGTTTTGTATTATCTGTGCCTGAACTTTAATTACATGTGTCCGTCATTATCTATTAATTTCAGTATTTTGTTCATTATCATGCTTGTGTGTGAAGTTTGGTAATCAACTATCACCTATTGTCTGTACTATGTTATTTGATGTGTTCCTCTTCTCTTTTTGATGGTGTCAAAGGGGGAGAAGACAATGTTGCAAGCAAACACCAAACCCAATAGTTCAGGATAGTAATAACATTTGATGACTGTTGTTCTACAGCCTCACAGTGCAAAAGAAAGGGGGAGCCTGTGTATTCTTGTGTGCGTGTGTATATGTTGCATATTTTGGTGTTTTTAAATGTATACAAGTTGTCATCATCAAAAAGGGGGAGATTGTGGAGGCAAGTCGCCACATATCACACAAAGCTGCAAGACATTGGTAAATGCAGGTTTCGATGATGACAAATTCCCAGGATAGACTGGAAAGTATGAGTTCCAGATTCACTAACCAGATGCAACATATCTGTTGCGGTGAAAATTTGATATCAAGCTATTAATTAACTTGAACCGTATTTCTTTTTACAACCGGACTTTAACTTATCCAAAGGATAGGTCTAAAGAAAGAAAGAACCTTTTGCGCGATGTGACAACAACGCTTTAAGAGATTCGGGGATTCGGGGGTTGGTTATATCTAGGGAAGGTATTAGCACCCTAAATATCTGTAGTACTCTACAGGAACCTTTTGTTCATTGCTTGCTAAGGCTGTGAAACATGCATCGGTTTAATTGGGGAATTGGGATAAAAATAAAATAAAGGCCTAAGTGGTTTTCTAAGTTTGCTCGCAAAGGCGTTGCACCTTTTGCCTACGTATCCTGACTAGGATAGAATCAGAGCAATCGTAGTTCACCTCACAAGGGAACAGAACACTTGATGACGATCAAGGTTCAGGGGGGAACAAACATGACAATGCTTGTGTGGAGTTGACAAACTCCCTAAGCTACATTGAAGGGTAGTAAGATATCATGACGATGATTCTTACACAGAGTTGACGAACTCTGTCCTAGGGTTCTAGGTGAAGAACACTCCTAGTACGGGCAGGTTTCTTAGACTTCAAGCAAAGTCTAAAGGTGATGAAATTAGGGTTAAAAGTGACTTGACAAAGTCGAGGGTATGATAGAATTGGTTTTTGGTCCAAGACATTGATTGTCAACAGGACAGACTTTTTCCTTTGGAGGACAGTAATATTGGCGATTGGACGTGCTTCGGCGCTTGGGGCCACATACAAACATTACAGGAATAAATATTGCAACATACAAACATTAAAAATAAATTAATTATTACAACCATATCGAATAATTGGAATAAAAAACAGAGAGATTAAAGTATCAGGCTTGGTACGCTGACAGTCTGTACCTGAAACGACTGTTAGTAGACAGATGAAAAAATGAAAAATAACAATTCAAGGAAAATATTTTAATATGTTGCCAAACATATCAAAACATGATATCAATCGAAATTTCCGACGAACGTGAGTGGAACAGTTCTAAATTTCATCTGCAGCTGCTTATAATTAATACTGTCAGTGCGCGGATCGCGCGAAATTCAAAGTGATCAAAAATGGAAATTGATTACATATTATGAAACTACAATTTAAATCAAGCATAACAAAAAAAGAACGGATGAAAAACGATAAAAAATGAGAAAGTTATGATACTGTGAAGTTTTGAATCTGTACTGTCAGTACGGTAAAAGTATACTGTCTAGTCAAATACGTTTTGTATCATAACTTTTTAACCGTTTATCGGAACGAGACAAAATTTATATGGATTTGGGGTAGAATGATGAGAGGAAGAGGATGGTGATGTTAGTTTTTACAAACTGTTCACCTAGTGAAAAAAACGCTGACTGGTGTGTGTGTTTGTTTTGAATGCATGGAAACATAATCGAAACCAAATACGTTTTATACCGTATCTCACTAACCGCTCATCGGATCGAGACAAATTTTATATGTAAATTGGGTAGAAAAATGAGAGGAAGAGGATGGCATAGGTGGTTTTTTGAAATTCACTCTCCTGTGAAAAAAACGATAGCTGGTGTAAAATTATGACTTTATGCTTGCAAAATGAAATGAACACTTGGTATACTCATGCTACAAGTCAAGTGAGGTCACATACACATCACACATATCCTATATAACAGATAGCAAGCAAGTTTGAAGCCAAGGCATGAGTAAATATGACAGTTGTATGTAAGTTGCAAATCACATGACATAACAATGCATGATGAGGTGATTTTTGGTTCTTGAGTGTTTTGAGCAATTCCACCTGTTCTAACACCTTAAATACATCATATGGAGTGTGTATATATTAAAAAATCAGAACTGGAACATAGGTATGAGTATGTAGTATTCATTTTGCAAGTTAAAGCATTATGTGAATCATGAAGCATTATGTGATGTAAAACTTGTGTCAGTCAAATTTTCATGATTTGAATCATCAATACACATTACATATGATCATGTGAAGCTGTAGAAACAAAGATAGAACATGTACAAGCAAGAAAACTCAAACTGGCATGTAAACATGAAGCATTTTGTAAAGACATGAACAAATGAGCATGATAATAGGCAGATGAAGTTCCAGCTCAAATTGAACCAAGTTAATCATTTAGACAGCATAAACACATGATATTAAGATGATCCAAACCTTAAAAATCCATAGAAAGCCACTGTCATGAGTTTTGGCTAGTTAAATGCAAGTTTGTTCAAGTAATGATGCATATGAGAAGGCAAAACTTGACACAATGGTTTTTATCACAAGATGAGCATTTATACACATCACATATGTTCAATTTAAGATGTACAAGTCATTGGTATTGGCAGTAATCAGGTTATGGGCAGCAATCATATTTTGGTGCATTTGTGCATTTGTGTCATTTTGGCCAATATGCATAATCATGGATAAATGAAGTTCTAACTCAAATTCAAGCAAACTAATCACTTGGACAGCATGAATACATGATATTAAGATGATTCAAACATTGAAAATCCAAAGAAAGCAACTGTCATGAGTTTTGTCAAGTTAAATGCAAATTGTTCACATAAGGATGCATATGAGGACATGAAACTTGATACAAGGGTTTCTAGCACAAGATGAGCATTCAAACACTTTAAATATGTTCAAATTAAGGTGTATAAGGTACCTGTTTTGACAGCAAACCAGTTTTGTGCAAAAAACCAAGTTTTGAAGCTTCCTTGATCTTTAAGAAACAAGCCACATGAGAGGCCAAAATGAATTCTGTCCACTTCTGATGGCTAATGATGGTTTAGACAGCTTGGATATATGATATTTGATGTGTCCAAGAGTTCAAAACATTAACAAGATGCTTGGAACAAGTTTTGGTGAGTTTTATGGATTTTGGTCAAAGTAAGCTCCATGGTAAGTTGACTTTTTGATTTCTTGAGTTTTTGGGTGATCTAATGGTTGGTACACCTCATATATATGATTTAGAGAGTGTATGGATGGTTGTTTGAGGTTTGGAATGCATAGAACTCAAAATAGCATCAAAAGTGCAAATGCTGAATTTTGGTCATTTTGACAACTTTGGTGATTTTTGCAATTTGTGAATGGGAGAGAGATATGGTGAGGTGCTTGCTTCTAACAGGTTTTCAGAATGATGTTCATGTCCATAATGAGGAGTTAGATGTCTCTATTTATAGGGAAAGTGAGTGAGGAGCTTGCTATGAAACCTTGCTTCACCATGAAGAAAACTTAGATTTTTCTCTTCCAAATGCAACTTGCTTTGCTTTTTCTGATTGCTAGCTGTTCTCTTCCCTTCATTAGCAAGTCTTAATGATGTTTTTGCAGATAAATCAAGGCCTAGAGGCATGGTAGAGTGGCTGGAACAGAAATCACTTTACACCTCATGCTTGGAAAAGTCAAAAATGGCAACTTTGGCAATGAACTTCCAATTCTTGATTCTATGCTATCTCCATGCTATTTCTTTGTTCTAACCTGCTAAGAATGATTAATATATCAGATAGAAGGAGTTTGTAGCATTGAAATTGATCCACTTGAGTGCTAGAGGTGTTCTTGCAAAATTCATCAATGTGGGACAAAAGTGACAAATTGCCAACTTTGAACACATGTATCTCTCAGCTCATAAATCATCTTGGGGAGTTCTTGTACTTTTTAGAAAGCCCTCACATAGTACTAAAACTTTCATGTTGGCCAGAAATCTTGATTCTATTTGAAACTAGGTGAAAAACCCCCTTGAAGTTGGCTGATTTTAGCTTTTAAGGTGAAAATAACTTAGAAATTTTCTAAGTTATTTTCCCTTCTAGGAATGTTTTTGCTTATATCTCAAAAAGTATGCATTTTCTGGTTGTGGACTAGTATGGGACTTTTGTAGGACTTGTCAAGAGCTTTCAAATGAGACTAGAACCAACTCAATTGGATGTGTGGTTAAGGAGATACGGTTTAGCCCTTTTCAAAACCCTAATTTCCCGATTTCTCGATTACTCTCTCATTTTTGATCCAATGACCATGAAAATTGATATGCAAGTCCATTATGACATAAGGAACAACTTTGATTCACAACATGGATTCCAATTCTCAAAATTTGAGGAGTTGACTTTTCGGTCAACCGTACGATCGATCGGTGCCGATCGAGTCGCCTGTTGATATTCTGGACATCCTGGGACTTTGACACTTCTTGAATAGTCTTTAATAGCCTATATTAACTTCATGGACCTCACTCCCACCATTAAAACATTTCCCAACATCAAAGTCAAACCACAGTTGACTTTCCACTGGTTAAAAACCCTAATCGGGGCCTCCTGACTGCACTGTTCTTGATTCTGAAACAATTTCTTCAAATTGACTTCCCATTTGACTTTGATATTGTCTTTGATTTCATTCCATGATTGAATTGGCCCAAATCATTGGTTGATCCTTCCTTGATTGTTTTGAATTTGTCGGTGCGAGAACCCTGATTTCATCTGTAACTTCACAATGAAACTTTGAACTGGATTAGTGTTAGATAAATTCATGATGTATGATTCTAATATGATTATGAGGATCTAAGGTGGTCAAAATTTGGGGTATGACAGTTGCCCCTATTTAAATATCTTCACTAGATGAACTGGGGATGGCAATCCTCGGAGAATCGTAGTGAGAGGTATTTAAATACAGAAGAACCAAAAATTTTGCACCTTAGATCCGATGCTATGCAAAGGATAAATGTTCAAATGCTATGCTTCCTACATGATGATTTATGATGCATGAAGATGCAAGGCACGCAAAAGGTAAAACAGACTGCTATCCACTGGGGAATAGTCTCAGAAGACTCGACACACTGGGAATGTCCTTATAGAAGGACACGCACTGGGGAAAGAGAGACTGGATATCAGATAGTTCAGACATGACTAAATGATGACAACTGAGAATATAACTTAACTGGAGGAGCGGGACCTGACGAGGACGACCGTTCACTGGGGAAAAGGGGTATTTCACCGGGGAAAGAGATGCGTTCCACTGGGGAAAAGATAACTTTACCGGGGAAAGGGTGACTCCACATGGGGAAACAAAGGAAAATGAGTCAAACCTTGCTGGGAATGATCAGTCAAGGCCTTCCTATAGTGAAGAGTTCAAACGGGATCTTCAGGAATGGACTATAAACAAGAACCGGACACACGGGGGATACTAGTGACTACTAGACCTCCAGGACCAGACTGGAAAAGCAAAGACATGCCGGGATAAGGGTGACTACCCATCCAGAGCAAAAGGTAAGGAATGCCAGTGACAACTGGACTTTAGCTAACTGTATCGGTGACGACCGAATGGATAAACAACAATACCGGTTACAACTGGATTTTCACAGAATTTGGTAACGACCAATAGTGATGTCGGATAAGGATGCCAGCGACAACTGGACTTACTGGGGAAATCTGAGTAACAACCACAAATGACAATTTGGGTGAGAATGCCAGTTACGACTGGACTTCAATGGGGAGGTTGGTGACGACCAACACAAGATACCAATGACAATTGGATTTAATGATGCCAGTGACAACTGGACTTCACGGGGATTTAATAACAACAATTACAAACCACGGTTCGGTTGGAGGTTGCCAGTTACAACTGGACTTGACTGGGGACGTTGGTGACTACCAACAGACGATACCAATGACAATTGGATTTTGCGGTGCCAGTGACAACTGGACTTTACTAGGAAAGGTTGGTGACGACCAACAGAAATATCAGGTGCCAGTGACGACTGGACTTCAAAAGGGAATGTTGGTGACGACCAACAAACACACGGTGCCAGTGACAACTGGACTTTGAAAAGCTGTAGTGACAACTACGAGATAAAATATATGGATGCCAGTGACAACTGGACTTGAAGTAACAAACAAATAATGAGATAACACAACACTGGGGGGCGGGGAAAACCACACTGAATCCAGGCCGAGTGGTAAATAATCTGAAACTGTACTGAGGAATGGAGCTTTAATCAAGTCAATCCGCAATGTACAAGTGATCACTGTCTTTTGATAACCCTGTCGAGGGTGAGTTCTTCAACCTTCACATGATGGTTTCTTTAGTCTTGGTTACTACACATGACCAAAAGCGATCCTAAGTGAACGAATTTGTTAATGCTTCAACTGGGGGAATGACACACATGTATATCAATGCTCCTGCCACCTCGAGACATCAGGGGGCATATGATCGGGCTGAGTGTCTCACAAGTTAAAGCGTTTGTTTTTGCAAATCTTTTTCAAGTTTTATTATGAAAAATCTTGACCTCTTACGTTTTTCAAAGCTATCATTTGATAAATGAACAACGCTTTGCATAACAGAAATGATAAAGGAAAGTAATAGTTGTAAACAAAAGAATGGCTCAAGACTGATTTTATTTAAGAGGGAGATCTTGCCAATGGCTAGATTCCATAGAACATTGTACAAGCGAAAAATGGCAATTGTGGAAAGGTTACATTGAATCCCATGACCATTTATCCCCTAAAGACCAGAATTCATCAACATCCTTGCTTCTGACGAGAGCGATGGGAAGTGAGTTTTCTTTGTGTAACTTGCTGCATTGGTGACAACCTTCTGATGCAGTGAAACGCCTTTGTCCCTAATTTTTGCCTGGATCGCCCTTTCGGGTTTTCAATCCACCGGGACGCTCATTTTTGCCTAAGCCGCCCTTTCGGGTTTTCAACTTAGCGAGCTTTCAATTCTTTTCTCTTTTTCTCTTTTTCCTTTTTACCCTAACTTTTGCATAAGCCGCTCTCGCGAGTTTTCGACTTACCGGGCTTTCTTTTAGGCGTAATATTTTCTGACTGCATCAGAATTTATTGGATGAGTAAGTTGCTCTCCATCCATGGTTGTAAGGATTAATGATCCTCCTGAGAAAACTGTTTTCACAATGAAAGGGCCATCGTAATTGGGCATCCACTTCCCTCTGGCGTCTTTGTGAACTGGTAAGATCTTCTTTAGTACAAGTTCGCCTTCTCGGAACTCCCGGATACGAACCTTCTTGTCAAAGGCTTTCTTGATCCTTTTCTGGTATATCTGACCATGACACATTGCTGATATACGCTTTTCATCAATTAAATTCAGTTGGTCAAACCTTTCTCTGACCCACTCTGCTTCTTCCAGCTTAGCTTCCATGATAACCCTTAACGAAGGGATCTCAACTTCAATTGGGAGTACAGCATCCATCCCGTATACTAATGAAAAAGGGGTTGCCCCTGTTGAAGTGCGGACGGATGTTCGGTATCCGTGCAGGGCAAACGGCAGCATTTCATGCCAGTCTTTGTAGGTCTTCACCATCTTTTGCACGATCTTTTTGATATTTTTGTTAGCTGCCTCAACAGCTCCGTTCATCTTCGGACGGTAGGGAGAAGAATTATGATGCTCAATCTTGAACTCATCACATAATTCTTTCATTACTTTGTTGTTCAGATTGGTTCCGTTGTCCGTAATGATTCGGTTGGGAATCCCGTATCGGCAGATTATTTCCTTCTTGATAAAGCGTGCCACCACCTGTCGAGTCACGTTGGTGTAGGAAGCAGCTTCGACCCATTTGGTAAAGTAATCAATGGCGACCAGGATGAAGCGGTGCCCGTTGGAAGCTTTCGGCTCAATTGCCCCAATCATGTCGATGCCCCACATTGAGAATGGCCACGGTGATGACAGTACATTTAACAATGTCGGAGGTACATGCATTTTATCTGCGTAGATTTGACATTTGTGGCACTTCCTGGAGAATTGGATGCAATCATTTTCTAATGTCAGCCAGTAGTATCCGGCTCTCAAGATTTTTCTGGACATTGCGTACCCGTTGGCGTGAGTGCCGAAGATTCCTTCGTGGACATCTTTCATTAATAAATCTGCTTCTCTTTTGTCAACGCATCTGAGCAGAACCATGTCATGATTTCTTTTATAGAGTATACCATTGCTGATGAAGAACTTTGACGCTAATCTTCTCAGAGTTTTCTTGTCGAGAGACGTAGCATTTGTCGGATATTCTTGTGTTAACAGAAAGTTCTTTATGTCGTGATACCACGGTTTACCATCCGTCTCTTCATCGATCATCTGACAGTAAGCAGGTTCTGTTTTTCGCTCAATCCTGATGAGGGTGGCATCATTAACATCCCTGACTTTCCACATGGAAGCCAACATGGCTAAAGCATCGGCAATGTGATTTTCAGACCTGGGTACATGCTTGAAGGTAATCTCGTCAAAGTACTCGATCATGTCGACAATATATGCTCTGTATGGGACCAGGTTTTCATGTCGGGTCTCCCATTCGCCTGTGACCTGGTAGATGACTAGCGCTGAATCGCCGCTCACTTCTAGAGTTTTAATTTTGAGATCAATGGCCGCTTCGAGGCCAAGGATACATGCCTCGTATTCTGCAATGTTGTTTGTACAATCAAAATCCAACCGAGCCGTGAATGGCGTGTAACCACCTTCAGGATTCATTAAGACTGCCCCTACTCCGTGTCCGCTGTAATTTGAAGAACCGTCAAACATCATCTTCCAAGGAGAACTTGGTGGTGAGTCTTCAACAGGATCAACCCTTTCACAATCTTTTACTGCCATAATGTCTTCATCGGGAAAATCGAGCTTAACAGACTCATCATTTTCAACTGGCTGTTCGGCAAGGTAATCTGACAAGATACTGCCTTTGATAGATTTTTGAGTTACATATTGGATGTCGTATTCTGACAATAGCATGTGCCATCTGGCAAGTCTTCCGGTCTGAGCGGGCTTTTCAAAGATATACTTGATAGGATCCATTTTTGCAATTAGTAGAGTTGTATGGCAGACCATGTACTGTCTTAGTCTTTTGGCGGCCCATGCTAATGCACAACATGTCTTCTCAAGGAGCGAATAACGGCTTTCACAATCAGTAAACTTTTTGCTCAAGTAGTAAATGGCGTGTTCTCTTCGTCCAGATTCGTCTTGTTGGCCCAACATACAGCCCATAGAATTTTCAAGGACAGTAAGGTACATAAATAATGGCCTCCCCGGGACCGGGGGTATCAGGATAGGTGGTTCTTGCAAATATCCTTTAATTTTGTCAAAGGCCTGCTGACAGTCTTTGTTCCAAACCACTGGCTGATCTTTGCGCAACAGTTTGAAGATGGGTTCACAGGTTGGTGTCATGTTAGAAATGAACCGAGATATGTAATTCAGTCTTCCCAGAAAACCTCTGACTTGTTTTTCAGTTTGAGGAGCTGGCATGTCTTGAATGGCACGGACTTTATCCGGATCTACTTCAATTCCTCGTTGACTAACAATGAAACCAAGCAGCTTTCCTGATCTTACCCCAAAGGTACATTTGGCAGGATTCAACCTCAGTTGGTACTTTCGGAGCCTTTTGAATAATTTTAACAGATGTTCGAGATGACCCTCTTCACTTTGGGATTTGGCAATCATGTCATCCACGTAGACTTCGATTTCTTTATGCATCATGTCGTGGAACAGAGTGACCATGGCCCGTTGGTAGGTGGCACCAGCATTCTTTAAACCGAACGGCATGACTTTGTAACAGTAAGTTCCCCACGGGGTGATGAAAGTAGTCTTTTCCCTATCATCGGGATCCATCTTGATCTGATTGTACCCAGAGAAACCATCCATAAAAGAGAAAACTTCGAAACGAGCAGTGTTGTCTACTAACGTATCAATGTGAGGTAACGGGAAATCATCCTTTGGACTGGCCTTGTTTAAATCTCTGTAATCTACGCACATCCGGACTTTACCATCCTTCTTAGGCACTGGGACAATGTTGGCTACCCATTCGGGATATTTGGATACAGCCAAGAACCCTGCATCTACCTGCTTTTTTACTTCATCTCTAATTTTGAGTGCCATGTCTGGTCTGGTTCTGCGGAGTTTCTGTTTTACTGGCGGGCACTCTGGCTTGAGCGGAAGCTTGTGAACCACTATGTCAGTGTTTAGACCCGGCATATCTTGATAGGACCAAGCAAACATATCCACATATTCCTTCAAAAGTTCTTTTAATTGCTGTTTGATATTCGTCTCTAGACTTGCCCCAATCTTGACTTCTTTCCTGTCATCTTCTGAACCCAAGTTGATGACTTCAACCTGTTCTTTGTAAGGCTCGAGCTTTCTGTCTTCGTCTTGAGTTAGTCTTACCAGTTCATCAGGTATTTCAAAGTTTTCGCCCTCCTCTTCAGCTTGGTAAACTGGTGAATCAAAGTCAGGAGGAGATGCCTGGTCATGGGCGTCAATGGGTTTTTGAATGCGGCTGCAGGTGGGAACGGTTTAATTTTATTAAACATGCACAGATAAATGCAGCACACAAAAGAGAAGATTGTTTTTGGGTTTTTTATGATTGCCAATTTTTCTTTTAAAAGTGGAAACGATAAAAGCATCAAAAGAAATGAGGAAATTTAGCAAAACGGTCCATTTTCATTGATATTCTTTGAAATTTCGGGGCCCGTACAAAATATTCCTATGACCTTGGGCACGGTCATGGAGTTTTTTGAAATAATAAAACAAGAAAAAGACACAAAGCAAATTACTTTAACTCGTGACACACTACAGGGATGTCAATAGCCTCCCAGTTGTTCAAGGGGGAGTTGCACTGATATACTAGGTGTCCGATATCTTCACTTTCTTCTTCGTTCCCTATTGCATTAATTTGGGACCCTCCGCTGATGAATACTTCCTGGATTGTTCTAGGACGCTTTTGGCCAGTTGTTGTATCTTCATCCTGAGTCGGTTTGTAACCCAACCCTTGTCTGTTCATCTTTGGCTGTACTTCAATAACTTCTCCCCATCCTGCAGGAGTGCCTTCTTTCAATGCTGACTTGATGCTCTGGGCTGAAACGAACGACGGATTACCCTTGGCTACTGTTTCTTCTACCATTACCGCATGAGCTATTTCCAACGCTTGAAACGAGGTCTCCAGCGCTCCTTCTTCCGCTTCAATGTATCTGAAGGATGACAGATTACTCACCATAAAGTCTTCCTCGCCGTGCACAATTATTAGCTGATCATTCACCACATATTTTAACCGTTGATGTAGAGTTGATGTCACCGCCCCGGCTTCATGTATCCATGGTCGGCCCAACAAACAGCTGAAGGCGGGATTAATATCCATCACCTGGAACGTTATATCAAACATGTGTGGCCCTACCATGACGGGTAATTCCACTTCTCCAATAACAGCCCTTCTTGATCCATCGAAAGCTTTCACGATCAAGGAGGTAGGTCTCATTTCTGCTCCTACATAGGCCAATCTTGCAAGTGACCTTGCGGGCAACACATTTAAAGATGATCCGTTATCTACTAAGACTCGTGCGAGTGTATCTTCCTGGCACTTTATAGATATATGTAAGGCTTTGTTATGGCTACGACCTTCTTTTGGCAATTCAGCGTCACTAAAGCTCAACGTATTGCACGCTGTGATATTGGCTACTACCGAGTCAAATTGCCCCAGTGTTATATCTCTGGTCACATGTGCTTGCTGGAGAACTTTCTGCAGCGACTCCCGGTGAGCGGGGGAATTCATTAAAAGAGACAGGACAGATATCTTGGCCGGCGTTTGGTGGAGCTGATCCACCACCTTGTAATCGCTTTTTCGGATAATCCTCAAAAACTCATCATCTTCTTTCTCGGGATTTGTCACTTCTCTGTTCTGTGTTTCCACCGGGGTAGTGGATTTTGGAGTCACTATCGTAATTTTGGGCTGATAAATTCGACCGCTGCGGGTCATCTTGCTTGTGCCTACGATGTTCGTAACATCGTCCTGCTCTTTCTGTTCTTTCTTTTCTCGGTCTGCATTTCTAGGTGTCACTGCTAAACCATATTTCCAAGGAACTGCTTTTGTATCATTGTACGGAAATGGCTTTGGTCTTTGAATTACGACGGCTCGGCGTTGAGTGATTGCTGATCTGTTGAACACGGGTTCTGCACTTCTAGGCGCTTGAGTCCATTTGTCTTTGTTGGGTTGATCAAATGATGGCTTTATCACGGCAATATTTTCACTTCTGACCTTACCGCACACTTGTAACAATCCTTCATCAATCAAACTCTGGATATCTTTCTGTACTGTACCACAAACCTCAGCATCGACAGAACATTCCCCACAGTCGTTGTGATTACCCTGGATATAACCTGTTTTCACCAGTTTTTCATGCAACATCTTTAATGGTGTTTTGATCTCTGATACTTCAGTAATTAGCCTTTCAGTTGAGGACTCATCCACAGCGTTAACCCCTCCATGGTTCGGTAGCGGGTTACTCTTGACATTGGGTGGAATATCATTAAATGACAGGATCTTTTTCTCAATCAATTCCCTCACCAAATGCTTCAAGGCAAAGCAACTTTCTAGATCATGGCCAGCGGCTCCTTCATGGAATGCGCAGTGGGCGCTTGGATTGTAAAAGGGAGATGTTGTATCAGGGTTTAGGGGCCTTGTAGTCACCAAACCTTCCTGGACCAATGAAGGGTATAATTCTGTGTAAGTCATCGGGATCTGCGGGAAATTTGGCTTGTTTGTCGGTCTTCTATTTTGAAAGCCCTGGCGGGGTGCCGGAGCTCGAGGTTGTTGTTGTTGTAGTTGTAGGAGAGGCGGAGCGTTGGGCGCTCGTTGTTGCCTTTGCTGAAACGGTTGATATCCGGGAGCAGGTTGTGTTGCCTGGTAGTTGGGACGAGTGAAAGCAGGGGTAACAGCTGCCACATAGGGTTGTGCGGCATACTGTGGTGGATATATTGCTCCGGGGTAACCTTGTTGCATATAACTTGGCTGTATTGGTTGATTGTAATTCAGATAAGGTTGCTGTTGGTAAGGTTGTTTTTGCGTATGTCTACTTTTTCCGCTGGTGATGGCGTTGGTCTCGCCTTCCTTCTTCTTGTGGAATGGATTACCAGTTTTCTTGACCTGACCACTTGAACTGCTGGAACTGCCTGTAACTCTTCCGTTTTTCAGTCCTAGCTCTACTCGGACTCCCACGGCTACAATATCCGAGAAGCTGGCAGATACACTACTGATCATCTTCTCATAGAACTCTGGTCGGACAGTGTCAACAAACCAATCAGTCAATTCTTTCTCACTAAGCGGAGGTTCCACTTGTGAAGCTACCTCTCTCCATCGTTGAGCGTACTCTTTGAAGGATTCAGAACTTTTTTGGGACATACTCAGTAATTGCCTTCGATCAGGCGCCAAATCCATGTTATATTTGTAATGTCTCATGAAAGCATTGGCCAAGTCTTGGAAGCTGAGAATTTTAGTCTGATCCAAACCCAAATACCATTTTGTCGGTGCACCTTTCAAACTGTCCTGGAAACAATGTATCATCAATTTGTCATTTTCAACATAAGCCGCCATCCTGCGGCAATACATGAGAAGATGTGTTCGTGGGCAGGAAGCCCCTGAATATTGGTCAAAATTTGGAACTTTGAATTTTGGCGGAATTATCAGCCCAGATACCAAGCACATATCCCGGGTGTCTGCCCCAAATATATCATTTCCTTCCATAGCTTTTAACTTTCTTCCCATGGTCTCGACACTTTCCTTCAACCTCTCGTGTTCTTCATTCTCTCCTTCATACTCTTCTTGATCTTCGACCACTGGTTGATAATTATGAAACATTGGGCGCACTTGCGCTTGCACAGCTGTTGGAGCATAAGTAGGGATAGCCTGGGGCATTTCCCCTCTCAAAGGAACATTCTGCTGATTTACTGGAGTTGGATGTAGAAAATCCGGGTGTAAGCCGTACGGTGGATTGTTGGCGATGGTGTCGGCCGTTGGAACTGGATCTATAGCAGCACTAGTAATCTCAGAAACTACAGTAGCCTGGGTATCCATCTTCGCTTTTATCACCTGTAAAGCTTCCATAATCTGCTTGAATCCGCCTCGGAGATCTCCGAGCTCGTCGTCAATTCTTACAATCTCTTGATTTTGGGCCTCCATTAGTTGACGGGCTCTGGCTCTCGTGTTGTACTTGTGTGTTGGATTCAGTGTGCTTTCCTCTGTTTGAAGATCAGACAGCGGGGTGAGACACGACACAGGAAACAACACTTACGATATGCTTATGACATGTTTATGATATGCTTATGATATGCAGACATGCGGATGCAATATTTCGAACATTCAAGGGGTTCTTAGAAGTCATTCATAGATATTAAAAAGGGGAACATTACAATCATTTTTTTTTATCCCTCTACTGGGGAGCTTACAACAGCTGGAAATCTGGGATACAAAACAGAGATTACATCACCACACAATGATCTGGGACTGTCTAACTTGAAGGTCCTTCCTCTTCTGGTTGATTTCTTCCTCTACCCTGGAGAGCTTCCTTTTCTTGCATAGCCAAGAAATACTTGTTCCTCTATGTTTTTCCTTCTTTTTCTGCTTTTACCAAGGCAGTCTGTAATTCTTCCTTGAGCGTGGGTTCTGTTGACTCGGGTTCGAATCGGGTATAGAACATTTTCAGAGAAGCCTCTTTCACCCATGCTAGGTAGGAGTTTGATACAGCCGTGTCAGGGTAGTCTAAAACAGTCATGCCCCTGACGTTGATACGGCGCCAAGCGTAGATGATCCTGGCTTTGTATTCTTGGTCTTTTCCGTCTTGAATGCAGAAAACTCCTCATCAAGTTAAAATCTGGTTCGCCCATCATTGGATACCCTAACTGTCTGCGAGCAAGGATCGGGTTGTAGCTGATGCACCCTTTGGTACCTATGAGTGGTACATTCGGGAAGTCTCCACAACTCTGGATCATGGGGATCCCTCCATAAGTGGGGTCGTACCATTGAATGTCGGTGTGCTGGAGTAACAGTATCCTCTCAGTCCATGGGTTACTGTTTCGTATATCCCACAGTGCTGGATATCTTGGCAAGCGTGAAATGAACCATTTGTAGAGGAGAGTGGAGCAACATTCAATCGGTCCGGCCTCATACAAGTGTCGGCGGTGAATCGCGTAGTAGGTATCAGCCAGGAGAGTAGGAACGGGATTTCGGAGCAGGAACAAGTTGACTGCGTTTTTGTGGATGAAACTGTTGTCAGACGGGAACAAGAAAAGTCCGTAGATTAACAACACCAATAGAGCTTCAAATGCCTCCCAGTTCTTGGCTTCGGCGTGAAACTGTGCTTTTTCAAACAAGCATCTGGTAGGTAGATCGTAAGGGTGTCCTTGAGCGGTCATTAGGGTTCGTACTTCAGCTACTTCAAGATGAATAGCTTCGGCGATAGTTCTTTCATCAGGGAAACTTTCTCTTCCCGAAAACGGGCTCGGAGTAACATTTAATCCCGTCAACACTGAGTATTCTTCCAAGGTTGGCAACAGCTGGAAATCTGGGAAAGTGAAACAGTGATAGGTTGAATCGTAGAACTTGACGAGCGCGGACAATATTTCCTCATCTACCTGAATCTCAAGTAAGGATAATATCTTTCCGTGTCGGGTTTTGAAGGTTTCAGGATCTTCTACCATTCTTCCCAATATTCTCAGATTCTCCAGATCTGGTTGTCGGAACTTGAACTCTGCGGTTGATTGGATCCATTTTTTTAATACCTGTGAAATGGTTTTAAAACCCCTTGAATGTTTAAAATACAAATGTGGATGCAAATGCGTAAAGTTTTATAGGAACTCAGATCTCGGGATTCGAAACGTCACGGATTTCATTTAATTTTTCGATGTTGCACTACAAAATTTTTTAGTACACATTACAAGAAAACTAAACAGTGCTAAAGGAAATCCTCTGACAGAAACTCCACTGTGGCATTTGCTTTTTGCAGTTCTTCCTCCACTCGAATCTTTTCTTCCATGAGTTTCTCAACCATTGTCTTCCACGGAGTAGACTGATTACTGAAGTAGAACAAGTTTTCCTGGGCCTTTCTTTTCTTACTTGCCTTTATTTCCTCCTCCTTTTCTTGAAGCTGCTTGCGGAGCATTTCATTTTCTTCCATTACCACCTGATATTTATACCTCCAAGATACCTCCGTCTGTTGTGATTTCCTTAATGCAATCTTCAGTTTTTCCTCCTCAGAGAAGAAAATCAACGGGCGTTCTTCTTTTAGGACCATGGGTTCCTGCAAGGCATAAGGCATCTTCAACTGAATAGCTCTCTTTCGAACCCATTGGAGATAAGGGTCGAAAGAAACACAGTTCTGTTTTCCCAAGCTTTCCTTTCCTCTTTTGTGAATATGTTTCCAAGCTTCCAGAAATTCTCCTTTCAATTCAGATTCTCCCAAAAAGAACAAGCTTTCAACACGAGCACTGTTAGGGCGGTCTTTCAGTGGATACCCGAGTTGTCGTCGGGCGAGGACTGGATTATAGCTGATTCCTCCATCTGTAGTAAGGAGGGGTACGTTGCCAAAGTTTCCACAGCTGTCAATAATTTTTATACCGTCGTAATCTCTACTGTACCATTCAATATCGGAATGTGACAGTGCCATGATCTTCTCAGACCACCAACCTTCTTTCCAGAATACATGAGCCTTGGGCATATGAGAGTGGAACCACTTGTACAACAACGGGACACAACAGATGATCATACCACCCTTGTGAAGATTCCTGAGGTGAATGGAATGATGAGCACTACCCAGCAAAGTTGGTACTGGATTCTTCTTCAAAAAGATCTTAATAGCATTGAGATCCACAAAGTTGTCGATGTTGGGGAATAGGAAGATCCCATAGATAAGCAAGGCTAAGATTGCCTCGAATGCGTCCATGCTCAGGTGGTCTGCATAATACTGTGCTTTCTTGATCAAGAACCCAGCAGGTAAACCAGAGATTCCTCCTTTTGTAGTCATGTTTTCCTGTATATCTTTTATTCCCACGCATATTGCTCTGGCGATCTCTTCCTTCTTAGGGTCCTTCTCCGTGAATGGAAAAGGAGAATCTTCAAGGATGGGCAACCCGATTAGGCAAGAATACTCTTCAAGTGTTGGTACGAGCTGATAGTCTGGAAACGTGAAGCAATGATAGAGCGGGTCGTAAAACTGTAACAAGGTGGAGAGGAGCCCCAAATCCATCTTCTTCTTAGTTCTCAGTAGTGACAACAAGTTACCATATCTGCTCTTGAAACCCTCTACATCTGTGATATAAGTGCTCAACCTTTCGATGTCATCCAGCTTAGGACTCTTGTATGTGTACTTGATTGTTTTCTTTTTTGTTTGATCCATGATGTTCCTAAAATTTTAAAATGAGAGACTGAGTTCCATAAAACTTTTATGTTATGATGTTATGAATGCATGGATGCAGCAAACACAAGTATTCACATATACACATCAAGTTTTGGTTTAGGGAAATTCAATCAGGAGCCAAGGTCTACCCTTTCCAATAAGGAGTGTACTAGGGCTTTCTTCCACCTGTAGAACAAGGTTCTAAAAAGTTCCCAGAGTCCTAGACCCATCTTTCGGATATTATCAACTGCCCAAATAACTCGAGGGTCAATAATATTCTCAAGAGAGTCTCGTCTGAGTGTAGTATCGCGTATCAACTATTCAGAAATACTCCCTCATAGTTATCGCACTACATCCTAATAAGGCCAAGTGGGGTAATGTGTTCTAAAGGTCCTCAATGTCATGGGCCCCTTATAGAAAGTAACATTGTTTTCACGAATACTCGATCAACAACACTACCCTCTAAAAGGACCTTCATTGAGCAGCGGTTTTCAAGTTGGCTTATTCGGGAATCAACTCCCTATAAACCTCCTTGAATATACCACCTTCCTATCATAAGTACTCTCGAGCACGGGTATAGTGCTGTCTCACCATCTTTCATTTCCCAAAAGCCAAAAGAACAAGTCTGCACATATTCACAAATATTCACAAATAGCAAGTATATAAGCAGAATAGGTTAAACCCTCAAACAATAAAACTCCCCAGTGAAGTCGCCATTTTCTGTTGCGGTGAAAATTTGATATCAAGCTATTAATTAACTTGAACCGTATTTCTTTTTACAACCGGACTTTAACTTATCCAAAGGATAGGTCTAAAGAAAGAAAGAACCTTTTGCGCGATGTGACAACAACGCTTTAAGAGATTCGGGGATTCGGGGGTTGGTTATATCTAGGGAAGGTATTAGCACCCTAAATATCTGTAGTACTCTACAGGAACCTTTTGTTCATTGCTTGCTAAGGCTGTGAAACATGCATCGGTTTAATTGGGGAATTGGGATAAAAATAAAATAAAGGCCTAAGTGGTTTTCTAAGTTTGCTCGCAAAGGCGTTGCACCTTTTGCCTACGTATCCTGACTAGGATAGAATCAGAGCAATCGTAGTTCACCTCACAAGGGAACAGAACACTTGATGACGATCAAGGTTCAGGGGGGAACAAACATGACAATGCTTGTGTGGAGTTGACAAACTCCCTAAGCTACATTGAAGGGTAGTAAGATATCATGACGATGATTCTTACACAGAGTTGACGAACTCTGTCCTAGGGTTCTAGGTGAAGAACACTCCTAGTACGGGCAGGTTTCTTAGACTTCAAGCAAAGTCTAAAGGTGATGAAATTAGGGTTAAAAGTGACTTGACAAAGTCGAGGGTATGATAGAATTGGTTTTTGGTCCAAGACATTGATTGTCAACAGGACAGACTTTTTCCTTTGGAGGACAGTAATATTGGCGATTGGACGTGCTTCGGCGCTTGGGGCCACATACAAACATTACAGGAATAAATATTGCAACATACAAACATTAAAAATAAATTAATTATTACAACCATATCGAATAATTGGAATAAAAAACAGAGAGATTAAAGTATCAGGCTTGGTACGCTGACAGTCTGTACCTGAAACGACTGTTAGTAGACAGATGAAAAAATGAAAAATAACAATTCAAGGAAAATATTTTAATATGTTGCCAAACATATCAAAACATGATATCAATCGAAATTTCCGACGAACGTGAGTGGAACAGTTCTAAATTTCATCTGCAGCTGCTTATAATTAATACTGTCAGTGCGCGGATCGCGCGAAATTCAAAGTGATCAAAAATGGAAATTGATTACATATTATGAAACTACAATTTAAATCAAGCATAACAAAAAAAGAACGGATGAAAAACGATAAAAAATGAGAAAGTTATGATACTGTGAAGTTTTGAATCTGTACTGTCAGTACGGTAAAAGTATACTGTCTAGTCAAATACGTTTTGTATCATAACTTTTTAACCGTTTATCGGAACGAGACAAAATTTATATGGATTTGGGGTAGAATGATGAGAGGAAGAGGATGGTGATGTTAGTTTTTACAAACTGTTCACCTAGTGAAAAAAACGCTGACTGGTGTGTGTGTTTGTTTTGAATGCATGGAAACATAATCGAAACCAAATACGTTTTATACCGTATCTCACTAACCGCTCATCGGATCGAGACAAATTTTATATGTAAATTGGGTAGAAAAATGAGAGGAAGAGGATGGCATAGGTGGTTTTTTGAAATTCACTCTCCTGTGAAAAAAACGATAGCTGGTGTAAAATTATGACTTTATGCTTGCAAAATGAAATGAACACTTGGTATACTCATGCTACAAGTCAAGTGAGGTCACATACACATCACACATATCCTATATAACAGATAGCAAGCAAGTTTGAAGCCAAGGCATGAGTAAATATGACAGTTGTATGTAAGTTGCAAATCACATGACATAACAATGCATGATGAGGTGATTTTTGGTTCTTGAGTGTTTTGAGCAATTCCACCTGTTCTAACACCTTAAATACATCATATGGAGTGTGTATATATTAAAAAATCAGAACTGGAACATAGGTATGAGTATGTAGTATTCATTTTGCAAGTTAAAGCATTATGTGAATCATGAAGCATTATGTGATGTAAAACTTGTGTCAGTCAAATTTTCATGATTTGAATCATCAATACACATTACATATGATCATGTGAAGCTGTAGAAACAAAGATAGAACATGTACAAGCAAGAAAACTCAAACTGGCATGTAAACATGAAGCATTTTGTAAAGACATGAACAAATGAGCATGATAATAGGCAGATGAAGTTCCAGCTCAAATTGAACCAAGTTAATCATTTAGACAGCATAAACACATGATATTAAGATGATCCAAACCTTAAAAATCCATAGAAAGCCACTGTCATGAGTTTTGGCTAGTTAAATGCAAGTTTGTTCAAGTAATGATGCATATGAGAAGGCAAAACTTGACACAATGGTTTTTATCACAAGATGAGCATTTATACACATCACATATGTTCAATTTAAGATGTACAAGTCATTGGTATTGGCAGTAATCAGGTTATGGGCAGCAATCATATTTTGGTGCATTTGTGCATTTGTGTCATTTTGGCCAATATGCATAATCATGGATAAATGAAGTTCTAACTCAAATTCAAGCAAACTAATCACTTGGACAGCATGAATACATGATATTAAGATGATTCAAACATTGAAAATCCAAAGAAAGCAACTGTCATGAGTTTTGTCAAGTTAAATGCAAATTGTTCACATAAGGATGCATATGAGGACATGAAACTTGATACAAGGGTTTCTAGCACAAGATGAGCATTCAAACACTTTAAATATGTTCAAATTAAGGTGTATAAGGTACCTGTTTTGACAGCAAACCAGTTTTGTGCAAAAAACCAAGTTTTGAAGCTTCCTTGATCTTTAAGAAACAAGCCACATGAGAGGCCAAAATGAATTCTGTCCACTTCTGATGGCTAATGATGGTTTAGACAGCTTGGATATATGATATTTGATGTGTCCAAGAGTTCAAAACATTAACAAGATGCTTGGAACAAGTTTTGGTGAGTTTTATGGATTTTGGTCAAAGTAAGCTCCATGGTAAGTTGACTTTTTGATTTCTTGAGTTTTTGGGTGATCTAATGGTTGGTACACCTCATATATATGATTTAGAGAGTGTATGGATGGTTGTTTGAGGTTTGGAATGCATAGAACTCAAAATAGCATCAAAAGTGCAAATGCTGAATTTTGGTCATTTTGACAACTTTGGTGATTTTTGCAATTTGTGAATGGGAGAGAGATATGGTGAGGTGCTTGCTTCTAACAGGTTTTCAGAATGATGTTCATGTCCATAATGAGGAGTTAGATGTCTCTATTTATAGGGAAAGTGAGTGAGGAGCTTGCTATGAAACCTTGCTTCACCATGAAGAAAACTTAGATTTTTCTCTTCCAAATGCAACTTGCTTTGCTTTTTCTGATTGCTAGCTGTTCTCTTCCCTTCATTAGCAAGTCTTAATGATGTTTTTGCAGATAAATCAAGGCCTAGAGGCATGGTAGAGTGGCTGGAACAGAAATCACTTTACACCTCATGCTTGGAAAAGTCAAAAATGGCAACTTTGGCAATGAACTTCCAATTCTTGATTCTATGCTATCTCCATGCTATTTCTTTGTTCTAACCTGCTAAGAATGATTAATATATCAGATAGAAGGAGTTTGTAGCATTGAAATTGATCCACTTGAGTGCTAGAGGTGTTCTTGCAAAATTCATCAATGTGGGACAAAAGTGACAAATTGCCAACTTTGAACACATGTATCTCTCAGCTCATAAATCATCTTGGGGAGTTCTTGTACTTTTTAGAAAGCCCTCACATAGTACTAAAACTTTCATGTTGGCCAGAAATCTTGATTCTATTTGAAACTAGGTGAAAAACCCCCTTGAAGTTGGCTGATTTTAGCTTTTAAGGTGAAAATAACTTAGAAATTTTCTAAGTTATTTTCCCTTCTAGGAATGTTTTTGCTTATATCTCAAAAAGTATGCATTTTCTGGTTGTGGACTAGTATGGGACTTTTGTAGGACTTGTCAAGAGCTTTCAAATGAGACTAGAACCAACTCAATTGGATGTGTGGTTAAGGAGATACGGTTTAGCCCTTTTCAAAACCCTAATTTCCCGATTTCTCGATTACTCTCTCATTTTTGATCCAATGACCATGAAAATTGATATGCAAGTCCATTATGACATAAGGAACAACTTTGATTCACAACTTGGATTCCAATTCTCAAAATTTGAGGAGTTGACTTTTCGGTCAACCGTACGATCGATCGGTGCCGATCGAGTCGCCTGTTGATATTCTGGACATCCTGGGACTTTGACACTTCTTGAATAGTCTTTAATAGCCTATATTAACTTCATGGACCTCACTCCCACCATTAAAACATTTCCCAACATCAAAGTCAAACCACAGTTGACTTTCCACTGGTTAAAAACCCTAATCGGGGCCTCCTGACTGCACTGTTCTTGATTCTGAAACAATTTCTTCAAATTGACTTCCCATTTGACTTTGATATTGTCTTTGATTTCATTCCATGATTGAATTGGCCCAAATCATTGGTTGATCCTTCCTTGATTGTTTTGAATTTGTCGGTGCGAGAACCCTGATTTCATCTGTAACTTCACAATGAAACTTTGAACTGGATTAGTGTTAGATAAATTCATGATGTATGATTCTAATATGATTATGAGGATCTAAGGTGGTCAAAATTTGGGGTATGACAATATCACTCAACATATTATCCTTTTACTTGTCTTAATTTGTCTTAAAGAAATATACATTGAGTTGACAAACTGCAATCATGACTAAAAACATGAGAAACTTCAAACTAACAATATTTTGCAGGATTACAGGACATGGGTCGACCAAAGGGTCGACGTATCCATCAAAAACAAGGGAAGGACTGTCAGCGCACAAAGCATGCGTCGACCATTGGGTCAGCGCATGAAAGGATAATTTTCCAGCGGGTCAACGCATGAAAGCTTTGGTCGACCATAGGGTCGGCGCACAAAGGAAAAGAATTCCAACGTGTCAGCGCACGCCGACTGTATGGTCGACGCATACTGATAAAATTTCCAGAAATTCAAAACATCACAGGCCATGCGTCGACGCATAGACCTGTTATGGTCGACCGTTCGCGCGGAAAAACTGTTTTTAACTTTGTTCCCTCTCATATTTGAAATACTGTTGTGTTCTGATTTTTGTGGGCTCTATATATACTTGCTTAAACACTTGTGTCTAATAACATTTGAGATTCTTTTGATTCATGTGTTCAAAAACAAGAAAGAGTGAAATAGGTGTCCAAGATTCATCATCTTCATCTTCAACCTCTCACAACATTTCAATTACACACAATCATTTTTGAAATGCATTTGTGAGAGATTCAAGACGATAAGGTTCGAGGCTTAGATTGGATAATCAAGCTCGGGTTGAAGATTGCGACAGGTTCTTTCTTGAATAAAACCATTGGGGTTTTGCCCTCCAAGATTGGTTCTAATTTTGGGGGTTTTTGGACGAGATTCTTCATCAACGATCAATCGAGCGAAGGTGATTATGAAGAGGTGGTCTTCACAAGTCTAGTAGCGGATTCGGTGACTTTGAAGGGAAGGTCTCGGGTTCGATTTGGTGCTGTTGAGATCAGCCGGAGCCAAAGGTTTGAACAACAACGTGTTCTTCAATAAGGTGGCTGGAGTCAGAGGTCCATCAACATAAATTGAAGAACTTGATTCAGCTTGAATCAAGGGGCAAGGAGTGAAGGCAACTTTCAACACATTGAGATTTTTGTTGTAATTTTGCTGCTCAATCCTTGTATAAACTGTTCATTCAAACAGGTGATATCTATACAATATATCTGAATTCTAGTTTTAGAATTGAGGGCAGACGTACCCCGAAGCGAGGACGACGGGGTAACTGCCTCACCAAATTACTTGTCTTCTTTATTTTCAGCATTTTCGTTACCGCTCAAATAAGTAATTTTTGTGTAAGCTCTTGTGTCAAAACTGTAATATAAATTGAGTAAGAGATTAAAACATTGTTTTTAACTCTAACGTACAACAAAACGTTGTACTAGGCTGATTGAAATCACTTACTCAACATAAACATCACTTGGAGTGTCTTTGCACACCAAGTGTTTGACATATTGCTTGAACCAAAATTACCTTACTTGTGTATCTAGTTTTGGGTTAATTTTTGGATCATTGGAACTAGGTAACCTTGCAATTGAAGTAAATAATTGATAAGCATAGTTTGTGTTGTGATTCTATTTTTCCGAATTGTCATAAATCCATAGGCTTACGTATATCCGGTTTTCCAATAACCGTTCGTTTTAGACTATATTTTTCCTCGGCCGCTTCCGCACTTAAAACATTTTTAAAACCAATTTTAAATTGGTAGCGCCGACTCAAATTTTAATTCGGGGATCTATTTAACCCCCCCCCCTTCTAGATCTGTGCCATAGTCTAACAAATTTTGGTTTAGGCAATTTATCAAACACTTGGTTTGCGAGACACTCCAAGTGAATTTTGACTTGAGTAAGTAACTACAAATTCCTTGTACAATCTATTATTGTACTAGAGTTCAAACCAGTGAAAACCACTTACTCAATTCAATGCAAATTTTGATGGAATTGCTTAAACTAAATTTACTCAAATTCTAAAGCCAAAATGAAAGTGCTGAAAAATAAAGGAGACAAAGATTTGTTGAGGCAATTCCCCTGTCGTCCTCGCTTCGGGGTACGTCTGCCCTTAATTCTAAATCTAGAATTGAGATCAATATAATAAATATCACCTGTAGAGTTGAAGTGTTTATACAAGGATAGATAAGCAAAATATACAAACAAGTTCTCTTGATTTTGATGATGCTTTTCTCTCCTTGTTCCTTGATTCGAGTCGAATCAAGTTCTTCGATCATTGTGAGTAGACCTCCGATTCCAGCCCTTTTGTTGAACAACCTTTCGTTCTTCAAACCCTCGGCTCGACTAATCTCAATCACACACAAATTGAACCCGGAACTCTCTTGCACACTTCACTAATTCCCACTACTAGACTGATGAAACCTTCCGCTTCTCAATCACCTTCGCTCAGATGAAGTTGGTAAAGACGATCCGTACCAAAAACCCCCCAAATTCTCCGAATCTTGGAGGGTAAAACCTTAAGGTTTTATTCAAGAAAAAACTGCTACAAACTCAACCCAAACCGGATTCCCAATCAACGGCTTCGGACCTTATCACCTTGAACGAGACACAAACCACAATAAGAATTATTGTGTGTAATTGTTGTGTTGTGAATTGTTAAGGATGAAGATGAAGAGATTTGGTAGCACCTGTTTCACTTTTCTTTTTTCTTGCGCAATTGACTCAAAATCTAAATTGTTGTTGTTAAAAAAGAACAAACCTTATATATATAGTAACCAACCAACCAACACACTTAACAACTTTTCAACCAAAGTAGAAAGACTTCACTAACTGCACAAACGCGCGAATGGTCGACCATAGCAGAACTATGCGTCAACGCATAGCCTGCAGTTTTAGGAAATTTGAAAGGTCTTGACTGCATGCGTCGACCATAGGTCGGCGTGCGCCGACCAGTGAGGAATTGCACTGCTTCATGCGCTGACCCTGTGGTCGACCATATGTCAGCGTGCGCCGACCAGTGGGAGATTGTACTGCTTCATGCGCCGACCTGTGGTCGACTCAAAGTCTGCAAATCTGTAAAAATGCATATCTTTGTGATTTTAATACATCTAAACATAACTAATGATCTTCCACATATATTAAATTGAATATGTCACGTTAGAAGGTTATAAGAAGGATATGAGAGGTGAAATATTGCATTTGTCTTGTAGATGTAGAGTCGATAAACCTGATTCATCCATGGTTGCGTTTTGTCATCATCGAAACTCAATATGTTACATGAGGGTTTGTCCTCACATATTGCTTGTCTGTACAAAGTAGGATTAGACAATGGTTCCCCCTCAGTAGTTAATTGTCTACCGGCTACCATTGGTGTTGGACAAACTGATGTTTTCTCCATGTTGAACTTCCTAAGCATATCCCTTATGTACTTTGTTTATTTTAGATACATTCCACTATCATTTCTATGAACTTCAATACCCATAAAATAATGTATGTGTCCTAAATCTTTCAGCGAGAAGGCAACATTAAGTTGATTGATGAATGTCTCCAAGAACTTGTTGTTGCTACCTGTTATTATTATGTCATCAACATAAATAAGAAGAAATGTGATATGGTTTGTACCTCTAAAAGTGAAAAGGGATGAGTCACTTTTAGTGTTTTGAAACCCCCATTTTAGTAGAGTGTTTCTTATCCTGTCAAACCATGCTCTTGGAGCCTGCTTTAGTCCATAGATGGCTTTGGAAATTTTGCATATGTGATTAGGTTTGGTTGAGTCTATGTATCCCTCGGGTTGATACATAAACACAGTTTCCTTGAGACTTCCATTTAAGAATGCGTTATTTATGTCCAATTGCCTAACTTCCCAATTGAGATGTACAACAATAGGCAAGATGATTCTTATTGAGCTGGATTTGACCACTGGGCTGAATGTTTCATCAAAGTCTAGGTCTGCTGTTTGCTAAAACCCTTTTGCAACTAATCTTGATTTCCTCCTTTCAATTGAGCCATCTACTTTGTAATTAGTCTTGAAGATCCATTTTGAGTCTATGATGTTTTCTTGACCCTGAAATGGAACTTATGTCCAAGTCTGATTGGACATCAGGGCCTTGAATTCTGCATCCATAACTGCTCTCTATTTTGGTTTTATTAGTGCCTCTCTTGACATTTTCTGGTTCTTTATCATCTATATGTTCCTCTGCCAGTCCTATGTAAGACTGCTTAGGCTTGTAAATCCCAGCTTTACTTCTGGTGCACATCCAATGAGTGTTGGTGTTGTCTTGATGAGTTTGTTGATTAATCTCGGGTGTAGTTTGATTGTTGCTCTCGACCGGTTCTGCTGAGGTTGAATCATCTACTTCGCTTTCTCTTGATGTGTTGCTATCTGCATTCGCAAAGCACTCGCTGAGATCTGATTGAATTTCACCTGTATCACTAACTGGACTATCAGTTGAGTTTCTTCATGCTGGTTTTTCGCCAAGTTGTCGGGTTCAGCTGTGTTGTTAGTAGTAGTACCTGCAGGGCAATTAGGCAACATAATAGATGTATTTTCAGTCAGTCTCTTTAATGGATTTCTTGTGTCAATGAAACCATCAAGGAAGGGAAAGTGATTCTCATTGAAGATCACATGTCTTGAGAAAAAAATTCTCCCATGAGAGTTGATGCACTTGTAGCCTTTGTGTAAGTTACTATAACCGATAAATACACACCTAATTGTATGGAATTGAAGCTTGTGTTGATTGTATGGTTTAAGAAAAGGGTAGCAGGCATAACCAAATGGTTTCAAGTCCACATAGTTGGATTCTTTCTTGAAAATTAAGGAGTATGGACTGTTATTTGGATTTATTGATGATGGCAATCTATTGACTAGGTAGACAGCAGTGGAGAAGGCTTCCCACCAGTAATGTAGGGGCATTTTGGCATGTGCTAGAAGTGTTAGTCCTAGTTCAGCAATATGTCTATGCTTTCTTTCAGCCCTGCCATTTTGTTGAGAGGTGTAGGGATAAGACATTCTGCATAGAATTCCTGATTCAGCGGCAATTTTTTGAACTGGTTTATATTCACCACCTCCATCACATTGAATGATTTTTATTTTCTTGTTAAATTGATTTACAGCCATAGCTTTGAACTGGTTGAAGGCATAAATTGTTTCTGATTTTTGTTTCAAGGGAAAAATCCATGTGAATATACTAAAATCATCAATAAAGTGAACATAATATTTAAACCCAGATGAGGACAGAATTGGAGCAGAACCCCATACATCGGTATGAGCTAAATTTAAAATTTCACTAGCACGAGAGGAAGAAGATTTGAAAGGTAACAAGTGTGATTTGCCAAATTGACAAGCTTCACAGAATATAAAATTGTCACTAGATGATATTGATAAGGCAAAAATCATATCGTTTATTTGGCTTAATTTACATGCATTTATTTGTGACTATTATTAATTTATCTTGATTTATGTTCTATTATATGATTAATTTACTTTGTTTTGCATATTGGGGAGAATTTGGATTAAAAAAAGAAAAGAAGAAGAAATGGAAGGAAAAGAGAGAAGAAAAACAGAAAAAATGGATTTTGCTGATATGACAGTCGTCACATGTCCATTACGACCGTCATGCGTATGACGACCGTCACGTTCCATTACGAGCGTCACGCAGACGAAATATCATTTAACGTTCAAATCAGTTTCTGCCACGATCACTCTCTCTAAGATTTCTTCCTACACTTTCTCCACTCACTGCCCACTACTGGAAGTTACCCTCACTCCCTTCATAACTCACCCATGATCTCTGGAAGTTGAAGAATGAATTATCTCCTATAAATAGGCCTTAGATTCAGAGTTTAAGGGGGAGGCTTCGAGGTATCGAAGTGCTGCCAAGATTTCTACCGAAGCTATTTCTTCCAGTTTTATTGTTTCCTTTTATTTCCTTTCCATTTTCCTTTAGTTCAGAACATTGTATTTTCTTCCTGTACCTTTTAAATTCTCGCCAAAGTAGAATCCTGCCGACATTGTGGAGGACTACTCAAGGATTCGAGATCAGTACGATTTACAGGTTTTTATTAATTGAATTATTATTTCAGTATGCGTGTTATATTATTCTGCTGCTATTGTTTATTTATGTTTGCATTAATTATCATGTCTAGCTAAATTAGTTTTATTGGTATGTAACCGAATTAGTAGGATGGGATTCGATAATACCCAGTGCACCTTACCTTCTTACAAACTACCTTTCTGGCCGTAGTTTTTAATCGTAATTTTTAAATAAACCTTCGTCGCGACAGCGAGAAATTATTTACAGTAGTTTCGCCACGACAGTGGGAGATTCATTAAGGTATGAACCGACACGCGAAAGCTGAGGCTAGGACCAGATAGTAACAACTAGGCATTTGTTTTAAATACAGCGAAAGCGCTTTAAAAGAAATTAGAATTTATTTGTTTTCAAAAAGTAGTTTTAACCCCGAATGGGACTGCGAAAGCGTACATTCCGCCTTAGAATTATGACCCGAGTCAACAACCATCGTGAGGCAAAGGTCTTTAAACGAGTATTTTCTCCTGAAAAGTGTTTGCAGAGATTAAAAAGCACCGGTGACCTGTCGAATCCTAATAACTAAGTCCTTGCATACCGATATCCCTTTACCGCATTTCTTTAACCCAAAAATCTTTAGTTCCTTTAAATTTAGTTTCATCCGCATTTAAATTTCCTAATTCCATTAGACTTAGCTTTACACCATAGCAATAGATAACGGTAGGTTGACATTGGTCTCTGTGGGTTCGACAATCTTTTATATTACTTCGATATTTCCGTGCACTTGCGGACGCATCAAGTTTTTGGCGCCGTTGTCGGGGACCAACAGTCAATATTGTGATTTCGTTGTTGCATAGTATAGACTAAGGCACTCTTATCTAAATCATTATGTATAACCCATATTTCCCTTATAACTACCACCCCCAATATTTCGAGGAACCACAAGATCCGTTTAGCTCGGACCTCGAAATATTATTAGAAGATTTCAATACGACGCATTCTCACCCAAATTCCCTCTACGATGATGACTCCCAATGTTTTGAGGAAACGCAAGATTTCGATACATCCAACCTTGAACTATTACTAGAAGAATTCGAAGGGACGTTTACTCATTCTAGGATAGAATCTATGATGGAGCGCTTTGTGGAGACACAAACTCTCCAAAATGAAGATTTTAGAAAACAACATCTCCAAATTGATGAAGACCTTAAGCAGATGAGCATTATAGTCGATTCCCTCGCGACTCACAACAAGGCTTTGGAGACTCAAACCTCTTTGCTTACACAAACATCTCTAGGACCCTTCCTTGAGAGCCATGTGAATGTTGTAACCACTAGTAATGAAGAACAAATAGAAGATCCTAGGGAGAGTGATGATGAGTCTGAGGAGAGTTTTGGTGAGACAAGCATAATTATTGAGAAAAATCCACCGACACCACCCGAAAGGGAGGTTGTCGAAGAGGTAGAGAAGGAAGCACCTATTGTTGCCCCTCCTCCCTATACCCCACCTATTTCATTCCCCCAAAGGGCTGTGGAAGCTAAGGTAAACTCCAAATCCAAAACATATGTGGAGGTATTGAAAAATATCCACACCAATGCACCTTTGTCTAAGGTCCTTCATAACAAAAGAAAATTTAAGGACCATGAAACTAGGGTCATCATTATTGTTAAAAGGGTAAGATTAAATTTTGAGGTGGTGGATGAAATAGCTAAGCCCAAATTTGAAAAACTGATACTTAGGATAGATCCAGAACCACCACCACAAGTTCAAAACAATGAACCATCCTATAGAAGAAAGAAAAGAAAAGGTGAGGGATATGAGAAATGGCTTGATAAGTGGCCATGGAAACCGAAGACCATTCAAAGTTCGAGCGATGAACCATTCTCAAAAGAGCCACCATGAGTACTTGCACTCCTTGGCCGTCGAGCTATCGACGTTAAACAAAGCGCTGTGTGGGAGGCAACCCACAAGGTCTTTATTTTAATTTGTTTGTTTAAATTTGCAGAAAATAAAGAAATGTATCGCTTGTTACTCTTTAGTTATATCTAAGCGAAAACTCTCTAGATGACGATCTGAGAAGATGAGCTATGCCCACAGACATTCTTACGAGTGTCACTGCTGGTGGGAACACTGATGATGAGTACTTCCTCTTGACGCGAGCAACATGATGAGTTGGTTCGAGAATTACACAAACAAAGGTATCTCAAAATGCCCGCCGCCAAAGTAGAAGTGATCAACAAAGACAAGGATAACAAGAGTAGTAGCATTCATACAGATTCTATCTTTCCTTTTCCACCTTTTACTAAAACATTAAGGACAATGTTTGGTTTAAGTGTGGGGGAGGAACTCTATTGTTTTACATTTTATTTCACGCTTCTAGGAATTTTATCTATTTTTAACATTATGTCAAAATCTTTGCATGTGCTGTCGAGTCTTTATGCGTGGTTTTCGCTTGTTATTCAATTTCCCCAAAATTTTAAAATTTTAAAATTCTAACCTCCAACAAAATTTTGCTTTGATTCATGACATGGTTCTCTGAAAGTATATAGGCTGTCCAGGCTATGTTAGAAAAACGTGGGAAAGTTTTGATAAAATTGATACCGTCCTGACACCCTTAACCCCCTAAATATGCAAAATCAATTTGAGTACCCATTATGCCGAAACCTTAAAGCTCCAGGTTCTTGTAGTAATCCCTAAGTAGTTTATTTAAGCAGTGAGCACCATCCTAAACACACTAAGTAAGAAACCGATGCAAATAAGTGTATGATCTCTAGTGTAAAATGAGAAATAAAGGAAGAAAAAAAAATTATGAAGAAAAAGACATGTTCCTTCTAAGTTAGGTGCTCCTCACCCGACCACTTAGCCTAACGGTACAAACTCTTTAAGTTCAATTGATGCTTAAGCATATTTGCAAAGAAAAAAATGAAATAGCATCGAGATCATAGTCACTAACAGGTTTACTTGCCATGAATGTGTATGGATAACGGGCTTAATGTGATTGCACTATAATGAAATAGGGTGAAAGAGGGCATGAGATATAGGTTGAGTTATAATGGCATGATTCCGATTGGTTTGCATAAGTAGGGAGTTTTTGAAATTGTGTCGTTACGGTATCCTTGGTATTGATATTTAGTACCTATCGATCTAACATTAGCCTAGCAGCCACGTATGATTAGAGTCTCACTGTGTCTTTGTTTCAAATTATATTTATTTCTTTTTAACGTGTTGGCTGATTGCTTGAGGACAAGCAATGGTTTAAGTGTGGGGGTGTTTGATAACGCGAAATCATATCGTTTATTTGGCTTGATTTACATGCATTTATTTGTGACTATTATTAAAATTTATCTTGATTTATGTTCTATTATATGATTAATTTACTTTGTTTTGCAGATTGGGGAGAATTTGGATTAAAGAAAGAAAAGAAGAAGAAATGGAAGGAAAAGAGAGAAGAAAAACAGAAAAAATGGATTTTGCTGATATGACGGTCGTCACATGTCCATTACGACCGTCATGCGTATGACGACCGTCACGTTCCATTACGAGCGTCACGCAGACGAAATATCATTTAACGTTCAAATCAGTTTCTGCCACGATCACTCTCTCTAAGATTTGTTCCTACACTTTCTCCACTCACTGCCCACTATTGGAAGTTACCCCCACTCCCTCCATAACTCACCCATGATCTCTGGAAGTTGAAGAATGAATTATCTCCTATAAATAGGCCTTAGATTCAGAGTTTAAGGGGGAGGCTTCGAGGTATCGAAGTGCTGCCAAGATTTCTACCGAAGCTATTTCTTTTAGTTTTATTGTTTCCTTTTATTTCCTTTCCATTTTCCTTTAGTTCAGAACATTGTATTTTCTTCCTGTACCTTTTAAATTCTCGCCAAAGTAGAATCCTGTAGACATTGTGGAGGACTACTCAAGGATTTGAGATCAGTACGATTTACAGGTTTTTATTAATTGAATTATTATTTTATTTCTGTCAGTATGCGTGTTATATTATTCTGCTGCTATTGTTTATTTATGTTTGCATTAACTATCATGTCTAGCTAAATTAGTTTTATTGGTATGTAACCGAATTAGTAGGATGGGATTCGATAATACCCAGTGCACCTTACCTTCTTACAAACTACCTTTCTGGCCATAGTTTTTTATCGTAATTTCTAAATAAACCTTCGTCACGACAACGAGAAATTATTTACAGTAGTTTCGCCATGACAGTGGGAGATTCATTAAGGTATGAACCGACACGCGAATGCTGAGGCTAGGATCAGATAGTAAAAACTAGGCATTTGTTTTAAATACAGCGAAAGCGCTTTAAAAGAAATTAGAATTTATTTGTTTTCAAAGAGTAGTTTTAACCTCGAATGGGACTGCGAAAGCGTACATTCCGCCTTAGAATTATGACCCGAGTCAACAACCATCGTGAGGCAAAGGTCTTTAAACGAGTATTTTCTCCTGAAAAGTGTTTGCAGAGATTACAAAGCACCGGTGACCTGTTGAATCCCTAATAACTAAGTCCTTGCATACCGATATCCCTTTACCGCATTTCTTTAACCCAAAAATCTTTAGTTCCTTTAAATTTAGTTTCATCCGCATTTAACTTTCCTAATTCCATTAGCCTTAGCTTTACACCGTAGCAATAGATAACGGTAGGTTGACATTGGTCTCTGTGGGTTCGACAATCTTTTATATTACTTCGATATTTCCGTGCACTTGCGGACGCATCAAGTTTTAGGCGCCGTTGCCAGGGACCAACAGTCAATATTGTGATTCCGTTGTTGCATAGTATAGACTAAGGCACTCTTATCTAAATCATTATGTATAACCCATATTTCCCTTATAACTACCACCCCCAATATTTCGAGGAACCACAAGATCCGTTTAGCTCGGACCTCGAAATATTATTAGAAGATTTCAAAACGACGCATTCTCACCCAAATTCCCTCTACGATGACGACTCCCAATGTTTTGAGGAAACACAAGATTTCGATACATCCAACCTTGAACTATTACTAGAAGAATTCGAAGAGACGTTTACTCATTCTAGGATAGAATCTATGATGGAGCGCTTTGTGGAGACACAAACTCTCCAAAATGAAGATTTTAGAAAACAACATCTCCAAATTGATGAAGACCTTAAGCAGATGAGCATTATAGCCGATTCCCTCACGACTCACAGCGAGGCTTTGGAGACTCAAACCTCTTTGCTTACACAAACATCTCTAGGACCCTTCCTTGAGAGCCATGTGAATGTTGTAACCACTAGTAATGAAGAACAAATAGAAGATCCTAGGGAGAGTGATGATGAGTCTGAGGAGAGTTTTGGTGAGACAAGCATAATTATTGAGAAAAATCCACCGACACCACCCGAAAGGGAGGTTGTCGAAGAGGTAGAGAAGGAAGCACCTATTGTTGCCCCTCCTCCCTATATCCCACCTATTTCATTCCCACAAAGGGCTGTGGAAGCTAAGGTAAACTCCAAATCCAAAACATATGTGGAGGTATTGGAAAATATCCACACCAATGCACCTTTGTCTAAGGTCCTTCATAACAAAAGAAAATTTAAGGACCATGAAACTAGGGTCATCATTACTGTTAAAAGGGTAAGATTAAATTTTGAGGTGGTGGATGAAATAGCTAAGCCCAAATTTGAAAAACTGATACTTAGGATAGATCCAGAACCACCACCACAAGTTCAAAACAATGAACCATCCTATAGAAGAAAGAAAAGAAAAGGTGAGGGATATGAGAAATGGCTTGATAAGTGGCCATGGAAACCGAAGACCATTCAAAGTTCGAGCGATGAACCATTCTCGAAAGAGCCACCATGAGTACTTGCACTCCTTGGTCGTCGAGCTATTGACATTAAACAAAGCGTTGTGTGGGAGGCAACCCACAGGGTCTTTATTTTAATTTGTTTGTTTAAATTTGCAGAAAATAAAGAAATGTATCGCTTGTTACTCTTTAGCTATATCTAAGCGAAAACTCTCTAGATGACGATCTGAGAAGATGAGCTATGCCCACGGACATTCCTACGAGTGTCGGTGCTGGTGGGAACACAGGTGATGAGTACTTCCTCTTGACGCGAGCAACATGATGAGCTGGTTCGAGAATTACACAAACAAAGATATCTCAAAATGCCCGCCGCCAAAGTAGAAGTGATCAACAAAGACAAGGATAGCAAGAGCAGTAGCATTCATACAGGTTCTATCTTTCCTTTTCCACCTTTTACTAAAACATTGAGGACAATGTTTGGTTTAAGTGTGGGGGAGGAACTCTATTGTTTTACATTTTATTTCATGCTTCTAGGAATTTTATCTATTTTTAACATTATGTCAAAATCTTTGCATGTGTTGTCGAGTATTTATGCGTGGTTTTCGCTTGTTATTCAATTTCCCCAAAATTTTAAAATTCTAACCTCAACCAAATTTTTGCTTCGATTCATGACATGGTTCTCTGAAAGTATATAAGTTGTCTAGGCTATGTTAGAAAAACGTGGGAAAGTTTTGATAAAATTGATACCGTCCTGACACTCTTAACCCCCTAAATATGAAAAATCAATTTGAGTACCCATTATGCCGAGACCTTAAAGCTCCAGGTTCTTGTAGTAATCCCTAAGTAGTTTATTTAAGCAGTCAGCACCATCCTAAACACACTAAGTAAGAAACTGATGCAAATAAGTGTATGATCTCTAGTGTAAAATGAGAAATAAAGGAAGAAAAAAAAATTATGAAGAAAAAGACATGTTCCTTCTAAGTTAGGTGCTCCTCACCCGAGCACTTAGCCTAACGGTACAAACTCTTTAAGTTCAATTGATGCTTAAGCATATTTGCAGAGAAAAAAATGAAATAGCATCGAGATCATAGTCACTAACAGGTTTACTTATGAATGTGTATGGATAACGGGCTTAATGTGATTGCACTATAATGAAATAGGGTGAAAGAGAGCATGAGATATAGGTTGAGTTATAATGGCATGATTCCGATTGGTTTGCATAAGTAGGGAGTTTTTGAAATTGTGTCGTTACGGTATCCTTGGTATTGATATTTAGTACCTATCGATCTAACATTAGCCGAGCAGCCACGTATGATTAGAGTCTCACTGTGTCTTTGTTTCAAATTATATTTATTTCTTTTTAACGTGTTGGCTGATTGCTTGAGGACAAGCAATGGTTTAAATGTGAGGGTTTTTGATAACGCGAAATCATATCGTTTATTTGGCTTGATTTACATGCATTTATTTGTGACTATTATTAATTTATCTTGATTTATGTTCTATTATATGATTAATTTACTTTGTTTTGCAGATTGGGGAGAATTTGGATTAAAGAAAGAAAAGAAGAAGAAGAAATGGAAGGAAAAGAGAGAAGAAAAACAGAAAAACTGGATTTTGCTGATATGACGGTCGTCACATGTCCATTACGACCGTCATGCGTATGACGACCGTCACGTTTCATTACGAGCGTCATGCAGACGAAATATCATTTAACGTTCAAATCAGTTTCTGCCACGATCACTCTCTCTAAGATTTCTTCCTACACTTTCTCCACTCACTGCCCACTACTGGAAGTTACCCCCACTCCCTCCATAACTCACCCATGATCTCTGGAAGTTGAAGAATGAATTATCTCCTATAAATAGGCCTTAGATTCAGAGTTTAAGGGGGAGGCTTCGAGGTATCGAAGTGCTGCCAAGATTTCTACCGAAGCTATTTCTTCCAGTTTTATTGTTTCCTTTTATTTCCTTTCCATTTTCCTTTAGTTCAGAACATTGTATTTTCTTCCTGTACCTTTTAAATTCTCGCCAAAGTAGAATCCTGCCGACATTGTGGTGGACTACTCAAGGATTCGAGATCAGTACGATTTACAGGTTTTTATTAACTGAATTATTATTTTATTTCTGTTAGTATGCGTGTTATATTATTCTGCTGCTATTGTTTATTTATGTTTGCATTAATTATCATGTCTAGCTAAATTAGTTTTATTGGTATGTAATTGAATTAGTAGGATGGGATTCGATAATACCCAGTGCACCTTACCTTCTTACAAACTACCTTTCTGGCCGTAGTTTTTAATCGTAATTTCTAAATAAACCTTCGTCGCGACAGCGAGAAATTATTTACAGTAGTTTCGCCACGACAGTGGGAGATTCATTAAGGTATGAACCGACACGTGAAAGCTCAGGCTAGGACCAGATAGTAACAACTAGACATTTGTTTTAAATACAGCGAAAGCGCTTTAAAAGAAATTAGAATTTATTTGTTTTCAAAGAGTAGTTTTAACCCCGAATGGGACTGCGAAAGCGTACATTCCGCCTTAGAATTATGACCCGAGTCAACAAACATCGTGAGGCAAAGGTCTTTAAACGAGTATTTTCTCCTGAAAAGTGTTTGCAGAGATTAAAAAGCACCGGTGACCTGTCGAATCCCTAATAACTAAGTCCTTGCATACCGATATCCCTTTACCGCATTTCTTTAACCCAAAAATCTTTAGTTCCTTTAAATTTAGTTTCATCCGCATTTAACTTTCCTAATTCCATTAGCCTTAGCTTTACACCGTAGCAATAGATAGCGGTAGGTTGACATTGGTCTCTGTGGGTTCGACAATCTTTTATATTACTTCAATATTTCCGTGCACTTGCGGACGCATCAAATATCTTCACATTGCAGTCCTTCAACACCTTTTCCAAAACTTTATTATTTGGATGTCCGAGATTTCTATGCCAGTTTCCTTAACAGACATGTAGACACACGAGTCTTTATTGATTTGGGGGCTGACATCAGGAAGTTGGTATAGGCCATTTTTAAGTTTCCCCTTTAAAAGTGTCTTCCCTCTTAGTTTGTCCTTCACAAAACAATAATTTGCATCAAATTCAACAAGTATATTATTGTCGGCGGTTAACTTAGATATACTCAATAAATTTTTGGTGATTTCTAGCACATACAACACATCATGCAGGTTGAGGTTACTCAATTTGGTTGAACCTGAGGCAATTATTTTCAATTTATCTCCATTACCAACTAACAAAGAATTCTTACCATTGCTTTCAGTGAGGTCTTGGATTTTGCCAGTTTGGTGTGTTACGTGATTGCTAGCTCCACTGTCAAAATACCAGTCATAGTCATGACCATGATATGGTGAGGCTATGAAAGCACTGTGTGTTCCTTGTTTCTCACCCTCAACATAGTTATTTTTTCCTGTATAGGACTTATCAAAACGATAATAACACTGTACTGCAGTATGACCGATTCTGCCGCATACCTGGCACGTTGGTTTTGACATCCTTCCTCTTCCTCTGCCGCCTATCATGCCTCTGAAGTTAGATCCTCTCCAATTGCCTCGTGATCCAAATCAGTGGCTTCCCGTATCATTTTTACTAGCAAAGTTTGCAGACGCATTCAAGTTGATACTGTTGAGCTGATCCAATCTACTTTCAAAGCCTAGTAATTGGGCTTGCAAGTCAACCCAACTTAAGTTGATTTGGTCGGACAATTTGACTATTAATGAATTGTATTCAGAATCCAACCCATTCAATGTCTGAATCATCAGGTCAGAACTGGAAATGGGTGATCCCGCCAGTTTTAATTTGTTAGCAAGATTCTTCATCTTAGCAAGGTATTGCTCCATCTTAATCTCTCCTTTGCGTGTGTTGTGAAATTCTGGCTTCAGGTAAATGATTCTTGACCTGGTGTGTGCACCTGCAAGGCTTTGAGCTTCATCCCAAAGTTGCTTGGAGGTTTCACAATGTAACAGCTGAGTTGCAATATCAACTGCCATGGAATTTACCAGCCATCCTAAGAGGGCTTGATCATGAGCTTGCCAATCCTCATAGTTAGGATTGATTTTCTTAGTTGTGTCAGTTGAGGTGACAAATTGTTCTGGACATTCTTTTGTACCTAGCATATAGCCATCGAGTTTGCAGCCTCTAATCAATGGTAAGACCAATGATTTCCATAGTGGATAGTTATCTCTGTCCAACTTGACAGAAACTGTTTGAGGAAGGTCGTTTTTCTGGTTTGAGTTTGCAACGGATGACATGATTGGTTTGGCTGGATCGAGAGCCTTCAGGCTTAAGAGCTCTTGATACCAAGAAAGAAATTGTTACTGTTTTTGCTGTCATATTACATAGATCATGTATGCTTAAATACACGTAGAGATATGAAATCATGATCCTAGAATCATGCTAATGGTAATTACGATAATTACTATAATAATACAGAATGATATGCAGTAAATATATTGATATGTGATTGCTATAATTAAGGATCACCATATCATAGAAATTAAGTTACGATCATTAATAATTAATTATGAGATTCTGACTTTTCTCTAACTTGTTGTATAATTGATTTTAATTATATTTAATTATGTTGTATTAATAACTAAAATGTAATAACTTTAAAAAAAATTTAACACTGTGAAATTAATTATTTGTAATAACTAAAATGTAATAACTTAAAAAAGAAACTTAACACACAATATAACATTTTGATTATTTTTAATAAATAAGAAAATTATTTCACAAATATTCTATTATATCAATATGGGCTATTACAACTATAGTACAATTAAAGAAAATAAAAGTAAATATATTTAAAATAATGTATGAATTTAAACACGGACAAAATATATTTATTTATATTATTAATATTTATTTATATAATTAAAATAATATTTACAAATACTATATTATTATTTGATATTTTTTTAAAACTAAATTATTACATAAGTATTTTATAAAAAATACCAACCGATGTCCGCGAGTATAGATTCTATTTTTTAAAATATAAATTATATTTTTATCTGTTTTAAATTTTAAACATTGACAAATGCGCGTCACCGATGGATACCTGTGCGAAGACACGTGTATCCCGCTAGACTATCAAACTCAATTTGAACTTAGTATGTGACACATGATATAAAAAATATGTGATGATTGATAAATATATATTTAATTTTTACTTTAAAATAATTAAAATATTTTTAAAGGTGTATAATATATTTTTGAGTTTGATTATTTTTTAAAATGGATTAAACTATATTTTTTATTTTTTATTTTAAAAATATATCATTCATATCAATTATATAAATATCATTAAATATATTTTATTATGTATTAAATATTGATAAATTTAACATTTTATTCTAGAAATGAGTCAAATATCAAACTTTCAAATTTATTTTTAAAAATCGTTAATTATTTAAAATTTTATTACTTAATTATGATTTTTATGAATATTTAACCTGAACTTTCAGATATTTTTAATAATACTTACATTAAGAGATTGTAATAGAAAAAATATATCTACGGCAAAAATTGAATTATTGAAATGAAAAAAATGAAAGTCATTAATAATATAAAAAGATATAAGAGACAAATATTTTTATACCTAGAAAAAATTTAAATATTTTAAATTAAATTTTATTTTTATATATGGAAAAATGTATGAATGAGTCAAATATATTTATAATTGAGAATAAGTTTTTTATTTATCAAAGTATTTTTATAAATTATTAGATAAATATTTTTATAAAAAATATCAACTGATATCCCCAGTTATTGAATACATACATTTTTAAATATAAATTATATTTTTTATATTTATTAATTTATATTAATTTTATTACCATGTTGATAGTGAAGAAAATTCATCTCAAGTAATAAAAAAATAAAAAATGTTGTAATAGAAAGGTAGTACTATGACTATAGTTAATGGCTCTACACCACATCGAATCAAAACCTTCATTATATATTTGTCAATCAAATAGCACATTTGAAGATTGTGTCGTGTGACAATTAAGAGCGTCGTCGCAGTAGTGTGTAGTGTACGACACAAATCCTCTTTAATTGTGGCTATCCTCCCAACCTTACCTCACCGTATCCTTTCCTTCCTTCTCTATTCTTTCTTTCTTTTCTTACATTGGTAACAGCTGCCACCGCCGTTCCTTTCACCTTCTCTCTCTTCCTTTCCCCAAAATCCTCTTTTTTTCATCATCATACCTCCATAACTATATACCATACCATTACATTAACACTACTCACACACTTCTCAAATCATAAAAATAAATAAAAAAATCAAAACTCAAACTATATTAATCATGGTAAGTGAGTAGTATATATACTTATTTTCTTTACTTTTTCGTCTTCCATCTTTGTTCTGTCTGTATTCCATTATTTTTTTACTATTAACTTAATTCAATTCATTTTCTACTAACTAACTAACCATGGTGCTTCTTTTTATCTTTTTTTTATCCTTTTATCTTTCTATCTATCAATTTTTCTTCTCCTTGTTTAAATTCAGTAACATGTTTATCTTCTGTTATTTTTTTCTCAGTTTATCTATTCTTCAACCGTTCCTCGGTGGCTTCAATTTCTCCTCACTGAGAAATTCTACAACGCTTGTTTAATTCATCCAGAAGCCAAAAAGAATGAAAAGAACGTGTATTGTTTGGATTGTTGCATCAGTCTTTGCCCTCACTGTGTTTCTCCCCACTCCTCTCACAGACTCTTACAGGTTCTTCTTTGTTCTCTCAATTTCAAACACTACTTAACAGTTTCATTCAACACTATTTTTCATCTATTTTCAACTCTTTATTATTTTCAGATTAGAAGATACGTGTATCACGATGTTATACGAATGGATGATGCTGCAAAACTAATAGACTGTTCTTATATTCAAGTAACCGATTTTTCTTCTTCACACATGTATAATTTTCATCTTAATTCTCACTAATTTAGGTTTTTTTTCCTTTTCTCTTTTGTTTTTTGTTTGTGTTTGTATTTACAGTCCTACAAAACAAACAGTGCCAAAGTGGTGTTTTTGAATCAAAGGCCTCAAACCAAGAAATCCCCCTCCGGCAATATCTGCAGCACCTGTGACAGAAGTCTGCAAGAGCCATACAATTTCTGTTCTCTCTCTTGCAAGGTCCTCTCTTCCACTTTCTCAATATTTCAATATTATTTTTATTTAGTTTAATTAGGTTAATCTGAAATAAATATTTTCTTCAATGATTGTGTTCTTTTACAGGTGAGTCACCTTATGAAAACATTGGGTACATTATCTGGCTACCTATTCGAGTGCAACTACATGCCATTATCGGATTCTGGGCTCGACGACGGTTTAATGACTCCTGACTCGGTTCTCGAACCAGCTGGTTCGAACCGGACTTCATCTGGTTCGGATGGATACGGTGGAATGGATTGTAGAATCACTCTCGCTTGCACTGCAACTACTGAGATTGTGAGAAAGAAGAGAAGCGGCTGTTCAGCTTTCCGACCACCATGTCGGCCAGCATGCTCGCCGGTAACGGAAATCACGGTGAATCTGATGAATAGAAGGAAAGGAAACCCGCAGAGGGCCCCACTTTATTGAGGAAGAGTAATAAGGCTTAAATCAATGAGAGAACCTTTGGTATTTTGATTTTTATGATTATTATTATAATGTTATAATTAATGTTTTGAAATCTTGGGTTGGGAAGGGGAAAAAGGCTATAGCTCCTAGTTTTTGTAGAGATTTTTATGAGCCTATGTGATATAGGATATGATATGATGTGACTGGGGTTGTTATATTGCACAGTGTAATGGAGCTTATTTTGATTTTGGATTTTCACTGTTCCTTCCCGAGGGTTATTATTATTGATGGGATTCAATGCAATACAAAATACTCGTTCCATAAAGGTCCCATTTAACTTGCAATTCGTTCAGTTTGGAGTATTATGTTAGTTTGTCATATAGTGTGGGGTTGTTTTAATATTTAATTTTTTTTTATCAAAATTTAATTTAGTTAATAATGAAATTTATTTTTTAATACAAAATTTGCTATTATTTTTTTAGGGATTAGATACTTGTCGTTTTCTTATCTTTTATTGTTTAGAATTTTTGTCTCTTTATATATATATATATATATATATATATATATATATATATATATATATATATATATATATATATATATAGATAGATAGATAGAGGAGAATAGAAGGATTTTAAAATAAGAGATGAGAGGAACAAACAACAACCATTAAATTATATAATTAAACTTATTTATTAATGTGATTGTTAATTTTTCTCTCTTCTTAATTTGTATTTTATCTCTCTTATTAATTTGATTTAATAATTGTTATTTGTTTCTCTCATCTTTCATTTAAAATCACTCTCATTATATATATAAGTTGTGTCATAATAAGAGGTTAGTTATTATGCTCGTTATTTTTTTTAATTGTTATAGAAAACTAACAAACTTTTATATATTTTATATTTAATGGAGGTTTAAACCTACTTATCTTATATACAATTACTAACTTTTATATTCAGTTTTTAACTTTTATATTTAGTTTGTAATTTTTATTTTCAGTCACTAATTTTTATATTTAATGGAGGTCTAAAACCCCATCTACAGTTACTATTTTATTTTATATTTACTGAAGATCTAAAATCTCATGTGATTTTGTAATTATCTCTAAACTCTTATAATAGCTAGTTGATATTTAAAACACTTTAAATTTGATTTGATGATATTTACTTATTTTTCTTCCTAATTTTGCTTCTTTTTTTTTTTTTTCCTAACGATAACTATAAGAGTCGTTTTACAAATTTATTTATATATAATTCAATTTCTTTCACAAATTTCATATTGATCTTAAACATTTTTTCATATATTTCAAATGGCTAAATATTTTCTTTTGTTCGTTACTCTACTTGTCATTATTTTATTCCTCATTGATATTATCAAGCATGAAGAACTAGGGAAAAATTATGTAGCATTAATGACAGTTATTATTTTACCGTTACTAGTCTTAGCTTGGTTTATTAATAGAGATTTTTGAATAAAACATAATCATGATTTTTATAATCGTTGTTATTGAATAAATTCACATATATATATTTTTTTATTTATGTATTAAATTTTGATTATGTTATTTTGAATTCTAGATAGAATCATGTCAAATGTTAAGTATCACTTCAAAAATTTTAAGCAGAACTGGGGACAACTACATAACATGGAATAACAACTTAATAGAGTATCTTGCATGTGAGGGACTTGATAAAATTCTTGAAGGAGAAATTTCTCGAAAATCAGTTGTTGACGCAGAAGATATGACAATGAAAAAATCAAAAGTAAATCGAATAATCAAACACCACCTTGATAATGATTTACAAACAAAATATTCAAATGTAAAAGATCACAATTTTGTGGGACAAACTTAAGGCAAGATTTAGACATCAGAGGAAAGTTTTGTTGCCCTCATTAATGGATCAGTGGAACAAATTAAGATTCCAAGATTATAAAAGTGTTGTTGCATATAACTCTGTCATGTACCAAATTATAGCACAATTAGAATTGTGACATAGTTATAATTGAAAAAGAAAAATTGGAAATGTTTTATTCAACTTTTCATGCATCCCAAGTTTTGTTGCAACAACAATACAGAATGAGAAAATTTTCTGAGTATTCTGATTTAGTTGCAGCTTTTCTAGTAGCAGAACAAAGTAATGAGCTCCTTATCAAAAACCATCTGTCACGTCCCACAGAAACAATAGCATATCCTGAGATAAATGCTATAGCATTTAATCAAAGGCGGGGAGTGGCTATAATCGTAATAAAAAACATGGAGGTTATGCTCGTTTTGAGGGTCCTATTCGAGGCGACTATCACGGTCGAAACCACTTTCGTGGTCGAGGTCGTGGATGAAGTTATGTGAATAATTACAGATTTCTCAGATATGACCAAACTAACAGGTATCGTCAAGGTAGGGGTACTTATATCCAAGAGGGTCCCTCGAAGAATCATGATGATTTGTGCTATAGATGCAGAAAGAAAACTCATTGGTCTAAGACGTGTAGAACACAAAAACATTTGTGTAAAAGAAACAAGACATCTATAGAGGGAAAGGGGAAATAAGTATATTTTAATGAAATTGAACCAGAAAATGATACTACATGTCTTGAGATTGCTGATTTTGTTGGAGGAACAATGGATTAAGAAACTTTTTGAATAATGTGCGATATGCTTGTATTAATTTTATATTTGAACTATGTACAAACTTAAGTATTTGTATGTTGTTTGGTGTATCTAATGTTTGAAATAATAATGTTAAATATGCTATGTTGATTTAGTCTCTATTTAATCTTATTTCTATTTAATGAAGGTTAGACATGAAACATGTTGAAGACATTTGCATTTCAGACAGTGGAACTACCCACACAATTCTCAAATGTAAGAAATATTTTACTGAAATAAATCCTACTAAAGGTGTAATGAATAGAATCTCAGGTCCTGCAGATTTGATTGAAGGAACATGTAATGCTATGTTCATATTACCAAATGGAACAACGTTTGCCATTAATAATGCTTTATACTCTCCAGAATCAACGAGAAATTTGTTAAGTTTTAATGACATATATCGTCAAGGATATCATACTGAAACTGTAACTGTACGTAATATGAAATATATTAACATTACTACTAATGTTTTGGGAAAGAAGAAAACTTTAGAAAACTACCAAAATTGCCTTTTGGATTACATTATACTTATATACATACAATTGAATATAATTTAGTAGTAAAAGAAGATTCCAAAATGATGACTTTATAGCATGATCGTTTAGGTCACGTTGGTTCAACAATGATGCGTAAAATAGTTGAAAGTACCCATGACCACCCATTGAAAAGTTTAAAACTTACAAAAGGAGATAAAACATATGAAGCTTGCTCTCTTGGCAAACTAATAACAAAGCATTCACCAGGTAAGATTCAGACAGAATCATCTGCATTTCTTGAAAGAATTCAAGACAATATATGTGGACCTATCCATCCACCGTCAGGACCATTCAAGTACTTTATGGTATTAATTGAGGCATCTAGTAGATGGTCATATGTATGTTTACTGTCAAGTCGTGATATGACATTTTCAAAATTTCTTGCACAAATAATTAAACTAAGGGCTCAATTTCTTGATTACACTATAAAGAAAATTAGACTTGACAATGCTAATGAATTTACATCCGAATCATTTAATAATTATTGCATGTCAATTAGAATTACTGTTGAACATCATGCTCCTCATGTGCATACACAAAATGGTTTAGTCGAGTCTTTAATCAAATGACTTCAATATATTTCTAGACCATTAATTATGAAAACTAAACTACCAGTTACCGTTTGGGGTCATCCAATTTTACATGCTGCAACACTCATCCATCTAAGGCTAAATGCTAATCATAAACATACACCTTATCAACTTGCAATTGGTAAGGAACCAATATTTCTCATTTAAAGATATTTGATTGTGAAGTATATATCCCAATATCTCCATCACATAGAACAAAGATGGGACCTCAAAAGAGGTTGGGAATATATATGGGGTACGAATCACCTTCTTTTACTAGATATCTTGAACCTTTAATAAGTGATATTTTTCAGGCAAGATTTGCTGATTGTCATTTTGATGAAACAAAATTTTCAACACTAGGGGGAGAAAATAAAAAAAATTAGAAAATAAGATAACATGGTCAGTACCTCATTTATTACATTTGGACCCATATAATAAATCATGGGAAAAATGTAAAGAAAATTGTGCACTTACAAGATTTAGCAAATCAATTGCCAGATTCTTTTATTGATTTGAAAAGAGTAACAAAGTCACACGTACCAGCTATAAATGTCCCAGCTCGGATTGATATTTCAAATCTAAATGATGTAGCAAGTACATCTAAGGCACACTTGAAGCGTGGCCGACCTATGAGATCCAAAGACAAAAATCTTCGAAAAAGAAGAGGGATACAAAAGGTGAATATGATTGAAAGTGATCTTGAAAAGACACTAGATATTCAATATATTCGTTCATGTGATAATATGACAAATCTCTTCACAAAAGCACTTTCTACGTCAATTTTCAAGAAGCATGTACAAAATATTGGAATGCGTCAACTTCAAGATCTTTAAAGAATAACAATATGTGCTCTGTTGAGGGGGGAGAATCATGTTGTACTCTTTTTCCCTTATTAAGGTTTTTATCCCAATGGATTTTTCCTAATAAGGTTTTTAACGAGGCAATATATGTTCCCATAAGTTTCTCCTTGACAAGACTTCGATGGAGCACCGTAATAGATATTTCAAAGGGGGAGTGTTATATTATTATTATTATTATAATATTATTATTTAGAAATATCTATCTAAATAGTAATGACAAATTATTGTAGATACATAATTTGTCAAAGTTAAAATAGTTGGTCCAATTATTACATTAGTGTAATAGTTACATTCCTAGTACTATAAATACTACCTTTGCCTAATGTAAAAACCCACGATGCATTAAACCTCTGTCCCAAATTATAAGTTATTTTGTCAAAAAAATTTCTATCCGCATCCGCATCCGCATCCATGTAACACATCCTTCCCTGCCCCCAAACTCAATCAAGGATAAAAACTTACCGCTCAGACCCGCCCCGCCCCCACCCGCAAAAAGTTAATTTCTTTTTAATTGTAATAAAAATTAATAATTTAATCAAAAAATTAATTATTTTAATTAATTAATTAATTAATTATTTAATTAAAATTTCAATTAATAAATGAATATTAACTTGATTAATTTGATTATTTTAATTGCAATAAGGACATTAATAATTTAATTAAAATATAATTAATAAATGAATATTAAAATAAATAAAATAAGGGAGTTAAAGTAAAATACATTATTTGGGGGCGGGACGGAGGCGGGTGCGGATGGGTCTTAATGTCTTCTCGTACCCACATCCGCACCCGTATTTAAGAACCGGGTTTCCCCCGCACCCAATTAAATCGGGTTTTCCCTGTTAATTTTGGGAGCAGATTTAACTATACCCGCACTCGCATCCGCTTCCATGTAACACACCTGTCCCCGCCCCCAAACTCAATCGGAAGTAAAAACTTACCACCCAGACCCGCCCCCAGTGGAGAACAGGTGCACCCGCCCCGCTCCCCACCCGCAAAAAACTAATTTTTTTTAATTGTAATAAAAATTAATAATTTAATTAAAAAATTGATTATTCAATTAAATTTTTAATTAGTAAATGAATATTAACTTGATTATTTTAATTATCATAAGGACATTAATAATTTAATTAAAAACATAATTAATTAATAAATATTAAAATAAGTAAAATAAGAAAGTTAAAGTAAAATACATTATTTGGAGACAGGGCAGGGGTAAGTGCGGGCGGGTCTTAGTGTCTTCCCGTACCGCACCCGCACCCGTATTTAAGAATCGAATTTCTCCCGCACCCGCAACCAATTAAATTGGATTTTCTCCGTCAATTTTGGGACGGGTCCGAACGGGGCCGGATTTGTTTGTCATCCCTAAGAAAAATCAATAAGAGAGGGAGAAAATCAACCAAACAAAAGAACCAATAACAAAAGGAAGAATCAATGGACACAAGAGAGGGAGACACCCTCTTGAGAACAATTTAACAATTTAAGGAGATGGATACAACAATTAGTTCAAGGAGGATCAAACAAAACTCTAAAAATAATAATAATAATAATAATAATAATAATAATAATAATAATAATAATAATAATAATAGAGATAACAAAAGAGACGGATTTCAATAATATAAATATCATAATTTATACAAATAAGACTTACAATGATATAATAAATCATAAATAAATTAAATTATTCATAACTCAACTAAAATAAAAGTCCATTATACATTATCGAACATGTTTATGTCTTCTATTTTAACTAAGACATTTTAATTAAAATTATATAATTTTGTATTAATTAATATTTGTTTTAATTGAGAAATTATAATTTAATTAAAAATATATAATTTTGTAAGCTAATTTAACTGTTATTAATATTGTGGCAATGATCTAGTATGCTAGAAACCAGATCATATTTCAAAACACAAAGGTTGGCTGACAAACTGCAACTGCTATAGTATTGTCCTCAATCTCCTTAAGAGAACTCCACAGCTCTTTGTTCTTCCTCTACTAGTTTTAAAAAAATGTTAGTTTGATTTCATATTACAATTTAGTTAGTTAATTTTTTTTTTATAAAATATTAATTAACTCATGGACAATGCTAAGTTGTATTTTAGAGGGCACAAGTTAAAAAAACTACTTATAAATAAGATTATAGAAAATATTTATATTAAAAAAATAATGAAATAAATTAATTATATATATTTTTAATTAAAATTAATGCATAATTTCGATGATATAAATTAATTATGTATTTATTATCAAAAATATTTAGATGAGATGATAAATAATTTCTTCTAATTTAATAAAAAATCTCAAATATTATTTTCTTTTTATTTAGAAAAATTCAAAATTTCCCTCCCACTCACCCTCCAAATTCCCATACAAAGATTAAGTGTTAGAAAATAATGATATATGTATTTTTAGCTTTCAAATAAATTAATCTTTGCACAATTGTTACGATCAATTAAATGACTTAATGATTATTTCAAAATTTTATTCTAATTGACTTTTGGGCCAATAAATCTTACCCACATAGTTTTTGTTTGTATTGTTCTTATATATATATATGATATGATGATTACCATACATTTATAACTAATGTGTCAATAATACTTGTAATTATTTCATGGGTAAAAATCAATCTCTAATGTGTTGATTGCATCAGAATTTACTTATTTTTTGTTACTTTTAGAATTTACTTATGACCAAAATAAATAATTATTTATTTATTAAAATTAATTCTTAATCTTTGGTTATTATTAAAATTAAAATAATTATTGTTTTCATTAAATTTTGTATAGGACTTTGTTCCATCCTAGGATATTTTGAAAATAATATTAAATTACAATAAAATTGGTTAGCTCTATTGACTCATGAGCAATAAAGTGAGAGACACCATATATTCACAAAAAACTTTAAGGTAATATATGTATGAGTTCTGCCACTTATAAATATTCAACTATTCACATTTATAATTAATATGAGACTTCAAAACAAAGGCTCTGATACCATTTGTTGGGTCAAGAGTAACACAAGTGAGAGACATCACATATTCATCCAAAAATTTAAGGTGATAGATGTATTGGTTCTTCCACTTATAAATACTCAATTTGATATTCAAATGTTTTATTTCATATCTAGGTAAGTACCACAATTTGATATCCCGTAATTTAGATTGAGAGATGTCAGAATTAATTCTCAAATCGAATTAATCGGTCAAATAGACCGAATACTGGTGAAAAAACCCAATTTTTTTTGTCTCATAAAATTGATATGAAGTTTTTGTGGATAGATTTTAAACTATGATCAACCTCTCGCCTAGGCTATAATGTTAAACATACACAAAAAAGGATAAAAATCCCAACTAATTTTTACATAAAATTTCCATGATTAACCTGGACCATACCATGTAAACAACACATTTTTGATACTAAAATGAAGATTTTTGAATTACAAAGCTTAAAATGGAATGGTCAGCAGAAGCAGATAGGGCTAATGTTTTGGCTTACATGGTTGGGGAAAAAGCAGAATGTTCATTTATAAGGAGTGGCTATGCCTGTCCATGATGTCCCACTAATGTTGTGGTAATCCTAGAATAGCAAATGTTGGAATAGTACTGCACTAGTTTGTCTTATTTTCTCTCGTTTCGTTTCTGCTTCATTGTGTGCAGTGTATATAGTGACAAAATTCAAAGACATTTTTGTCTTTAATTTATTCAATTCTATTGCTACTTGTCCGGTTGTCCCCATCCATACCTTGCTGTATTTTGAGGCTTCCAAGGGGAAACTTGTAGTAGTAGTAGTAACTTTTATTCAACTTTTTACCATCTAAATCTTGAATAATAAATAATGGATTTCTTTTCTATTTTTAAGTAGGTGTTATAAACCCTTAATTCTAGAAAGAGTGTTTCTATTTTTTTAATTTTTTGAAAAAATATATTTATCTAATAATAAAATTTCTTGTTAAATTATGAAATAAAAATAAGAACAAATCTATTGTTTTGAAAGGCAGATTAATCACTCATGAGTTAATGGAGAGAAGATTCAAGTTTTTTCGATCGATTTAAAGTAAATTAATTAACTTGAGTTAATGGACAAGAAGATTCAAGTATTTTTCATTTAAAATATATTGAATTTTTTTACTTCGATGCTGCATGAATATTAACTATTTTTTTCTTGCTCTAAAACACATTAACCGATTTATATAGAGGAATGAACCATTGAAGATGGTGGAGGTCTTTTCTTCCATGACATTTAATGGGTAGCGACTTCTTTATCGATTAGAGTTGGTGAATTGAGTTTGTACTTGACAATAGAGACTATCTTATATATTTTTATGAATACCAGTTCCCAATCTTGTATATATTCATAATAGAATATATAGTATGAAGTATGATTTTGAAAGAGTTTTGAATGATCTTATTGGTACAATCGTAGATTGTGGCTTTAGTAGTTTTACTAGAAACACAATTATAAATATTATATTTTATGACAAAACTTTCACCTCATTCAACAAAAAATCGAGGTAGAATTCCATGACACACTATATTATTTTTTTCCAAGAAATTATCATCTATTCCCTCGATTTAAGAAAAAAAATTGAGAGGTAAACTAATTTAGAATACATGTTTATTATTTAAAAGTGATGTTTTCCCTTCTTTAAAAGTGATGTCTGTTCTTATTATTTAAGATTTTATTTTATTTTTATATATTCTATCATACACAAATTTTACTATAAAATGATTCTTTCACTAAGTTTTATTAAATATGTAATTCTTTGTGTTAAACATGTTGTAAGATTCGACAGAGTCGAAGTCGATTGTATTCGATAATAGTCGAAGTAGATAGTTGTCGAAGGAGTTAACCTAGTCAGAGTTAAACTTAGCATTTATCTTGTTTTGTTTATTAGTTAGAGATTACTTGGTGTGCAAGTAGTCTTATAATAGGGAGATACCCTACTATTGTAAGTAAGTTGAATAGGGGAAATTCAAAGAGAATAAATGTAGCGAGAAACTCTGCAGAATTTTATCCATCTTTTTTCCTTTTCTCCCAAAATCTTAATTTTTCTTTTCTTCCCAATTCACTTTCACAAATTCTTTTTCTTTCAAATCATTGTGTGGCAGAACTATCATGCAACCATGGTGTGGTTAAATCACTCAACTGAAGAGTGATGAACGAGAATAATGATCAATCAGAAAGATTGATTCTCATTCAATCAAGATTGATTCAGATTATATCAAAGATTGAGGTTAATTCCAACAAGTTTTATTCTAAACCTAACTCACAAGTTCAACTACTACATACTCTTAAACATCATTTTATCTGATGGATTGCGAGACTTTTTTTTTTTGGTTATGTGTTGGTGTTCTTCTTACACCAACCTTTAAAAAATCATTTTTTCTTCTTACAATCTATCTCACATAATGATGTTGTTTTTGTTCACGTCAATGTTTAATGGAATAACTTTCCAATATTCTTAATCAAAGAAAACTTTCTATAATATATATATTGATTTTTTTGATTGACAATATTAAGAAATTTATTATTGATCGTATTGCAACACACAAAGAAATTGATGAATGATAAAAAAATTAAAAAATGAAACAATACATGTTACTTTAATTTTTATCCATTCACCATTTTTTTGGTAACCAGTAATATATTGCATCGGTTCTTTTAGAAACCAAGGTTAAAACTGAAGGAAAAAATAAACATGTTTATTGAGTTTCTTCTCAGTCCTTAAACAAATATTTGATGTTCAATTAGTGAATATTAACTCTTAAGATACTGCCATTAGTAATCCGCGTGAAACTTAAAAGACATTTATTCAGAAGGCTCATGCCACGTTATAAAAGCATTCTGAATATAGAAAATTGATCATGAAAGCATTTGTCATAACATTGAAACTTATTTGTTTTATATCAGAAACATTAAAACATTGTTCTCTATGATGGATTGCAAGAGCAAAAAAAATTGGGTTTAAGGATCAAATATTTGGGTTTAAGATTTGTGTTCTTAAATAATTATATAATTGAGTATTTATTTTATTTATCTAACCCATTTTTGTTTTATATCAGAAACAAATGCATAAAATATTCAACATTTAATCTTCCACAAGATTCAATGAAATGAGGATCCAACATTTGTTTTTCACCTACAGTGATGATGATGAATCAAATTCAAAATTTACAATATATTTTTACTTTAATATTTTATGTAAAAAATATAATATTTTGTGTAAATAATGTAATTTGTAAAGAATTTAATTTAAAATTTTGTGTAAATAATGTAATTTTTATTAAAAAAAAGTCTGTTTTCTCCCTCGATTTTGATCATAAACTGAGAGGTATGTGGTGCTAATTTTGAAAATATAAAAAATGCTATTGTTGAGGATCAAGCCAATGACCATTTCATGACGCCCTTGGTTACCTCGCTTGTATCGCCGAGGTAATATCCCATTTGTGCACAAGGTAACATGTGTTTTTTATAGTAGTGCAAGGACATCACCCACCCAAAGCCCATCATATATTGGAGCGTTCCCTTTTTCATACAATTCCTTTTTTATATGAACACACGATAAGAAGTTGTTTTTAGTTGTTTGTAAACTGCACAAACTCATGTTTTTCTACTAGTTATTCCTATTGATGAGTTTGGCCATTATATGTCACTAGTAGAGTATCATACTATCCTTGGATGTCGTCTTATGATTATGTTATTTCCTGCATATGAGGTTTGCCCCGTTGTCGTCAGACACACTAAAATACATTTGATGAACATGTAGTTTATTGTAAGGAGCTTCCAAGATTCAAATATCGACATGACTTTGTTAGGGTTTAAGATCTATGGTCTAGAGTGTGAGTACATGTGAAGAAATATGTGTTTGTGAATTTCTCGACTGAAACACAAGAAGGAAGATCGATACTTTTCTAATTCTTATAATTTATGGAGTAGAGGGAGAGAAACCCTTTATCAGAAGGGACACTTATGGAGATCTTTCTACTCTTGTTAACCCCTTTCATTTGGAAAATAAGCATCCTATTGTGGGAGTGATCACTAAAGCATTACACACGATCTCAAACCCTCTCATGAAAGCATGGTATTGATGACATTGTGACGAGGCGACATTGATTACTGGTAAAACATCAAATTTGAAAGGGGGGGGGGGGGGGTTTGACGGGAATCTTTAACCTAAATCCTACAACACACATGTGTACATCGAAAAGATAGATTTGCCTTCACTCTTCCCCTGGAAAGCAACATGATGTCATCTTCTTCACTTCTAGTGGAAGATATTACTAGTTCTTCACAAAACACCTATACCTTTTCTTTGTCTGTGAATAGAGAGTTGGCATGAACTACTTCATTATAGAAAATATCCAAGTGTGTGTTCGATGCCTCTGTTTATGATCTCGTTGGTCCTTGGTATTAATAAACCACAACAACATCACTATCACAACTACTACTATAACTACTTTTGTAACTCCCAAACATTTCCATCTCAACGCATCACCAATTCACACCATTTGCTCACCTCAAACGCTAAATATAACGATGTCATTATTGCCACCTCTCTTCATGAGTATTAGGATCAACCACATTCCTAGTCTCATCATAATCCATACAAAACATCATCCTCTGAGTATGAAAAGGAAGTATATGAAAATTGAATACTCGTGGTAAGGCGTCTAAGGTGCTGAGAAAATGTGGGTTTTACAAAATGAATGAATTTCAAAATGAAATAGTTTCTGTTTGAGATAGTACAAGACAAAAGCCTGATGAAAATGGTTTGCAAATGTTTTGGTATTTATAAGAAACAAATAACCATCTAATCTAGTAGCCATCATTAACATATCAAAATATTAAGGGGTTACTCTCAAACATGCAAACCAACGGAGGGCCCATACTAAATAATCCTTCCCAAGACAACTTATTCATCACAAATGAGAAGTTCAAAGAATTTTATCATAAACCTTTCGGTCAACCCATTGAACTGTTTAATTTATCAAACGGTTCAGATTCTAAATAGTCTTCATCACGTGTGATTTGTAGTTTTGCAAAGTCTCCAACCTTAATCACTTCACCCTTACATGCCTCACACTTGAGAGACTTTGAATTGTTATATTTTCATTTGAACCACTTCGTCCTTACAAACTTTGTACCTAATGGGCTGTGAACTATTATTTCTTCCCTTAAATCGCTTGAGAGTTTGTGGACTATTATATCATGATCTAAAATAATTGAATATCAACAATCTTGACCCATATTCCTCCTATCTTATAAAATACATTGAGAGGACTAAAAAGAGATTAAGTGAGGTCGAACACATATCAGATATATAGGTGTGCGCACCATGTTCCTGACTCATCAAGCATGTTCCCTAAAACAAACACAAATATCTCGGTTAAAACCAAATAATCCCTTCTCATTGAGTTGACCAACCACATCCCTTATATTGGAGAGATGAGTCACCCACCACAATTATTAACCGGTCAGAGTCAAGTTGCACGTGAGTGATATTATAGAAAAAAAACACAACATCTTTTAAAAAAAGCTGAAGTTATAAATGTTTATTTAGAGGGTTAGATCAAGATATCATTTATTCATATATCATAAACCTAATGCCTCTTTGCTTGAATAATCACAAACAAGATCACCTGACTTCTATTTTTCTCACTTAAAATACATTAATTAAACAAATTTTTTAATGATATTTTACAAGTATAAGTTAGTCAACCCACTAATTTTATCAAATAAAAATCCACTCAACCAACTTATTAATCCCCTAATGGCGTTCAACTAGCTAAAAAAATATAAACTATAAGTTCACTTTTTAAAATCTAATTTATCAACTATCAGCAATATAATCTATCTTTAACCATACTAACAAAATAATAAATAAATATAGCTAGAATTTATTTTGATGTCTATTATGATTTTTGAAAAAGATTCTTTTTTAAACTTATAATAATGTCACTAAAGTAAGTGGCTTTATAAAATTTAAAAACTTGAAATTGTTTAGATAAACAATGATATTTTCTATTTAAAAAGTCTAATTTTACCAAAGATGGACTTTATGTTAATGTGGATTGCATTGAACTATTAATTCCATCAATTTTAAATATAATTAAAAATCAAAATATATTTACTCAAATTAAATAAATGTCGCATTTTTATTTATTTTTAAAATTGAAAGGATGAGTTTCGTTAATATATCTTATTTGGTAGTTTCTATGTACAAATTTGAATCTAAGAGGGTGAAATTTTTTACCATTAATTTATTAAATAAAATTATAAAAAACAAAAGATATAGAATTTAAAAATTTTCAATAAAAGTGTTAGTATATAAAAAAAAATAAGAATTAAAAAAATAATTTTACACAAACAATAATTATAAATGTTAAATATTAAAAAAGTTTAATTTTAATTTTAATTACCTATAATAATATAAAGAAATGATAATAAATTGACCCTATAATTTTTTTTACACAAATAATACAATTATTAATCTAAAAAATATTATATTATATTCATACCGATAGAATGAAATGACTTAAAATAAAATAATATAAAATTATGTTTCATTGTTTCAAAGTAATAAAAGATACGAAATTAAGTAAAAAATTAATACCAATATAAAATATGATAACATATATTCGATTCAATTTCATCATTTTTCATCATTTTTTTTACCTTTCGCTTTGGATAGAGTTACAAAATTAATCTATTATATCATAAAATATCTAAATAATAGAGTGATATCTTTCTATAATTGAAGATCTTATGAATAGTATAAAAGAAAGCCCTAGAAGAATTAATTGATAGATGAATAGTCCTACTAATCCAAACAACAACTTCTACACTAAAAAAAAAAAAAGAAAAACCACAAAATAGGAGAAAGTCTCGTAATTATTGGTTGGCAAGTGGAGTCCATTTGACCCACCACCTTAACCTGACCAAAACCCACAGATACTTGTCGTTTTCATCTTCTGTGTAAAAGGGTGACTCTTCATGTATCATATATCCCATTGGATATCATGTCATATTCATATAAAACCCTAAAACCAAAATTGACATAACATCTTCAAACCTTTTATTTAACCTTACTATATAATTACAACAACTTGGTTTCATCAATTTGGATTATTTTTCTATCTTGTCCTGTGCTACAACACTGTGTAATGCTTATTATTTACTTTTGTCTTATTGCTTATAACATTGTCTCTTTTGCCTCAAACTGACCAACTTTATTTGGGATACAAAACAGACAGGATGCAGTCTGGGTCAATGCTTAGCATCTAGTCTTCGCATTATTCCAAGATTTTAACTTCTAATGTTTTTTTTTTTTTAATTTTTTAATTCTTATTTGTTTTTTATTGTGTTACAATTTTGGTCACTTATATTATTTACAAGTTTAACTTTGGTCTATTAAATATAAAATTTTAAATTTATGAAAAAGTAAAAGTAAATTTTGATAAGGAGATGACAATTCAAAAAACTCTGAATTCAATTTTTGATGTTAATGTTCATGTGATCTTTTAAGATTTTTTTCTTTCTATAAGTCAACACAAACTCGAATAAATATTTACAAGAAAAGTGTAATATGGTGACCTAGATTGTACGCAAAATGTCTTCACAGCCAAACCTTAGATTGTAATAATGACGTCTTCTTTTATCTTTTAAGGTATTGTTCAGGAAAAAAAGTGATTTTTATCGACAAATGAACTTTGACATTCAATTTAGGATTCAAGTCATATTCTTGAAGAAGTTCCAAGCTAAAATTTTTATGCTTCGAGCTCTAGATAGTTATGGATTGATTAAGAATTAGAAATTTAGTTTAAAAAAATGAAACTATTGTTGTTTTGTGAGGGAATCAGAAATATGAGATGGATCAATGATTAAATTTTTGATGCAGTGAACTGAGTTTTTTGGTACAGAGGCACGGGGTTGTGCATGCAAGGTCATCACTCCAACGCTGAAGTTAGTGAGAGAATGAGAAATAATGAAAAGTAGAGATGAATTTGAATTACCTGTAAAATGGCGCCTTCTTCTCTTTATATAGCAAAAGTGATTAACAAAGACGGTTATAATCGCTTCACGTGAAATGTAATGTATTGTGTTGGGGAGCGTCTGATTCATCTAGACGGTGTGTGATGATCCAGTGTTGATCATAGAGTCTGATAATGTCACACGTCTTCTTATTAGAGTCAAAATCATATTGGAAATAGTCACACACTAGACAGAAACCATAACATACATAATTGTTCTATTAGATAACATGTGCCGTTATCATAAAAACTAAAAGGCCTGATGTAGAGCCAAATCTTGTTCTTACACGTTATTCATTTTCGGAAAGTGTGTGAAAAGTATCCAGATTTGTTGAAATATGTTTAAAGCAGAATTCTTGATTAGGTGAAAGAAAAGATAGTTTGTGTGTGGACTGATAATGTAAGACACCTTAGAAATACAACTACTAAGAGCGTTGAATCGGTCCATGCTACTTTGAAAAATTGGTTAGGAAATAGTAAATGGATTTGTGTAGAGACTAGGACTCCGTGAACCACATGATTCAAAATCCACATAATAAGATACAAACATCATTTGGTCAGAGCATCACGGTTTTTGAACATAGATTTAAAAAACAACACTTTATATTCTTAGTTGGTTGGGGGCGGGTTTGAACTATATTTTTCACGAGGCTAAACAAGCTAATAATTTAGGCTCTAATAGCGCAAACTATGGATGCACTATTGTGAAAAAATATGGTCTCCCATGTGTTTGTTCTATTGCTAAAAAGGTGACACTTGGTGAACCAATAAGAATGGATGAGGTTTGCTATCATTGGAAAAAACTAAGGTTTGATGATGATGGATGCATGGGTGACGGGAAATCGAATATCTTTATTTTGACCGAATGTGAAGTGATACAAGAGAGGTTTTTAAAGGCTGATGACAACATGAAACTCCACACCAAAGAATAATTGAGGAAGATTGTCTATCCCGAAACTACTGATATGAAACCGTCTTCTCAACTGGGAAAAATAAAAGGTGAACCGAAGAAAATGATGCTTACACAAAATGACAACTAGAGTACATAGTCTCCTTGATATTTTGAACACATTGACAAATTTTTTCCCGACTCACCGACTCCAAAATATCAAAAAAGTGTTGTGAAAGGAGCCGCATTAGCAAACCACCTCTGACGCCGCTTCCACCGAATATTCCATTCATTAACGAGATGCCACTTTTTATGCACAAATATGTAGATTGGATCATCAATATTGTGGGGGATGGTAATTGCGTTTAATGAGTTGTGTCGACTTTACTCGGTAAATGAGAAGATAGTCATGCACTTGTCTGACATCAACTTATCCAAGAGTTGAAGATGCATAAAGAATTGTACATGCAGTTGTACAAAAATAAAGAAAAGTTCGATGTGGTTTATGAGTTTTTTGTTCCTTGCTTGAGCGGTCCGGAACCAGAGGAAAAATGGACGAGATTCCCTAATATGGATCACCTAATAACATGTGCATATGATAGAATATGTATTGACTTGACACGCTACGTTTTTTCAGAAACTTTTTTTTCCACTGTGCACCGTCCCACCCCAAAATCTAAATGATCGTATCATGTGTATTGGATGAATTTCAAAATCAATTCATTTAGTTCAAGTTTACTTGAAACCGGGATGCCCCATACCACTTACATCACCGGAGCGGGCGACTCATTCAACCGAAAAAACAGAAACATGGCTGGATCATTTTATAGAAATGATGCAATAATTCGAGAGATTGAACTGAAGGAAAATTGCGATCTAAACGCAGCGGAAAACAAAAATTTCCTTTAGTGATCCTTACGAATGAGCATGGTCAGTGATAGAATCGTTACCTCTTTGTGGCGATTCAGATCTTTGATGCAGCGATCACAAGCGTTGATGAAGTGCAACGCCTCTACTCAGTCCACACGAACAGCTTCCGGTCACAGTGCTAGCTGCTTACGAACGGAATTATTTGAGTGAGAAAAGAGAATCAAAAACGAAATTGCATCAAGTGAAAGCTTCATCACAAGGGTTCCTTTTATAGACTCTCTTGTGGGTTGCGGGCTAAAAACCCAATTCACATGATCCATAATAATATTATATATATTATTATAATAACTATTATTATAATAAATATATTTATTTTATTATTATTTTATAACCATTATAAAATAACAATAATTATTATTATATTATCCGAATTTCTATTTTTCACTTAAGTGCATCGTACCTTACGGTGTTCCTTTGATTTCTCTATCTCTCATCAAACTGTCCTTATGTGTGTGACCCTGTAGGATTTCGTAACGTTGGTAATTATATTAAATTATATATTTAACATAATAAACAGTAAGCGGTATCTAGCAACACATCACTGCTACCCAAGTCACGAAAATGTCATGTGATCTGACAAAACCTTTTTCGTGATAATATATGTTTGTACAATTACCCTTTTGCCCCTATGTCTATATTGAACACAAGGCATACACTGTGTCATCCTTGTCCAGTTCAATATTGGGCCCTTAGACATTTCTCCTGTTATGCAGGATTGGCAAATTCCATCTAGGACACTCATGTCCCTCAGCATGCTTCGTGGAGTGCCCATCAACTGTCTTTATGATCATCCAGTTACGGATAATGTTTGATCAGCAATAAAGCACCCGACTCTACATCTAGGGTCCATAGTGGTTTCAGGTCGAAGGGTGGTAATACACCATTATCACCATGAGAATAACTTATGACACTTTGCATAACATACTATGTAGTATTCTCATAGCGGGTCAATCCGGTATAAATATTACTCCTAATATTTATACCTATGTCAAGACTTGATAACTCTTTATCCATGATCCATGAGATGTGATCATCAGTCTATCTTCATAATAGTCTCAATGCTTTTAATGTTATCCCACTTTGCAATAAAGCTTGACTACGGATATTTTAAGAATAATGTCTTTATGTTTAATGGGATCTCATGATTAAGTCACACTTAACATTTCATTAAACAAACTAACTATTCTAGGGACTTTATTATTCTGAAAGACAAACATAATAAAGAAATGCCTTTTATTATTAAACGAATAATCCGATACAAGTACCAAAAAGTATTGGCCTCTAGGGCTTACACCAACATGAACAACATTGAAAAAAATCAAATACACAAAAGTCGAAGGGGGTACCACCTATAGATTTAGCTAGCGACATATATTTTAATTCGTTTTGATTTCTTGTTTAATCGGGAAAATAATTGTATGTAACTGTGTTTCAATATGAATGAAGTGTTATTATTCACCTTTTGTTCATATTTTGTCTTTATGCATTTTTTATCTACCCCATAACAACATGTGTGTTTTTGTCAATGAAAATAAATGGTTCTGTTTTAGTGTTCTGGTGCATTACTGGTTCAAGACAAGTTTCGGAGATGTATCTCCAGAACAAGATGATAGGGTGCGGTTCCAAATATATATATCCAGAATCAACTTTACAGTTATTTAGTGGTCCAAATCGATCTTTGCCTTCTATAAATTTTGGTGCTCTAATGTCATATTTCACACAAGCTCAAAATGTCTCAAATGTCACAAATAGAAATCTATTAGTATGTCGCAAATGTGTCCTTCTCTGGCTTTACATCTGACTGATCTCGTTCAAGTTCACCAACTTCACCTCCTTCAAAGATATCAAAGACGAAATCCATCGTCTCCTACCTTACAGAGACAATCAAAAGATTGTCAAGCTCGAGTACCGTTCACCTTCGATTGACAAAGGAGGGAAGATTTAGTTCACCAAGTTTGAGCTCAAGACTCAAGCAGATGTTAGGGCTATATGGGATACGTTTTTCGGTTTTGAAGAGAAAGTTTCGCTCGAGTTGAAAGTGACGCTACAAAGATCGATTGAAGATATTCTAAAGATGTGCAAATGTCCACCAGGATATTGAAATGTAATATTGAATTTTTTGTTGAAAACATCATTGTAATGATCATTTTATATTATGAATGTCAATTTCATTTTGGATTTGAATATGTGTTTGGTGTGCATTCGAAGACGTAACTACGAAATGATTCTGGAGATGCATATCCAGAATAAATTAAACCAATAAAAATGACATAGCTCAGAATGACCTTTGTTAAGTGTGTGTTGGGTGCGTGTAAAGATATATCTCCGAAATCAGAAAGCATATGTGAAAATTAACATAATACATTAGAAACACCTAAGATGCAATAGAAATTCTCATGTTTAAAATTATATAAAAACAAAATGGATTAAAACTGACCAAATGTCTTAGTCTTTTTAAAATAAAAAACTAGAAAGAAAAAAAAAACATGATTTTTTCTTCTTCTAATTTTTCTCTTAAAATCAACTACTTCTTGTTCTCCGAAATTTATTTGCTAAAAAAGGGTTATAAAGTCTTTTTTTTTTATAAAAGTAATGACATATTCTATCAGAGAAAAAAAATATTTTACCATTAAGTTTCACTAGCGTTTAGACGGGTACTCCTGTCTGTCCGTTTTTCTCAATACCCACTGACGTAAAATAAAACTGTATTATTAATTTTTTTATTCTATTTTTATTTTAAATTATTTATAAAATAGTAAAAGATAATGGTATAAAAGATGATAAACCTTCGTAGCCATTTATTAAAAAAAAGAAATTATGATTTAAAATAAAAACTAAAAAAGATATATTTGGAAAAAAAAAATGCTACACCAAATCTATGTTTTGACTTTATATATTAACTAGCGTCCAGACGGGCACTCGCGTGCTCGTCTGTCCTCTTTTTATAATACTCACACGTGTAAAATATAAATTATATTATTTTTAATTAATTTTCATTTTATTATTTATTATTTTTAAAATAATAGTAGTAGATAATGGTATAAAAGATAATAAACCATCACATAACTACCATTTGTTAAAAATATAAGTTAAGATATAAAATAAAAATTGAAAAGGGTATATTTGGAAGAAAAAAAAGTTACACCAAAATCATGTTTTTCCTTTATATATAGGTATAGATATATAGATATAGATAATATAGATAATTATGAAACTTTGTACTTGAGCTTTGTCAAACATGAAAGATTCTCGAAATTGTCACAATTTTAATACACAAGATTTAATTTTAGTTAAAATTAAATTACCGATAATTTTTTCAAGAGATTAATTGATATGCATTGTCAGTGTAAAAACTTTTACACTGTGCATCACAACCATGCGTTGGTATTATTTTTTAAATAATTAAAATAAAAGTCAAATCTTTTAAATAAATCAATGGTTGTGATTAACTGGCAGTGTAAAAAATATTTATACTATCAGTGCGTATCAATTAAATTCTTTTTTCAATGTATTTTTGTTGTATACTATTTCATTTTAATAAATAAAAAAAATTACAAAATTTTTCAGTGTATCTTTTTTAGGCAAAATATCCTTCTTGGTCCCTTAACTATACCTCGGGGTTCATTTTGGTCCCTTAACTTTAAAAAGTTCCATATTGGTCCCTTAACTCTTCAAATGTTTCATATTAGTCCTTTTTGACCTATTAGCGACGGATTTAGCGACAGTTTTTTGATTTTTTTCCGTTGCTAATAGATCAAAAAGGACTAATATGAAACGTTTGAAGAGTTAAGGGACCAATATGGAACTTTTTAAAGTTAAGGGACCAAAATGAACCCCGAGGTATAGTTAAGGGACCAAGAAAGATATTTTGCCTATTTTTTATTACTGAAAAACTTAATTTAAGTTTTTTTGACAAAAAAGTTGTATTAAAATTTTTGTGCATGAGTAAAGCTAAATAACCAAAAGAAATAAATTAGATTTTTTTAAATATACTTGTAGATTTTTTTAAATATACTTGTAGACTTTTTATATATTTTTGTATGACAGGCTATCGACATAATGGATGAATTCAATAAATTTGAATTGGATTGTGAGAAATTTGAATTGGATTGTGAAGTATCAGTATTATACTTTTATATTCCTATCCTAATGTAACTAGATAAGTTTAGTGTACAACTGGCATATTATTATTGGTTCACACTTGTATATATACTGATATCATTGTATTAAGTTGGTTAGATGAATAATAACAAACTTTGCCTTCTCATTGCTTCTTCTTTCTGTTACTGTTTCTTCTTCTTTCTGTTACTGCTACTGCTTCTTCTCTCTGCTATGGCTTCATCGCACATTATCGACATGGTATCAGAGCTTCAAAAGCTCTGGTAGCCATTGTTCTTTCTTCTGCGATCTTTGTTCATCTCCTTTGTGAGTTCTTTCTGTTTTTTCATCGTTCATCTTTCTCTTGATCGCTTCTTCTTTTTCTATTATCCAATGGCGCACCAGAGCTACGCCGATTTTGCAACTAACTCTGCAAATTCCTACTATCTCCATCCGAATGAGAATCTAGCTCTTGTTCTTGTTACGCCTTTGCTCACTGATAAAAATTACCATACCTGGGCTCGATCGATGCACATTTCACTTATCTCCAAGAACAAGGAGAAGTTCATTGATGGAACTCTAACCAAGCCACCTATTTCGGATCCGATGTATGCACCATGGATCCGTTGTAATACCATGGTTCTTGCATGGATTCAACGATCGATTTCGGAACCAATAGCGAAGTCTGTTCTGTGGATTGATACAATATTTGGCGTATGGAAGAATTTGCAAATTAGGTTTTCTCAAGGCGACATATTCCACATATCTGACATTCAAGAAGACTTGTACAAATTCCGTCAAGGTACTCTCGACATCTCTAACTATTTTACACAATTGAAGGTTATGTGGGACGAATTGGAGAACTATCGACCGATTCCGTTTTGTTCTTGCGCAATTCCCTGTTGTTGCGGTGCCATAGCATCTGTTAAACGGTATAGGGAACAAGATTACGTAATTTTTTTCTCAAAGGATTATCTGAGAAATTTACTCACTCAAAATCTCAGATTATGATGATGAATCCGTTGCATGATATTGACAAGGCCTTCTCGCTTGTGATTCAACAAGAACGAGAAATGGATAGCTCTTCATAAAGTGTTGTTGCTCTTACAGGTTCCACTGAAGAAACCTCTGCCTTACATGTTCAAGCTCAGGAAGGGAACCATTCTGGTAGACAAGGTTCCAACACATATCGTGCTAAGATTCAAGGTTCAACTTCTGCAAAAGGTTCTAATAGAGTTTGTACTCACTGTGGCCGGACGAACCATACCGTTGAAACTTGTTTCAGCAAGCACGGATACCCACCAGGTTACAGATATAAATCCAAGGCTTAAGGGGTCTGCACCATCTTCATCAGCTGCAAATTCTAGTAATGCATCCACATCCTCTTCTCAGGGTTCAACACCATCTTCATTTGGTTTTACTAAGGAGCAATATGACAACATCCTCGCATTGATTCAGCAATCCAAGCCTCAACCTGTTGTCAATTCTGTCTCAACATCACCTTTTGTCATGCATTCTCACTTAACCAATGTGAATGGTAAGCACCCTCATCTTTGGATCCTTGATACTGGAGCTACTGACCATTTCTCTTTTGATTTATCTTCCTTTATTACACATAAGAACATAGTCCCCATCCATGTTAGCCTACTTGATGGTTCACAAATCATGACTTCCATTTCTGGCACAGTAGCTATATCACCCTACCTCACTCTTCACAATGCGCTTTATGTTCCTAGCTTTAATGTTAACCTTATATCTGTAGCTAAACTTGTTGCTAGTAATGAATGTTTTGTTCAATTTTGTGCTAACACATGCTGATCTGACTTGATCAGAAGGGGATCACGGGCTGGCCACACTCTGTTGGACTGCTACCTGTTCACCAGTGATGAGGAGGAGAAGGGGGGTGTACCTGCAAGACACTCTGATGCCAAAGTAAGGAATCGGGCAGAGTAAGAGCAAGGTACATAAATGGGGTAAGAAGTGAATTACCTGACCCTCTTGTAGAAGAGGGTATTTATAGAGAGACCCCAGCGCTGGGCCAACGGTCACTTGTGTTGGGCTGGATTGTCAGGCCCAACCCAGGTGACTGCTAGGGCCTACGTGGCGTAGTAAAGACCAGGACGCGGTCTTTGCCCTAGTCCAACTGTACCGCGATCTCCAGAAAGTGGGTTTGACCTGCTCTTTCGGAGGTGGGCAGTTGGTTGGTGACGTGTCCCCGCGGAGGGGAGCACGTGGAGAATGTGCGCATGGCACGTTGTTCTCCCCGCGGAGGGGCGCACCCGAGGGCGTGGGAGAGACACGTTGTCCTGCTCGTCAGTATGGGGATTCTGCCCGTGGAGGGTTGTTTTGCCCGACGAGGGGAGAGCGCCGAGGGCGTCTTGACGTACGCCGTCTTGCTCGACAGGAGCATGTCCTGCCCGTCAAGGGGTCGCGTGCCCGGCCAGCCTAATTAAATCATACTGGACCTTGGCTGCGCATCATTAGGCTGGACCGCGAGATGAGGTCGGGCCCAGGCCAGAACACATGCCATATTATGCAGAATCATACAAGGAAATGATTGGTATAACTAGCTTACACAGGGGACTTTATGTTCTTGACACCACACCTTCACTTTCTAATGCTAATAATTCTTTTGTTCATAATTCTGTTTCTCATACATCTTGTAATTTGTGGCACTTAAGGCTAGGCCACCTATCTGATATTGGTTTACACACCATCTCAAAGTATTTTTCTATCATTTCTTGTAATAAAGATAATGTACCATGTGACTCTTGTCACTTTGCTAAACAAAGAAAACTTCCTTTTCCAAATAGTGTATCTCATTCTAATGTTCCTTTTAATATTTTGCATGCTGACTTATGAGGTCCTTTCTCCACAATCTCCACTTTAGGAAACAAGTATTTTTAACCCTTGTTGATGATTATTCAAGACATACTTGGGTTATTTTCCTTAAAACCAAAGACCAAACTAAACCAAGCCTTATCAATTTCATAGCTTACATAGAAAACCAATTCCAAACTACCCTTAAATGTTTAAGATCAGATAATGGTACAGAATTTCTTGCTCTATCTGACTACTTATTATCCAAGGGTATTATTCACCAAAGAACTTGTGTTGAGACTCCCCAACAAAATGGGGTGGTTGAAAGGAAACATCAACACATCCTCAATGTAGCTAGAGCCATTTTTTTTTCACTCTAGCCTTCCTCGAATTACAATCCCTATTCCTCCCAAAACTTTTGGGATTTTGGGATAGTTAGAATATATTCGTAGACCGGGCGTACTAATCTGTTTAAAATTTAAACAACTTTTAAAAGGATATGATCCTTTATTATTTCTTCTATACTTTAGAGTTAAAACTAAAAACTTTTTGTTGCTTTCTCGATGTTTTCTGACGTTTTCAAGAAAACCCTGTCGTAAAAGAATTTGAACAATGTTTTCGTTCATCTTAGTGAACGGTATTGGAATAATTCTTTTTCTATTCATGTCCGCATTGCGTAACAATATGAACATATTTCCGATCATATATTTGTTCATGATAGCCTCCTGTAACTTTTTGCATTTCACATGCTGTTCATATCATCAATAGATTACCTACACCCTTCCTTAACTCTAAAAGTCCATATGAACTGTTGTTTAAGCAATGTCCATCCTTAATTCATCTAAAAGTGTTTGGCTGCCTTTCCTATGCTAGCTTTCTTCAAGCACATAAAACCAAGTTCAATCCTAGAGCTAAGAAATCTATTTTTCTTGGATATAAGGAAGGTACCAAAGGGTATATTTTGTATGATCTTGAAACTCACAACATTTTTATATCAAGGAATGTGATTTTCTATGAGAATATATTTCCCTTTAAACATCAAAATCAATCCCAAACTTCCTTCTGATATAAATCAGTCCCAAACTTCTCCAAACTCTCCTCATCTCTCTGCTGTAGAACAAACCAATGACCATATTCTCACTATTCATAACTCAACAGAAAATACCTCTGCAGATCAAAACTCTCTTCCCTTAAGACAATCCTCTAGAGAAATCAAATACAAATCAGATGGCTCCATAGAAAGATATAAGGCTAGGTTAGTAGCAAAAGGCTACACACAAATGGAGGGAATTGATTATTTTGACACATTTTCTCCTATAGTCAAAATAACAACAGTCAGGGTTCTTTTGTCTATTGCTGCTATAAAAGGTTGGTATCTTGAACAAATGAATGTCAATAATGCTTTTCTTCATGGAGATTTGCATGAAGAAGTCTATATGTCTCTCCCCCTAGCATTTCTACTACTTCTCCTTCTCAAGTTTGCAAGCTACAAAAATCTTTGTATGGTCTCAAACAGGCAAGTAGGCAATGGTATTCTAAACTCTCATCCTTCTTAATATCTCTTGGCTACTCTCAGTCACAGGCTGACCACTCTTTATATGTGAAATCTCATGCTGATGTTTTTACTGCAATCCTAGTATATGTGGATGATATAGTCATTGCAGGCAATTCCATGGCTGAAATTCAGCATGTGAAGACTGTTCTAGACAAGAAATTCAGGATCAAGGACCTTGGCCAACTTAGATTTTTCTTAGGGTTTGAGATAGCTCGATCCACCTGTTGCACCCTAAATTTTGACCCCTTGGATCCTCATTATCATTTTAGGATCATATTCATTTGATTAACTAACCCTAACCAATTTCAAGTTTATCTTTGTCAAGATGTAGATGAATCAGGGTTCCGTACCGACGAAATCGAGGCTTCGATGGTTTGATCAATCGATGTTTTGGATTAATTCAACTTCAAACAAGATCAAGGATACTACATTGGGTAAATTATGAATCCAATTTGAGTTTGTCACCCAAGAATTGAGAACAGTGCAGTTCAAAATACCCGATTAGGGTTTTCGATCAGGAAAAGTCAACTGTAGTTTGACTTTTGATTTAAAAAGTGTTTCAATGGTGGGAACATGTTCCATTAAGTTCCTATGGCTTAGTAAATTCTATCCAAAGAGTTTCAAGTCCTCAGAATATCCGGAACCTCAACAGTCGCTCGGTAGTCACCGATTGATCGAACGGTTGACCGAAAAGTCAACTCTTCAACCATAAGGAATTTGACTTCAAGATGTGAATAAAAAATGTTCCTTATATCATATTACACCTTCCCATAAAATTTCATGACCATTGGATCAAGGGTTAAAAAATAATTGCAAAAATCGAGAATTAGGGTTTCGAAATGGGCAAGACCATAACTCCTCAACCACACATCCAAATGAAGTGGTTCAAAGCTCATTGGAAAGCTCTTGACAAGTCCTACAAAGGTCCCAAAGTGGTCCATGATCAAAAAATGCATAGATTTGGAGATATGGCCGAGTTCATTTCAAGAAGGGAAATAACTTAGAAAATTTCTAAGTTATTTGGCCTTTTAAGTGATTTTTTCAGCAACTTGGAGGGGTTTTTCAACCTAGTTCCATCTAGAATTTGAAAATATCAAAAACATGAAAGTTATAGAGCTACTTGAGGTCTTTCTAAATTGTGGTAGAACTCCTTAATAGCATGTATGAGCAGAAAGTTAAGGGTCATAGAAGTTGGGGCTGCCACACTTGAGATTACCAATCCAACACTTTTCAAAATTCAGAATTCATCAACTTGGGCTACCCTCAGCCATTGGATCTTGTTCTTTTCTGATATTATGAAGCTTGGATGATGCAAACACCAGAAGAAATGAAGAATTGGAGGGTTTGTGCAACTTGGAGCAAGTGGACATTAAAATAATCATTTAAAACCATGAAAGAGAAACTTTTCAAAGAAATTGGGCAGCTGCTGTAACGCCCATTTTAATTATATTTGGTTTCTGTGATTATTTTATTCGCGGTTGTATTTTGAGAATTATCGTGGAAGGCCAAGAACTCATAATATTAATAAATTGTGATAAAACGCAATAATTGATAGTAATGTAAAAATTATTATTAATTTATTATCATTATTATTGCTAATATTAATATAAATGAGAAAATGTTATTAAATGGATTTTGAATTAAAAGAATTAAGAGAATTATATTTATTTTGGATTAAAAATAAGATTATTTGGGATGAGGGGTAACATTGCCATTTTGGAAAAAAAATAGAATTGGAAAGAAGATGAGAAACACGGTTGAGCAAGAGAAAGAGGACGATCAAGAACAACAACCTAGCAAGTAGATTTCGTGGGGATTGAAGAACTTGTTCATCATCAAAGCTTGAATTGAGGTAAGGGGGGGGGGGGGAGGATAATCGATTAAATTTGGTAAATACATGATTAATCGGTAGAAAGGGGGAAATCCCTATCCCCATAGATCCTTTGATGATTGATGTTGATTGCATGCTGATATTGTTGTATTGTTTGATGTTCAATTCGTTTGCATGTGATGAGAATATTGGGTTGAATGAGTTTGGGGTTTTTGAGTAGTTTCAGAGTTATGCCAGAAGTCGGTATATTAAGTAGATGATGCGTTTTATTGGATAGAATTGGGAAATAGACTCGTAGTTCAGTTGTACTATGTTGTTGGTAGTGGGTTTCAATTTAATCGGGTGAAATCGGTGAGGGAGGCGATTCTGCAATGCAGAATGTTTCTGTGTGTGCAGGTATTCGCCAGGCGAATGAGGGGGTGAGCAATTGTTCACTGCAGGGCTTCGTCGGGCGAATGCGCCAGCGAGCCCGACAGCAGGTTGTGTTTTTGCTGCTGTCTGGTGTTGTTCCTCTGAGAACTTGGACCCTCGTTGGTCACGTGTGATGGGAGGCTTTCTGGAGAGCTGATGCGAGTGTATGTTGGAGGTTGTGGGGCTGTTTGGCCGACGTTTGTCGCAAGTGGCATAATCATTGAATTATGCGTTATGTAGGAACCGGTGTGGATGGGTACGTGAGATGTGTGCACTGTATGCGTGTTGTGTGTGAGATGTGAGGATCAGTATGATCGTGGCGCCTTGAGTGCGTTTTGTTGGTGTGTTGTGGTGAGTGGATCCGTGAGGATCGATACGCTTATTATGCGTTGCAATTGTGTGCTGTCGTGTGATGTATTTGGGTCAGTAGGACCAACATGCCTTGTGTGCATAGTATGTGATAAGTTGTATGGTGAAGGGATCCGTGGGATCGACGCACTGTGTGTGCTTATTATGTAGGTACTTTATGATGTGAGAGGATCCGTGGGATCGGTACGCCTTGTGCGTCGTGTATATGTATATGCTGTGTGAGGGGTGGATCCATATGATTGATTTACACTTGGTGTGCTAGATGTATGATGTGTGTGAATATGGTTGTGTGCTTCCATTGAGGAGGGTGATGGCCCAATGACCATCGGTATTGTTGGTGTGCTCCCGTTGTGGAGGGTGATGGCCAGGTGTCCATCGGAGAGGTGCTCCCGTTAGGGAGGGTGATGGCCAGGTGTCCATCGAAGATGTGCTCCCGTTGTGGATGGTGATAGCCAGGTGTCCATCGGTATTATTGTGGTGCTCCCATTGTGGAGGGTTGATGGCCAGTTGCCCATCAGTGTGGTGTGCTCCCTGAGTGGAGGGTTGATGGCCAAGTGCCTATCGTTGATATGTGCTCCTGTGAGGAGGGTTGATGGCCCAGTGCCCATCGTGATTGTGAGTCGGTACCGTATGTTAAGAGTTGTGTGAGTGCATTGGTAGAGTGATTGTATTGTGGTTGACGATGGGACCGAGAGTCCGGATGATATGTATATGAAATAGTATTATTATTGATTTCTGCCTTTTATTTTATGTACTATTATACCATTATTATTTAATCGTGATTCTCACCCCTTTGTTATTGTTATGGTCTGTGCTTCTTCAGAAGTACAGACAATCCAGGTGTTTAGCTAGTTGGATTGTGGTGTCTCCGTAGGACTGCTCTGATACGTAACACCGGGGCGTTTTTGGGTGTATTTATTGTGTAACTTTGATATGTGTGCCCCCGTGGCGTATCTAATATTTTGTGAGATATTTGATGTTGATCGATGATGATGTTATGTATTTTGGGGCAGATGGCAGTTACTGTATATATGATGATGATGATGGATATGGATGATATATTTATATGTGATGATTTGTGAATTATGACAGACTATGTATATATTTTTCTGCTGCAGTTTTATTGAGAAATTAATTTGGAAAAAAGTCTTGTGGAATTTTAGTGTGAATTGTGACATCCCGTTGTGGGAGATACTCTGATGTGTGCTTATTTAATTGTTTTATTTTATTATTTGGAAACGGGGTGTTACAAGTTGGTATCAGAGCATGTCGGTCCGTCCGGCCAGTGTAATGTGTTGAGTCTGTCTATAGGATAGAGTTGCTTGTTTTCTGCTAACCTGGATTGTTGTTGAGCAGAATGGCTGGGAGGAATGACGCGATGTTGGCTGCGGCGATGCAGGCTATGGCACAAGTGGTGGCCAACCAGAATCTGGCTGCGGGAGCTCAGTTTAGAGATCTGACGCAGTTCCAGAGCAACAAGCCACCAAAGTTTGAAGGTGGAATTCTGGATCCGGTAGCTGCACAGAAATGGCTGAAGGCAATTGAGAAGATCTTCAGAACTATGGGGTGCAGTGACGAGCAGAAGAAGAGGTTCGGTACTCACATGCTTGAGGGGGAGGCCGAAGCTTGGTGGGATAATTGCCGTCAGAGGATGGAAGCTTCGGGGACTCCGATTACTTGAAAGGTGGTTCAGTCTGGATTTCTAGAGAAGTATTTTCCAGAAGATGTCAGAAGTGCTAAAGAGGTGGAATTTTTGGAATTTAAACAGGGCAGTATGTCGGTGGCCGAGTATGCGGCTAAGTTTGAGGAAGTTGGCTCAGTATTGTCCTCATTACAATACTGAGGAAGCTATGACTTCGAAGTGTCTGAAATTTGAGAATGGGCTGAGGCCAGAGATCAAGATGGGAATTGCATGTCAGAAAATCAGGAGCTACCCTGAGTTGGTGAGTAGGAGCCGTATCTATGATAACGATAACCGTGCGAGGACCGCACACTACAAGGCGACGAGTGATCGTAAGAGTAAACAAAGGTTCGGTGGTACTCCTTACAGTGTTCCGACTAGTAAGGGGAAGTTCAAGGGTGTTGTTGATAGGAAGCCTAGAGAGAGTAGGGCATTGGCTGGTATGAAGTGTTTCCGGTGCGGTGGCATGGGTCATCGTGCCAATGATTGTCCTCCTGATGCAAAAAAGTGCTTCAAGTGTGGGAAGCTGGGCCATGTGATGGCGGATTGTAGGACTAATATGCCTACTTGTTATAACTATGGTGAGAAGGGCCACATTAGTACTCATTGTGAGAAGCCAAGGAGGCCTCAGGCGCCTCAGGTGGCGGGTAAAGTATTTGCAGTTGTGGGAACTCAAGCGGAAGATGGAGAACGTTCGATCAAAGGTACTTGTTTTATCAATAACATTCCTTTGATTGCTATGATTAATACGGGTGCGACCCACTCGTTTATCTCTGTTGATTGTGTGAAGAGGTTAGGTTTGGTGCCGACTACTCTTGAGCGGCGAATGATTATTGAAACTCCCTCGATTGGTTTAGTGACTACTTCGCTAGTGTGTTTGAAGTGTCCACTGACTATCTTTGGCCGAGACTTCGGTGTGGATTTGATCTATTTGCCACTTGGTGGTTTGGATGTTATACTTGGTATGAACTGGTTGGAGTTCAACCGAGTGTACATCGATTGCTTTCGGAAAGTGTTATTGTTTTTGACTCCTGAAGAGGAAGCGTTGGCAGATTCCTTGTCTGGTAAGGAATTGAGAACCTTGTTGAAAGATGAAGCGCATGTGTTTGCTTTATTTGCATCACTGTCTTTTGACAGCAAGGCATTGTTGGATGAGTTAGCCGTGGTGAATGAGTTTCCGGAGGTGTTCCCAGTTGATATTACAGAGTTGCCTCCGAAGAGAGAGGTTGAGTTTAGCATTGATCTTGTCCCTGATACGAGGCCTATTTCTATGGCGCCGTACATGATGTCGGCAGTGGAGCTAGCTGAGTTGAAGACTCAGATTGGAGAGTTTCTAGATAGAAAGTTCATCAGGCCAAGTGTGTCGCCGTGGGGAGCTCCGGTATTGTTAGTGAAGAAGAAGGACAGTAGCATGCGTTTGTGCATTGATTACCGACAGTTAAACAAAGTGACCATCAAGAACAAATATCCTCTTCCAAGGATCGATGATTTGATGGATCAGTTAGTGGGAGCTCGTGTGTTCAGCAAGATCGACTTGAGGTTGGGTTATCATTAGATAAGAGTGAGAGAAGGTGATATTCAGAAGACGACATTTAGGACTCGATATGGACATTACGAGTATGCAGTAATGCCTTTCGGAGTGTCTAATACGCCGGGTGTGTTTATGGAATATATGGACCGCATCTTCCATTCTTATTTAGATTAGTTTATTGTCGTGTTTATTGACGACATTCTGATTTATTCTAAGTCTGAGGAAGAGCATGCAGAACATTTGAGGATTGCTTTGCAAGTGTTAAAGGATAACAAGTTGTTTGCTAAGTTATCAAAGTATGAATTCTGGTTGAGGACGGTGAGTTTTCTGGGGCATGTTATTTCGGGTGATGGTGTTTCTGTGGATCCATCTAAGGTGAGTGCGGTGTTACAGTGGGAACCGCCGAAGATGGTAATAGAGGCTAGAAGCTTTTTGGGATTAGCAGAGTATTACCGAAGATTCATTGAAGGATTTTCTAGATTGGCTTTGCCGTTGACTCAGTTGACCAGGAAAGATCAAGTGTTTGTGTGGGATGCGGCTTGTGAAGAAAGTTTTGAGGAACTGAAAAAGAGATTGACTTCAGCGCCAGTGTTGGTGTTACCGAATCCGTGTGAGCCTTTTGTGGTATATTGTGATGCGTCCAAAATGGGATTGGGCGGAGTTCTTATGCAGAATGGAAAAGTGGTAGCATATGCTCCGTGGAAATTGAGGGTGCATGAGCGTAACTATCCTACTAATGACCTTGAATTGGCTGTGGTAGTTTTTGTGTTGAAGATTTGGCGACATTATTTATATGGTTCGAGGTTTGAGGTATTCAGTGATCACAAGAGTTTGAAATATTTGTTTGATCAGAAGGAGCTGAATATGCGGCAGAGGAGATGGTTGGAATTCTTAAAGGATTATGATTTTAATTTGAGTTATCACCCAGGGAAAGCGAATGTGGTTGCGAATGCGTTGAGAAGAAAAACAATTCATATGTCGGCATTGATGGTAAAAGAGATGGAGCTTATTGAGCAGTTTCGGGATTTGAGCATGGTTTGTGAGTTTACATCGGATGGTGTGATGTTGGGTAAATTGCAAGTGAAGAATGATTTCCTAGACATGATTAAGGAAAATTAGAAGTTGGATGTGAAACTTGTGGATTTGACACGAGAGGCCGGAAGTGACTCCGGTAGTGATTTCAGGTTGGATAGTGCGGGTGTGTTGAGGTTTCGGGGCAGAATCTGCGTGCCGGATAATGATGAGTTGAAGAAGTCGATCTTGGACGAAGGACATCGTAGTAGCCTGAGTGTTCATCCAGGAGCTACAAAGATGTATCAGGACTTGAAAAAGTTATTTTGGTGGTCGGGCATGAAGAAGGATATTGCTCGATATGTCTATGCTTGTTTGGTTTATCAGAAGTCGAAGGTGGAGCATCAGAGACCTTCTGGGATGATGCAACCATTAGAGATTCTGGTTTGGAAGTGGGATTGTATTGCTATGGACTTTGTTATAGGTTTGCCGAATACGGCGAGAGGATTTGACGCCATTTGGGTGATTGTGGATCGGCTTACGAAATCTGCACACTTTGTACCGATCGGTATTAGCTTTCCATTGGAGAAGCTGGCAGAGATTTATATTCGGGTAATTGTGAAGCTGCACGGTATACCGTTGAGCATTATGTCGGATAGAGATCCGAGGTTCACTTCTGTGTTTTGGAAGAGTTTACAAGAGGCTTTGGGTACTGAGTTGAAGCTGAGTTCAGCTTATCATCCACAGACGGATGGGCAGTCGGAGCGGACTATTCAGACTTTGGAGGATTTGTTGCGGGCTTGTGTGTTGGAGAAAGGTGGTAAGTAGGATACTCATTTGCCTTTGGTAGAGTTCACGTACAACAACAGTTACCATTCCAGTATCGGGATGGCACCGTTTGAGGCTCTTTATGTAAGGAGGTGCAGGACTCCTTTGTGTTGGTATGAGTCGGGTGAGAGTGTGGTTTTGGGACCAGAGTTGGTGCAGCAGACTACTGAGATAGTGCAAATGATTCGTGAAAAGATGTAAGCATCTCAGGATCGGCAGAAGAGTTATTATGATAACCGCAGGAAAGAGTTGGAATTCAGTGAGGGTGACCATGTATTCTTGAGGGTTAACCCAGTGACGGGTGTTGGACGTGCTTTGAAGTCCAAGAAGTTGGATTCGAAGTTTATCGGACCGTATCAGATTTTGAAGAGGATTGGTGTTGTGGCGTATAGGGTGGCGTTGTCGCCGGAGCTTTCAAACTTGCATGACGTGTTTCACGTGTCGCAACTTCGGAAGTATGTGCACGATCCGTCTCACGTGATTCAGAGGGATGAAGTCCAAGTTAGAGAGAACCTAACTGTGGAGACATTGCCGTTGAGGATTGAGGATCGCAAGATGAAGCGACTCAGGGGAAAGGAGATACCGTTGGTGAGAGTGGCTTGGGGAGGTGCTGCAGGTGGCAGTGTGACCTGCGAATTGGAAAGCAGGATGCAGGAAGCGTATCCAGAGCTGTTTCCATCAAGTATTTTCGAGGACGAAAATAATTAAACTGGGGGAGAGTTGTAATGCCCATTTTAATTATTTTTGGTTTCTGTGATTATTTTATTCGCGGTTGTATTTTTAGAATTATCGTGGAAGGCCAAGAACTCATAATATTAATAAATTGTGATAAAACGCAATAATTGATAGTAATGTAAAAATTATTATTAATTATTATCATTATTATTGCTAATATTAATATAAATGAGAAAATGTTATTAAATGGATTTTGAATTAAAAGAATTAAGAGAATTATATTTATTTTGGATTAAAAAGAAGATTATTTGGGATGAGGGGTAACATTGCCATTTTGGAAAAAAATAGATTTGGAAAGAAGAGGAGAAACACGGTTGAGCAAGAGAAAGATGACGATCAAGAACAACAACCTAGCAAGTGGATTTCGTGGGGATTGAAGAACTTGTTCATCATCAAAGCTTGAATTGAGGTAAGGGGGGAGGATAATCGGTTAAATTGGGTAAATACATGATTAATCGGTAGAAAGGGGGAAATCCCTATCCCCATAGATCCTTTGATGATTGATGTTGATTGCATGCTGATATTGTTGTGTTGTTTGATGATCAATTCGTTTGCATGTGCTGAGAATATTGGGTTGAATGAGTTTGGGGTTTTTGAGTAGTTTCGGAGTTATGCCGGAAGTCGGTAAATTAAGTAGATGATGCATTTTATCGGATAGAATCGGGAAATAGACTCGTAGTTCAGTTGTACTATGTTGTTGGTAGTAGGTTTCGATTTAATCGGGCGACATCGGTGAGGGAGGCGATTCTGCAATGCAGATTATTTCTGCGTGTGCAGGTATTCGCTGGGAGAATGAGGGGGCGAGCCTTCGCTAGGCGAACTAGCCAGCGAGTGCTGGCAGAAGCTTCTGTCTGGCTTCGCCAGAGGTTTCGCCAGGCGAATGGCAGCGAGTGTTCGTTGCGGGGCTTCGCCGGGCGAATGGGCCAGCGAGCCCGACAGCAGGTTGTGTTTTTGCTGCTGTCTGGTGTTGTTCCTCTGAGAACTTGGAGCCTCGTTGGTCACGTGTGATGGGAGGCTTGCTGGAGAGTTGATGCGAGCGTATGTTGGAGGTTGTGGGGCTATTTGGCCGGCGTTTGTTGCAAGTGGCATAATCGTTGAATTATGCATTATGTAGGAATCAGTATGGATGGGTACGTGAGATGTGTGCACCATATGCGTGCTGTGTGTGAGATGTGAGGATCAGTATGATCGTGGCGCCTTGAGTGCGTTTTGTTGGTGTGCTGTGGTGAGTGGATCCGTGAGGATCGATACACTTATTATGCGTTGCAATTGTGTGCTGTCATGTGATGTATTTGGGTCAGTAGGACCGACATGCCTTGTGTGCATGGTATGTGATAAGTTGTGTGGTTAAGGGATCCGTGGGATCGACGCACTGTGTGTGCATATTATGTAGGTACTTTATAATGTGAGAGGATCCGTACGCCTTGTGCGTCGTGTATATGTATATGCTGTGTGAGGGGTGGATCCATAGGATCGATTTACACTTGGTGTGTTATATGTATGATGTGTGTGAATATGGTTGTGTGCTTCCGTTAAGGAGGGTGATGGCCCAGTGACCATCGGTATTGTTGGTGTGCTCCCGTTGTGGAGGGTGATGGCCAGGTGTCCATCGAAGAGGTGCTCCCGTTGGTGAGGGTGATGGCCAGGTGTCCATCGTAGATGTGCTCCCGTTGCGGAGGGTGATGGCCAGGTGTCCATCGGTATTGTTGTGGTGCTCCCATTGTAGAGGGTTGATGGCCAGTTTCCCATCGGTGTGGTGTGCTCCCTGAGTGGAGGGTTGATGGCCAAGTGCCCATCATTGATATGTGCTCCTGTGAGGAGGGTTGATGGCCCAGTGCCCATCGTGATTGTGAGTCGGTATCGTATGTTAAGAGTTGTGTGAGTGCATTGGTAGAGTGATTGTATTGTGGTTGACGGTGGGACCGAGAGTCCGGATGATATGTATATGAAATAGTATTATTATTGATTTCTGCCTTTTATTTCATGTACTATTATACCATTATTATTTAATCGTGATTCTCACCCCTTTGTTACTGTTGTGGTCTATGCTTCTTCGGAAGTATAGACAATCCAGGTGTTTAGCTAGTTGAATTGTGGTGTCTCCGTAGGACTGCTCTGATACGTAACACCGAGGCATTTTTGGGTGTATTTATTGTGTAACTTTGATATGTGTGCCCCCGTGGCGTATCTGATATTTTGTGAGATGTTTGATGTTGATCGATGATGATGTTATGTATTTTGGGGCAGATGACCGTTACTGTATATATGATGATGATGATGGATATGGATGATATATTTATATGTGATGATTTGTGAATTATGACAGACTATGTATATATTTTTCTGCTGCAGTTTTATTGAGAAATTAATTTGGAAAAATGTCTTGTGGAATTTTAGTGTGAATTGTGACATCCCGTTGTGGGAGATACTCTGATGTGTGCTTATTTAATTGTTTTATTTTATTATTTGGAAACGGGGTGTTACAGCTGCAGTCTCCTAGCCTCCTAGCCTCACTTCAGTCATCTCATCTCTCCCATCTCACTTGATTTTTGCTCAGCATTTGTCCATGGAGCTAATATGAAGAGCTGCCACAAAGATCTTGGCAAGATTTCTTCACAATCTCCCTCCAAAAATGGTAAAATCCAAATCTGCCCTCACCTTCATTTTCACCATAAATAGAGGCATTCTTTATGCTACAAACCACACCAGAGCACTCTTAAAAACCAAGAGAAACAACAACTCTCAACTCTCCACTATTTTCTCAAAAGCTTCATTCTTCAAAAATTCCAAGTTTTCACTAAAAAACTGTCTTGAGCAAAACTCTGCTCAAGCTCAGTTCCACTACTTCCAAGCCACTCAAAACCATTTACACAATCCATAAACATTGTATAGAAGGTGTTCATACACTCAAACCACCCAAAAACATCATTTTCCTAAAAGTCAAACTTCATACCTTGATATGTTGACTTTCATTCACTTTGGAAGCCAAATCCTTACTTGAGGCATTTCCTACCATTCCAACACTCCCAACACTTCATATATATCATATCTCAACGGTCCAAACTCTCAAAAACCAGCTGGGAGGTCCACAACTCTAACTGTCTTGAAAGATAGTTTGTTGCTTCAAGAGGAAGAAAGCTCCAAATCTTTGCCAAAGAAGAAGATCTCTTGGTTTCTTAGCTTCTTAGCTTGCTCAAGATTTGTCTACAAGAGGTATGTAATGATCAACCTCTTCATTATTCACACATTGTCATGTTTTACCATTTTGAGATTCTTATTGCGAAAGTATGGTCATGCTGTCCCATATTGCTTCTTTGTCAAGAACTCATGTTTTATGGCCATGGTATTGCTTTTTTTCAAAGTATTTCATCTATGAATGATGTGTTGATGATATGTTACCAATATTAAACTTTGATATTGTGTATAACTTGTTTTGAAGATTTTGTCTATATGGTAGTTTTAAGGATCCAAACATTGAAATGTGGTGTGCTTGCCCTAGGTTTGTCAATCTTTGTTTATTGGTCATGTTTGAAAACTTGTAAGTTGCTTCATGAGATCCCCCTGCCCTAGATCATGTTTGAATTTAGTTTGGCTCTTGTTTCCACACTTGTGATATTCTTGTGTCTTTTGCCTTGCCATTATCATGAGTTTCTTTTGTGTTGAGGTGATATGTGCCTACATTGTTTCACCTTATATATTTGAACTGTTAACTTTCTGATATTGGTATTACTTATAGTGTTTGAAACTTGTTTTAAATTTTGAAAGCATGAACTTGGCCATAGGGCCTGCTGTGAGGTTTTATGAGTTTTGCTGTCAAAAGTTTTGAACCAACATGTCTTTTCCTGTGGTGAGCAGTTTATGTATGATCTTTGTATGTGGAAACATCAGTTAACTTGTGTTGAGGTTGTATGTTGTACTTGTTTGATCAAATTGCCCTTGCTTTCCCAAAACAACTTTTCATTCTTCACTTGTTTTTCAAAACTTCATAATATCAATCACATGTCATTTTCTGTTCCAACTGATTTTTGCTTTATCTATGTGCATAGAATCAATGTTCAACATGTTTGAAACTTGTATGTGGTGCCAGATCATCCCAACTGCCATAAACTTGCCTGCTGCCTTAATGCGTTTGTTTTTGCATTTCTTGAGTTTCAATATGCCTTTTTTTGTTTGATGATGATTTGATCTGTTTCTTGAGCATAATCTCATCTTTTAGCATATTGTTGATATGTGTATGTATTAGTTTAGCATGAATCTCATTGCCTTGCCAAAATGCCATGCTGTACCAAGTTTGTCTCAAGACAACTTTTTCTTCATTTACCATCAACATGCTAAATCCATTTCCGTTTGCATAAGTCTTAGTTTCTAAGCATGATCTGTCTCATTTTTATGTTTGTGAGGTGTGTATGTTGCTGGTATGCTCTGTGGCCACTTGTTTTCTCTTGTCACTTCCAAATTGCATTTTAAAGCCAAAACATGCCATGACTATACCAAATCTTGCTCCAAATGCACAATGTTTGTTTTCTGAGTTGAAACTCCTTCATTGTTATATTCATGATGTGTATGTGCTATGTTTATGACATGAGACCACTTACTTCTAGCTAGACCAGCTTGTACCTTATTTTGCTGCCAAACAGTCTTGAAAAGCCACAGCTGCACACACTTCACTAATACTTGTGTTGTTTTGATCATTCCATGAGCATTAGTATCTCTAGATATGTCTAGGATTTGTATGTGTACATGAACCCAATATATTTGTGAATGATTTATTTTTCTGCTTGACAGCCTCACTCATCATGTATGATACAATTGCAACTTGATAGCCAATATGTGTTATGTGCATTTCATGATCAATCATAGGTTGTAATATCATCCATAGACATATTTGAGACTTGTGTGTGGTATCTTTTTGATCTCAATCTGTTCCAATCATGTTTGATTTCAAACTATGCATTTTCATGCTTAAGTGAGCAGTTGGTATGTGATTTTCATTTCTATGATTTTTGTGGTTAATTTTGAAGTGTAGACACACTTAATATTATGTTTTGGGTATGTATGCAAGGTCTGTCCAACCTGATTAAGTTTGTTTCATGACTCGGCTTCCAATTGGCATCTTTCAATTTCATATACTTAGCATAACAGTTGTGTTTTGTGTGTGACCTTGGCATTATGATTGTGATCTTCTTGTTTTCTCATTTCATTCTAAATGTTTTGGTTGATACTTCATGCTTGTATGGATTCTGTTGTGATCAAAGTGTTTGTACCATTCATGTTTGGTATGCTGTTAAGATCTAGGCAGCATGGCCCTTTAATTGTGGCCTGCAGCTTGGCTGCTTTGTTCATCACCATTGATTCCTCCCTCATATCATATTTTGATCTAGCCACAAATGCACATGATTGTAACTGCTACCTGTTCAAGTTCTAAACATTTTGATTGTTGGTTTGAGGTTATGTTTTATTTGTTTGAAAGCAAATTCACCATTTTTCACAAGTTCATCAATATGTTGCCATGCTTCTTTCTTCTGCATGAACCTTTATGTTTGGTTTGTAAACTTTGAAAACATCAATTGACATGTTTAAAAACTGTTAGACCATGTATATGTTTTGAACTAAACTTTTTCATCTGCATCCTTGGCAGTTTGCTTGCTTTTTCATGTTATCATTGCAATTCATGTGCCACTTTCCATGATTTTGAGTTGTGCTTGAGCCCTAAGTGTCTAACCTATCTGTTATCACATTTGTGACTTGTGTGCAATGCCTATGTGATGTGTATGGACTCTGAACTAGTGTGGTTTTTCAAAATGCAACTCATTTGATCAATATGCATCTTCAATCGTGTTTTTCATTTAAAGCATTGTTTCAAAATTTTGTTGATACCATCATATTCCTCATTAAAAATCAGTCATGTTTGACTAAGATTTCACAGAAAAAGGTTGAGTTTTGACAAAGTTTGGATGCTTCACGTTTTGGTTCGGTTGGCTTGTTTTCTTTTGCCCATAAATCCACCATGAGTAGTGTTATCTATTTACGGGAGTGGCTAAATACACGGATGTATAGCCACCCCAGTGGTAGACAACTTGCGCGCCTATTACCCTTTCACATGCCATGCCTGAGTTCGATCCTTGGTGATCAACTCTTTTGGCATTTTATTTTTCATTTATCATGTTTAATCATTTTCTTCTTTCTTCCCATTCCCCTCATGCGCGCGCATTGTGGCAGAGTGGTTGATGTTGTGTGTTTGTAAATACAAGGGCGTGGGTTCAACTCACAGCTTTTCCCTTTCTCTTCCTTTTTTATTTATTTGTGTGTTTTATTATCACAAATCATTTTGAACTTTAATAATTCACAACTTATTCATTTTTCATCTTTTTTAATCCGTTCTTTTTGTAAATTTTTCATTGTAATGTCTATTTTCATGTGATGGATTAAAATTTCAAAATTCTTGTTTTTACAATGCCTTTTAGCCTGCTTGTTAGTTGGTTCGTTCTTAAGTCGTTACCTCATGTCTTGATCGAATTTCTTTCATACTATACTTGACTTATCTTGTGAGATTTATTGGTATTGGATTTCTTTGTGTTTATTAACATGTTGAGACTTCATTTCTTGGTGGTTACCATGAATTTATTGTTCTCTTCCTAAAGTCTTGAATTTAACCGTTGTGAACATTCCTTGCGTATTTGATTGTCATCAATAGCTAATGTTATTATCATTTGAAATTATAACATGATCATCTTAAGTTGTGACTTATTTGCATGATTGTTGTTTCCATATTTGTTAATATGTATCCCTTGAGTTGCTTTCTTTATCTTTGTGAAAATATGTCATTCTTGGTTGTAACCATCTATCTCCATTTATCTCCTTACATTGTGTTGCTACTGCGAAAATCGGCGCCGGCTATGATAGAAGAGTCGCCACCGTGCGTTATTTATCCCAACGGAGGGAAAGGAAACGCTCAGAGTAAACCTAACGCAAAACGGGAAAGGAATGGTCATTGCAACCAAATCCTGGATTCGGGAGTCGATTACACAAGGGGAAGGTATTAGCACCCCTCACGTCCGCCGTACTCGACGGGATCCACGCTTGTTTTCTAGTACGGATTGTTATTCTACTCTAAGGGTCTGGGTTAAAAGGAAAAGAAAATGACTCGGCAAAGTATCACACTTTATGCCTACGTATCCCCGTCTGGAACGAGAAATCAGAGTCAACGTAGTTCGCCTAACTACGGGTTAAGGGGGGAAGGTTGCTCGCTAGGATACGGAATCCTATGCCTACGTACTTTCATACAGCATGAAAGATCAGAGCAAACGTAGTTCGGGCTACGGAAGACACAAGCTTGTCTGACTGGTTTTTTATTACCTTATGAAAGGGTTTTTCTTGATTAAGAGTCCAAGCGGACAAAAATGACACTTTGATGTTTGTTTTGAATCTTTTACGAAAGAAGTGTTTTTTAGTTTGTGTGCAATCTCTGACGTACTAGAGACTATGATTTGAGAGTGACTACGTCGCATGTCACCCAAAGGGTGCCACACTAAGCAGCCAGACTACTGGAAAGAAGCTCCCCAGCAACCCTTTCTGAAATAGCTTAAGGCTCGTGGCGTACGACATCGATTAACCTTATTACTGTATTTTTGAGTTGTTTTGAGATAAGAAGAGAAAGAAGCTCTAAAAAAGCCTAGGGTTGAAAAGGGAATAAAAACTAACCTAATGTTGTCATGCATGGATAAGAATCCTAATGTCTGTCATAATTCCCTCCTGCACATAGGAAATCAGAGATCCTAGGGGATAAACAGAAAAGAAAGCAAGCAAGTACAGTAAAATGCATGCAATGCAGCAATACAAGCGAGGCAAGGGAGTCCTGCTCAACCTCGAATCTGGGAAAACAACAAGCAAAGTGAATCAACATTCACTTCAAACATTAAGGGGGAAATCTGCACAAGCCAACAAACAATACAGAAAACAAAAAACCAAAGCAGAGGAGGCAGCCCACGCAGCAGCACCAAACTCCTACAGCAAACAGCATAAGCAACAACTCTGACAGCAACAGTTGGTTAAACAGCAAAAAGTTGACAGCAACAACCTTCATCTTCATGAATAGCTTCAAAAAACAAACTTCAACAAGCTTCTATCTTCACACTCAACATACTTCAACAAGCTTTAACAAACACCTAGCTTTAACCAGCAAACAACTTCATCGAGCAAGCAGCTTCAACAAGCAAACAGCTTTATCAAGCAAGCAGCTTCAACAAGCAAACAACTTCAACAAGCAACTGGCTTCAACAAGCAACACTCCTAGCTTCAACAAGCACAAACTTCATTCTCAACAAGCTTCAACAAGCAACCTCCAAAGGAGAATCAATTAACAAGATCAGGTTGAAATGTTAAGTAACTTAATGACAACCAAAGGAAGCCACTAAGAACTTAACATTATAAGAGAATGACATCCTCAAAGTTCTACTCTTAAAGCATGTCATTCATCCCTCCAAAGGAGAGATGTGACTTATTTAAGAGGACTTTATTTCATTGGATTGAATGGAGATGAACAATATACTCCATGTTTGAAGAAAGAAACAAAACTAATCTAATGCTCTTCCTAAAACCCTAGTTCCCTAAGCTACAAAAAGCTAACAAAAAGGAAAGAAAATGTCCAATCCAAGCTCCACCAGCCACTCCACAAAAGCTTCATCATGTCCATGATATCCTCCAATAAGAACTAGAAGCCCACCATGCAAGAAAAGCCCACTTTGAGTCCATTCCAAACAATCACCAAAGTTGAAGCACCAAATGAACAATCAACTTGAATATTCTAACTAAAATAGAAAAACACATAACAAAAATCTAATTATTTTTCTATGGGAACATGCATTTGTTAGAGGCCTATAGTAGAAAAACTAGGGCCTAAAACTGTGCTTAAAGGCACTAAAGAAATCACACACCAAAAGTGGTCAAAAGGGAAATCGAATGGGGAAGCCCCTAAAGATCGAGTTCAAAACCAAACCTAAAGCTACCTAAAAATTAATCTAAAAAATTCTGGGAGTTCCTTAATATGTCTATAACAAACCAGCAAAAAGTTAAGTCCAAATTCTATACCAAATTCCAGAACAAAAATCGGCAAGAAACTATGCAGTTTTTGGCATTTTATTATCCAACTAAGGGAGAAAAACGAAATCAAATTGAAAATTAAACGAAATTAAAATCCACTTGTGCACAAAGATCATAGACATGATAAGGATCATTCCAGAATTTTCTCATATTTTTCTAAGCATTTTTTCTATTTTTTTGGAATTAAAATCAAACAGCACACAAAACAGAATTTTAATGCAACAATCAAACGGTTAAATTAAATCGGAAAACCAACCTACGGATCGGAGATTTTATTCGGTGATCGTTGATCAAGTGAATTTGCAAAGATCCGAACAAGATTAGATGGAAAACATCAAGATCTACAATAATTCTTGCAAGAAGATGAAGATCGAACACTTCGAATCCGAATTGCTCCGAATAAGTGCTTCCAACTTACGCTCCAATATCCAACTTCAATTTGCACGAAAATTAATTACGAAACTTGATCCGATAATGATGATGAGTGGAGGTTTATGCTCAAGATTCCATTGATTTCAATAAAAAATCAATGGATCCAATGATGAGGAGCTATGGGTGAGGGTTTGGAGAATGAAGAAATTGAGAATTGAGAGAGTGAGAGAATTCTTGAAAATGAAAAATGAAAATTGTGAGGATTTTTCTTTTTGGTTTGGAGTAGATCACTTAAATACTCCTTAGGCTTGGACCCCAAGGTAAGGTTTGGACTTTGACTTGTGAAAATTGGTTTGGAGCTTAATGGTATGATTTTGAGTATGTAACCTCCTTTTGAAGCAATCCATAAAATGACCATTAAATATGACTCAAATTGAAATTCTAACAACGCCATTGTGTTTAGAATGTCATTTGCAATCAAAATATGTACCAATTTGGCATTTTTTGAACCATTGTAAATTATTTTGGATTAAAAGGAGACCTTGCTTGTGCATTATGAATGATTTTGGATATGTAGCTTGTTCTTGAAGTAACAAACTAAAGCACCAAGAACCAAGTCTCAAACGAAAATTCTAATAATGCCATTGTTCTTAGAATGTGATTTCCATTCAAAAATTGTACTCATATGCCATGTTTTGGTCCTCTAATTCAAAAAGTCAATTTTCTCTCCTTAATCCATTTAAAATATTCCCTTTTTTAGGCCATTTTAAGTGACTTTTTGCTACAAGCCAAACCAATCCCAAATGACCACTTGGTTACACTTAAAATCCCATTTTAAGCAACTTTCATGTTGAACAAAAATCCATTTGACAAGTGCAAGTTGGAGATTTTGACCCATGCTTGAGAATGACCTATGATCACCAATACCCAAAATACCCCTGAATTGCCAAGATCATAACTTGAGTTCCACAAATATTCTTGAGGACTTCTAGTACTCAAATTAAATCTAAGATCAAGACCTACAACTCTTATGTTGGCCAAGAATCCATTTGAAAACTCCCTGAGGGGAAAAAGTTGCTTGGAAGTCAAGTGACTTTCACAGATAAATTTCAGTGTCCTCTAGTGACTTGTAATTTGCAAAGACCATAACTTGAGTTCTACAAATCTTCTTGAAGACTTCTAGTACTCAAATTAAAGGTATTGAGAAGCTCTACAAGTTTCATGTTGGACAAAGATCCATTTGAAACTTGTATTTGGACTTATGTGGCTTTGAAGTTAGGCACTAAATAGGGGATTTTACACTGAAACCCTAATTTAACAACTTCCCACATTCTTGATCTTTCTTTGCTTAACCTTGGCACAACACCACTCATGTATCAACATATCAATCCATGAATTCCATGACCTCAAGGTAGGCTTTGATGCTCTTCAATTGCTCAATTGACCTAGGGTTGACCCAGATGAAACCCTAGTTGACTGCACCTCAACTGTGGCTCTCATACTTGAATCAATGACTTGCCTCAGCTTTAATAAGGCCCTCTATACATCCCATGATGATTCTCAATATTCCTCAAGATAGGAGCAAAACCCACATGCAGGCACTCAAGCTTCTCCAGACTTCAAATCTCTTCTTGATGACTTGAATGACTTCTCAAACTTAGATAACACCTCTTGCTAGGCTCTTCTCTTGATAGACACCTTGATCCCTTGTTGGATGCATGATATGCCAATGATTTAACTATGTACATGATGTAACCATGCAAATGAAATGCAGTGAAACACAAATCAGGCAAGAAAAGGTTGAGCAAATTTTGGGGTGCAACACATTGTAACATTATTTAAAGTAGGCATGATGCCTGTAAGTATACATGTCATCTTGTAAGCCCTAAGAACCATCATCTTTGTTAAGATGCATCTTTGTTAAGATCCCCTTCCATCTTTATTAAGATATACCCCATTCTTTGTCAAGATATGTCTGTGGTTTTCACCCTTTGTGTTTAGTCTTGTAAGAACTTCCCTATTTCATGATATCATAATATCTTGATACTTGCTTTGGTTGTGACCATCTATCTTTATTGAAGTCATTTCCTGATATTGTAATATCTTAGATGCTTGCTTTGGTTGTAACCATTCATCCCGATTGAAATCCTGGCTTATTGTAATATGCTTGATTATTCCTGGTTGTAACCATATGCCTATTTGTATTCATCATGTGTGAATGATTATGCTTTGTTAAGTTTATTTCCCCAAGTGATGAAACTCTTTAGTTCTCATCCCAATTGTCTCCTCTTCCCTTCCAAAGGAAAGTCTCTCTATTGACCCTTAGGTCATAGATAGCTCTTTACATCATAGGTCTGGATAGAACCTTCTCCCCTTTTGGTCTGGATTGAACCAATAGGATACCCTCATAGGTCGGGATAGAACCTTCTCCCCTTTTGGTCTGGATAGAACCAATAGGATAACTTGTAGGTCTGGATAGAACCTTCTCCCCTTTTGGTCTGGATAGAACCAATAGGATAACTCAAAGGTCTGGATATAACCTTTTCCCTCTTTTGGTCTGGAAAGAACCAATAGATCCTTACTTCTGTAGTTCGTGCCCGAACTACGACCCCTCTGATTTCTCATTGGACAATGAGAATACGTAGGCACAAGATGTGATATCTTGACGAGCAACCTTTCCCTTTCTCCCATCTTTTGGTCTGGATAGAACCAATTGGTCTCACAATGTAGAACTTTAGGATAGAGTTTGGTTAACTCTATGTAAGAATCATGGATATGATTACTTACTTCCCTTTCTTGAGAGTTCAACATAGATCTAGAGAGTTTTGTGAAACTCTACACAAGCATGGATATGTTTGTTCCCCTTTGAACCTTGATCATAATCAAGTGTTCTTCAACCCTAGTGAGGTGAACTACGATTGCTCTGATTCTATCCTAGTAAGGATACGTAGGTAAATGACGCGATGTCTTTGCGAGCAAATTTAGAAACTATCCTTAGGTTTTAACCTTCACCTTTGACCCAATCCCAACCCTTAGCAAACATTTACCAAACTTAGCATGCAAACAAACAAAAGGTTCCTGTAGAGTACTACAAATGTTTAGGATGTGAAATACCTACCCTATGCATAACCAACCCCCGATCCCCGAATCTCTTAGCGTTGTTGTAACATCGCGAAAAGGGTATTTCTTTCTTTAGACCTTTCCTTTGGATAAATTAAAGTCCGGTTGTGAATTTAAGAATTTAAGATTCAAGTTAATCAATAGCTTGGTATCACGATTCTCACCGCAACACCACCAAAGGTATCTTTATGAACCAAAGGAAGTATACTCTTGAGCTTTTGGATGACACAGGTTTCCTTGCAGCCAAGCCATCTTCCATTCCCTTTGATCCTAACCTCAAACTCTCTCCTACTGATGGTGCACCTCTTACTGACCCTACTGACTATAGGCGTCTAATTGGGAGATTAATCTATTTGACCAACACTAGACCCAATATCTCCTTTGCAGTACAACATCTCAGCCAGTTTGTTTCAAAACCCCTTGAGTCACACTATCAAGTTGCTACTAAAGTGCTGAGATTCTTAAAATCATCCCCTGCTAGAGGTATAATGTTTTTAGCTTCTAGTTCTCTAAAACTTTATGCTTTTGCTGATTCTGATTGGGCCAGATGTCCCACAACTAGAAAATCAGTTACTGGCTTTTGTGCCATACTTGGTTCTTCTCTTCTTTGCTGGAAATCCAAGAAGCAAAACACTATGTCCAGATCTTCCAGGGAACCTGAGTACAGAGCTTTAGCATATCTCACTTGTGAAATACAATGGCTACAATACCTCTTTCAGGATTTCAAGATTACCTTCTCTCAACCGGCATCGATGTATTGTGATAACAAGTCTGCTATCTATTTGGCTCATAATCCGGCTTTTCATGAGCGTAGCAAGCTTATCAAGTTGGATTTCCATGTGGTTCGAGAAAAGATAACCTCCAAATTAATTCACTTGCTGCCTGTTTCTTCTTCAGCTCAGTTAGCTGATGCTTTCACAAAACCACTGCATTCTCCAGCTTTTTCTTCTATTATGACCAAGTTAGGACTCTGCAACTTAAACAGTCCAACTTGAGGGGGCATATCAGTATTATACTTTTATATTCTTATCCTAATGTAACTAGATAAGTTTAGTGTACAGCTGACATATTATTATTGGTTCACACTTGTATATATACTGATATCATTGTATTGAGTTGGTTAGATGAATAATAACAAACTTTGCCTTCTCATTGCTTCTTCTTTCTGTTACTGTTTCTTCTTCTTTCTGTTACTGCTATTGCTTCTTCTCTCTGCTATGGCTTCATCGCACATTATCGACATGAATGGATGAATCAAAACAATTTATAAAAATCCAATCCAATCCATTCATTAAAAATAATTATGAAACTTCGTAACTGGGCTTTGTCAAACTTAAAAGATTTTCGAAATCGTCACAATTTTAATACACAAAATTTATCTTTAGTTAAAATTAAATCGCGGATAATTTTTTCAATATATTTTTGTTGTATACTATTTCATTTTAATAAGTTAAAAAAAATTTACAAAATTTTCCAATATATATTTTATTACTGGAAAACTTAATTTATGTTTTTTTGAAAAAAATATTGTATTGAATTTTTTGTGTACCAGTAAAGTTAAATAACCAAAAAAATAAATTAGATATTCTTTTAATATATTTGTAGACTTTTTATATATTTTTGTATGACACGCTATCTTGTATCTCCAGTAATTAATCAAAGCAACGGTGCGAAAGATATATACCAATGTTTCAAAGCGATTTAAAACATTCTTAATAATCATGTGAAATTTATACAAAATAACTAGAAACAACACCATACAATAACAAAGATAGGTGCTAATTTTCATCTTTATCCAAAACGGTGGCCTCATCCTGAGCTACATCAACTTGTTTCGTAGGAGCATGTCTGTTAGTACTGTTACAACGGTGTCTTAGCAGTAGGGCTGCTTTGTGGCAGTGGACATATGCACCTCGACTCATTAGGATCCCAAACATGGCTCCTAAGCCAAACACAACGCCTATTTTCTGGGGTGGCATGATTCTCTTTGTTGCAGATTTTAATCAGTCACTAGAATTACAAATCTTATCTTAAGCAAAATTGGTTTGAGTATGTTATATATATAATAGTAATGAATGAAAAGAGACTTGGTCGAACATTTTGATGCCCAAGTAACCCCTTTTGCAAGGGTCAATGATCAATGGTTGTTAAAAAAAGGGTCAATGTTCAATGGTTGTTAAAAAAGGGTCAATGATCAATGGTTGTTAATACTTTTAATTACTAAATATTAATTGGTTTTTAGTTTTAAAATTTATGATACCAGTTGGGTTTGCAGTCGCTACATTATAAAGCCCAAACAATTAGACAGTCCAATTTAAAGTTTAAAACACATCAACATCAAAAATGTATCCTCACACCCATTTTCCTACACTTGGCACCTCCTTGTATACAACTTTACTAAAATATTTATAACAAAAAATTTCGATTTTCTAAAAAAAAGTTGTGTGATTTTCTAGATTTTTGGATCAATTTACGGATTTTTATGGAGTTCTTAGTTTCTGGTTTTTTTGTTTGAGTTTTTACGAGAGGAATATGTGAAATGCTGAACTTTTTATATAGAAATTCATGAATATTAATTGGATTTATTAAAATGCCGATAAAAAAATATGTGGTTTTATTGATTTTTTTAATAGAAAAATGTGGTTTAAATCAATTGTTTTGAGTAATTTATTTCAGATTTTTAAAAAATTTGGTTACAAGATATATCAAATATTTAATCATAGGAGAGATAGGAAGCAGATAGATGTAATGATGATGATTTTTGGTGTACTAAAATACTACTACAAATAAAAGCAAGAACAAATAAAACACAAGAGGAATAGAAGAAGATATGACGCGAAAGAGGGGAATAAAAGTATCCATTTATAACGATACTTGTGATCATTTGAGCATGTAAAAACTTCATAAAATCCATGAAGATTCGATCTAGAAAGTATTGGAATAAAAACTTTCTAAAACATATGTGATAATAGATTATTCAAGGGGAATAATCAATTATTTGCTATCAATTTTGAAGATTTTGTGTGTTCTTCATTAACGCTCCGATTTAATTTATTTTAAGGCAGAGAGATACATTCTGATCTCGCTTGAAATTTGAAACGTATACACCTCATAATCTATTGGTCTAATTGATTATTTGCTTCAATTTCAGCCTTAAGATTCTTTTAGACATCAGGTTGAGATATGGTTTTAGAAGATTGCTTTTGGCACTCTTTTTTCATTCAGATTGCACCCATTTATCAAAAAATGCTCAAAACTCAAATAATTATAAGTAAAGAATAACTTTAACTGATTGAGAAATTAATAAAATATTTATTTAGAGTGTTAATAAGAAGTTTAGAAAAGAGCACCTTGATGAAGTTACTTAAGACCCTTATTCAATTCCTTCATCTTTTAACAGTTGAATCAACTCGTTAAAATTCTTAAAGATTTCTTCGTTTTTAGATTTTTCTTGAAAATTGAAAACATTTCTATCTCCCCTTTTAAGGATTGGGTAAGATTTGTGATTTTGATCTTAACTCTTAGATATTTATTGGCTGTAAAATTCATAACATGTTTTTCAAATTTTCCAATGGTTGAACACCATTTGTGAAAATAACATTCACATTCATCTAGTGTATCAAAATTTTCACCTCGTGTGTTCATTTCGTCTTGTTCAATACTTGGAAAGACTCCGTAGATCATTTCAAAAATATCCCACATTCCTTTGGCGGAATTACAATTAAGGATATATAGAAATTAATTTTCACTTAAAGTCATAACCATAAAGTTTTTAGCTTTAAAATCAAATTCAAAATTTCTCTTGTCTTCTTCGGTTTAAAGGAAATCTAGTGAGTAGTGATAAATAGACTATTGATGATTGATTCCTACAATTCAAGATTAAAATATTCAATGAAATATCCAGAGCTGCCACCAAATTTTATTTATTCTGAAGAAAGAGAAATTAACGATAAAAAACCCTAAAAGTGAAGAAAATGATTTCGCAACCAAATTTGGGTTCGGAAGTCGGTTAGACAAGGAAAAAGTATTAGCATCCCTCACATTCATTGTACTCAACGAGAACCATCTAGGTTGTCTAAGTGCGAATGAGTGTCGTTATCTAAGGGTTACTTGCTATAAGGGAAAATGGTTGATTTTTTATTAGGGTGCTCATTAAGGATTGTGACCCTTATCCCTACGTATCCTCATAATGAAATGAGGAACCAAAGCTCCATAGTTTGGAGTAGAAAATAAGCGTGTTGGTTGATTTTACCTTGAAAAATGGATTTTCTGAATGATGCCCTAAGGCGCAAAAAGAGTTTGATGAGTTGATGTTAATTTTAGGGTTTTGAAAAGAAATTGGTTCTTGATTAGGACTGCACTAAAGACTATAGGTAGAGGTGAATATTTCAAACTACCAAGATGAGCGTCTTGTGTCCAAAATACTTAGAGTGAGTGCAGGAAAGCTCCATTCTCACTCCTTCTTCACCGCTTAAGGATCGTGGCGCGCAATTCTAATCGTATCTTATTGTACTTTTGAGTTTGTTGAGAAAAATGCCACTTGACGTTGGATCTAGGATTTTATTAAGAAAATACCACTTGACATTGGATCAAGGGTTTTGAGAAAATGGTGAGTAGATCCTAACCCTTAAGGATATCTAGCAAACGAAACCACAACCAAAGAAAAGCGAGAAAGTAAAGAAAGCACATCAAAAGGGGATAGGGGTACATGAAAAAAAAATACAAGAGATGTGTGCAAGGAATAAAGGAGTCTCATTATAAGGTAGCCTAAGAGGAAGCCATGTGTGTGTAAGGTTGTTAGAACACAGATTGGTTCTTAATAATATCTCTATGTTTTGATGATAACTATCATAAAATTTTGTATAGAAGAATTATATACTCTAAAATTTGCTTGAGAGTTTTTACTGCAGATAGTAAAGGAATTAACACTCCAAAAGCAAATCAGAATTGAACACAAGAAATTAGCAATACTCTGTAGCGCCAGATGCATACATTAGAAGATTCTGATTGCTGCCAACAGAAGATTCTAAGCGTAGCCTCCAGAAGATTCTGAAGCAGAAGCTCCAGAAGGATCTGAAGCAGAAGTTCCAGAAGAATCTGAAGCAAGTCAGAAGCATCTGAAGCAAAGAAGAATTTTGTATGAAGAGCTTTTCAATGCATAGTTTCTACAGAAGATTCTGAAAGTACTAAAGCTGCCAGTACTGAAGTTCTGTCTCAAATATGCTCTGATATTTAACACGCTGAAAGCACACCTGCTGCAAAAGACTCTGATCCAGCAAAGCTCTGATCATCATCAGAAGACTCTGACCAAATTAGACTCTAATGAACTTGCTGAAAACTGAAGAAGAAATATTCAAAGATTATATCCGTTGGAGTAAATCAAACGTCTCTTTCCTTATTTATGCTAGACACAAGAACACAGACAAAAAGGATTTTTCTGTGCTTTCTTCTTCTAGGAAAGGTCACTTGATGTGAAGACAAAAAAGGCTCAGACCTTTTGGACACTCTTCTCAACATGCAGCTCACCTTGGATCAGCTGCCTATAAAAGCAAGACTCCACCAAATTCTTCAGTTGACGTTGGCATTGAAAAGAAATCAATATTCAAGCTCTCATACTTTCATATTCTTTCTAAGAATTTATTTCATTGTACATAAACTTAAGAGAAATATCACAGTTGTGATAAAAGCTTTTTAGAAGCATTCTTACTCTTGTAATAGTTTACATTGATTGTAAAGGATTTCCTTAAGAGGATCCAGTTGGGATCAGTAGCTCTTGAGAAGACTAAGAACAGTTGTTCTTAGGTGTTACTATTGTAATCTGTTTGATTAAATAGTGGATTAAGTCCTTGATTGAGAAAGGCAAATCACTCTAGGAAGGGTGGACTGGAGTAGTTGAGTTCAACGAACCAGGATAAAAATACTTGTGTTTTAATTTCTAAGTTTTAATCTTTCATACTTATTCAACCCCCATTCTAAGTATTATCTCACCTTCAGTTGGTATCAGAGCTCCGGTTCTGTGTGTGCTACCACTTAACAGTGTCAGTAAAGATCCAGAGAGAAATACTTTGATATATATTTAGTTGTTACTATGGCTGATAATACAATATCCAACATTAACAATAAATATGAAGAAAGGGACAAAATCAACACCAAACCCCCTATGTTTGATGGGGAGAAATTTGATTATTGGAAAGACTGAATTGAAAGTTTTTTCCTTGGATATGATGCTGATTTATGGGATCTGGTCATAGATGGATATGTTCATCCCACAGATGGGAATGGCAAGAAGATAGACAGAAAATCTATGACAGATGCTCAGAAGAAAGATTTTAGAAATCATCACAAGGCCAGAACAATACTATTGAATGCAATATCTCATACTGAGTATGAAAAAATTACAAACAGGGAAACTGCATTTGATATGTTTGAATCCTTAAAGATGACTCATGAGGGAAACTCTCAAGTCAAGGAAACAAAGACTCTGGCTCTGATCCAGAAGTATGAGGCCTTCAAGATGGAAGACTCTGAATCTGTTGAAGCTATGTTCTCCAGATTCCAAATACTTACAGCTGGACTAAAGGTTCTGGACAAAGGATACTCTACTGTTGATCATGTGAAAAAGATCATCAGAAGTTTACCCACCAGATGGAGACCTATGGTGACAGCACTGAAGATGGCTAAAGATCTGAACAAGATCTCCTTGGAAGAATTGATCAGTTCACTAAGGAGCCATGAAATTGAGCTTGAGGAAGATGAACCTCAGAAGAAAGAGAAAGGTAAATCTGTTGCTTTAAAATCTAATAAATCTGCTACAACTTTGTGGTCGCTACTGCGAAAATCGGCGCCGGCTGACAGAAGAGTCGCCACCGTGCGTTATTTATCCCTCAGAGCGGGAAAGGAAACGCTCGAAGTAAACCTCGCAAAAAACGGGGAAAAGGTATGGTCATCGCAACCATAGCCTGGGTTCGGGAGTCGGTTACGCAAGGGGAAGGTATTAGCACCCCTCACGTCCGTCGTACTCGACGGGATCCACGCTTGCTTGGGTTGTCTACTGGATGCAAAACAATCTTATCTACGGCTGCTAAATCTAAAGGGAAGGGAATTGACTCGATAGAGCATCGCACTCTATGCCTACGTATTCTCAAGAGAGAAAGTCAGAGTCAACGTAGTTCGGGACTACAGGGAAAATTGGCTCGCCAAGACATCGCGTCTTGTGCCTACGTACTTCCACCGCATGGAAGATCAGAGCTTTACGTAGTTCAGACTAACTACGGCTAAACAAACATTCTCACACAGCAGTGAGAAAAACAACTGGTTTCACAGGGTCGGGAACCTATGGTCAAACTATGGCTGAGTCTCAAATGCACTTGGGCAAGAGAGAAAAAGGGTTTCAATTAGTCGTCAGCGGGAAAGTCTCGATCGCACAGCCGCGAGAGAACAAAAGTTGGTCGTTAGTGTGCTCGCTAGGATATCGCATCCTATGCCTACATATCTTCGTCTGGTACGAAGAATCAGAGCAGCTGTAGTTCGGCTACTATCGGACCACAGCTCAAATCTCGTTTTATTCATCTCTGAAAAATGATTACAATGAGTGCATGCTGAAAAATAAATCTCCTAGGACGCTATCCTGTTCTATCTTGAAAAGTCGACTGAAAATAGCCCCCTAACAAATGGGCCTCTAATTCTATCCCTAAAAGTCGAAAAATACTCTCTATGAAAATATCCTAAAAGAAATGCTTAAAAATATTAAATCGAGACTTTAATATTTTTTCTTTTTTTCTCCTTTTCTTTTCTCCTATTTTTCTTTCTTTTTTCACATATTTTCTTTTATTTTTCACCATATTTTTCACAATATTTTCTTCACATTTTTTTCAATATTTTTCTTCTTTATTTCTTCTTTTTCTATTTTAAAATATTTTCTTTTCATCTCTATTTTTTTCCTTTCTTTTTTCAAATATATTTCTTTTCATCTCTCTTTCTCTTTTTTTATTTTTTTTGTATAGCCAACAAATAAAAGGAAAATAAAGGAACTGGGGGGTGAATACAATACAGGGGGAGTTTAACAAGCAAATAAAATAAAAAAATCCACACTAGTTGGGCCCAGCCCAGTCTTCCTCATCAAACGCAGGGGGGTGTGGCGTGAAGTCTGGGTGTATTGCCAGAAACATTGGGGCCCAAAGCCCATGTTTGTCCAAAAACGGAGGGATTGCGTGCCAAAAAAAATTGAACTGGGCCCTGGCCCAATCCCTTCCTCCTTCTCCTTTCTGAAGAAATGAAGAAACAAACCCTAGGTCTGTCTCCAGCTTCCTCCGCCGCCGTCACCCCTCTCCATCTCCACCGTCTCTCTCATCCCTCAAATCCTCTCTCAGTCTCAAAATCTTTCCCTCCCCTTATTCTTTCTATCAAATGATCTTACACCATATGCATCCTGAATCAGGTCATCAAAGAACTGGAAGATCCATCCTTGTTGAGGCTCGTTGGATGAAGATCCCTGGACGAAACGGATCTACATGGACGGTGTTGGTGTGATGAATTCTGGAAAGGCGAAGATGAATATTGACGAAGGTCTCTGGGGAAGGTCACGAAGGTGAATCGAATCGTTGGTGATAAGGATGAAGATCTGGGGATCTGTACGCAGATGAAGAACTGATGAACGCTTATGAAGGCATCCTTGCATGTTCTTGATGGAGGAATTCCTGGAGATTTGTTGGAGTTGATGCATATGGTTCGATGATGCTTGGAGTTCTTCTGAGGATGAAGATTGAAGACGTTTCTGGATCTGATTCTTGAAGGTTGTTCGTGGACGCTGAGGGTTTGTGTTGGACGTTTCTGGAAATCGTGCTTGAAGATGAAGGGATGAGCGTTGATGACTTCTGGAAATTTGTTGAAGAATCTGGACATGTTGATCGGTTGAATCTTGAGGAAAGTTCTGAAAACTTGATGAGTTCTGTTGATGATTGTTGAACGGAGATTGCTGGTGGTTCTTGCGTTGCTGGAGATCTGGATGAGGATTATTAGAGGTTTGAGGAGGACGATGGTGGCCGGAGTGGGAGAAGATGAAGGTGGAGGTTCATGGTGACGTTGGGAAGAAGACGAACGGAATCTGGAATGGTAGTTTCTCCGGTGAGGGTTTGGGGGTGGCCGCCGGCCATGCAGGCCGGCCGGCGATGGCTTTCAGGCGAAGCTCTGGGATGGCCACGTGGTTGCACAGTGGGTGGAGTGGCTCTGCATGCCTGCCACGTACAGGCTAGCGTGGCTGAGAGGGAGAGAAAGTCTGGGGTTACGTGGCGTGCGATGGACGCGAAAAGTGGGGCCTCCCTTCTCTTAACACGTGTCCAGCTGGCTTTTATACTGATGATTCGCTGGAGCTTTCTGGATGCTTCCAGAAGAAGCTGGAAAACTGTGGAACGAACTGGATCATATTGGATATTTTCTGATATTTTTTTGGACTGACTTGGACAATGGACAAAAACTGAATGGGCCCTACGAACAAAAGGGATAAGCCCACACGAAAAATGGATAAAAACTGCCCAAAAAACTGAAAAAACAATATTTAAAAAAAAGCTGATTAACTAACAAATAAACCCCTAATCAAACATTAAATCCAATTAATCCCTATATTAAAATCCCTAAAAAATCTCTAATAAATCCTAAAAATCTATTATTCTAGAAAAGAAAACAAAACCTATTTAAAATCTATTCAATTATTATTATTATTTCTATTTAGATTCTATTTAAAAATTATACTAATATTCTAAAAAAACTATATTATCTAAAAATATTAAAATCTATAAAAGATCTATTAAATCCTAAAATGAATTTAAAAATCTATTTAATTCTATAAAATGCTAAAAATTGATTTAAAAACCATTAAAAATATCAAAAATTCTATTAAATCCTAAAAATTGATTTAAAAGCTATTTAAACCCTAAAAAATCCTATAAAATCCAGAAAAATCACAATAATTCCTAGAGGGATAAAGTGAGCACCGAACGACACGAAAATAATCGGTAAAAATAAACGGGCACCGAAATATCCCAAAAATCGATTCTACTGATCCAAAACACCTGAAGCACGAGACGGGAGCTGTGATCCCTGATAAAATCAAAACAAATGAGCAATGCAATGTATGCAATATGCAGATGCGAATGCGGTCGTGCGTCGAAACATCGAACCAAATGCGAGACCCGGTTGGTCAAATTTTGGGGTGCAACAGCTGCCCCTATTCAAGCGACTTCGACCTGAATGGGTGAAGAGCGCTCAGCCTTCAGACATTCAAGGTAGATGACGGTTGAATACAAATGGAACCCTGAAATTTGCCAACCGCAAGAATATACCGCAAAGCTGCTTGAGGAATAGCTTCCAATAAACTGAAGTTTGGTTGTAACGGCAACATCTGGTCAATTTTCTGATAAATTTCTTCTTCTTTTCAACACCTGTGTGACGCCACAAGTATTGAAATAATGCTTCATAAAGCAAACACTTTGATTCCCATCTCTCTCGTGGGATCAAATCTGGTCGACTCACAGTTCATTGCGAACTTGAGGACAATTCTCCTGGGGAAATTCTGAATTGAACTGCCTTGCACCTGTTTTGACAAAGGGGGCAGCTTCAGAAGTCTGATATATGTCAATCTTTGTTGTTGTTGTTGTTGTTTTTTTTCCGATGCTGACGTAACACCCAAATATGAAGAATCACTCCGCTGGGGAAGACAAGAAGCTGAACCACACAACTCTGCAGGTGAACAAATTCGAAATCCAATAGGTAACCATCTTGGTCTGTGTTTCGACATGCGTATGCTTGAAATGATGCAATGCCCTATATGACATGGATATGCTATGCGTTTTGTTTGAAAATGCGATGCCCAGACGACATGGATATACTATATGCTTGTATAAATGTTATGACTATATATGCAAATGCTAATGCATGCTCGAGCTGCCAGAGAACACCAGGTCTGAAAACCACTTGGCAAAATAAATGCCGAAGGAAATGCCAACTCTACTGGGGATGACCTGAAGTCACAGAACCATCTCAGCAAAATAAATGCTGGAAACGAGAAATCAAATCCGCTGAGGATAACTGCCCTGCTGGATAAATGAAAAGGCAACCCTGCTTGACGACTTCACTGGGAAAAGAAAGACAACTCTGCTCGGGACTGCTTTCTTCAAACCATTGGCAACTAATTGCGCTCTGCGGGGATTGACCCAAACTGAGGTTGATTACGCGCAGCACACTGCTGGAAATGCTCCTACTATCGAGGATATCAATCTTAATCTGCTGAAGATACTACTCTGATACGGGGTAAAAGACAATCTCGACTCTTCCGGGGATAATAAACAACTTTCAGCTGCTGAAGAGTAACAATTCTGATTTAACAACATCCACAAGGAGTTCAAACATTACTCGAAGCACTGGTATTTGTCGAGCTTCGTATCGGGAAACATGACAACAGGCGAGTCATTGGGAAATATTGTGTCAGATACCTTTAGGTTTTTTCGGTTTCTGGTTTAGAATAAACATGGAATATGTACACAGGAAATGGAAAATACTAGGCGAGAACTAGCATTCAAAGGTAGACTACCAGGCGAGAACTGATAGGAAAATAGGTTAGAAAAATTGATTTTTGTGTTTTTGAACATCAGACAAGCTGACTGGATAACAGACTGAGGAAAAGACAACCAGGCGAGAACTGGCTGAAAGCTAACGTACACCAGGCGAGAACTGGTATAACACTTGAAGAAACGGTGACCAAACGAGAATTGGTTACCAATAAACTGCACCAGGACGGGAACTGCTGCTTACAATAAACTGCACCAGGACGGGAACTGATGCTTACAGATGGTGGGCCAGACGAGAACTGGTTACCGATTTGCCAGGCGAGAACTGGACTTTGGAAACGACTGGTTACTGACACGCAACAGGTTTAAACTGCAGGATAATGATCCAACGACAACCAGATCTTCTTATTTGAAAGGTTTTCGATAAGGGTATTGACATGATTCCCCGATACTCCACTCCGGCTGGGGATAAACAGACTGGCTTGAACAACTTGCCCCAGTACACTCAGCTGGGGATAGAAAGACTGGCGTGCACAACTTGCCCCAGTACAATTCAACTTGCCCCAATCTAACTCTTGGGAATACTTGCTCTGAACAGCTTGCTACGAGAAGACTTCGAGAGTATTTGCCCCGACATTTGTACGACAACAGAATTCAATCTCCATTAGACACCTAACAACCCAGCTGATTTCAACATTCTCTGCGATGACTTGCCCCTGAATGAGCGTTCTAGCGACTCAACCCGATCTGATTATCCATTGGAAGTATCTGCTTTCAAATCTCAGCGCTCTGCATAATTGCCCCTGATTGGCTCCCGAGAAGACTCCCTCTGATCAACTGCTTTTCAAACACTCTGCCCCTGCTCAACTGAAGCTTCGGGACTGGTCCTCAGACTGACTGATACTGAACTTACTGGAAGATAATGCCCCTGATTCATTGGGCTTCACAACATGCACCATTCTGGTTCAGACTGCTTGATTACTCAGTCCTATTTGATTACTCCCTGGTGGAATTTCTTTCATGCCAACTACTAACCTGCAATTAGAATTGCCTGTCTACGAATGGTAATCTCAATGCAATGGTTATGCAGATTTTGAAAAAATTTTGAGCTGTCACTCATTTACATGCATATGATTGTGAGTGACGAATGCACCAAAGTTCAAACGCAGTGCTTACGTGGTCAATGAAAAATACAACAAGATGTGACTAGCAAGTCAAGAAGGAGTCAGGTTACTCAACCTTATCATAATGCGCTTCAGACTAACCCTACCTCAATTAGGTCTTTTGAGGGTTGTATCGTGGTCGGGTTCACGGTTCGTGAAACAAAGGATATTCGGCTCAAATTTTGATTTGTACCCACCCCGTCTACGTGATGATCTCCGATCCTAAGGTTCAGTTAACCTGGCACAAGCGCTCGCCTTTTCGAGAAGTATGTCGAATGGTAAGAACCACAGTTAAGGAATTCACAAGCTATTCTTCTAGAGTGATAGTTACTCCTTCTTCGCTTTCGGTGTCTGTGTACACGACTTTGTGATTGGCTGGGGAAAATTTCTTTTTAATCCCTCTTTTCGTTCTTTTGATTCCCTAATTTTTGCCTGGACAGACTCCTTTTGAGTTCTTTTTGATTTTTCCAATTTCTTTTGAAGTCCAGCGGGATGCCCTAATTTTTGCCTAAGTATTTAGCTTTCCAGCTTTTCTTTCTTTTTACTTAGCGGGCTTTCTTATTCTTTCTTTTGGAACAAAGTCGTGTGACACTGGTTGTCTTGATTGCTCCGAAAGGATTGTAACTGTCTCACTCCTGATTGGTGAGATTTGACCTTTTGAAGGTATAAACTGATTGGTCCCTGAAAGACAACACTCCTCTGCAAGACTTGAATGCTCGGTCAAGCTAACTGCCAACTACCCTGCCCCGGGTTAAGATGTGAGGGTTTTTAAAAGTCCGAAAAAACTTCTACTTCCTGGCTCGAAGTGGTTGACAAGGGACTAACTCCTTATATCTCCAGTGTTTGGGGAATTTGAAACAATGCCTTGTACGTCATCGGTACGGTCTTATCTGAAAGCGTACAATCATTGGTTATGAGTTTCAGTTTCGTCATCCTCCCTCCTGACTTTGCTAGTCACAGCGAAAAAATGGAGTGAAATAAATGCAAGTGTCAGTGCAATGCAATAAATGAGCGACAGCGACATGATTAATTCAGAAAAATGCATAATCACTTTATTATTATCACCATTCAGAACATACAATGTTAAAGCAGGTAGTAACTAACAGAAAAAGAAACTACAGATGCAAATGATGTAAAGCTTGATAACTGCCAATGCTGAGGCGCCTGCCTGTCTGAACCACTGGCTTTTGCTGGGGAACACCTTCTGAATCCACGAGCTTAGACAGCTGAGCGGTTAGGGATGAACAAACAGAAACCCTTCTCGAAAGGAAATGCGATCCTGATCAATCAACTGCTGTACCTTCGCCTGAAATGCTTTACAATCTTCGGTTGAATGCCCCGGTGAGCCATCATGATAACCACACTGAACGTGGGGATTGTACCCAGGAGGGTAAGGTTCTGGAACTGGCTTAAGAGCTTTCGGCTCCACCAAAGACTTTTGGATCAAAGACGGTAGCAGCTGGCTATACGGCATAGGCACTGGGTGAAAAGGAGCGTTCCTTCGTTCCAAGTTGTTGCGAGGTCTGTTCTGATTCTGACGCTGATTCTGATAACCTCGGCCACGGGCTCGCTGATTTGCAATGGAAGCGACATAAGGTTCCTGATAGGGTGCCCTGGGCACGGCTGTTTGTTCAGTATAACAAGCCACAGGAGGTACTGATCTCTGATAAGATGATGAACCAACAAAATTCACTGATTCGCTTCGAGGATATTCAACCTTTGGCATGACTGAGTTGATCACAACTTCTTCTTCACTCTGATAGTCACAAGGGTATTTAGTTTCACCAGCTTGATCATATGAAGTAATCTGAATTTTCCCCATCCTTATGGAGTACTCAAGGCGTTCTCCTAATGCTACCACGTCAGAGAAACTTGCCGGAATTCCGAGCAATCTTTTGAAGTACGGATATTGTAGGGAATCTACAAACATGCTTGCCAGCTCTTGATCTAACAGCGGGGGACGCACTCTAGCAGCAAATTCTCTCCATCTCTGAGCATACCTCCTGATAGGTTCATTGATCTCTTGAGACAACTCTTGCAAATGCATGCGATAAGGAGCAATGTCTAGGTTGTAATCATACTGCTTCAGAAAAGCTCTGGCTAAATCCGTCCATGACTGAATCTGATTCCTCTCTAACTGCATATACCACCTCAAAGATGCCCCAGTCAGACTATCTTGAAAGCAATGGATCATCAACTTGTCATTTCGCGCAAACGCAGTCATTCTTCGACAGAACATCATCAAATGCAGCTTCGGACAGCTATCTCCCGTGTACTTCTCAAATTTCGGCACTTTGAACTTGTAAGGCAACACCAGGTCAGGGACCAAACACATGCCTACAGCATCTAGGTTGACAGCATCTTTGGCTTTCAAAGCTTTCATTTGCTCTTCCAACACTCGGACTCTTCTACCTTCGTCAAGGGCTCTTGGATCTACCATCCCAGCTGCTGGAATATCTCTTCGGTAATTCATCACAGGGAAAGCAACACCTTGATTGCTGACAGGAGGAGGACGCTCATTCTGGGCAACAAACTGCTCATGTCGATCTTGGTTCTCAACAGAAGGCTGTACAACTTGGTCTGCAGCAACGTTGTTCACTTGCGGGAAGTCTTCCGTAGAGTCATACAGAGGGTTGGACGCCATAGTGAACCCTGTCAAGGTGTTAGGAGACTGGAAATTGCCTTCAGACATGGCTACCAATAATCTTCAGCTGACTTCGACACTTGATTCTGCTCAAATATACTCAACCCCTAGGCAGGTCTTCTGACAATCAACAGCTGCTCAATCCAAACTCCGGGTAATCACCTTCAGGAAACAAAGGCTGGATCAGAACTCTGGCTAGCTGGAGGATGATATGCAATGCAACACTGATATGCACATGATATGCAAAATGCAGCAAACAATGGGACCACAGCCCCCACACAAAATCTGAATACTGCTGCTCTGCTGACGGAGACGTTCTCTGAAAAGAAGACCAGTATAACGGGTAGGTTGGAAGTCAAGTTTCCTGCACAAAAAACCCCCCCACTCACAGGTGTGGACCTATATCTGACAAGGTACGGCATCCTATGCGGTCGTCAGCGTCACAGACTTTCATGAGGAATGATACGATTCCCAGAAGGAGTGGTATCGTCATCTCATGAAGAGGCCTCACTTAGCTAACTTCCAATTGATCGGTTCCCAGAGTCGACAATCCTCGCGTCTGGGCTCCCCTCAGATCCTCAGGACCGGAAAGGAGCACCTCTGTGAGAACCTCGTCCGAGTGCGAATTTTCGTAGGGAACTGCGCCTGCTCAGCAGACAGGTTCGTCTACTACTTCTCCGCAACTATATCTAGGTGTATACTCATACTCGAGCCCAGGTCCGGCTTATCTCAATCATAGAACACCCGTAACAGCCCAATAGCAACAGATAATATCGATAAATAAGCCCCAAATAGACAAGCAAACAAGCGCTAGGATTGACTCTCTCTTAAGGGACGTTGGATCCCACATGCATAAGAACTATCGCAGTCCTTAGCAGCCAGGGGACGTTGAATCCCCAGCAGAGTCGCCAGCTGGTCGCTACTGCGAAAATCGGCGCCGGCTGACAGAAGAGTCGCCACCGTGCGTTATTTATCCCTCAGAGCGGGAAAGGAAACGCTCGAAGTAAACCTCGCAAAAAACGGGGAAAAGGTATGGTCATCGCAACCATAGCCTGGGTTCGGGAGTCGGTTACGCAAGGGGAAGGTATTAGCACCCCTCACGTCCGTCGTACTCGACGGGATCCACGCTTGCTTGGGTTGTCTACTGGATGCAAAACAATCTTATCTACGGCTGCTAAATCTAAAGGGAAGGGAATTGACTCGATAGAGCATCGCACTCTATGCCTACGTATTCTCAAGAGAGAAAGTCAGAGTCAACGTAGTTCGGGACTACAGGGAAAATTGGCTCGCCAAGACATCGCGTCTTGTGCCTACGTACTTCCACCGCATGGAAGATCAGAGCTTTACGTAGTTCAGACTAACTACGGCTAAACAAACATTCTCACACAGCAGTGAGAAAAACAACTGGTTTCACAGGGTCGGGAACCTATGGTCAAACTATGGCTGAGTCTCAAATGCACTTGGGCAAGAGAGAAAAAGGGTTTCAATTAGTCGTCAGCGGGAAAGTCTCGATCGCACAGCCGCGAGAGAACAAAAGTTGGTCGTTAGTGTGCTCGCTAGGATATCGCATCCTATGCCTACATATCTTCGTCTGGTACGAAGAATCAGAGCAGCTGTAGTTCGGCTACTATCGGACCACAGCTCAAATCTCGTTTTATTCATCTCTGAAAAATGATTACAATGAGTGCATGCTGAAAAATAAATCTCCTAGGACGCTATCCTGTTCTATCTTGAAAAGTCGACTGAAAATAGCCCCCTAACAAATGGGCCTCTAATTCTATCCCTAAAAGTCGAAAAATACTCTCTATGAAAATATCCTAAAAGAAATGCTTAAAAATATTAAATCGAGACTTTAATATTTTTTCTTTTTTTCTCCTTTTCTTTTCTCCTATTTTTCTTTCTTTTTTCACATATTTTCTTTTATTTTTCACCATATTTTTCACAATATTTTCTTCACATTTTTTTCAATATTTTTCTTCTTTATTTCTTCTTTTTCTATTTTAAAATATTTTCTTTTCATCTCTATTTTTTTCCTTTCTTTTTTCAAATATATTTCTTTTCATCTCTCTTTCTCTTTTTTTATTTTTTTTGTATAGCCAACAAATAAAAGGAAAATAAAGGAACTGGGGGGTGAATACAATACAGGGGGAGTTTAACAAGCAAATAAAATAAAAAAATCCACACTAGTTGGGCCCAGCCCAGTCTTCCTCATCAAACGCAGGGGGGTGTGGCGTGAAGTCTGGGTGTATTGCCAGAAACATTGGGGCCCAAAGCCCATGTTTGTCCAAAAACGGAGGGATTGCGTGCCAAAAAAAATTGAACTGGGCCCTGGCCCAATCCCTTCCTCCTTCTCCTTTCTGAAGAAATGAAGAAACAAACCCTAGGTCTGTCTCCAGCTTCCTCCGCCGCCGTCACCCCTCTCCATCTCCACCGTCTCTCTCATCCCTCAAATCCTCTCTCAGTCTCAAAATCTTTCCCTCCCCTTATTCTTTCTATCAAATGATCTTACACCATATGCATCCTGAATCAGGTCATCAAAGAACTGGAAGATCCATCCTTGTTGAGGCTCGTTGGATGAAGATCCCTGGACGAAACGGATCTACATGGACGGTGTTGGTGTGATGAATTCTGGAAAGGCGAAGATGAATATTGACGAAGGTCTCTGGGGAAGGTCACGAAGGTGAATCGAATCGTTGGTGATAAGGATGAAGATCTGGGGATCTGTACGCAGATGAAGAACTGATGAACGCTTATGAAGGCATCCTTGCATGTTCTTGATGGAGGAATTCCTGGAGATTTGTTGGAGTTGATGCATATGGTTCGATGATGCTTGGAGTTCTTCTGAGGATGAAGATTGAAGACGTTTCTGGATCTGATTCTTGAAGGTTGTTCGTGGACGCTGAGGGTTTGTGTTGGACGTTTCTGGAAATCGTGCTTGAAGATGAAGGGATGAGCGTTGATGACTTCTGGAAATTTGTTGAAGAATCTGGACATGTTGATCGGTTGAATCTTGAGGAAAGTTCTGAAAACTTGATGAGTTCTGTTGATGATTGTTGAACGGAGATTGCTGGTGGTTCTTGCGTTGCTGGAGATCTGGATGAGGATTATTAGAGGTTTGAGGAGGACGATGGTGGCCGGAGTGGGAGAAGATGAAGGTGGAGGTTCATGGTGACGTTGGGAAGAAGACGAACGGAATCTGGAATGGTAGTTTCTCCGGTGAGGGTTTGGGGGTGGCCGCCGGCCATGCAGGCCGGCCGGCGATGGCTTTCAGGCGAAGCTCTGGGATGGCCACGTGGTTGCACAGTGGGTGGAGTGGCTCTGCATGCCTGCCACGTACAGGCTAGCGTGGCTGAGAGGGAGAGAAAGTCTGGGGTTACGTGGCGTGCGATGGACGCGAAAAGTGGGGCCTCCCTTCTCTTAACACGTGTCCAGCTGGCTTTTATACTGATGATTCGCTGGAGCTTTCTGGATGCTTCCAGAAGAAGCTGGAAAACTGTGGAACGAACTGGATCATATTGGATATTTTCTGATATTTTTTTGGACTGACTTGGACAATGGACAAAAACTGAATGGGCCCTACGAACAAAAGGGATAAGCCCACACGAAAAATGGATAAAAACTGCCCAAAAAACTGAAAAAACAATATTTAAAAAAAAGCTGATTAACTAACAAATAAACCCCTAATCAAACATTAAATCCAATTAATCCCTATATTAAAATCCCTAAAAAATCTCTAATAAATCCTAAAAATCTATTATTCTAGAAAAGAAAACAAAACCTATTTAAAATCTATTCAATTATTATTATTATTTCTATTTAGATTCTATTTAAAAATTATACTAATATTCTAAAAAAACTATATTATCTAAAAATATTAAAATCTATAAAAGATCTATTAAATCCTAAAATGAATTTAAAAATCTATTTAATTCTATAAAATGCTAAAAATTGATTTAAAAACCATTAAAAATATCAAAAATTCTATTAAATCCTAAAAATTGATTTAAAAGCTATTTAAACCCTAAAAAATCCTATAAAATCCAGAAAAATCACAATAATTCCTAGAGGGATAAAGTGAGCACCGAACGACACGAAAATAATCGGTAAAAATAAACGGGCACCGAAATATCCCAAAAATCGATTCTACTGATCCAAAACACCTGAAGCACGAGACGGGAGCTGTGATCCCTGATAAAATCAAAACAAATGAGCAATGCAATGTATGCAATATGCAGATGCGAATGCGGTCGTGCGTCGAAACATCGAACCAAATGCGAGACCCGGTTGGTCAAATTTTGGGGTGCAACACTTTGCAGATTATTGAAGAAAACTCTGAAGGATCTTCTTCTGAAGAAGAAGATGAATTATCCATGCTGTCCAGAAGGATCAACAGACTCTGGAAGCACAAGGGAAAGAAGTTCAACAACTTCAGAAAATCTGATTATAGAAAGGAATCTTCTGGGCATAGAAGATCTGGCAAGAAAGAAGTTGTGTGCTATGAGTGCAAAGAACCTGGGCATTACAAGAATGATTGCCCCAAACTTCAAAAAGAAAAACCCAAGAAGAAGTTTAACAAAAAGAAGAAGGTTCTGATGGCAACATGGAATGACTCAGATGAATCTGAATCATCTTCTGAATTAGAAGAAGAATGTGCCAATGTTGCACTGATGGCCAGCACAGAAGATCAGGAGGAAGGAACCTCAGGATATGAATCAGATTCTGAATCTGACGATGACGCTGAAGAGGTAATGGCTAAACTTACTAAAGAAGAACTTATAAAAGTATTATCAGAAGTTCTGAAAAGCTATAACAATATCAAACTCAAATACAAGAAGCTGAAAAGCAGTCTTGAATCTGAGATTGATCTTCTGAAGACAGAACTTGTTGAGCAAAAATAAATTAATCTGAAAATCAAAAATGACTTTGAAATAACTCAACAAGAATCTGAATCTGAGACTAAGTCATGTGAAAACATTTTAGAAAAATATGACTCTAGCTTTCAGAGATTCCTTACTAAGAGCATAGACAGAAGCAAGATGGCTTCTATGATCTATGGTGTTAGTGGGAACAACAGAAGAGGTATTGGATATGAATGTTCCTCTGGAAGTAATCCAAAATCTGTTGACAAACTTTTCATCAAGAAGACACCTCTGTACTCTCAATTTAAGTTTGGTCACCTAAATGACATTAAACACACAAGCTCTGAGAAGAATACTTATGCGTTTAAACCCAAGGCAAGTCAGAATAAACATTATGTTGAAAAACAGAAGTTTATACAAACCTACAAATCAACTAACCCCAAAGGACCCAAGAAGATCTGGGTACCTAAAAGTAAAATAATTCCTGTTGCAGATGTTCTTAGCAGCAAGGTCAAAACGCCAATCATGGTACCTGGACTCTGGATGCTCACAATGTGAGGGTAAGTTGTCTCACAATACAGGCCTCCGAGTTTTCGATGATGACAAAACACAACCTTGGACAAATTAGAAGCATCATGCAATAGTTCATCATGCTATACCTATTTTTCATTGTTAAATCATTATACCTTAATATGTGTCATAACTGAATGTGGCAGGATGCACAAAATGGAAAAAGCTGTTATTTTTGCAGGTTTCTAAGCAGTGAGTCGACCATACAGTCGGCGCATGAAGCCTGGCATTTCTCACGGCTCAGCGCATGGAAGGTATGCGTCGACCGTACAGTCGGCGCATGAGTGTTTTGATTTTCCACGGATCAGCGCATGAAGACATGCGTCGACCATGCCACTCAGCGCATGGAGCTGAGGATTCCCCACGGGTCAGCACACGCCGACCCTATGGTTGACCGTTCGCGCGCTGTGCTGTTTTTCTTGTTGTGTTTAAAATTCTGTTCAGTTGACTGTTTTGGTTATTACTATAAATAGAGTTTTGCTAAATTTTAACAACTAACAATTGAAATCTTGAGTAAATTGTCAGGGCAAGAAACGTGAAATAGGTGCAACATATTTCTTCATCTTCATCCTTCACACAACACACAAATCCACAAATATACACAATCATTTTTGCTGTGATTGGTGTCTTGTTCAAGGGTGATAAGGTTCGAACGCGTTGATTGAAGATCCGGTTCGAGTGGAAATTGGGGCAGGTGTTTCTTGCAGAAAACCTTGAGGGTTTTACCCATCAAGACTAGAAGGTTTTGAGGGCTTTTGCTACGGAATAGTTCGTTCAACATTCAAGCAGGTGCGAAGGTAATTGATCAACGGAAGGTTCATCAGTTTAGTAGCGAGGGCGTTGAAGTGTTGAAGACTTTCCGGGTTTGATTTGTTGGTGTCTAAGATCAGCCGAGCCGAAGGTTTGAACAACGGAAGGTTTTTCATTAAGGTGGCTGGAATCGGAGGTCATTCACAATAAATTGAAGGGCTTGATTCATCTTGAATCAAGGTGCAAGAAGTGATAGCAAGCATCAACAATATTTGAGATTTTTTGTATCATTGTCTATCAACTCTTGTGTAAACTGTTCATTCCAACAGGTGATATATATTCAATATATCTCAATTCTAATTTTAGAATTGAGGGCAGACGTACCCCGAAGCGAGGACGACGGGGGAACTGCCTCATCAAATCGTGTGTTCTTCATTTTCTGTCATTTTCAATTCAGCTTATAAAATAAGTGATTCTAGCTTAAGTGATTATTGTCAAACTGTGATACAAATTGAGTAAGGTGTTGAAACTCTGTTTTTTAACTACTAAGTACAATAAAAATATTGTACTAGGGCATTTCCAATCTCTTACTCAACATAAATATCCTTTGAGGTATTTGTGCACACAAACTGTTCGACAAAAGTCCTGAACTAAAATTGTCTTATTTTGCTTCTAGTTTTTGTGTGCCCTGTTTTTCATTGGAACTAGGTAACCTTGCAAATTGAAGTAAATAATTGATAATCATAGTTTGTGTTGTGATTTTATTTTTCCGAATTGTCATATATCCATAGGCTTACGTATATCCGGTTTTCCAATAACCGTTCGTTTTAGACTATATTTTTCCTCGGCCGCTTCCGCACTTAAAACATTTTCAAAACCAATTTTAAATTGGTAGCGCCGAATCAAATTTTAATTGGGGATCTATTCAACCCCCCCCCCCCCCCCCTTCTAGATCCGTGCCATAGTCTAACAAGTGGTATCCAGAGCTACGGTTATTCAGTGCTTCAAATACAACGAGATAGAAAATGGCAAACGAACCTAAAGGGGCGTATAATAGGGCTCCTGTTTTCAACGGTGAAAATTATAGTTATTGGAAAGACTGTATGCGTGTGCATATAAACTCCATAGATAGAAAAATATGGAACGTTATCCTTAATGGTCCAATAGAAATTACTATGACCAATGCGGATAATGTAGTTGTGCCAAAGCCTGAAGCACAATGGGCCGATGACGATGAGAAAAAATACAATTATGATTGGAAAGCTAAAAACATCTTAATCTCCTCATTAGGTGTAGATGAATATTACCGTGTATCCCATTGTCCTACTGCTAAGGCCATGTGGGATTCACTACAAATAGCCCATGAGGGGACAACCGATGTTAAGTTAGCTAGAATCAACACTCTTATACAAGAGTTTAATCTCTTTTTCATGGAGCAAGGGGAAACCATTGTCGACATGCAAAAGAGATTTACTCATCTTATCAATCGCTTACATTCACTAGGTAGGCCTATTTCCAATGATGTTGCTACTAATAAAGTCTTGAGATGTCTTAACAGGGAATGGCAGCCAAAAGTGACCGCCATCAAAGAGGAAAATGATCTTACCATATTAGACTTGACAACATTGTTTGGCAAATTGCAAGAGCATGAACAGGTACTCTTGAGCTTAGACCAACGTGAAAAGATGGAAAAGAAAGACAAAGCGAAGGTGAGTGAAAAGAAATTGATAGCTCTCAAGACTTCCTCCTCGAAGTCTCAAGCAAAAGAGCAAAATGATTATTCCTCGAGCGACGAAGAAGAAGAAGACACAAGCGAAGATATGGGGTTGTTTGTTAAAAGGTATAACCGTTACGTAAGGAAGAACGACATACAACATTCCGAGAAGAACTTGGTAAACTTCCGGAAACAATCAAGACACTCCAAGGATGATGACTCGAAAGGTAAAAAGACTAGAGGGACGTGCTACAAGTGTGGAAAGCCCGGTCACTACAAACCGGATTGTCCAATGAATAAAAAGGGAAAGGACAAGGAATCAGCAAAATCACACAAGAAATCATCAAAGCCGAGGAGAGCATACATAGCATGGGAAAGTGACAGCGACTCTTCCTCCTTTGATGAAAGTTCTAGTGATGAAGAAGAGTCCGTGAATCTATGCCTCTCCGCAAATCAGAAAAATAAGAAAAAACAGGTACGTAACTCTAAATATGATAAGTCATCAAATATGTCGCATTCAGAATTACTAGCTGCATTTCATGCCTTACATAATGAAGCAGTTGAAGCCTTCAAGAAACTTGCTTCTAATAAGAAAATCTTTACGTATTTAGAGCATAAGGTTAAAGAGTCCGAAAAGAAATTAGAGGACCTAAAGGCTTCCATTGTGAAAGGCAATGAATCGGATTGTAAGGACGATAGAAACCCTTTCAACTTCGGGTGTGGCACTTGTCATATTTGGCAAGGTGAGGTTAGACACCTCAAGGCCAAATTAAACAAGGCACTCGAGCCTAAAATTACATTTGCTATTGATAAAAAGGATTTTAGAAAAAGTATGATTAATCCATACCAAAAATATGCATATGTAATTAGGGATCAAGCAAGTGAAAGTGTCTCTAAAGTTGATTTTGCTTGCTTATACTGTTGCAGGAAAGGCCACTCCATTGGTAAATGACGTTTTAGAAGATTTCTTGTTCCTAAGGGCATCTACCAATGGTTGCCCAAACGCAACCATTTTGTCGCTAACCTATTAGGACCCAATATGCCATTGGGTACCTCCTTGTGCTAATTATGTTTTGACAGGTGAAATGTGTCGAGACCACCGAGAGAAGATGGGTTCTCGATAGTGGATGCTCAAGACACATGTCTGGAGACATATCCTTATTCATAGACTTTGTGGCTAAGAAGAAAAGGTATGTAACTTATGGTGATAACAACCGCGGAGCAATACTAGGCAAAGGTAGTGTAGGTAATTCCGCCTCTGCTATGATTTCCGATGTATTGCTTGTCGAAAACCTTAAACATAATCTGCTTAGCATTAGCCAACTGTGCGACAAAGGATACAATGTATCCTTTTCAAAAGATTGTTGCAAAATTGTGCATGAAAATGATAAGAAGAATATGTTTAATGGTTTTAGAGTAAACAATGTATATATGCTTGACTTAAATGAAGTATCATTAACAAGCGACAAATGCCTCATAACTATGAGTGAAGACTCATGGCTATGGCATAGGCGTTTAGCGCATGTTAATTTTGACTTACTCAATAAGGTAGTCTCAAAAGACCTAGTCTTAGGACTTCCCAAAATAAAGTTCACCAAGGATCACCTTTGTGATGCTTGTCAAAAAGGGAAGCAAACGAGGATCTCATTTAAATCTAAAAAGATAATTTCAACAACGAGACCTCTTGAACTTCTACACATGGACTTGTTTGGGCCGTCTAGGATCAAAAGTCTAGGAGGAAACTATTACGGGTTCGTAATAGTGGACGACTTTTCTAGGTTTTGTTGGACCATCTTCTTAGTAAGTAAAAGTGATACATTCGCCGCTTTTGAAAAATTTGCTAAGCTTTCCCAAAACAAGTTAAATACAAACATAGTGTCCATAAGGAGCGACCATGGAGGTGAGTTTGAAAATCATTTGTTTGAAGAATATTGCGGTAACCATGGTATTGATCATAACTTCTCCGCTCCACGCACTCCTCAACAAAACGGGGTTGTGGAGCGCAAAAACCGTATTTTAGAAGAATTGGGAAGAACAATGATTAATGAGAGTGGTTTACCTAAATATTTTTGGGCCGACGCCATTAGTACGACATGTTATGTTTTGAATAGGGTACTTATTCGCCCCATTCTAAACAAAGCACCGTACAAACTCTTAAAAGGGCGAAAGCCAAATGTCTCTCACTTGCACGTGTTTGGATGTAAATGTTTTGTATTAAACAATGGTAAGGAAAACTTGGGCAAAATTGATTCCAAAGCCGATGAAGGTATCTTTCTCGGATACTCTCACTCGAGTAAAGCATATAGAATTTACAATAAACGATTACTTGCTGTAGAAGAGTCTGTGCATGTTACTTTTGATGAGTCCTATCCGAGAAATATCGGAAAGGATAGTGTTGTTCATGGTGCAGGTACATCCACAGAAGACATACTCAAAGATGGCGAAACAGGGATTGATCAACCTGACAAAGTCAAAGTTGAGGAGGATAAGGATGTATATCATGAAGCAAACGAGGAAGTTCATCCGCCTACGAACGATGATCTCCCTCAAGCTTGGAAATCCTCTAAAGATCATCCAATCGACAACATTCTCGGAGACATCACAAAGGGAGTCACTACTCGATCGAAGCTAAGTAATTTATGTTATCACTTCGCTTTCGTGTCACAAATGGAACCTAAAAATCCTAAGGAAGCCCTACTCGATGAACATTGGTTTCTGTCAATGCAGGAGGAACTAAATCAGTTTACTAGAAATGAGGTTTGGGACCTTGTCCCTCCTCCGCGAGGTCATCGAGTAATCGGCACCCGATGGGTGTTTAGGAACAAGCTGTACGAAAACGGGGTAATAACTCGTAACAAGGCGCGTTTAGTCGCGCAAGGGTATAACCAAGAGGAGGGCATCGACTATGAGGAAACTTATGCTCCGGTTGCCCGACTCGAGGCTATACGCCTTCTTCTTGCTTTCGCATGTGCGAAAGATTTTAAGTTATTTCAAATGGATGTCAAGAGTGTGTTCCTTAACGGATACATAAATGAAGAGGTCTACGTTGCACAACCTCCGGGTTTTGAATCTCATGAGTACCCCGATCATGTTTATAAACTAAAACGGGCGTTGTATGGTCTCAAGCAAGCTCCTAGAGCTTGGTATGAACGCCTAAGTAAATTTCTACTTGATCAAGGTTACTCAAGAGGAAAGGTTGACACGACACTCTTTATTAAACGTCAAGGAAAGCACTTGATATTAGTTCAAATCTACGTTGATGATATAATCTTTGGATCGACTAACATGAATCTCGTGAGAGAGTTTTCTGTTCTTATGCAGGGTGAATTCGAGATGAGTATGATGGGAGAGCTCACATACTTTCTCGGCTTGCAAATTAAACAATTCAAGGAAGGAACTTTCGTGAGTCAAACAAAGTATTGTTTGGACCTTCTCAAGAGATTTGACATGGCAAAATCCAAGGCCATAGACACCCCCATGCCTACATGTGCAAATTTGAATAAGGATGAAAGCGGTAAGGACGTAGAGGTAAAAAGGTATAGAGGTATGATTGGATCACTTCTCTATCTCACTACGTCGCATCCTGATATTATGTTTAGCGTGTGTATGTGCGCAAGATACCAATCATGTCCTAAGGAATCCCACCTAAAAGCTGTTAAAAGAATACTTCGGTACCTATCCGGTACTCCAAAGTATGACTTGTGGTATTCCAAAGGTAGTGATTGTTCGTTGTTAGGTTATTCCGACTCCGACTTTGCGGGTTGCAAGTTGGATAGGAAAAACACTAGTGGTACGTGTCACTTGTTTTCAAATTCTTTGGTTAGTTGGCATAGCAAAAAGCAAGTTTCAGTTGCTTTGTCAACCGCCGAAGCGGAATACGTTGCCGCCGGTAGTTGCTGTGCTCAAATCCTGTGGATTAAGCAACAACTATTGGACTTTAACCTCAAACTTGAACGTATCCCAATCCTATGTGACAATACCAGTGCTATTAATCTTACAAAGAATCTGGTATTGCACTCTCGCACTAAACATATCGAAATTCGACACCATTTTCTTCGTGATCATGTTGAGAAAGGTGACGTTGTATTTGAACATGTTGATACTAAGAATCAACTAGCAGATATTTTTACTAAGCCGCTAGCCACTGAACCTTTCTTTCATATTCGCAGAGAACTCGGTATTCTCGACATTTCGGAGCGGGAGTCATAATTTGCTTATTTCAGCTCATTTCATTCACATCTATATTTTGTACTTCTAACAAATTTGATGTTTTTGCAAGTACAAGTATGTTATTTATCAAGCTTATCCGGCATTGAGGTGATATTGTTCCTCTTCCTTCTCTCTACATACAAGTTTTATTTGTGATCTCAAAGTAAAATATGTTAACTATGGTGCATATGTGAATCATCTGTTGTGTATTTAAATTGCTTGATTGAACATTTTTGTTGTGGCATTATTGTCTGCATTTATTAAGCATCATGTCATATGAAACCAGGCAAAATTCTGCATTTTCAGGTCTTGAGTCGACCATACCAGAACAGAGGTCGACGCACTCTGTTTAACTTTTAAAATTATTGAAAATTTTACAGCATGCGTCGACGCATGCAGAGCTATGGTCGACAACTCGCTGAAAAATTCAGTTTTATTTTTCTGCCTGTTCGTTTCAGGTCTCCTCATTAAAGGTAGTTACATGCATCCACTCATATTCCTAGGGAGTTGCATCTACTACTCTCCACTACTTCTTCTTGTCTCTTCCACTCTCCAACAAACCCTAAGTTTCTCTTAAAAAGGGGAAACTATTTTCTGAACCCACAACATTCTCCCATTTCAGAATTCTCCCATTTCTCATTACCCACCAAAATCTCTACCCATGGCTTCATCTTCTCATAGACCCACCAAAAAGAGGTCAAGAGGGTCAACATCTGCCTCAATACCCATTACCCCCGAATCACTTGTTCATCCATCTCTCCGTGAAAACTTCAACAAGGATATTGGTCGAAGAAAGGTTGTACGACAACATGCATTCTACGAACTTGTCGCCGAACGCATGCATCTTGGAGAAATCATGACATATCTCACATATCACGGTATTGAGAGATTTCTTGAATGCAATGCCAAGTACAGTGAAGACCTGGTACGTATTTTCTATACTGGTCTCAATGATAAATTTCATGGTGAAAATTTCCACTCCGTTATCGGACCCACTCAGGTATCTCTAACTTCTGAAATTTGGAACAAATATTTTGATATGACTGTGGAGGAAAATGAACCTCCTCTGGCTGAAGTAACTGATTCACGCACAATTGAAGGTTATGAGTTCAAAACTGCACTGAATGGTATGCTTAAGCGACCCTATCCTGACCACATTGTGAACAGAGCTGCTTTTCCACGATCTGTCACTTCCGGAAAACTCAAAACTTCAGCAAGAATTCTTCAGTGGATTGTGGCGCACATTCTGCGGCCCAAACAGGGTGGATTATCAAGGGTGGAACAGGCTGAAGTTCATCTCATACATATCCTGGGTCACGGCATCAAAATCAACTGGCCATATTACATTGCGAGTCGCATGTATGAGTTGCGTGACTCCAAACGAAGTACGACACTTGCCTATGGATCCTTCATCCAAGAGGTCCTCAATTCCGCAAATGTGAACTACCCCTCCTTTGCATACACTTCTATTTCCGCTGACAAAGAATTCAGTCCAAAAGTTTTCTCAATGATGGGATACGTCTGGATTCGCAAATACCAGAAGTACAAATTCTATCGCCGTGCAAATATGCCTCAGTCCGAATCATCAAGTGAAGAGAGTGCAGATGAGTCCGAAGGTGAAGAGAATGAAGCAAGTGCAGATGGTTCAGATGAAAGTGAAGAAGAACAAGAACAGGATACACATGCTACTGACACAATGCAACCAGACCAAGCTGATCATACAGAGCGTCAAACATATGAGCCTCCAGACAACTATCAAGAGCCGCCACCAAATTCCAACCTCAATAATGACTGGACTGCTTACACGGGTCAACAAGAAACTGACAGTGAGGAAAATAACCAAGGCTGGGGTGAATGGCAATACACTAGGTGGACCACACTTGGGAGATTCTATCAGCCCTATCAACATAGCTCTGAGGCACCTCCTTCTCCTCAACAACCATCCAACAACTCCGACATTCTGGAAATGATGCAGTCCATGCAATTAGACCAACGTAATTTCATGACCACTATGCAGGAACAACAGCAAAATTTTATGAGAAGTCAGGATGAACGGATGGAACAAGTTCGCTCTGAGCTGCAAACTCAAAATGAGAGGATCAGTGGAATCTCCACATAGCTGGATGCTCGCTTTGAGATTCTCGTTCACTCCCATCAAGCTGAAGAATGGGCAATTACTGAGAGTCTCGACTTCCTGAACAACATCACTGAAGAGTTCACTGATTTGGCTCATCCTCAACGTCATCCCCATTTCTATGAGAGGCGTGGCCGTGGTCGTGGACGTGGACAGGGTTATTAGCTTGTGTTCGTCTTATTATGGTTTCATTTGCTATTTTAATTGCATGCATCATAGTCTCTTTCGTTGTTTTTGGTTGCAAACTTTGTTATGGTGTTTTGTTTAAATTCCTAAATTCTGTCAAGACTTTATGTGCTGCTACTTTATGTTCTATCTTCGTTTCTTATCAATATTATGTATCAATATTGGTGTATGTTTAATTATTATCTGTTGGCTATATTGTATGGCTTTTTCTTGATTTTATGTTAGTTATATTGTTAATCCGTCAAGACTTTATAGTTCTCGGTTTCTTTTTGATGTTGTCAAAGGGGGAGAAAAGCGTCATCCACCACAAATGCTTTGACTGAAAATGCTTTGACTGAAAAAGAAAGGGGGAGAGCTTACAACTATGATTAAAGACATCGCATGTTGTGTGCAACAGGTTGTCATCATCAAAAAGGGGGAGAATGTGAGGGCAAGTTGTCTCACAATACAGGCCTCTGAGTTTTCGATGATGACAAAACACAACCTTGGACAAATTAGAAGCATCATGCAATACTTCATCATGCTATACCTCTTTTTCATTGTTAAATCATTATACCTTAATATGTGTCATAACTGAATGTGGCAGGATGCACAAAATGGAAAAAGCTGTTATTTTTGCAGGTTTCTAAGCAGTGAGTCAACCATACAGTCGGCGCATGAAGCCTGGCATTTCTCACGGCTCAGTGCATGGAAGCTATGCGTCGACCGTACAGTCGGCGCATGAGTGTTTTGATTTTCCATGGATCAGCGCATGAAGACATGCGTCGACCATGCCACTCAGCGCATGGAGCTGAGGATTCCCCACGGGTCAGCGCACGCCGACCCTATGGTCGACCGTTCGCGCGCTGTGCTGTTTTTCTTGCTGTGTTTAAAATTCTGTTCAGTTGACTGTTTTGGTTATTACTATAAATAGAGTTTTGCTAAATTTTAACAACTAACAATTGAAATCTTGAGTAAATTGTCAGGGCAAGAAACGTGAAATAGGTGCAACATATTTCTTCATCTTCATCCTTCACACAACACACAAATCCACAAATATACACAATCATTTTTGCTGTGATTGGTGTCTTGTTCAAGGGTGATAAGGTTCGAACGCGTTGATTGAAGATCCGGTTCGAGTGGAAATTGGGGCAGGTGTTTCTTGTAGAAAACCTTGAGGGTTTTACCCATAAAGACTAGAAGGTTTTGAGGGCTTTTGCTACGGAATAGTTCGTTCAACATTCAAGCAGGTGCGAAGGTAATTGATCAACGGAAGGTTCATCAGTTTAGTAGCGAGGGCGTTGAAGTGTTGAAGACTTTCCGGGTTTGATTTGTTGGTGTCTAAGATAAGCCGAGCCGAAGGTTTGAACAACGGAAGGTTTTTCATTAAGGTGGCTGGAATCGGAGGTCATTCACAACAAATTGAAGGGCTTGATTCATCTTGAATCAAGGTGCAAGAAGTGATAGCAAGCATCAACAACATTTGAGATTGTTTGTATCATTGTCTATCAACTCTTGTGTAAACTGTTCATTCCAACAGGTGATATATATTCAATATATCTCAATTCTAATTTTAGAATTGAGGGCAGACGTACCCCGAAGCGAGGACGACGGGGGAACTGCCTCATCAAATCGTGTGTTCTTCATTTTCTGTCATTTTCAATTCAGCTTATAAAATAAGTGATTCTAGCTTAAGTAATTATTGTCAAACTGTGATACAAATTGAGTAAGGTGTTGAAACTCTGTTTTTTAACTACTAAGTACAATAAAAATATTGTACTAGGGCATTTCCAATCTCTTACTCAACATAAATATCCTTTGAGGTATTTGTGCACACAAACTGTTCGACAAAAGTCCTGAACTAAAATTGTCTTATTTTGCTTCTAGTTTTTGTGTGCCCTGTTTTTCATTGGAACTAGGTAACCTTGCAAATTGAAGTAAATAATTGATAAGCATAGTTTGTGTTGTGATTTTATTTTTCCGAATTGTCATATATCCATAGGCTTACGTATATCCGGTTTTCCAATAACCGTTCGTTTTAGACTATATTTTTCCTCGGCCGCTTCCGCACTTAAAACATTTTCAAAACCAATTTTAAATTGGTAGCGCCGACTCAAATTTTAATTGGGGATCTATTCAACCCCCCCTTCTAGATCCGTGCCATAGTCTAACACACGACACATGACAGGAGAAAAGTCTATGTTCCAAAGCCTGGAACTTAGACCTGGAGGTGACGTGAAGTTTGGAGGGAACCAGAAAGGCAAGATCATTGGATCTGGCACCATTGGAAATGGTAAACTTCCCTCTATTACTAATGTTTTACTTGTTGAAGGGTTAAAGCATAACTTATTGTCCATAAGTCAATTAAGTGACAATGGTTATGATATTACCTTTAATCAAAAATGTTGTAAAGCTATTAGTCAAAAGGATGGCTCTATCCTATTTAGTGGTAAGAGGAAAAACAACATTTATAAAATAAATCTTTCAGAACTTAAAGTTCAGAATGTTAAATGCCTCTTGTCTGTTAATGAAGAGCAATGGGTCTGGCACAGAAGATTGGGCCATATTAATATGAGACGTATATCTCAGATTAATAAACTTAATCTTGTCAGAGGACTTCCTAATCTGAAGTTCACCTCAGATGCTCTTTGTGAAGCATGCCAAAAAGGGAAGTTTTCAAAATCTTCTTTTAAAACAAAAAATGTTGTTTCTACTTCCAGACCACTAGAATTACTTCATATTGATCTGTTTGGACCAGTGAAAACTGCACCCATCAGAGGCAAGAAGTATGGATTAGTCATTGTTGATGACTATAGTAGATGGACTTGGGTAAAGTTCTTAAAATACAAGGATGAGTCACATTCTGTGTTCTTTGACTTCTGCAAGCAAGTCCAGAATGAAAAGGATTTCAAAATTATAAAAGTCAGAAGTGATCATGGTGGTGAATTTGAAAATAAATATTTTGAAAAATATTTTTCTGAAAATGGCATTGCTCATGATTTTTCCTGTCCTAGAACTCCACAACAAAATGGGGTTGTAGAGAGGAAAAACAGAACTCTGCAAGAAATGGCCAGAACCATGATCAATGAGACAAATATGGAAAAACACTTTTGGGCAAAAGCAATCAACACAGCCTGTTACATTCAGAACAGAGTGTCTGTAAGACCTCTTCTGGAAAAGACTCCATATGAACTGTGGAAGAACAAAAAGCCCAACATTTCATATTTTCATCCTTTTGGATGTATTTGCTATATGTTAAATACTAAGGAAAATCTGAACAAGTTTGATTCCAAAGCACATAAGTGTTTCATGCTTGGATATTCTGAACGCTCTAAAGGCTACAGAGTATACAACACTGAGACACAGATTATGGAAGAATCCATTCATGTCAGATTTGATGATAAGCCTGGCTCTGAAAAGCCAAAGCAGTCTGAAAACTCTGCAGATAGAGAAGTAGTCTTCATTGACTCTGAAGTCCCAGAAGTAGACAAAATTCAAGTGAAGGAACCAGAAGCAACGCCAGATGCTATTCCTTTAACTTCTCAGATGAATAATCTAAACATTTATGAAGAATCAACTGTTAGAGGATCATCATCTAGAATTAAAGCTTCTCATCCAGAGAATGTCATTATTGGAAAGAAGGATGATCCCATCAGAACAAGATCCTTTCTAAGATCAACTGAAGCATCACTATTTGGACTGGTGTCAGAAATTGAACCATCTTCTGTAGATGAAGCTCTGCAAGACAATGATTGGATTATTGCCATGCAAGAAGAGCTAAATCAATTCACCAGAAATGATGTATGGGATCTAGTTCAAAGACCACAAGGATTTCAATATAATTGGTACAAAATGGGTCTTCAGAAATAAGCTAAATGAGAAAGGAGAAGTTGAAAGAAATAAGGCAAGACTTGTAGCTCAAGGGTACAGTCAACAAGAAGGTATTGATTACACTGAAACTTATGCTCCAGTGGCAAGGTTAGAATCTATACGCCTTCTTATTTCATTTGCTGCACAAAATAACATCACTCTGTATCAGATGGATGTTAAAAGTGCCTTTCTTAATGGCATTATTGAAGAAGAAGTTTATGTCCACCAACCCCCTGGTTTTGAAAATGAAAAATTTCCAGATCATGTTTTCAAATTAAAGAAATCTCTATATGGTTTAAAACAAGCTCCCAGAGCTTGGTATGAGAGATTGAGCAATTTTCTTCTGGAGAAAATTTTCATCAGAGGCAAAGTGGATACAACACTCTTTTGTAAATCAATTAAGAAAGATCTTCTAATTTGTCAAATTTATATGGATGATATAATATTTGGATCTACCAATACTATGCTGGGAAAGGAGTTTGCTACATGTATGCAGGCAGAATTTGAAATGAGCATGATTGGAGAACTCAGATTCTTTCTAGGAATCCAAGTCAATTAAACTCTAGAGTGCACTTACATACATCAGACCAAATATGTTAAAGAACTTCTGAAGAAATTTAACATGACTGATAGTAAGCTGATGTCGCACCTCAAAAAATCACGGAGACATTTCGGAGAAACGACCCTCGCGCGAAAGGCGCGGAAATGCGGTTCGACAGAGTCGCCACCGAACTTTATTTATCCCGAATAAACGGGAGAGGAAAATATCGAGAAAACCTCTTAAAACGAAAGGATAGGAACAGGGCTGTCGCAACCATGTTCCGGGTTCGGGAGTCGGTTACGTGATGGGAAGGTATTAGCACCCCTCACGTCCGTCGTACGAACCCGGAACATGGTTGCGACAGCCCTGTTCCTATCCTTTCGTTTTAAGAGGTTTTCTCGATATTTTCCTCTCCCGTTTATTCGGGATAAATAAAGTTCGGTGGCGACTCTGTCGAACCGCATTTCCGCGCCTTTCGCGCGAGGGTCGTTTCTCCGAAATGTCTCTGTGATTTTTCGAGGTGCGACAGGTGGCGACTCTGCTGGGGAAATGAACTGCTATAACGTTCATTTTCCTGAGGTAGAAGTCAATTAGATATAAAGAAGACCCTAAATTTATCCGAAAGAAAAAGAGATGCCTGAGAATTGAAAATACTGGAAAATGTAAACCTCGAAGTCAACTGTAAGCAACTAGCAAAAGGTCGCCATCACCAAAAGGATGACGGAATGAAACACACACGGCTACTACCACCAAAAGGATGGTAAAGCAAAACACAATTGCACAATCTGACATTAATGACTATGACAGACCCTTCATCAAAAGGATGACAGAGCGAAACTCACACCGGCCACTACCACCAAAAGGATGATAGGGCAAACACTATCGCACAATCTGTCACCAATCCAAGTGACAGACCCCCCACCAAGAGGATGACGGAGCGAAACTCACACCGGCCACTACCACCAAAAGGATGATAGGGCAAACACTATCGCACAATCTGTCACTAATCCAAGTGACAGACCCCCCACCAAAAGGATGACGGAGCGAAACTCACACCGGCCACTAACACCAAAAGGATGATAGGGCAAACACTATCGCACAATCTGTCACTAATCCAAGTGACAGACCCCCCACCAAAAGGATGACGGAGCGAAACTCACACCGGCCACTATCACCAAAAGGATGATAGGGCAAACACTATCGCACAATCTTTCACCAATCCAAGTGACAGACCCCCCACCAAAAGGATGACGGAGCGAAACTCACACCGGCCACTATCACCAAAAGGATGATAGGGCAAACACTATCGCACAATCTGTTACCAATCCAAGTGACAGACCCCCCACCAAAAGGAAAACGGAGCGAAACACAAACGAATATCGCACAATCTATCACTATGATAGACCCCCCACCAAAAGGATGACGAAGCGAACTCACGCTAAACACATCGCACAATCTATCATTAATGACTATGATAGACCCCCCACCAAAAGGATGACGGAGCGAAACATACACAAATATCGCACAATCTATCATTAATGACTATGATAGACCCCCCACCAAAAGGATGACGGAGCGAAACACAAGCAAACATCGCACAATCTATCATTAATGACTATGATAGACCCTCCACCAAAAGGATGACGGAGCGAAACACAAACAAACATCGCACAATCTATCATTAATGACTATGATAGACCCCCCCACCAAAAGGATGACGGAGCGAAACTCACACGGGCCACTACCACCAAAAGGATGATAGGGCAAACGCTATCGCACAATCTGTCACCAATCCAAGTGACAGACCCCCCACCAAAAGGATGACGGAGCGAAACACACATACAGGTTGCTATCACCAAAAGGATGATAGAACGACACAAAATTGAAGGTTACCAACACCAAAAGGATGCCGGCTAGGTTGAACTGATGAGGTTCGACTATCACCAAAAGGATGATAGTAAGGCAATTGACAACGGTCACGCTTGTTGGGTACAACTCATTGGGGAACCCCCAAGAGGAAAATTGAATTGAAATGAGTCAACGGGGTACACCCACCGTCTTGCTTGGAGATCATAGTTTTGCTGAAATGATTTCATGGTTACGCCCATGAATTCTGAAGAGGATGCCCCTGATTGGGCTGAGTTTGTCTTGATGTCTTGTTTTGGTCAACAAAAGGTTGAACAACTTCGTGAGGAACACTCATGGTTTTGCTGAAGATGCCCCTGACTGGGCTGAATCTTGCACTTAAGGTCTTTAGATTTGCCCAACAAAAGGTTGAACAAACTTCGTGGGGCACGCCCACGGTCTTGAATGATATGCCACTGGATGGGCTGTATGTTGATTTGAAGGTTTACTCAACCACGAGTTTGAAATACGTCATGGGAACTACCCATGGTCTTGAAAACGATGCCCCTGACCGGGCTGAAGATTGCTTTGAAGTTCTTGAAATTTGTGGGAGAAATCCACGGTCTTGCGGAAGATGCCCCTGACTGGGCTGATGGTAGTCTTGGAAATCTTCAAGATTGATCCTGGAACTTGACTTGCATATATGAATACTGGATGATAAATGATATTCCATATGAGTGGAAGTGCAAATGCAAATGCTGACGCACGGAGATGCAAGAGTTGGGGAAGTATAATTGATTGGAGTATGCATATGATGCAAGACGCTTATGATGTTGAATGCGATGCTTATGATACACATGACGCAGACAGTTATTTGGAAATGCAGGGAGACGCCAGCATGGTGGATTTCTGGCAGTTGCCAATACGGATTGGACTTTGGGTGGTGGGAGGGATTAACTTCCTCGACACGCACTTTGCTAAAGATGCCATGACGAAGCTGAAGAAGATATTTTGGATGCCCCAAGTCTGGGTACTTGGTGGTTTGCTGTGAATTTACTTCAGAGAAGGTTGCAACTCTGCTTGATGGTCAGGACGACTTGGTCTTGCCCCAGTTGGAACCTGTTAATGGCCTGCCCCTGCTCGAGCTGTTGAGTAATTTGCCCCAGCCTGCGGATTTTGAGGTAGTCTTGCTTCGTGACAGCCACTGAAAGTCAAGTTCCTCCTTGATTGCCTTTTGTTGAAATGTCTTTAAATACCTAGCACTGATTTGCAATTAAAATTGTACATTCATAAATGGTAATATTAATGCAAAGTTCAATGTAAGTTTTGAAAAAGTGTGTGATTTATTGAGAGTGTCGTGGTAGTGAGACGAATCATTTCAAACGTTGTACTGATTTTGATTTGTGTGAAAGATATATCAAGAGAAATGACACCAACGCTGATGATTAGAACTCATGTGAGGAGTCAGGTTACGCAACCTTGCGATAGTATGCTTTCAGAATAAACCTCGTCTCAATTAGGTCTTTCGAGGGCTGTAACATGGTCTGGTTCACGATTATGAAACAAAGGTTATTAGGCTCAAAGTATGATTTGTACCCACCCCTTCTTCTTAATGATCTCCAGTCCTACGCTCAGTTAATTCTACACTAGTTTACCTTGACGGTGTAAGCTAGATGGTTCAAGGTTCGCTCGAGATGGCAGTCACCTTATTTTGCTCTTTGATGGATGTCAGTGCCCCTTGATTTGGGTGGCCACTGAATCTTATTTTGTTTTTATTGTCGAGGGTTTGAGGACCTCTTTTTGGTTTTGTTTTTGATCCCTAACTTTTGCATGGATTGGCTTTGCTTGTCAGATCCATCGGGATTGCCTTGATTTTGCCTAAGTCCCCTCTGAGGTGTTTGACTTAGCAGGCTTTTGATTTTTTTGAATTTTGGGAAGGTTGTGACTACCATAGCATGGGTCTTTGATGAACCACCGTCTTTGGGATCTTACTTTGTCGATTCAAGCATGGAGTTGGATTAACTGAACACTACCCTGCCCCAGGTTGAGCGTAAAAGGTTTGAATATCCGAAGGAAACTGCTACTTCTAGGCTCGAAGTGGTTGAATAGGGATTAACTCCTTATATCTCCAGTGTTTGGGGGATTGAAGCAATGCCTGTACATCATTGACGAGATTCTGTCTGAAAGCATACAGTTTGCAATTATGGGTATTTCGTTTTCATCATCCTCCCTCAAATCATGCTAAGCAACAGTGAATAGAGTGGAGTGAATAAATGTGTCGGTGATAAGTGAAAATGAGTGAATACGACATAACTAATTCAAAACATGCATAAACGATACATTAATGAAAACCAAATACGAATGGCAATTGTTCAAAGCATACAATACTTAAACAAACAAAGACAAATATAAGAAATGCGTAATATGAAATGGCGACATGACGACCTTCTTCGAGAAATGAACTTGACTTGACTGGATTTGATCTGAATAATGATATTTGTTCGGCGGCATTGGATTGTTGATGACATTTGGAGACTTTCCATTGAAGTTGATAGCATCCCTGTCAATCATGTCTTGAATTATGTGCTTGAAAGCTCTGCAGTCCTCAATGGTGTGACCTGGAGCGCCCTTATGAAACTCACAATGAGCATTTGCATCGTAGTCGGCAGGAATGACAGTTGGGGGAGCCAAATCTCTTGGAACAATAGCCTTTTTCTCCATCAACTGAGCAAAGATACTAGCATATGTCATTGGCAGACGATAAAAAACTCTATCTGGCCTCCATGTTCTCTGCTGACGTTGTGGGCGAGTACCTTGTCATTGCTGAGTAGCTTGCATTTGTTGTTGCTGAGGAGGATATTGGTATCCTTGCTGATTGTAGGCTTGTTGCTGAGGAGCCTGTTGCTGTGGCATCTGAGCTTGCACTGCTTGAACAGCTGGCTGATAAGGCATTGGAGCATATTGCGCAGCAGCAACATACGGATACTGGTAGTAAGGAACCTGATAAGGCATAGGAGCGAGAGCTTGTTGAGAAGCTTTCCCTTTCTGCAAAGAGATAACATTTGTCTCACCCTCTTTCTTCTTGTATCCATTGAAAGGCTTCTTGGCATTAGCCTGGCTGTTAGGACCTCTTGGGATCTTTCCACTCTTCAGCCCCTCTTCAATTCTCTCACCAACGATCACCAAGTCAGAGAATCCAGCGGAGACACTACCGATTAGCTTTTCGTAGTATTGGCCTTGTAAAGTACCCATGAAGATGTCAATCAGTTCACGGTCAACAAGAGGTGGATGCACTCTTGCGGCTAGCTCTCTCCATCGTTGCGCGTACTCCTTGAAGGATTCGCTGTCTTTCTGAGTCATACTCTGAAGTTGAGTACGATTCGGAGCAAGATCGGTGTTGTACTTGTACTGCTTGACAAATGCATCGGCTAGCTTGGCCCAAGTACGCACACTATTACGCTCCAGCTGCATATACCATTTGAGCGATGCCCCAGACAAGCTGTCTTGGAAGCAATGAATCATGAGCTTTTCATCTCTGGCATAGGCGGCCATCTTGCGACAGTACATCTTCAGATAAATATTCGGGCAACTGAGACCTTTGTACTTCGAAAATTCGGGCACCTTGAACTTGGGAGGAATGACAACATCAGGCACCAAGCACAATTCCAAAGCACTAAAAGAATTTGAATTGTGCCCCTCTATGGCTCGGAGTTTTTCGGCTAGATCTTGGCACATCTTCATGGCTTCAGAATCCTGAGCAGCAACAGGACTAGCAATGGGGATAGCAGCATGATAGTTTTGAACATCGTCATACTGATCCATCAGAGTATCTTCGATATGAGGAACTGGGATTTGCACAACAGTAGGCTGGGCCTGCGGGATAACTCCAACAGTAACTCCGGGCACTGGGATTGGCTGAGAAGTGTTTCCTTCGGCTGCGTTATTGAAGCTCAACGGCATCCCATGAGGATTCGGAATTGGAACCAAAGGGATGGCAGTAGACCCCTGTCCTTGACCATTGTTGTTGACGACAGCAGCGACTTCACGCTGTTCTTCCTCTCTTCTGGCCGCGAGGATGGCTTCGAGGATCTGGTCAATCTTTCCCTTCATAGAATCCAACTCTTCCCTGAAGGCGGCTTGCTCCTGTTGAATCTGCTCCATCATTCGTCTGGTATTGGCTCTAGTTGCATACTGGTGTCGAGGAATCAACTTGATTTACTGGAGAGGAAGGAACGGAGACATGAGATTCTGTTGAAGGACTGGAAATGCAAAATGCACAACATATGAAATGCAATGCAAATTATATGCAAGATGCAATACAAGATACAAGATCCAGGATCACAGGATCACAAAAAACAATTTTGGAGCTGATAACTGTAACAGAGAAGTAACTACAATTTCCGATCAAAGAAACTGACAGGTATGACCTATGCGGGAAGATCTAGACATTCTACCCATAAACCCACTTACAGGATGGTTTCTATGTTTGGTTCCCAGGATCACGGACACTAGTCGTATTAGCGTCACGCAACAGGCTGGCGGTATTACGACGATAATGACGATAAGGTCTCTCCTGAGCGGGGTCCTCATGCTAGGCGCACAAGGAGCGAGTCCTTGGAGACTAACACTACACGACCACCAATATCAAAACTGGTGCTAACAAAAGGTTCCCAGAATCACAGACCCTTCATTAATCGAGTCGTGCAATAGGCCAGCTGTGTTACAACAAGATCTACGAATAGGTCTCCTCTGGAGGAGCTTTCATGCTAGGCCCACAAGGAGCAAGTCCTCGGAGACTAACACTACTCGACTACCAATTATAAACTAAGTGTTCTCTCTGCTTTTACCAAAGCTCGGGCGTAGAGCCTTACTCATGACGTCATCCCAAGAACCAACAGGCCCAGATAACAAGCACAAATAAAATCTACAAGAGAACAAATACATAAACGAAAAGGAAAGCAAACAAACACTCCTCACAAACCAAAAGATAGGCTCGAATCTCTCTTTGCATGGAGCAAAAATGTCCCCAGCAGAGTCGCCACCTGTCGCACCTCGAAAAATCACGGAGACATTTCGGAGAAACGACCCTCGCGCGAAAGGCGCGGAAATGCGGTTCGACAGAGTCGCCACCGAACTTTATTTATCCTGAATAAACGGGAGAGGAAAATATCGAGAAAACCTCTTAAAACGAAAGGATAGGAACAGGGCTGTCGCAACCATGTTCCGGGTTCGGGAGTTGGTTACGTGAGGGGAAGGTATTAGCACCCCTCACGTCCGTCGTACTCGACGGGAACCTCTTAAGGTATTTATGGAGAGTGTTGTCTAAGTTTATTTGTTTTTCTTCTCGTTGTTAAAGGTTGAATTGGTAGGTTAAAAGGTTAAAGACGCAAAGGAGAGATGGGTGGTTAGAGGATAGGGTGCTCGCCAAGGATTGGGGCCCTTGTGCCTAGGTATGCACATTCGGACGAGAATGAGAAATCAGAGCATCGTAGTTCGACTACGGGAAAGGTTGGGAATGGGTGGATGGAATAATGGAAAAAGGTAGAAGTGTGCTCGTCAAGATCATCGCAATCTTGTGCCTACGTATCTTATATTCAAGAATGAATAAAGAATCAGAGCGTCCGTAGTTCGTGGTGCCAACCACGAAAAGATGAGGTTTGAATTGGTTTGACGTTGAGTTGAGAGACGAAAGAGTGATTGACAAACAACCTAAGGGCGTGCCTCAAGAGCTTGTCACTCAAGAATTCAAGGAATGCCAGATCCCAAGAACTCAGTTCTTTCGGAAATTGAGTTGAATAAGTTGAAGATAAGAGTTGGATGTTTTGAAATCGAAAGAATGAACTAATAACAACTCGGGGGCGTGCCCAAGAGTTCCTCATTCGAATATTCAAAGAATGCTAGATTCTAGGAATATCCCTCTTTCGTAAGTTTAAAAAGCGTTTGTGAAAAGATCGAATCGAAAAAAATGGCATGCGAGGCCAAAGGAAGTTGGTTTGAAAATGGCTCAACGACGTGTCGAGGATTTGATTAAAAATGAAACCGACTTGACGATGTGTCAAGGGTTAAGATTGTGAGAAACGATATTAGTCCCTAAGGGTGCCCCTAATATCGAAACCACGAGAAATTGTGAAGTGTGTGCGAAATGTCGATGGTTGCGAATGCGTACGAACACTCGACTTAAAATACGTTTGAAAATGTTTGAGTTTGAAAAAGTTGAAAGGTTGAGTGAATAACAACTCAAAGGGCGTGCCTCGAGAATTATTCACTCGAAAATTCAAGGAATGCTAGATTCCAAGAATCTCCTTCTTTCGGAGTTTTAATCGATAAAATGTTTTGAAAATAATTTGAAGTGAAACGAGGTATGAAAATAAATTAGGAGAAGTGATAATTATTTGATAAATGAGACGTCGGCCTCACAACCAATTAATCGGAGTATTATCGAGATGCTAGATCTCGACAACACCTTTTTCATTTGGAGAATGTTTGAATGAACAACGAAAATATCACACGGAATGCTAGATTCTTACGATATTTCTTTGTCCAAAAGAGAATGCTAAAACGAAAAGTCAATCAACACGTTATTTAAGGTGTACACCTCAATAATGATTGTTAAAAGAAAATCCAAGAAATGCTAGACTTCAAAGATTTAATTTGCCCTTTTTATCGAATAGGAAGAAATAACGCAAACGTAAGTGCATACCAACCATATTGACTTGAATTTAGTAAGCTTTTGGTCTTGACTCACTTTATTTATCAAAGCTAAAAGAGAAATAGATTATTTGAACCACTTAATTAGTTTAATCTAATTTAATTATTAAAATTATTTGATTAACAACTAATATGATCAAATAATTAAATTAATTAAAATTGATTAAAAGATTAAATGATTGGAATTCAATTAATGAATTAATTATGTTAATCAAAATTAATTATCTAAATTATCTGATTAACTCAAATAATTAGGCTAATTAAAATTTATTAACAAAATTAAAATAATAAGTCAAAACATAATAATCTATATCATATTAACTTCTTTTCCTTCAACTTCAGTTGCTTCCACAATTTGGGCGTAATTACAAGCAAACCGGAAATGCCACACTTGAAAAATTGGTAGAAAACATCTGCAAACCGTTGTTGGTATTGTGTCTGACCTTACTATTATTAGTCACCGCCAAAATCATGAAACCGACACGAGCCCTGATATGAGTCTCACAAATCCAATCAAAACAAAAGCTAACACAATTGATAATAAAAAAAATTAAGGTTACAACTCTGCATAAACAACCAGTTGCGTCGAGGTTCGAAAGCTAGAAATGCACAAGCAAGATCAACCGACATATGGCCATCCTTGTTCACAGTAGCGGTACCATTCTCAAACAATAACAGAATTTATAACTTAAAAGTGAAAAAACAAATCCAAACATAAGCTGTATACCAAAACGAAATACCTGAAGCTGTAATGTACAACCACAACGTTTTGAAATCCCAACAACATCTACAAAATTTTATTACTCTAAATCTCAATCAAAGTGCAAGCAGTATTGAAATGCAATATAACCGACACCTTAATCGAACCAAACTACACAGACCAAGTTAATGCCGACAAGAGTCCGAACAAATATCCCATTCTGTTAACATTTTACGGTGATTGAATTAAGACATATAAACAATAAATAGCATGGCAAAGCTTATCCTACACACGATAAGAATTTGAGAAATACCGACACGCGAAAATTAATTCCTCTCTGTGTTGCTACCGTCGATACGAATCGTTGAGTTAACAGGATTCCGCTTCAGAGCATATATTATGCAAGATATCTTCACAACGAGGCTACCGAGTTGCTCCCGAGAACGCGTTTCAATCCAAATCTTATCTTGAATGCATAACCTTCACACCTGCATAATAGCCAAATCACAGACAAAGACAGAACTCCTCGCGAAAGTTATCCCTGCATCAGCTTCCACCATATCCTATATAACCCATTCACCCTCTGAAGATAAAGTTAAGAACCACCGAACATGCCTTGTCGTTGAACCTGTATATGAAAGCACCGTCGCCTTTACGAATTTGAAGCTGAAAAACAAATGCGAGCTCCTGCTGTAGCTGTGATTGGACTCGATAAAGATGACATCGCTGAATTCGTGTTACAGAGATAGGCACCCTTGTTGTTGATGAGGTTATTGCGGCGGGATTGAGGTTTATGGGGTTGAGGATTTGGGAAGAGATTGATCTGGGACGGAGTTAGCGATAGGGAAATTGGTTTGCTCGGTGGGGATAGTGTGAACGAGATAACGAAGACGGTGATGATGGTGATCTAGGGTTTGATAACGGTGGATTGAGTAAGATGATGAAGGGAGAGAAATGGTGGCGGCTGTGTTGAAGGAGAAGGAAGGCCTAGTTTTTTTAGAATCTCATTTTAATGGAAGAAAGGGTATTGAAAGAAGGAGATACGAATGTTGTGGTGGTGGTGAGTCTGATTCGGGTTGGGAATGAATTGAGGGGCGGCGGCCGTTTAGGGTTTCAGAGGCGATGAACAGTGTTTATTCCCCCTTTTTCCTTCTGAATTCCCTTCCTCTTTAAATGCAACCAGACCCAGCCCTAACGGGCCACTAACCAAATGGGCCTGCTTCTCTTTTTTTTTTTATATTTATAATTTTTTCAGCAATTAGTTAATTAATTAGTAATAAACAAAGATTAACAATATAAATTAATAATTAAAATATTAACTAACATGACTAAATAATAAATGAATATTAATAAAACAAATAAATATTAACAAATATAATAAAATATAAACTAAAAAACAAAAATAAATATTAATTACTTAAAATATTTTTAGTAATATATAAAAAAAGGAAAAAATTTTAAGAAACTGAGAAAAATTAATATTCACAAAAAGGTTCTTAGGCCACGTGTCACGTTTTAATTGGTCAAAAGATAAAGTTCTGAAAAAATCAACAAATTGTAAGCGGACACGTGTCTAAATAACAAGAAAATAAACGGGCAATGTAAAACATGAAAGAATAACAAAAACGAAAATATTTGAAAATGGGTAGGACAAATTTAGGGTATGACAGCTGGCAAAGACTCCCATGCATCCAACTAGCTCACTTGGCAAGGAAGAGGTAAGTAAGAAAGTAGACCAGAAGCTCTACAGAGGTATGATTGGATCTCTTCTTTATTTAACTGCTTCTAGACCTGACACATTGTTCAGTGTATGCTTGTGTGCTAGATTCCAATCAGATCCTAGAGAATCACACTTAACAACTGTCAAGAGGATTCTAAGGTATCTGAAAGGTACTTCTAATGTGGGTTTGTGTTACAGAAAATATGATGATTTCAAATTAGTTGGATTCTGTGATGCTGACTACGCTGGAGACAGACTGGAAAGGAAAAGTACTTCTGGAAGTTGTCAATTTCTAGGAAGAAATCTAATCTCTTGGTACAGCAAGAAGCAACCCACAATTGCACTTTCAACCACAGAGGCAGAATACATTGCTGCTGCTGGACGTAGCACGCAGATGCTCTGGATGAAAAGTAAGCTAGAAGATTATCAAATATTTGAAAGTAACATTTCTATCTTTTGTGATAATACTTCTGCTATATGTTTGTCTAAGAATCCTATTTTACACTCTAAGGCAAAACATATAGAAATTAAGCATCATTTCATCAGAGACTATGTTCAGAAGGGAATCATAAATTTGGCCTTTGTTGATACAGATCATCAATGGGCAGATATTTTTACAAAACCCCTTGTTGAAGATAGATTCAAATTTATTCTGAAAAATATTGGTATGGATTTTTGTCCAGAATGATATTTGTCAGAAGCAAATTTTTACAGATGCAAAAATGCCTAATGCTCTGAAGTATTTCTTCTGATTGCTTATTTATTTTATTAATTTGGTTTTGTGAAACTCTGAACTAACAATCCTTAGAGGATCTGAACGTTGGCTAACGTTTCATTTCTCAAGAGAATTCAGAACACATGCAAGCAAACACGTGTCACACCAAATCTGCAAAGGTGGCGTGTACATTACTGAAGAGACATTTGAGGTGAAGTTTGAATAGTGAAAATCTTGATTTCCCCCCCATTTTGTCAGAAGCAATAAATGCTTGAAATGATTTTTATTCTTTTCATTTAATGCTTTATTCAAACGTGCAAATTCTGACTGTTTGTATGCCTAATTGTTTTAGTATAAATACATGACCTCTCTTCACTTTCACACTTTTCACATCTCAGAAATTTTATGCATTTTCATCTTCTCTTCTCTCTGCATAAAAACCCTAAGCGTGTGACAAAACCATCTTCAATGGCAACTTCATCATCAACAGCTGCACAATTTCAATCTTCAATGGCTGCAGTTACATCTGCTAACATGGGTGTTGCTCCTTATTCTCCACCAAAAAGAACTCTGTTAACCCCTGTTGAAAAGCTGGAAGTTTTGTGTGAATCAATGGTAGAATTTGATTCACTTGCAGAAAATGGCTTTGAGTTTCGTTCCATCATAGGTGCTCAAGGATGGGTAAAGTACTTTGATAGACTCTTTGGACCAGTTTACCCCCTCCTTGTGAAAGAGTTCTGGATCCATGCCTCAGTTTACCCTAAGTTTATCCTTTCTTCTGTTCTGGGCAAAGAAATCATTATAACAGAAGATCTGATCAGAAAGCTTATTGGATATGAAGAAACAGATGGAGTTTCACACTTGCCAGCTGGGCGTGTGGATATGGATGAAGTGTATGAAGAAGTAATGACTGCTGGTCAAGCCTCTAACAAGTTCAAGGATCTGAAGCCTGACTACAAGATCTGGGCTAAGATCTTCATGGGATGCATTCATCATAGGAAGTCAACAAACTCTCCAGACTATGTCAATAATGAACAGCTCTATTTCATGTATTGCCTCAGTCAGAGCACCAAGGTAGATCTTCCATATATTCTCTTTATGCATCTTTGGAACCATATAAATGCCTCTAGAGAGTATGTGAAAGAAAAAGGACAGAAGATCAGAACCTGGATTCCTTTTGGAAGGTTAATCTCAGATCTTCTAACTGAGAGTGGATTGGTCACTGCTCTGTACGCTGATGGAGTTACAGAGGAATTGGAATTCATTATGGGAAAGCCTCTGAATGCCAAAAGTCTTCAGAGACTTAAAATAGTGGATGAACTCACAACAGCTCCCAAGAAGCTAAATGTTTCTGAACTGAGTAAGAAGAGAATTCCTATAGATGATTATCCATTGTTCTATGCTGAAGAACCCAGGCACATTGTTGTGATGTATATTGATGAGTGTAAGAAAGAAGGAAAGCCTGTTCCTGCAAACATTATACAGCTAGCAAGACAGCCACTACCTGTTGTAGAAGAAGAAGAAGAACAACTACAAAGAAAGAGGACTCAGCCAGAAGCAGAAGCTGCACCTGCTCAGAAGAAGGTCAAGATTGCTGAGAAGCCACAAAAGCTTTTAAAGAGGAAAGAATCTGGAGACACTTCTTCTGTACCAGCCAAAAGGATCAAGATAAAAGGTACTAAATCTTCTGTATCTTCTGCAAATGCTGTTGTTTTAAATGATTCTAATATTAAGTCTATTCCAAAACCACCCTCTACACAAAATACTTCTGTTACTGCTCCAATTTCCACATCACCACAAAAACAATCATCTGTTCCAACACCAATCACAACACAAACAATTCAAACTCCAAAAGTCTCTCTACCACAATCAACTCAACCAAAAATTCAAATCAAACAGTTTGTTCCACAAAAACAATCTTCACAAAAACAACCCACAGAACAGCAACAAACACCAAAACCATCTGCTCAACAAAAACCCTCTGAACCACTTAAACAAAAGCCATCTGAACAACAAAAGCACCCACAAGAAAAACAACCAGAAAAGTCATCTGAAACACTACCAAAAAAAGCCTCTGAACATCAACCACCATCAGATAATCCACCATCAAAATCATCTGAACCCACTGCATCTGTACCTGTTATTTCTGAACCTACAAAAATAACATTTGTTCCAGTTTCATCTGAACCAATCACAATTCCATCTGATTCACCTACCTCAGAAAACCCATCAAAACCCTCTGAAATTCCTTCAGAACCAACAAATACTTATGAACCCAACATTCCTGAGACAGAAGTTCTTGATGTCACACCATTAAAAACTGTGTTTCAAGTATCTTCTACCTCCTGCACACCAACCACCTCTTCAAACTCCTCAGAATTTGACATCCACCCAGACTTTCTAATCTCTCCATCTCATAGAGACTCTGAGGCAAACCAACCAGAACCCATTATACCTTCTAAAGCTACTATTCAAGATCCTATTCCCACACCTGCACCATCATCTAAAATACTGATTCCCAATTCTAACCCAAGATCATATATTTCCTGTGCACAAGTTTCATCATTATTTTACAATTTGGCATATGGTTTCAAACTCAAAGATTTTTATGACAGAGTTGAACCATCTGACCCTATCACCCCTCTGAAACCCAAACTCACAATGACCCTTCCATCTGTGATTCTCAACTATATACAATCCATGTCAGATGTAGCTTCATTAGCAACTATATCTTATTCTGCTAAATCTGACAAAGCTGTTGCTTCAGCTATCCCAGTGTCATCTGATAAAAATGTTGTTTCTGATGAACCTCCAAAATCTGCATTCCAAACCTTTTCAAATAAACCCTTTGATGTGGTTCCCTTTCATACCAGAATAAAACCTCATCTGTTAAATGCCTTAAACAGATCCAAAGAAAAAGCTCCTGAAATTCCTTTCATTCCATACTATCCTCCTCCTCTGATCTCTATTCAAAAATCTATTTTCCCACCAACTCCCCAACCAAAACCAATAACTCTGGAAACTCTGTTACATCCTAAGCCCAGACTTAATGTTAATCATTTATTTCAATCATTTTTTGCAAGAAATATAGTTGTATTTAGGTACTGTACAGAAGAAGTGCTTAGCAACAATGGATGCCCAAGAATCTGATGTCATCAGGAATGGTTTTATCAACAGATTCAACTATGTGGCCTCAAATCTGAAGAACATATGTTCTGATGATGTGAAGCTCAGATTTGCTGAGGCTGCAAGAACTCTGTTCTGGACTGTCAAGAAATCTGAACCTCTGCTCCTTACAGATGCTCCTCCATCATTAGAAGAAACTACTGAACTTGCATCTGAGGATAATCCGTTGGCTATGACTCTGGTAGACCTGCCTTCTGGCTCTAATGCTCCAGACTCTACAGAACCAATGGAAATTGACTATGTTCAAGCTCCAGAACCTGATCATACTTCTTCATCTGAGATAAAGAAAGAACATCCAAATTTTGAGGATAAGATTGCTGCTCTGGAAGCTGGTCAATCAGAGATCAAGTCTTGGATGGCAAAACAGGATAAGAAATCTGAGGACATGACAGAGTGGATGTCAAAGCAGGATCAAAAGAATGAAACAATGGCTAAGTGGATGTCCAAGCAAGAGCAGTCCTCCTCTGAGATTACAGATCTATTGAAGATGCTTTTGTCCAAACACTCTTAGATTTTCATTTTTTTTCATTCTGATGTTTTTGCATCTGATGTTTGATTATGTACTTTATTGATATTTTTTCTGATGCATGTACTCTTGATCTGAACTTATTGAATGAATCAAAGCTTTTCTCCACTGAATTATCTCATTTACTGTCTCTTTTTATTTGTCCATTTAAAGTTTTTACTTTTTGCTTATGACAAAAAAGGGGGAGAAAATATAGATCTGAACTGTTCAATTTAACTTCACCAGAATGAAACTTCAGACATATTTATTCTATCTAACATTTAATCTGACTATTTCAGAACATTTGATAAGTACATTCTGTAAAAGAAACTCTGAGTCTCTCAAATCATTTGACTATTATCAAACTCTGAATCTAAAATTTGCAAGACATTCTGACTCTCAAATGTTGAAAGAACAATCAAGATCTAACTCTGATAATTACTCAAGACAAAAGGGAAGTTTCTATTCCTTATCTGTATTTAACTCAGGGGGAGATTCATCATCTCAGGGGGAGTTATAATTTTAATATTTTTAATTAAACAAAATTTCTGATGTTTTTGTCATCATCAAAAAGGGGGAGATTGTTAGAACACAGATTGGTTCTTAATAATATCTCTATGTTTTGATGATAACTATTATAAAATTTTGTATAGAAGAATTATATACTCTAAAATTTGCTTGAGAGTTTTTACTGCAGATAGTAAAGGAATTAACACTCCAGAAGCAAATCAGAATTGAACACAAGAAATTAGCAAGACTCTGTAGCGCCAGATGCATACATTAGAAGATTCTGATTGCTGCCAACAGAAGATTCTAAGCGTAGCCTCCAGAAGATTCTGAAGCAGAAGCTCCAGAAGGATCTGAAGCAGAAGTTCCAGAAGAATCTGAAGCAAGTCAGAAGCATCTGAAGCAAAGAAGAATTTTTTATGAAGAGCTTTTCAAAGCATAGTTTCTACAGAAGATTATGAAAGTACTAAAGCTGCCAGTACTGAAGTTCTGTCTCAAATATGCTCTGATATTTAACACGCTGAAAGCACACCTGCTGCAGAAGACTCTGATCCAACAAAGCTCTGATCATCATCAAAAGACTCTGACCAAATTAGACTCTGATGAACTTGCTGAAAACTGAAGAAGAAATATTCAAAGATTATATCCGTTGGAGTAAATCAAACGTCTCTTTCCTTATTTATGCTAGACACAAGAACACAGACAAAAAGGATTTTTCTGTGCTTTCTTCTTCTAGGAAAGGTCACTTGATGTGAAGACAAAAAAGGCTCAGACCTTTTGGACACTCTTCTCAACGTGCAGCTCACCTTGGATCAGCTGCCTATAAAAGCAAGACTCCACCAAATTCTTCAGTTGACGTTGGCATTGAAAAGAAATCAATATTCAAGCTTTCATACTTTCATATTCTTTCTAAGAATGTATTTCATTGTACTTAAACTTAAGAGAAATATCACAGTTGTGATAAAAGCTTTTTAGAAGCATTCTTACTCTTGTAATAGTTTGCATTGATTGTAAAGGATTTCCTTAAGAGGATCCAGTTGGGATTAGTAGCTCTTGAGAAGACTAAGAACAGTTGTTCTTAGGTGTTACTATTGTAATCTGTTTGATTAAATAGTGGATTAAGTCCTTGATTGAGAAAGGCAAATCACTCTAGGAAGGGTGGACTGGAGTAGTTGAGTTCAACGAACCAGGATAAAAATACTTGTGTTTTAATTTCTAAGTTTTAATCTTTCATACTTATTCAACCCCCCTTCTAAGTATTATCTCACCTTCAAAGGTGTCCTCACCAAATAATAGAATAAACAATCAAGTCCAAGTCTCTTTTTGCTAGGGTCAAACACTAAGTCCATAACTCCATGATGCTAAGGCCAACTATCAAGGTCCATGAGAGTCCATCCTTTAAGCCACAAGTTAAATCTTTTTGGTCTTTTCATTTAATCATGTTTTTGTTCTTTTTAATCATATGAGGCAAAGAGAAAATAAAATAACATAATATTAAAGGATGCATGAATTAGATGAATGATGATGAGCAAAAAAAAATGCAGGAAAGATAAATTGTAAGAAAAAAATTGCACAAATTAAATGGCAAGAAAGTAAAGTCAATAGGTCAAGTTTTAGTGATTAGAGTTAAGGGACAATTTATCGCATCGGGGCAATTTAGTGCTATGTTAAGCAATCGTAACTGGACTTATGTAGAAGCAACACCTATCTAAGATCGGTCAATAATAATTTATGTGCTAGACATGTTAAAAAACTAACACAAAGTTATCCTAAAACAATGCAACACAAAGAAAAAAGAAATAGAGAAGAAGATGGAAAGGAAAAATAGGGCAATCAAGTAGGGATCATTTATCAACCGCCTAAAAACTCAAAGCAAGATCCAATAAGAGATAATTTATCTCTGATGCAAAGTATCAAGAATGATCAAATAATCATTCATCAATAAGTTTGTATCAAAGAAGATTGAGTCACCTTAAAAACCACTCCTCAAAAATTTTAAGAGGCCTAAAAGTATGATCACCTCAACAGTTATTAAGTGTCAAAACCAAAATGTAAAGATCAAAATTAAAATTAACATGATATGATTTTTAAAAAATACCTAAAATATAAAATAATAGAAGAATAATAAACATATAAAAATAAATGTAAAAATAAAATAAATAAGATACCGTAAAAAATTAAAGAACAAAAGTAAGATACAAAATAAAAAAATAAAAACAAGAACTAATAGTTATTTTGTCCCATGGGCGAAATTTAAAAAAAAAATGAAAACCCCTTATTAAAGAAATTTAGATTCCAACCTAACATTTCAAAATTTTATTGTTTTAACCCCTCTTTTGCATCCAACTACCAAACATTACCAACAAGCTACGCTTCTCTTTTCTCATAAATTTGAATCAAAATTATATCTTAACTATTAATATACCGTAAATGTTAGTTGTTGCACCCCAAAATTTGCCCTCTTTCAAGGCTTGACTCATTTCTTCATTTCTTTCAAATTCAATGACATAAAGGAAATCCATCATGAATTCAAGATTAAAGGCAAGAATATTATAAAGAGAATTTTTGTGACATTACAAGAATGTCATTTGTTGCAAGATTTTCAACTCTAAGTAATGTTTAGAAATTAATTTATTTCTAATACTTCATTCAAGTCTCTAGTCAAATTCATGTTATGGTAATGCCACACCAAGTCTACATTATGCTTACAAACATCCAAGAAACATGCAAGGATTAAATCAACATTGGAATGTTTTAGGACCAAGAGTATGCATGTTTAATCATGGCAAAACAGTCCCATGCAAGAGGTGACAAATTTCTTCATGTCACAAGATCACATGTCACAAGACCAAGGGAATAGCACATGATAATGCATCTAAATATTAGAATTTGAAATTCTGTCCAAAAAGTAGTAGCATTGACCACAAGGGTATGTCCAAGCATAAGCCAACAAAAGGTCACAAGACACAAAGTGCTGCAGAAAAAGGCCTAGCAATAATGCAGAAAATACAACATAGCAACATACATGGAAATGGAAAGAAAGAGAGTGACATGAAGAAAGTTTCCTTGGACATTTCTAAGTAAGGATTTGAAGTCTTGAAGGAAGAGTAAACCCTAATGTGCTGAGATAAGAGAGGAGAGGGGGCTGCAAACACATTCACTATCATTCACATACACAAGATTGAGAGAGTAAGAGAGAAGAAAAAACCAGAAAAATAGTAAGAGAGAAAACCGAAAAAAGGAGATCCATAGAAAGACAAGGAACCTTTGAAGAAACAAAACCTTCACAACATAGAGGGAAGAGGAGTGAGGTACATTCAACCAAGACCAAGGAGGACTTGCAAGAAGGATAGGAAGCTCTTGGGTATCCATTTCCTCCAACCTTTCTCTCTTTATATTTTTGCTATTTACATTCATTTCGTTTACTCTTTTATGTGTTGTTGTATTGTATGCATCATGTAAGGCTCTAAGGGACCAAGAAACCCTTTGAAAGAACCACAAAAAGAAGCAAAAAACAAGAGAAAGTTTGGATTTTTTTTCATCTGGTAGCACAACACGGGCTGTGTCACACGACACGGCCGACCGTGTTGCATCTCTGCGTGGCTTTTCAAAGTGAAAAATGCCCTGGGCTCACAACATGGGCCGTGTCACACAACACGGGCACCCGTGTTGTACCTCTGTTTGAGATCTTAACTTGTTTTTTGGCCCAGACCTTGTGACATGGACCGTGTCACACAACACGGCCACCCGTGTCACACAACACGACCGTGTCACACCACTTTTTGACCCAAAACTCATTCTTTCCTGGAACTGTGACACGGGCCGTGTCACACAACACGACTGCCCGTGTCAGACCCCTGTTTTTCACGTTTTTTCGACTTTTTACCTCAAAAAAATTTTTTCTCAAGGAGTTCGCCGTTTTTATTGCATGTCTTGATTTTTTTTAGCCGACTAATCACATATGTTGTATGATTTTAGTAGGAATGTTGCTATTGTCCTTGGTGACTTTTGATTCCAAAAACCATTTTCAAAAGCAAACTCTCGATTTTATCGAGCCATTTTTAACCCTTGTAAGTCGGCCGCCTTGTGCGTCCGCCATCGACCTTACTCGCTTCACCTCAAACCTTTTTAAACAATTAAATCCTTGACCCAACGTCAAGCGGATTTTCTCAAACGATTGTTAAGTCAATTCACCATATTTAATAAAAGGGTAAAGTTCTCTTTGTATTGAACTAAAGAGAAGGGATTGAGTGTAGACTTTTTCCTTTCCGAGTGTCGAGATGCTCACTGTAGTGTGGGTGGTTTTGGCACTCGTCTTTCAATACGAAGATGTTTTCATCCGCACCTTTTTCTCCTAAAAAACCTCGGCCCCGTACCGAGTGCATTTTAAAAACACTTACAATAAATAAATTTATTCTCTTTGTATTGAACTAAAGAGAGAGGATTGAGTGTAGACTTCTTCCTCTCCGAGTGTTGGGATATTCACTGTAGTGTGGGTGGTCTCGATACTCGTCTTTCAATACAAAGACGTGACTTTATCCGCCACCCATCTCCCTCTACAACTTCTTTCCGCAACCTTTGTCACCTAAAAACCTCGGTCTCGTACCGAGCGCATTTTTAAACTCTTTTCATAACAAAAATTTGAATGGTCGTGGAGTGGTTAGGCGTGGGCCTTCTCCTATCCCGAGTGCTGACGTTTACCGTAGGGTTCTCTGTCGCATAAGTATTTACCATTCAAAACCAAAAACACTTTAATAAGAGAATGAAGTTCTCTTTGTATTGAACTAAAAAGAGAGGATTAAGTGTAGACTTCTTCCTCTCCGAGTGTCGAGATGCTCACTGTAGTGTGTGTGGTTTTGATACTCGTCTTTCAATACGAAGACACTATGTTCGCCACACCCTTTCATAACAAAAACTTTGAGATAAAGAATTGGGTACTACCCGTAGGGGTTACTATCCGAGGACCTATCTCGCCCCTTAAAAAAAAAATTCAAAAAATCAAATGTGACATCTTGCCTCGCATGGCGAAAACTTATCTTTTGAAAAGGATATGATACGTCCGTTCTACCGCAAACAGGTAATGCCTAAGTCTCCAACGAGCGAGCAACAATACACCTAACTGCTAGAATGCGTACGATAGCATCATCCATAAAAACATCAACAAATCGTAGGCCGAACTACGACTGCTCTGATTCTTTACTTTTTCAAGTAAAGATACGTAGGCACAAGGGCCACAATCCTTGCCGAGCACATTCCCCCTTATATCTGTAGTTCCCCGAACTACGTCGACTCTGATTTTCTCATATCCGTTGAGAATACGTAGGCCTAGGACCGCAAAGTCCTACCGAGTCTGACCTTTCTCTCTTCTTCCCTGTTGCCTCCTTTCTTAGTTTCTAAACCCTTTTTCTTTACCCTTTGGAGAACACTCTTTTATAGCATAATTCTTAAGCAAATAAATCACATTCGACAAGCAAATGGTTCCCATCGAGTACGATGGATGCGAGGGGTGTTAATACCTTCCCTTCGCATAACCGGCTTCCGAACCCGTTCTTGGTCGCGAGACCATCTTATCCATTTCTGTTCTTAAGGTTTTCTCGATATTTTCCTTTCCCCTCATGGGATAAATAAAGTTTGGTGGCGACTCTTCTGTCCTTTTCCTTTTCGCCCTCCCCGTCGTTGCGCGTATTTTTCGAGTAGCGACAGTTGGCGACTCTGCTGGGGAAACCTAGCAAGCCAAACCTAGTTTGTTTGTTGCATTTGTGCTTTATTTGCTTTTATGTTTTATTTTATTTTATTATTGTGTTTCTTTCTAACCTATTGGGTTTATTGGGATGGTTTGTGAGGATAAAGCTTTTTACCCGAGCTTTCGAGTATACACTAAGATTAGGAGGTGGTTTCTTTCTGATTTGCGAGACGTAGGACTCGTTGAGTTGGATCGAATTCCACTGCTCAGATGAGACCCTGTTGGAAATATTATGTCCTACGTGTAGTCGTAACGGCGTTTTATTTCCGATGTGGGATTCCGTGATCCTGAGGACCTCTTGTAGAACCTTATTCCAAAAGGTTACTAAAACATAAATCTGCATTCATCCTTTTGAAGGGATTACCGTCTTACGAGTAGTCGTTATGATGGAAAACTTTTGAGGGTTAGTGCATGGGACTTTGTTTAAAAGCCTTTTGGGATGCCCTCCTATAAACCAATAGATTGCCCACTGTAACACGGTGGGAGAACTGACTTTAAACAATGTTGCGGATAGCAAGAGTCGCCACCGACTTTTATTTTATCCATAAGGAAAGGTTATAAAAGAACAGGAAAGACCTTAGAGAATATTTTGGGTCCGGGGGGTAGGTTATGAAAAGGGAAGGTGTTAGCACCCTTTTCATCCATGGTTATCCATGGGCTCTTAGGTACTTAAGCTCACTTTTGAATTGTTTTGAAAGTGTAGTGTGTGAATAGCAAAAAATTTCAGAATAGTTTAATAATAATCCGTGTATGGATGTGAAAAAAACTTGTTTGAAAATTTTGTTGGAAATTTGTTTAAGTGTGAAAAAGTTTTGAAGTGAGCAAGTATCTAGGAGTAGCCTACCCTAATGTTTTAAGGTCTTTCTTATTCTTTATCCTTTCCTTAGTAAGACTATCCCTACTATAATGGAGTAGGTAGTCCTTACTTTGGATGTTAAGGGACATGTGAGGGACAATTGGATTTTTGAAGGCCATTGTGGGGTGTAATAAGCGAACTGGAGGGACTATCATCATTTTTCGAAAGGGACTCGATTCGTAAAGGCAACCATAAGGGACTTTGATGATTTTCTTTTTGAGGGACTTGCTTTATACACCCCACTTAACCAATATTCATAGGCAACTTGAGGGATATCCTTAGGAAGTGAGACGGCGATTAAAATCGACTTACGTGTGTGACGTGTTTATTTTAATTATCTTTATTTAAAAGTGATCTAAATTTATTTTAATATTACATACATGTTGTTACACTCCCTAATTACTAACCATAATAATAATTAAATAATTAAACAACTTTACATCCAAGAAACAATTACAAAATAATAAGCAAAATAATTAAATAGCAAAGATAAATAAAATATAAATAAGCAATAATAAATAATAAAGGGGGTTAATTCTAAGTTTACTCGGCAAGACATCACATCTTGTGCCTACGTATCCTTACGGGAGTGGAATCAGAGTAATCGTAGTTCCCCTCAATAGGGAGGTTAGAAACTTCTTGACTGTGGTCAAGGTCTCAAGGGGAATAAACGCATCTTAAAGACACGCTTACGTGGAGCGTAGAAACTCCAAATCTCTACGTTGAAATGTTAAGTTGTAATTAGGGTTAAATTAGGGATTCCACGGCGGGAAACCCTAAAATGAGCGCGGCGGCTCTTTGACCTAATGCTAAGGGTAAAATTGTAATTTTGCCTGCGGCGAGGCATTTGTGAAAATTAGGGTTTGTAGTTTGTAGTTTTGAGGATTTGAAATTGAATGTGTGAAGTTTTACGGACTATTGGCGCGGCGGCCAAACAGTTAGACCTAACCTTCGGATGTGTGCAATGTGACAGAAATAATAGTAAACGCGTGAGATAATTGAATCACGTAAACAGAGAGATAATGTCATAATTTAAACCATGCAAGCAGAAATTTAAAGGCAGAATTTAAAGAGCGATTGTTAAGTTCGCGAGGTTACATGAGAGGAGCAGATACAATATGATAATGAAATTTGAATTGAACAATAATAAAATAAAATAAATAACGGTTCTAGTTATTATTTTAAAAAAAAGATTTTAGTTATTATTTTAAATTTATCTAAAAAAAAGTTTTTTCTTAAAAATAATAGGTTTTCATATTAATTTGGAAAAGATGTTAATGTTATTTATTTTAAAAAAACAGATTTTTATATTATAACAAATTTTAATAAATTAATGATAACAATAATAATAATAATGGTAATAATAATGATAATAATGATAATAATAATAAATAATGATAATAATAATAATAATAATAATAATAATAATAATAATAATAATAATAATAATAATAAAGCAATAATGAATTTTAAATGTGCCAAATAACCCAACAATGTTGCTAACGCAGAAATGCGCTCATCGCAACCAGATCTAAATCGGACGAAACAAAATTTATCGCAAAGAAAAAGAAATTAAGCAAAAAATAGTATTATTGCTCACACAAAAATGCGATCATCGCAACCAGATCGAACTAACACAAATGTCACGCGTCATGCACACAAATGTGCAAACATCGTATCGACATAATTCGATCAAAAATCTTATATATATAAACTCTAACAATTTAAAAATTATATATATATATAAACGTAACAGTAATAGATAAAGAAAGAGAAATAACAGTAATAGATGAAGAAAAAGAAATAACGGTAAAAGATGAAGAAAAAGAAACAACAGTAATAGATGAAGGAAAAGAAATAACGGTAAACGATGAAGAAAAAGAAACAATAGTAATGGATGAAGAAGAAAACTAAATAACGGCAAACGACACTCACTCCTCTTAGGTTTTTTTCATTCTCCTCCTTTTTTCCAACAAGGCAACACATGTATATATAGGGAACAAATTAGGGTTAACACCAAATTGTCAATAATGTCCCTAAAGCCCATTTTAAAGCCCAAACTAAATAATTAGTTAAGAAAAAATAAAATTTAAATAATTTAAAATAATTAAAATAAACTTAAAATAAAAACTAATAATCCTATTGATTCCTAAAATAAAAAATATTATAAAAAGAACAAAATTTTTTCAATATTTTTTATTTTATGATTTTTTTGGATATTTTTATGAATAATTTAGAAAAAAGTGAAAAAAAAATAATATTTTAAAAAATGATTTAATTAAAATACGAAAATAATAATTAAATAATAATAAAAAACTATTTTTGTTATTTTTTTAATGAAAGATAGAAAAATTTAGAGTAAAAATAATAAAAAACAAAAAAAAGTGACAAAGGTGAGATTCGAACTCTCAACCTCTCACACTCATAACTCCTTACACATGTCCTCCTGCCAATTGTGCCATTTTTACTTTTTAGAAAAAAAATGCATGCCATATGATATTTACCTGCAAAAAGTCAAACGACTACACAAATTTGTTAGTAATTGATTAAATGCAATGAAATGCGACGACAAATCTTAGGGCAAAATTTGGGGTATTACAGTTATTATGATAATATTTCTCACCCAACCTCTCTTTGATGTTGGCAAAAAAAAAAATCATGAAGTTTGACTTTGGTTTGACCACAGTTGACCTCAGTTTGACCTTTTAACTACATTGACTGCTTTTGACTTATCTGATCATCTGACTGAGCAAACTTTTGAGAAAATTCTTGAAACTTGACATGGGGGTTCTTATACACATATAAGATGTTATGAAGCTCACTTGAAGTCTTGGAAGTCCATTTAGCCTGATTAAAGTCAAAACCCTAGTTTTGGATGCACTGCTTAGGAGGTGCATTGTCTGAGGGAATTGTCAACTCTTCTGACCAATTGTGAATTTTGTGAACCTTGTGAACCTTCTTGGAACACAAAGTCTTGTATTGTGAGGGCAAATTTTGGGGTGCAACAGCTGCCCCTGTTCAATTTTCTGAAACCTGAGGGGTTAGATTGGTATATTTGCCAGTCGTAACCTGGAAGGTTGAAGGGGATTGAACACAAAAGCCCAAAAATTTGCACTCACCAGTGCATGGAGTGATATTGATGGTTGGTTGAACATGATTGAGTGGGCTTAAAGATGCCACTAGGGGAAAGTTCTTCAGTAGTATAATGAGAACTGTCAGGAGTCTGGAGTAATACTGATGTAACAGCATGTCTTCATGAGGATAGAGCAATCAATAATGATAACCCTAAAGCAGTCTTGAAGTGATAAATCTGACCTCAGGAGGATAGAGCAATCAATAGCTCTAAAGCAGTCTTGAAGTAATAATGGCTTCAGGAGGATAGAGCAATCAATAGCTCTAAAGCAGTCTTGAAGTAATAGAATGGCTTCAGTAGGATAGAGCAATCAACAGCTCTAAAGCAGTCTTGAAATAATAATGTGATATGTCTTCAGGAGGATAGAGCAATCAATAGCTCTAAAGCAGTCTTGAAGTAATAATGTGATATGTCTTCAGGAGGATAGAGCAATCAATAGCTCTAAAGCAGTCTTGAAGTAATGATTTCAGGAGGATAGAGCAATGGATAGCTCTAAAGCAGTCTTGAAATAATAATGTAATTTCAGGAGGATAGAGCAATGGATAACTCTAAAGCAGTCTTGAAATAATTAGATGGCTTCAGGAGGATAGAGCAATGAATAGCTCTAAAGCAGTCTTGAAGTAGTAATATGACCTCATGAGGATAGAGCAATGAATAGCTCTAAAGCAGTCTTGAAGTAATAGGATGATTTCAGGAGGATAGAGCAATCAGTAGCTCTAAAGCAGTCTTGAAGTCATGAGAGGCTATCAGGAGGATAAAATAACCCTGAGGTTACAATAAAGCAGTCCCAAAGTAATAAGAAGCTCATCAGGAGGATAAAGTAACCCTGAGGTTACAATAAAGCAGTCCCAAAGATCATAAGATTGTTTGTTGGATAATTAACCTGAAAACAAGGTAGCATTCTGTATAACAACATTAGTTTATGCTTTATGTATGCATGTATGACATGATGCACTTAGGTAATGTACTATAGACATATATGTTATGGTATGATGTAAATGATGTATGTATGCTATGACACTGCTGGAAGTGTCTGGATATCCTTGTATAACAACTGCTGGCCAAGGAAAATAAATCCCGATTCGTTGTTGAAGAATATATAACCCTCCGTCTGCTGGGGATAACAAGGTATAGATAACCTCCCGTTGTTGGGGATAACAAGGTATAGATAACCTCCCGTTGTTGGGGATAGTAGGGTATAGATAACCTTCGTTTTCGTTTGATAGTAGGATAAGTATAACATCCCGTCTTCGTTCATCGTGCCCTTATTGGAAAGTAATTTCCCGTATATCCGTATGAGGATAAAAGAGATGGATATAAATTCCAGGGGAGATTAGACTTTGTGAAAATGGATTAGTCCTACTGATGGTTTGTAACTGTCTTGTAAAGATGAACCGGCGAAGCTTCGTTGAAATCCTTCCCTCGTTCGTCCTTAGTAAATACTATTACTGCATTTTCATGCATTTCTGGTAAACATCAATCATATTAAAAGGCATACATACATTCAAACACAATCAATGGACGTTTCGCTTATGTAAATAGGGTAAAAGTAAATCTGGATTCAAAAGATGGAATTTATTTATATCAAAAAGTGACCCATACACGAGTAAGTTTGTACAAGGAAACATAAACCCTAGTAAGAGGATTTTGTCATGAAGTTTTACAAAAGAGAATCAGCTATGTGAGAAACAATCCTATTGAGTTTCAATTCTACTATTGCCACTCAAGTATCTCATCTTCTTGCTGTTGAGACGGAAACGATTGGATTGAGCTTTATCTGTTCGAGCTTGAGTAAGTAGTACACCTGGTTGCAGTTTCATGAGTGATCCAAACGAGACATAGTCATACGCTTTAATCCCTAACTTTTGCCTGGATTGCCCTTTCAGGTTTTCAATCCACCGGGATACCCTTTTTTGCCCAAGCCGCCTTTTCAGGTTTTCGACTTGCCGGGTGTACATCTTTTTATATATATCCCTAATTTTTGCCCAAACCCTTTTGGTTTGCCGAGATGCCCTTATTTTTGCCTAGGCCAGTCAACCTAGCGGGTCTCTTTTTATGCGTAGTATTTTTTAACTATGTCTGCGTTTACAGGCTGTGGGAAGTCTTCACCATCCATTGTAGTTAGTATCATGGCACCTCCTGAGAATACTGTCTTGACTACAAATGGTCCTTCATATGTCGGAGTCCACTTGCCCCTAGGATCACCCCGTGGTAATATGATACGCTTGATTACCAAGTCACCAGCCTGATATACCTTTGGCTTAACCTTCTTGTTAAAAGCTTTGATCATTCGCTTTTGGTACATCTGGCCATGACAAACTGCTGCTAACCTCTTCTCATCAATCAAATTTATCTGGTCCAGTCGAGTCTGAATCCACTCATCTTCATTCAAGCCTGCATCCTTCATAATTCTCAAGGAGGGGATCTGAACTTCAATGGGCAGAACTGCTTCCATACCATAGACTAAGGAGAATGGGGTTGCCCCTGTTGAAGTACGTATTGTAGTACGATAACCATGAAGAGCAAATGGTAACATCTCATGCCAATCCTTGTAAGTAACAGTCATCTTCTGTACAATCTTCTTAATGTTCTTATTGGCAGCTTCAACTGCCCCATTCATCTTTGGACGATATGGAGAAGAGTTGTGATGCTTAATCTTGAACTGCGTGCAGAGATCAGTAATCATAGTGTTGTTCAGATTAGAGCCATTGTCAGTGATAATCCTCTCAGGGATGCCATACCTACATATGAGATTATTCTTAATGAACCGAGCCACAACATTCTTGGTAACAGATGCAAATGAAGCTGCCTCTACCCACTTCGTAAAGTAATCAATAGCAACCAGGATGAAACGATGCCCATTATAAGCAGTAGGCTTGATCTCACCAATCATATCAATGCCCCACATGGCAAAGGGCCAAGGAGCAGTCAACACATTCAAGGGTGATGGAGGTACATGAACTTTATCAGCATAGATTTGACACTTGTGACAAGTTCTGGAGTGTTGATAGCAATCAGCTTCCATGGTAGACCAATAGTAACCTGCTCTCAATATCTTCTTTGCCATAGTATGACCACTAGAATGAGTGCCAAAGGTCCCATCATGCATCTCTTCCATAATCTCCGTTGCTTCCTTCTTATCCACACAACGAAGCATAATTGAATCATGATTACGCTTGTACAGAATGCCATTACTCAGAAAGAACTTAGCAGAAAACCTTCTCAGGAACTTCCTATTTTTGACAGATGTCCCTTCAGGGAATTCCTGAGCTTCAAGATATCTTTTCACTTCATAGAACCAAGGCTTCTCCTCGGTCCCTTCAGTGTCAATCTCATTGCAGTATGCAGGCTTCTCAAATCTATCAATGGTAATCTTGGGAGTTTCATCATCCCAGCTGATCTCAAACATAGATGCCATGGTGGCCAATGCATCTGCCAACTGATTCTCTCTTCGTGGAATATGTCCAAAAGTAATCTCTTTGAAATGTGGGATCAAAGACAACACATGTTCTCTGTAAGGAATGAGATTATCATGTTTTGTATCCCAATCTCCTTTAATCTGACTTACTACCAGAGCTGAATCTCCATACACCTCAAGGAACTGAATCTTCATATCAATAGCAACTTGCATACCCATGATACATGCCTCATACTCAGCCATGTTATTGGTACAATAGAAACAAAGTCTGGCAGTAATCGGGGTATGACAACCTTCAGGGGAACTTATCACAACACCAACACCATTACCATGTGCATTGGAGGCACCATCAAAAACCATAGTCCATCGGGATCCTTGTTCAGGTCCGTCATATTGTCCAGGTTCTTTGGTAACAGACATAATGTCTTCATCAGGGAACTCAAAATTCATTGACTGGTAATCACCTACTGCTTGATGAGCCAAATGATCAGCAACAACACTCCCCTTAATGGCCTTCTGAGTAGTATACTGTATATCATATTCCGTCAAGATCATTTGCCATCTTGCAATTCTTCCGGAGAGAGCAGGTTTCTCAAATATGTACTTGATTGGATCCATCTTCGAAATCAACAAGGTAGTATGGGTCAACATATACTGTCTTAGTCGGCGAGCAGCCCATGCCAAAGCGCAGCAAGTTTTCTCGAGCAGTGAGTATCTTGTTTCACAGTCGGTAAACTTTTTGCTAAGGTAGTATATTGCCTGCTCTTTTCGACCAGACTCGTCATGTTGCCCCAATACACACCCCATTGAGTTGTCTAATACTGTTAAATACATAATCAAGGGTCTTCCATCAACTGGTGGCATTAAAATTGGAGGTTCTAGCAAATATCTCTTGATTTCATCGAAGGCAGTCTGGCACTCATCATTCCATTCCATGACCTGATCTTTCTTCAACAACTTGAAGATTGGCTCACAGACGGTAGTTAATTGGGAAATAAATCTTGCAATGTAGTTCAATCGTCCCAAGAAACCTCTAACCTCCTTCTCAGTACGGGGAGCTGGCATCTCTCGTATAGCTTTCACTTTTGCAGGATCCACTTCAATACCTTTTCCACTGACAATGAAACCCAGGAGCTTTCCAGATCTAACTCCAAAAGTACACTTGTTTGGATTTAATCTCAACCTGTATTTCTTCAACCTCTCAAACAACTTGTGCAGATGATCAAGATGTTGTTCTTCATTCTGAGACCTGGCTATCATATCATCCACATATACCTCTATCTCATGATGAATCATATCATGAAACAAAGCCACCATGGCACGCTGATATGTTGCCCCTGCATTCTTCAAACCAAATGGCATTACCTTATAGCAAAAGGTGCCCCACTGTGTCACAAATGTAGTCTTCTCCATATCTTCAGGTGCCATCTTGATTTGATTGTAACCAGAGAAACCATCCATAAAAGAGAATACCTTATGCTGAGCAGTGTTGTCTACCAGGATATCAATATGAGGAAGTGGAAAGTCATCTTTAGGGCTAGCCTTGTTCAGATCTCTGTAGTCTACACACATACGTACCTTACCATCTTTCTTAGGAACTGGTACCACATTTGCAACCCACTGAGGATAAGAAGTTACGGCCAAGAACCCTGCATTGAACTGTTTCATTACCTCTGCTTTGATCTTTTCTGACATTTCAGGACGCATACGACGAACCTTCTGCTTCTTTGGACGACAATCTTCTTTCACTGGCAAACGGTGAACTACAATGTCTGTATCCAACCCTGGCATATCTTCATAAGACCAAGCAAAGATCTCCACATAGTCACGTAGCATCTGAATCAACCTGCTCTTGACACTGTCCTCTAAATCAGCCCCTATCTTGACCTCTTTTCTGTTTTCTTCAGTTCCCAGATTCACAACTTCGACTGGCTCTTCATGTGGCTGTATAGCTTTCTCTTCTTGTTGTAACAACCTAGCAAGCTCTACAGGTATTTCACAATCGTCCTCGTTTCCGTCTTCAGTTTGATAGATCGGATTCTCGAAATTGTAATTGGCAATAGTAGAACTGTTATCAACTGGATCCAGAGTGGATGAGGGTCTGCATTTTAGTGACGTGGGTGTGTGTAAGAACACATAGCTGATAAAGCAAAAATAAAAGAAAAAGAAAGACAAGGAACACAATATTTACGAAAACGAAACGTCCACTGATTTTATTGAATGAAGTATGCAAATGAAATGACAACCCGTAACAAGCACACCATTGTGCCCCGGGTAAGGCACATGGCTTGAAAGTTTTAATTGTTCCAGAAATTATAAATTTAAAAACATAACACAGTAATAGTATTTACTCCTGACTAAAGGAGATATGGATAACATCTTCAGCTGTCCAATTATTGAGTCCAGCACCCACAGTAGGAAAAATCCATGCCTCCAAGTTGTAGTCTTCATCTTGATCTCCCACAGCATTGATAACCCCTTGATTGGTGATACGAACAGCACGAGCACGACGAACAGCCTTCTGGGACTCTGCAGTGAAACCCAAACCAAACTTGTCAGTCTTGTATGGAATATCAGGAAGCTGACCCCAAATAGTACAACCACCTTCTTCCACCACAGCTTTTGCATCATTGAGGGAGGCCATTGCCAATGTTGGAGGGTTTCTGATGACCACAGGAACCTTCTTCACAGCAGGAGGAGTCACACAATCCTTAACAGCCCAGGGAACCACTTCAAATGACTGACATGGAGTTTCAATGTATTCACCTTCTACTTCCAGATACTTGAAAGTGTTTACATGGCTGACAAAGTATTCTTCCTCTCCAAAGACAGTAACAACTTTTCCATTCACCGGATATCTCAACTTTTGATGTAATGTGGAGGTCACAGCACCTGCCCCATGGATCCAGGGACGACCAAGCAGACATGAGTACGAAGGACGAATATCCATCACATAGAATGTAACAGTGAACACCCGAGAGCCAACCTTGATTGGAAGATCAATTTCCCCATGCACTACTCTTCTAGAACCATCAAAAGCCTTTACCACAATATTACTGGGCTTCAATACCGTATCTTCAGGACTCAGCTTGTTCAGGACTTCCTTAGGCAACACATTCAGAGAGGAACCATTGTCTATCAGCACATGAGACAGGGTAGTGCCCCTGCATTCAATTGAAATATGCAAGGCCCTGTTATGATCCCTCTTGGCAGGGGTCAAGTCAGCATCAGAAAATCCTAACCCGTTGTCATAGGTCAGGTGAGCAACACAATTCTCAAACTGGTCCACAGAAATTGCACTGGGTACATGAGCCATCTTTAGAAACTTGATCAATGACTTGGCATGAGCCTCAGAACATAATAACAGGGAGAGCATAGAAATCTTTGAGGGAGTATGCCCCAGCTGATCAACAATATCATAATCACTCTTGCGAATGATTTTCAATACTTCTTCCATCTGCTTAGAGAGGTCATCAGCAGCTGGCACATCAGTAGATACAGGCTCAATAACAGGACCCTTGCCCCGAGCATCAGTGGTGGAAGTAACAACAGGAGTAACTGCACTCTTAGAAGCAACTGGAGGAGAGAAGACTCTTCCACTACGAGTGATCTTGCTAGATCCAGCAATATTATCAATGTCAACAGGCATATCAGGTAAAGGCTCCTGCTTGACACCATGGATGTAAACATCCGACCCATAGTGCCAAGGCACAGCTTTGTCAGATGTATAAGGAATAGGACCAGGAGTGGTAATGATCAGAGGAGCTACTCTGGCTTCAGCAACAACTTTCACAGGACCTTCAGCAGTAATCTTGATTGGGCCCTGATGAGTGATTTTAATGGGACCCTTTGAAGTGATTCTTAGTGGTACTTTGTCAACCATGTCAACCTCTTCAATCTTCTTACCCTGAGTCAGATGATCCACCATACTTTCTACAGATGCTGGTCTTCTTTCAAACACTATAGTATATTTATCCATGAGACGTTGAATCCCATCTCTCAAAATGAAGCAACTATTCGGCTTATAGGTACAATATAGACAATCTTCATGACAACCTGGAAAGATCCCAGCTTGTACTAACCTCTTTTTGATAACAGACAATGGTGTGCTCAACTCCATAACTGAATAGACATGCAGATCTTCATCAATATCTTCATCAATGGCGTTGACAGTCTTCTCGTGATTTAGCATTGGAGCTGTAATCACATTTGGAGTACCTGGTGGATCAAACTCAATTTCTCCAGCATCAATCATATCCTGAATTTTGTTCTTCAAGACCCAGCAGTTATTAGTATCATGTCCTGGACAGTTTGAATGATATGCACATCGTGCATTGGGATTGTACTTGGGAGAGGTAACATTGGGATTCTGAGGAGCCTCCCTCAGGGTAATAAGTTCAGCCTTCAACAAGTGTTGCAATGCCTGAGCCATTGACATGTTGATCTTCGTGAACTGTCTTCTAGCCCTCTGTTGGTTGCCTTGAGGCTGCTCTGTTGTTGCAGGAGTTGGATTTGAAATATGAACTGCACTAACAGACTGATGCCTTCTGTTACGATCAGGCTGACCATACACAGCATTAGATTCTTTCTTCCCAGTGGGAGGCTTCTTTGCAGCACCTGATGAAGAAGTGCCCACTTGGATCTTACCACTCTTGATACCATTCTCTACTCGCTCTCCTGTCATGATCAACTCAGTGAAGCCAGATGATGAGCTTCCAATGAGATGACTGTAAAACGGACCATTCAGCGTACACATGAACATATCAACCAACTCCCTATCAGTCAAAGGGGGTTGAACTCTTCCAGCTAAGTCTCTCCACTTCTGAGCATACTCCTTAAAGCTTTCTTTGGCACCCATAGACATGCTTTGAAGCTGCATGCGAGTGGGGGCTAAGTCAGCATTGTATTGATACTGCTTGTAGAAAGCTTCAGCAAGGTCATTCCAATCTCTGATGTTGACACTCTCCAACTGATAATACCACTCTAGCTGAGCTCCAGATAAACTCTCTTGAAAGAAATGGATCCACAACTTTTTATCAGCAATGTGGGGTTGCATTCTTCTGACATAAGACCTCAGATGCAATTTGGGACAAGAGACCCCATCATAGACAACAAATGTAGGAACTTTGAACCCAATGGGTATGACCACCCCAGATATCAAGCTCAAATCCTCAAAATCCAGCCCAGATGATTTCTGTAATTCCATAGCATCCATTCTATCCACCAGCATCTTGAATTTGTCTTCGTTAGGCTCATGGTAGTAGTTAGCCTCAGAATCAGAGTCCCCCATAGTGTTGTGGAGACTGCCTCTCTCCTGCTCAGATTCTTCAGATTCATAGTCTTCAACCTGTTCCTTGGTCTTGGCAGGACCTTTGAACCTTCTTCCCATGTTGAGCAACCCAGCAGACTTTCTAGCCTTCTTAGTCTTCTTGGCCAGCAGTGTCTTCAATTCATCCTGCCCCTTGGATAGGTTCAGGATCAGCTCTTGGAACTGTGCATTCTGTGCCTGGAGATCCTTAACTGATTGTTCAAGAGCCATTGCTGAAATAAACAGCGAGAAGATGAGAAACCTGTGCACAATTATAAACCTGTGATGCAATGATATGGGAATGCATATGCAATGTTTTCAAGGACCGCAGGATTTAAATTTGCTTAAACAAACAAGAAAGTAACTTTTTATTAGTAATAACTTGTTTTGCCTTTTAGGCTTACAAAAAATGAAAACGAAATAAGTACAAAAGATGGGGTTTTAAGTCTCCCATGGACGTTTCCTCTTTGTGTTGAGGTATGAGTTGAGGTTTCGTTCCTCCTGAAGTAGCTTTGTTAGCTCTAGGATCCTTGCTTGGCTTGCTTTGTAATGAGCCTCGAAAGTATCCCTTTGCTCCTTTAGTTGGATCCATGATCTCTGCAAGTCTTCCATATCAGTGGGCATGTCTGGGTGAAGGATGGTATAAGTTGTGCCTCCTTCAGCAATAGGTTCCATGGTAACTGGTAGGACGGCAGGATATGGCATCATGAGTGTCTGAGCACGAGATCTTACCCATCTGAGATAAGCCTCCATAGGAATAGTGTACTTAGGCTCCAGTGTCTTGCTGTCAATCCTGTTTACCTTTCCCCAAGCTCGGATGAATCTCTGACGGTAACCCTGAAGATCGTTGTCGTAATCAAACACAATGCCCTGAATCAACATGTCATGTGGACCATCGCTCCGGGCGTAACCAAACTGTCGTAAAGCTAGAGATGGGTTGTAGGTGATGCCTCCTCTTATGCCTAGAAGTGGCACATTAGGAAACTCCCCACAACGGTCAATGATGGTGACATTCTCCATAGATCTGGAGCACCAATGGATGTCTGAGTGAGAAAGTGACATGATCCTCTTGGACCATCTGAACCCTTGCTCATTCTTCATTACTGAGCGAGGAAGGTGAGAAATAAACCACCTAGAAAGTAAAGGTATGCAGCACATCAAAGTTCCTCTTGCCCTTGTAGTACGGGTGTGAAGAGAATGTAGGATGTCTCCAAGTAAGGTAGGCACTGGATTGTAGCTCAGGAATATGTTGATGGCATGAACGTCTATGAACTGATCAGGATTGGGGAACAACACTAAACCATAAATCAATAAGGCTAAGATCTCCTCAACAGCATCGTAGCTCATAGCCTTCAAGAACATTTGAGCTTTATCCACTAATACCTTGGCAAGAATACCTTTAACTCCACTTCTCGTCTCTAGAACAATGTCAGACTTCTTCAGATGTAGAGCTGCAGCAATAACTTCTGGTTTAAGCTCCTTCTCTAAGCCTGTGAATGGCTTCTGATCAAGAACAGGTATACCCAGAAGTTTAGAGAACTCCTCCATGGTTGGAACCAGCTGATAATCAGGAAATGTAAAGCAATGGTGTTTAGGGTCAAAGAACTGAAACAGCACACTCATCATGTCTTCACTGAACCCTGAAGTAACTAGATCCAATAAGTGACCATGTCTCTTGTTGAACTGGGAATGATCAGGCACTAGGGAAACCAACTCCTTGAGCTTGGGAGGTATCCCTACAAAGTTGATCCTGATGGTGTTTCTACGAGCAGAAGTCATGACCTGCAACAAAGAACAAAAATAAATCCCTTGGTCCTTGAAATGGTTAGGGAAAATGATATGCTCATGATGCATGATGATGTCATGATGTTATGTTCAATCACAAACATGTGGCACACACAAACAAGTCACACAATTGCCCTAGGTTTAAAGGCTTGCATGAGGTTTAAAGGTGAGTACCCTCCCCTGAAGTTAGATGGTTCATCCTGTCCTACAAAAGTAACCAGGTTCTAAGGGATCTCAATATCATTGATCCTTCACAAGGGTGGTTGTTCAGAAGGCAACTTACTTGCCAACCAAAACCCTCCAAGTTTAAGATCTCAATGAGCGTAGTATCGAGTGTCAACCAACTTCAGTCTGCACCAAAGCCGGTTACCTCACTACTTTCTAAAGGCCAAGATGAGTTAACTAGGGTTCTAAAAGTCAGTTAGTGCATTGACAACATATGGCAGCCTCAATATTATCCTCAACTTGACTTAAGGAATATAAGCACCAACCAAGAAGTCGCACTAACTATGGCCACCAGATCAACCGTATCGATATACGTCGTACAGTTTCCTTGGTCTATTGCCATTTACCTAAGGTACACTAGATCCGGGTTAGGACCTTTCACACATAAGAGCACCCCAACAATATAATAATAAAGCAAACAAGGCAAACAATTTAAAGTGATCTTAATTCCTAAGGGTACCCCTCTTAAATAGATCCCCAGCAGAGTCGCCAGTTCTGTAACACGGTGGGAGAACTGACTTTAAACAATGTTGCGGATAGCAAGAGTCGCCACCGACTTTTATTTTATCCATAAGGAAAGGTTATAAAAGAACAGGAAAGACCTTAGAGAATATTTTGGGTCCGGGGGGTAGGTTATGAAAAGGGAAGGTGTTAGCACCCTTTTCATCCATGGTTATCCATGGGCTCTTAGGTACTTAAGCTCACTTTTGAATTGTTTTGAAAGTGTAGTGTGTGAATAGCAAAAAATTTCAGAATAGTTTAATAATAATCCGTGTATGGATGTGAAAAAAACTTGTTTGAAAATTTTGTTGGAAATTTGTTTAAGTGTGAAAAAGTTTTGAAGTGAGCAAGTATCTAGGAGTAGCCTACCCTAATGTTTTAAGGTCTTTCTTATTCTTTATCCTTTCCTTAGTAAGACTATCCCTACTATAATGGAGTAGGTAGTCCTTACTTTGGATGTTAAGGGACATGTGAGGGACAATTGGATTTTTGAAGGCCATTGTGGGGTGTAATAAGCGAACTAGAGGGACTATCATCATTTTTCGAAAGGGACTCGATTCGTAAAGGCAACCATAAGGGACTTTGATGATTTTCTTTTTGAGGGACTTGCTTTATACACCCCACTTAACCAATATTCATAGGCAACTTGAGGGATATCCTTAGGAAGTGAGACGGCGATTAAAATCGACTTACGTGTGTGACGTGTTTATTTTAATTATCTTTATTTAAAAGTGATCTAAATTTATTTTAATATTACATACATGTTGTTACACTCCCTAATTACTAACCATAATAATAATTAAATAATTAAACAACTTTACATCCAAGAAACAATTACAAAATAATAAGCAAAATAATTAAATAGCAAAGATAAATAAAATATAAATAAGCAATAATAAATAATAAAGGGGGTTAATTCTAAGTTTACTCGGCAAGACATCGCATCTTGTGCCTACGTATCCTTACGGGAGTGGAATCAGAGTAATCGTAGTTCCCCTCAATAGGGAGGTTAGAAACTTCTTGACTGTGGTCAAGGTCTCAAGGGGAATAAACGCATCTTAAGGACACGCTTACGTGGAGCGTAGAAACTCCAAATCTCTACGTTGAAATGTTAAGTTGTAATTAGGGTTAAATTAGGGATTCCACGGCGGGAAACCCTAAAATGAGCGCGGCGGCTCTTTGACCTAATGCTAAGGGTAAAATTGTAATTTTGCCTGCGGCGAGGCATTTGTGAAAATTAGGGTTTGTAGTTTGTAGTTTTGAGGATTTGAAATTGAATGTGTGAAGTTTTACGGACTATTGGCGCGGCGGCCAAACAGTTAGACCTAACCTTCGGATGTGTGCAATGTGACAGAAATAATAGTAAACGCGTGAGATAATTGAATCACGTAAACAGAGAGATAATGTCATAATTTAAACCATGCAAGCAGAAATTTAAAGGCAGAATTTAAAGAGCGATTGTTAAGTTCGCGAGGTTACATGAGAGGAGCAGATACAATATGATAATGAAATTTGAATTGAACAATAATAAAATAAAATAAATAACGGTTCTAGTTATTATTTTAAAAAAAAGATTTTAGTTATTATTTTAAATTTATCTAAAAAAAAGTTTTTTCTTAAAAATAATAGGTTTTCATATTAATTTGGAAAAGATGTTAATGTTATTTATTTTAAAAAAACAGATTTTTATATTATAACAAATTTTAATAAATTAATGATAACAATAATAATAATAATGGTAATAATAATGATAATAATGATAATAATAATAAATAATGATAATAATAATAATAATAATAATAATAATAATAATAATAATAAAGCAATAATGAATTTTAAATGTGCCAAATAACCCAACAATGTTGCTAACGCAGAAATGCGCTCATCGCAACCAGATCTAAATCGGACGAAACAAAATTTATCGCAAAGAAAAAGAAATTAAGCAAAAATAGTATTATTGCTCACACAAAAATGCGATCATCGCAACCAGATCGAACTAACACAAATGTCACGCGTCATGCACACAAATGTGCAAACATCGTATCGACATAATTCGATCAAAAATCTTATATATATAAACTCTAACAATTTAAAAATTATATATATATAAACGTAACAGTAATAGATAAAGAAAGAGAAATAACAGTAACAGATGAAGAAAAAGAAATAACGGTAAAAGATGAAGAAAAAGAAACAACAGTAATAGATGAAGGAAAAGAAATAACGGTAAACGATGAAGAAAAAGAAACAATAGTAATGGATGAAGAAGAAAACTAAATAACGGCAAACGGCACTCACTCCTCTTAGGTTTTTTTCATTCTCCTCCTTTTTTCCAACAAGGCAACACATGTATATATAGGGAACAAATTAGGGTTAACACCAAATTGTCAATAATGTCCCTAAAGCCCATTTTAAAGCCCAAACTAAATAATTAGTTAAGAAAAAATAAAATTTAAATAATTTAAAATAATTAAAATAAACTTAAAATAAAAACTAATAATCCTATTGATTCCTAAAATAAAAAATATTATAAAAAGAACAAAATTTTTTCAATATTTTTTATTTTATGATTTTTTGGATATTTTTATGAATAATTTAGAAAAAAGTGAAAAAAAATAATATTTTAAAAAATGATTTAATTAAAATACGAAAATAATAATTAAATAATAATAAAAAAACTATTTTTGTTATTTTTTTAATGAAAGATAGAAAAATTTAGAGTAAAAATAATAAAAAACAAAAAAAAGTGACAAAGGTGAGATTCGAACTCTCAACCTCTCACACTCATAACTCCTTACACATGTCCTCCTGCCAATTGTGCCATTTTTACTTTTTAGAAAAAAAATGCATGCCATATGATATTTACCTGCAAAAAGTCAAACGACTACACAAATTTGTTAGTAATTGATTAAATGCAATGAAATGCGACGACAAATCTTAGGGCAAAATTTGGGGTATTACAGTTATTATGATAATATTTCTCACCCAACCTCTCTTTGATGTTGGCAAAAAAAAAATCATGAAGTTTGACTTTGGTTTGACCACAGTTGACCTCAGTTTGACCTTTTAACTGCATTGACTGCTTTTGACTTATCTGATCATCTGACTGAGCAAACTTTTGAGAAAAGTCTTGAAACTTGACATGGGGGTTCTTATACACATATAAGATGTTATGAAGCTCACTTGAAGTCTTGGAAGTCCATTTAGCCTGATTAAAGTCAAAACCCTAGTTTTGGATGCACTGCTTAGGAGGTGCATTGTCTGAGGGAATTGTCAACTCTTCTGACCAATTGTGAATTTTGTGAACCTTGTGAACCTTCTTGGAACACAAAGTCTTGTATTGTGAGGGCAAATTTTGGGGTGCAACACCCACCCGTGATGAGAGATATTTTGTTAGAATACCCTGCAGGATCTGTGGCTTTGATCCATGTGTTTCCATTCTCATATGCATCCATAAAGCATTGCATTTCATAGCATTGTTGCATATCAAGGGACTTAAGAGACTGTGATTATCATAGGTATTGAAGAACAAGATGAATGATCAAAGGAAAAGAAGTACAAATTCCTTAAAGTTCAGAGAACCGAAGTTGGGACCAATCCAAGATCTTTTGATTGATGTGCCAAAAGCTATCAAAATTAACTTTCAAGGGAAATATGGGAAATTGCTTGACCTTCTCCATTCTGGGGTCGACACATGGGCTTTGTTCGCTATGGTTCAATTTTATGATGCGCCTCTCAGATGCTTCACCTTTCGAGATTATCAGTTGGCTCCTACTCTTGAAGAATATTCTCACCTTTTGAATATCAAGATCAAGGATCAACCTATTTATACCGGCCTAGAAGAAGAGACAAAGTCTTCTGTCATTGCTCTCACTCTCCGTATGACCGAGGAAGAGGTTAAAGATGGTCTAACCAATAAGGGAGGTACTCAAGGCTTTCCTTTGAGGTTTTTGCTAGATAAAGCCGATCAGTACAAGACCAATGGGGATTGGGAAGGTTTTGGTATTATCGTTGCTCTAATGATTTATGGGATTGTCCTCTTTCCAAATGTGGACAACTTCATAGACATCACTGCTATCATTCTCTTCATGCAAAAGAATCCTATCCCTACCCTCCTCGCTGATGTTTACCACTCCATTCATTGGAGAAGTGAAAAGAAGACAGGAATGGTCCAATGCTGTTCTCATCTACTGTTCAAATGGTATGCTTCCCACCTGCCGAAGAAAGGGCCGTTTGTGGAAAACAAGAAGAAACTGAAACGGTCTCAACGCATTATGTCTCTAGAGGCCAGTGATATTGCTTGGTACTCTCATGAGTATTACGACGTGGAGATCATCTTTAGTTGTGGGAATTTCGGTAACGTACCTCTATTCAGTAGGGCTGGTTGCATTAACTACAACCCTGTCATGGCGTTGCGTCAGTTGGGCTATGCCATGGAAGATGAGCCCGAAGCAGAGAAGGTTCAGAGTTTCTTTTTGCTAGCCACAACAGACGATCCTGCGTTTGTCAGGAATATTGTTAAAGCATGGGCCAAGGTTCATACGAAGGGGAGGAAAGAGTTAAAGGCAAAGAACTGTGTGGCTAAAGAGCCCTACAACCGATGGTTGCAAGCTAGGGTGGCCGAAAGGTTGCTTCCATTTCCCTCCGAACCATCCATGCGAGAAGAACTTCCTGCTCCTACCCATGTATCCATGGAGGAGTATGAGAAACTAAGGCTGGTGATAGAAAGGCTGACAAAGGAAAATCAAGACCTTCGGGATGAGGTTCACCAAGCAGGAGTGGAGAATGGCCAATATAAAAGGAAAGTGGAGTTCGAACAAGACAAAGTGGCTGAGAGTAGCAAGAAGCTAAAGCTAGAAGCAGATCTGAGGGTCAGGTATCAAGAAGGTTATGAAGGAGCTGATGCATCGGTAAAAGCCCTCCGACAACGCCTAAAGGAAACCAAGGCCTCTTGTGATAAAGCGTGGAGATTCTTCGAGTTAGCCTCTGCTGAAAAAAAGAAGACAAGGGAGGAACTTGAGGCCGATATTGATGCCCTTGGAAAGGAGTTGAGGGGTGCCTTAATTCTAGCCGAAAGCGAGCGACAACTCAAAGAAGAAGCATTGCGAGCTTCATATGTCACCTCTTATGTATGGCACAATAAATGCTCAGAATTGAAGACCGCTCAGGAAACAACCACCTTATGGAAAGACCGTTTCGAGGCCCTGCAAAGGAATAGTTCACTATGGTTGAAGAAGGAAGCTCAACTCAATGAACTTTTGGATACGTATAAGGATTCTCTTTGTTATTACCAGCCGACCCTAGACATGTGTCGCGCTAGGTATAACAATCTAGTGGAGCATTGCAACCTTATGATCTGGGATATCCCATGGAGGTTGGAAAGCACAATTCAAGACTTGGAAGGAAATGATATTCCTCCTTCCATCCATCACTTTATCCGGCTCTGCGACCAAACGGTTAGAAGATTCATGTCCGAGACAAAAAAGCTTGAAGAACGTCTTCGGAAGAAAGAGTTTTAATTCATTCAGTATTCTCTTGTAGCATGAGTTTTTATTTTGCAGCTTATTGAACAATCAGTTGTATTGAATCTTCCCTCAAAATTAATGAAAGTTTGTTTTTTGTCTTAAATTGTGCATTCTTTACTATTCTTTTATAGTTCCATAATACCATTGATAATCATAAATCTTGAAAGTCCCTTGAACATCATTCGAGCATTGCATATACCCATGCATCATGTTTGCATTCCCTGAAACCCGACCTCATACCGCTTGCCATTTCAGAAGGAAAGAGAAAGAGCAAGCTGACTTCTCAACGTTCATACAACACAAGAGGGAACCAACGAAGAGTCATGGATCAAGTACAACAAGAGCTGCAGGAGTTTAGGGAAAAGATGACGCAATTCATGGAAACAATGCAAGGGGTAGCCAATGGGCAGGAACAATTGAGAACTCTGGTTCAACCATTGATAGCTCGAGTGGATGGCAGTGGTGTTTTGCATGGAGGAACTATTGTTGTTCCTCCTCCGGCTAATGGTAGCACTTCGCAGGCTAATGGTGGTCCAACTGTAGTCAATATTCCGGGTGGAGAAAACCAAGATGGAATTCCCATCCCAGTTGCGGCGGGCGCCGTGCCTGTTAACAATGGTCCTCAGTGGAACCAAGATGAGCAAGATGACGTCTTCTCCATGGGAGACCTTGAGGCAGGATTACGATCTGACGCTAATAGAAGGTTCGATGCAATCGAAGAAAAGATGAGGAGCATTCTTGAAGGCCAGAATACTATGGGTATTGACATGTCCAATCTGGGATTGATTCCGGGACTTAGGATTCCTCCGAAGTTCAAAGTGCCAGATTTCGATAAATATAAAGGAACAACATGTCCAAGGGTGCATCTTCGCTCCTATTTCCGAAGAATGTCTGCATACTCCGATGACGAGAAGTTGCTGATGCACTTCTTTCAAGATAGCTTGTCAGGTCCATCTTTAGAATGGTATATGGGACTGAAGCCGGTCCATATCAGAAGTTGGAAGGATTTGGCAGAAGCTTTTGTCAAACACTACCAGTATAACAGTGACCTAGCACCGAATCGTGTACAGTTACAGAACCTATCGCAAAGGAACAATGAAGGATTCAAGGAGTACACCCAGAGGTGGCGCGAGTTGGCTGTGAGGGTTCAACCTCCAATGGTGGAGAGAGAACTCATCGACTTGTTTGTAGCTACACTACCTGGTGTGTATTATGAGAAATTGATAAGCAACATGTCTAGAAGTTTCTCAGATCTGATCATCACAGGCGAGAGAGTAGAAAATGGGATTAAATTGGGTAAAATACAAGCTGGAGAAGGGACCTCATCTGGAGGTGGAAGAAAGAACTTCAGTATTAAAAGAAAGGAGAATGAGACAAATGCAATATCAGGTTTTAAGAATCAAAATTGGAACCAGAATCAGAATCAGTATCGCCCACGACCGTAATATCAACAACAACCACAAGTAGCTAGTATTGCCATCCCGGCAGTACAGCCTCAGCAACAACCACGTCAACAACAACAACAGCAACGACAACAACCACAACGACAGAATTACGCGCCAAGACCATATCAAGACCGAAGAAGGATGGTGGATAGGCACTTTGACGCACCACTAATGCCTTACTCTCAACTACTACAACACTTATTGCAACTGCAGTTGGTCCAGAAAAGGAGGATGGCCCCTCTAATGGCTCACTACCACCCGGGTACGACGCCAACGCTAGGTGTGACTTCCACTCTGGCGCTCCCGACCATCATATTGATAATTGCAAAGCTTTCAAGAACAAGGTACAAGACCTTGTTGATAGTAGGGCCATTAATTTCAACCATGATGCGCCGAATGTTGATCAGAACCCTATGCCAAATCATGGAGCAGGTAGAGTAAATGCTGTTGTTGAAGGGGAGGATTTAGATCTGGTATATGATGTTGAAGAATTGAAGACTCCTTTAAGTTTTGTAAAATGCAAGTTGTTAGAAGGTGGGGTGTTTCTCGGGTGTGACAAGGATTGTGAAAATTGTGTCGCCCATCCTGAAGGGTGTGAGAGTCTGAAGAGTTATATACAGTGTATGATAAACGAAGGTGTTCTGCAGTTTGACAAGATCTGTGAGAAAAAGAATGAGAAGATAGTCAGTAAGAAAGAGGATGAGGTGGCCACCATGTCTATCCCTTACAAAACAATCACTATTTCTGCGCCGCCAGCGCGACCTACCATCATCTTTACGAAGGCAGGACCTATACCTTATGAAAGCTCCAAGGCGATCCCTTGGAACTATGGAGCGGAAGTCTACTGCAATGGACAGAAGCAGGAATTAAAAAGCTTGCCATTGGACTCAGTTGACAACTTGGTGGGAACCAGGGGAATGACTCGGAGTGGGAGGATATTTGCACCTCCCGAAGTACGTGAAGAAAGAGCTGATAAAGGTAAAGGGAAGGTAGTAACGGAGGAAAGCTCTCAGGCTGGAGAAAAAGAGGTCGTGCTGAAAGACGCAGAAGAGTTCATGCGCCTAATAAGAAAGAGCGACTATAAGATCGTGGATCATCTACAACAGACACCTTCAAAAATTTCTATCTTGTCGTTGTTGTTATGTTCCGAGGCTCATAGGAACGCCTTGCTCAAAGTCTTGGATAATGCTTATGTGCCACAAGAAATATCCGTCAATTAGTTAGAAGGAGTAGTGGCCCATGTCAATGCAGGGAATGGTTTGGGATTCACTGACCGTGATTTGACACCGAAAGGAAGGAATCATAACTTAGCTCTGCATATCTCTATGGAATGTAGAGGTGTCGTCTTGTCTCATGTATTGGTAGACACTGGGTCGTCATTAAATGTGTTACCCAAGAAAGCCCTCATGAAACTAGACACTCGAGGGATAATATGTACGCCAAGCGATATGGTAGTCAGAGCTTTTGATGGGACAAGGAGGTCCGTGTTTGGAGAGCTAACCTTACCAATTCAAGTCGGTCCTGATGTTTTTGATGCGGTTTTCTATATAATGGATATCCAGCCGGCATATAGCTGTCTCTTGGGTCAGCCGTGGATACACTCAGCAGGAGCGGTAACGTCAACCCTACACCAAAAGCTGAAGTATATGGTGGGTGATAACATTGTGACTGTTTGTGGAGAGGAAGACATCATGGTAAGACATTTGTCCTCATTCAAGTATGTGGAGGTCGATGGTGAAATTCACGAAACCCTGTGCCAAGCCTTTGAGACCGTCCAAATCAAAGAGAAAGCAACAGTTGAAGCCAAGGCGCCAGAAGTTGCTATGTCATCCTACAAGGAAGCCCAAGTTGTGGTGAAGTCTGGATCAGCGAAAGGATGGGGGGAGGTGATAAGCATCCCCAACAAACAAGACAAGTTCGGATTAGGGTACAGCCCATACGCATCTTCTTCAAGCGCTCCTCGCTACAAAGGACCTGTTTAATTCACCAGTGTTGGGGTGGTGTTCGAAGAGATCAACGCCGTATCTGACGAAGAAAGAGATAGTGACTGTGACATGGATGCATGGATCCAGCCATGCGTCCCCGGCCAAGGCTTGAAAAATTGGACCATGGAAGTGTCGCTTGCGCGAAAATAAGGTGCCGGCATGACAGAAGAGTCGCCACCTTTCGTTATTTATCCCTCAGAGCGGGAAAGGAAACGATCGGAAAAACCTGACGAATAAGGGTAAGACAAGGTCATCGCAACCAGTCTGGGTTCGGGAGTCGGTTACGCAAGGGGAAGGTATTAGCACCCCTCACGTCCGTCGTACTCGATGGGATCCACGCTTGTTTGTTTACTTGGACGAGTTGGTTTTATTCTATCTACCTATCAAGGCTGGCTGAAAAAGAAAAGAAAAATGACTCGGCAAAGCGTCGCACTTTATGCCTACGTATTCTCATCAGAGAATGAGAAATCAGAGTCAACGTAGTTCGGCCTACGAAGGGTTACGGGGGAAAGGTTGAAGGTTGCTCGCTAGGATATCGCATCCTATGCCTACGTACTTCCACACTGTATGGAAGATCAGAGCGAACGTAGTTCGGGAAACTACGGTTTATTTCCTAAAAGAAGTGTTTTTTATTGTATTTGCGATCTCAACCGCACTAGAGACTATGACCTGAGAGGGAATGCGTCCTTTCTCAGATAGCTTAAGGCTCATAACGTACGAAAGAAATCATTCATGATTACTGTATCTTAAACTGTTTTGAGATGAGAAGAGAACATGCCCAACTAGGAGGGAGACTATCAAGTCCTACTGTTATCATGCCATGGATTCATCCTATGGTTGAAGTTTGAACATGGAACTCCTAGATGTTGTCATGCATAGGTTTCAACCTAAAAGTCTATCATCAAATCCTTATCAAAGGAAATGAGAGTCCTAAGGGATCATGTCAATGATACACCAAAACAGACAAAGCATCAGCTTAACAGTAAAATGCATGCAATGCAAGTGAGGGAGGAAATGTGTGTGGGGCTTCAGCCTCCACAAGCTCATCTCAACCTCAAGCCAGTCATGAAATAACAGTAATCATACTAAAAAATAAACAACATGCTATCAAGCAATAAACAGCAAATTGCAATCATACAGATAAAAGAAATGAAAATGCCATCAGGCAAACAAAACACATGGGCAAGGGAGCTGGGCTCTACCGAATACCCGCAAGCAAAGCCACGCAATAACAATACAAGCAGAGGGAGCAACTCAACCTCTAATGCAATCATGCTCCTAGACTGAACTTATTCTAGATGAACTTATTCTAATGCAACAGACAAATCAAACAAAACACACAATACAGAAAAGAAAACAGAAGAAAGCTTCAGCTCCTCCAGCAGCAACCCAGTCTTCAGACTTCAGATATCCACTGCTTTCCAGGTATCAACCTTACAACATGAGTATCAACTCAACTTCTCCCTTAAGCTTCAGCTTCTTTGATCAGCTCCACCTTCAGGCTTCACTATCTTCAGGGATCCACAAGTATCAACTTGATCTTCACAAAGTCTTCAGACTTCAACAATCTCCAAGGAATCATCCTCTTCAAAGCTTCAACTTCTATCTCCAATGGCTTTTCTTCAAGTCCTGATCTCCAAGCTGAGGAATCAATCACAAGAGCAAACTGGGTGCTAAGCAATTAGTTGACCACCAAGGGTGGCAAACGTACTGCTATCAGCACAAGGAATATTTCTCTCAAGAGTTCTATCTCTCAGACATTAGCACCAAGCCTTCCAAGGGAAGGGGGTGAGTGTCTTAGAGAGACTCTGTATCACAGAGAAGAATGGAGGCAATCAAGACCTTCCATGCTTGAGAATCAAGTTGGCTACTCTAGAGCTCTGCCTAACTCCTATATCCTACAGACTGAACAAACAAAAGCTACAACTAAGCCCCACTTCAATGCCTTCAAAGTATTCAATGATGATCCACAAGGTCTTCAACTCAATCTTCAAGGCTCACACACTCAAAGGAGAAGAAAAGGAAGCAAAACAATACAAACTATGCCCTTAAGCAACACACATACTATCCATACATTCAAAAATCAATTAAAAATACTAAAATACTATACAATATTCTAGTAAAATTCTAGGGGATTCTATACATACTTACCCTTAACCCATATATTCCCCATACACTAATTTGGCCTATAAAACCCAAAACAAAATTGTTCAAATCTACTTATGCAACCTAAAACCCTAATTTGAGTACACTAAGACTATGCTTAACAAACTAATCAAATTTTAATCTAAAAATTGTGAATTAAATCCTATAGGAGCTATGATTCAATATCTAACTATGCCAAAAAGAATGACTCAAAAGTCCTAAGGGAAGGTCCTAAAACAAATTCTACAAAATTGAGTATCAACTAAAATCAATTAAAAAGACTATTTACAAGAATAATATGCTAAAAATATTAAAAGAAAAAATAAAATGGAATTTTATTTATTGATATTTTTATAGACAAAATCATGAACATGTAGAAAAAACAAGCATTAAAAAATATTAATTTTTCAATTTTATATGGATTTTATAAAATGCAAGAAAATTAAAATAAATTAAAATAAAAGAAAATGAAATAAAGGGGATGGGGGGTATCAAAAGTAGAAGCGCCCAGTTATTATCATGATGGGCTGAGAACTTGGGGGTGCGGATAGCGAATGGCTTAGGCCCATACGCGCTCAGAAAAGTTAAAAGAAAATTAAAAGAAAAACAATAAAGCTGCGGTGAGAATAGCAACATTTTCAGGTTAAAAATTGGATTGGGCCCATGGTGGGGGTGTGAGTATCACAAACTGCATTCAGCCCAGGATTTCCCACTTACTCAAACGGTGCGTTTTGCTTTTTAAAATTCCCTCCGTTTCTGAAATCAAATCATGGCCGTGCGATGGAATGTAAGAGTCAACTTCTGGGACCGATCCAACGGCTGATGGCCATCGTCCCCAATCGAGCTAGGGTTTCAGCCAAAACGCAGGATTCATGCACGGATTTCTCTCCAATCTTTCTCCCTGCTCGCTCCATGAAATTCAAAACTTCCAAAAGCGAAGATGCTCCACTGATTGCCAAGAACACAATGGTACCAATAATCTTCATTGAAACCTCTTGTATCACTCAAACAGAAAACATGAACACTAGGGTTCCACCATAATTCTCTGCTATCAACCTTGATAGAACTTCAATCTAATGATCCAAACTTGTTCTACATGTTTTCCTAACCAAACTACACTATATCATATCCATTAAAACTCAGTATACAACTTGTTATTAATCTTGCAAGAATTGGCACCCTGCCACGAAACTCCATGGATCTCTCTCAAATCCTCAGAAAATCATCACCTAGCCTAGCATGTCATCCTTACACCTATCAATCTAACAGTATGCACCTAATAAAGGATCTATGGAGCAAGTTACCAATCTATTAAGAATCAATGGTGAGTGATGTTAGGGCTCGACTCAAGACTTGTAACCTTCTCCAAATCCTCCTCCAATGGTGGCTACCTTTCTGTTTGCAAGAATTGAGATGGAGGAGGCTTGTGGATGAAGAAATGGAAGCTTGCTTGATTTTGAAGAAATCTTGCAATGGCACTTTCTCTCTCACTCTCTCCAATGAACTCAGCAACTTTCACCAACCTTTTCCTCATGGTGATTCACTCTTTTTATAACAATCAAAAGAAGAGTCTAGAAACTCATGGAAAGTGCTAGAATGTTATGGAATTTCTCATGAAATGATACATTGTATATCCCTTCATCTCATGCCTTAAACTTGTCATTTTGCTTTAAAATCTCCTTACAAGAGATATTGAAAAGGAATGTGTGGAAAACAAGCCTTGGTTTTGCCTTATGTGAAGATTTACAAGTTGCCTTATTATGCAAGAATGAAAATTACAAAGCAACCTCCATTTTAAGACCTCAAATCAAAATTCTACTTGAACCATTGTTTTTAAAATAATGTTTGGAGTCAAAATGACCTATTGGATGACCTATTTTGGATTTGTGGATCTCCCAAACCAATTTCCAACTTGGATTCATTTACTTTATAAGTCATTTTTAGGTCATTTTTACCCAATCATGAAAATCCTTGCTACAAGCTTTTTCAATAACTCATGACCACTTTTCTAGGCTTAAAATCCCATTTTGAACAACTTTGATGTTTTGAGTTTTTTCATTTGAGGCTTAGAAATAGGAGATATGGCCTTTGCTTAAAATGACCTATAATCACCAAATGACCAAAATACCCCTGTCTTGTACAAACCATAAGTTGAGTTCTACAAATCCTATCAAGGACTTCTAGTACTCTCTAGAAATATAAGAAGATGCTATTCAACATTCATGTTGACCAAGAGATCATAGGAATCATCCTACTAGGGCAAAAGTTGTCTGCAAGTTGGGTGACTTTCAAGGACCCAGATTCACACACCTCAGCTGACCTGTAATTTGTCAAAACCATAACTTGAGCTCTGCAACTCTTATCAAGGACTTCTACCACTCAAATTAAAGCTAAGAACAAGATCTACAACATTCATGTTGTGGGGAAGATGAGATATCGATCACATCTTGAGCTAAAACTGCCTGGAAGATAGGGATCAAATTAGGGTTTTTCACTGACAATCCCTGGAAACCCTAACTCAAAACTTCTCAAACTCCTCAATCATGATGAGTTGGTCTATGAATCATCTTTATAACATCTCCATACATCATTCCATGATCTCATGGCCCTTGGATTAGGTCTCAACCTTCTCCAAATCTTCAGCTGATCTAGGATTGACCCAGCCAAAACCCTAATTCTACCATTCATGGTTGAATCTTCTGAATTCTTGCACAATGACCTCTCTGGCTTCATAATGGCTATCAAGACATCTCATAAACTTTCTCAAAGCTTCAAGTTCATTCTCAAAGTCTCAGAATCATCTGAGGAACACCCACAACTCTCAAGTTATGAGACACACAACCTTGGTTTCACCCAATTCCTCTGGGGATCTCTTGAACTTTCTGATGAAGGTATCAACTTTCAAACACTCGATGGGTAAATAAATGTTGGTCAAATTTTGGGGTGCAACAGCTGCCCCTATTCAAACGGCTTGAACCTGACTGGGTGAGAAGCGAACGACTCTCAGCCAATCAAGGTGCGAGACGGTTGAATACCGGTAAACCCGAAAATTTGCCAACTGCACGAGCACACGATACTCTGCGGGGAACAAATCTTTGAATACTGCAATACTAGCTGCACGGCAACTAGCTGGAGAGATACTGATCTGACATCGCCGTCAGTTATCCATGTTAACTTCTTCTGACATCATCTTCAGGCAACCAAACACCCAACATCGCCGCTGGAAGACTAAACCACCTGACATCACCGTCAGAAGCAGACAAAATTCTGAGGAACACCCAACATCGCCGCGGGGAGGCCAAACCACCTGACATCACCGTCAGGAACAACCATAACTCGGGGAAACAAACATCCAACATCGCCGCCGGAAAACTAAATCTGACATCGCCGTCGATCACCCAAAACACCCCGCCTCGCCGCTGGAGAACTAAATCTGACAAAATACCCCGCATCGCCGCTGGAGAACTACATCTGACATCGCCGTCGGACAATCCAAATGCCCCGCATCGCCGCTGGAGAACTAAATCTGACAAAATACCCCGCATCGCCGCTGGAGAACTACATCTGACATCGCCGTCGGACAATCCAAATGCCCCGCATCGCCGCTGGAGAACTAAATCTGACATACCCTGCATCGCCGTTGGAGAACTACATCTGACAAAATACCCCACATCGCCGCTGGAGAACTACATCTGACATCGCCGTCGGACAATCAAAATACCCCGCGTCGCCGCTGGAGAACTAAAGGATCTGCATCACCTAACATCGCCGTCAGAAGACTGGATCAACTTGACATGCCCAACATCGCCGCTGGAAAACTGAATCTGACATCGCCGTCGGAAACAAACATCGCTCTGAGAGACACTCGACGTCGTCGTCGTACAAACATCATCTCTGCTGGGGATTTAAAGAGTCTGACATCGCCGTCGAACATAATCCTCCAACATCGCCGCCGGAAACCAACATAATCTGACCTCGCCGTCGAAACAAACCTAATCTGACCTCGCCGTCAAAACAAACATCCAACCTCTCCGTCGAACACAAACCTGATCTGACCTCGCCGTCAAACAAACATCCAACCTCGCCGTCAAACACAAACATACATTCAACATCGCCATCGAACACAAACATACATTCAACATCGTCGTCGAACACAAACATACATTCAACATCGCCGTCGAACACAAACATACTCTGACCTGGGGCTCACCCCTGGTAAATGGGACAAAAGGTACACTTGCGTATTTGAAGCTACTCCGCTGGGCCTGAGAGACTCAACCAAGCACACTCTGATCTGGGGTTCTCCCTCAGAACCATACGAACATCCAAATACTACTGCATACTGAGTTCACCGTAGAACTTCAACCTCAAAGACATATGAAACCCTGGCCCCCGGCCACTTCCAGCTTCAGCTAGAAAAGATCTTCAAGTACTTCTGAAGATAAGCATCCTTGGCCTTCAAGGATATAAACCTTTCCCGTCGGCGATTCCAGCTTCAGCTAGAAAAGATCTTCAAGTACTTCTGAAGATAAGCATCCTTGGCCTTCAAGGATGTATACTTTGCCCGTCGGCAACTCTGCAGGAGGTATCTTCGACTTCAGTCTAAAGAAATGGTCCTTGGCCTCCAAGGATACATGGATCTGCCTTCAGGCAACTCCGCCTCTGCTATAGAGTATCTGAGACTTTAGTCAGGGATATACTTCGGCCTTCAGTCCGAAAAATGAATCCTAGGTCACTAATGACCTTGGGGGATAACCTTGCCTCCGGGCACCTTCACTTCAGCTTGGGGAAATCTGCGACTTCAGTCAGAGAAGTGGTATCTTGAGCCATTCATGACTTTGCGGGGATTCAAACACTTTTCCTTTAGGCAAACTCCGCTTCAGCTGGAGAAACATCTTCGACTTCAGTCAGAAGAAACACTATTCACTTGATCGCAATCAATCATCACCTCAGGACAACTGACTTGGTCTTCAGACCAACACGGATCATCTTGCATACAAAAATTGGACCTACCAACTTCTGAACTCTGTCTTCAGACACACGTTGATTCATCAACAAGGAAATCTGAATCCACAGGAACATTCTGATACCGCCTTCAGGCGTTTACGAAGTCAATCTTCAGATTAGACATCACTGTTGGAGCAAACATTTCACGCTGCTAGGGACTTCAAGAATCATCTTGAACCAACAACTCCATCGGGCGCCTTCAAGAATCATCCTGAACTGATAACCTTTCTGGCGACTTCATTCTGCTGGGTATTCCAGGAATCTTCCTGGGCCACTCTTGCTGGGGACGCTACTGGGGAGCTCAAGCATCATACTAGGCGAACAACTCGGGAAATCGCGCTGAGGTCTTAAGAATCACCTTAAGCAAACGGCCCTGCTGAGGAATTCAAGAATCGTCTTGAACTGAAGACTTCGCTGGGGATCTCAAAAATCATCTTGAGCGAGCGACTGTGGGGATTACACCGGGGTCTTAAGAATCATCTTAAGAAAGCGACCTTGTTGGGGAGAATATCAGGAATCATCCTGAGCAACTGGTCCTTTGGCGGAACACCTGTAAAACAAGAATGATAATAACCTAGATCATGCGTATGATGCCTATGCTTCGGCGCCATGCCCCACACGGTGGGAATGCTATGCGTTTATGCTAAATGCCATGCAATCATGCAATATGATGCGATCCCATTAGCAAAATAAATGCCGAGGGGAGATCCTCCTGTCAAGGAGAAAGAACTACTCAGATAGAGGAATCATCCTGCTGAGGAGAAAACCTGCACGCCAATATCAATTGGACTCCGCTTGGGGAAGTGATCTTTCGGTCGACTGCTGCAGGGAAAACAACTTCAGTTGATTGCTGCAGGGGAACGAAGCTCTACGAGAACTTGGACCTGCTGATATTAATCGCGAGAATGAACTGCGCGGCCGTCTCGGCTACCCTTCTGGGGATGATAACTCTGTGGGGAAACAACTTCAGCTGCTCAACACTCCACTGGGGAAAAACCAATTATGATCTGATCACCTTCCAAGGACTCGACTCTCTTGGACATCTGCAAACTTGGCTGAGGAAGGAGAAACCATTCTGCTTCGCTGGAGAGAGTGCGACTCTGGGGAAGTACCGCATCGGCTGTTCAACACTCTGCTAGGGAAAATCCACTAATGGTCCCGACTGCTACCAAAGATTCGGCTTTTTTGCGGACTCAGCCGGGGAGAGATAAATCATTCTACTTCACTGGAGAGTACAACTCTGATGAGGAATTTCAATTTTGCTGGGGAAGAAAGAATCATCTGACTTCGGGGGAGAGTACAACTCTGCAAGGGAATGCAACATCAGCTGTTCCAACATTCTACTGGGGGAGAGGGAATCATCCAACTTCAGGAGAGCATACGGCTCTGATGGGGAATCTCAATTCCGCAGGAGACTTCAGTCTGGCACCATCAGTTGCTGCATATTTCGGCGTAAGAATAGCTTCCTGCGAATCCTGCACTTGTGACCCGGTGCTGGGGAAGAATCCTGCTGCGGCGACTTTACTGGGGAAAACACGAGCTTCGGTACCCAAACGTTTCTATGAGACCTGCACTTGTGACCCGGTGCTGGGGGCATGAGCTTCGGCCCTTGACTCAGCTGATTTGGTGACGTTCCTTCGGGACGCGTCTGCTTGGGGAAGAGAGTCATCTCTGCCTGGGGAGACATATCGACGCTCACTATTCTGCGTTCGGATTCTGCGGAGGAGAAGCTACTGAACATTGCTGAAGAAGGAGGACTCGCCCTGCTTCGGGGATGCGCCCGACACATCGTCTGGAAGGTGCTACGCCTGCAACAACACAAACAAACAGACAAGATACCCTCCTCAAAGGGCCTATCAAGGTTATTATCTCGTGACAATATTCGGGTAATTAATTGTTTCAACAACCAATGGGCCTAGGCCCGCAAGTTTATGTATGCACATTTTATCAAAAACATCGGCGTTTTCATTCGCAAATAAACCGGTAAATGCTAAGCAGGCAAACAAAATTGCTGAATAATATGCATTTTATTGATGGTGGACCCCTGAATGGGTAAAAAATGTTTTACAACAGAGGCAAGCTCCTGGAATGAGGAAGCCGCAAAAATAAAATATAAATATACATCAGTATATGCAAATGTCGGCAACGAGGCGTAGACGAACACCATGAGTTGATCCCTCTAAGACCCACTCGACTTCGATACTTCTCCGACGCTTCGGCTTCGGAAGAGATTGATTCAGATAAACGGCCCTCAGGTCCTCCAAACCACTAAACAATGAAAGTCCACACGCGGAACGCAATCATTTGCTTTTTCAAATCCCTAACTTTTGCGTGAACCGCCCTTTACGGGTTTTCAGTTCACCGGGATACCCTTTTTTGCCGAAGCCGCCCAGTGTAGGTTTTCGACTTCGCGGGTGTACATTTTTTCAATATATCCCTAATTTTTGCCCGAACCTTTTATTTTGTTTTTGGTTCGCCGGGATGCCCCTTTTTTGCCTGGACTCTTTCTTTTTTGTCCAGCGGGTCTCTTTCAAGCAAAGTATTTTTTAACTGCGTCCGCGTTCACCGGGGATGCAAAATCTTCACCATCCATCGTGGATAACAACAAAGCTCCTCCTGAGAAGACCTTGCTGACGACATACGGCCCTTCGTAATTTGGAGTCCACTTGCCCCGGTGATCGGAGTGTGGCGGAAGAATTTTCTTCAGGACGAGATCACCCGTATGAAAGCTTCTAGGACGCACCTTCTTATCATAAGCTTTCTTCATTCGGATCTGGTACAGGCGACCAAATGCAATCGATGCTAACCTCTTCTCGTCCATCAGGCTGAGTTGGTTCAAACGATTCGTAATCCATTCTGCCTCGTCGAGTTTCACATCAACCAAAACTCGCAAAGAAGGAATCTCCACTTCTAACGGTAGGACAACTTCCATACCGTACACCAAGGAGAAAGGAGTTGCCCCGGTCGACGTACGCACCGTCGTACGATAACCGTGCAAGGCGAACGGCAACATCTCGTGCCAATCTTTGTATGTCACAACCATCTTCTGAACAATCTTCTTTATATTCTTGTTGGCCGCTTCAACAACGCCATTCATCTTTGGCCGGTAAGGAGACGAGTTGTGGTGTTCAATCTTGAAGCTCTGGCACAGCTCCTTCATCATCTTGTTATTCAAATTCGAACCATTATCAGTAATGATCCGCTCGGGAATTCCGTAACGACAGATGATGTCCCTCTTTATGAATTTAGCTACCACCTGCTTGGTCACATTAGCGTACGAGGCTGCCTCCACCAATTTGGTGAAGTAGTCGATGGCTACCAGAATGAAACGATGACCATTGGATGCAGTGGGCTCGATCTTGCCTATCATGTCTATGCCCCACATGGAGAACGGCCAAGGGGAGGACATGACATTTAATGGGCACGGCGGCACATGAACTTTGTCAGCATAAATCTGGCATTTGTGACATTTCTTCGCGAATCTGAAGCAATCCGACTCCATAGTCAGCCAGTAATATCCTGCTCTCAGGATCTTTCTCGTCATAGCATGCCCGCCGGCGTGCGTACCAAATGTGCCCTCATGGACCTCTTCCATGAGCATATTCGCCTCTTTCTCATCTACACATCTGAGTAGCACGAGATCGTGGTTTCTCTTATACAACACTCCATCAGGATTGAGATAAAAGTTTCCAGACAGCCTCCTCAGAGTCTTCTTATCCTGGGTTGACGCACCTGCAGGATATTCCTTAGTCATAAGAAAAGTCTGGATGTCATGGAACCATGGCTTGCCGTCGGCGGCATCCTCGATTGCAAAGACAAATGCCGGTCTATCAAGACGCGAAAGGACAATTCTTGGAGCCTCATTCCAAAAATTGACTTTATACATTGAAGCCAACGTGGCTAAGGCATCAGCCATCTGATTTTCAGCCCTGGGTACATGATGGAGTTCCACCCGATCGAAGAACGGAAGCAGCCTCCTGGCATAATTCATGTACGGCACCAAATTCGCTTGACGAGTTTCCCACTCCCCTTTAATCTGATTGATTACAAGCGCTGAGTCACCATATACGTCTAGATTCTTGATTCTCAAATCAATTGCCTCTTCTAGACCCATAATACAAGCTTCATACTCTGCTTCATTGTTGGTAACTGGAAACGTCAGTCTCGCAGTAAACGGGATGTGGGATTCGTGAGGAGTCGTGATGATAGCCCCGATACCACTTCCATAGGAATTAACTGCTCCGTCGAATATCAACTTCCACCGAGACCTCCTATCTGGCCCCTCACCGGGCAATGGCTCATCACAATCCTTCGCTTTGAGAAACATAATATCCTCGTCAGGGAATTCAAACTTCATCGGCTGGTAGTTTTCGATTGGCTGTTCGGCAAGGTAATCAGACAATACGCTTCCCTTAATGGCTTTCTGAGAGACGTACTGAATATCATATTTCGTTAACACCATTTGCCATCTGGAAATCCTGCCCGAAAGAGCCTGCTTCTCGAAGACGTACTTGATCGGATCCATCTTCGAAATTAGCATAGTGGTGTGATTGAGCATATACTGTCGTAGACGTTTGGCAGCCCAAGCTAATGCACAACACGTCTTCTTCAGCATCGAGTATCGAGATTCACACTCAGTGAACTTTTTACTCAAATAATAAATGGCATGCTCCTTTATACCCGTCTCGTCATGCTGACCGAGAACACACCCCATACTATTCTCCAGAACCGTCAGGTACATGATTAATGGTCGTCCAGCCACTGGGGGTATCAAGATTGGAGGTTCTTGAAGATACTGCTTTATTTCGTCGAATGCCTTCTGGCAATCCTCATTCCAAGTGATCGCCTGATCTTTCTTTAAAAGCTTGAACATCGGTTCACAAGTGGCCGTGAGCTGAGAGATAAACCTTGCAATGTGGTTTATTCGGCCCAAGAAACCACGAACTTCTTTTTCTGTTTTCGGCGCTGGCATTTCTTGAATAGCTTTTATTTTCGCAGGATCAACTTCGATACCTCGTTCACTAACGATAAACCCCAATAACTTTCCGGACCGCACTCCGAAAGTGCATTTGTTAGGATTCAGCCTCAGCCTGAACTTCCTAAGCCTCTCAAAAAGCTTCAATAAGTTGACCAGATGCTCTTCCTCCGTTTGGGACTTTGCAATCATGTCATCAACATAGACCTCGATCTCATGATGAATCATATCATGAAACAAAGTTACCATTGCTCGCTGGTAAGTGGCCCCCGCGTTCTTCAGATCGAAGGGCATTACCTTATAGCAAAATGTTCCCCAGGGGGTGATAAACGTCGTTTTCTCCATGTCCTCCGGTGCCATCTTAATCTGATTGTAACCGGAAAAGCCATCCATGAACGAAAACACGGAAAACTGGGCTGTGTTGTCGACCAACACATCGATATGAGGCAACGGGAAATCATCCTTAGGGCTCGCCCTATTCAAATCCCGATAATCGACGCACATGCGTACCTTACCGTCCTTCTTCGGTACAGGCACTATGTTGGTGACCCACGGAGGGTAAGTGGTAACGGCTAGAAATCCTGCGTCCAACTGCTTCTGGACTTCTTCTTTGATTTTTACAGCCATATCTGGTCTCGTCCTCCTAAGCTTCTGCTTGACTGGAGGGCAATCTTCTCGCAATGGCAAGCGATGAACCACGATGTCAGTGTCGAGTCCGGGCATATCCTCGTATGACCAAGCAAAGACGTCACTATACTCTCGAAGCATCTCGACCAGTCTATGCTTGACATCATTCTGCAGCGCAGCCCCTACTCTGACATTTCTGACGAGCTCCTCAGAACCCAGATTTATGATCTCAATATCTTCCTCGTGAGGCAGAATAACCTTTTCCTCTTGTCTCAACAAGCGGGCCAACTCTTCCGGAAGGTCCTCGTCTTCATCAATCTCATCCTCGGCTTGATAGATCGGGCAATCGAAGTCGTAGTGAGCCGTAGAGGGTCCAGAGTCGATGTCATCTGTCATGTGGATCCTGCAATAACAAGGGTTAAGTTTAAAGCAAGAATATGCAGGTTAGCACAAACCTCGTTGCCATTTTGCTGTTTTTTTTCCTTCAAAATAAACACAAAACAGGAAAAACAGAGAACACAATATTTGAGTACGAAGAAAACGCCTTTGATTTATTAACAAAATGCATGTACATAATCCAACAAGGCCCTGACAATAAAACCACTATACCTCGGTCAGGACATAGGGTTGTACAAAGATTGTAAAAAGCAAATCATTACTCTTCACTTGTCAGCTGGATAATCTCCTTGATGGTCCAATTGTTGAGGCGCTCGCCCGACTTGCTTGGCTGAATCCAGGCGTCAAGGTCACAATCGCTATCCCCGCTGTCCTCAGACGCTGCGTTGATGCTTTCGAAAATCACTCCGCCTTTGGTGAATAGGATCGGCCCCTTCCCACGAGACGAACTGCTAGACGAAGAAGATGAAGCTTCAGCTTCAGGAGAATACCCTAATCCAAACTTATCCTGCTTGATCGGTATCTCCAAAACATGCCCCCAGCCTGGTGTGGAACCGGCTTCAACGACGGCCTGAGCTTCTTTGAATGAGGAGAGATTCATCTCTTGCTTCTCTACGACGACAAGAGCTACCTCTTTCACCTTGAAGGTTTCAAATGCTTGGCAAAGAGTTTCATGGATTTTTCCATCCATTTCAACATACTTAAAGGATGACAAGTGGCTCACCATAATGTCCTCCTCACCACAGACGGTTACTATGCTTCCCCCGACAGCATATTTGAGCTTTTGATGCAGCGTGGACGTCACGGCACCAGCAACATGGATCCATGGCCGACCTAAAAGGCAACTGTAGGCAGGCATGATATCCATGATATAAAAAACCGTATTGAACGTCTCTGGACCAACTTGAATTGGCAGGGTCAACTCTCCGAAAACGTGGCGTTTAGTTCCGTCAAAGGCTTTCACCACCAGGTCACTGGGCGTGCAAAGCAATCCACGAGTGTCCAACTTCATTAGTGCCTTTTTCGGAAGCACATTAAGCGATGAACCCGTATCCACCAGGACATGCGACATGATTGTGCCTCTGCACTCTATCGAGACGTGCAAGGCGCTGTTGTGATCTCTCCCTTTAGGAGTCAGCTCTAAATCTGTGAATCCCAGCCCATTACCAGCATTAACATGGGCTACCACCTCCTCTAGCTGATTTACTGATATCTCCTGCGGCACGTAGGCAGCGTTCAATACCTTCAGTAATGCGTTGCGGTGCGCCTCAGAACACAGCAACAAGTTAAGAATAGAGATCTTTGACGGAGTCTGATGAAGATGATCTACAATCTTGTAGTCGCTCTTCTTGATTAACCGCATGAATTCTTCAGCATCTTTAACTAGCAAATCTTTTTCTGCCCCACAAGGGACCTCTTCGACAGCTTTGCATTTACCCTTATCAGCAGCCTCAGCCCTGACCACTTTCTCTGCCGCAACCTCTGTCGGCGCAAACACTCTTCCGCTTCGAGTGATGCCACTGACTCCGGTAAGATTCTGCACAGTCGATCCGTATGGTTCCAGCTCTAACTTCTGACCATTGCAATAGACTTCGGTGCCATAATGCCATGGAACGGCGTTAGTGCTTTCGAATGGGATTGGCCCGGCCCTGGTAATAGTGATTGTAGGCGGTCGGGGCGCAGAAATAGTAATAGGTTGACGGGGAATAGTGATGGTAGCGACTTCATCTGCCTGCTTCAGCACGACCTCCCCTGATGCACTTTCAATGCTCCGGCTGAACTGCAAAATACCCTCGGACATCAGACTTTGGATACCTTCTACTAGCTGCTCACACCCATCAGGAAGTGTAGCACAAGCCATACATAACTCTCCGCATCCAGGAAAGAAGCCCTTCTTCAGCAACTTAGCTTTGACAAAACTAAGCGGCGTCTTCAGGTCTTTGACATCAGTCAACAAGTCTGTGCTCTCCTCAGTGATAATGGCATTCGCTCCGCCTCCCCTATGATGAGGCATGGGGTTTTTGGTAATGTTGGGCACACTGTCAGAAAAGTTAATAACCTTGGCGTCCACCAAGTCCTGCACTTTGTGCTTAAAAGCTTTGCAATTCTCAATCGTATGGCCCGGTGCCCCAGTATGGAAATCACAAGTAGCATTGGCGTCATACCCCGGTGGTGGTGCCCCTGTCAAGGGAGCCAATGTCCTCTTTTGAACTAGCTGAAGCTGCAACAAGGTTTGCAAAAGCTGCGCATACGACATAGGAGGAGTTTCAAAATGACGGCTTGCCAAAGGAGCCCGGTTCTGATATTTCCTATACCCCTGCTGATTCTGCTGCTGCTGCTGCTGCTGCGGCGGAGCAGCTGGGATATTTATGCTAGCAATCTGCTGCTGAGGGCCCTTGCCCTTTCTCCGAGCATTAGTGACAGCACTTGCATCTCCCTCTCGACGCTTGCCAGCGTAAGGTTTCTTGCTACCTCCTCCAGCTGAGGATGATTCGCCTTGAATTTTTCCAATCTTTATACCGTTCTCGACATGCTCGCCCATAGTGATGAGAGCCGAGAATGTCCCAGACATGCCACTGACCAACTTTTCATAGTAGATTCCAGGAAGGGTAGCCACGAACATTTGCACTAGCTCACGCTCAACCATCGGCGGTTGAACCCGAGCAGCCAATTCACGCCACCGCTGGGCGTACTCTTTAAAGCTTTCATTATTCCGCTGTGAGAGATTCTGAAGCTGGACTTGGTTGGGGGCCAAGTCGCTGTTGTACTGATAGTGGAGGACAAACGCCTCAGCGAGGTCTTTCCACGTGCGCACAGTAGCGGGCTCCAAGCCCATATACCACTCAAGGGATGGACCTGAAAGACTATCTTGGAAGAAGTGCATCAGCAACTTCTCATCGTCAGAATAGGCAGACATCTTTCTATAATAAGATCGAAGATGGACATGGGGGCAAGTAGTACCCTTATACTTCTCAAAGACAGGCACCTTGAACTTATGAGGCACCTTGAAATCAGCAATTAACCCCAGTTTGGACATATCAACGCCCAAAGTGTTCTGATTTTCAATGTCTCTCATTTTGTCTTCCAGCGCTTTGAACCTGAGCCTGGCTTCAGCGTTCAACTCTGCTTCCACACCTCTTTGGGAAAACACGTCATCTTGATGATCCTCCAGCCACGGTTGAGGCACCAACAGATTTCCGACACCAGCATTGCCGTTGGCCGGCCCTATGTTAACATTGGCTCCCAGACTACCATTGCCGACGCCCGCCGCATTGAGTCCGAGATTAGTCATCAGATTGCCATTAGCACTACCGTTGCCCCCGGCAACAGGAACAACATTCTGTGGAGCATCCACTGGAGGAGGAGTAGGCACGGCCCCGCCGTGAAGTATGCCATTACTGTCAACCCTGGAAATCAAAGGTTGAACCAAAGTACGAAGCTGATCCTGGCCATTAGCGACTACCTGCATCAGTTCTATAAAACGATCCATCCGTTCACGGAGCTCTTGAACATCTGACTGCACCTGATCCATGATCCTAGTCTGAATAGCGCGAGTTGAGTAACGGTGAATGAGTCTTTGATCAATCCTGGAGACTGGAAGCAGCTCGGAACCTATGAACCTGAAAAACCTGTCAACATTAAAGGTTAGGAAAAGCCACAAAATGTATGTCATGCGAAATGCTTCATGCAGATGTATGTGTGGGTCTGTGTGCTTGAGAGGTTTCCCCCCGACCCTAGCGCCTTGGTACCAGTGCTGACAATAATAAGGAGAATGAGAAGAAATCCGAGCCCAATCGTGGAAACATCAATCTCACACATAGCATCAGCAATAGTCAAATTCGACACATCAAGGACCGAGTACTCGTACACAACAGTCTTCCTGAGAGAGGCTGCAATAATACAATAGGAGGCGAGAGGTCCTGGATCGGGGAAACGGAACCTGTCACAGACACACGTTAATGGAATGCAAATGAGCATGCAAACTAATGCAGAATGCAGGCATGCAATAATATATCCAGGTAGCTGCTGTGGAGATTCGGTATCAACAGTCGCTGATGAGAAGGAAACCCCGGTGTAAGACTACTGATCTGATCTGCTAAGAATAACCATCTGATAGGACCAAAATCAAAATTCTGCTCTGTCGAGAACAAATGTCTGACAATAAGGACCCCGGGTGTATGATCAAGAAATATCTGCTGATGAAGTCTTCAGACCCCAAATCAAAAATCTGCCCTATCAAGAACAAACATACAGCTGCTGATGAAGTCTTCAGACCTCACCCAAAATCTGCCCTATCAAGAACAAACAACATCTGCTGATGAGATCTTCAGACCCCACTCAAAAATCTGCCCTATCCAGAACAAACCACTGATGACAATACTCTGATCAAAACCTGCTCTATCAAGAACAGACATACACCTGATGACAAGATCCTCTGATCAAAAATTGCTCTGTCAAGAACAGACAAATCTGCAACTGAGAACCTTGGTACCAACATAACTGATTCACTGTCAAGAAAACCAGGTAGTCTGAAGGTCAAAGTTTCCTGCAATAAACCCAGCCCGCTCACAGGTATGGACCTAAACTGACTCAAGGTACGACATCCTATGCGGTCGTCGGCGTCACAGACTTTCAGGGTTGATGATACGATTCCAGAAGGAGTGGCATCATCAAATCCTGAAGAGGCCTCACTTAGCCAACTTCCAAATGATCGGTCCCCAGAGTTGACAATCCAACTAACCAGCAACCCGAGCCACCCAAAGGGCAGGACAGGAGGCCAACCAGAAGAACCTCGTCTGAGTGTAGATTTTGCGGGACACTAGGACATGCAAAGCATGTGCGCGCCCACTAATCTCTACTCTAAGTCTAGGTGCACTCAAGCCTGGGTCTGACTTCTCACTCATCAGAACTCCCATCCCACAACAGCACAAATAATCATATTATACTGAAAATAAAATGCGGGAAATAAAGTGCGAGAAGTAAAAATGCGATAAATAAACGCAACCCAACAAGCAAACACACAAACGGTAGGATTGACTCTCTTAAGGGACATTGGATCCCAAAACTGACTCGCTTTCGGGACGTTGGATCCCTAGGAAACTATCAAGTCCCCAGCAGAGTCGCCAGCTGTCGCTTGCGCGAAAATAAGGTGCCGGCATGACAGAAGAGTCGCCACCTTTCGTTATTTATCCCTCAGAGCGGGAAAGGAAACGATCGGAAAAACCTGACGAATAAGGGTAAGACAAGGTAATCGCAACCATTGTCTGGGTTCGGGAGTCGGTTACGCAAGGGGAAGGTATTAGCACCCCTCACGTTCGTCGTACTCGACGGGATCCACGCTTGTTTGTTTACTTGGACGAGTTGGTTTTATTCTATCTACCTATCAAGGCTGGCTGAAAAAGAAAAGAAAAATGACTCGGCAAAGCGTCGCACTTTATGCCTACGTATTCTCATAAGAGAATGAGAAATCAGAGTCAACGTAGTTCGGCCTACGAAGGGTTACGGGGGAAAGGTTGAAGGTTGCTCGCTAGGATATCGCATCCTATGCCTACGTACTTCCACACTGTATGGAAGATCAGAGCGAACGTAGTTCGGGAAACTACGGTTTATTTCCTAAAAGAAGTGTTTTTTATTGTATTTGCGATCTCAACCGCACTAGAGACTATGACCTGAGAGGGAATGCGTCCTTTCTCAGATAGCTTAAGGCTCATAACGTACGAAAGAAATCATTCATGATTACTGTATCTTAAACTGTTTTGAGATGAGAAGAGAACATGCCCAACTAGGAGGGAGACTATCAAGTCCTACTGTTATCATGCCATGGATTCATCCTATGGTTGAAGTTTGAACAGGGAACTCCTAGATGTTGTCATGCATAGGTTTCAACCTAAAAGTCTATCATCAAATACTTATCAAAGGAAATGAGAGTCCTAAGGGATCATGTCAATGATACACCAAAACAGACAAAGCATCAGCTTAACAGTAAAATGCATGCAATGCAAGTGAGGGAGGAAATGTGTGTGGGGCTTCAGCCTCCACAAGCTCATCTTAACCTCAAGCCAGTCATGAAATAGCAGTAATCATACTAAAAAATAAACAACATGCTATCAAGCAATAAACAACAAACTGCAATCATACAGATAAAAGAAATGAAAATGCCATCAGGCAAACAAAACACATGGGCAAGGGAGCTGGGCTCTACCGAATACCCGCAAGCAAAGCCACGCAATAACAATACAAGCAGAGGGAGCAACTCAACCTCTAATGCAATCATGCTCCTAGACTGAACTTATTCTAGATGAACTTATTCTAATGCAACAGACAAATCAAACAAAACACACAATACAGAAAAGAAAACAGAAGAAAGCTTCAGCTCCTCCAGCAGCAACCCAGTCTTCAGACTTCAGATATCCACTGCTTTCCAAGTATCAACCTTACAACATGAGTATCAACTCAACTTCTCCCTTAAGCTTCAGCTTCTTTGATCAACTCCACCTTCAGGCTTCACTATCTTCAGGGATCCACAAGTATCAACTTGATCTTCACAAAGTCTTCAGACTTCAACAATCTCCAAGGAATCATCCTCTTCAAAGCTTCAGCTTCTATCTCCAATGGCTTTTCTTCAAGTCCTGATCTCCAAGCTGAGGAATCAATCACAAGAGCAAACTGGGTGCTAAGCAATTAGTTGACCACCAAGGGTGGCAAACGTACTGCTATCAGCACAAGGAATATTTCTCTCAAGAGTTCTATCTCTCAGACATTAGCACCAAGCCTTCCAAGGGAAGGGGGTGAGTGTCTTAGAGAGACTCTGTATCACAGAGAAGAATGGAGGCAATCAAGACCTTCCATGCTTGAGAATCAAGTTGGCTACTCTAGAGCTCTGCCTAACTCCTATATCCTACAGACTGAACAAACAAAAGCTACAACTAAGCCCCACTTCAATGCCTTCAAAGTCTTCAATGATGATCCACAAGGTCTTCAACTCAATCTTCAAGGCTCACACACTCAAAGGAGAAGAAAAGGAAGCAAAACAATACAAACTATGCCCTTAAGCAACACACATACTATCCATACATTCAAAAATCAATTAAAAATACTAAAATACTATACAATATTCTAGTAAAATTCTAGGGGATTCTATACATACTTACCCTTAACCCATATATTCCCCATACACTAATTTGGCCTATAAAACCCAAAACAAAATTGTTCAAATCTACTTATGCAACCTAAAACCCTAATTTGAGTACACTAAGACTATGCTTAACAAACTAATCAAATTTTAATCTAAAAACTGTGAATTAAATCCTATAGGAGCTATGATTCAATATCTAACTATGCCAAAAAGAATGACTCAAAAGTCCTAAGGGAAGGTCCTAAAACAAATTCTACAAAATTGAGTATCAACTAAAATCAATTAAAAAGACTATTTACAAGAATAATATGCTAAAAATATTAAAAGAAAAAATAAAATGGAATTTTATTTATTGATATTTTTCTAGACAAAATCATGAACATGTAGAAAAAACAAGCATTAAAAAATATTAATTTTTCAATTTTATATGGATTTTATAAAATGCAAGAAAATTAAAAGAAATTAAAATAAAAGAAAATGAAATAAAGGGGATGGGGGGTATCAAAAGTAGAAGCGCCCAGTTATTATCATGATGGGCTGAGAACTTGGGGGTGCGGATAGCGAATGGCTTAGGCCCATACGCGCTCAGAAAAGTTAAAAGAAAATTAAAAGAAAAACAATAAAGCTGCGGTGAGAATAACAACATTTTCAGGTTAAAAATTGGATTGGGCCCATGGTGGGGGTGTGAGTATCACAAACTGCATTCAGCCCAGGATTTCCCACTTACTCAAACGGTGCGTTTTGCTTTTTAAAATTCCCTCCGTTTCTGAAATCAAATCATGGCCGTGCGATGGAATGAAAGAGTCAACTTCTGGGACCGATCCAACGGCTGATGGCCATCGTCCCCAATCGAGCTAGGGTTTCAGCCAAAACGCAGGATTCATGCACAGATTTCTCTCCAATCTTTCTCCCTGCTCGCTCCATGAAATTCAAAACTTCCAAAAGCGAAGATGCTCCACTGATTGCCAAGAACACAATGGTACCAATAATCTTCATTGAAACCTCTTGTATCACTCAAACAGAAAACATGAACACTAGGGTTCCACCATAATTCTCTGCTATCAACCTTGATAGAACTTCAATCTAATGATCCAAACTTGTTCTACATGTTTTCCTAACCAAACTACACTATATCATATCCATTAAAACTCAGTATACAACTTGTTATTAATCTTGCAAGAATTGGCACCCTGCCACGAAACTCCATGGATCTCTCTCAAATCCTCAGAAAATCATCACCTAGCCTAGCATGTCATCCTTACACCTATCAATCTAACAGTATGCACCTAATAAAGGATCTATGGAGCAAGTTACCAATCTATTAAGAATCAATGGTGAGTGATGTTAGGGCTCGACTCAAGACTTGTAACCTTCTCCAAATGCTCCTCCAATGGTGGCTACCTTTCTGTTTGCAAGAATTGAGATGGAGGAGGCTTGTGGATGAAGAAATGGAAGCTTGCTTGATTTTGAAGAAATCTTGCAATGGCACTTTCTCTCTCACTCTCTCCAATGAACTCAGCAACTTTCACCAACCTTTTCCTCATGGTGATTCACTCTTTTTATAACAATCAAAAGAAGAGTCTAGAAACTCATGGAAAGTGCTAGAATGTTATGGAATTTCTCATGAAATGATACATTGTATATCCCTTCATCTCATGCCTTAAACTTGTCATTTTGCTTTAAAATCTCCTTACAAGAGATATTGATAAGGAATGTGTGGAAAACAAGCCTTGGTTTTGCCTTATGTGAAGATTTACAAGTTGCCTTATTATGCAAGAATGAAAATTACAAAGCAACCTCCATTTTAAGACCTCAAATAAAAATTCTACTTGAACCATTGTTTTTAAAATAATGTTTGGAGTCAAAATGACCTATTGGATGACCTATTTTGGATTTGTGGATCTCCCAAACCAATTTCCAACTTGGATTCATTTACTTTATAAGTCATTTTTAGGTCATTTTTACCCAATCATGAAAATCCTTGCTACAAGCTTTTTCAATAACTCATGACCACTTTTATAGGCTTAAAATCCCATTTTGAACAACTTTGATGTTTTGAGTTTTTTTATTTGAGGCTTGGAAATAGGAGATATGGCCTTTGCTTAAAATGACCTATAATCACCAAATGACCAAAATACCCCTGTCTTGTACAAACCATACGTTGAGTTCTACAAATCCTATCAAGGACTTCTAGTACTCTCTAGAAAGCTAAGAAGATGCTCTTCAACATTCATGTTGACCAAGAGATCATAGGAATCATCCTACTAGGGCAAAAGTTGTCTGCAAGTTGGTTGACTTTCAAGGACCCAGATTCACACACCTCAGCTGACCTGTAATTTGTCAAAACCATAACTTGAGCTCTGCAACTCCTATCAAGGACTTCTACCACTCAAATTAAAGCTAAGAACAATATCTACAACATTCATGTTGTGGGGAAGATGAGATATCGATCACATCTTGAGCTAAGAACAATACCCACAACTCTCAAGTTATGAGACACACAACCTTGGTTTCACCCAATTCCTCTGGGGATCTCTTGAACTTTCTGATGAAGGTATCAACTTTCAAACACTCGATGGGTAAATAAATGTTGGTCAAATTTTGGGGTGCAACAAGAAGAAGTTATCACTGCGACTTATGAAGAGTAATTGTTTTGTTTTGATTAATGTATTGCCATGTGCTCTGCCCGGGGCATAATGGTCTTTATCTGTTGGACCTTATCTTTTATGTGTGTGAACAACCCTTTTATCATTATCAATCAAAAAGCGTCTTTTCATTCAAAACTTTGTGATCCTTGTTTTTCTTATTTTTATTTACAACAATAAAATGGCAATGTGGTTTGTGTTTATTTGTTTGCATATCATTTAAGCATAAAATCATCATCATTACAGGTTGCACATTTCAGATACTACCGATTCAGACTCGCCTATGACTCGGTGTGACTTTGGCAATCCGATCTTTCAAGCGGAAGGAGAGATTGACAAAAACGAAGAACTGCCCGAAGAGCTTGCCAGAATGTTAAAACAAGAGGAGAAGGTCATCCTGCCTCATCAGGAGGAAGTTGAAGTCGTCAACCTGGGAACAGAAGAGGATAAAAAGGAGGTCAGAATAGGGGTTGCACTGCAGAATGATATCAAGCAAAGATTGATTGAGTTACTCCAAGAGTATAAGGATGTCTTTGCTTGGTCATACGAAGATATGCCCGGACTCGACACAGATATTGTAGTTCATCGCCTGCCTTTGCGTGAAGAGTGTCCTCCTGTCAAACAGAAACTGAGAAGAACCAGGCCAGATATGGCAGTGAAGATCAAGGAAGAAGTCCAGAAGCAACTAGATGCTGGATTTCTTGTTGTGGCCAACTACCCTCCTTGGGTCGCTAACATCGTGCCCGTGCCTAAGAAGGACGGCAAAGTCAGGATGTGTGTTGACTTTAGGGACCTGAATAGAGCGAGCCCAAAAGATGATTTCCCGCTCCCCACATTGCCGTTCTCGTTGATAACACCGCACAATACTCAGTGTTTTCCTTCATGGACGGTTTCTACGAATATAACCAAATCAAGATGGCACCGGAGGACATGGAGAAGACGACTTTTATCACGCCTTGGGGGACGTTTTGTTATAAAGTAATGCCTTTTGGGTTGAAGAACGCAGGGGCAACTTATCAGCGAGCAATGGTCACTCTCTTTCATGATATGATTCATCATGAGATTGAGGTCTATGTTGATGATATGATTGCGAAATCCCAAACGGAGGAGGAGCACTTGGTGAATCTTCTAAAGTTGTTTGAGAGGTTGAGAAAGTTCAAATTGAGGTTGAACCCGAATAAGTGCACTTTCGGCGTACGGTCAGGAAAGCTGTTGGGGTTCGTTGTCAGTGAGAAAGGTATTGAGGTCGATCCTATGAAGATCAAGGTGATTCAAGAAATGCCAGCGCCAAAGACCGAAAAGGAGGTTCGTGGTTTCTTAGGTAGATTGAACTACATCGTAAGGTTCATATCTCACCTCACAGCCACTTGTGAGCCATTGTTTAAGCTATTGAAAAAGGATCAGGCGATTATCTGGAATGAGAATTGCCAGAGAGCGTTTGAGAAGATAAAAGAGTATCTACAAGAACCTCCAATACTGATGCCTCCGGTGGCTGGAAGACCGTTGATAATGTACTTAACAGTTCTTGAGAATTCCATGGGTTGTGTTCTCGGTCAGCACAACGAGACTGGAAGAAAAGAGCATGCAATTTACTACTTGAGTAAGAAGTTCACAGACTGTGAATCCAGATACTCAATGTTGGAGAAAACTTGTTGCGCACTCGCTTGGGCCGCCAAACGCCTAAGACAGTATATGCTAAACCACACAACCATGTTAATTTCAAAGATGGATCCTATTAAGTACGTATTCGAAAAGCAAGCACTATCAGGAAGGATTGCTAGATGGCAGATGGTTCTGACAGAATACGACATCCAGTACGTGCCTCAGAAAGCAATTAAAGGTAGTGTCCTGTCAGAATATCTTGCAGAGCAACCAGTCGATGACTACCAACCAATGAAGTTTGATTTTCCTGATGAGGACATTGTGTATTTAAAGATAAAGGATTGTGATGAGCCGTTGCCAGACGAAGGTCCAGAGTTGGGTTCCTAGTGGAAATTAATCTTTGACGGTGCTGTTAACTCCTACGGTAGTGGGATTGGGGCAATCATTACGACTCCCCATGGTTCCCATATACCATTCACTGCAAGGCTAACATTCCCATGTACCAACAATGAGGCTGAATATGAAGCGTGTATCATGGGTATCGAAGAAGCAATCGATTTAAGGATAAAGAACCTTGATATCTATGGAGATTCAGCTTTGGTGGTAAACCAGATCAAGGGAGAGTGGGAGACCCGCCAGCCTAATTTGATCCCTTATATGAATTATGCCAGAAGGTTGCTACCTTTCTTTGACCGAGTAGAGTTTCACCATGTACCGAGGGCAGAAAATCAGATGGCTGATGCTTTGGCTACATTGTCCTCGATGTACAAAGTAAACTTCTGGAATGATGCACCGAGAATTGTCATCTCACGCCTCGACAGGCCGGCTTTTGTTTTCGCAATAGAAGAAGCTTCTGATGGTAAACCGTGGTTTTATGACATCCAGAACTTTCTCAAGAACCAAGAATATTCGCTTGGGGCATCGGCCTGGGATAAGAAGACCTTGAGAAGATTATCTGGTAACTTCTATCTGAATCCAGACGGTGTACTCTATCGGAGAAACTTTGACTTGGTGTTGCTAAGATGTGTGGACGAAAAAGAAGCAGGTTTGCTTATGGAAGAAGTCCACGAAGGTGCCTTTGGAACACATGCAGTTGGGCATGCCATGTCTCGAAAATTATTAAGGGCGGGTTATTATTGGTTAACTATGGAGTCGGACTGCTTCAAATACGCCAAAAAGTGCCATAAATGCCAGATTTATGCCGACAAGATTCATGTGCCACCTTGTCCTTTGAATGTCATGTCATCCCCATGGCCTTTCTCCATGTGGGGCATCAATATGATTGGCAAGATCGAGCCAACTGCATCTAATGGACATCGCTTTATCTTAGTAGCCATCGACTATTTCACCAAATGGGTCGAAGCAGCTTCTTACGCCAATGTCACGAAGCAAGTCGTAGCCCGGTTTATCAAAAGGGACATCATCTGTCGATATGGAATACCCGAGAGGATCATTACTGATAATGGTTCTAACCTGAATAACAAGATGATGGAGGAACTGTGCTAGAATTTCAAAATCGAGCATCACAATTCTTCTCCCTATCGTCCGAAAATGAATGGCGCTGTAGAAGCGGCTAACAAGAACATTAAGAAGATAGTACAGAAGATGGTTGTGACTTATAAGAATTGGCACGAGATGTTGCCTTTTGCTTTGCATGGATATCGCACCTCGGTGCGTACTTCAACTGGGGCAACTCCTTTCTCGTTGGTATATGGCATGGAGGTTGTTCTGCCATTGGAGGTCGAGATCCCATCTTTGAGAGTTTTGGCTAACGTCAAGTTGGATGAAGCAGAATGGGTGAAGAACAGGTTGAATCAACTCAGTTTGATGGATGAGAAGAGGTTGGCGTCTCTTGCGTACGGTCATCTGTATCAGAGTAGGATGAAGAAAGCCTACGATAAGAAGATGCGTCCTCGAAGCTTTCAGACAGGCGATCTGGTGTTGAAGCGGATTCTCCCACCACAAAACGATCATAGGGGCAAATGGACTCCCAATTATGAAGGTCCGTATGTTGTAAGGAAGGTTTTCTCTGGAGGAGCCTTGCTACTTTCAACCATGGATGGTGAAGATTTTACGTCCCCTGTGAACGCGGACGCAGTCAAAAGATACTTTGCTTGAAATAGACCCGCTGGAAAGAAAAAGAAAATCCAGGCAAGAATGAGGCATCTCGGCGAACCATAAAAGGATAGGTTCGGGCAAAAATTAGAGATAAAAATAAAAAATGTAAACCCGCAAAGTTGAAAACCTGAAAGGGCGACTTTGGCAAAAATGGGTATCCCGGTGAATCGAAAACCCGCAAGGGCGATTCAGGCAAAAGTTAGGGACTTGAAAAGCAAATGACTGTGGCCTGCGCATTGATCTTTAAAGCATAGTGGATTATGGGAGAATTCGAGAAGCAGTCATTCAAATCAATCTCTTCAGAAGACGAAGCATCGGAAAGGCGTCGAAGTCATGTGAGTCATAATTGAGTCATTCTATGGTGGTTGTCTGTACCATATTGCCGACATTTTGATATTCTTGTGCGTTTCTGTATATTTCTTACACAGCTTTCTCATTCCAGGAGTTGTGTCCCGTGTAAATTTGCCTATTTACAGGCCGTTTATCAATAATACATACTATCCAGAAAACCTTTTGTTTTGTTTTTACCGTTTTGTTTGCAAAAGACGCCTGATATTTTTGATAAAACTTTGCATACATAAATTTATGGGCTTTGCTATCTATAATTGAAGCATTGTATTTGCTTAAATAACGTCTTAAGTGATAATTGAGATGGTACCTGCTGCATAAAACATACTTGTTTATTTGTTATTTGCAAGAAAAACTTTCCTCAAGGCTTCTCCAGAAGTTCCTCATCTAAAGGAAGTGTGCAGTTTAAGTTAGTTCTCATCCCCAGCAGTTTGAAACCTTGACAATCAAAGGATATCCTCAGCAGGTCAAGATTGACATCTCCAGCAGAGCAGGATCATTTCCAGTAAGCGGGTGCGGGTTTATCCCTCAGCAGTGGAACAAATTCAGAAATTTGTTTTTCCCCATAGAGTTTGAACAACTGGCTCCTTTTCCCCTCAGAGTCTAGGTCATTGACTCATTCCTCAAGCGGAAGTTGTGTTTGTTGAGTTTATTGCTCATTTCCCCAAGCAAAGGTTGATATTGGTTCCCTCATTGTCTAATCCCCAGCAGGGTGGGTTTGCTCTTAGCGGAACAATTTTACCCGGAAGTTTGCTCAGAAGACCATCCAGGGTTTGTTTTCCTCAATATTTGTACTAGACGTGTCTAGTCTTTTCCCCGGTGGAATTAATCCTTTCTCTTTGGCATTTATTTTGCTAAAGTGTTCCTTTGCATTTGCATCATGCATAACATCCTCCCAAACGCGTAGCATTTCCATTTCGCATGGAGCATTGCGCCATATTCAAACATATGCATGTAAAACATAAGCCGGGTTGCCACCCCTTTATTTTCAAGCGTATCTCTAGCGGTTATCAGTATATTTCTCAATCCTACGTGGTATCCAAACCTCCATCCAGGTCATTGACAAGTGTGTCCATCTTATCGGTCTCCCTAGCGGAGTCTACTTATTCAAGTTCATGTTTCCCCAACGGATTTCTTCACCCAGATGGTGAATCAACGAATGTTCTTCTGAACTTAGGATTGAGCCGACCTTTGGGTCCGATGCTCGTTTTTAGCAAAATGAAGTGACGATGAAGTCAAATGATTTTGATAGCTGACGACGAGGTCAGATTATTAAAAAAATTGACGACGAAGTCAGATTATGGAGAGAATTGACGACGAAGTCAGATTAAAAAAAAAATTGACGACGAGGTCAGATTATTAAAAAAATTGACGACGAAGTCAGATTATGGAGAGAATTGACGACGAGGTTAGATTATTAAAAAATTGACGACGAGGTCAGATTATTAAAAATTGACGACGAAGTCAGATTATGGAGAGAATTGACGACGAAGTCAGATTATGAAGAGAATTGACGACGAGGTCAGACTATTAAAAATTTGACGACAAAGCTAGATTATGAAGAGAATTGACGACGAAGTCAAATTATGAAGACAATTGATGACGAAGTCAGAGTATGAAGATAGTTGACGGTGAAGTCAGGTCGTGTTGGGAATCAACGGCGAAGTCAGATCATGAAGAGAGTTGATGGCGAAGTCAGGTTATGTTGAGAGTTGACGGCGAGGTCGGATTATGTAAAGAATTGACGACGAAGTCAGATTATGGAGGGGTGACGGTGAAGTCAGGTGTCCTACCAATTTGATGTTAAGGACTGACAGCGAAGTCAGGTGTCTTTCTAAATTTTATGTGAGAATTGATTGCGAAGTCAGATCATGTAGAGGGTTGACGGCGACGTCAGAATGGTTTGAGAAATAACGACGAAGTCAGATTATGTTGTAAGTTGATGGCGAAATCAGAGGATATGGAGGACTGATGGCGAGATCAGATGTTCTACCAATCAGATGTTTTACAGATTATGTTGTAAGTTGATGGCGAAATCAGAGGATATGGAGGACTGATGGCGAGATCAGATGTTTTACCAATCAGATGATTTACAGATTATGTCGAATATTGACGGTGAGGTCAGATTTCACAGATTTGATGTTAAGTTCTGACGGTGAAGTTAGATGCTATTAAGAGCTGACGGCAAGGTCAGTTGTTTGTATTTGATCGACGACTGGTGGCGAAGTCAGATGTTCTACCTGTCATAGGTGCCTGACGGCGATGTCAGAGGTTTCATTCTACGGTTGGCAAATTTTTGGGTTCTTTTGTATTCAATCACCTTTTACCTCGAATGTTTGAAAGCGTTTGCTTTTCATCCCTTCAGGTCCAAGTCGTTTGAATAGGGGCAGCTGTTGCACCCCAAAATTTGCCCTCTTTCAAGGCTTGACTCATTTCTTCATTTCTTTCAAATTCAATGACATAAAGGAAATCCATCATGAATTCAAGATTAAAGGCAAGAATATTATAAAGAGAATTTTTGTGACATTACAAGAATGTCATTTGTTGCAAGATTTTCAACTCTAAGTAATGTTTAGAAATTAATTTATTTCTAATACTTCATTCAAGTCTCTAGTAAAATTCATGTTATGGTAATGCCACACCAAGTCTACATTATGCTTACAAACATCCAAGAAACATGCAAGGATTAAATCAACATTGGAATGTTTTAGGACCAAGAGTATGCATGTTTAATCATGGCAAAACAGTCCCATGCAAGAGGTGACAAATTTCTTCATGTCACAAGATCACATGTCACAAGACCAAGGGAATAGCACATGATAATGCATCTAAATATTAGAATTTGAAATTCTGTCCAAAAAGTAGTAGCATTGACCACAAGGGTATGTCCAAGCATAAGCCAACAAAAGGTCACAAGACACAAAGTGCTGCAGAAAAAGGCCTAGCAATAGTGCAGAAAATACAGCATAGCAACATACATGGAAATGGAAAGAAAGAGAGTGACATGAAGAAAGTTGCCTTGGACATTTCTAAGTAAGGATTTGAAGTCTTGAAGGAAGAGTTAACCCTAATGTGCTGAGATAAGAGAGGAGAGGGGGCTGCAAACACATTCACTATCATTCACATACACAAGATTGAGAGAGTAAGAGAGAAGAAAAAACCAGAAAAATAGTAAGAGAGAAAACCGAAAAAAGGAGATCCATAGAAAGACAAGGAACCTTTGAAGAAACAAAACCTTCACAACATAGAGGGAAGAGGAGTGAGGTACATTCAACCAAGACCAAGGAGGACTTGCAAGAAGGATAGGAAGCTCTTGGGTATCCATTTCCTCCAATCTTTCTCTCTTTATATTTTTGCTATTTACATTCATTTCGTTTACTATTTTATGTGTTGTTGTATTGTATGCATCATGTAAGGCTCTAAGGGACCAAGAAACCCTTTGAAAGAACCACAAAAAGAAGCAAAAAACAAGAGAAAGTATGGATTTTTTTTCATCTGGTAGCACAACACGGGCCGTGTTGCATCTCTGCGTGGCTTTTCAAAGTGAAAAATGCCCTGGGCTCACAACACGGGCCGTGTCACACAACACGGGCACCCGTGTTGTACCTCTGTTTGAGATCTTAACTTGTTTTTTGGCCCAGACCTTGTGACACGGACCGTGTCACACAACACGGCCGTGTCACACCACTTTTTGACCCAAAACTCATTCTTTCCTGGAACTGTGACACGGGCCGTGTCACACAACACGGCCGCCCGTGTCACACAACACGGCCGCCCGTGTCACACCCCTTATTTTCACGTTTTTTCGACTTTTTACCTCAAAAAAAATTTTTCTCAAGGAGTTCGCCGTTTTTATTGCATGTCTCGATTTTTTTTAGCCGACTAATCCCATATGTTGTATGATTTTAGTAGGAATGTTGCTATTGTCCTTGGTGACTTTTGATTCTAAAAACCATTTTCAAAAGCAAACTCTCGATTTTATCGAGCCATTTTTAACCCTTGTAAGTCGGCCGCCTTGTGCGTCCGCCATCGACCTTGCTCGCTTCACCTCAAACCTTTTTAAACAATTAAATCCTTGACCCAATGTCAAGCGGATTTTCTCAAATGATTGTTAAGTCAATTCACCATATTTAATAAAAGGGTAAAGTTCTCTTTGTATTGAACTAAAGAGAGAGGATTGAGTGTAGACTTCTTCCTCTCCGAGTGTTGGGATATTCACTGTAGTGTGGGTGGTCTCGATACTCGTCTTTCAATACAAAGACGTGACTTTATCCGCCACCCATCTCCCTCTACAACTTCTTTCCGCAACCTTTGTCACCTAAAAACCTCGGTCCCGTACCGAGCGCATTTTTAAACTCTTTTCATAACAAAAATTTGAATGGTCGTGGAGTGGTTAGGCGTAGGTGTCGCTACTGCGAAAATCGGTGCGGGCTGAAAAGAAGAGTCGCCACCGTGCGTTATTTATCCCAAAGGAGGGAAAGGAAACGCTCAGAGTAAACCTACCGCAAAGACGGGAAAGGAATGGTCATTGCAACCAAATCCTGGATTCGGGAGTCGGTTACGCAAGGGGAAGGTATTAGCACCCCTCACGTCCGTAGTACTCGACGGGATCCACGCTTGTTTTCTGGTACGGATCGTTATTTTATCTACTCTACAGGTCTGGGGTTAAAAGAAAATAAAATGACTCGGCAAAGTATCGCACTTTATGCCTACGTATTCCCGTCTGGAACGAGAAATCAGAGTCAACGTAGTTCGCCTACCTACGGGAAAGGAGGGGAAGGTTGCTCGCTAGGATATCGCTTCCTATGCCTACGTACTTTCATACAACATGAAAGATCAGAGCAAACGTAGTTCGGGCTACGAAAGATACAGATTTGTTTGACTGTTTTTATCCTTCTGAAAAAGGTTTTCTCCTGATTATGGGTCCAAGCGGACAAAAATGACTCTTTGATTGGTTTACAGTCTTTTACGCAAGAACTGTCTTTTATTGATGTTTATCCTTTTATTGTATTTTTCTGATTGTTTTGAGATGGAAGAGAAACAACAACTCTAAGACCTATGGCTGAAAAGGGAATCAAAATCTATCCTAATGTTGTCATGCATGGGTGAAAGCCTAATGTCTGTCATATTTCTCTCTTGCGCAGAGAGAAACAGAGATCCTAAGGGGATAAACGGAAAAACAACAGCATATATACAGTAAAGCGGTAAAATGCATGAATGCAGCAGCACAAGCGAGGCAAGGGAGTCCCACTCAACCTCGAACCTAGAAAACAACAGGCAAAGTGAAACAACTTCACTTCAACCTCAAGGGGAAAATTAACAAACAATACAGTCAAGAAACTCAAACAATACATCACCAGCTCTACACAGCACCAGCAGCTCTAAACAGCAAAACCTGACAGCACAAGCTCCTTCTTCTATCAGTCTTCAAGGCAATGAACTTTATCCTCAATCTCCAAGGGCTTCTTCAAAGAAAGCTCTCCTAGATGATAAACAGTTCACAAGATGAGTTTGGATGTTAAACAGTCTGCTGAGCACCAAAGGTGGCCTACAGAAAGTTAACATAATACAAACTGTTTCTCTCAAAGTTCTATCTCCTAGATACAGTCACTAATCCTTTCAAAGGAGGGAGGTGAGTATTAAGGAGAGACTTTTAATCATTGAGAAGAATGGAGGCAAAAGAGGCCATCTATATTTGTGAAGAAATTTTCTATTCTAAGGCTCTCTCTAGCTCCTATGTCCTAGGTCTTCAAACAGCTTCAAGCAAGCCAAACATCTTCATCAAGCTTTGATCTTCAGCTTCAACTTTGTCTTCAATATGCTCCACCATCATGCTCTTCAAACCAAGCCCACACCCCAGGTAAAGCCCAATAAGCCCACACAAACAATATAAACCCTAAGAAGGGCACACCATACAATCAAACAAATTAGAAAATATACTAAAAATATTAATATAGTAGGGAAAATTCTAATATTATTTCTAGGGGATCTACTATACCTACCCTTAATACCCTATATGCCCCAAGTCCTAATTCAATCTAGAAACCTAAAAGAAATTTTTTTAATGCACCTATGTTATGTATAAACCCTAATCTGATCATCTTAATATTCACTAATTAAAATTACCTAAACATAATCCTAAAAATTATGGAATAAAATTCAGGGGTACCTAATATGTATATCTAATTGTCCTAAAAATATTGACCTAAAAAAGCTAAGGGAGCTACCTAAACAAAATTCTACAAATTCATATATCAACATAAAAGAAATAAAATGCAATAAAAGTAAAAATATACAAAAAATACTAAAATGCATGAAATGAAAAATGTTTTTATTTTATATTTTTCTTGACAAAAATATGAAATAGGAGAAAAAACTCCCATTAAAAACTCTTTAATTTTCCATTTGATATGATTTTCCAAAGTTTAAAATAAAATGGAGGAAAAATAAAATGAAAATATGAGATGGGGTGCAGGAAGCAAACCAATATAGTTCCTAATGCGCTTGGGCCCAGACTGGGGGTTCAGAAAGCAATGCGCTAGGGCCCATTGTTAAATCAGAAATTCAATTAGAAAACATAAAGAAAAAGAAAAAAACTACGGTTCAAATATCAATGATTTTCAGTTCAAAATATATTGGGCCTCATGAAGGGGGTGGGGATAGTCATTATTCACTTAAGCCCAAAAACCACCGTTTAATGAAACAGTGCATTTCACTTGTTCTGAGTTCCCTCTCAAACTGAAATTGAATGTGGGCCGTTGGATCTCCAATCAGTCAACTGGTCTTGCTTACATCGGATGGCTGCAACATCATCATCAACCTTGAGCTAGGGTTCTAAGAAACCACCATGAAAATGCAGACACGAAGCTTCATCTTCCTCAACTCGTGTTCTCTCATTTCTCCATCAAAACTCAAAGTTCAAAACCCTATCATGCCTAGAATTCCATGCTGAATCCATTTCTATTCTCAAAATCAACTGAAACCTCCTGAATCAATGAACCCGATCCAAGATCCAAAATATACTCAGTCATCAATCTTAACAATTCTTGAAATTAATGGTCCTAATCTCATCCTCATGCTTCCCTGAACATTTCTTGCTATTGAACTAAGCCTATCTCTCAATATTCAGCAAGATATAAGGCCAAACAGAAATGGTGACCACTATCCAATCTTCACCAATTGCTTTCTAACTTTCCAAAATCCATCACCTATTGGTCTCTAACAATTCTACACTAACAAATTAACTTAATCATGCCTAAAACATGGTGTAGGAAAGAATTTGCAAACCTGGTTAAACCGAGTGAACAGATGGAGAAATCCTTCAATTCAAGCCTTGAATCTTTCCCAATTCCTTCACTGAGTAGTCTTCTAGCTTCTGTATGCAAAAAGAATGGTTGAAATTGCTTGATTCTTGAAATCCGATTTTGAAATTTCAATCTCCAATTCTTCAATTCTCCATGGATGTGATCTCAATTCAATCTGCAGAGCTTCAATATGATGTATAAAATGTGTTTGTGTGGAAAAAATGAATGGAAATGAAGAAAAATGAAGAAATTGCACTTGACTTGCAATGGAAGAATCTTGATTTTACTCTCTCTTCTCTGCACCAATTCTCACCAACCTTGCATCTGAGCAAGTTACAATCATCTTATAGAGTGGTTTAGAATCATCTAGAACCATCTAGGATCATCCAATGAGAAATTGAACTTTTCATGTCATGACATTTTGGATCCAATTCTCCTTACATGCTATCTCATGCCATGGTCCTTGTACCCTTCAATTCTGACTTGACTTTCTCCCCACATGAGATTTGAGATGAGTTACAATGCATAACTACCTTGTTTATTGAGTTCTTTTGAGTTTTGCTTTGGTGCCTTAATATGCAAGTAAGCCAATTCCAAAGCAGCCCTATGATCTAAGCCTCAAATCAAAATTGTGGCTGAACCATTGTTCTTAGAATGTCATTTGGAGTCAAAATGACCTATTACATGACATGATTTGGATTTATAGCTTGTGATTTCCAATTTTCAATTTCACTTTATTTAACTTATGCCTCCATTTTAGGCCATTTTTATAACTTTTTGATACAAGCCTTTTCAACATCTCATGACCTCCCTACTAGCCTTAAAACATCATTCTAAGCAAGTTTTATGTTGAATATTTTTCCATTTGAAGCTTACAAGTAGGAGTTTTAGGCATATGCTTGAAATGACCTATAATCTTACTTTCCCAAAACACCCCTGGCTTGCCAAGATCATAAGTAGAGCTCCACAAATCCGATTGAGGCATACCATACCTTTCTAGAAAGCTAAGATCATGAGGAACAACTTTCATGTTGGCCAAAAATCCATTTGAAAACTTCTTATGGGGTAAACGTTGCTTGGAAGTCAAGTAACTTTCACAGATAAATTTCAGATGCCTCTGAGGACCCCTAACTTGCAAGAACCATAACTTGAGTTCTATAAATCTCATTGATGCCTTCCACCACTCAAATTAAAGGTATTGAGATGTTCTACAAGTTTCATGTTGGCCAAGGATCCATTTGAGACTTGAATTTTGAATTATTTTGCTTGGAAGTTTAACCTAAATCAGGGGATTTTACTCAGAAACCCTAATTTAGAAACTTCTCTTCTTCTTGATTTCTTTTGATTTCTTCTTGGCACAACACCATATCCATATCCACATATCAAATGATGAATCCCACATCCTTCAAATGGGCCTTGATGCCCTTCAATCAAGCATTTGACCTAGGGTTGACCCAGGTGAGACCCTAGTTGACTGTCTTCAACTGTAGCTCTTGTCACCACACCAATGACTTGTCTTGCTTTCAAAATGACCCTCTAGGTCTTCCATGATGTCTACACACATTCCAATCCTCATTCCATAGCTCACAACCTCTATTATGACCTTCAAATACTCCCCAGACAGGCTATAAATCCACTGCTTGATCTATTAATTTCTCAAGGCTTCAATTTCTTTCTTGGTGACTTGAATAGACTTGGGCTTGAATAAAAAAACCCTTGGATATGCTTCTTGAGATAAGAATGGAACTTGACCCCTTGTTGGATGGCTTGCCCATGCTATGCTATGCAAATGAATGAAATATGTGCATGATCTACTATGCAAATGATAAAGCTATGAAAACACAAATCAGGTAAAATAAGTTGGTCAAATTTTAGGGTGCAACAACTGCCCCTATTCAACCGGCTTGGACCCGACTGGGTGAAACGCCCGGAGCCTTCAGACAATCGAGGTACGAGACGGTTGAATACCAATAAACCCGGAAATTTGCCAACTGCCAGAAATAAATTGCGAAATAAACTGCACCACTACTTAGGGAACACTATCTGCAAATCTGATTTCAACACTATCTTGTCAATACTAGAATAAACTTATTGACTTCACTGGGAGAAGTACTTCTGTCGAATATAAGAATGCAATTCTGTCTTGTCATACAGGAAAATCTTCTTCTGCCCATCCATAACTCCGCCCTTGCTACGGGAAAATAACTCCGCCCTTGCTACGGGACACACACTGTCCATCCATACAGGGAAATAACTCCGCCTTTGCTACGGGACGTACCATGTCCATCACACAGGAAAATAACTCCGCCTTTGCTACGGGACGTACCCTGTCCATCACACAGGAAAATAACTCCGCCTTTGCTACGGGACGTACCCTATCCATCACACAGGAAAATAACTCTGCCTTTGCTACGGGACGTACCCTGTCCATCACACAGGAAAATAACTCCGCCTTTGCTACGGGACGTACCCTGTCCATCACACAGGAAAATAACTTCGCCTCTGCTACGGGACGTACCCTGTCCATCACACAGGAAAATAACTCCGCCTCTGCTACGGGACGTACCCTGTCCATCACACAGGAAAATAACTCCGCCTTTGTTACGGGTAAATACTCTTGAATACAGCTCCTCTGCCTATCTTTGTAGTAGCTAACTCCACTGGGGATTTTCTGAACTTAAACTGCCAGACACCTACTTCGACATATGCGGCAGCTTCCACAAATTGATTCACGAAATCTTTTGATACTGGCATAACAACACCCTTGAAGAAATACTCCGCTGGAGGGGTAAGAGAAACTTAAACACGCAACTCTGTGGGGAATAATGACGAGACGAACATTGTCATCACACGTCTGAGGCTTTTAATATTTGGTAACTGATCTGAGCAAGAGCTCTCTCCACCTGCAAGAGAAACAACACTTGGATACCAAAGGTTAACCAACCTGGCCTATGTTTCAAAATGCGCATGTTTGATAATGGCGTAATGCTCCACACAACATGGAAATGCTACGCGTTTTTTTTATTTGATGGATGCAAATATGACACTATATGCCGATGCAAATGCAGGCTCGAACTGCTGGGATAGCTCTAACAAGCTTGCTTCATCAATCTTGGCTGTCGGAGACAAATATCACCCTGCTGGGGAGTGAACGGGTATCACAAGGTATTCCGGCAAAATAAATGCCAAGACACACAACCAACTCTGTCGGGGAGAGCTTTAACATTTGATTTCCACTGGGAGGAAAGAGGACACTTGCTGAAAAGAGAGAACTCCGCTGAGGATGAAACGACTCTCATTGGGGAAAATCAACTGACTCCGTTGGGGAGAATAAATGACCCTACTGGGAAGGGAATCTCTATTGGGAAGAGTAGACTATCTGGGTACAACTCACAAGTTTGGAAATATTAATCTTCTGAGGCTAAACCACTCTGCTCGGGATGGGGGGATCCTTTTGGGGGACACCACACTGTCTGAATACAGCCTTCGATCTTGGAATCGTCAATTCTGTTGAGGGTAAACGACCCTGCTGGAGAATGTCCTTCGGATAAGCTGCGACTAGCTGGGGAATTTGATCCTTCTTCAGTAAGGAACATTGTTATCTCAGCTTCCGGGAATGAAGCGCGGCCTGCATGGAGATTCACTTTGCATAATGATCAAGTCTTTTCGTTACGAGCTTCTGGTTAGGACTGCAATCTTCCGATCGTCCACTTCGTATGGTCAAGAACCCTGCAACACCACAAACGAGACAAGACAAGTCTATACAACCAAATCTATTCAGGTTAGCGTTAGTGACATCATTTTCAGTCAATTCAAAGTTTTAGCAATTATTGGCAAAGGCCAGCGATGTTATACACTTGCTAGTTTTATTAAACATTGGCGTTTGTCATGTACAAAACAGTAAAGAACAAGCATCAAATACTGAATAACATGTTTTATTGATTGGGCCCCTGAATGGGCAGAGTTTTGTACACCGGATGTAACTCCTGAAAAGAGGAAGCTACGCACAACAACTATACAAGCATACACAGGAAGCATAAATACAATGACAAATCAAATTTGCACACATGTCGGCAACGTGATGCAGACGAACATCATGAGCTGATCCTCCTATGACTCGCCTGACTCTGGCGCTTTCCCGGTATTCAAACTTCTGAAGAGATTGTATCTGATAATCGACCTCTCAGGTATATTCTCCCGCACCAATGTGCACCGCAGTATCAAATTCGGACCGCAGTCATTTGCTTTTCAAATCCCTAACTTTTGCGTGAACCGCCCTTTACGGGTTTTCAGTTCACCGGGATACCCTTTTTTGCCGAAGCCGCCCAGTGTAGGTTTTCAACTTCGCGGGTGTACATTTTTTCAGTTTTATCCCTAATTTTTGCCCGAACCTTTCATTCTGTTTTTGGTTCGCCAGGATGCCCCATTTTTGCCTGGACTCTCTTTTTTTGTCCAGCGGGTCAATTTCAAGCAAAGTATTTTTTAACTGCGTCCGAATTTACAGGCGACGTAAAGTCTTCACCGTCCATGGTGGACAACAATAAAGCTCCTCCTGAAAAGACTTTTCTGACAACATATGGCCCTTCGTAGTTGGGGGTCCACTTGCCCCTGTGATCTGCCTGTGGCGGGAGAATCCTTTTCAACACAAGGTCGCCCGTCTGAAAGCTCCGAGGATGTATCTTCTTATCGTACGCTTTCTTCATTCGGCTCTGGTACAACCGACCATATGCTAGAGAAGCTAACCTCTTCTCATCCATTAAACTCAGCTGGTTCAACCTGTCTTTCACCCATTCTACCTCGTCCAGTTGGACATCTCGTAATACCCTCAGGGAAGGAATCTCAACTTCCAGTGGTAACACTGCTTCCATTCCATATACCAACGAGAACGGGGTTGCCCCGGTTGAGGTGCGTACCGTCGTACGATAACCGTGCAAAGCAAAAGGTAGCATCTCATGCCAGTCCTTATACGTAACAACCATCTTCTGAACAATCTTCTTTATGTTCTTATTGGCCGCTTCAACAGCGCCATTCATCTTGGGTCGATAAGGAGAAGAGTTGTGATGTTCGATCTTAAAACTCTGACACAGCTCCTTCATCATCTTGTTATTTAAGTTTGAATCGTTGTCGGTAATTATCCGCTCAGGGATTCCATATCTGTAAATGATATCTCGTATGATAAACCTGGCTACCACCTGCTTGGTTACATTTGCATACGATGCCGCTTCCACCCACTTGGTAAAATAATCAATTGCTACCAAGATGAAACGGTGTCCGTTAGATGCCGTCGGCTCGATCTTTCCAATCATATCGATTCCCCACATTGAGAATGGCCACGGTGACGACATCACGTTCAGAGGACTCGGAGGCACATGGATCTTATCCGCATAGATCTGGCACTTATGACACCTCTTCGCAAACTTGAAACAATCGGTTTCCATAGTTAACCAGTAATAACCGGCCCACAGCAGCTTCCTCGTCATAGCATGCCCCCCCAGCATGTGTACCAAATGTACCCTCGTGTATTTCCTCCATGAGCAACTTCGCCTCTTTCTCGTCTACACAACGTAGCAGCACCAAGTCGTGATTTCTCTTGTACAGGACACCGTCCGGATTCAGATAGAAATTACCCGCCAATCTCCTGAGAGTCTTCTGATCGTGACTAGATGCCCCAGCCGGATACTCTTTGTCCTTCAGGAAATTCTGGATGTTAAAATACCAGGGTTTATCATCAGATGCTTCGTCAATGGCAAATACGAAGGCGGGTCTGTCAAGCCGAGAGATAACAATTCTGGGAGCCTCATTCCAGAAGTTGACTTTATACATGGAGGACAATGTGGCCAGGGCGCCAGCCATCTGATTTTCTGCTCGCGGCACATGATGCAATTCAACCTTGTCAAAGAAAGGCAACAACCTCCTTGCGTAATTCATGTACGATATCAAATTGGGCTGACGTGTCTCCCATTCTCCTTTCATTTGATTCACCACCAGAGCTGAATCTCCGTATACATCCAGATTTTTGATTCGCAAATCAATGGCCTCTTCAAGCCCCATGATACAAGCTTCGTATTCGGCTTCATTATTGGTAACCGGAAATGTCAATCGAGCAGTAAATGGGATGTGCGACCCGTGTGGAGTAGTGATGATTGCCCCTATTCCGCTATCGTAGGAGTTTACAGCTCCGTCAAAGATCAACTGCCATTTGGAACCCAATTCTGGTCCTTCGTCCGGCAACGGTTCTTCACAATCTTTCATCTTTAGGTACATGATATCCTCGTTAGGAAAATCAAACCTCATCGATTGGTAGTCCTCAATAGGCTGCTCTGCCAAGTACTCAGATAATACAGTCCCCTTTATAGCCTTCTGTGAGACATACTGGATGTCGTATTCGGTCAAAACCATCTGCCATCGGGCAATTCTCCCGGATAAAGCCTGCTTTTCAAATACGTATTTGATAGGATCCATCTTCGAGATGAGCATGGTTGTATGATTCAGCATGTACTGCCTCAAACGCTTGGCGGCCCAGGCTAGTGCACAACAAGTTTTTTCGAGCATCGAATATCGAGATTCACATTCAGTAAACTTCTTACTCAGATAATAAATTGCGTGCTCTTTTCGTCCTGTCTCGTCATGTTGACCGAGAACACAACCCATACTCCCCTCAAGAACCGTCAAATACATAATCATGGGTCTCCCTGCCACTGGAGGTATCAAAATAGGAGGCTCCTGCAAATACTGCTTTATTTTATCGAACGCCTTTTGACAATTTTCATTCCATGTTACAGCCTGGTCCTTTTTCAACAACTTGAATAATGGCTCACACATAGCTGTTAGGTGAGAGATGAACCGAGCGATGTAGTTCAACCTCCCTAAGAACCCGCGCACCTCTTTTTCTGTTTTAGGCGTCGGCATCTCTTGTATTGCTTTTATTTTTGCAGGATCAACCTCTATTCCTTTTTCGCTCACGATAAACCCCAGCAGTTTACCCGACCTCACCCCGAAGGTACACTTGTTAGGGTTCAGTCTCAGCCTGAACTTCCTAAGCCTCTTGAATAATTTCAGCAGATTCACCAAATGTTCTTCCTCCGTCTGGGATTTGGCAATCATATCGTCTACATATACTTCGATCTCCTTATGCATCATGTCATGAAAAAGAGTCGTCATTGCATGCTGATACGTTGCCCCAGCATTCTTTAATCCGAAGGGCATCACTTTGTAACAAAATGTTCCCCAAGGCGTAATGAAGGTAGTCTTCTCCATGTCTTCTGGCGCCATTTTAATCTGATTGTAGCCCGAGAAGCCATCCATGAAGGAGAATACGGAGAATTGAGCAGTGTTGTCAACCAGCACATCGATGTGAGGAAGTGGAAAATCATCTTTCGGGCTCGCTTTGTTCAAATCACGGTAATCTACGCACATTCTCACTTTACCGTCCTTTTTTGGCACTGGCACAATATTAGCGACCCATGAGGGATATTTTGTAACAGCTAGGAAACCAGCATCCCACTGCTTTTGAACCTCCTCCTTAATTTTCACTGCCATATCAGGTCTAGTTCTGCGAAGCTTCTGCTTAACCGGTGGACATTCTTCTTTTAGCGGCAGACGGTGCACAACCATATCTGTATCCAGCCTAGGCATGTCTTCGTACGACCAAGCGAATACATCGCTATACTCTCTGAGCATTTCAACCAGTCTTCGCTTGACGTCGCTCTGCAGCGCGGCTCCTATACGGATGTTCCTTTCAACCCCTTCTGACCCCAGATTAATGATCTCAATGACCTCCTCATGAGGCAAAATGATTCGTTCTTCTTGCTTGACCAACCAAGATAACTCTTCTGGAACGTCGCCATCTTCAACAATCTCTTCTTCGGCCTGAAATACCGGGTGCTTAAAGTCGAAGTGAGTCATAGGCGGTTCAATGATGTCATCTGAAAATGTCATCCTGCAAAAGGAATGGTTAAATGCTTCAAAATGTGTATAAAGCGAATAACCACGTTGCCATTTTATTGTAAAACACAAAAACAGGAAAAACAGAGATCACAATATTTGTACATGAAAAACGCCTTTTATTTAATGATTAAACAATGCAATGTACATAACAACACGGCCCTAAGCAAAATCACGATGCCCCGGGTAAGACACCGGATTGTTCAACAATTAAGAAAACAAAGTATTACTGTTTGGTAGTCACAGGAACAATTTCCTGAATAGACCAGTTGCATAATCCTTGTCCGGGCACGCTCGGCTGAATCCAGGCGTCCATGTCGCAGTCGCTGTCTCCTTCTTCGGAATCTGAAACAGCGTTGATGGCCTCGTGATACACTCCACTAGCCGTGATTGTTATTGGTCCTTTGAAACGGGGTGCTCCAGCAGCAGGCGTTGATGGTGACGGTTGATATCCCAGCCCGAATCTGTCCATCTTCACGGGAATATCCAGAACCTTGCCCCAACCTTTTGTCTCACCAGTCTTCACTAGGGCCTGAGCCTCCTTGTATGATGATACTGCCACCTCTGATGCTTTACTCGGCCCTGGAACTTTGTCTTTAATGCGCAACCCTTCAAAGGCTTGGCAGGGTGTCTCATGAATCTCGCCGTCGACCTCCACGTATTTGAATGACGACAGATGGCTGACCAATATATCCTCCTCTCCGCAAACTGTGACCACACTGTCCCCTACCATGTATTTCAGCTTTTGGTGCAAGGTAGATGTGACTGCCCCAGCACCATGGATCCATGGTCGTCCGAGAAGACAGCTATATGCTGGCTGGATGTCCATAATGTAAAATTCAGTTTCAAAAATCTTCGGCCCCACCTGCAGAGGAAACGTTATGGATTCAAAGACTGACCTCCGTGTACCATCAAATGCCATGACCACCAAATCACTAGGCGTACAAAGGATCCCCCTGATGTCCAACTTCATCATTGCTTTCTTTGGCAGCACGTTCAAGGAAGACCCGGTATCTACCAGCACGTGGGACATGACTGAGCCCCTGCATTCAACTGAGACGTGCAACGCCATGTTATGCTCTCTCCCCCTCGGGGTCAAATCAAAATCCGTAAATCCCAAGCTATGGCCTGCGTTCACGTGCGCCATTACCCCCTCCAACTGATTCACAGAAACATCTTGGGGTACAAACGACGTGTCTAGGATTTTCAATAACGCATTCCTATGGGCTTCGGAACACAATAACAGCGACAGTATGGATATCTTCGATGGCGTCTGTTGAAAGTGCTCAACAATCTTATAGTCACTCTTACGTATAAGGCGCATAAACTCTTCTACATATTTCAGTGAGGTTTCTTTTTCGTTCCTCTGCACATGGACATCCTCGTTCATTTTTCCTTTTCCTTTTGCCAACCGTTCAGCCTCTACCTCAGGCGATATAAAAATTCTCCCACTTCTTGTCATCCCTCAGGTCCCGACAACATTGTCTACAACCTCACTGGCTGTCTACTGATATCGATTTTCACCCCATCACAGTATGCTTCCAACCCATAAGTCCAGGGTACCGCCTTAGTGCTCTCATAAGGGGTTGGCTCTGCCTTGGTGATAGTGATCGGCGGTCGCCTGGCTGGCGCCGTTATAGTTATTGTTTTTCGGGGGATTGTTACCGTAGCTACGTCACTTTGCTCATCATCTAATATTTATCCTGGTTTCTCAACTTCCGTTCTGTCGAATTGCAACGTGCCTTCATCTATCAAGGTCTGAATACCCTTCTTCAAATCAGCACAACCCCCAGCTTGGGTCCAACACTCTAGACAAAACTCATCGCAGCCCGGATACACACCTCTTTTCAATAACCTGCTATTTATCTCACACAACGGCGTCTTTAGTTCATCAACATTCATGATCAAGTTCAAACCCTCCTCAGTCAAAATGGCATTTGCCCCATGGTTGGGCATGGGCTGTTGTACTATGTTCGGACCTGCTTGTCCGAAATTTATGGCTTTGCTATCCAACAGATCTTGCACCACATGCTTGAACGCGTGGCAAGTCTCTATGTCATGGCCAGGAGCTCCGGAGTGGAACTCGCAGTGCTTGTTCGTATCAAAACCGAACGGAGGAGTGCCCGTCATTGGCGCCATAGTCCTTTTTTCCACCAAGTTCAAACCCAGTAATGTCTGTAGCAACTCTGCATACGTTGAAGGAGGCGTTTCAAACACCCTCCTTGGTTTGCCCCCCTGAATTCTGCGTTGGGCAGGATGTAACCTTTGTTGTGGCTGCTGTTGCTGCGGTGGTATCTGCTGTAGTGGTATTGGTTGTTGATGAAATGGAATTGTGACACTTGCCACCTGTTGCGGATGATTGTACTGATTCCGTTCTCTGCCCTGGCCTCGGCCCTGACCCCCAAATACTGCACTTGTGTCACCTTGACGACGACCACCGAAAGCTCTTCTGTTACTGCCAGCTGAAGTAGATTCCTCAGCTTGGAATCTCCCCATTTTAATATTGCTTTCAATTTTCTCACCCATCAAGATTAGGTCCGAGAAACTGCCCAAGGAAGTATGAAACAGCTTATCGTAAAACATACCAGTAAATGTTCCTATGAACATATCATTCATTTCTTTGTCATCCAACAGAGGATGAACTCGTGCAGCCATGTCGCGCCATCTCTGCGCGTATTCTTTGAAGCTCTCGTCTTTCTTCTGGGACAACCCCTGTAATTGGACCCGGTTGGGTGCCAGGTCACTATTGTACTTGTAATGAGCCACAAACGCTTCAGTCAGCTGCTTCCAAGTCTTTACCTGAGTAGGCTCCAAGCCCATGTACCATTCAAGGGAAGGACCAGACAAGCTGTCTTGAAAGAAATGCATCAGCATCCTCTCATCGTTTGAATAAGCCGACATCCTTCTATAGTATGACCGCACATGCACCTTTGGACAGGTATCTCCCTTATATTTGTCAAATGTAGGAGCTTTAAATTTTAGCGGTACCCTCAGGACAGGCACCAGACCCATTGTGGTCATATCTAAACCAACAACACTTTGATTCACAACACCTTTCATCTGCTCCTCGAGCATCTTGATTCTCTGCGTGTTATCTGCAGGACCTTCAAAACCTCCACCAGAGAAAGCATCTTCTTGTTGGTCTTCTATCCAGTTACCGTTCCCATTTCCGTATCCATCATACCCATTGTTACGACCAAATCTAGTCTGATTCATCACAGGGCCCCGCCCCCTGTTACCATAACCTTGAGCGACCCCGGCAGGTCCAAAAGACATCACTCCAGCACCATTTCCATTACCGAATCCGCCATAACCCTGATTGGTATTACCAAATCCGTCCTGTCCGAAGCCCTGAGCATTGAAGCCGTACTTCCCATCTTGATTAGCGTAATCAAACCCCTGGTCGTTATAGCCAAATCCGTTATTACCGAAACCATTACCTCCAATATTATCACCGCCCATATTGGCATCTCCGAACCCAACGTTGTTGATGACAGTCTCGTTACTGATTCCGGTATTACCGTTCCCAGCGCCAGTGCCAACATTCACAGCAGGTATGTTCGTCACAGGTGGAGCTACCGGTGTAGGAGTACCATCCCCGTGAATGGTGTCAACACGCACAGAATTGTGGTCTTCGTTTCCGTGCCCAGCATTTCTCACCAGCAAAGGCTGCACCAAAGCTTGCAAGTTTTCCTGGCCTTTCACAATGGTCTCCATTGTCTGCATGAACAATGCCAGCTTCTCACGCATGTCCTGCATCTCACTCTGCATTTGATCCATAGCTCTTTTGCAGTTGGTACGAGTAGAGTATCGGTGCAGGCGTTGACTTTCAATCCTGAAAAGACCTGGAGAATGCAGGAAATGAGATACAGTTCAATAATCATCTGTAATGCAATATGAATGAGTATGCAAATGCGACATGTGTCTGTGCATTAGGGAATATCACTCCCCAATTCTAGTGCTAATGTGTCAGTGTGGTGACAGTGACAGCAATACGAAATTCAGAGCCGAATCATAGAAAACACCTCATACATTGCAGAGAAACCCATCAAGTCAGGAATACAATATCAATGAGCGTACAATAAGAAGGCATGACCTCAACCAACAATCCTGGTGATGGTCAGCACAATGCAAATAAAGCATACACATTAATACATGAAATAGTCAAGTGCAACCATACGCCTGGTACTCCTCTAATAACCCCTTAGTCTCGGGATGATTTGGTCGGGTAAGCAAACCCTCAACAAGTAGATTTCTTCGCTTGAGAGCACGTCGCAAATCACCAACAGATTCCTCCCGTGCCCCTTCTCCGAAGCGATCTTCCAGCTTCCGTTTCTGAGACACAACCTCTTTCTTGCACTCGATGGCCTTGTTCAATGAGTTCTGAAGACTATATCTTGCCATCACCTCCTCTTCATACTTTTTCTCGCTAGCCTTCAACTGATCTTCGAGTTCAGAAATTTGCTGCTTCAATTTGTCTTCCCTCTTTTTGTTGTTGGTTAGCGTAGCATTCCACGTTTTGTTGCAAGAAGAGATTTCCCGGTGGGCGGCATCGAGTGCCTTCTTCTTGGACTCTAACATATCATGAGAGCTTCTGAATTCATTTCCCAGGCGTTCACGCTTCTTTTTCTCTTCGGTTAGTTCGGCGCCTAGCCTGTTTACTAACTCAGTCTGCTGTTGGAAAGAATGCACAGCTTTGTTCTTCTCACTCCTCATCTGAGCCAGTTCCTTCTCTAACTCTTCATTAATCTTTATCAAGTCCTCTTTTTCTTTCACGACCCGCTCATAGACCTCAACAGCTACAGTAGTTGGTTCCTCCACTGGAATAGGAACAGGACGTGATACTGCTGGAAAAGGCGTCTGTACCTGTCTTACCCTCTCCTGAATCCACACCTTGTATGGCATATAGGCTTGACAATCATTCTTGCCTAGCAATGGTTTCCCTCTTCTGCAGATATGATTCCAAGCGTGCTGAAGCTTGGCCAGTAATTCCCCACTCAGTTCACCAGTGAAATACAGAGATTCCTGTATTTCTTCCTCCTTTGGCGGGCTTTTCAAAGCATAACCGAATTGCCTGATCAATAATGATGGATTGTAATTAATGCACCCTTTCCTCCCAATCAGAGGAACATTAGGATATCCGACGCAACTGTAGATAATCTCAGATCCCAATAAAGCTATGTCAAACCAGACAACATCTTCTGAAGAAAGTCCCATCAAATGCTCAGACCAATCCACCGTAGCTGCAGACTCAGCAAAGATACCCTTCTTGGGCAGATGACTCTCAAACCACATATACAGCAAGGGCACACAACAAGAAACGTTCTTGCCCCTCCTATTCTCATTCTTATAATGCAGGGAGTGATAGAAGTCTCCAATCAGGGTGGGCACAGGATTGCTTGAAGCAAAGATATAGAACGCATCCAAATCAACGAAGTCCGGCATATTAGTGAACAACACAATGCCATAGATACACAAAGCAAGGATAGCATTAAACACAACCCAACAACCACTCTTGGCGTACTCTTGTGCTTTTCCAACTAAGAACTTGAGAGAAAAACCAGAAACTCCATTCCACGAGGTTAACAGCAGTTCTGAGGGGTCTAGGTGCAAAGCAGCAGCCAAATCCTCCCGTTTGGGCTCAGCACCCATATGAATGAAAGGCACCTTGTTCTGAATAGTCAACTCCAAGATCTCAGCATACTCTTCCATGGTCGGAGCCAGAATGAAGTCAGGGAAAGTAAAACACCTCAGCGGGGGATCATAGAACTGCATCAGTGCGTACAATCCATTACGCTCATACATGGATGGTTTATAAACCAGCCTGAGCAGTTTCCCATAACTCTTCCTGAAGCTTCTCTTTACCTCATCATCAGCTAGAGACATCAACCCAAGTAGAGGAGAAACATCGGGAGTAGGCAACTTGTACGCGACAGTCTTCCTCAAAGTACTCATAATAACAGATGGAAGTCCGGAGCACTAGAATCGGGAAGTATGAAAATGCACCTGCAGCACAGACACACGTTAATGATATGCACATGATGATGCAAACAATGCAATATGCAAGCAATGCAACAAGGGATCACGTGCCCCTGGCTGAGAAATTCAATCCACAATACTGGCCACAAATAGACCCACAAACTGCTCAAGACCATCCACAATGCTCCAATCCTGGTCTGACAGACCTAATAACACCGTCCTCAAATATCAACACCACTGAATCTCAATTAAGATAACCGGTATTCTGGAGGTCAAGTTACCTGCATGCCCCAACCCCTCTCACAGGTAGGTGTCCTAGCAACTGACACAAGGTACGGTATCCTATGCGGTCGTTGGCGTCACAGACTTTCAAAACTGATGATACAATACCCAGAAGGTGTGGCATCATCATGTCCTGAAGAGGCCTCACTTAGCCAACTTCCAAATGATCGGTCCCCGGAATCGACAATCCAACTAACCAACAACCCCCTCAACCCAAAGGGTTGAAAAAGAAGTCAACCAGAAGAACCTCGTCCGAGTGTGGATTTCATGAGACACTAGTACATGCAAAGCATGCACGCGCCCACTAATTTCCACTCTAATTCTAGGTGCACTCAAGCCCAGGTCCGGCTTATCTCTCAATCATAGATCCCCCTCATACCCACAGCAATAATCACAATAAAATAGTGCTGAAAGTAAATGACTGAAAAGTAGATCCATACAAAATCCTCGATGGGAAAACAAGCGCTAGGATTGACTCGCGTAGGGAACCGTTGGAGTCCCCAGCAGAGTCGCCAACTGTCGCTACTGCGAAAATCGGCGCCGGCTGAACAGAAGAGTCGCCACCGTGCGTTATTTATCCCAAAAGAGGGAAAGGAAACGCTCAGAGTAAACCTACCGCAAAGACGGGAAAGGAATGGTCATTGCAACCAAATCCTGGATTCGGGAGTCGGTTACGCAAGGGGAAGGTATTAGCACCCCTCACGTCCGTCGTACTCGACGGGATCCACGCTTGTTTTCTGGTACGGATCGTTATTCTATCTACTCTACAGGTCTGGGGTTAAAAGAAAATAAAATGACTCGGCAAAGTATCGCACTTTATGCCTACGTATTCCCGTCTGGAACGAGAAATCAGAGTCAACGTAGTTCTCCTACCTACGGGAAAGGAGGGGAAGGTTGCTCGCTAGGATATCGCATCCTATGCCTACGTACTTTCATACAGCATGAAAGATCAGAGCAAACGTAGTTCGGGCTACGAAAGATACAGATTTGTTTGACTGTTTTTATCCTTCTGAAAAAGGTTTTCTCCTGATTATGGGTCCAAGCGGACAAAAATGACTCTTTGATTGGTTTACAGTCTTTTACGCAAGAACTGTCTTTTATTGATGTTTATCCTTTTATTGTATTTTTCTGATTGTTTTGAGATGGAAGAGAAATAGCAACTCTAAGACCTATGGCTGAAAAGGGAATCAAAATCTATCCTAATGTTGTCATGCATGGGTGAAAGCCTAATGTCTGTCATATTTCTCTCATGCGCAGAGAGAAATAGAGATCCTAAGGGGATAAACGGAAAAACAACAACATATATACAGTAAAGCGGTAAAATGCATGAATGCAGCAGCACAAGCGAGGCAAGGGAGTCCCACTCAACCTCGAACCTAGAAAACAACAGGCAAAGTGAAACAACTTCACTTCAACCTCAAGGGGAAAATTAACAAACAATACAGTCAAGAAACTCAAACAATACATCACCAGCTCTACACAGCACCAGCAGCTCTAAACAGCAAAACCTGACAGCACAAGCTCCTTCTTCTATCAGTCTTCAAGGCAATGAACTTTATCCTCAATCTCCAAGGGCTTCTTCAAAGCAAGCTCTCCTAGATGATAAACAGTTCACAAGATGAGTTTGGATGTTAAACAGTCTGCTGAGCACCAAAGGTGGCCTACAGAAAGTTAACATAATACAGACTGTTTCTCTCAAAGTTCTATCTCCTAGATACAGTCACTAATCCTTCCAAAGGAGGGAGGTGAGTATTAAGGAGAGACTTTTAATCATTGAGAAGAATGGAGGCAAAAGAGGCCATCCATATTTGTGAAGAAATTTTCTATTCTAAGGCTCTCTCTAGCTCCTATGTCCTAGGTCTTCAAACAGCTTCAAGCAAGCCAAACATCTTCATCAAGCTTTGATCTTCAGCTTCAACTTTGTCTTCAATATGCTCCACCATCATTCTCTTCAAACCAAGCCCACACCCCAGGCAAAGCCCAATAAGCCCACACAAACAATATAAACCCTAAGAGGGGCACAACATACAATCAAACAAATTACAAAATATACTAAAAATATTAATATAGTAGGGAAAATTCTAATATTATTTCTAGGGGATCTACTATACCTACCCTTAATACCCTATATGCCCCAAGTCCTAATTCAATCTAGAAACCTAAAAGAAATTGTTTTAATGCACCTATGTTATGTATAAACCCTAATCTGATCATCTTAATATTCACTAATCAAAATTACCTAAACATAATCCTAAAAATTATGGAATAAAATTCAGGGGTACCTAATATGTATATCTAATTGTCCTAAAAAGATTAACCTAAAAAAGCTAAGGGAGCTACGTAAACAAAATTCTACAAATTCATATATCAACATAAAAGAAATAAAATGCAATAAAAGTAAAAATATACAAAAAATACTAAAATGCATGAAATGAAAAATGTTTTTATTTTATATTTTTCTTGACAAAAATATGAAATAGGAGAAAAAACTCCCATTAAAAACTCTTTAATTTTCCATTTGATATGATTTTCCAAAGTTTAAAATAAAATGGAGGAAAAATAAAATGAAAATATGAGATGGGGTGCAGGAAGCAAACCAATATAGTTCATAATGCGCTTGGGCCCAGACTGGGGGTTCAGAAAGCAATGCGCCAGGGCCCAATTATTAAATCAGAAATTCAATTAGAAAACATAAAGAAAAAGAAAAAAACTACGGTGCAAATATCAATGATTTTCAGTTCAAAATATATTGGGCCTCATGAAGGGGGTGGGGATAGTCATTATTCACTTAAGCCCAAAAACCACCGTTTAATGAAACGGTGCATTTCACTTGTTCTGAGTTCCCTCTCAAACTGAAATTGAATGTGGGGCGTTGGATCTCCAATCAGTCAACTGGTCTTGCTTACATCGGATGGCTGCAACATCATCATCAACCTTGAGCTAGGGTTCTAAGAAACCACCATGAAAATGCAGACACGAAGCTTCATCTTCCTCAACTCGTGTTCTCTCATTTCTCCATAAAAACTCAAAGTTCAAAACCCTATCATGCCTAGAATTCCATGCTGAATCCATTTCTATTCTCAAAATCAACTGAAACCTCCTGAATCAATGAACCCGATCCAAGATCCAAAATATACTCAGTCATCAATCTTAACAATTCTTGAAATTAATGGTCCTAATCTCATCCTCATGCTTCCCTGAACATTTCTTGCTATTAAACTAAGCCTATCTCTCAATATTCAGCAAGATATAAGGCCAAACAGAAATGGTGACCACTATCCAATCTTCACCAATTGCTTTCTAACTTTCCAAAATCCATCACCTATTGGTCTCTAACAATTCTACACTAACAAATTAACTTAATCATGCCTAAAACATGGTGTAGGAAAGAATTTGCAAACCTGGTTAAACCGAGTGAACAGATGGAGAAATCCTTCAATTCAAGCCTTGAATCTTTCCCAATTCCTTCACTGAGTAGTCTTCTAGCTTCTGTATGCAAAAAGAATGGTTGAAATTGCTTGATTCTTGAAATCCGATTTTGAAATGCAACCTTGAAATTTCAATCTCCAATTCTTCAATTCTCCATGGATGTGATCTCAATTCAATCTGCACATCTTCAATATGATGTATAGAATGTGTTTGTGTGGAAAAAATGAATGGAAATGAAGAAAAATGAAGAAATTGCACTTGACTTGCAATGGAAGAATCTTGATTTCACTCTCTCTTCTCTGCACCAATTCTCACCAACCTTGCATCTGAGCAAGTTACAATCATCTTATAGAGTGGTTTAGAATCATCTAGAACCATCTAGGATCATCCAATGAGAAATTGAACTTTTCATGTCATGACATTTTGGATCCAATTCTCCTTACATGCTATCTCATGCCATGGTCCTTGTACCCTTCAATTCTGACTTGAATTTCTCCCCACATGAGATTTGAGATGAGTTACAATGCATAACTACCTTGTTTATTGAGTTCTTTTGAGTTTTGCTTTGGTGCCTTAATATGCAAGTAAGCCAATTCCAAAGCAGCCCTATGATCCAAGCCTCAAATCAAAATTGTGGCTGAACCATTGTTCTTATAATGTCATTTGGAGTCAAAATGACCTATTACATGACATGATTTGGATTTATAGCTTGTGATTTCCAATTTCCAATTTCACTTTATTTAACTTATGCCTCCATTTTAGGCCATTTTTATAACTTTTTGATACAAGCCTTTTCAACATCTCATGACCTCCCTACTAGCCTTAAAACATCATTCTAAGCAAGTTTTATGTTGAAGAGTTTTCCATTTGAAGCTTGCAAGTAGGAGTTTTAGGCATATGCTTGAAATGACCTATAATCTTACTTTCCCAAAACACCCCTGGCTTGCCAAGATCATAAGTAGAGCTCCACAAATCCGATTGAGGCATACCATACCTTTCTAGAAAGCTAAGATCATGAGGAACAACTTTCATGTTGGAAAAAAATCCATTTGAAAACTCCTTATGGTGTAAAAGTTGCTTGGAAATAAAGTAACTTTCACAGATAAATTTCAGATGCCTCTGAGGACCCCTAACTTGCAAGAACCATAACTTGAGTTCTATAAATCTCCTTGATGCCTTCCACCACTCAAATTAAAGGTCTTGAGATGTTATACAAGTTTCATGTTGGCCAAGGATCCATTTGAGACTTGAATTTTGAATTATTTTGCTTGGAATTTTGACCTAAATCAGGGGATTTTACTCAGAAACCCTAATTTAGAAACTTCTCTTCTTCTTGATTTATTTTGATTTCTTCTTGGCACAACACCATATCCATATCCACATATCAAATGATGAATCCCACATCCTTCAAATGGGCCTTGATGCCCTTCAATCAAGCATTTGACCTAGGGTTGACCCAGGTGAGACCCTAGTTGACTGTCTTCAACTGTAGCTCTTGTCACCACACCAATGACTTGTCTTGCTTTCAAAATGACCCTCTAGGTCTTCCATGATGTCTACACACATTCCAAGCCTCAGTCCATAGCTCACAACCTCTATGATGACCTTCAAATACTCCCCAGACAGGCTATAAATCCACTGCTTGATCTATTAATTTCTCAAGGCTTCAATTTCTTTCTTGGTGACTTGAATAGACTTGGGCTTGAATAAAAAACCCTTGGATATGCTTCTTGAGATAAGAATGGCACTTGACCCCTTGTTGGATGGCTTGCCCATGCTATGCTATGCAAATGAATGAAATATGTGCATGATCTACTATGCAAATGATAAAGCTATGAAAACACAAATCAGGTAAAATAAGTTGGTCAAATTTTAGGGTGAAACAGTAGGCCTTCTCCTATCCCGAGTGCTGACGTTTACCGTAGGGTTCTCTGTCGCAAAAGCATTTACCATTCAAAACCAAAAACACTTTAATAAGAGAATGAAGTTCTCTTTGTATTGAACTAAAAAGAGAGGATTAAGTGTAGACTTCTTCCTCTCCGAGTGTCGAGATGCTCACTGTAGTGTGTGTGGTTTTGATACTCGTCTTTCAATACGAAGACACTATGTTCGCCACACCCTTTCATAACAAAAACTTTGAGATAAAGAATTGGGTACTACCCGTAGGGGTTACTATCCGAGGACCTATCTCGCCTCTTAAAAAAAAACAATTCAAAAAATCAAATGTGACATCTTGCCTCGCATGGCGAAAACTTATCTTTCGAAAAGGATATGATACGTCCGTTCTACCACAAACAGGTAATGCCTAAGTCTCCAACGAGCGAGCATCAATACACCTAACTTCTAGAATGCGTACGATAGCATCATCCATAAAAACATCAACAAATCGTAGGCCGAACTACGGCTGCTCTGATTCTTTACTTTTTCAAGTAAAGATACGTAGGCACAAGGGCCACAATCCTTGCCGAGCACACTCCCCCTTATATCTGTAGTTCCCCGAACTACGTCGACTCTGATTTTCTCATATCCGTTGAGAATACGTAGGCCTAGGACCGCGAAGTCCTATCGAGTCTGACCTTTCTCTCTTCTTCCCTGTTGCCTCCTTTCTTAGTTTCTAAACCCTCTTTCTTTACCCTTTGGAGAACACTCTTTTATAGCATAATTCTTAAGCAAATAAATCACATTCGACAAGCAAATGATTCCCATCGAGTACGATGGATGCGAGGGGTGCTAATACCTTCCCTTCGCATAATCGGCTTCCGAACCCGTTCTTGGTCGCGAGACCATCTTATCCATTTCTGTTCTTAAGGTTTTCTCGATATTTTCCTTTCCCCTCATGGGATAAATAAAGTTCGGTGGCGACTCTTCTGTCCTTTTCCTTTTCGCCCTCCCCGTCGTTGCGCGTATTTTTCGAGTAGCGACAACTATTATATACTGAATAATTATTATATTTTATTAAATAATAGTAAAACATATATATAAATTAATACACTTAAATTTTTAATAATAAACTAAAACCATTATTAATAAATTAAATATTAATAATAAACTAAAATTAATTATTAATAATAAATTAAAATTACTTAATTAATAAAAAATATTAAATTCTTAAACTGAAATTATTAATATAAATTAATACACTTAAATTATTAATAATAAACTAAAATGATTATAAATAAATTATTAAACACAAATTATTAATAATAAACTAAAATTATTAATATAAATTAATAAATTTAAAATTTTAATAATAAAATGAAACTATTATTAATAAATTAATCAATTTCAATTTATTACTGTAAATATTTTAATATTAAAATACTAGATAATTTATTATTGATATTTAAATGTTAAATACTTTATTAAAAATATTTTACTATATTTATGTAGTAATATATAATTATGCTGTGAATATTAATTAAAATACTAATATTTATTAAAATGCTAAATAATATTTAAATGCTAAATAATTTATAATAGTAATACATAATTATATTGTAAATAGTATACTGTAAATAGTAATATATAATTAATATTCAAATGCTAAATAATTTATTGAAATACTAAAATATTTTACTGTGGTAAGTAATATATAATTAACGTTTTATTAATAAGTAATATGTAAGTAATATATGATTAACATTTTATTTATAATTAATATTATAAAATGCTAAGTAATATATAATTAACGTTTTATTAAAAATAAACTTAATTAATAATATATAATATTAACGCAAATTTAAATGGGTCAAAACAGTGAAATCTTTAAAAGTTACTTGATACAAAAGGTCATGGGTTCAACACTTCCATGGAATAATATTTTGAATTTTGACATTTAACACCAAAACAATAAAATAATAATAAAAAAATCATATAGAATTTAAAAAGTAAATAATAATAAAAAATGTCAACTAAATCATCCACGTAATTAAAAATAATAATAATAAAATATAAAAATGTTGTCATGTCAAAGATTCTGCTGACTAAATTTTAAAAGGGGTCAAAACAGTTAAATCTTTAAATGTTAGGGGGAATCTAAAGGGGATTTTTCAAATTTCGCCCAAATGGCAGGGCCAAAATACCTATTAACCCTAAAAACAAAAAGGAAAAAAGAAATAATAAAACAAAATAAGGAAAGAAAATCAAGAAAAGAAATGGAAGTGCAAAAAGGAATGAGGAGAGTCCAAATAGCACAAGACCAGGCTCAAGGCGCAAAAGTCTAATGCCAAGTCTGCGTTGACTAAAGTCAAGGCGTAGTCCATCAATTGATCAAATCCATTAAATCTGATATGATGACTCAAACGCGCCCCCAGGGAGACTCCTCACAACCTTCAGATCAAAATACTAAAAAAAGTAAGGAAAACACATGGCTCAGATCAAAGGAGACTAGGTGGGTATGAGTCAAACACCCCACGCAAAGTCAATCAGCCATGTCACATGCAATAACCAACCAACGCACGCCATGAAAGTCAATTTGAATTTTAACAGAAAAATGGAGGGAGATGAGTCACGAAGACATCATCTTCAACCTTTAAACTTGTGAAAAACGAAATTCAGCATCTCACCATTTAAAAGCATGAATGTATGTCCATTGCATTCATCTTGGCTCATGTTGAATCCAGTATACTAGGGGGTTTTGAAAATCGTCTCCACAAGGATTGTAGTGATATCGCTTGTTGTTCTGCAGTTTATAATGTTTTAAGTAGGATTTTCAAAGTTTGTTTGTTTTGGATCATAAGTTTGTCATGATTTTTGTAGCAAAGGTTAAATTCTAAAAGATGTTTGTTTAACAAGATATATCAAAGATAAATTTCATCAACCTGACTTGTATATATTCGATTAATCAAGCATGTGAACTCGTTTATGATTAATATAATCATGTACCCTATCAATAATGTCTATGTCTAGATCGGTGTCGTGAATATTATTGTATCCGTCATTAGATGATGTCTCATGCTAGCAACCAATACAATAATCTTTAAGAACAACACAAAGCAAATATCTATTCACAAATCTATGTCTAGAGTTTGTCTGTTGATGTTGCACCCTAAAATTTGACCAACTGATTCTCCTATCTGACTCATGGTTTAATTTCATATTCACAGCTCAGATATATGATTTTTGTGCACAAGCAGGGGATATCAGAGTTTACAGCTTGATTTTTGTCTATCAGATATGGCAGATTCAGTCCAGATTATCGGGGTTTTATTTTTGGGAAATTGTGCGCTCCTCAGTGATTTTTAGCTTGCACAGTAATTTTGGGGATATTCTGATGCCCGGGGATCTCCGTTCGATTCAATCTGGTCTCGTGCGCTCTTTTATGGGGGTCATTTGCATTCATCTGCATTTTTAGGGTTTTAATAGACTTTTGTGAATTTTTAACAGGCTTTATAGATTTTTCTGGAATTTAAATAGGGTTTTTTGAATATTTTAATAGCTTAATTCTCTTTTTAGAATTTTATAGAATTTTTAAATAGTTTTTAGAATAATAAAGAAAAAGGGGAATATAGTTTTTCTTTTATTACTAATAGATAATAATAGTTTAGAATTTTATAGGTTTGTTAAATAGGTTTAATTGCTTTTTAAATCATTTTTAGAATTTTCTATAGATTTTTAAATAGGTTTAATTGTGTTTAGATAATATAGAAAATAATATAGTTTTTCTTTTATTAATAGATATTAAATAATATTAGATTTTTAATAGAAAATTAGGATAATATAGAATTAATTAGACTTTTAATCATTTTTTAGAGTTTAATTAGATTAGTAGAATTTTAGAGTTAATTAGATCTTAATTGATTTTTAGGTTTAATTAGGATAATATGAGTTTTAATCACCTTTTTAGAGTTAATTAGGTTCTTAATTGTTTTCAGATTTAATTAGGTTGATATAGAGTTAATTAGGGTTTTAATTTTTGTTTAGAGTTTATTGGTTAAGCATTAGATTAATTAGTGGTAATTAGGCATTAATCAAATTCAGTTAATTGTTTTTTTTTCAGTTTTTTACAGTTTTTTATTTCATTTTCGAATGGGCCCAGGAGTTGTTTGAGGCCCAGTTGGTATTAATTCAGAAAAGTCCAAAAAAATGGTCCAGCAGTCCAAATTTCGTTCCAGCCATTTCCAGCAAGTGCTAGAACAATCCAGAAGCTTCCAGCGAATATCAGGGTAATAAATAGGCGCCACGTGTTGCTAAGAGGGGGCCCCCACGCGTCTTGCATTGATTACGCCACCCACTCAGAGAATCACGCCACGTCTCGCCCACGCGTGCCTCTCTCCTCTCTCTCCCAGGCCACGCGTCCAGCCGCCAGCTTCCCTCACTGCATGCCGGTAACAGCTGGACTCCACTAGCTGGTCTTCACCGCCGGCCATGCAGACGCCGTCGGAGACACCGTCCTCCACCGCAACGGCCACCGGAGACCGTTGAAGACGCCGGAAACTGCGTTTCTGCCAGAAACTCATCCAAACGCTCTGTTCCTCCTCTTCCACCTTCATCAGTGCCTCGCCGGAAAGATCAAGCCTCACCGGAAACCTCAAGTCAATCCCCAGAATCCATCCAATCCTCCTCTTTCTTCTCCGTTCTTCATCCACCACTCAAATCGCCAACAATCTTCATCCAATTTTTTCCAGAACAACATCAACCTTCAAGCAATATTTCCAGAAAACGTCATCTGCGTTCAATCTTCAAGTAATAAACCCAGAAGCTTCAAACTGCATTCATCCTTCAAGCAAGAAAAACTCAGAAGCCTCAAACGGCGTCCAATCTTCAAGCAAGATTTCCAGAAATCCACCAGATTCAAGGATCTTCAGGATCCATCTGCTTCAGATTCATAGCGTCATCGGTTCTTGAGTTTCTCCGCCCAGATCTTCGTAGAGTTCGTGAAGTTCTTCGTTAATCTGTTCAAGAGATTCGAGCCAGCTTCGACGCGCGCTTCAAGGCCTCCGTGAGTTCCTTCAACGACCTAGAAGATATCAAGATCTTCCTCTCTCGTGGCAATTTTCACTGAGCCTCCAAAAGGATCCCGGTGACGTCCTCGTTTCAGGTTAGCCCTCTCTCATAACCGCCATGAATGTTCTTAGCATAAGTTTCTTGTTTTGTTTTGTTCTGAGGATTGGGATTCTAGGGATGATTCGTATAAGGTTGAGCTGATTGAAGGGTTTGGTATTTTTTCTGGGAATGGATTGTGAGTGAAAGGATGAGTTGCAGAGAGAGTGAGTTGGGGAAGACGGGTGAACGGCTAGGGTTTAGACGTGTGAACAGTACCAGAGCGTTTGGGAGAGGATTTTGGTTTTGTTAGCCAGTTGAGAGTGGATTAGGGTTAGGACATTGGGCCAGGCCCAAGCGCAGTTGCTGATCACTACACCCCAGTTGCTTCTCCACCCCCCTTAGCGTATGAGAGACAGAGTAATTGGTGTGGGCCTTAGGCCCTATTGCTAGTAGCACCCCCCTTGTCCAAGCCCATAATGAAAAATAACTGAAAAAAATCACTAACGGCACCCCCATACGTTTTTTTCTGTTTGTGTGGTTTCTGATCACATGGGCCCTGCGCCCTAGTGCTATCTGCACCCCCTTTTCCAGGGCCCAATGTAGAATAACTAGAATAACCTGCTGTTTGAACCCCCCAGTTTATTCCAATTTAATTTTCTTTCAATTTCTTATTTCTTTGCATATTGAATAAATCATAAATAAATTGAAAATAACTGTTTTTTTTAATTCTTCTTTTTTCTACCATTTCATGAAAGTATCTAGAAAATTAAATAAAAATAAAAAAGTCATTTTATTTTTTGTTTGTTATTTTTGTGCATATTTTCCATTTAATTGATTTTTTTTAATATTTTCAATGCATGCATATCATTAGAAAATTCATAAAAAATGGTAGATTTAGTCAAATAATTCCGTTCTTTTTTCTGTAGACTCGTAATTTAGTGTAGAATTTTATAGTGCAAAAATATTAGCTTAATCATGCATTTTCATTTTAATTGCATTTTTTCATTGTTATTGATGTTGAATAAATTGGCTTGTGGACATGTCTGTGTTGCTGATTTTAGTTCTTTCATCTGGTGTTGAATTTTGTTCTGATTTTTTCAGTATGTTGTCCTAGAGCCATGTAGGCCTCCCATTAGATTTTTGATAGATTTTTGTAGGATATTCTGATAAGATTTGTCTGAGCCTGAAGACAGGGGAAGTCTTGATGACTTCTGACTTTGAAGTTCAACTGTGGTTGAACTTCAGAGATAGTTCCTTGAGGTTTGTTGGCCTGTGGTTTCTTCTTGAAGGTGGGAGCTGATGGAAGTCCTGTTGGAGCTTGCAAAGATGCAGTGGATTGAGGCTTAGTCTAGAAGCTTGTTGTCTGTTTGTGAGGTTCGAGATCCTGAAGTTTGAAGGGAGTTTATGGTACTTTCCTGAGGAAGGCACTATGAATGACTTTCATTCTTTCTTCTCACCTCTTTCGTAAGTATCCAATGATGTTGGAGCCGACTTGTGAGTTTAATTTCTCCTGAGGAGGAATATAAACTGATCACATGTTGTTGAGCCACATGGGATACGATTCCTAAGTGGAAGCCTCCTAGTACTTTCCTGAGGAAGGTCTTATGGGTCTATTCACTTAGTTCCATTAGTTTATCTAGGATTTCCCAAGTATCCAGTGATGTTGGAGCCAACTTGTGAGT